>JAQPPZ010011907.1:1055000-3455000 GCA_028583015.1 Wollemia nobilis
TATTTTGTTTTCAATTGACCCCTATTGCAAAGGGTGGTTTATACTCTCTTGGACATTGTTATAGTATATTTAAAGGAAGATGTATTGGATGTCTCTAAGTAGAACATAAGTTGTTCATTAATATTTTCCATGAAGATATATAAAAGGTATTTTTGTCGGGAAACATGTTGGAGTTTACCCACCAAGGCTTTCCACCTTGCCATGAAGTTGAAAAAGTTCTCTTTTGCTTTCTTGAGCTTAAAAATATCATTAATTGTGGGCCTTTCTTCAAAGCAGATAAATAATTGATTGACAAATATTTTAATAAGGTCTTTGAAGATTTTGAGGGAGTGCCTTGGTATTTTGTAATACCAATCCAAGGTAGGACCACTGAGGCTTTTGGGAAAGGTCTTGAGTAGTAATATTTCATCATAGAAAATATCACTACATGCTATCCTATATAGTCCAAGATGATTAATAAGGTCCTTTTTCCACTATATATTTGAAACCTAGAGGTTTTAAATTTAGAGGGAAAAGGACAACTAATTTTGATGAAATACAGGGTTTAATTGAACAAGTCCTCATATGACTACTCATGGTTGGAAGAGGATCCTTGTACATAGGCTATTTGTTGCTTTAGTTTCTCTAGTTTTGAAGTTAAAGATCGAAGTTAAAAATAAATGGAGTTAGATGGAACATAAGGTATGAGTGATGGGATAAGAAGATCTTGATAATTTATGTAAGAATAAGGTTGGGATATACAGGTATATGATATTTATGATGTCATCATATGGGTCATCCCCAAGCTATTTGGACTAAATTTTTTAATGAATTTAGGATATGTGGTTGAAGGAATAGAGTTTTAAGCAAATATTATATTCACACTAATGGGATTAGAAGAAGTGTTGATGAAAGGATAGGGTATTGAAGCACTAGGAGGTGCACCCAAGTTAGGAATGCAAGATTTGATTGCTTGTTGGGATGTGGGATAACTTACATTGACCCTTAAAAATTTTCCAAGAGGAGAAAAATATGGAGGGTGTCACAAGGATGATGTGATATCTTGCATCCCAACACTCTTAGAAGTAGTAATGATGACAAGAGTGGAATCAATTGTTGATATAATAATGTTTGTGTTTTCTTGATTATATGATGAGGGATTAGGGTTAGGTTGTAGGGGATGATTAGTGATGGATTCCTCCCCTAAACAAGTGTTTTGCTTATTTTTGTCATCCCTAAGGGTGACAGGGAAGACATCCTTATGCCCTTGTAAATATGGTATCACATAATAAAAGGATTTAAGGATCATTATATTTCATGCATGGGTATTAGAGAGCCTAAGTGTGTAGTATTCTCATTTTCCTTCTCAAATTTAGGGTTATCAAGGGTGTAAGAATATTCATGATATTTCATTAGAGGTTTAGGATAAGTGGCCAATTTATAGATTGTCTTACTAGCCACATAGCACCTTCAACCAACAGAAATACTTGAAAGGGGATGAGGATTAATTTCAATAAGTTTCTAAAGTTTACAGAGATGACCTTTGGATAAGGACATGTTGAATTTAATTAATTATATTTTGTTTAGAGTTGATTAAAGAATAAGCAAATGTTTTTGACTCCTTATATCTCCTTCTCTAGATATACTAATCTAATTGATATACCTTAGGGGACCTTACTATATATCAAAACCTATCTATATACCTACCCTTATTATATACCCATCAATACATGAAATAAGCTAGTCCTCTTGATATACATGGTCGTATATGAGAGAGAATTTAAGGTACATGAAAGAGGAATGATAGGTAGGAGTAACCTCCAAGGTAAATGATCCAAGATAGGTACATGAGAGGTAATATGAAATTGCTCCTTATGCTCCCACTAGTACACCACAATATACTCCTTGGGTGGCTTAAAGTATGTGTGACACCCTATGTAGGATGATGGCATCTTGGGATCACTATATACCAAATATAGCCTTGAAATTCATATGGTGGTTATTCCAAGGGTCCTATAAAACCCTTAATAGAACTAGCAATTGGTTATGTTCTTTCTTAAAATTTATTAATTTGAGCTAAAACTACAAAAACAAAAATTATATGGTCTTTGATTTAAAAGTGTGATGGATTTAATATTTATTAGGCTAGGGTTTTAAGGTTAAGAAATCTTGAGGATCCGTGGAGGTGTTCATGTCAGGTTCACCAAAATGTAAGATGGTAAAAACATAGCACTCTTACCTCTATATATGTATGAGGTATGCATATGAGTGTTAATCTATGTTTAATGTGTAAACTAAACACACAATTAAGATTTTTATCTAAGATTCCTAATCTAACCTTATTTACCTCATCTTGACAAAAATATAGAAAAAATATTTGTAAGAAAATAAGGTGTGTGTAGAGAAAGCAAGACGAGTGTAGAAAACAAGATATACGTTGAATGGCTCTAAACAAATAAAATATCTCTTTCCTTTTTTCTCTAAGTGTTCAAAAAAAAGGAAAGATAGAAAATAGGCTACTCTATATGCATCTATAGATGATTTTATCTTTCTTGCCTAATGATAATAAACTAATTTTCTATAAGCAAATAAAATATTCCTTTCTTTTCTTTGAAGATAAAATGATAGAATAGAAAATAAACAATAGGTTGATTGGACCATGTAATAAAAGCAAATATCAAAACAAATCACACCTGGATTCACCATGAAGACATATTTATCATAAGATGCATAAATATGTGAACTGCTAGGGTGCTTTGAAGACCTACAAAATAGATGAAACTAACAAATAAAATGAGATTAGTGTTGAGGGGTTTGCTAAATCCCAAGGAGAATGAATTGCTTTCTCAATAAGCCAATTAGACCCCTATTTCAATTGAGAGGATGTGTAAAAATAAAAATAAATAAATGCATAACCATAAAGGACCTTCCATGTAGCCTTGCAACAACCCTACTCTTAGAAGCATGACAGTTAGGAAAGTAGAAAAAATATGCTAAGAAAAATATAGTTAATATAGAAAAGAAGATCCTAAAATAAGGATGTAGTAAAGATTTAGTATATAGATGATATCGAATAAAAATGACATCTAAGGATACACCATCCAACATGCTAATAACTGATATTAAAAAAACTGTTGAGATAATGATGTAAGAAAAAAATAGATTTTATTGAAGCTAAAATATAGTAAATATGTTCATAGTATAAACGAGTCAATAGACCAAAGAGAAATATGGAAGAGTCACAAGCCAAGTAGAAGGTTGTTACTCTTCTTTGGTTATCATAGGTAGAGTTGTCAAGACTATGGATATATAGCTTGTTTAGATATATAGACAAAATTAAAAAATTGAAGAAGGCCTTATGCAGTAATTTTAACAGAGTTTCTATTAGCATAACGTTCATGTCCTTTTATCCCTTTGTTAAGGGATATATTTTTAGATAATTCAATGGGCTATGTCAAAGAGAAGTTAGGATTAGATGTGACTTGTGCCAGGTGGGAATGGATGGTTGGAAGAATATGTCCTAGGCATAGCCAATTTTACTGGAAATAGAATATTTCCATATTGGTGGTAGTCTTGTATGCAAGAAAATTAAGCTTTGAGTTGGGTAGACAATCGATAGCTGTGACTAGACAGACATTGATCTTGGGTATCTTATGAATATTTTCATGACTAGGAAAGAGTTTCTAACCAAGACACACTTTTGAGTAACTATAGTGGCAATAGTTAATTGGAATAGGGTTATATATGGGAGGAATTCCCTTAGGAATTTTGCATGTGCTAGAGTAGAGGGTAAAACAATTACCATTACCTAGTTGTTAGCAATTGCTTTGAGGTCAATATGGGTGGTTTTAAGATAATGTATGTTGATAATTTAGGATATGATTGTTGTGTAGCACAATTTTTCTAATAAAATCAAAATGGACATGGGTTCCATGGGCTTGGAATGTAGGACCTATGATAGGTTCATTGTAGAATAATTTCAAAATAGAGTTTGTAACATTTTGTTTCTATGTATAGGAGGTCTGCAATATTTTATCATTATGAACAAGAGTCTATATAACTCTATCATTGTGGATAATAGTCCACAAAGCTAGGGTTGTGCAATTCTTTATCATCATGGATAAGGGTAATGCACAAAATAAGTAGACTTTATGTGAGTGACCATAATAGGAGTATAGACATATTTATACTTGTTAAAAATCTCTTTTCAATATTGTTTTAATAGAAGTGTTTATTTGTTGTTTAAGGAAAATTTTCAATAGATATTAATTCTATAAAGACACCATAGATTTTATAAGAAATAAAATCTCTAGAATTAGGCATGAAGAAGGTGGATTTAGAAGGCTGATGGACAAAGGTTATGGAGGACTAATGTGTTCCAAAATTGGGTGTCTACATCCTATTTATAGTAAAAGTTTACCCTTGAGTTACCTAGGGTGAAATATGATTACTCTTAGGAAAATTAAATATTTGGGGATCAATTTAGTAAAGTATTGAACCTTTAAATATTACATACCTCCAATCATGTCTCTAATAGGCTTAAGAGGCTTCCAAAATGACTTAATGTGCCACTACATGCCAAAACCTTACTTTTTAGAAGAGTAAACATGGGGTTCATGACTTATTTTGCTTCTACAATTGTTCAAGCAATTCTCTTAGGTTTAGTAGGTGAATTGCTCATATTTTTTAGTGAATCACTTGCATTTATGAGAAAACTGGCATCTTTCGTTGAGAAAATTTCTCCCCTAAACCAATTTCCACCTTTTGATAAGTGAATCACTCCCTTAATCAAAATAGTCTATTTTTGTGAGCAAATCACTCTCCTAATCAAATTGATCCAATTTTATAAGTGAATCTCTCCTATAAGCCAATCCATCCAATTTTATGAGCAAATCCATATTACAAGTAGATCGATCCATTTCGGAGACTTAGTCAAATTTTGTTGATTTTGAAATTTTATGATGTTGTTCCTAGGTTCATAAAATCCATTTTATATGGCTAATTCCTAGGAATTAAAATATATTTCTCTAATGAGAAATACAAATATTTATATCTCCCATGAGTTTTAAGAGATGGAGAGTTAGTGAAAGTAGAAAGGTCAAGAGTCTTGTGAATGTGAAGAGTCTCATATCCAAAATATACATATTAGAGACAAAGCATTACAATATGTGACTGAATAAAATTTATACCATATATGTATTTACATTGTTTAAGTATATACTTGTTTTAATAATAATATCAGTGAGTTTTGTTATTGAATGTATGTCAACATTGTGAGAATTTTATATTTTAAATATTGTGATAAATTACTATATTGCTAACAATGGTATCAAATACATGAGGAAGAACTATATAAAGAGTCCAGAGAGAGAAAATTGTAAGAAGACCCAATAAGAGAGATATCATCAAAAGGCCTAGTAAGGGAGATAACCCTATTGAATAAGAATTGCAGGAAGGCTCGCTAAGGAAGAAAACCTTGCTAAATTGAAGAAATAGATGAGAAGAGGAAACCACTATGAGAAAGCAATACTAGGAGTGATTAGTGAAATAGGGTGATGTGGGAGTGCCTTAATATGCTTCTCAAAATAATCAAATAAAAATGAGAAAAAAACTAATAATTGAAAAAGGGTGAAACTTACCCAACAAATATCTATTTTGTATGAAACTCTTAAATACATGGCCACTTTATCTATAAATTATCAAACTTGTCTTATACATATAGAAGCTTTTATTATTCCTTTTCTCCAATTATTACTAATGTTTCTTTATAGTCTTGTTGTATTACTCAATTTTGTGGATACTTTCAACAATTAGGTATCCTAGATATAAATACTAGCTCCTTTACAACTTTGTCATGGATGCAATTATGAAATAAAGGCTCTATTTGTTTGCTCAAGCTTAATCTTGTAGCTTATGCTTTTGTCTTATTGGAATATCTTTTATCCTTATTCATATTTAATAACATTTTGATCTCAAGTCTAGTTTAGTGATACACTTAGCACCATGTAGTTTATCTAGCTTTGTTAATGAATGAAATAAGAAATTTAATTATTGATGTTTATATTATTTAGGCTTCTGAAGTCAATTCGTAGAAAACAGGATCCATATTATTTTTAAAAGTGTATGATCGATACTAAGTATGGGATTTTAATAGGTGTGATAACACCTAATTTTAGTAATTATTGAACCAAACATTCAATTTCAATTTTATGGTGATATAGATATTGATATGGTTTGGTATTAGCTAGAGATGCATCTAGTTTAATTTCAAGAATATGCTTGATATCTCATTTTGGAGGTAATCATAAATATAACTTTTGGGATACCATGACATGTTTATCAATAATTCAATTTATTTTGTTATCCTGTATATCATCTTTGATGGGCATATGATCTATGGTAAAATATTATGACAACAACTAGTGCTACATTTCTAATCATGTTTTCCATTTTGTGTAAAGACACTAGTTGCGATGGAGAAGTAGGGTTATGCATAACGGTGAATATTCACAAATTGGGCTAATATTTGCATTTTTGAAAATTCAAATTTGCTATTTTGGGGGACCCGGATGATGGTCTTTTTGTCGATTTTTTTTTTTTAAATTTTTTTAGGTGTCAGTTCATTGTGTGTTGATAATAGTATTATGGATTTTTTTAAAATTTGCCAACAATCCCGTCTAAATAGAGGATCCTTTTCACCATAAAATTTTAAAATTATCCTGCCCAATTTGCCAAGTATACCACTATATATAATTAACACCCCAATGATACTTTTTTATTTTTGGACCCTATTCTACACTAGATGGATATCCCAACCTAGTTTTGCACCAGACTAGACCCATTTTTGTACTAGACCAGATCTATTTTTGCACCAGATCAAATCCTGTTCGGCAATAGACAAGATCGAACCTTGTTCTACACTAGATCGGATCTTGTTTAGCACCAGACAAGATCAAACCCTATTTTGCACTAGATCTAACCTATTTTTGTGGTGGGTCAGATCATGTTATGCACTAGGTCATGTCATGTTCTAGACCAGACTGATATCTAGATCTTGATTTACATCTGAACGGACTACTAGATGCTGTTCTGCACCAAGTTAATTTTTGGACCCTATTCTACATCAAGATAATTTTTGGACCTTGTTTTGCACTAGGTTGGATCTTTTTCTGCACCAGGACGATATCCAAACCCTTTTTATACTATATTGGACCCTTTTATGCACCAGGTCGATATCAAAACCTATTTTGCATGAGACCAAACCTTGTTCTGCACTAGGTCAATTTTTGGACTCTATTATACACAAAGTTGATATCTGAACCTTATTCTACACTAGATTGATATTTGAACCCTATTTTGCACCAGGTTGGACCCTGTTCTACACTAGACCGATATCTAAACTCTATTATGCACCAGGCTAGACCCTTTTTTGCACTAGGCTAGAACTTTTTCTACACCAAGCCGATACCCAAATCCTATTTTACATCAAGCTGGACCCTATTCTACACTAGGCTGATATTTGAACCCTATTTTGCACAAGATCAGACCCTATTCTGCACAAGACCAGATCTTGTTTTTAACCCTATTTTGCACTAGGTCAGACCCTATTCTACACTAGGTTGATATTTGAACCCTATTTTACACTAGGTCATACCTTGTTTTGCACCAGGCTGATATCTGAATCCTGTTTTACATCTAAAAAGACTACCAGACTCTATTTTAAAAATAAAAAAATACATATATTTTTGGCTTTAAGGGTGCTGGCCCTAAAGCCCTGTGACCTTAGCCCCCCTTGGATCTCACTGATGATGTAGTAGGGGATGTTGCCCCCCTACACCCCCTCTTCATAGAGTGGGTCCAAGTGCGGCTGAAAATAAGACCTCCAAATTAGAGAGAGAATCAAGCTCCACAACCAATACCATGTTCTAATACCAGACCATTTTCTACACCTAGTTTGAGATCAAACCATTTTTTGCACCAAACCATGGCCGGATCTTGTTTCCACCTGGTCCGGCCAAAACTATCAAATTCACCATTTTTTCCATTTTTTTTCAAAAACTAAGGAAATTCACCATTTTCTTCGATATAAAGTTGGCCAGGATTCTCCACAGTTTTGAAACAGATTTGTCTATTTTTTACAAGTACATTTCGGGTCCGAACCCTTATGCATAACCCTATGGAGAAGCATGGAATCCTTTTAAGGTGTACTTTTGGCCTTGCCATTTGAATTTGAAAATCTATTTTTTGAAACTACATTTACAAAATCCAAGGGAAGTAAACAATTATACTCCAAGCAGTGCATCTAATCTACCTAATGGTATAGCATAGAATCTATTTTGGTATTTATAATCATTCATAAATGGATCTACTTAAGGCATTTTTACTGCTAGAGTATGCGATTACCTCCTAGAATTGTCATGTCAAATCCTTTTATTGGATAAGTAGATAAACTAAGTCACCTTATGGTGGTTAAATTAATATAATTATGCTTACTACCTTAGTTAATTAAGACCAAAATCTATTGTTTTTTTGAAGAACATAAGCTTATACTGAGAGGGGGGTGAACAGTGTAAGACCACTTTTTACTTTTCTTTCCCAATCAATATTATGCAATATATCAATGACAATATCAAAAACATTAATAAAAGCAATGCATATTGTATCGCTCCAAATTTTTCGCATCCTTACCTTCAGGCTATTGGATCCATGCCCGGAAGGAGGATGGGAAAAGGATGTCACGGTACCTCGGACTGAGAGGACTTTGCGAAGGTCCCGCCTCTCAAGGGAGGTGTATTTTGATGATTTTTTGATGGATGGTGGGTTCACCAGGAAACATTTAAGGGCAGTTTCCATGCCTAGGTTTGGAATGTGTTTTGATGTGTTCGTTTTTAACTTTAAGCATTCATATCCTAGGTTTGGCCAAATGAATCTAGATTAATCTACATAAAAATGCAAGTTCAATGAGTACAGAAAACAGATTTAAAGACATAAAATAGAGAATTTACAAAATGCAAATGAGGAATACCTGATCCGGATGTTTGGTGATGATTCTGATGTTTGAAGTAGTCAGGATCATCTGGAATTCGACAGAATCATCTGAGATCTGATAGAATCGTCTGAGATCTGACAGAATCATCTAAGATCTGACGAATTCGTCAGAGACCTGCAAGTAGAAAAACAGACACAAAATACAACGAATACTACTGTGCTAACAGAGGGAAACAACACCAAATGAATGTATGAATATTGAATAATAGTTATGAACAAAAATTTAAACAAATTATGATATTCTAATGACAAATCATGATCTTAGCATGCAATCTAAGCTAAATGGGTGAACTCCAAATGCAAAATAACATAAACACTTAATTAACTATCTAATTTGTAGAATAAAACAACAGAGAAAAGGTTGAAAAGTGCAAACTTCAGGCACTGATTGCCTCAATATGGACTGTAGTCGAGATCGTCTTACATCAGTATGAAATCGTCTCGAATTGGACAGGTTCGCCTCCGATTTGAATGGGTTCGTTGGCAACGATGTGTGCTGGCTCCGATTGAAAAATGATGATGTACCTGCAACAAAATTGGTATGGGACTAGTGCAAATGGAAAATTGGGATGGTTCAACGTAGATGGAGTTAATTTGCAGAGAATTTCAGCCAGGGGGGTGCTAAGGGAATAGCTTAGGATTAAATAGGCTTAGGGGAGTAGTTAGGAGGTTGGAGATCATCCCAATTTGGGAGATCTCCAATGGGAGAGGGTCCCTAACGGTGCAGACACGCTTCTGCCCGGATTGGAGACCCGTTGGAATAGAAGCTAACTTTGCAAAATCAGTTTTGTGACAAGATCGTCTGGACGTCCTAGTCTAAACGAAATTGTCAAATCTGGGGTGATATCATCTGATCAACGACGATATCGTCAAACGGTCAAAACAACCTCTAAAATTGGCACAAAAAAGGGGGAAACGGATTACCCGGCGGTTAACGGGCGGTTTGGGAGGTTAAATTTGAATTTTAAATTATTTACTAAGGTGAATGTAATTATTGTAATTTTACTGCACCAATTTTAGGGTGCTACATTTTTCTCCCTCTTTAGTGATTTTTTCAAAGAAAATGCGTTAAATATGAGTTCTTCTCGATCTACGAGAAAGAAAAAATTATTCCCATTTTTAGGCGACGATTCTTGGTCGAATCGTATGACAACTTACTATGGTGCCCCCTCCGTGTTTTTACCCAAATCGAACGTTTGAGGTAAAAACGCGAAAAGCAAAAAATTATTTTTGAATAAAATTAAAAAAATAGGGTAAAACCCTAATTCATTTTTACCGTTCATTTTTTGGTTTTGAGAGCTCTAAAGCAAAAATGGTGGAGACGATGCACAGTTCAACAGAGGTCCGACGCGGTCTACGGGTAAGAGTCTAGAATTATCTAGGATGTTTTAATTTAATTTTACATGCTTTGTAGGTAATTTTTAGGTGAATTTTGAGCATCGCGGCCGTTTTTGGGCCATCGACGTCGTCGAGACGAAATCATCCCGATTTCAACGAAATCGTCTCAATTTCGACAATTTCGTCCAAGGAAAAAATCGGCGAAAGGGGGGACGATTTCGTCAAATTAGGGACGATTTCGAACTACGAAATAGGAGACAATTATGCTCAAATTTGGGATGATATCGTCCAATAGTGGACGATATCATGAATTGCACAAAATTGAACTTTAACTTGCATTATTAATTACTTGAATTGTTTATTAATGGTTGTTTGTTGTTTTGTTGTTTATGTTTACAAAGAGGATTACTAAAGAGCAAGGAATGGAAGTACGGTGGGTTGAGAGATGACTTGGCCGCTCTTACACAGGCAGAGCGGGATCAGCTGGCACAGGTCGGCTTACAGCATGTGGTAGAGATGCCACAAGTTTCTACAGACATGGGGCTACTAACAGCCCTAGCAGAGAGGTGGTATCCGGGGTCTTCATGTTTTTGGCTACCTACAAGGGAGATGACTCCCACTTTGGAGGATGTATGGAGGATTCTGAGAATACCCATACAAGGACGACTGATTACTCCTACGGCAAATCAGGGCCACGCTATGGGACGGCTGTGTGGTGACCCGACCTTCACCCTGGAGAAGGGCAAAGTTAATATCGAGGCACTACACCAGATGCCTAGGGCATCTAGGCTCACATGGGTACTAGCTAGAGTAGTTGGTGGACTTCTGCTGTGCCACCAGAGCGGGTGCAGGGTGCCGTGGATGCTCGTAGATGTGATCTGTGATATGCGAGATCACGGCTATAGATTCTCTTGGGGCAATTTTGTTCTATGTCGATTGTACAGGATCCTATATGGGGTCGTGTACAAGGGCGGCCGATGTCTGGTCATGACATCGCTCCTATAGGTTTGGTGCTGGGAGCACATTGCAGTGCGAAGGTCGGTAGGGCTTCCTCTGACAGGGGTTGATAGGGAGAGGCCTCGAGTCTTCTACTAGTGGCTCCGGAGAGGGACACAGCAACGGATAGATCTGCCTATGTCTCAGAGATTGCTAGATGACTTAGTCTCAGACCAGATCACTTGGAGGCCATGGAGGGAGCATCCAGGGTGGGTCGAGGATGGACAGGAGTTGGCTCGCATCAAGCGAGTTTGCTGGCTATGGATGGAGAGGGGAGAGGTGGAGCTTCACCGCTATGACCGAGTGTTGAGGTAATTCAATCTACAGCAGGGGATCCTATCTCTGAGGGATTACAAGTTTTCTCGGACTATCTAGGATAACACCATGGTTAGCGGGGCTCCTGACATGTAGCGGTTTTGGAGCCAGGACACGGAGATGCGCCCATCCAGCCAGTGGATGGGGATGACACAGGAGTAGCCGATGACTATGATGCCTGGTACGCAGGCATCTGCCCTCCTCGGATGACGAGGGCACAGGGTCTGATCCATGTGATTGTGCATCGGATAGGGAGGCGACGCCAGGAAGCGATGGAGGTAGCCCAGGGTCACGACGGGAGAGAGGTGAGGAGGCCACATGCACAAGAGATGCCACAACAAAGAGAGAGGGAGAGGAGGGAGGTGAGACCCCCATATCCACATAGGCCACCATCGCTCGATAAGGGAAAGGGCGTCAACACAGGAGAGAGTAGCGAGATGGCTACTCTTCGGGCGGAGAGAGATCATCTCCAGGCCTAGGTGCAGACTCTACAAGATGAGGCTGCATGCCACCGAGCTGAGGTGTCACAGCTGCGTGATGAGATTGCATGCCTCAGGGCATGGGGCGGAGGGGCAAGCTCCGGAGAGCTGACATGGGCTATCGCCCAGCTGAATTTTTATCAAACATTGTACTTCCAACTGGTGCCAGAGGCAGATAGTCTACCCTTTCCAGCTAACATTGCAGATTCGATCAGGATTGGGTCATTGAGGACCATGTCTCGATCGAGGACTAGGACTACATAGACTACAATGGAGCCACCTCGTCCACCTCAGGTCGGGGGAGGAGATGAGGCAGAGAGCTCGAGGGGCTCTCGAGGCTAGAGGGCTGGACTGACACTATATGATATGATTATTATTTTTTATAGAGGATTGAGTATGCCGATGTATAGATTGTGGCATACCAATCCAGATTTGATGACATATGTTGTTGATATATATATGAGATGATATAGTTTTGATCATACGACTTGTATTATGTGATGCTTATGATGCTTTTATGTTTGATTGATTGTTTTGATAATTGGATTGATGATTCATGAAATTATGTTGTTTTAAAATTTATAACTTTGATGTCATGCTATAATATTTTAAATGAAATAATCTGATGTAACAAATTGATTGGTTGTAATGTGATGTAAAAATAAAAAGAGACTTCTAACAATAATTTCAAAGGACATTGTCACTATTATAGACCATTTCGTGAAGTCGCTGCTCACTCGACTGTCAAGCTAATCCCAGTATAGAAATATGGTTAGAAGAACAAGAGTGCTTAAGAGACTATCTTAAGACTTTGGTGCAATGGTGCAAATGATGATGATGATGGTTTGTTTTTCAGAATTTCATATAAAATATTGTGCATGAAATAATGTTTTAAAATGATTTTTTCTAGGCATAAATTCCTAAGTATGATAAAATTTTTGGATAATTCTTTAGGAATTATACCATCATTGCAAAATTAAAGGTTGACATAATGACATGAAATAATGATAATGTGCATTCTTTTGAAAAGCAAAATTTGTGTAACATAATGAATTAAGTCATATGGTTTTCATGATTTTTAATAAATGGAGAATAAAAATTGTTACAATGGTTTGCGCTAGGCATAGAATATGTAGGTATAGACTTATACCATCATCGCGAAAATCCAAAAAAAGGTAGTTTTATTGCATGGTTGATTTTTGATGAATAGAAAATATGAAAATAAGGACTTTCGCTAGGCATAAAATTTCAATTTTGGTTTTGGAACTATACCATCGTCGCGAAAGTCAACCAAATATATATGTCTATGTTTTGATTGTATAGTTTTGAAAGAAATTTTTGATTTTTCTATTATATAGTTGTCTTTATGGTAAACAACTGTACTTGATTTATTCCAAACAAGTTGCAAAAATAATATTTCAAAGTATTTTGAAGACAAAAGTTAGATTTATAAGGAATCCCATGTGCATATGTGAATTCATTTTCAATCTTGACTTATCATAATGATACACAAAATCTCTCAAATACAAATGTGTGTGCAATTGCATTGTTCATTTACCAGTTTTGAGCAAGATAATATGATACAAGTGATTTGAAGAAACCAAATAAGTGTTCATTAACCATGATGTAGGTGCATATAACCATACTAGGCTACTATGTAGGTCGGATTATCAAGAGCTAGCTAATCCATAAGCAGACATAGGTCTATACAAAAGAAGGTCGCTAATGTGACAGACATATCACCATGATAGGAGTTACCCAAGGCCAAGCAGGTTGGGCACAAACCACCTGTTATGGGGCTTACCTCACAGTTTTTGAATAATTGAGAATTCCAGGGATTCAAGCTCATCAACCCTTCTTTTCTTTTCAAAGGGTAGGGAAGGGATTTTATTGCTTTCTTGCTTTTGCTTTTTATTTTTTTTTTCTGTTTCTTTTGAACTTTGTTTCTTTTTCTTTTTGTATTTTTGAGATAGTGCTTGAAATATTGCTGGAATGATATAAAATAACATTTTTTTTTCTCTTTTTTCTTGAACTTTTCTTTTCTTTTTCTTTGCTAGGGATACTTGCTCGGATTAGCTGTAGAGTAAGCGATTTTTATTTTGGGTAGGGGTGAGCTTGTCCTTTTGCCAATTCTCAAAGATTCTAGACCATGTGCATGATAGGATAGCAGGGGAAACTTTTCGCTCAAGAAATCAGTTCTACTATGTAGCAAAGCATAGAAATTACAAATATAATCATTTTATTGTGAAAAGATGTGCTTGGTTTAAGTAAATAACAAGATCAATTCTCTATGCTCAAACTTTATTTAAGTGAATTTTGTGAACTTTGATATAAGAGAGATTAGTAATCATGCCAGATAAAATCAAAACATTTATTGTTGTGAGTGTGCAAGTGAGGGATTCCAAATAAATGCTAATTTATCCAAAAATAATTTGAAACATATAACTGCAATAATTGTAAGAAAATATATATAAACACTTTTGAGAAGTTTTGAGACTGTTGACTCTCTCTTTCTTCTTTATTTTATTTTGGTTTCGAAAGAGTCAAGCATATAGCTGTTTTTATATTTTTATCATTATTTTGATTTTTGGTTTTATTTTTGTTTTTGAGCAAAAAACTTAACAAGTTCTTTAAATAAATGCAATAGATAGTTTTTGAAGATTTTGGATGATTATGAATATTTTTGATGTTTTTGGATTTTTATAAATGTGAAAGAAATATAAGATAAAATTTTTGAAAGTATTTTAAACAATTATATACAAGGATGAAATGACCAAATTTATGCATAGTAACGTTTAAGATGCAAAATATTCATGGGTTCTTTAAGTTCTTTACCATCTAAGGTAGATAATTTGTATGCTCCTGATTCAAATTTGGCAGTAATAATGTATGGTCCAAGCCAGTTGGGCTCAAATTTACATTTAAGGTCCTTAGTTGCATTTGTATTTTTTTGATTTTCTTTTAAAACAAGGTCGCCAATCTCAAAGGATCGATGACAAACTTTCTTAGCATATGATCTTTTAAGCTTGTTTTGGTATGCACGGAGATGCTCCAAAGCATTGATGCATTTTTCATCTAAGAGTTCTAGCTGACTGAGTTTGCCAGCATGATATTTGTCTCCTACTTTGGTATCTTGAAGTAGCAGAGCCAAAGAAGGAACTTCCAATTCAAATGGAAAAACTGCTTCAACACCATAAACCAAAACAAATGGTGAAGTTCCAGTGGGGGTTCGAACACTAGTTCGATAAGCCCACAAGGCTGGATATAATTGAATGTGCCAGTCACGGCCAGTTTTATTGACCAATCTTTTGAGAATTTTGATTAAGGTTTTGTTAGATGCTTCTGCTTGACCATTACCCTAAGGATAATAGGGAGTGGACCAGTGATGTTTTTTTTTTTTTTTTTGAAAAAATGAAAAACTTGTATTAATACAAAGAGCAATTACAAGCGGGAGAGAACACATCCCAACCAAGAACAACAAACAACACTACAAGAGTAGAGCACAAAGTCAACCCAGCACAACACAAAGCAAAGAAGTCAACTGGGCGCGAAAAAGCGACATGTCATGAAATCGCGACATGTCGCGAGATCGCGACAGTCAACCCCGTCTCCTCACGCAGCGGTGCCAACAGTCACGAAAACGTGACATGTTGCGAAATCGCAACATGTCGCAAAATCGTGACATGTCGCGAAATCGCGACGACATCTCCCTCCAGCGACCCTTCACCAAAATTGTCACGAAATTGTGACTAGAAGACCAACTTGCTCCATAACGCCAAAAAGGTCACGAAATCGTGACAGAGTGCCTCCGAATCATCCAACCATCAAAAGTGTCACGAAATCACGACGAATTATCCTTATGGCATCCAGATCGCAAAAGCGTTGCGATATCGCGACAGTTTTCTCCATTCCGCTGGTAAGCCAAAATTGTCATGAAATCACGACGAGATTTTCTTGCAGCAGCCATCACCAAAAAATGTCGCGATATCGCGACAAATTATCCACTTTGCACCACATCAGCAAAATGGTCATGATTTCATGACGGGTTTTCCTTATGACACCAGATCGCCAAAAGTGTCGCGATATCGCGACGGTTTTTCCTTTCGGCGCCCAGTTCTCAAAACTGTCGCGATATCGCGACGAATTTTCCACTTTGCTCTGCATCTGCAAAAGTGTCGCGATATCGCGACAAGTTTTCCAGTTAGCCCCAAATTGCCAAAACTATCGCGATATCGCGAAAATTTTACCATGCGCCTTCCCCGAGGGCCGCGATGGCGTGACATGTCGCGATATCGCGATAAAAACCCGCCAAAGGCCGTGAGGGCGCAACCTGTCGCGATATCGTGACAGCTTCCAACTTGAAGCTGCGACGACGCTACAGGTCGCGATATCGCGACATAAATCTTCCTTAGCATAAAAAACATTGCACATCATTTCAGAAATCGTTCAAGGCATTGTCGAATCTCTGCATCCTCCACAGGCATGTCACTGTGCAGCTGCATCCCAACCTCCCTTTCAGCACCCATCTTAGCAAGGAAATCGGCCGCCTTATTGAGATCTCGATTCACATAGACAGGTATCACATCATCTAATTCCCTCCAAAGCGCTTTAATTTGGGAGACTAAGATTCGCAACCTCCAAGATTTCGAGACAAAGTTTCTCATACAGTCAAGATCCCCCACCAAGATTTGGGAGTCAGACTCAATAATAATCTTCCTGTGTCCCTGTTTGACAGCCCAGGAGGTAGATTTAATGGCAAAGGCCTCGGCTTCATTGTTTGTGGCACATCCCAGACCCTGTAGTTCCCAATAGAGCAAAGACCCAGCATGATCGTGGCACACTACTCCAATTCCAGCACTTCTCGGATTGCCTTTAGCAGCTCCATCAGTATTGATTTTGATCCATCCTTCAGGAGGAGGTTTCCAACTACCACTCACCTACCTTTGTTGAATAACAGCTCCCTCTTCCAAAGGCTCAGAAGCAGACTAAATTTCCCCCTCGGCATGAATGGCAATCGTTTCCACCACTTTGCTCCAAATGACTTGCCATATTCCTTCTAGAGAGGAGAAGGTTTCACAAAAAATACGGGCATTTCTCTCCAACCACACCTACCACCAAATAAAAAATAAACCAAGCTCCCAGCCAATTCGAAGAGCTTTGGATTTAAATCTACCTTTCTTCCAGCTTTCCCATATATTGTTTCGAGACAAGACCCCATTAGCCTGAAGTTTAAAGTGGGAGAACCAACGTTTCTAGATCTGTCTTGTGAAAGAACATTCAAACATTAGATGATCCGCAGTTTCCTCCTGCTTGTGGCATAACACACATTGATAAGGGCCAATGATGCCTCTGAGTCTGAGATTGTCATAGGTGAGAATTCCATTATGCAAAAACTGCCGAGCGAAGAAGTTCACTTTCGGCCGACCCTAGGGATGCCATATCTTTCTCCAATCATGAACCAAAAAAAAGTGTGGGGGGGGCTCTGGAAGGATCTCATCATATCCCTCTTTCACAGTATAAACCCCAAGGCTCCCATAGCCCCAGGCCAGTTCATCCTCCTCATCTCTCCCAATAAGAAACCGTTCTGCCAAGATTTTTCCCAAAGTAGGTACCAACTTCGGAGGGATTGGTATTGGCCAGTGGACCAGCGATGTTGAATCTTATATTTTTGACATAATTTTTTAACATCTTTATTTTTGAAACAATTTCCATTGTCAGAGATGATATTGGCAGGAATTTTGAACCTGCAAATGATTTGATTAAAAATAAATTTAGAAACTTGTGTGCCAGTGCAGGAAGCTAAAGGCATAGCTTCAACCCACTTCGTGAAATACTCAGTGGCGGTTATGATGAACTTGTGTCCATCAGATGACATAGGATTGATTTTGCCAATAATATCCAAGCCCCATTTAGAAAAGGGCCAAGGAGATGAAATAGCCTGCAGCTCTTGTGTAGGCGCATGGACAAGGTCAGCATGTTTCTGGCACTTGTCGCAATGGCACACATACTCATGTGCATCCGTTTCCATGGTAGGCCAAAAGTATCCTATCCGAAGGAGATTTTTAGCAATGACACTACCACTAAAGTGTCCTCCACAAGATCCATCATGGGCTTCACTCAAGGCTGATTTAGACTCTTCTAAGTTTAAACATCTTAATAGGATACCTTCAAAAGATCTCCTGTATAAAGTATTGCCAATTATTACGAATCGACTTGCTCGTTGACGTAATAACCGATGCTGGTTTCTATTAGAATTGGCAGGGAAAGTCCCATTTTGAAGAAAATCAAATATGTCTGTATACTAAGGTCCGGTAGTAGTTTCATTGATTAGAAATACATCCAAAGGCTCTAAACATGACTTATTTGAAGTGGGTTCCTGGAGTCGACGAATAATGATAGTGGCATATTCGTCATCTAACTCCAAGGGTAGGAGAGATGCAGCTACGACCATAGCATCAGCTGCACGGTTGCTAGTTCGAGGAATAGCTTCCAAAGTAACTTGATCAAATAAAGACATTAATTGTAAAACATAGGCTTTATATGGATGCAGTTTATCATCTCTGGTTTGATAAACTTCATTAATTTGGTTTATAACCAGTTGGGAATCACCAAAAACTAAAAGATGTTTAATTTTTAGTGCTAGGGCAGCTCGTAATCCAAGGATTAGAGCTTCATACTCAGTAGTATTGTTGGTGCAAGCAAATGTCAATTTGAAGGACAGAGGAATAAGATGTTTTTGTGGAGATATTAAAATAATACCCACACCAGCCCCACTCATGCATCGAGCTCCATCAAAGTATAAGGACCATTGTTCGGTATGGTCTGCCTCTAATTGAAGGCATTCATCTGGAAACTCGATGATGAGGGGATGGGTAGATTCTAAGGGTGCAGCAGCTAATTGATCTGCTATGATTTGACCCTTAATAGACTTCTATCCTATGAATGTGAGATCAAACTCGCTTAGAGCAAGAACCCACTTGGTTGTGCGACCCGATAAATAAGGTCGACTCATGAGATACCTTAAGGGATCATATTTAGCAATGACATAAGTTTTTTGACTAAGCATATAATGTCATAATTTTTGCATAGCAAAAATGACTGCTAGACATAGTTTTTCCAATGTTGTGTAGCGGGTTTCATAACTGATGAAGGTTCGGCTAATATAATAATTAGCACGTTCTCGCTTTTCATCATCAAGTTGAGCTAACATAGCCCCTAAGGCAAAATCTGAAGCAAAAATATATAGGAGAAATGGGCGATCGGATTTAGGTGGTGAAAGCACAGGTGGATTAAGGAGGTATTGTTTGAGAAGTTCAAAATATTCTCTACATTCTGTGTCCCAATTAAAAGGGACATCCTTCTTAAGGAGTTTAAGAAAGGGACCGGTTTTATCTGCCAGCTTATCGATGAAGCGACGGATGGCTTGAAGTTTACCTTGTAAACTTCGTAACTCAGATATATTAGTAGGTGCGGGTATATCAGTGATGGCCGTAATCTTGAGAGGGTCAATTTCAATACCACGTAAAGAAACTAAAACCCCTAATAGTTTGCCGGATTTAACTCCGAATATGCATTTTGCTAGATTTAATCGAATGAGATATTCTCGTAATCGATTAAAGACTTTCCTTAAATCATCTAAATGATTATTTTCAATAATAGAGCGAGCTATAATATCATCCACATAATCATGTAGGATATCATGCATCATATCATGAAAAATATAGGTCATGGCTCGTTGATAAGTTGCACCGACATTCTTTAAGCCAAATGACATCACTTTCCAGCAAAAGGTACCCCAAGGGGTAATAAAGGCTATTTTAGCCTGGTCTTCAGGAGCTATCTTGATCTGATTATAACCGGAGAATCCATCCATTAAGGACATCATCCCACTCCCGAAAGTGAAGTCAATGATTTGATCCATGTTTGGAAGAGGAAAGTCATCTTTAGGGCATGCAGCATTAATATCTCTAAAATATGTGCAAACCCTAACTTTGGTAGCTTCTTTCTTGGTGACTGGAACTACATTTGAGATCCATTCAACATAATCAATAGCTTGTATAAAGATAACATTCAGGAGTTTTTCTAACTCCCCTTTGACTAGCAGAGCCACTTTGGGATGCATTTTTCTAAGTTTTTGTTTAACAGGTTTAGCATCCGGATGGACCACTAGATGATGCATGACTACGGAAGGGTCTAGACTCGGCATATCTTCGTATGTCCAAGCGAAGACATCTTCATACTCTTTAAGGAATGCAATGTATTGTTCTTGTTTTTCTTGACTTAATTTTGATCCAATATTGATTATGTGAGGATTGTCCTCAGTTCCAATATTAATTTTAATGACGTTTTCTACCTTCATATGTAGATCTCTTTCAAATTTAGGTGGGGCGGGTGAAACGCCCAATTCTTGTAATTCTTGTAAGGTTAATTTAGATAATTCATTCCGAGGATTGGTGGCCTCAAGTTGGGCTATAGTTGGTATAGAACCATCAAAATAAAATCCATTGTGTAACATCTCTTCAACAGAGACATCATGGAAGATATCTCCTTCCAACTCTTCATCGGGGTCAACAATCATTTTAGGGTATGCTATGGATAGCATGTTGCATGAAAATGATTGATTTTTAAGAGGCAAATCAACATGCCTATCCAAATAATCTTGATAGCATATGAGATGATCATCATCCTCAAAAGGAAAGGGTTGACCCTTACTATGAAATAGGCCCACACCATAGCGGGTAGGCCACGGTTCTACCTCGAAAGGTTCTTTCATGCCATTTTGGAAAGGTCCCAAGCCTTTCCCTTTATATCCCATTTTAAGCATCATGGGTTTAGCTTTAATATAATCATTGGTAAAATAACACCGAGCGTATCCTTCATGATGAGTTTTGATATTTCGAGGGATTCTTCCCTAGTCATATCCTTTATAAATGAAGGCACAACTCCCGACTTGGTAAGTACTTCCCATAGGTTGTGGGAGGCCTAAAGTACGAGGAGATGGCGGCAAGTTATTTAAAAGGTTTGAATCTTGCATGAAAGCATTTGTTTTTTCTGATATTAAGGTTGTGGATAAATCTGGTAAAAGTTCATCAGAAAGGGCATAAGATGTAGAAGGCTTATTACCTATGTCTTTAGATGTGGAAGGTATGATAGATGTGTCTAGAAGATTTGAATTTATAGGGGTAGAACTTGAAGGATTGGTTGTAGATTTAAGATCTTTTTGAGGTTCTAAAATGATTTGTTTAGAGGGTTGTTGGTCTATATAGGAGGATGAAATTAATGGAGGGGAAATAGGTGAAGTTATGGGTGTATGTTTCATAGTTTTAGATGAAAAATAAGAACTAGGATGTGTGGATGACAGAGCAAGGCAAAATTGCACTCCAACGGGTTCTGCCAAAGCACACATATCAAAAGGTCTAGGGTCACCATGAATAGTGACCAACTAATTTTTAAACTCAAATTTAACACATTGGTGTAAGGTTGATGGGACCGCTCGCATGGCATTGATCCAAGGGTGACCCAAAAGTATATTGTATGATGTTGGGCAATGTACAATAAACACGGTTGTTTCTAGGGTTCTAGGACCAACTTGCAATGGGAGGGTAATAACTCCACATGTTTCTTGTGTTTCGTCATTAAAAGCTTTGATAATCATATCAGTTTTCTTCATTTCATCACTTCTAAAGCCAAATCGTTGGTAGAAGTCAAAAGTGCAAATGTTTAGAGATGAGCCATTATCAATCAAAACTCTTTTGACAGCTACATCTCCAATTAGAGCAGTAATGTATAAGGGATTGTCCTTATGTAAACTGTGTTGTGGGATATCTTTATCTCGAAAGTCAATACAATCAATCTCTCGAGTGATGATAGTATTGGCCATAGCTTCAGGTTGAATGTTTTGAGGTACCATCATTTGGCTCAATGTAAGCATCAACTCATCCCTATGGGTGGGAGAGGATCTTAATAAATCTAAGAGGGAAATTTTGGCCGTAGTATTGGACAATTGCTCATTAATATTGTAAGGGGGTTTAGATTGAACAGTAGGAACATGATTCCCTTTATTGGGGTTTTTCAAAACGAATGGAGCCGATCCATCGTTCTGGTTTGGTTCTTGTTGGGTATTTTGAGCTTGTTGTCGAGTAACGACTCCAATGGTACCTACAATGTTATAGTGAAGACGTTGAACTGGTCTCGGTTGAGCATTAATGGCTTGTTCATTAGAAAGGAATATATTGGAAGAAGGTCGAGTAGTGACTCTTCTAGGAAATGGTTCTTCTGGAACCATAGCATCTGTGACGGGTTGAATAGGATCTAATTTGTTTTCAGAACTATTCGATTGGTTTGAAGTAATGTCTAGTTCACTTTCACTATCTGATTCTATATCACTAGAATCAGAAGTTTGAAAATTATGTAAGGGCCTGGTCGTAACCGGGGATAAGGTCGTGTCAAATATTTGAGGATCCCGAATAGGTAATTGTCCGCTAATGGTTCCTACATATCGGGTAGGAGGGGGAACATTATGATGTTCGATTTGATTGGCTACCTCTTTACCATGTCTTGGTAAAGGGTGTTGAAATATGTCTAGAGTTTGATTGGCATTTTGATTTTGATTTTGGGGAATGGTCTTTTGAGTATTATTAGGAGGGTTTTGTTTAGGTTGGAAGGTTTGCACTTCCATTTCATTATTGTCAATCAAATCTTGTATTTTATGTTTCAACCTTTTACAAGCGTTGGTAGAATGTCCAGGTCCTCTATGGAAATCACAGTGCAAGTCAGCTCTATATCCGGGTATAGTTGGGTCAGGTTCCCGGATAGCTGGTAATTGGATCAAACCTCTTTCAAGTAATTGAGGTAAAATAGTTGATAAGGGTTGATTTAATCTAGTGAATTCTCGAGGAGGCTTGTCAGGAGGTTTCAATATGAATTTTTCTATTGTCTTCGTTGTATTGACATTAGCAATATTTCTGTTGTCAGTGACTCCGTCACCGATAACTTGTTTGTTTTTATATTGATTTCTAGATGTTTTCTCATCATCCTTCTTCCTAAGTTGGCCTCTCCTAATGAGGGCATCTTCTACTCTTCGAGCTAAATCTATAGCTTGATCGAAGGTAGTTAAAGTAGCAGTTGATAGCTCATAAGATATCTGTTCTTGTAAATTGTTGATGAAAATGTCCAACATTTCCCTATAAGGTAGCACAAAGTGCAATTTTCCTGTCAATTGCCTCCATCTAGCTAAGAAATCGACAAAACATTCATCCTTGTCTTGTTTTAAATTGTATAGATCTTTAATAGTTACATGCCTCTCGATGTAGGCACTAAATTGATGGACAAATGATTCCACTGTTTCTTCAAAGTTTCTCAAAGAATGAGTGGGCAATTGATAGTACCACTCTAATGCCATTCCACCTAAACTTTTTGGGAACATTTTTAGTAATAGCAAGTCGTCATGTGATATGTCGTGACATGCTATCCTAAACATGCGAAGATGCTCTATGGGATCTTCGGTTCCTTTATATATAGGTAGTATGGGCATGGGAAAATGCTTAGGGTATGGTTGAGCTACAACTATGGGATCCAAAGGTTGACTACAGATCTCTTGATAATTATACGAGGGATGGTAGGGATCTATCTGGTCCATACGTGAAGCTAATTGTTTCACCATGGCTTCCAGATTACTAGTTTGCCCCCATATTGGTTTGGTAGGGCATTGACATGGGTTTTATGGGCATATGATGGAGGAACATGAAGATTAGATGCCATGTTACTATTGTGTAAAGTATTGGTAGGAAAAGTATTATGAAGGAATTTTGAAGTTGGATTATGTTGTATTCCGGATTGTTGAAAGTTTGTATTTGGCTTTGTTTTAGGTTTTTGTTTACTTGAAGCATATTGCTCAATAGTTTGGCAGAATAAAGTAGTGAAGGAAGGTTTCTTTTGTGTGGGAGTGATTTTAGGTTGAATAACAGGTTCCTTAGGAGGTTGGGTAACCTATTTTTTTGACATGTTTTGAGCCATAGTGACCATATCCGTATTGGATGGCCCAGCCTTGTCACTTTCTTGATCAATGAAAGACAAGGGATTAGTGCGCATATTACACATATATTCCATGGCTGCTTGAGTGTTACTAATTTTCCCTTTATCAATACGAATTGCCACATTAAGGTCATCAATGTTATCAATGAGAAATTTCCGAAAATGCTCTACATTGTCAAAAGCAATAGTTCCATTTGGAGCTACTCTAGGGGATGAGGATCCATCCTCTTTAACACTCCCTTCTTGCTCCTTATCTTCACCTAAGTCTTCTTCTGATTGACCTAGAGTTTCTCCTTCCGGATTTGGATCTCCAAGAAGGACATTTTGGTTTCCAGTTGTGTCTTGTAACCAATCTTCTTCTTCTCCTAAAGTTTCTTTACCATTCCTAAGTTTAGGCATGGTGCTAAGTTTTGATTTTCAGTATATATATATATATATATATATATATATATATATATATATATATATATATATATATATATATATATATATATATATATATATATGCAAAAAATTAAGAGGTATATATTTACTATATACCTACTACGATATTTGAAATGAAATTTTTAAGTTTTTGCTAAGTTTTTGATTTTTTTGGTTTTTTTTTTGAAATAATATAATAAAGACAGCAAATAACACAATAAATGCAAGAAATAATACTGAAGTAATAATCTAGTTTTCTATAAACAATTTATGAATATCATTAATAGGTTCGAGTTGTTCCAGTGTCATGAAGTGTTCTTCTTCAAATTGAAAGTTTTCTTTTAAAAATTTGATGAAAAGAGCTATAGTGATGTTGTTTGTTTCAGATGCTGGTTGATAAAAGTAAATCTCGTGGCAATACTCTCGATATAACACAGCTCGTGGAACTCTATTCCATCTTTCCCTATCTATAAGAACAACCTCTTGGTATTCTACACAACCTAGGAACTGGTGCACAATGGCTGCGTTCTCGAGGTATTCCTCGAAGGTGAAAAATTCTGAAGATACTAGAGCTCTCCTATAAGCTAACCATCTATGGCAGGCTCTCTGAAGTTCATGATAAAAAACTAATTGATGAGGATCCAAGATTCTATCTAGGACTAGCCTCTTGATTTGCTTAAGTTGTGTGGACCTAGATGAGATGAGACTAAGTCTTCTATCAAGTTCATTCCAGAGGAATTGATTCCTACTTGTTTGAGGCACACTAAGGACAAAATTGACTTCTATAGCTGCCAATTGGTTTTCTACGTTTATAGTAACTGCTAACCTTTTCTTAGGAGCTACCATATAAAAATGATTTCAAAGTTAAAGGATCTAAAATGCATCTATGTTTTAGTTGTTCGTATATATATATATATATATATATATATATATATATATATTTTGTTTTGTTTTGTTTTCAAAATGTTATGATGCATTCACATCGAGTTCACCAAAATGTATCGCTCCAAAATTTTTGCATCCTTACCTTCAGGCTATTGGATCCGTGCCCGAAAGGAGGATGGGAAAAGGATGTCGCGGTACCTCGGACTGAGAGGACTTTGCGAAGGTCCCACCTCTCAAGGGAGGTGTATTTTGATGATTTTTCGACGGATGGTGGGTTCACTAGGAAACATTTAAGGGCAGTTTCCACACCTAGGTTTGGAATGTGTTTTGATGTGTTCATTTTTAACTTTAAGCATTCATATCCTAGGTTTGGCCAAATGAATCTAGATTAATCTACATGAAAATGCAAGTTCAATGAGTATAGAAAATAGATTTAAAGACATAAAACAAAGAATTTACAGAATGCAAATGAGGAATACCTGATCCGAATGTTTGGTGATGATTATGATGTTTGAAGCAGTCAGGATCATCTGGAATTCGACAGAATCATCTGAAATCTGACAGAATCGTCTGAGATCTAACAAAATTGTTTGAGATCTAACAGAATCATCTGAGATCTGACAAATTCATCAGAGACCTGCAAGCAAAAAAATAGACACAAAATACAACGAATACTACTATGCTAACAGAGGGAAACAACACCAAATGAATGTATGAATATTGAATAATAGTTATGAATAGAAATTTAAACAAATTATGATATTCTAATGACAAATAATGATCTTAGCATGCAATCTAAGCTAAATGGGTGAAATCCAAATGCAAAATAACATAAACACTGAATTAACTATCTAATTTGCAGAATAAAATAGTAGAGAAAAGGTTGAAAAGTGCAAACTTCAGGCACTGATTGCCTCAATATGGACTGCAGTCGAGATCGTCTTGCATCAGTACAAAATCGTCTTGAATTGGACAGGTTCGCCTTCGATCTGAATAGGTTCGTTGGTGACGATGTGTGCTAGCTCTGGCTAAAAAATAATGATGTACCTGCAACAAAATTGGTATGGGACCAGTGCAAATGGAAAATTGGGATGGTTCAACGTAGATGGAGTTAATTTGTAGAGAATTTCAGCCAGGGGGGTGCTAAGGGAATAGCTTAGGATTAAATAGGCTTAGGGGAGTAGTTAGGAGGTTGGAGATCATCCCAATTTGGGAGATCTCCAACGGGGGAGGGTCCCTAACGACGCAGACATGCTTCTGCCCGGATTGGAGACCCGTTGGAACAGAAGCTAACTTTGCAAAATTAGTTTTGCGACAAGATCGTCTAGACATCCTAGTCTAGACAAAATCATCAAATCTGGGGCGATATCGTCTGATCGGTGATGATATCGTCAAACGGTCAAAACAACCTCTAAAATTGGCATGGAAAAGGGGGAAACAGATTACCCGACGGTTAACGGGTGGTTTGGGAGGTTAAATTTGAATTTTAAATTATTTACTAAGGTGAATGTAATTATTGTAATTTTACTGCGCAAATTTTAGGGTGCTACACATTTATTACCACACACAATAGAGACACCAATTTAACGTGGTTCACCCAATGTGGGCTACTCCACAGAGAAAATATTTCACTAAAATTTTCTCAAAAAATCTCTTGGGAATCCTTTCCCTATTACAATGTTTATGGACCTCTGTCCAAAGGAGACACCAATACCCTAATAAAGTTTGTGGATCTCTATCCACAAGATAACTCCTCCTTTCCTCTTGTTGGTGATCTTCTAGAAGAAATACTACCTCCACTGCTCTGGCTTATGGATCTCTATCCACTAAAGACTCTTGCCCTCACTCAAAAGACCTATCTTCACTACCATGTCTAATGGACCTCTATCCACTGGAGTCTATTAGCCTCTATACTATATCACCTCCAAAGCTTACTCTCAGATTTGTCTCAAAGCTACACTAAACATAGTCATTCGGTCTAACACAAATATTATTAATCTCTGTCTCTGATCTACACTAAACACAATGCTTTGGTCTAGCACAAATATGCTCAATCTCTATCCTCAAATTTGTACTAAACATAGTCCTTCGATCTAGCACAAATCTACTCAATATTTTTCCTCAAATATGCACTAAACATAATCCTTTGGTCTAGCACAAATTTGCTCAATCTTTGTCCTCAAATATGCACTAAACATAGTCCTTCGGTATAGCACACATTTGTTCAATCTCTGTCCTCAAATCTGCACTAAACACAACCCTTAGGTCTAGCACAAATCTATCCTCAAGCCTTAACACAAAGCTTGACTCAATCACAAATAAACTCTGCTAGATCCACCTAAAACCTTAACCCAAGGTTTGAACAAATTAATCAATGAACTCTGCTCTCAAGTCTTCTCAAAGACTTATCTCAAATATGTAATGTAAGGTTCCACAAAAGCTCACACTAATCTATCCACAAGTCCTCTTCTAGAACTTTTTCAATCTTCTCAACAAGTCTCCACCAAGACTTACCTCAAATCTTCTCAACAAGTTCTTACTAGAACTTGTCCAATCTGCTCAACAAGTCTTCACCAAGACTTACCTCAAATCTGTATTGTAAGATTCCACAAAAGCTTACTTAATTCAACTCAATATTATCTCAGAAAACCTCTTCAATATCACAAAAATCTTCACACAGAATCTTGTTCAATATCATAGAAACATATAGAGAATTGTTAGAGACTCAATATGCTTCACACTCACAACAATGCTCAATCACTTTTAGTCTCTTTCTCAAATTAATTTAGAATATAGAATAATTTGTTTCACAGAACTTGAACTATCACTTCAACACTTCCAATTGAATAGGATTAATCAACTCCACTCAATCAATCACTCAATGAAACACTCATTTCTTACAAACCCTAGTCCAAGCATATGAACACTCACTCAATTATTTCCAATAATGCTTATCAAACAATCTCACATAACAATGATACTCATGATATTTCAAAAATCCTAGTTAAAGATAGTTCTCAACTTCACATAACAATGATACTCATGATATTTCACAAACCGAAGTTCAAGCATATGAAAGCTTACTTCAATATTTCCAACAATGATTATCAAACAAGGTTTCTAGTATCAACTTTAATTTCAAAAAACCAAACTCAAAAATGCTTATAAAACAATTCTTTTCACTCCATCTTAGCATTTACAACATCCAAAAATATTCCACTCACAAGGAAGGTATGCCCATACCTTTCATTTGATGAAGAATTGACCTTAAAAACCTGTCTCAATCACAATTACTTTTTTTTCCAATCTCAAGGGTTAGGTAACAAAAACCTTATCAAAACTTCATTCAATAATACCCTCAAAAATTATTTTCACCATAAAAAAAACTAGATCTCAATTACATCTTATTAATCCTCTCAAATATTAAACAATGATACTCATGATCTTTCACAAACTGTAGTTCAATCATATGAAAGCTTACTTCAATATTTCCAACAATGCTTATCAAACAAGGTTTCTAGTATCAACTTTCATTTCAGAAAACCAAACTCAACAATGCTTATCAAACAATTCTTTTCACTCCAACTTAGCATTTGCAACATCCAAAAATATTCCACTCACAAGGAAGGTATGCCCATACCTTTTATTTGATGAAGAATTGACCTTAAAAACTTGTCTCAATTATAATTACTCTTTTTTTCCAATCTCAAGGGTTAGGTAGCAAAAACCTTCTCAAAACTTCATTCAATAATTCCCTCACAAATTATTCTCACCATACAAAAAACTAGATCTCAATTACACCTTATTAATTATCTCAAATATTAAACACAATAAGACTTTATTTTAAAATAACATTTAAACTCCTCTAAAGCCTTATTACTCCATTCAACACTTAATCACCAAAATCACAATATAAAATTTAATTTTCATAAACCTTATATCTCCCTAAAAGCTCATGCCAAACAAACCTTAGGAAAAAAAATAAAATGTAAAAATTAAATACCTTTTGCCCTTGGTGGGAATCGAACACACGCTGCATTGCCACCATCACCCTAGCCACAAATTCAACTACTGTGTGAGCTAGGCACTCACATTGGAAGCAAGGGGCACGTTGTGTGCTATATTGCTTCCCTTTGGCACCTAAACAAAAAATGAACACGTTGCTTCCTTTGGTGCCCAAACCAAAACCTTCACCAAAAACTATCACCGAGATTCGATCGTGGGTCCTCCCACCTTGCCAACACCATAGGTCACATCCACTTACCACTAGCCCAACTAGCTAGTTGGTTATAAGGCTTAGAGCCTCTCTTATATTTAAACCTTCACTAGTGCAAATAAGACAACAAAAAATGATCTTCTTCCTCGCACGAAAATCATAGAATTTGTAGGCTTAATGTTATTCTAATGAAGGTTAAATCCTTTGCAACCAAGGCACATGGTATTTATATAATTATGCTATCACCATTTTAGAAATTTATGGAGTAATTAATATATGATGTCAGCGCATTCTTTTGCCCCTCTAACCCTAACCTTAGGGTTAATTAAATTAGATTATAATTTAATTAATAATAAGATTATTATAATTAATTAAATAGCTATAAATTTAATCAAATTAAATTATAAATTAATTTATAATGAAATTATTATAATCAATTTAATTACTTTATGTCTTACCATTTGACCTTTAATATTATAATAAAATATTATAATATTATTTTTCTTGGATCTTCTTATTTCTCTTGTAGACCTTATTTGACCACCTTGAATATTATAATGGGAGATATTATAATATTATTCCACATATATCTCAAAGCAATATTTTACTGGTATAGATGATTGAAACTAACTCTCGACATCCTTCCTCTTGCAGTACCTACTAAAACTTATTCATGACATCAATGACAACAAATCTTGCTCATATTTCCAAAAATATCCCTCTTTGTCATTGATGGCAACCCATTTACCTTTTACCATTTCTTTTACCTTTTCCTGTTCTACTCCCCCTGAGAAACTGCTCCCCCTGATTGAATGCTCTCCCCCTAACTCAAATATCTCCCCCTTTTTCATCAATGGCAAAGGGTCATCTTTGGGGCTCAAGGCTAAGAATGAGACTCTTAGCTTAGCCCCTCCCCCACCTCCTCTTGAGGTGGTTAATTTTGGGGTGGGAGTATTTCTACTCCCAACATACACTGATATTTTCCTTTGTCCACTTTCCTCCTCATCGGATCCTTCTGATTCCTCTGACTATTCCTATTATTGCTTGTCTCTGAAATTTTTTCTTTATACCACTTTGTTGTATATCCATCATTATTGCACTTATAACACTTAATGTTGTTATTCCTTGGAGGTGCAAATATCTTGATATTTCTCTTGGTGAAGCCATATCTATTCCTATCATGAACCCTACAATTTATTGCCTTGTAACCAAACTGATTACAGGAGTAGTAATACCCTTGAAAAAGCTTCATATTTTTGAATTTCCCATATTCCTGTCTTTCACATGTCTTGCATTGTGTAGCCTTGTGCCCAAACCCATGACATGACAAGCATCATCCATTGAAACTACCTTGCCTTGACCTCATTGGTCTCTTAGTTTATTTTTCCTTGTGCTGGTTTCTATTCCTTTTGTTCCTCATTTTGTATTGTTCCTTTCCTTATTGAACTTTATGTTATCCAACTCTTCCTCAAAAGTCTCAATTTCTCTTACACTCTCTTCTTCTGAAGTTTCTTCTTCTTCAGAACTTGATATTGAATCCTCTCCTTATTTCTTTTGTACCTAGTCAAAACCAAGACATGTCTTGTTTGATGTTGGTTTTTGTGTCTTGATAATATTATCCAAGTTCTTTGAGCTTCTTCCAAACCTATGTAACTTGTCTTTAGACTATTTTATTTCCTTCCTTAGTAGAGCTACCTCGTGCTCTAACCTTTCACATTCTAAAACCTTTGATTCTAACTTATCTTTGAATATTATTGTCTTAGCTATTGAGTTGGTTAGAGCCTCTATAATATTTCCTTTCTCTTCATTACATTATTGAAATTTGAGCTTGATTTTTAAGTTTTGCTTTCTTACCTCTTTTAATGCATAAAGGGCATGAATAAGCTCACCCTCAAGATCAACTTCTCCTTTCTATGATTCTTCCTCTATTTGTTTACCTTTGAAAACATCTTCATTCTTTTATGAATCATCTTCTATAGGATCACTTACTTCTTCTTCTAGTGCCATAAGAATATTCTATTATGGTCCTTCAAGTATATCTTCATATTCATCATCACTAAAATTGAATCCATTCCTTGTACAACTATCTTCAAGATGAACAAAGTTACCACATCTAAAACACTTGAGGATTATTGGTGACCTTTTCCTAACAACTTCTTTTTCTTTTTCCAAAAATAGAACTTCATCTCTATCATTATCTAAGGAACTATCATCACTATCACTTGAGCTCTCACCTGCCTTTCTGCATAGAAACTCTTCTTATACCTTTGGAAAAAATTCTTTCCTTGTGTACATTGTCCATCCCTATTTTTATTTTGGTACTTGTGCTTTTTTACATCCCTATTCTTATGATCATGTTTCTCATCACCATTGCTATTTCTAGCTTCTGGACAATCAGATGCATAGTGACCATATTTTCCACATTTAAAACATCTAAATAATTTTGTACATTTATACTTTCTTGAGTCCTTGTTCCTTCTGCCATAATTTATTTCTTCATCATTGGATAAATCATTGCTTGAATCTAACTTCTTACCCTTAGTATTCTTAGTGGATTTAAATGCTACTTCTTTTTGGGTAATAGGTTCCTCTTTTGTTCTTATCTCAAATGTTGTGAGAATACCATGTAATTCATCCCTTGTCAAAATATCAATATCTTTAGACTCTTCTATTGTTGAAATATTTTCACTAAATTTTTTTGGGAGTGATCTTAGAATCTTATCACATACATCAGGTTCTTGAAATTCTAGCCCAAGTCCTTGCATGGAGTTAACAACCTCATCCAAATGAAGTAGATATTCTGCAATGTTTTCCTCATCCTTCATTTTTAGGTCTTCAAATGCTCTCTTGAAATTTTGCAACTTTGCCCTTTTGACCTTTTTATCTCCTTCATATATTCCTTGCAACTTATCCCAAATTTCCTTTGCTAATTTGCAATGCATAACATTTATAAAATCTGTTTCACACAAACCCTTTTGAATTGCATTCACTGCTTTTTAATTGTAATGATGTAGAAGCTTACCGTATTTATCTGTAGGTGGAGTTGCTGGTGGTATTATCCATTTTCAAATACTTCCCATATTTCATTTCCAAGTGTTATTATATGAAACTTCATCCTTGTGCTCCATAGTGTATAAGTGTTCCCATCAAATAATGGTGCTGAATTTCTTGAAGATCCATTATGGGAATCCATCTATGTTCTTGTAAGATTTTCCTTCAAGCTATTATAAAATTTTGAAGTAACCCACTCTGATACCAATTTAAGAACACAAGCTTATACTAAGAGGGGGGGGGTGAACAACATAATACCACTTTTTAATTTTCTTTCCCAATCACTATTATGCAATATATCAATGGCAATATCAACAACAATAATCAAATCAATGCATAAATTACCACACATAATAGAGACAACAATTTAATGTAGTTCACCCAATGTGGGCTACTCCATAGAGAATATATTTCACTAAAATTTTCTCAACAAATCTCTTGGGAATCCTTTCCCTATTACAATATTTATGGACCTCTATCTAAAGGATACACCAATACCCTAATCAAGTTTATGGATCTCTATCCACAAGAGAAATGCTTCTACTCTGCTCTAGTTGGTGATATTCTAGAAGAAATTCTACCTCCACTACACTGGCTTATGGATCTCTATCCACTGAAGACTCCTACCCTCACTCAGAAGACCTATCTTCACTACCCTAGCTAATGGACCTCTATCCATTGGAGACTATTATCCTCTATACTCTGTCACCTCCAAATCTTGCTCTTAGATCTATCTCAAATCTGCACTAAACATAGTCCTTTGATCTAGCACAAATCTTCTCAATATTTATCTTTGATCTGCACTAAACATAGTCTTTCGATCTAGCACAAATATACTCAATATCCTCAAATTTGCACTAATCACATTCCTTCGATCTAGCACAAATTTGTTCAATATTTGTCCTCAAATCTACACTAAATACAGTTCTTTAGTCTAACACAAATCTGCTCAATATTTATCCTCAAATATACACTAAAAATAGTCCTTCAATCTAGCACAAATATATCCAATATCTATCCTCAAATCTGCACTAAACATAGTCCTTTGGTATAGCACAAATATATCCTCAAGCCTTAACACAAAGCTTGACTCAATCACAAATCAACTCTGCTAGATATGCCCAAAATCTTAACCCAATATTTGAACAAATCAATGAATCAAATTTTCTCTCAAGTCTTCTCAAAGAATTATCTCACATCTGCATTGTAATATTCCACAAAATATCACACTAATCTATCCACAAGTTCTCTTCTACATTTTTTTCAATCTTCTCAACAAGTCTTCACCAAGACTTACCTCATATGCCCAACAAGTTCTTACTAGAACTTGTCCAATATTCTCAACAAGTCTTCACCAAGACTTACCTCAAATATGTATTGTAATATTCCATAAAATCTTACTTAATTCAACTCGATCTTATCTCTGAAAACTTCTTCAATCTCACAAACAAGCTTCACATAAAAATCTTGTTCAATCTCACAAAAACATATAGAGAATTGTTAGAGACTCAATATGCTTCACACTCACAACAATGCTCAATCACTTTCAATCTCTTTATTAAATAAATTTAGAATATAGAATATTTTATTTCACAGACCTTGAACTATCACTTCAACACTTCCACTTGACTAGGATTAATCAACTCCACTCAATCAATCACTCAATGAAACACTCATTTCTTAAAAACCCTAGTCTAAGAATATGAAAACTCACTCAATTATTTCCAATAATGCTTATCAAACAATCTCACATAATAATGATACTCATGATCTTTCAAAAATCCTAGTTCATGATAGTTCTCAACTTCACATAACAATGATACTCATGATCTTTCACAAACCCTAGTTCAAGCATATGAAAGCTTACTTCAATATTTCCAACAATGCTTATCAAACAAGGTTTCTAGTATCAACTTTCATTTCAGAAAATCAAACTCAACAATGCTTATCAAACAATCCTTTTCACTCCAACTTAGCATTCAAAACATCCAACAATATTTCACTCACAAGGAAGATATACCCATACCTTTTGTTTGATGATGAAATGACATTAAAAATTTGTCTAAATTAGAATTACTCTTTTTGCCAATCTCAAGGGTTAGGTAGCAAAAACCTTCTCAAAAATTCATTCAATAATTCCCTCACAAATTATTCTCACCATACAAAACACTAGATCTCAATTACACCTTATTACTCCTCTCAAATATTAAACACAATAAGACTTTATTTTAAAATAACATTTAAACTCCTCTAAAGCCTTATTACTCCATTCAACACTTAATCACCAAAATCACAATATAAAATTTAATTTTCATAAACCTTATATCTCCCTAAAAGCTCATGCCAAAAAAACCTTAGGATAAAAATCAAATATAAAAATTAAATACCTTTTACCTTTGGTGGGAATCGAACCCACGCTGCACTGCCACCAATGCCCTAGCTATGACTTCAACTGCCTCATGATCTAGGTACTCACCTTGGAAATAAGGAGCGCCTCATGCACTATATTGCTTCCCTTTGGCACCTAAACCAAAAATGAACACGTTGCTTCCTTTGGTGCCCAAACCAAAACCTTCACCAAAAACTATCACCGATATTTGATCGTGGGTCCTCTTGCCTTGCCAAAGCCCTAAGTCACAACCACTTGCCACTAGCCCAACCAACTAGTTGGTTATGAGGCTTAGAGCCTCTCTTATATTTAACCCTTCACTGGCACAAATAAGACAACAAAAATTTATCTTCTTCCTCGCACAAAAATCACAGGCTTAATGTTATTCGAACGAAGGTTAAATCCTTTGCAACCAAGGCACATGGTATTTATACCATTGTGCCATCACCATTTTAGACGTCGATGGAGGAATTAATATATGATGTCGGTGCATTATTTTTGCCCCTCTAACCCTAACCTTAGGGTTAATTAAATTAGATTATAATTTTTTTTTGTAGGTAATTTTTTTTTATTGCTTTACGGGTTAAAGGGTCCTGTCCCTGTTACATTAGTAGCAAAAAGTGACAACTGTGCCTTACCAAGGCTACAGATAAAAACCAACTGAGGTTTAACCTCATACAACAAAATCCAAACAAGGCCATAGCCTTTCAAAATAGAAAAGAGATAGCTATTACAATATTTGACAAAAGAAAACCCAACAGCACTGCTGCCCGCAGATGTCCTTCCCAGGTTACTAGGAATCCCTATTATTTCCCTATTGTGCACTGTCATCAGAGGTGAGGAGAGTCTTTATTAGGGCTGGGAACTCTTTGATCTCTTCCATGGCATTGGACAACATGGTGCATCCTTCCCTGTAGATATTGGCAACCACTTGAATATGGCTTACAACATCACTGGATTTCTTGATGGCTATGGACCGCAATGATTCCTTGGCATTGACAATATGCTTGTCTTTGCCATCTCTAATGAATTCAATATCTGATTGCCGGTCATTCGCCTTGAGGGATTTCAATATTTTGGATTTCCTACACTTCTGGGGGGGCTAAACTGATTTCTTCTTGGGCCTAGGATGTTTACCAAGGTGTACTTCCTCTTTGGGAGTAGTGATAGGGGGTGAGCCTTATTTACCTTGAGCAAGGAGTGGGAAGTGCTCCGAGGGAGGGGAAAATTGAGGGGGACATCAGATGATGGGAGACATCGATGCGGATGGAGCTAGAGGAATGAGTGGGGTATTAGGACTTCGAAGACATAGACCAAGACACCTAATGGGCTAGGGCATGCTTGTCCAAAACCAAAAAAAGCCCTTGGTGGCAGGGGGTTTCGAGGACTTACTCTCTCTAAAATTGGTGATGGCAAGGGTGATGGTTTGAAAGAGGAAATCTGGGATATTGATAGGATGAACATCATGCAGGTGGTTAACCAAGGCAAGATTATAATCTTGAAGGGGCTTGTTAGTGTTGTCAACTGAGATATACTGGAGGACGGGGACAATTTCCGTGGCCCATGGGTGAGGTAGGGAAGAACAAACTACTCCCTTATTTTCCCAAATGAGGTTCTTTCCCTTATCGAGGAATTGTTTAGTTTCCTCTTTGAAGTTATGTATGTCTCGGCGAACCACTCTGCCTTCAATCAAAATGCTAGAAATTTGAGAAATTGAGTGGACACTTACCTCAAAATGGATGCCACGAACCTGCACTTCCCCTTCATTCCATGAATCGATGAAGGCTCTAGTCACCTCCTCTTCGTAGCCAGAGAAAAACTTGAAGAAATTGATGAAGTATTTGGCATCGAGTAGGTCAGTGGTCCCGCACTCAATTTGCATGCTGGAAGGATCTGGAATGGCCATGGATCAATTTGAACTAGGGTTAAGGGAGCTTGTTAGAGAAAATATTTTAGTAAGCATAGAGGAATGGGAAGAAAAGACCTTAGCAAAAATAGGGAGGGAGAGAATGACCTGGATCGAGATAAAGAAGTGAATGGTGTGGGACTCAAAGAAAATTCCCCAAATCGTGAGGCTAACAATAGGAAAAATGGTGCAAGCGTGGCTCGAGATGACAGGGTCATAGCGAAAGAGAGTAGACAAGATGAGCACAAAGGGTGGTGGATGGGGCGTATGGGGGAAAATAGGTAGCTCGAACAGACTAACTGCAAAGTCAGAGTCTAGGTGGGAAGGCACTGGTGGAAAACATGAGCCAAAAAATCTGCACAAACAACCATATAGAAAGCTTAAGTGGGCTTGGTGTTTAGAAATACCTTAGGTGTTGAATGAACACCGTTTGGGTGGCGAAAGCCACATTTGGTGGTAGCCTTGCTAAAAGGATTGAAGCAACGAAAATCCACCTTGGGTATTGAAAAAATACTATGATGGAGGTAGCACAAACTACCTAGCAAGTCATGAGTCAACATATTGGTTGGCTTGGATGATGATATCATGCGGGAAGTCTTCTTCCCATATGAACAGGGAGGTCTGATCAACTACTTTGTCGGAAAGAATTTCAGCCACCTTATTAGCCTCCCTGAGCACGTCAATGATCTGATTATGAGAGTTTCCACTGAAAGAAAGCTGAAAATTTTGGATGATGTTATGAATATTTTCCCCCCCATTTATCTTGTTAATAATGTGGCCAATGATCACTGAGGAATATCCTTCAAAGATGATTGGCTTGGGGAGGGCTTTTCTTATCTCAATGCTTCTCCATAATGCTCTGGCTTCTACGTAATTATTGGTTTGGGTCCCAAGATTCTCGAAGAATGCCTTGATTATACTACCAGTGTGATCCCTGATGACTCCCCCTACTCTAGCTCACCCTAGATTTCCTTTGGAAGCACCGTCAAAATTGGCCTTAAGCCATCCCTACGTAGGGAGGGACCATTTAGCCATGGTGTGGATGCTGCAAGTATTTTGGACTTTGCTACAGTCTACTAGAATTCTGAGGGAAGCAAATAGGGAAGCTTCCAGTCCAAATTTGGGGATGTCACCACAGGGGATGAGGCTACTATTTTCAATAGCAAAGGACAAAGCTCTATTAGCCATAACTTCAATATTTCTAGTGACCTCCATGAAGATGCGATTATTATATTCCAGCCATATCTGCCAGATGGCATGATGGAGGAGGGAACTCCAGAGGAATCTGAGTCTAGGATTTTTGAAAGTTGTTGGCCATTGAATAAAAATATCCATAACTACCTTGGGCTGAGTCCAACAGACCTAGAAAATGTTGATCAGGGTGGAGAAAACACCCACAACAAAAGGACAATCTAGAAGAAGGTGCTGGGTAGATTCCCATGCTTGAGAGAAGAGGTAGCATCTATTGGGAACCATTACTCCTCTTTGGATAAGGTTGTAAGTGGTTAGAATTTTATTGTGAGCAGCAAACCAACAGAAATGGTCCACTTTCAAGATTAGGGACTTTAGCCAAATGCTTTTGGAAAGGGTTTGACTGTTGTCTCATTTATGGCCTCTGGTAGGGATTTCCAACATCTGGGAAGCCGCTTTGACAGTGAAGCTACCATCATTGGAACCTTTCCAATAGCATTCATCCTTCTTCAAAGTCTGGGGGATGAAGTTTACTTTGAAAATATCCTAAAGATTTTCTAGGCCTTTGTTGATGGTGTCATTCTTGATTATGAACTTAACCTGCTTCCATTTGTGAGAACCTTGGTCGAAAGTGATAAAGTCAGCAACCTGGATTCCATACTTACTGTCGGTGAGATGCTTGATAGGAATCATATCGAGATCATTGATGAGGGGGTATTTCTTGGCCCATGCATATTTACAAAATTCGATAGACTTACTATCACCAAGGTGCCACCAAGAACCCTGTTGGAGGAGCTACTTGGTATGGTTGATGGATTTCTAGAAATGGGAACCATTACGGGGAGTCTCAGAGTCTAGGAAAGAGTGATGTTGTAAATATTTCCTTTTGATGATCGACACCCACTCTAATTTGGCATTTGTGGCCACTTTACAAGCTTGTTTGGCTAGGAGGGCTTGATTGGTGATATTTATGTGATGAAGACCTAAACCTCCCCTATCTTTAGGGGTGCAAATTTTTTCCCAAGAAACCAAATGAAACTTTCTTTGATTATCATTCCCAGACCAAAGGAACTATTTTTGCACCTTCTCAATAGCCTCTCCTACTACATCAAGGATTTTGAAGATCGACAGAAAGTAGGTAGGTATACTTTGGAGGACCGACTTTACCAAAGTAGTTTTACCTGCACTGGAAAGGAGGGCCCCTTTCCATCCTGCCAACTTCTTATGAATATATCTATGACATTTCTCCACATATCTTTGAGAGGTTTCCCTTTGAACATTGGAAGGCCCAAATAGGTGGTTGGGAAGTCCGCAATGGTGCACCCCAGAATCTCTGCAATCTTGGCCTACCTTTTGACGAGAGTGTTGATGAAGTAGAGCTTAATTTTAGTGTAATTGATCTTCTAGACAACCACTTCCTCATATATATTTAGGATGATCTTGATGGCTTTGGATTCAAAAACTAAAGCTTTAGTGGCCAACAAGGTGTCATCCACAAATTGCTGGTGAGTGGAGGGGATAAGCCCAGAAGCTGCCTTGATTTCAGATATCTAATTTTTGTAGCATGCATTCTTGATGGCTCGATCCAAAATTTCAGCCAGAATGATGAATACTATGGGAGAAAAGGGGTCCCCCTATCTTAGCCCTTTGGTGCTGGGAAAGTAACCAACATCTAATCCATTCACAAGGACCAAGAACCAGGAGGAAGAAATACAATTTGAAATAAGATTCACCCAAGATTCATGGAAACCATATTTGAGGAGGATATTGGATAGGAATTCTTGGTTCACTCTATCGAAGGCTTTGTTCATGTCCATATTTAGAAAGAAAGTGGTAGAGTTGGACATATGGGCTGAGTGAATCATCTCATGGATGGTGATTACCCCATCAAGGATGTTTCGACCCTTAACTGTGCTTCCCTGACAATGATCAATGATTGTGGGAAGGATTTTAGTGAGCCTATTGGCCAAAGCTTTGGTCAACACTTTGTAGATGACGTTGCACAGGATAATAGGGTGGTAATCAGAGAGGGACTGGGAGTTAGAGCCTTTGGGGATCAGGGCCAAAAAGGTAGAATTTATATCTCTAGGAATGCATCTGGACTTCTACATGTCAGTGATGGCACGACATAGGTCAGGGCCCACAATGTCCCAAAAACACTAGAATAATCTAGGGAAAAAGCCATCCGTCCTAGGGGCTTTATCAGGTTTCATGAAGAAGAGGGCTTGATGGATTTCCTTGTGGGTTAGGGGGCTAAGGAGGAAGTTATTGGTATCATTGGAGATGTTATGAGGGATGTTATCCAAGAGGAAATCTATGGTCGAAGGGGAGGAGGAGGGAGGGGAGGCCAGAAGGTTTCCAAAGTGGCTCATAGCTTCGTACCTGATGTGGTGGATATTTGAAGTGAAGTTCCCATCCTGCTTGATGAGGCATTTAATTATGTTGACTCCCCTATGCTTGAGGGTGGAGATGTGAAAGTACTTAGTGTTGGAGTCACCTTCCCTGAGCCAGAGCTATCTAGAATTTTGGTGCCAATGTGTTTCCTCTTTGCCTAAAGTGTTATGATACTTAGAGAGCAACGTTCTTTCTTCAGCTCTAAGATTATCATTGTCGTGACCTTCCTAGAATCTATCCTCAATTTGCTTTAGACGGGTTTTAATGTTCTATTTAGCTTCAAAAATATTTCCTAAGACTTCCCTATTCCACACTTTGATATTTTCTTTGACCCATATGAGTTTTTGCATGAACTGGTTTGGAGTTGTCCTAGAAAAATGTTTTCCCCACCATTCTGCTACCCAGTTTTTGAGATCCGGATGGTGGGTCCACATTGAATCGAACCGAAAGGGAGTCTTGAACTGTGGCTTGCTCACCACCTCAAATAGAAGTGGGTTGTGGTCTGACCCTATCTTTGGGAGAGCCTGCAGAGTGGCATCATCGAAGAGGGGGAGGGCTTCTTGGGATAACAAGAACCGATCAAGGTGTTCTTGGATAAGGTTATTCCCCAACCATCTATTACTCCAGGTGTACTTGGATCCCTGTAGTGACACATCCATGAGAGAATTGGAATCTACAAACTGCCTAAGATAATTTTGTCTTCCTATGGGTAATTGAGATCCCCCATTTTTATCAAAAAAGTATAGGGGGGAATTGAAGTCCCCTACCAACACCCAGGGTATATTGAAGAAAGCCTATCTCATATGAGTGAGGGTATTCCATGAATTCAATATTCCCTGGATAGAGTTGGGCACATAAATATTTGATATAATCTAGGAGGTCTGGGATCTGAGATTGTGGAACATAATTTTGGATAGTCTATCCTGACCTGAGATAAGACTACCTTTAATTTTATTTGAGTTCTAAAGACACAGGAGTCATCCTACAGTATCTGAGGCTGAGGAGTAGATGAAGTCACAATTTTTCCAAATGATCTTGGCTACCCTAGGAGACCACTGATCATCTAATTTGGTTTCTTGTATGAAGAAAATAGTGGGATTGTAGTCTTTTCTCATGGCTATGGCCAATCATTGTTTGGCTGCACCATTCAGTCCTCTCGCATTCCAGGAGAGGACTTTCATTTGGAAATTTTGAAGGGCTTTTTGCCCCCCTTGCATTGTTGCATGGGGGGTTTGGGTTTTTAGTTTTCTTCCTTAATAGTGTTATCAATTTCTTGAAATAGGGTTTTCTGCGTTCCATTAGCTATATCCTTTGTTGTGTCTTGGTTTCTCCTCTTTGTACCTGAAGGTTTACCTTTTTTCCTATCTACTCCCATATCAACTTGGGATTTTCTAAAGCTTCTAGTTTGTTTGGGGCTCCAATGGTCAGGGGAATCTAGGGCAGCCTCTTCACTGTCAAAACTAGATGCACTAGAGTTGGTTGGGGAGGCAAGAGGGATGGACCCACCATGGGGTGGCGACAAGGCTGGGGAGGATGGCACCCAAAGGGGTTTTTGGGTGGGGCTTTGAGGGCTATCCTCGGTAGTGGAGATTTATCCCTAGTGAGGGGGGAGGGATATTTCTAGGTAGAATTGGGGATAGAGCTTGGCTGGGAGGGAGCATTGGAGGTTTTGTCAGGAATGACGGGGATTTCACCTTCCTCAACTTCCTCATTATTTCCAAAATATATAAGTAAATCAAATTTATTTGTAGTGGTTACCGAGGTACTTGCATTTTGGAGGTTTTGAGTTGGAGGTTGTCGAATATGCTGTTGGTTCTTCAAAATTTATCTTTGGTTGATGGTGGTTATCCACCTAGTGACAATATCCATGTGCTCCACTGGTTGTTGTTTGGCCTTAGGGTTTTGACGATTAGGGCATTGAGAAGGGAGGTGCCCCTAAGAATTGTAGTCCAAGAAAAAGGCTGGTTTGTTTTTGAATATTAGCGGTTGTTCCCACCTAAAGTCCCTATAGATGAGATTGAGGTGGTCTAGTAGTTGAGACTCCAGATTCACACTAACACAAATACGAGCCTGGGTAAGGTGAGTTATTGCATGGGTGGCCGGGTCAATGGCCACTAATTCCCCAAAAGCCCTAGCCAGACCTCACAGAGCATCCTCATAGAAGAAATGGGTCAGGAGGTTGGGGAGTCAAACCCATATGGGGGTGAGATTTATGCTTTGCGATTTAGGATCAAAACTTGGCTCCCATTTCTTTAGAAACAAGCTTCGCCTCCCAAAGAAATACGGACCCCTAGATAAAATTTGCTCTATGTCCTTCTAAGTATTCATTTGGATCATAAAGAAACCTTTGGTCATCATGGAGAGACTCATAGTTCCCAAAATTTTCCATTTTTAAGACGCCCATCAATGAATTGCATCCATGTTAGGGCATCCCCCTACAAATTTTCCCACAAGGGAGAATGAATCACGTGAGGCATACCCTTCCATGAGGGTTTGAGGGCACAAAACATCAAACCCTTGAGTAACAAAGTCTTTCGACCCATCCGGGGGTGATCTGCGATTGTTTTGTAGATGGTCTGCATATGACATGATATCTTGGTGGCTCCATGAGCCTCCCACTTTGTCGGGTGGTTCTTTTCCCTGATCAACATCGCTTTAGACACTCCCATGGTTGATGATTGAAGAAAACCAAGCTTGCCCTGGCATCATCTGCGCTCAAGGAATTTCATTGAGAGAGTCACAGAGGACTTCTTCCGATTGTGCCCTCTCTTTGATTGGTGGTTGGTTGATGCCTAAAACTTTGATCGCCAAAATCATAGATGTCATTGGTGCCATCGTTTCCAACCATCAAAGTAGAATATTTCAATCTATAGCATATTTTCAAATTAGATTATAATCTAATTAATAATAAGATTATTATAATTAATTTAATAGCTATAAAGTTAACCAAATTAAATTATAAATTAATTTATAATGAAATTATTATAATTAATTTATAATAAATTTAATTAATTTGTCTTACCATTTGACATTTAATATTATAATAAAATATTATAATATTATTTTTCTTGGGCCTTCTTATTTCTCCTGTAGACCTTATCTAACCACCTTGAATATTATAATGGGAGATATTATAATATTATTCCACTTAGATGTAGAAGCAATCTTTCACTTGTACAGATGACTGAAACTAACTCTTGACATCCTTCCTCTTGCACTGCCTACTGAAACTTATTCTTGACATCAATGACAACAAATCTTGCTCATATTTCCAACATTTTTAACATACCCTTGTATTTTTAAGGTTTGTGGGTATTAAATTCATGGTAATGTGGATATTAAGATATATCTTCATTCAATTTTGGAAAAAGTTCTATTTCTACCTTTGATGTACATTCTCACTACTAATATTTCTTTTATACTAATTTTCCTATTTAGGGTCCCTTCACAATTATAATTTTTTTTAGAATATTTAAAGTTTAAAAGGCTCTTTCTTCATTTTTCTCAACTAATATTTTTCTTAATTAGGATTTTGCTGATATGGAGGTTTATATCTTGTTCACTCTACTATAGTTTCATTTCTTAAATCATTACAATTTTGAATTTTTATGTTTTGATCCTTTTTTAAGATCTTATTTTTATAATTTTTAGCTAGTTTGATAGCTAACAATAGGATTAAATAATATCTAAATTGAATTTTATATGTTATATCAAGCTTTAGTCCACCCACATAACATTGGACAAACTAGTTTTCCATTATATTAGTTATTTACATTGATCATGACTCAAATTTTGGGGAGTGTTCATCCACTTATCTTTGTTTTCTTATCCAAGCTAGTTAATTAAAATAGTCAGTATTTGATAGTTCAAATCATTTATTAAAATCTTCTAGAAATCTTGTCCATGTTTGTGTTAGCCCCCACATATTTTAATGCCATAAAGCATACTAATTTTATGCTCTTCCTTCTAAATGGGATATGATATTTGAGTTACATTATCATTTTTTTGATGAAAAAGCCATTATATTAATAAAATAATGTCTAATCATACAAAAAAGGGTAGGTGGGATTAGCACACCCTGTAAACCAACACACTAACCACCATGGTTAGGAGTACACAAGAGTGTCAGAAACAATCCATAAAAATCTAGATAACAACCACAAAAATACTGTTAAATATGCCGACTCATAATGCAAGGCACATTCCCCCAATGCTCCATGAGGGTAGGTAAGTACTGCAGCTCCACATATAATTTTTCAACATGTACTTGAATCTCTAACCAACAATCAAAGAATATAGCATATTTATCAACAACAGAGAAGACACGCCCAACATCTTTCTGAGAAAAAATAGCTCTATTTTTGGACTTCTAAGGATAAAACAGGGTACCAATTCTAAAAATATTCCAAACAACACCCAAGTTGAAGGAAAAATCAATAGGGTAATCCAAAATAGCATGCACCCAGGTAAAATCCTCTACCATAAAAGGTCTAAAAATTTCAAGAAGCCACTCCCAGGACGACTGAGCCCAATCACAAAACCAAAAAACATGCAGTAAATCTTCCACCTGTTCACAAATTGGAAAAATAGTATTATGAACACCCATATGATTGACCCTATTACCAATAGGAAACCCTGGTGCAAGAGGCCCCAAGGAAAAAAAACTCTATTTAGGTTCAATATAAGTAGCCCAAGCAATCTGAAACCTCTTATTCCATTGGGAGGGAAGAGAGACTAAGTCCCATCTCATAGTGAGCTTATAAACCATTGGAACATGTGGGGTGAACCATTTGTAACCTAGATGAGATTTATATTGCAAAACAAGAAGCTCCCCAGACCAACATGCCTATGCAGTTTGCACCAAATAGAAAATGGAATACTATCAATAACCACCTCATAAGTATCTCTATCACCAAGATTTAAATTGTGAATTTGATGAAAACTTTCCTAGGGTATCCAAATACTGGTATGTCGGGAGAAGAAATAAAAAATGGAAGTAATACCACGCTTATAGAACCTCTGGGATCTGACCCACTGCACCAGATCTAGGGGAGAGCCCTGCCAAGTGAATTACATTATTGTTAGTATAGGTAAGATTTATCTTGAGATAATTTTCTAATACTTTTACCCCAGTTGATAATTTCATGTAGGTCTTTTAAAAGTATTCATGTATGAACAAGTTTTAGGAAAGTACTCTTTCATATCAAACAAGTGATTTCTTCCTTTGCATATTATTTCATAGTGTATTTGATATTTGGTGTATTCGTTAAGTTGAAAAGAGATGGTTAAGTCTTTGAAGTTAGTTATGCTTTCATCAATAAGTTTCTATGGTGTGTCACACTTAGACTAAGACGTAATATTTTATCTATTTTTTTCTCAATGTTTTTGGTGATTATGCACATATCACTTGGAAATATTTAGATCTATGTGTTAGTGTTGGGATCTTAACCAATTGAGATCATGCCATTTGATATGTTACTATTTGCAATATCTACTTATATATTATAATTATGATATGTTATTTAATGATTTTTCGATGTTTGATGCATGATAAAAGAGCTAATTTAATATCTATTTAGTGTCAAAAAAAATATTTTTCAAGGTGGAAATGTAACGTTCACCTTGTTTACCTTTGATAAAATCTTATAACCTACTAATTATTCATATAATATATATATAACTAGGATTTTTCATTTTTTTATATTTTAATCCATATTTAAAAATGCATATAATTCTTTATTGACTATGCAAGGGTATGAATTCATTATCTATTTATCATACATACCATTTATTTATAAGTATTATATAGTATTTTCTATGAAAATATAACACATTATGTACATTTATCAAATATGACATAGAAATTAGTTATTTATGCAATAAAATGTAAGATACATGAATGATCAATGTGGTGATGAAGTAAGATATGAAATCTAGATAGGGAATATCCATACTTATCTAACCTAAAAGTTGCACACTAACATCATAAATAGTCAATGTGAATGTTAGAATAAAATTAATAGTGGATTATGTCCGCCTAATGTTAATAGTCAAGTCGAGTAAGAAAAGTTTTACATCCAAACTAATTAGTAAATATATACAAATATTTTAGGATAGTATATACATATAACCAAATAAAAATTAAAAAAATATTAAAAATATAATACATTTATTAAGTAAACAACTTAATATTAAGTAATAATAACTCAATATAAATGCATATAGCAATTGTATTATATAATAATAATAATAATAATATTATTATTATTATTAATAATTTTTTTTAATATTAATATTAATATTAATATGCTTAGTTTTTCATATTTTATACGACTTAATTTAATATTTAAATTTAACATTATAAATCTTAATTTTTTTATTACAAATATTTTGTTTAACAATTTTGATAATAAAATTAAAATTAACTTATTTGTTAATATCTATAATTTTTGAATGAAAAACCTTATATTTATTAAGATTAGTCTTACAAAAAAAGAGCTGGTGGAATTAGTACACCCCACAAACCATAAAAGCCACTAGGTGGAGGAAATCACACCTCCCCAATAAAAATAGAGTCCAAAAAATATTACTACATGTCATCACGAGCAATCATTACACAAACATCCCAAGACATAATCAATAAAAAAATATAAGGAGCTAGATGGAGGTTATCTTACTCACTGAAACATTGCCAACCGCCATACAAAGAGAATGGGGTAGTCCATCATCTGCATTATCGCCAACTAGATTCCATTGAGAAGGACCTTGGCTGACTCAACTTGGAATGCTTGGTAGAATACATGTTGCTCGTAATCTACTACCTCTTCTACTACTGGGACAACTCCTCCTTTCCCAGGTTAAATTTTGGTAGAATAGTGTTGTGCATAAGCTACGGTCTCTACTACCTTTGATAGTCAGACTTGAACAAACTCTATACTTCAAGTAGTGGACTTTGGTCAGTTTTTCATCAACACAATTCACATGAAGACTTGTGAGGATTCATAATATCCATGACATCCTCAAAATCACCATATCTATAATTTTGATTAAATTATATAACTTGAATAAGAATTAAAAAAAAAAAAAAAAATATATATATATATATATATATATATATATATATATATATATATATATATATATATATATATATATATATATATATATATATATTGTAGACACCTAAATCATGTCATGCTTAGGGGAGTTGCTCACATAGACACACTCATAAGATCATAAGACATAATCTTTGACTTTCCAAGCATCAATAATGGTTCTCACCACTCATTTGGGACCTTTTCAAGCCATCCAAGCCTAGTTGCTCAAGCCTAGAGCGGCCAAATCCTAGCTGCTCAAGCCTAGAGCGGCAAACCTTAGCTGCTGCAAATAACAGTGGCCAAATTTTAGCCACTGCAGATGATAAAAGATGAACCATAAGAAGCAATTTGTTAATAAACATGCCTAATCACAGGCGAAAGTGGCAATTTGCATGCAATAAATGTGAGCGGGAGTAACTTTGCATTCCTTTTAATGACCAGTTCACATAGGAGGCCTGAGTTTGCATTTAAAATTTAGTTAACTGGCCTTCAAGCATAAACAAAGGACAAAAGCTTCTTATGCTAATGACCAGTTCACATAGAAGACTCAAGTGGGCAGTTAGATTTTAGTTAACTGGCCTTCAAACATAGACAAAGGACAAAAGCTTCTCATGCTAACTTACACTATGCATAAGAAATTAATTCCTAGGGCTTGAACATAGACCTAGGGTTTAACACTATAAAAGGTGTAAGCCTAAGAGCACCAAGACATCTTTTATCACAAGAGAGGACAAGAGAGATAGGAAATCATATCAGAGAGAGAGACATCTTTTTGAGGAGAGCTTGCGAGACTTGGAGAGTTCCCTTGGAGATCACGTATACGACAGAGCCCTGACGGATTGAAGAGCATAAGACCTATTATTTCAATATCAGATATAGGCTTTGACCCATAACCTTGGGGTAAAGAGAACAAGGTTTACCTTAGTGGTCGCTGTCTTGGACAGTGGCCCGCAGACTTAGATTAGGTTTTAGACATAGCTTATTTTATTCTGTTTCTTCATGTTTTCATATCATTAGCATAGATTTACATGATTTCATGGCACAATTTCATCATATTTTCTTTACATTCTTTTATTACTAACAACCTCATTCGGGGAGGCAATCTCGGACACCTAAGCGTGTGTTGTTGTTTCATTGCTTGTAGGGCCACAGGTTCATCGGACGAAGTTTGCAACATACGAGAGCAAAAGGGATCCCTCTAGAAAACAGACTTGGAGAAGGAGGTATTTGTAAGCCCTCATACATTTTCGTGTGCGAAACCGAAAAGCTTTTATAAGCGCACCATCTCTTCGCGAAAGGGGCACTCTTTGCCTATTTGTAACTTATTGTATTGAAATGGGTATCCCTAAGAGGGATCGACATGTAACCGAGTTTCAATATCAATAAATAGATCAATATTTGTTATTTCATATTATATGCTTTTTCTTCTTATCTTCCATTTCATCTCGGGTTTTCTTAATAACATTGCAAGTAGGGTTAAAAAGGGGTGGTGCGTGCGTCCTGGGGTCGCTACATATATATTATAATAATAACCATTTCTAATAGTTATATCTATAAACATATAAACTAATTAAAGAAAATATTATATTTACCTAAATTTTGAATAAATTAAAGAAAATATTATGTTTATCTAAACTTTGAATAAATTAAAAAAAAAATAAAAAAAATAATGTAAATTTTTATTTACATAGCATGACATATATAAAAGTAATTATATTGTTATTCTGTATACTTCATTTTTTATATTTTATATTTTAAAGGTGGATCTATATTTTATTTTAAAACAATCATTTTATTTATTTATATTCTATAATTTTCTTGGCTTCTCTTAAATAAAAATATTTAATCTCAATTTCCTTGGTGTCTCTTAAATCTTAATATTTAATATTTTAATATTGTATAAAAAACATAAATGATTTCCATATAAATTTTATATATTATAAATATTATATATTTTAAACTATATAAAACTTATTTATGTTATATTAAATATAATATCTTAAAATTTTATTCATATTATATTTTTTTAATAATTTACTTTCATTTTTTTTCTTTTTTAATTTTGTTTAAAAGTATTACACATTATTAAGTACCTTGTAATTACTTGTAAATAAATAATAAATAGTTTGTAACTAGTTAATAAATATGTGATGTAAAAGGAGTCTTGTAAATCCTAGGTGTCATGTGGAGTTAAGTAAATGTTTATTTTTTAGTATGTGTGATCATTATAGGTTTGTCATTGTTAAGAGTTAATAAAATATATTTCTCTAATGAGAATACACATATTTATATCCTCCATGAGTTATGAGTTTGAAGAGATGGAGAGTTAGTGAAAGTAAAAAGGTCAAGAGTCTTGTGAATGTGAAGAGTCTCATATCCAAAGTATACATATTAGAGATTAAGCATTATAATATGTGACATACCATATATGTATTTACATTGTTTAAGTATATACTTGTTTTAATAATAATATCAATGAGTTTTATTATTGAATGTATGTCAACATTGTGAGAATTTTATATTTTAAATATTGTGAGAAATTACTATATTTCTAACAATGGTATCAGATCCATAAGGAAGAACAATAGAAAGAGTCCAGAAAGAGAAAATTGCAAGAAGACCCGATAAGAGAGATCGTTGAAATATATAGTAAGGGAGATAACCTTATTGAATAAGAATTGTAGAAAGGCTCACTAAGGATTAAAACCTTGCTAAATTAAAGAAATACATGAGAAGAGAAAGCCACTATGAGAAAGCAATACTGGGAGTGATTAGTGAAAGAGGGTGATGGGGGAGTTCCATGATAAGCATGAACCCAAGCAAATGATAAACACCATTAAAAAAAGATACATTTATAAGAAAAATCACAAACAAAAGGAACCCATGTGGATGATAAACACTATTGTGATAGAAATCCATTAGTGTGAGGAGAACAACCATTAGTGGTAAATTAGATCCACTATTATGTAAAGAAGTATTAAGAGTAGCAATGCTCAACATCTTGAGAAGAGAGTAGCGCGTGTAATATTGAGAAGTGACATCCAAGGAGAATATGATTAAGGGGTTTGAGAAGAAGAGTGCATGAAACATGCAAGGAGATGGCTAAAATATGCAAGGAGATGATTGGAGAAAAGAGGGATGAGTAAAGGAGATTGTAAAATATAGTTGAGGCATCTCTAAATGAAAATTATTGTAAACATTCAAACCAAAATGGGTATATTGCTATAAAGGCCTTAATAATATTTGAGTAAAGGTTAGAATAACCTAGAGAAATAGGTCTTCAAAAGAAGCATTGAAAGTGCATCAAAAGGGAAAGACAAAAAATATGGAGCCATTAGAATATTGCCAAAGGCATGTGATTTACAATGCTCGAATAATAAAATCACCATCTAAAAAATCACATGTAAATGGTTTATTACTTTTTAGAGATTTAAAATATAAAAAGTAAAGGCTGGTTAATATAAAAGGCATGTAAGTTGCCAATTAATTAAAAGTTTATTTGAAGGCAATTTAAGAAAATTGAAAAGTCATGAAGGAAGGAAAATTAAAAGAAAAAGAAATAAAACTTAAATATATCTAAATGGAAATATTGAAAGAAAATTTGAATGTGAAAGGAAAAAAGAGAAATAGTTGAAAGAAAGAAAATAGAAATTGAAGAAAGCTTTGAAAGTGAGAAATAAATTTAAAATGAGAGAGGAAAGTTTTGAAGAAATAGTGTGAAACTAAATTGATAAGAAAGATATTTAAAAGAATAATTATTTGAAAAAAAAAAATTGAAGAAGAAATTTGTCTCAAGAGACAGGAAAAAATTAAATTGAAGAAGAATATTAAAATTGAAGAAAATAAGAAAATAATTTTATTTGAAAAAATAAAATACTTATCAAAGAAAGAAGAAGTTTTAAATATTGAATTTGGGATAAATAAGGATTTCTACAACAAAGGAAATTAATTATAAAATGATGAGAATTTAAAATTATTTAAGAAAATTATTATTCAAAAGAGAATTGTTGAAGAATTTATATTTGAAGAAAAATAAGAGATATCAAAGATCACAAACAAAAAGAAAGATTTTTTGGGGGAAATAAAATACTGTTGTGCATATTAAAATTCATTTCAAGATTGAAGATATTTGAAAGATACATTGTTAAAAAATAAAAGGAAGCAATTATTTAAAATTTCCAAGATGAGTTCTAAAATACCATCCATGGTTAATTTCCAAAAGATCCTAGGATGCCTTTCAACAACTTATAGATAAGAAAACCTTGACTTGAGTAAAGAACAAACTAAGGCATCATGGAAAATGTTAAACAATAAAAATTATTCTACCTCAGAAAATCAACCATTATGTATAAGAACTTTCTTCATGGCAAAAGAAATGGAAAAAAAAGAGATTAAGATGATAAATGACCTATGGGACTTACTTCAGTATGATACTAGTAAATAGAAAATCATGGTCAAAGATACTTATAATTTGAAACTCATAAAGGTTCATTGTGGTACTTATATAACCATGGAAACAAATAAGTGTTATGATCTTGTTCAAGGAATAGATATAACATATGACAAAAGGAATTTGAGAATTAACAAAGAATATACAAAAGACTTATGTGGTTCTATAGAATGTGATGGTATAAATGAAGGTAGAGTTGTTAGTAATAATTTAAAGGCTTCAAATGTAGCAAGGTTTATAATAACTTGTTAGCTATAGAAGGTTATGATGAACTTGAGAAACACATAGTTGGGACTATACAAGGATATGATAAAATAGGACAAGCTAATTAAATAGAAATCTCAAGATATACGAATTATGAAAGCATTAATAACAAGTTTGATAATAATGTTTTTAGAGGTAATGAGCCATGGGATTTAGATAACAACATGGATATAAGCTATGATAATGATGGTTTATATTATTGTGATGACTTGCTCAAAAGTATGATAGGTACAAGTAACAACTACTATCAGTATTGGGATAAAAATAGATATTTAGTAAATAAATACAAAGACAAAGATCCATAAATGTTCAAAAAATAACATCACCATGAAGAAGAACAAGAAGTGATCAAGAAGACCAAAAACAAAATCAGAGATTGAAAGCAAATGAATATAATGGACCTTATACTAAATAGTATTTAGAATTATTACATTATTTGGTACCTTGCAATCATATTTTAGAGTATCTTATAATTACTTATAAATAGTTTATAAATAGTTTGTAACTAGTTTGTAAAAGTGTGATGTAAAAAGAGACTTGTAAATATTAGGTGTCATATGGAGTTAAGTAAATGATTATATTTTAGTATGTGTAATAATTAGAGGTTTATCTCTATTAGGATTCAATAAAATATATCTCTTATGAGAAATATAAAGAGTCATATCTCCTATGATTTGAGGAAATGAAGAGTCAGTGAAAGTAGAAATGTCAAGAGTCTTGTGAATATGAAGAGTCTCATATATATTTGAGATAAAACATTGTAATATGTGATTGAATAAGATTTAAAATACATATACATTTGCATTGCTTAAGTAAATACTTGTTTTAGTAATACTATAAGTAAATTTTATTATTGAATGTATGTCAATATTGTGAGAATTTTTAATTTATATATTGTTAAAAATTACTAAATTGCTAAAAAATGAGTTCTCATGGTTTGGTTTTATTTTAAATTATTTTTCATATTAATTTTAAATTAAAATAATCTTAAATAAATATATAAAACATTTATTAACATTTTTCTCTTTTAATTTTTATTTGTTTTATTTTTATTTTTATTAGGTGGAAGAAAGGGTTTTGAATGGGTCCTCGAACCTTTAATGGAAGGGATTTTGAAAGGTCCCAAACCTTTCACAAAGCAACAAAAAATTTCAAATATAAACCATAATGAATTACAAATAGGATTAAACCCCAAATGGAAAAGAAAATAAACACTCGAAGGCACCATGCCAAGAGAAACATGATCCAAGATTTGAGAGAACCAAGAGATCCAGAAAGGTGAATCCCACTAAAAGCAAGGATGTACCTAAGAGAAATTTAAAAAATAGATAAGGGGTGGGAACATTTGGTTCTCACCCAAAGTAAACCAAGAACATTCTTTTCAAATTTCAAAAAACAAAAATTCTCACCTATAGAGGAACCCTATTTTTGGATCTAACTTCTTGAAACATGCTCACAAGTTCATTGTTGACAAGTTTTGGCCAATAATTTCTAAAGAGTATGCTTCCACAAACCTAGCACCTTGATCCCATAGATATTTCTCTAATAGGATCTGATACATAAGGTACACTACGCCAAGAGTTCCAAAAGGTATAAACATAATCCTATGAGATGGTCCTAGAATCCACCCAATATTTTGCCTAGCATCTCAGTACACCAACAAAAAAGTCATTGAAACCACAGAACTGAGCAACCATACCTCACAATCTCATGAGTTTGACAAGAGTTTTCTAGAAACCCAAAAACACTTCTCTAGCTAGGTTCCTACATAAAATTGGTTCAAAATTCAAAAATAAAATTTTCCATCCCAACCAAATATTAAATTTTTGGAACCACTATAGATATTAAATTTGTACAATAGATGTCAAAGGGAGAAAAACCAAAACAAATATGGATTTTCACACCTGATAGTCCAATAAGATCTAGAACCATTGAACACCTAAAAATTTGAACAAATACATTGCTTGGCTCAACAATCAACATGTGGACCATTTCCCACATAACATAAAAGCCACAGGAAACAAATCTTATAAGGACTAGAGAAAAATCATCAATACAAGATCCTTGGTTATAGGTAAAACATATATAGGACCAGTAGAGAGAAAACATCAAGTTGGAATCCCGTTTACATCAACGTTCAAATCTAGTATATTGACTAGGACTAGGATCATACTGGAGTTCGACGACTCCAAGCCTTAGGTCTACACAAAATTCTCTATATCCATTGAAGGACCTAAGTTTTGAGATAAATAAAATCTAGGATCATAGACCAAACATCTGATCTTCGAAGACCCTCTCTCAATAACACAAACTAGGCCAAGTTTTCTCTCTAAGAAAAATAGAAAGAGCAACCCCAAAAAATAGGGTACACTAAAAGCAAACACAAGGATAGGGCTACAACACTATTGTAGGGGATGGTCTATCCCAGTGAAGAAGAAATCCCTTCTACTACAACACAACCTACCATGCTCATCCAACCAACTACAACAACTCACCCAAATACAACCACTTAGTCAACCATAACAACTTCACCTTCCGACCACCCTACTTAGGCTAGGTTTTCTCTCCAAGAAAACTAGAAAGATAATCTCCAAAAAATAAGGTACATCAAAAGCAAAAACAAGGAAAGAGCTAAAGCACTATTGTAGGGGATAGTCTCTCCCAATGAAGAAGAAACTCCTTCCACAACTACACAATCAACCACACCCATCTAGCTAACCACAATAACTCACCCAATCACTAATGCTCAACCTACCACAACAACTTCACCTTTTGGCTGCCCTATTGCCCAACATTGAAGAAATCAAAGGATTAAAGGGACCTAGATAGACCCCAATCCCAATAAAAACTAGGCCATTCAACATACCGATCCAGCTTCTCTCCCTCTCCTACTCCCACTCCCTCTCCCCATACTCGTACTTCTACTTTATTTATTTTATTCTAGTTCTCAACTCCATCCTCTTGTTCTTCATCTTTCTTATTAACTCTATTTTAAAAAAAATTAGTTCTATATGGTTCCTATAAGATGAAACTCCTATTAAAATATCAAAATATTACATTTATTGCTAGTTCAATTAGACCATATACAACTTGCCCTTTTATAAATTTAAATAGTCATCATCTTCCTTAAATTTCCATTTTTCATCTATCATATCATTGGTATTGTTTCAAAAAGAGAAAATATTCATGTGCTATTAATTTTCTAAAATTTGAATTTCACCAGGATAAAGACCAACACCATTATTGGCTAAGTTATCTGTTATCCTATTTACTTCTCTATAAATATGCTAATATTTTTTAAATACAACATCCAACAATAGTTTATAGAAATAAAAATAATTATTCTATTATTTTTCCAATCCCCAAATCTATTTTTCTTTAATAGCTTTAATAATAACTTGTTAGTGGTGGAGCAACATCTAGGGTTTCAGTTTGATGCTGAAAAATTCTATGAAAACCAACGTGTTGGTTGGTGAAATGTGTGTTGTAGTTTGGATTTAGATATGGCAGCTTCGGGGGGTCTTGGTGACCCTCGATATTTGTCTTTTAAGGATGCTATTTTGAATAAGGATGCCTCTTTTTTTATCATGCAAATGCCATGAAATTTTTACTGCATGCTACCTTTGATCCTTTTTCTAATTCCTCTTTGACTTCGAACCCAAAGAATAATGGATGTTTGGAGAAAAACAAAAATTGTTCTATCTTGGTTATCAGTCATGATTCTATTGTGAATGATGTTTTACATTTTTCTAAGCATGCGCTCATCTACAAATTCATGGGTCTCAAAATTTTTATGCCTTTTTTAAAAAATTGGGTTAGGAGAAATTAGAGCCTTGAAGGTGATATGGAGATTATTCTTAGATATAATGGATATTTTATTGTGGTGTTCTCCCATATGGTAGATCATAGTAAAGTGTTCAAGGGGGATCCTTACTTTCACAATCAATATAGATTATTTATCAAACCCTAGCATTTAGAATTTGATCTGGTGGAGGAGAGGCCTTATAGGATTCTTGTGTGGGTCCATTTGCCACAACTCCCTATGGAATATTGGAGGCTATATATTATTCATTCTATTGCAGAGATTATTAGAAAATCGATTGGTCCATCTCACCAAACTTTGGATAGGAAATTTTCTTCTTTTGCATAGCTCTATGTTGAAGTAGATCTGAATAATCCGTTGCCTGAATCATTGGAGATTAAACTAGAAAACATATCTTGGGTCCAATAGTTAGATTATGAAGCTCTCCCATTTTGATGCCGCATATGCCATGAATATGGGCATCTTCAAAGACACTATAAGAAAGTAAATTCTTAGCCTTCATCCTCTTCATATGAATTTCAAGATGCATCTACAAAGGCAAAAGGAAAAGCTCCTATGGTTAATGAGATGCCCGGTTTTGATGGATTTATTCCTGTTAAGTCTCATTCAAGAACTAGGACTTTTGTTCATTAGAATAAAGGTGTTGGTAAGGGAGGTTATGGTAACATATTTGATGTGCTTGAGACTTTTGAGGAGCTGCATGTTGAGGAGCAAGTTTGGAACTGAGGTGATATGGATGCTTGTATTCAATATCTAGGTACTTGTTCTTTCCTAAATCCTTATTTTGAAATACGAAATTCTTTCCTAATAAACCTCTTGTAGGAAATGAAGATAAGTCCAAATAGATGTTAGATTGTCTTGATAAATTTCTTGATCATTCCCCTTTGGCTAAAAACTTGATTGAGGGAAATGAGGATGAGACTAGGTTTGAACCCTCCCAAGACAAGATTATTAGAGGAAGGGAAAAAGAAAGTTTCTTCTGTGTTAGGTATTCACCCAAAAACTATAAAAAAATGTGGGGTGGAGAAGGTGGTAAAAGCAAGAAGAAAGAAGGATCAAGAAAAAGTGAAATTGATAGGGAAATCCTTAATTGAGTCTAGTGTTGTTAAGACATTAGATTCTCACTTCTCTATTCCCCCAAAATGAAAGTGATATCTTGGAATGTTAGGGGTTTAGATAGCAGCCCTAGACAAAAAGCTACTCAAAATTTGATTAGATATCATAGACCCGATATTATTTTCATCCAAGAAATAAAATTTTGTGAAGATATGGTTAGAATTGCTTCTAAGATATAAAAAGGTGGTCACTATCTTGCTATTGTAGCCCAAGATTTAGTGGATGGTGTTGTGTGTTTATGGGATCCACGAAGCTTAACTCCCCCTTGATAGGTGGGTTGCATGAATTTTCTCTCTGTGGTTTCTACCTACTTTTCATCTAGATATTCTATTCTTCTATCTAATGTGTATATCCCCAGTGATTTATTAGGTAAAATCCTCTTATGAAATCATATTAGATTCATTTTATCTCTTGCTCCCAATTATCCTTGGATTGTGGCTGGGGATTTTAATTCTATCATGTCCCTAGAGGAGAAGAATGGTGGTGTGGAGTTTTTGGTCTCTTCTTCTACTTTGATGCGGGATGATATTTCTTTCCTTAATCTTGTTGATGTGAAGCCTCAAAATGGGCTCTTTACTTGGACTAATAGAAGATGTGGAATGAATTTTATTTTATGAAATATTGGACTAGTTCCTTACTTCAGATTTTTGGTTTGATGATTTTTGGACTTCGTTCTCAAAGATTCTAGGCTGGAGGGGCTTTGATCACTAGCCCATTCTCTTTCAGTCCTCGAGATTCTCATTGCCAAGAAATCCACCTTTCAAATTTCAACTTATGTGGCTAAGGGATAAGGACTTGTATGAATATGTGGAGATGTGGTGGATTGAAGGGAAATCCAAATTTGGCACTACTATATTTACTTTTTTCAAAAGCCTCCAGTTTGTCAAATTCAAACTCAGGCAATGGAACAAATTTTCTTTTGGAAATATTTTTTAGAAGAAAAAGCAACTACAGGATAGCCTAGAGGAAATCACTTTTCAAATTAAATATGAAGGATTGACATAGGATTTGTTGGAAATGGAAGCTTTCCTTTCTAGTCAGCTTATTGAATGGGAGCTTCGTGAGGATATGGAAGCAAAAATCTTGGATTGATTGGTTGTTGGAAGGGGATGGAAACACCTATTTTTTTCACAATTCGGTTAAAGACCGCAGGAATGGTAATGCTATAGTCTCAATTACCCCTGATCAGGGGGAAAATCTCTCATCCTTTGAGGATACCTCTAATGAAGTAGTATGGTTCTTCTCCTCTCTTTTCTCTGAGTAGGGTCCTTATGATGTTGTTAATATGAGTCTTATTTTGGATTGTATTTCTAGTCTAGTCTCTAATGATATGAATAAGATGCTAATGGAACCCATATCGATGGAGGAACTTAAAGTGGTGGTTTTTCAAATGAAAAAGGTAAAACACCTAGACCTGGTGGTTTCCCTATAGAAATTTTCCAAGAATTTTGGAAAGTGTTATATTTTGATCTACTAAAATTTATTCAAGAATCCCAAGTTAATAAGCAAATGCTTAAAGCTATTAATTCAACCTTCCTTGCTCTTATTCCAAAATCTGAAAATGCTACCTCATTGGGGTATTTCTATCCTATTTTCCTATGCAATGTTACTTACAAAATTATTACCAAGATTATTGCGGATCGATTGAAGAAAGTTCTTGGTTTTCTTATTTCTCCTGAGCAAGGTGGGTTTGTTAAGGGTTGTTAGATTTTAGATGGTGTGGTGGTTGCTTTAAAAGCTATTCACTCTATGGATATCTCTAAAGAAAAAGCAATGTTCATTAAGCTTGATATGTCCAAGGCTTATGATAGGGTTCGCTGGCCTTTTTTGTAGAAAATCCTTCAAGCTTTTGGGTTCTCATATAATTGGATTGAATGAGTCATGATTTGTGTGACTTTGGCCTCATTTGTAGTTTTAATCAATGGTTTACCGTCCTCTTTCTTCTTGGTCTCTAGGGGGATTTGTCAAGGAGATCCCTTGTCCCCTATATTTTCATCCTTATGGCTAAAGGAGAATCATGGTTCTATCCAAGGATGGTCTTGGGTGGATAATTATTTATCCCAATCTCATAGTCTGTTTGTCGATGATACCACTCTAATGGGGAGGGAAAAATTTAGGAAGAAATGAATTTTAGGAAGGCTTTACATATTTACTTATCCTCCTCTTGTAAAATGATTAATGAAGAGAAATCAAAGATCTTCTTCTTCAATATAGATGGTCAGATTCAACGTAGGATTGCTAATATTCTACATTTTTAGGTGGGTTGTTTGCCAGTGGAGTATCTAGGGATTTCTATTTCTTCTAAAAATATTTGAAGGGCTTACTGGACAAGTATTTTGGATAGATTTCGATCAAGGGTTAATCATTTTACTTTTTGATGGCTATCCTTTTCTTGTAGATTAATTATTTTGAAGTCTATCCTTCATGCTTTACCTATTTACAAATTTTCTATCTTGGTTGCTCCTAAGTGCTTTCTCAAATAATTTGAATTCTCTTTCTAGAAAATTTTTATGGGCAGGAAACCTAGACTGTAATAAATGGAGCTTGGTTAGTTGGGATACTGTGTGTTTCCCTAAAGAGATGGGGGGTCTTGGTTTGAAGTAATCTAATTTGAATAGTCTCGCTTTGGTTGCTAAAATTTATTGGAGGTGGTGCAGTAATCCTGATCAACTTTGGGCTAAAATTCTTAGCCTCAAATATTTTGGTGGTGCTCCGGTTGATGAGATTTCAAGATTAGAGCTGAGGGGGAAAGGTTCCATTGTTTGGGACACTCTCAAAAAAGGTGCCATACTTATTAAGTAGGGTCTCCTTTGGATTGTTAATAAGGGAAACAATACCTTATTTTAGGAATATTCTTGGGATAATAATACTCCTATCCTCTCTTCTTTCCCCTACCTTCATCTTCTTCGGGATATTTTTTTTGATGCAGGCTAGTCTAAGGTGGCTGACTTCAAGCGATAAATTCCTCTTGGTAGTTATTTTAATCACCATTGGTGGGATTCATAGGGTTGGCCAAAGGGTGGCTATCTTGAGGATCACGACACTCTAGATTCTATTTTGGCTGATATACTGTGTTGTTCTATAGAAGACTCTAATATTCTTTCTTGGGGCCATAATTCGAAAGGGAAATATATTGTTTCTCTAGGTTATCAAACCCTTATTATGTAGAGAAAAGAAGAAATTATGTCCCCCTAGTGGAAGAAGATTTGGAATAAGTTTGGTTGGCCTAAATGTAACTTTTTTCTTTGGCTTCTGTGTTGGAAGAAATGTTCAAGTTGGGATAATATTCAGAAAAGAGGTTTTCAAGGTCCTTCACTATGTTTTCTTCATGGAAAGAATGAGGAAACCATTTCCTATCTATTTTTCCAATGCTCATATTCCTTGGAGGTTTGGAACTTGTGGTGGCAGACCTGGAAAAGGTCCATCATCCATACTACTTCTATTTTTGAGTTTTGGGAAAGCTTGGGTAGACCCCCTACCTCTGCTTCATGTCTTCAAACTTCTTGGGATTTTGGTCCTTCATATTTTGGCCGATTTGGTTGGAACGCAACCAAAGAATTTTTTAGGGATGTCAACTTGAAGCCTTATAGGTATGGCTCAAATTCAAAAGGATGGTTAAGGAGACTATTTAGGCCAAGTTTGTTTTGAGTTATCCTCTTACTTCCTCCAACTGACAGATTATCAATAGATTGGAGATTTATTTATCATCACCAACTGTAAATAGATGCCCTATTAGGGGGATTGGTTCATTGAAGGTCAATTGATCTAAGAAGTGGACTCTCATATAGTGGTGTTATCAAAATGAATACGAATGATTCTTCCAAGGGTAACCCAGGTAATGCTGGTTTAGGAGGAATTGGCCATGATAGTGAGGGTGTGGTGCACCTCTTTTTTATGTGTATAAGGTAATTCATTCAAATAATCATATGGAAGCATTGGCAATTCTCCATGTGTTGGAAATAACATTTTATTTGAGATGGAGAAGGGTTATTTGTGAATCTGATTCCATGATAGTGGTGTCTCTTCTAAACAAAAAGCATTTTCAGGATGCTTCTTGGTTTATGTCTAGAATAGTGAAATAGATTTTGAGCTTGGCTGGGAATTTTTTTGATTTTTTTTTTGTTCATATCCCAATAGAATGGAATAGAGTGGCTGATTGTTTGGTGAATTGGGCTTCTGAAGGATTCCTTTACTGGAAAATTGATAGCTGGAATGATCTTGAACATGAGAAATCTAGACTCCTTAATCGGTTAATTTATGAGGACTAAGAAAGATAATTTCAAGGTGGAGGAACGTGATTGTCATGAGTTCTTGTATCCTGTCGAAGTTGTTGTCAAAATGATCCATAGATTTCCTTTGTGGATTTATTGTATTTCATATGATGTGTTGGATTGGATCACTTGGAAATATTTGTGGAATATATTGTTTTAGATTCTGAATAATTTCCCCCCACCAAAAAAAAAAAACTTGTTAGTGGTCCTCATTTGAAAAATATCTCCATATTTCAATGATAATACTGATCCATATAAGAAGTGATCTAACAAATGCATAGTATTTAGTTGAATTTCTATATAATTACTAATAAGTGAGGGGAATTTTGCCTTCATTATTTTGAACAAAATTAAATTTGCAATCATTCCTTAGATTTTCTTTGTAAGTTCCATCAAAATAAACTTTAATGAACCATTCTAGACATTTCTAGTTTATTATAGCTTGATGGAAATCCTTTGTGTTAACTACATAGCTAATGACCCTTATATGTATATTCAACTCATGTAACTAAGTGACAAACACCTATTTTCCTAAACATAAGACTTTCCATAAGAAACACCATGCTTGTAAACATTCTACAAGAGAGGCATGCAATTTCAAACTTGAGCATCATTATAAGGTTTGTTTTTAAAATTATATTATTTATTTAAATCCATAAATATCAATAAGTAATGGCAATACCAAAGCTCCATATAAGGTACAATACTTTAGCTTTAAAATAATTAATCCAACATTTCGTAGAAACTCTATTTTATTTTATTTTTATTGGAAAAGGAATCCCAAAATGGTGTAAACATCCCTGTTGGGATATCACAGTGGTTAGGGATTTGACCTCTCTTCTAGGAGACCCAAGTTTAAACCATGATGTGGTGTGTATGTGTGTGTTACCACAATATTCTTTGCTTATCATAATGGGAAATCAACCATAGTAGGGTGTGTGTGACTATTACAAAAAAATGGTATAAGCAAAGGAAAAATGAATAAGTAAATGATTTTATTTTCTAGATCCTTCTTATACAAAATAAACCTAAAAGGCTTATGATATCCTCTTCTTTGTAAACTTTTATCTATAATAATTTTACTTTGGACTACTAGCTAGAGGAAGGCTAAGGGCTTAGGAAGGGCCTCAAGTGACTCAACATTATTTTAAGAAAAAATATTGGGCATAGGTAATTCTAATCATTCCAAAGCATTGCATCCCAATTTGATTGATTATACAACATATTTTAATAGATCCCATCACAAATTAGTCATCCACATAAAAATGGGTAAATAGAACTCTTGAAGCATAATTTGAAGCTTATCCACTATTTTCTTGAGCTAATCTCCCTCATTTAAGTTATTAGTAAAATTTCATGATCTAGAATTGTTGTTCACATCAATATGATGCTTGACAATTGAACCTTTAGAAGCTAAACATTCTCAAGCTAGTTTTTACCATTTTGGACTAGAAATAAGAGGATAACTCTTCAACCAAGTATTAGACTAGAAATTTATAGAATCCTCCTCATTGAAAAACTACCTAATATGTTTCTTGATCAATTGTAAACTCTAGGATATGAAGCTCCATATTATTTAAATCTTAGGGAGGTTCAATTGCCTTAGAAGTTTTATTACATTGATATAACCTTATATATTTTTGAATTGACATTTTTTGTAATTCTTTCTTTTATCTTTGAATAATATTGGACGAAGTTTTGGTGTAATGATAAAGTCATAAATCTACAATTCACAAACTTGCCCCTCCAATATTCTTTCCTTTGCAAACCCTATCCCACTTTCCAAAAGAAAACCTTTTTCTTCTCATATTCTTTTAGAAAAAAGAAAACTCTTTGAATTTTAAGTTAAGATGTTACACATGCTAGCAATATTCAAAGTGATAATTTAGTTAGAGATAGATTACAACCTAGTTTGCATGAGATGAAGCCTTCCCTCCATGGTTAAGAACATACATCAAAAATTTGTCAAAAAGAATTCATTTTATCCAAAATTATTTCACAACCTTTTACTTTCTTTTATTAGACAAATGAATAGATACTTATGTCGATATCAATTTTCCAAGTAATATATTATAAATCTTAGATAATTTTTTCTTATGGGTTTTGCAGTATTAACCATATAATATCCTTCTCATAGAACGAGCCTCCTAATCTTCTCATTGATTTAAATTCGATGACTGACTAAGGGATGATATAAAAGAAATACATCATTTAACATTTATATATTCTTAACATTTTAATTTTTTATATTATTATATTTTTTAACAATATTATTATATTTTTATGTTTAAAATTTTACTAAAAACAAATAAAACTATCATAAACATTTTATTTGATCATAATAAATTTAGAATAAAAGAATTAACAAATCTAAAATGTAACCGTTTTATTTTAATTTTAATAATTATTAATGCATATTTTAAAAAATGTAAAATGTTCAATCATATCACATATACAACAATTATGTTAACACATATAGATCAAATACACCAAAACCAGTAGAACAATAAATTTGCAATATAATAAATTTATAATATCTTAATCTACTTTCATCGCTGAAGCACAGTTTTAATAACTTAAATATTACTTCTGCGGACTAGATCATCAGGGTTCGATGCACCACTAAAATTGTAGTATGATAATGCATTTGTATTTCAGTCAAAGAGAATATGACAATATATTTATAAGCTTATCTATTAAATTAGCTCAATATACATGTCTTAACATATAAGGGTCTAGAACCTGTCTCAATATACAGGTATACTATGTGAGCTGCTGACCGAGGTTAGGTGAGGTTTGAAGATGGGTTCGACGTCTAGAACCTGCGAAGAATTTTGAGATGGGTCCACCCACACAGTAGCTTGGAAAAGCTTTAGACCTTCCACATCAGACAATTCCACGTCGCCATTCTGTGACAAACAGAATCAACAATTTAGATGTCTGATAAATATGTAGTAGATGAATCTCTTGTGGAAAGAATTACTGGCCTTTTTCGTGTGATTAGAGTGATAATCAAGAGCACATTGAACCAGCTGCTTTATATTCTGCGATGAATCTTGTCCTTTCTTCGGCCCTGTACAGCTTTCATGAGTGATTAATATAAGGTTCCTACAACAAAGTGTTTATGCTCCAAATAACTTGTAAGATTAGCTCTATATGAGATTCTACTTGGTAATAAGTTTTGCAGAGTCAATAGATATGTAAATTAATAAGATTAGCAAATACCTTATTATGATTGATAGGGATTTTTCCTTTCATGTGTTGCATGCATATTTTGCACACCTTCGCTATGATATATAGATTTATTTTCCGGTATGAAGATCGCCATAGATGGATCGAGATTTAAGAACAAAAGTTAAATGGCTGTTGTGATAAGTGCTTGATTTCCTTTAATCATGAGTAGACTCTTGGTCTATCAACGACAAATTACTCTTGACTAGCGCATCTAGTAATTTGGAACACGGCTAAGCACTATATGCCATTAGGAGTATCTTAGAATCCGGATTCTAAGATACTCCTAATGACATATAGTGCTTAGCCGTGTTCCAAATTACTAGATGCGCTAGTCATGGTTTTATTGATTTTATTTTTATATAAAAGTTTATTAAAAGAATTAACACCTAATATGCGTAGCCTAAACATGAGAAAAAACTGTATGGCGTTATCGATCGGGATTGATTGTACGTGGTTGATATTAAAGTAGATGGTTTTGTTGATTATAAATTTATTTAAAAGGCTAAGGTTTTTAAAAAACTGCAACACCCATTTAACTTTTGTTCTTAAATCTCTATCCATCTATGCTAATCTGCATAGCGTAAAACATGAGAAAAAACTGTAGGCCGTAAACGATCGAGATTGATTGTACGTCGTTGATATTATGTCTTTGATATTATGTCGTTGATATTATGTCTTTGATGTTTTGATTAACAATGGCCGACCATACGATTGACTGCCTGTCCGATAAGTTCTATGTTTATAGTTAGGATTTCATCTCTACTGTCATCTGTTTAGTTTAGTGGTGGTTATCCATGTTTCGTCAGCGAGATGACATCATCATCGAACTTCATCTAATCGTATTTGAAATACAAAATATCTTGTATTTTTATTTTTACTCTTTTATATATAAGGAATCGATAACACTTTGTTACATAAGGCTTTCCATTTAAATATATAGTCATTATGAACCCTAGTATGTAGAGTAAGAAAAAATTAATGGAACTCAAACACTTGGTTGTTACCTGTCAACCTATTCCTTCTAGATATATACATTGGTTTAAACTTCAATCTACTAAAAAAAATCCAAAACACATACTACTACACTATCTTCAAAAACATCTTGTAATTATGCATTCACTTGGAGTAATATTTGGAAGAGGCTTTTAAACACGTGTTAATTTCAATAATTCAAAAATTTTAACCCAAACTATTTAAAATATATTTATTATTATTTTGATAGATTGCATTGAAAAGTGCGTTTTGAAAAGGGTTCCACAACCTTTTACAAGAGGAAACAAAAAATAATAGGTCAGCAAACCTCAACCAATAGAAAAAAAGGTGGGTCCACAAGGGAGATCTTGGTTTGACAAACCTAGAAAAACTACCAATCGCAGATGGAGAATCCTGACAAAACATATTGGGGCACGAGATCATCTTGAGAAGAAAGAGAAAAATGAGAAAACAATTAAAAGGTAAATCACGCCCAAAGGGGCACAAAAACCAATAAATAGGTGGTAAAGATTCAAAATGGGAATCCTGCCCAGGATCCTGAGATGGGAAAACTTGGCAGAAAAGTTGAAAATGTGATCTCATCCAAAGGGTCATGGGAACCCAGAATCCCATCATAGCTAAAACCACTCAGTAAGAAAACCATTCTTGCAAAGAAAACCAACATGATAAAAAAAAAAAAATCCCACCCTAGATAAACAAGAATGCTGAACAACCCAGAATCCCACCCAAAGTGAGGAACAAGGAAGTAGAATAGCATATATACCCACCTAGAATGAGGAATAGGGATGTAGTTTCCTGCCTGGAGACTAGTCCATGTAGAGGAAAATGAAAAAAGACTTCTCATCACAACTCAGAAAAGCAACCACTCACCTGGGACGAACGAAAACCAACCTGTAAGATGGATTAGCAACATGGAGAGATCACCACAGGAAAAGATATATCACTGCAAAGAATATGTGTTGTAAAGCTAGTAGACATGAAATCCCATAGAAGTATTATCCACCAAGGCACCTCGAGACTAGATGGGACAATCACATATAGGGACAACCATGAGAGATAAACTTCTATAGTAGGTGGGCACGCACAAGGTCCCCCTCCAAGACCAAGATACTACAAAAAATCACATTAGGAGGTCACCCATAACAACTTACCACCAATTCCATCATAAAAGAATCTTTTTCAGAAAGATTAGAAATTCCCAAACCTGCACCAGAAGCCCATATTGAAATAACCACAAGATATTCCAATCTATAGATGATAAAATTGAGGCCCCATCCCAAGACCAAAAGGGATACAGAAGAAGATCTCAAGCAACAAACAAGAAAGAGATTTGGGACAGTGAAAGATCTCTTTTGTGAGCCTAGCACCGAAGCAAAATGGAGGAAACCTTCCCTATAGAAAGCAAAAATCACAAGGCCCCCCCAAGACCAGAAAGGTTTGTCAAAAAAGGCTTCGAATATGCCACTCATGAACCAAGCCAAACGAAAACCAACCACCACTAGAGGCATCCAGGGAAATCAACTTTGGGGCTAATCGCAAAGCCACAAAAAGCACAACAAAAATGGGAAAGAACATCTTGAGAAACCCCAGAAATATCCCGTGCAGGTCCATGAAAGTAGTAGGGATATCCTAGGAAGATCATCCCAATCGGATTTGTAATACTAGAGGAGGGAAAAGCAGGGAAACTGAAATATGGGTCTCTCATCCAAAGCATGATCATCCTCATTTAAAATATAATTATGATCTATTTAAATAAAAAATCTTTAGCAAGAATTACAATTTTAAAATATTAATAATACTAATTTATATAATTATAAACTCAAATCCTACTTTCAAATTGAATTCTAGTTAAATGAGGAGCTAGAAGCTCATTGGTAGAGCAACTTCAACAAATAAAGGTCTTAGATTCAAGTCCTAGCTAGTCCATACCTTTAAGAATATATGAGAGCAAAAGTAAAAAATTTGACAAAGAGAATTGAAGCAAGAAGGTATGTTTGAGCCTTGAGCACTCATAAAGTTGCTTAGGGGAATGTTGGATCAATGAATAAAAGAAATATTACATACAAGTTGCAAGTTGGTTCATGGAGGAGCCAAAACTTCATTAGTGGAAAAACCTCAATCAATGGAGGTCCTATATTCGAGTCCTACTTGGTCCATTCCTTTAACACGGTATGACAACCAAAGTAATAAAGTTGAAGAATATAGAAATAACAAGAGAAACCCCAAAAGATAAATGGTAGAAATAAGAATATCCCCAAAATATAAAGGGAAGTGATGAGAACCAATGTATGAAGGTTATGTGTGGTAGATGCAAGGTTTCATACATGAGAGAAGAAATATGAAAATTTAATGAAGATTTGGTGCAAAAACAATAAAGTGTGCCTCATAAGAAATGATATATTCTATTACACCTAGTGGTTGTTGCAATTAGTTATCTATACAGTCTAGTAAGACAAGAAGGTTACCATAAGGACACTTCAGATTGAATCATGAGATGGTAACTATGTTGAAGAAGAAAAGCAACAATAGTGAAGGTGTATGTGTAGTAGAAAGTTGAAGAAAGGGTTTTCTTCAAGAAATAAAAAATTAAAAAATTAAGCATTAAGGAGGTGAATGTTAAAAAAAAATGATTAATGTGGAAAAGTATATACAAATAGTTATAGAAAATAAGAAAAGCAATTCTAAAGTTAGAAAGTGTCATGAACCTCCCTTGAAATTTTTTTGCATGGATGGACTTATGTTTTGCTATGATGCTTTATTGATGGAATGATTCACTATTTCAAATTTAGATATGTAAAACATATATATTTTATGAAAAGTGACATGTGTATTTATTAATGGGATGTTGGATAAATTCATGTTTTATTCTCTTGCAACATAATTTTTATGTAGAATATGATGCTACTAATGGGATTGCATTTGTACAAGAACATGTTTACCTCATGGTGGGAAGAAAGACTAACCACCAAGAAAGAGATGTTACAAGAAAAGAAAAATATATGATATCCCTCTATCTTTTAGCTCAAGTAGTAAAAATGAATACCCTTTTTAAATTATAAATGCATATTATAATTTAGTGTTGCATACTAACTTAGCTTGGATGTGAAGTTAATTAAAGGATCCATTATAATAGGAATGTATAGTTAGATATTGCGTCCTCTTATCTTTGCTTAAGATAGGGGAATATATCTCTTGTTAAGTATGGATGGTGGGATTTAATGAAGAGTGGATGTGTTTTGTTGTAACCATATGTTATAGACAAAATATAAATCAATGGAAGTGCTTGAACTGCCACTTGACATAGAGTCAAGCTTACCACCAAGTTGATAATTAAGAACCAAAACTTATGAATTCACAACCTTGGTTTGAAAGTAGATCTTGGTGATTTTTAAAATATTATGGTATTGACACTCATGATGGTGGAGGAGCATCATTGGTTGGCTTTGGATTCCTTGGTGACGGTAGTGGAAAGGAAGATAAGGTATCATTCCTTTATGATTTTTAGGAAAATTTGGATGCAAGAGAGTGGAAAAAAGATTGAGCTACAGTAAACAATGGGTTGGTTTGGGGGAGAGTGATATCTCTAGTTTAGACAGTGTGAAATGACTAGTCTGGAGGGAGTGATATTACAGGTTTTTATTGTGTGAAATGACTGGTTTAGAGAGAGTGATATCATTGGTTTTGATAGTATGAAATGACTAGTCTATCACTGGTTTTGACTATGTGAAATGACTAGATTGGAGGAAGAGATATCATTGGTTCTTATCATGTTTAACTACTGATTCATCTGGAGTTATCGTTCGGACTATGCACCATCAAAGGAGCACCATCGATCATTGCAAAGATATTCTATATTGTTGATAATAGACTTACTTATTTAACTATCAACAAACGTATGGAAATAACTTAGAGGATGCGATGTAATTTTAAAAGAAGTTTTACTTGGTTGGATTCAACCCTTTGAAAGAATAAGATTTTATTATTGAATGGTTAAAAAATTTGGGCACCCAGATAGATGAGTGTGCTGGTAAGCAATATTATTATGTGTTTCAGTTTTGGAATTTAATGCTTAGCAAGATGTAGTTTCACTTGTAGGATGAAGGATGAAAAATGAGTCATTCGGCAATGGAACAAGATTATAAGTTTTACTGGCTATTTTTTCAAGTTAAAAATTATTTTTATTTGTGACATTCGAGATCAAATTGTCCAACAAAAACATAATATTGAATTAGATTTTGTTAGTGGTGATTGTAGGATTTCTCTTGTGATTATGACCTTGTTCAAGAGGTCCTATAATTTGGTAATTTTAGAGAATGCACTACTATTTTGGTGAAGTAGAATTAGGCTGGGATTTGCTTTTATTAAAGAACAAAATAACGATTACGATGGTCCAATTTCGGCTCTAAAGAGGTGGGTGGAGTTTTGGTATTTCTCCATCTAGTTTAAACCACATAAATGAAATGAGGGTGAGTAATTCATAAGGCCATTCTAGTGAAGAAAAGAGAAACTTATGGTGAGTGTCTTAATGGTGAATATAGAAGGAATTACATATTTTTTCTCTACTAGTTAAGCACTATTAAATTTTATTATTGAAACTACTGTTATATATATTTTTATTGTCAAAATGAGATCGAGGAATGTGAATACCTGAGCATTCTAGATGGATATGAAGCGATGGTTTCTAATTTTTTTTTTAATCCATGATCATGAATTTGGGCAGACGCAAGGAGTCATCAATATCTCGAGGAGATAGTATGGTTTTTCTTTGTAAATTATACTGGTGTTATAATGTTTTTCTTAGAGATTTAGTGATAGTGTGAGAAGAGTTTAGAGAAGCACCTCTTCACTCCTAGTTAATGAAATTAGATAAATGAGTTGATAATATTATTGTATCTTCAAGAGGAAGCTAGTTAAGAGTGTGGAGCTCTGTGTTGGTTTCAGAACATACTTATACTTTGTGAGATGGGGATATTTTTTAGTTAAATTGGTAATCTAGGTTTCATAAGTGTAGGAAGCACACTTTGTTATGTTGTCCCAGTTTTATGGGAATACAATTATATCCTTATATATAAAGGAGTAAGTCTTTGTGTAGAAATAAAGGGAAGATAGAATATCCCTATTATGAAATGAATACATGAGATCATGTCTATTTCAATGTAAAAATTTAGTACTCTATAGAAATAAAATTGAAGTATGTTCAAGGTTGGGTTTTCCCTTTGGGGTTTCTCCTAGGGTAAATATGCTATTGTGTGATCTTATGGTGTGCATTTATTTATGGTAGTATGTTTTACTAAGCAAATGAATTTTAGTTATAATTTGGAATGCCCTTGAAAAATGAATCATTCTCAGTTAATGCATTTTTTTATGCTCTAGAAATATGAAATATAATTCCATGGATTGTTTATGAGGCTTGAATTATTTATATTGCTTATATTTGAGAAGTAGCTATTTGGATTTAGAAAAAGGAATATAATTGGAATTCTTAAAGAATTGTTATGATTTTGTTTATATGGGTAGTTCATTACGGTTCACTCTTAATGAAGGAGATGCTAGTAATTAATTAAATGATTCGATTAATATATCTGGATAACTCAAATAAGTAAAGATGGAGACTTTCTTGGTGCTACAAGACCAATCTAAGTTTGTAATGAGGTAAATTTCCCAAATTAAGTTTATAATGAGGCATATAAATAGAACGACTAGCTCGTTAAGGGATGAGAAGGATAGTCGAGTCTAATCCACTCCTAGCACCCCATAAAAGGACTTATGAGGTGCGAGAAGGATAGCATGCTTCTTTTTATGGAATGAAAGAAGAAAATCTAGCTCATTAAAAGATAATGAGAAGGATAGCTTGCAAATCAAACATTTATCATCTAGTGCACTTGCATAACCAAAAATATGTAAGGTGTAGGGATGGGTGAGCCTCGAAAAGGAGAAAATGAGGAATTATTTAGGAAGGATTATACCTTGTAGAAGGGAACCCCGAATAGTTTGGCTCATAGACTTTGGTTAATTCCTTGACTATAGATTATTTAAAAAATAAAAAATAAATATGATGTTTAGTAAGAACTAAGGTTGTAGGAAATGGGTTGTGACATTTGGTATCAAAGCGTGGTTCATAGGGATTTACATTACCTACGTAAAATTTAGAAGGTGATGTGTAGCAAAATACATACCCATATAGAGGTTATACTATGTATGAATAGACTACCTATTAGAAGTCAAATCTATTTGCCTAGCTAGGATAACTAGGTGCATGGTTACTTGTAGGAAAAATAATTCAAATATGAGATTGTGAACTGAATCCTACTATCTCTCCTATGTATGGCTAGGGATAATGCCACCCAAGATAAGGAGAGGGAGTTTTACCCCATTGATGAGGCAAATACAACAAAGAAATGTAGAAGTCGAGACCATTGATGTAGGTGTAATCAATCCTAGTAATGAGAGGGAGGATATCTACACCATAGTTACCCTACTTTATGAATAGGTGGAAATACAAAAGCAACTATTGGAGGATGTGTTGAATCAAAAAACTCAAGTGGGAAACTATAGTGGAAGATAAGATAATGAGTCACTTATAGAGGCACAACAGGCCAAATTTTGGCTAGAGGTAAAATTGGGCAAGGATATGAAGCATCTTAAATCTTCCAAGTTCAAAGGAGAGGAAGGTGATGATGCAACTAAAGCTTGGTTGAAGGAGATAGAGACTTTCTACAACATGAAAAATTATTCCTCTAGGACTCAAACATCGTATGCCACTCTACATTTACAGGGTGTTGATTTAGATTAGTGAGAAACATTTAGTGGGGAAAAATATATTGAAGATACAATTTATCTAAAATAAGAAGATATTATTGAAGAATTTAAGGAAAGGTTCCTCACCGAACATTTTTATACCCTAAAATTTGAGGAATTCACCAAAATTAGATAGGGGAATAAGACTATGGAGGCATATTATCAAAAAATTGTTAAGTTGTTGAAATATGTGCCCACGTATAATGAGAAAATAAAAGTCCATAAATTTATTCTAGGAGTAGATCCTAGAATAGGGTATGAGGTGAACATGTGAGAACCTAATACCCTTTAGAAGGCATATGACCTGGTATAAAAAGATGAAATTTATCTCAAGATCTACTTCAACTATGAAAGGGCATCTAAGTAGGACAGAGAGGCACTAAGAAAAATAAATAGTGTAGGGTTCTTGAAATGAAAAAGTGTATAGGTAAACAAGAGTTCCCCTAGACAGGACATAAGGAATGATAGGAAACAAGGGAATTCTAGGAAAATGTTCAAAGGGAAGAACAAAAATCCTAAAAATCACAACAATGGTGATAATAGACCATGACCATGGGATCAGGCTAATCCTTCATTAGAAGTAAAGCAGAAGAATGAAAAAAGCAAAAAACTCACCTAGGATCTAAGGATAGATGCTTTGATTGTGGTGGACCACACTATACCAATAAATATCCATACATAATAGGGTAGATTTTGAAGGGAAAAGAACCCACCCACAAGGAACCTACACAAAATTTATGCAATAATAGCAAGTAATAATTTAGAAGGGTAAGCCACTCCACTGATGATAAAAGGTAAGATATCTGGTAGGAATGTTAAAATTTTTATTGATAGTGGTTCTATAGATAGTTTTGTTTCCACTAGCTTAGTTAAAGATACCCCAGAAAGGCCAATAATCTTGGCACATGGGTGGAAGGTCCAATATGGTTTTGGATAAACCTACTCTGTAAATCAATGTTATCCCATGGTGGAAATTACCCTACCGAGTTCTATGACCATTGGATGTCTGTACGTAACACCATTGCATGCTTTTGATGTAGAATGAATTGGTTACAAGCACATAAGGATATAATAAATTTCTAGGATATATGAATTGAGTACTTAGAATATGGTAAGAAAGTACAGAGGGTGTACAACCTATAAGGGGATTTTCAACCCCAAATCCTCTTTGCAATGCAACTTAAGAAGGCAATGAAGAGAGGAGGAATAATTTATGTAGTGAAGTTAAATGATATAGAAGATGAAAATAAGGAAGAGGTGTTTGAGAAACACCTAGTTCTTCAAGAGTTCAAAGATGTATTTCCAAAGGATTTACTTGGATTACCACCTAAATGTGAATTTGATTTCACAATTAAACTTCAACTTGGAACAAAGCCTATTCATAGAGCTCCTTACAAAATAAATCTAATTAATATGCAAGAGGTGAAAGTGTAGTTACAAGAATTTTTGGAGAAGGGATTAATTATATTGAGTGTGTCACCATGGGGTGCACCAGTGCTGTTCGTCAAGAAAAAATGTGGTTCTGTTATAAGATTTATTAGACCTACTTTTGCACTTATTTTTTTTCTCTATTGATGTCATGAAATAGGTTTTATTATTTGAAAAGCTAGCTCTTGAATTAAAATCAATATGATGACTTATGCTCTACAATGGTAGGAATCCTTGTGGTAACTCTTTTGACAAAATATCTTCAAAATCAACAAGTATTTATCTACTTTTCCAAATTTTAGGGACATAGATATGCATGCATAATATTCTCATTTTATTATATCTCAAAATTTTCTTATTAGTAATATTGCATACTCTAGGAAAAATATCAACATCTTCATATTTCTCACTCAAAGAACTAAGCATATGTTTTTTTTCCATTTTTATGATGTTTATGGTATTCAATATTTCATCATACATGGCATTTTGATTGAACTACCATAATCTGCCAAACAATACATGACATGCATCCATAGGCATGATGTCACACAATAACAAAACCTTGTATAAATCAATTTGGAAATTAATAACATATTGTTGACTCACCAAGATGCTATACCCTTTTCAAAACCAAGATGCTTTTATAAGGATGTGAATGCTCCTTCTATAGTAAACCTATTTTATCAACCATATCCATGGATACTATATTGTTCATGATTCCACTATAAACTATCATCTTCCAACACTTATTGCCAAACTTTCATAGGATTTGAAATTTTGAAATAAGCTTCTTCTTTGTGTTGTCTTCTTAGCATCTTTGACTTGTTTTAGAAGTACCCTTTTCATGATCATTAACTCTCCTTTCTCATGTTATTTTGTTCTTCTTGGAGATGAAATAATTTCTTCATCCACATGAGCCATGTAGTTTTACGACTCCTTTCATCGATTTTTGGTCTATTGTACTTGAGGTCATTCAAATGTTCTATGTCTAACTCTTCTATATTGTTACACCACACTAATAACAATTTTTAGTGAAACTTTTACCTCTTCTTATACCGAAACCACCTCAACCTCTTGATGATTCATCTCTTTCATGGTTTCTTTGGTTATAATTTCTCCCTCTTGTAGAGATTTATTCCCCACCATGAACTTGTTTCCATTTACAACATATGTATTAACTTTTTCCATGTGATAAATTCCATCTCCCTCTATTATTGTTTTGTTGCTTGTAATCCAAATTTTCTTCCATATTGAGTGCAAATTGATATACCTATTCAATATATTTTATTTAGAACATGTCTATTTCATCTTGTATGGTGAATCATAGGCCATTGACATATCTTACCAATTTTCCTCATCATATTCAATGTGACCAACCCTTATGGACAACCTGAAGAATTGTTTAATATACTCTTTTACCCTCATTTCCTTTCACTTAAGATGCTACAGTTTTCTAAGTCAACAGGTAAATTTTTTTATTTTAGGTTGGCAACAATTCTATCCCATGTTTCTATTTTCTCCTTGCCCTATTGTTGCCTTTCCCTTTGCACATGCTCCCACCAAAGAGTTACATGCCTCTTCAATTATGTGCATGCAAATTTTGACTTGCTTCATATCTACTATGGATTCAAAATTAAAGAATATCTCCATATTTATTATCGAATCTATAACTCCTCTAAATTTAAACTTCTAATGAAATTTAGGTTTTTTCACAATATTAGAAATTGATTGTACCCACTATGGTTTGGGTTCTTCAACTCCTTCACTTATTTCCTTTGTGTGATGAGCATATTCCTCTTCACTTTCACTCATATCATTGGTATGAACTACTCTTCGTTGGTCTCTCTCAATGGCCTCATTACACAATAATTCCTTTTAATGCCTTAGCTAGATCCATTTATTGATTTCCAACATCTCTTAGCCTTCCTATTCCTTTATATGCCTTTAAAAACTACTCTAATACCACTCTAACAGTCATAGACATGGAAACCAGATAAGGTTACACCTCTAGAAATCTTAACTCAATAACACACTCCACAAAATATCCCACTCTTGTAAACGCAAATGAGAAAATAACAATAATTTATTCTTATAGAAAATAACATCATAGACATTTCATTCTTGTAGATACAACCAACCGTCATAATATTGGCCTCAACCACTTTTCTCACACCTCCTTACACACACTCTCCACTATGCTATTCTCATCCACCAACTATTTTCTACATCTGTCCTCTTACTGCTTTATACAAATCTCATTTTATTTAAATACTAATGCCTAACTAACTAAAAAGAAATGTTTTATTGCTTTATTTAATAAATTTATCTATTGTTTCTTTTATTTTTATTAAAATTGCTACCTTTTTCCCTCTTATTTTTTTCTTCCATTTTTTTAATAAATATAATTTTTAAATAAAAAAATTAAAATTAAAATTGAGTGAGTGCAAGCCAAGAGTGAGCATCATTATTTCTTGTTTTAGAAAACAAGTGTTACAAGTATAAGCAGGACACAACTGTGAGTGAAAAGCAAAGTGCAAGCATCAATTTTACTTGTTCCATATCATAGGGAAAATATTAAAAAACCAAGGATTTTTGTGAAGAAAATCTAGGTAGCATGAGAAGAAAATCATTTTGAGTGTCCTAAATGAAATTAAGAATACCACAGTTAGAGATATGGATGCTCTACCCAAGTGTTGTAGGTGAGTTGGAGAGGAGAGGACAATCCTCCAAGGGATGTCCCAGGTTCAAATCTCCAATTGATAATGTTGGTGTGGGCAGGGCTGGGCGCGACTTCTAGGTGACTTTGACAGTGTAGAACCCCCTGTTAGTGGTCTCTCAGACCAAGGCGGCCTCGCAAGCAGTTTTTGCTTAAAATAAATAAATAAATATGGATGCCCTAGTTAGGGGTAATAATAAGAATGAACCTATGAAAAACCTATCAAAGTAGCATATATTACACTACAAGTGATTGTCAATGATGATATGAAAAAGGTAACTATGTAAGTTCTACAATACTCACCAAGTTTTTTAGAGATTCAAAATTGAATAAAGTGGAAGTGATATTTGAATTCAAGTTGCTCCATATGTTTTGACCCATAGTTTAGTAGGAGAGATGCATTACATTTAAGACCATGGACTAAGATTTTATTTTTTATATATAGTTATAGACTACTAAAAGGCTTCTAGCATGGATTAGACATTTTAGACTTCCATATCATACTATCAATTACTATATTTTAAAGAATATTAACAATACTCTAGGGAATTCATCTAGGAAGGACCAATTGCTAAAAGGCAAAAGCATGATGTATACACCCAAATATGTGTTGCCATGTTTATGTCAAAACCTTTACCATATTCCACTAGGGTTAAACTAAATTAATAAAATACAATCAATAAGTGGATTACAAAGATAATGCATTTTGAAGTTACAAATATTATGAGATTGGGTACATATCAAGAGATTGCAAAGGAAAAATGATGGACACCTTTATAGAAAATATTGGGCATAAGAAAAAAATCAATACGAGGCAAGGAGATAATATCATAGTATAAAATCAAAGATTTTTCACTCCCCAAAAAAATGATAAACAAATCTCGTCTACATCATTAAATGGAGAAGGCCATCATAGTTTAATGTGAATACACTATTATAAGAAAACATGACACAAGGGATGAGAAAATACACTGTGTAAGTTCAAATTCAATGAATACCAACAACATTGACATCTCCTATGAATGCCAACAATGTGTCATCTATAATATCCTAATCATATGTGTTCCTGTAATGTCTTAATCATATAATTTTAAACATTAACAATATGTTTTTAAAAAAAAAAATTAAAAATCTTTACAAATATATAAAATAAAAGGGATATATATATATATATATATATATATATATATATAAGAACAATTTATGGATATTATTCAGCCATATAATCATTTTTATTTGACTATAAAACAATATAATTGTTTAAAGTTTTGATGAAATACTTAAAAATATTAATTGATAAACTTATGTTAATGTTTATCATGAATAGATAGTTTTTCATTTTATTATATACATATATATAAAAGCTTAAAAATGTAATAATTGTAACTATTTTTTTTTAACGTCTCCTTTTACCGGTCTGTCTTCTTTACCAGATAATTGTATGGAGACATGATTGTTGACTGTAGAGAGAATTTATGATATGTTTGCCGTACAATCATAAAGTTTAATGAGGTGGTCAGTATGCCCCACGTTGAATGTGAGGGGATCAAATCAAAGTTAACAATGAGAACTGTTAATACGCTCGATTAGCAGCAAATAATATCAAGGAAGATATTATCGAAAAGAACTGAGATATTATTTGATCTATCCTAACTATGTATGCATCAATCACTGCAATAAATAAATCTTGTCAACTAAATGCTTTTTATCTTCAATGATAAACGTAAGGATGATTTTTTAAGAGTAAGGATCCAAGAAGGTAATGCAACAAAAAAGACCTAATATGATTATATTAAATTTTATTTTAATATGATGTAATATTAAAAATGACCCCCTATTGGTATTAATGCTAATTTGTTGTAGGGGAGCTAGTTTTATTTATTGTTATCTCATCACTTTTATCCTAAAATTGTTTGCTATCTATGATCAAGTTCATAGTTATTAGATGGATCTTTTGAAATTTATCTCACCTAGCCTCTTCATTGGGAGTTTTATCATATAAATTTTAGTTGTGGCCCTTGATAGAGAAGGTTAATTTCTAAAAAGTGAGGAAATATTATTTTCTTCAATGGATAAAATAGAAAATACTAAAATCAATATAATTATACAACAAACAATAGACAAAATTTATGATCTAAAATAGAAAAAAAATATTAAAACATAAAAACTATTTTTTTACTCAATGGTAACAATCATCATTACTCTACAAAAAGACTACTAATAGAAGTATTTTTATCCATAGAAGTATTGCTAGCAATACTGCAGTATTATGGCATTTTTGCTAACCTACAAAATAAATGGAAATTAGATAATAGTAAAGAGGTCTATCTAAACTAGTGGAGAGTGTATGGAACCCTTGACAAGCATCAAGCATATGTTCAAAAGATAAAAATAAATAGATGTAAAATCATAAATTGTTGATTGTGTGCTTAGTGGTAAAAGCATCATTGGGTGAGTATTATAATTTGTTGGAATATATTACATTATTTGGTACATGCTACTGTACCACCTTGGGTACATCTTTAGATTACGAAAGAGAGTCATATATTAAAGTTTAAGTAGTTACTTTATGAAATGTAATAAATGCACAAGTGTGCAAAGTATTTTGGTATTGTAAATGTGCATAATAGTCTATGTGCACATAAGTCCATAGAATAGGAATCAAAGAGTCTCTAGAAGAGTGAATACCAAGAGTGCTCCATATGAAGAGTCACATTCCATTATATATGTGTCTATTGAGAGAGATAGAGATATAGTGAGTGACATATACAATTGTAATGGAGAGGATGTGTCATGGCCCACCCTTGGTAGAATTGTTATTTGAGTAGATTTATGTTCTTGTTTTTTGTCTTATTGATGAAATGATTGACTATTTGATAACTAGAGATGCAAAAACATGTATTTTTATGGAAAATGTGATCTATTTTATATGTGGGTGAATGATTAGCTTTTGTTTCAATTCTACAAAGTACATCCTTATGGAAATATGGTGCTACTAACAAAAAATTATACTTTTGTAGGGATAGATTCCTCATGGGGATAGAAAGAGTGTGGAGGAATACTTTTTCTATCATGTGGTGCAAGAGAATTCTTTATCAAGTTGTGTTGTTGATAAATTACTAGAATATGCTTGATTGTCAACATTACTTGCTAAGAATTAAGTAGGAATCATTATTACGCTTGTAGGAATGTAATAACTCCATTTGGATAACAATGTGAATACTGGAACTTGGAATTGGACCATATTAACTTTAGGAGTTGGGAGAAGAATACTCCTAGGATTTTGGCCTGATTATAGTAGGAAATGAAGAACACACGCTTATATTGAGAGGGGGGTGAAAAGTATAAGGCCACTTTTTACTTTTCTTTCCAAAACAATATTATGCAATATATATATATAGCAATATTAACAACAATAATCAAAGCAATGCATAAATCACCACACAAAATAGAGACACCACAATTTACGTGGTTCACCCAATGTGGGCTACTCCACGGAGAAAATATTTCACTAAAATATTCTCAATCAATCTCTTGGGAAGCCTTTCCCTATTACAATGTTTATGGACCTCTGTCTAAAGGAGACACCAATCCTTTAAATCAAGTTTGTGGATCTATATCCACAGGAGAACTCCTTCTCCTCTACTATGGATAGTGATCCTCTAGAATACTACTACCTCCACTACACTAACTTGTGGATCTCTCTCCATTGAATACACTTGTACCCACTAAAAAGACCTATCCTCACTACATTGGTTAATGGATCTCAATCCACTAGAGACTATTGTCCTCTTTGCTTTGTCATATCCAAAGCTCTATCTCAAATCTGCACTAAACACAGTTCTTCAGTCTAGCACAATATACTCTATCTTTATCTCTGGTCTGGCACAAACCTATCCTCAAATATATATCAAAATCTATTCTCAAATATGTACTAAACATAGTCCTTTAGTATAGCACAAATTTGCTCAATAATCTCTATCCTTAAGCCTTAACTCAAGGCTTTAACCAACTCTGCTAGATCTACCCTAAACCTTAACTCAAGGTTTAAACAAATCAATCAACTTTGCTCTCAAGTATTCTCAAATACTTGTCTCAATTCTGCCTTGTAAGATTCCATAAAAGCTCATACTAATCTGATCCACAAGTCCTCTCTAGAACTTGCTTAAGTATGCTCAACAAGTCCTCTCTAGAACTTGCTCAAATATACTCAACAAGTCCTCTCTAGAACTTTCTCAAATATAATCTACAAGTCCTCTCTAGAACTTGCTCAAATATGCTCAATAAGTCCTCTCAAGAACTTGTCCAAATATGCTCTACAAGTCCTCTCTAGAACTTGCTCAAACTTGCTCAACAGGTCCACACAAAACTTGTCCAAATATGCTCAATAAGACCTCTCTAGAACTTGCTCAAATATTCTTAACAAGTCCACACATAACTTATCCAAATCTGTTCAATATCTATATTGTAAGCTTCCACAAAATATCACACCAAATATTTCCACAAGTGTTCTCAAATACTTACCTCAAATCAGCTCAACAAGTCCACACAAAACTTGTCCAATATCATAGAAACATAAAGAGAATTGTTAGAGACTCAATATTCTCTATACTAATCACAATGCCCAGTTTATTTCAATCACTCTCCTAGAAATATAAGGAGAATTTTTAGAGACTCAATATGCTTCAAATCCAAATCAATGCTCAATCACTTTCTCAACTCAATTCAAAATATAGAATAGTTTGTTTTATGGAACTTGAACAATCACTTCACATACCCACTTGACTAGGTTCAACCAAATTTACTCAACCAAATAGTCAATGAAACAACTCTTGCTCACAAACCCTAGTCCAAGCATATGATCACTCAGCTCAAAATGTTTCCAACAATGCTCAACATCAAATCTCACATAACAATGATACTCATGTTTCTTTTCAAACTCTAGTTCAAGTTCTTTGCTCAAAAACTCATTTCAACAACAATTCTTATAAAACAATATTCTCATAACAATGGTACTCAATCCTTAGTTCAAGTTTTTAAGACATCCAATGTCTTCAACAACAATGCTTATCAAACAATCTTCTCATAACAATAATACTCAATATTTAGTTCAAGTTCTTCACACTACCAATGACTTCAACAACAATGCTTATAGAACAAGGTTTTAACAACAACTCTTTATTCCAGAAAACCTTGAAGCATTAACTCAACTCATTCAATAGAAAACCCTAATCAAGTCCTTTTAACTCCAAACTTATTTTACAGAAAACCAACCAATAAATTTAACTAAGGAATAATATGCTTATATCCTTTTCTTGATGATAGAGGAATCTCATAAATCTGCAACAAACATAAACACTATTTTTACAAGCTCAAATAAATTATTAGATAATAATCTTCCTTAAAATACAATGTAAGTATCAAGACAAATATACACGTTATCACTCCACCTTTAAGAAATCATTCATCAACATTTACAAAAATTAATATACCACTTACACCTTATGATATGCCAAACTAAAATAATATTCAATTCACTCTTCTTTTAAAAATAACTCAATGCTTAAAAGTTCCCTTTATCCTTTTATAAATTCAACAACTCAATGTGACAACAACACTTTATTTAAAAATAAAATAAGCACCTTATTCCTCCAAATTTCAAAAGATCAATAATCAAAATAAAAATATTTTAAGCAACCTTTTAACTCCCTAAGACCTCATGTCAAATTTAGGCAATATAAAAAAATAATCACAATTTTTATTACCTTGGAAAACGAACTCACAACGTAGACTTCACCCAATGCCCTAGTCATAGATCCAAATTCTGTGCAATCTAGGTGCTCGCTTGAGGAGTGGAGAGCACAACGTGCTCAATAAACCTCCCCGCTTTGCCAAGCAAAATGTGTGCCATTCCCTTAGTGCTTCCAACACCAATGCAAACACTAGAATTCAATGCTACTGCGTTTCCAACGCAGGTCACTTGGCACCTCAAACACTTTATACAATGCCTCCTTGCCACTAGGCCATGCTTCCCAGATGGTTTCCAAATTTTTAGCACTTTCATTTGTATCCTTATTCTTTGGCACATAAAACATAGGATTCATTTCTCTTTTTTTCACGAGCTTTTCAATTCAAATTTGCATACTTTAAAATGTTCGAGCAAGGATAATTAAAATGCCTCTTAAGGCATGGTTTATATAGTCCTTTCCCTCCTTTATGCAAACACGTCGACACTCGAATTACCTCCAACCTTATTAGATGTTGACGCTCAAATTTCCTTTGGAGCTTATTAATTTATATATTATTTAAATTCATTTGAATTTAAATTTTATAAATTAATTCTTTAAAATCCTTTGGTTTTATTAAGACCATATTCCATTGTACACCTTGGTATAAATAATATTTATTAATAAAATTTAAATTCACTTTGAATTTAAATATTTTATTAAATATTTATTAAACCTTATTTTAGCTTTGCAATAGTCTTCCTTAGGTTTTTATGAGAAACCTTTTAACTTATGCTTCCACATAATAAAAATATTAAGGAGCCTTTTTGCCTTTAACATCTGCTTTATTCCTCTTGACCTTTGACATCATCAGTGGCTTATTTTTGGAGATCAATAACAACTCTTGACAACTTTATTTCTTGACAATTTCCTTGACATTTAGTTATGACTTCATTTATTGACATCAATGACAACTTTGACTTAAGGACTCAAAATGTTCAACAATATCCCCCTTTGTCATTGATGGCAACCCAAATTATTTTTTTTTCTGCTCCTCGTGGCACATTGCTCCCCTTGGCTCAAAGCTCTCTCCTATTTTCTGAAATACCAAATCCCTCCCCCTTTGACATAAATGGCAAAGGGTCACCTTTGAGGCTCGAGGCTAAGAATGAGACTCTTATCTTAGCCCCTGCTCCACCTCCTCTTGAGGTGGTTAATTCTAGAGTGGGAGTATTTATACTCCCAAAAACCGTTGTTCTTTACCTTAATCCTCATTCCTTCTTATCTGAACCTGCTGACTCCTCTGACTGTTTCTTTCCATGTCCATGTTGTTTTTCATGTCTATATTCATATTATTTTTTCTATTCCTATTCCTATTCATATCCATGTTCTTGTTCATGTTCCTTTTCATATTCATGTTCATGTTCCTATTCCTGTTCATGCTTGATTATGGAATGTCTATTCTACACCACTTTGTTGTGTGACCATAATTATTACACTTGTAATACTTAATGTTATTGTTCCTTGGAGGTGCAAATTTTTTAGAATTTATCCTAGTAAAGCCATACCTTCTTCTATCATGAACCCTGCAATTCATTGCCTTCTGACCAAATTGATTACATGAGTAGTAATACCCATGGAAAAGTTGTTTATTCGCATATTTCTATCTTTCTTGTGTCCTGCACTGTGAAGCCATATGCCCAAACCTGTGACATGAAAATCATCTTCCATTTAAGACTCCTTGCCTTGATCTCATTGGTCTCCTAGTCTCTCTTCACCTATTCTGATTGTTGTTCCATCTATATCTTCTTTGTGCATTGTTCCTATTCTTGTTGAAATATCTATTGTCCAACTCATCCTAAGATATCTCACTTTATTTTATACTTTCTTCTTCTGAAGTATCTTCATCTAAAGTTTCTTCTCCTCCAAAAATTGAGGTTGAGTCTCCTTCCCATTCCTTTAAATCATGTCCAAATCCAAGACCTATTTTGCTTGATGTAGGCTTTTGTATCTTTATGAACTTATCTAAGTTCTTTGAGCTATTTTTGAATCCTTTTAGCTTGACTTTGGAGTCTTCCAAATATTCTCTTAGTAGTTCCACTTCTTGTGCTAAATTTTCACAATCTAAGATATTTTCTTCTAACTCATCCTTGAACCTTTTTTCCTTAGCCTTTGATTTTTATAAATCCTCTATAAGCAATCTTCTCTCTTCATCACATTCTTGAAACTGAATTTCAAGTTTAGAGTGCTAATTTCTTACCTTCTTTACCATGTCAAGGGCATAAATAAGTTCTCCTTTGAGATCATATCCATCCTTTTCTAAATATTCCTCTATTTATTTACCTTTATCCACATCTTTATTTTTTGTTGGCTTATATTCTATAGGATCACCTACTTCTTCTTATAATACCATTAGAAGGTTTTCATATGGTCCTTCAAGTGCATCCTCATATTCATCATCACTAAAACTATAGCCATCCCTTGTACAATCATATTCAATATGTCCAAATTTACCACATATAAAACACTTGAGAATTACTAGAGTCCTTTTCTTAACTTTTTCTTTTTCTTCAATCATAAAAAGAACTTCATCTCTATAATTTTTTGAAAAACTAGCATCACTATAACTTGAATACTTACTTGCATTATCCGCATAATAACTCCTCTTTTACCTTTGAAATAACTTCTTTTCTTGTTTGCTTTGTTTATCCTTGACTTGCTTTTGGTGCCTATATTTCTCTGATTTTCTGTTCCTGTGATCCTATTTTTCTTCACCATTGTTATTCTTAGCTTCTTGATAGTCAGTTGCATAATGACCAAAATTTCCACAATTGAAACATTTAACATATCTTGTATCTCTAGATCTTCTTGAATCCTTATTACTTTTGCCATAATTTACCTCTTCATCACTATATGACTCATTGCTTGATTCTAACTTCTTACCTTTAGTATTCTTGATTGCTTTGAATGTTGATTCCTTCTAGAGAATAGGATATTTTTTTCTTATCTCATGTGCTATAAGAATACCAAGAAATATATCTCTTTTAAAAGTATCACCACCCATTGACACTTCTATAGCATAAAATGTTTCACTGAATTTGTTTGGGAGAGTTCTAAAAACTTTATCACAAACATATGATTCATAAATCTTCATTCCAAGTCCTTGCATAACATTAAAAAAATCATAAATTTGAAGTAGATAAGTACTAATGTTTTCCTCATCATTTATTCTTAACTCCTCAAGTTATCCTTTGAGATTTTTCATCTTTGCTTTCTTGAAATATTTATCTCCTTCATATATATTTTGTAATTTATCCCACATGTCTTTTGCAATTTGCCAATGCATAACTTTCATAGACTATGTTCTATGCAAACCTCTGAAAAGTGCATTCATTGCTTTAATTTTGTAGGAGCTTACCTTACTTATATTTATGAGGATTAGTTAAGGGATCATAGCCAAATTCAACTGCTTCCAAAATTTCATTTCCAAGTTCCATTAGGTAGATCTTCATTATCATACTCCAATACATGTAGTCACTTCCATAAAATACGGGTGCTGAATTATCTAAGGACACATTCTTAGAATCCATTATGTTTTTATTAGATTTGCATTCAAACTGTTAAACTCTTATGAATGAACCCACTTTGATATCAATTGAAGAACACAAGCTTATACTGAGAGGGTGGGTGAACAGTATAAGGCCACATTTTACTTTTATTTCCCAAACAACACTATGCAATGTATGGATAGTAATATTAATAGAAGTAATAAAAGCAATGCATAAATCACCATACAAAATAGAGAAACCACAATTTACATGGTTCAACAAATGTGGGCTACTTCACAGAGAAAATATTTCACTAAAATCTTCTCAATCAATCTCTTGGGAATTCTTTCCCTATTACAATGTTTATGGAACTCTGTCTAAAGGAGACACCAATCCCCTAAATCAATTTTGTGTATATCTATCCATAGGAGAACTCCTTCTCATCTGCTATGGTTGGGGATCCTATAGAAGACTACTACCTCCACTGCACTAGCTTGTGGATATCTCTCCACTAAAGACTCTTGTCCCCATCCAGAAGACCTATCCTCACTACCCTAGCTAATGGATCTCTATCTACCGAAGACTATTGTCTACTTTGATCTGTCACCTCTAAATATCTATCTCAAATCTACACTAAACATAGTTCTTCAGTCTAGCACAAATATACTCTATCTCTATCTCTGGTCTAGCACAAACCTATCCTCAAATATGCACCAAAGTATGCTCTCAATGATCTCTATCCTCAAGCCTTTACTCAAGGTTTGAATCAACTCTGTTGGATCTACCCTAAACCTTAACTCAAGGTTTGAACAAATCAATCAAATATGCTCTCAAGTATTCTCAAAGACTTATCTCAAATCTACCTTGTAAGCTTCCACAAAAGCTCACACTAATATGTCCACAAGTTCTCTCTAGAACTTATCCAAATCTGATCCACAAGTCCTGTATAGAACTTTCTTAAATATTATCAATAAGTCCTCTCTAGAACTTGCTCAAATCTGCTTTACAAGTCCTCTCTAGAACTTGCCCAAATATGCTCTACAAGTACTCTCTAAAACTTGCTCAAATTTGCTCAATAGGTCCACACAAAACTTATCCAAATATTCTCAATAAGTCTTGTCTATAACTTGCTCAAATCTACTCAAAAATTCCACACACAACTTATCCAAATCTTCTTATTATCTATATTGTAAGCTTCCACAAAATCTCACGCTAAATATGTCCACAAGTCTTCTCAAAGACTTACTTCAAATCAGCTCAACAAGTCCACACAGAACTTGTCCAATCTCATAAAAACATAAAGAAAATTGTTAGAGACTAAATATGCTCTCTACTAATCACAATGCTCAATTTATTTCAACCACTCTCTTAGAAACATAAGGATAATTGCTAGAGATTCAATATGCTTCAAATCCAACTCAATGCTCAATCACTTTCTCAACTCAATTCAGAATATAGATTAGTTCGTTTTATGGAACTTGAACAATCACTTCACATACCCACTTGACTAGGTTCAACCAACTTTACTAAGCCAAAAACTCAATGAAACAACCCTTACTCACAAACCCTAGTCCAAGCATATGATCACTCAAATCAAATTTTTTCCAACAATGCTCAACATCAAATCTCACATAACAATGATAGTCATGTTTCTTTTCAAACTCTAGTTCAAGTTCTTTTCTCAACAACTCACTTGAACAATAATTATTATAAAACAATCTTCACATAGCAATGATGCTCAATCTTTAGTTCAAGTTCTTCACACAACCAATGACTTCAACAACAATGCTTATCAAACAATCTTCTCATAGCAATAATACTCAATCCTTAGTTCAAGTTCTTCACACTACCAATGACTTCAACAACAATACTTATAAAATAAGGTTTTAACAACAACTCTTTATTCTAGAAAACTTGGAAGCATTAAATCAACTCATTTAATAGGAAACCCTAATCAAGTCCTTTTCACTCCAAAATTATTTTTTATAAAACCAACCAATCAATTTAATTAAGGAAGAATGTGCTCATACCTTTTTATTGATGATGGAGGAATCTCATAAATCTTCCACACACAAACACTCTTTTGCCAAGCTCAAAGAAATTATTAGATAATAATATTCCTCAAAATATAGTGTACGTATCAAGACAAATATACACCTTATCACTCCACCTTTAAGAAATCATTCATAAATATTTATAAAAACTAATCTACCACTTACACCTTATGATCTCCCCAACTAAAATAATATTCAATTCACTCTTCTTTTAAAAATAACTCAATGCTTAGAAGTTCCCTTTATCCTTTTATAAATTCAACAACTCAATGTGACACCAACACTTTATTTAAAAATAAAGCAAGCACCTTATTCCTCCAAATTTCAAAAGATCAATAATAAAAATAAAAATATTTTAAGCAACCCTTTTAACTCCCTAAGACCTCATGTCAAATTTAGGTAATATAAAAAAAAATCACAATTTTTATTACCTTGGCCTTGGTGGGAATCGAACTCACAATGTACCCTTCACCAAATGCCCTAGCCATGACTCCAACTATCGTGTGAGCTAGGTGCTCGCTTGAGGAGTGGAGAGCACCACATGCTCAATAAACCTCCCTGCTTTGCCAAGCAAAATGTGCACCATTCCCTTGGCGCTTCCAACACCAACATAAACACTAGAATTAGTTACTACCACGTTTCAAACATAGGTCACTTGGCACCTCAAACACTTTAACCAATTCCTCCTTTCCACTAGGCCACGCTGTCCATATGGCTTCTAATGTTTCAGCGCTTTCATTTTTGTCCTTATTCTCTAGCACATAAAATACAAGATTCGTTTATCTTTTTTGCACGAGCTCTTCAATTCAAATTTACATACTTTAAAACATTAGAGCAAGGATAATTAAAATACCTCATAAGGTATGGTTTATATAGTCCTTTCCCTCCTTTATGCAAACATGTCGATGCTCGAATTACCTCCAACATTATTAGACGTCGACGCTCAAATTTCCTTTGGAGCTTATTAATTTATAAAATATTTAAATTCATTTGAATTTAAATTTTATAAATTAATTATTTAAAACCCTTTGGTTTTATTAAGACAATCTTCGATTGTACACCTTGGTATAAATAATATTTATTAATAAAATTTAAATTCACTTTGAATTTAAACATTTTATTAAGTAAATATTAAACCTTCTGTTAGCTTTGCAGTAGTCTTCCTTGGGTTTTTATGAAAAACCTTTTAACTTATGCTTCCACATAATAAAAAATATTATGGAGCCCTTTTGCCTGTAACCTTTGCTTTATTCCTCTTGACCTTTGACATCATCAGTGGTTTATTTTTGGAGATCAGTAACAACTCTTGACAACTTTATTTCTTGACAATTTCCTTGACATTTAATGATGACTTTATTTATTGACATCAATGATAACTTTGACTTAAGGACTCAAAATGTCCAATAGGAAACTGGGATAAACTAATTGTTTTGATTACTCCTTAGTGGTTGGTATTTAAAAGCATTGAAAGTAATGTGCATCATGGACAAGGTGGATGGTAGGAGATTCATCTTCAAGGTGAAAAAATCTCATGTGATAGAGGAGATTTGGCACCAAGCAAATATGGGGTGAACATTCGGGTAGGAAGGAAAATGGATGAATATTGGGATAGAGGAGCACCAAGCTAACGAAGAGAGACATTATCTGCGAGATTGGATGGATTGTACATATGGAGATATTAGTATCAAGCTAATGAAGGTAAAAATTCTCTACAAGGTTGGAATCACTATGCGATAAAAGAGATACGATGTCAAGCTAGAAAAAATAGATTTTGATTTCTAATAATTAAATTTTTGACCTTTCAATGTGGAAAAAAATATATTTTTATCATTTCTTAGTATGTATGCTTGGAAACGTAGTGTTGGACTAGAAATGTTAGTGCATAAAAGGAATTTACTTTGATAGTTTTTTGATCATTAGTTGCTATGATTTATTCTGGGAGGGGGTTACTGGTATTATAAACTATGAAAATAGTCTACAAGTTGTAACTCTTTAAGAATTTGTAGTTTTAGCACATCTAGTATAGCTTTGCCATTGGAATCCCTTCTCTTTAGAGTTTTATTTTTCTATATATTTTTTAATAAAATGGATTAATTGAGCCTTGTGTTGATTGATGTTAATCAAGGAAAGACCATGTATTTAAACTATGTATTTGGATACCTAAATCTATCCCTCTATGTTTTCTATGATATAGGCCAACACTATAATTATTAGGTAGAATGATAGCTTTGCTAGAGTTCTTAGTTCATTGTTAACTAGGAATGGTTATGTGATCCTAGATACGTTATCACCTACCATGGAGCGAATGCGAGAGAGAAGTGGTGGAGGTCTACACACAACAAGGAATTCCTTTCACTTGTTTTGCTCCTTAGTTGTTTAGCAATTTCAACTTAGGTATAGTGGGTTGTTTTTAGAAGGATTGATGATTGTGAAGCTAGAATAAGAGTAGAATGGGATATTATAGGGGTAACCCATTCCTTTAAAGGAATTCAACCTTTCTAAGAGCAAACTTATTGGTTCATATAGGTTTTTTTCATATTTATGAAAAATAAATACTGGGGTGTATTGCTATGATTATATTTGACTGAATCTATCATGTCAGAATTATCTTATGTTAGCTCCATGATAGTGTGTATTGTATAATATGTTGAAAACAACCCTAAAATTTTAGAAGAGAATAGTTAGTGGTTCTCTTGATAGTGAACTTTAGTTGATATTTTTAATTTTACCTAAGGTGTGAAGCCTATGTTATCTAGAAATGAATGTAGAGTTTTCGAAAAGTGCTACAAAAGGATATATCCTGTAACATAGTAAAATTGGTATTGGATTGGATGTAAGACTCAGTCTATAGCTCTATATCTATGTAGATATGGTGTTCAAGTTTTGCTACCTCTTTGAGATGAGTTTATGTGTTCATGTGTTGTGCAAAAATGTATGGGCATTGGGAAGAAATCGTATGTTGGGCTATATTTATCCAAATATTATGAAGAGACAACATTAATCTAACTCCATTATAACTAAAAGGGGGATATGCTTGTTGTAAAATATAATATGTTTGGAGTTGCTTACAATGGAAGGCAGATCATGGAATGCTTAAATTTCAAAATTGAATTTTACTGTGAAATATGAATTAAGTGATTTATTCATATTGTAATTTTGAGGAGCCTGGAATATCCTTGGAAGTAGATAAAGACATTTTGGAGTGTTTTAGAAGCATTGTAAAGAGATAATTGACCTATGAGATAAATGAAAGGATTGATTTTTGCTAGGTTTTCCCTTTGGGATTTTCTCCTAGGGTAAACAAAGTGTTATGTGTGTGATTATTGCTATGGATTATATTTCATATAGTGAATGCTTTAAAGGTATTAAAGAATGTGGTTATGTTTTATTGTTAAAGAATGATCATGATGCCTATGGAATTGCTACATAATTAATTATAATAGTTATGGAATTTGGATCCATGAATTAGTTAAGAGTTAATCATGTTATAGCTTGTTTCCACATGAGGATAATTGCACATTTGTATTAATAAGGAAATAATAATAAAATAGTATTAAATGTATACTTTCACGCTCATTAGTTCATAGCATGGAATGGTCTACGATTTGTATTGCATATTAATAAACAAATGCAATTGTTACACCAGAAAATAGATCAACCCTTCTTATGGGAAAATAGAAGAGTATGAGTATGGATGATTAAATTATATAACCACCTTAGGTTATAAGAGCTAGGTCGATGAATAAATGAGTTTAAGATTTGTATTAATTTATCTATGGAGCCTTTAAAGGCATAATATAAATGAGTAATGATATAGCTTATTTGAGTACTATTCCTAAGGTACTATAAGGGTTTGAATGGGTGGAATTAAGGAATGTTTCAATTATAAAGGAAATGAACATATATTTGAACTCCATAATGGTAAACTTAAAGGGTAATGAATTCTAAAACTAAATCAAAACTATGGTTAGCCACGTTGTTAAACCCATAATAAAGAATGTATAATGAGGCTTCTAGAATGACTAACTCAAACGCGTATGATATGGATAGTCAATTCCCACATGCACATGCCTTCTGCATAAAAGGACTTATGTAGGGTATAGACTTGGTGTGCACCTTTCAAAATAATGAAGGGAAGGTCAATGCTAGCTCATTGGATCCATGAGATGGATAGTTTTAACCATAAAGTAGATCACCTAGTGCTCTTACATAGCTGGATGTATGTATAGAGTAAGGATGGGTGTGCCTCAAGGAAGAACCTAGAGATTTTTTAGTTGACCCTGCACATAGATCCTAGAACCTTGGAATATTTAATGTATAAAAAAATAAGATGGTAAATTTTATGTTTTGACATTTGGTATCAGAGCCATGGTTCATAGGAATACAATTTTTCTTGTGCAAGTATATATGAGTGTAGTAGGATAGTGCACCGTGGAAAAACAAATTACCTACAAATAAAGTGGGGCTACTAATTATAGACCTTGAATCTTTAGCTAGGTAATTAATAATATAGTTGCTTATAGGAGAAGCAATTCAAGGATGAACGTGTGAACTTATTCCTACTATCTCTCCTATGTATGGTCAGGGATAATGCTGCCCAAGATAAGGAGAGGGAGTGTTGCTCCAATGATGAGGTAGATACGATAAAATAATGTAGAGGTCAGTGCTACAAATGTAGGTATAGATAATCCTAGTACATAAATGGAAGATCTCATTGTAAAATTTGCATTGCTAAGGGAATAGATGGAAACACAAAAGTAACTGTCATAAGCTATAGTGAATCAAGATTCATAAGCTAGAAATTCTAGGGTGGAATAAGAGAATGAAGTTATTTTAGAGGCTCAATAGGCTATAATTCAACTTGAGTTAGAATTGAGCAAGGACATAAAGCACCTAAAATCCTCCAATTTCAATGGAGAAGAAGATGGTGATAAATTTGAAGCTTGGTTGAAATAAATAGAGACTTTCTATAATATGAATAACTATTCCATAAACACTCGAATGTTCTATGCTAACTTGCACTTACAAGGGGTTGGTTTGGATTGGTGGGAAACATATGGTGGGGAACTAGGGATTGAGGCTACAATTGATTTGAAATGGGAGAACTTTGTGACAACTTCCAAAGAAATATTCCGCACATAACAATTCTACACCAAGAAATTTGAATATTTCAATAAACGTAGACAAGGGACTAGGATTGTGAAGGTATACTACTAGAAATTCATCAAGCTACTAAATTATGTGCCCATGTATAACGAGAAAATAAAGGTATATAAGTTTATACTAGGAGCATATCCTAGAATAGGGTATGAAGTGAACATGCAAGAACCTAGTACTCTTCAAAAGGACTATAATATAGACAAGAAAGTTGAAACTTACCTCAAGCATTACTTTGATTATGAAGGGGCATCTGAAAAATACAAGGAGATACTGAGAAAAATAAATAGTGCAAGGTTCATGAAGTGGAAAAGTGAATAGGTGAGCAACAATTCCCCTAGATAGGATATAAGGAATGACAAGAAGCAAGGAAAGTTTATAAATAGGTTCAAAGGCAAGCATCATAACCCTAATAATCACAACAATGGTGATAATTAATCATCAGCACAGGGTCAATTCAATCCTTCATAGGTAGTAAAAATAGAAGATGGATAGAAGCAAAAAATACATCTAGGACCCAAAGTAGGATGTTATGAATGTGGCAGTTTGTATTACACCAATAAATATCCATTTAAATAAGGATCAAGTTCTAAAGGAAAGGAACCAAACAATAAAGAACCTGTACACAAGATTTATGTAGCAACAAGGAGTCAAAATATAGAAGGACAAGCCACTCCACTACTGATAAAAGATAAGATATTTGGTAGAAATATTAGAATTTTGATTGATAGTGGTACCACAAATAGTTTTGTTTCCATTAGCTTAATTAAATATATACGAGAGAGACCAGGAACCTTGGCACATGGGTGGAATGTCAAGTATAGCTTAAGATAAACCTACTTTATAGATTAGTATTACCTATGACTAAAATTATATTACCTAGTGGTACTACTATAGGATACCTTTATGTAGCACTGCTACATAATTTTTATGTAATGCTAAGAATGGATTGGTTAAAAGCACATAAAGTTGTAATCAATTTCCAAAATATATGGATTGAGTAATTGAAATATGGCAGGAAACTACTGAGGGTGTACAACATGTAGAGGATATTTTTGACCCCATATCCTCTCCAAATACAACTTAAGAAGACACCGAAGAGAGGAGGAACATTTTATATAGTGAAGTTAAATGATATAGAAGAGGAGAAAAAGAAAAATGTGTTTGAGAGACACCCAATCCTTTAGGATTTTAGAGATGTATTTGCAGAGGATTTACCTGGATTACCCCTTAAACATGAATTTTATTTTAAAATTGAACTTCAACTTGGAATAGAACCTATCCATAGATCTCCTTATAGAATGAATCTGATTGAGATGTAGTAACTGAAATTGCAGTTACAAAGATTTTTAGAGAAGAGATTAATTAGACCAAGTGTGTCACCCTAGGGTGCACCAGTGTTGTTTATCAAGAAAAAGGATGGTTTCTTATCACTATGCATAGACTATAGGATGTTAAAGAAAGAAACCACTAAAAATAGATATCCTCTACCCAGAATTGAAGACCTATCTGATCATATTAAATATTCCACTATATTTTCAAAAATTGATCTAAAGTTGAGGTACCACTAGTTGAGGATTTGAGAAGAGGATACCCATAAGAAAACCTTTAAAACTTGTTATGAACATTATGAGTTTACTATATTTCATTTTGGTCTATCGAATGCTCTAGTAGAATCTATGAATCTGATGAATAATATCTTCAAGAAGATTTTGGATGGATTTGTCCTTGTATTCTTGAATGATATTTTGATATATTTCTAAAATAAGACTTAGCATGACAAACACCTAGAGATCATGTTGGATCTGCTAAGAAATAATTGGATGTATAGGAATTTGTTGAAATATGAATTCTATGTTTCAGAAGTGCAATATGTGGGACACATTGTGTCAATAGAAGGGATCACGTTGGATCCTAATAAAATAGAGACCATACTGAATTGTCCACCACCAACAAATGTGATGGAAGTTTAAATTTTCATGGGTTTAATTGGATACTACAGGTTTTATGTTAAGGAATACACCAAAATAACCCTTCCAATTACTAATATTCAGAGGAAAGGCAAAGAGTTTAAATGGACAAATAAATGTGAAATAGTTTTTGGTCTACTCAAGCAGAAACTTACTACATATCCCATACTAAAGATACCAGATCATTAAGGTAGCTTTTTTGTGTGTATAGATGCATTACTGGAAGATTTGAGAAGAATGCTCTCACAATATGAGGTAGTAATAGCTTACGGATCTAGGAAACTAAAATGACAGGAGGTCAACTATGCAACTCATGATCTGGGGTTGGAAACAGTGGTTTTTTCTCTTAAAATTTGGTAGCACTATTTGATAGGAAGACCCTTTGAGTTGAGAATAGACCATAAAATTATGAAGCATGTATTTACTCAACCTTTGCTAAATGCCAGGTAGAGAAGATGGATGGAATTCCTTGCTAAATATGATTTTGGAATTGAATAAATCAAAGGGAAATAAAATAAGATTGTTGATGCACTTAGTAGTAGAAGAAACAAAACTATATTATCTCGTATCCATGTGGACTTTATGGAACGGGTTAAGAAAATGCAACAATAGGATGTTTTGCAAGCAAATCCAAGAAAGGAAATATGATGGAAGTAAGTATTTCAGCACCAAGGATGGTTTCTTGTGCTTTAAGGATAGAGTAGTATTTCTAGAGGCTAGTGGTTTAAAGAAAATTATCATGAATGAGGTACATAGATCTCCATATTCTGCTCACCCAATATGGGTAAAAATGAGAGAGAATATGAAGAAAAATTTCTATTGTCCTGGAATGAAGGACATTACTGAATTTATCGCTCTATATATAGAATGAAAAAAATTTAAGGTAGAATTTAAACATCCTGTAGGTCAATTATTTCCTCTTGATGTACCAACATAGAAATGGTATGTGATTTTAATGGATTTTATTGTAGGTTTTCCAAAGACCAGATTCTAGAATGACACAATCCTAGTCATGGTCGATAGAATAACCATGGTTGTGCAATTTATGCCCAAAAATACTAAGGATGATATCGTGGTTGTGTCTAAAAAATTTTCCAAGGAAATATTTAAGATTCATGGTTTTACAAAAGTAATCATTTTATATAGATACTCGAGATTCACATCCAAGTTTTGGCAAGTTTTACATCGAGCCATTGACACTCGACTAAACATCAAATTTGTATATCACCTAAAAACTAATGGATAGACTGAGAGGGTGAATTAGGTATTATAGGACATGCTTCACATATATTTTATGGGTCAAAATACCCAATGGAAATATTTTCTACACCTGGTAGAATTTACCTACAACAACGGTCATAATTCGATCCTAGGTATGGCACCATTTGAATCCCTATATGACAAAAAGTGTAGGAAACTCGTCTTGGGACAATCCAGAGGATATGATTGTGCTTGAACCATATATGGTTAAGAAAATGGATAAAAAATTAAGGACAATCAGGGAAAGGCTCAAAGAAGATGTTGATAGTCAAAAAGTTATGTTGATATCAAGAGATTTCCAAAAGAATTTGCTATGGGTGATAAAGTATTTTGGAGGGTGAGACCAAATAAGAGTGCTATTAAATTCATAAAAATTGATCCATTATTTTTTGGTCCCTTTGAAATTATAGAAAATATTAATCGACTTGCCTTATGTGGATCAAGAGACATACATAATTGCCTTACCATCCAGTCTATCAAAGATTCATGACACCTTTCACATATTATTTCTTAGAAAATATATAGCTAACCCTAATCATGTGTGGGAATTTTCAAAATTGTAGATGGTGAACCTAGAGGTTTAAAGGTTACACCAGTAAAAATCCTTGAGTTTCATTCCAAATCAATGAGGAAATGAACCTTGGAGCAATGCAAGATCCAGTGGGACCACTACTCCAAGAGAGATGCTACTTGGGAAAAAGTGGCAGATATGCAAAGATATTTTCCATTCTTATTTGAAAATAATATGTAACTATTATTTTTTTCCAATAAAAGTATTCAAAACACAGAGGACTTTGTTGAGCCTAGGGGTGGTAGGATTTCATGAACCACCTTTGGTAGACTTTTTATTTGAGTAGATTTATGTTCTTGCTATGTGTCTTATTGATGAAATGATTGACTATTTGATAACTAGAGATGCAAAAACATGAATTTTTATAGAAAATATGATATATTTTATGTGGGTGAATGATTATATTTTGATTTGTTTCTACAAAGTATATCCTTATGGAAATATGGTGCTACTAACCAAAAATTTCACTTTTGTAGGGATAGATTCCTCATGGGGATATAAAGAAATAATCAGTACATAGTGGAAAGTGTGTGGAGGAATGCTTTTTCTATCATGTGGTACAAGAGAATGCTTTATCATGTTGAGTTTTTGATAAATTACTAGAACATACTTGATGGTTGAAATTATTTGCTAAGAATTAAGTAGGAATCATTATTACGCTTGTAGGAATGTAATGACTCTGTTTCGATAACAAGGTGAATATAGGAACTTGGAATTGGGCCATATTAATGATAGCAGTTGGGAGAAGAATACTCCTAGGATTCTGGCCTAAATGTAGTAGGAAAATAGGATAAACTAATTCTTTTGATTACTCCTTAGTTGTTGGTCTTCGAAAGAATTTAAGGTAATGTGCATCATGGACAAGGTGGATAGCTAGAGATTCATCTTCGAGGTGAAAAAATATTGGGTGATAGAAGATATTAAACACAAAGCAAACATGGAATGAACGTTTAGGTAGGGAGGAAAATGAATAGGTGCTGGGAGAGAGAAGCATCGAGTGAACGAAGGGAGACATTCTCTGTGAGGTTGGATGGATTGTGCATTTGGAGATATCGACATCAAACTAACGAAGATAGACATTCTCTACGAGCTTGGACTCACTATGCGATCAAAGAGATATGGCACCAAGCTATAAAGGTATATTTTGATTTCTAATAATTAAACTTATAACCTTTCAACATGGAGAAAAAATAAGTTTGTCATTTCTTAGTTGAATGCTTGGAAACGTACCAAACTAGAAATGTTAGTGCACCAAAATAATTTGCTTTTATAGGTTTTTGATCATTAGTAGCTATGATTTGCTTTGGTATGGGGTTAATGGTATTATCGATTATGAAAATAGTCTACAAGATGTAACTCTTTAAGAATTTGTAGTTTCATTACAACTAGTATATCTTTGTCATTGGACCCCCTTCTCTTTAGAGTTTTATTTTTCTATATTTTGTTTAAGAAGATGGATTCATTGAGCCTTGTGTCGATTGAAATTACTCAAGGAAATACTGTGTATTTAAACTATGTCTTTGGATGCTTGAAGCTATCCCTATATATTTTCTACGATATAGACAAACATCTTAATTAATAGGTATGTTGTGACTCCTTCACAACGACCCCAAAATTTGGGGACCCACTTGAAATTTGAAAGCTTGTTTCAAATTGTTGCTTGCGCTTATTGTTCACCATTGTCATCATTGAAATATCAAGAATGCTTATCTTCCTCCGAATGGTCTTATAGCAAGGTCCATTGTCAAAATTCACCTCATGATCCGAAGATCCTGGAGTTATGCTTGTATGGTCATTTTGATTATGGTCTTTGAGTTGTATTATTGTTGTTATGTTATGTTTATGTCAAGGGTGTTTTGTTTTGTTTGTTATTAATATTGATAGGTTAGGTTTTGTAAAGATGTTTTGTGTTATGTTAAATTTTTAAGTCTCATGTATACCTAGTATTTTTTGGTTTGTTTTATATGTTTTGTTATGTTATGTTGTTTTAGTTTTATGTTGTCTTTAAATTATATGTTTGTTATTTAGTATATATTTTTGGTGTTATTTTAATATATTTTCGTTTATTATAGTGGTGTTCATATAGGTTGCATGTTCGTATGTTATGTTTAGTTATGTCTTGTTTTAAATTAATTAAATTATAAAGTTTTATAACTTTATAATTTAATATATTTAAAATTGTTATTTTATAAACTTGTTTTAAATTAATTAAATTATAAAGTTTTATAACTTTGTAATTTAATTATATTTAAAAAGGTTATTTTATAAATGTTTTATATTCTAATTAATATTTGTTTTGTTGGCAGGATTATTAAAATTTTATAGGCATGTCTTAACTTTAATTTTTGAATGCCAATGAGGAGAAATATTAATCCTTTGAAAAGGCTTTATTGATATTAGGGTTTCAAGAATTCATTTTTAAAACTGACGGAACGGAGCAAACTAATCAAGAGGAACGAATTTCTTAAGTTATAAATGGAGAATTAGAAACCAAAGAGAGGGTCGGACAGGTTGGAGAAAAAGAGGAAAGATTGAAAGGAGCCAAATAGAAGACCAAGTTGTAGAGGAAGCTACATTTGCACATGAATACAGAGACTTTGTTGGATTCATTGTAAGATCTAATATTTTGTATCAAATTCAATTTTTATTAAAAGCAAGCACTATTGTGGTGTTTTTAATTTATAAGTTGATTGATATAATTTTTTAATTAAAATTTCCGTAGAAGATAGCACCAAATTTGTGGTAGGATTGTGTAAAATCTGGTCTACCTGAGTTTGGTTTTCAAAGTTGTGTTTTTTTGTGTTGTAGCAAGTTTGTCCGAACGTTTTATTCAAATTTGTTTCTTTACCCTAAGACCTTTTTAATTTATTTGAGGTATTAAGATTTAAGATAAAACCTAGTTTATTTTATAAAAGATTTAAATTTTACAACTAGGTTAAAGTTTGAATTTATCACTCAAATATTTAATTCTATAAATATTTCGGGTGAATAAATTTCACAGAGGAGGGAATCAATGAACTTTTGATTTTAAATTTCATAAAGTTTATAAAGTTCATTGAATTTGTTTTATTAAAACCCTAAGTTGAATTTCAAAGATTCAGATTTATAGAAAGGGTTGTAAAATTTATTTAGGTCAAATATTTAAGTTAATAAATATTTGACAAATAAATTTCAGAGACAGAGAAGGATTATATGGATTATTGATTTTAATATCATAAAATTTTAAAATCCATAATTTGAGATTTATTTATGTTTCTGAAAGTTTGATTTATTAAAATTTTCAATCTCAAATCATAAAGTCCAAAGTATACTATTGAAAGGATTAAATTTATTTACTTCAAATATTTAGTTTAATAAATATTTGAAAATAAATAAACATCACATTAAGGAAGATTACGTGAATTCTAATTTTCATATTATAAAGTACAAAACTTTATAATTAGAATTCATACATATTAATTATTTATATTTATTTATTTCAAATATTTGAATTAATAAATATTTGAATAAATAAATATTTGGTTTAAAAGGTTATATGAATTCTAATTTTTATATTATAAAGTACAAAACTTTATAATTAGAATTCATACACATTAATTATTCATATTCTATGAAAAGAAGCAAGGATTATAAAGCTTAGAATATTCTAAAAGCCCAAACATAGGGATTATAAAGTGTTTCACATTTTATAATTAGGGTTTTTATTTTATTCATCATTTATTAGATCTGATTTTAAGCTTCATTCATGAAATAAATGTAAGTTTTGAATTAAAATGCTTTAAAACATTCATGCAAGTTTAATATAAGGTTAAAAGCATTTTTAATCAAAGTTCATCTTTTAAAATAGATTTGCATTCTCAAATATTAGCTTTAAAAGGTAAGTTTATTCATTTTGAGGAAGTAAATTATACTTATGAAAATGCAAGTAATGATTTCAAGATCAAAATATTTGTTATACTAGGCCCCTTGTTAATAGTTGATTGTTAATCCTTGAGATGTTCTGTGCACTTAATTGACATAAATTCATAACATGTTACGTAAAAGAACCTTGGAGAAACATATTTTCTTTGCAAGAGAGGATTACGATCCTAATTATCGGGTGATATTTGTAATCGGATAAAATCACACCTCAACAAATTGGTGCTAGAAGGAGGGCATGAAAGGTAAATATTTGATTTTCATTTGAAATCATTCAAATCTCAGTTTTAAAAAAATTACAAATTGAAGGGTGTTATTTAATGCCAAGGTTTAATTGATGCATATATTTTATCAATTGATTAGTCATTTCATGCTTAGTTGCAAGATATATTTCTTTGACTAATAAGATTGGCATTAAATTTTGTGTTCTTTGAAGTTCACTAATGGCATCGCTTACTTCAGTAAAGAAAATAATGGCATCTTGGATAGGTGATTATTATAGCAGTTTAAACATGCCTATTCATCAAATTCTTGAAGGTGTAGAAGTTTGTTTACCCAGATTTAGGCATGATGTGGATCAAGCCAAGGAACATATTCAGAGATACAAGAGTGTGTTAAGTCATTTGCAGCTTATGCAGGGAGATGTTCCTTGCAGATTATTTTCATACCCATTGGATGAGGTTGCGCTTAAGTGGTACATACAATTACCTGTAAGGTCTGCTACTTCTTGGGCTAAACTAGAAAAAGCATTTCTCAAACATTTTGGAAAGTTGGATGACCCAGTTATGATGTTAAATCAATTTGTCTCCATCCATAAAAAATTTAACGAACCCATGAGATCATTTAATGATAAATTCCATAGGTTGTATACTGAGGTGGGGATACATTATATCATTTCAGAAGAAAGAGCTACTCAAATATACATGGGAGCCTTAGATCACGTTACTTCTATGTTTTTGGGGAAAGGTCTTAAAATTACATCATTGTCTAGAGCTTACAATGAGGCAGTAACATTTGAACAACAATTGATATCTCAAGGTGTTAATATGGAACAACTATACAGACTTAGACCTAAAACTCATAATCAAAGATCACAAATGAGTCAGGTTGAGATTGATAGTTTAGATGTCACAACTACCTTAGATGTTGAGAATGAGGTGCAGGTTTCAGAGTCAATACCCATCAATGAACATTGTGATGATCAAGTTGATCAAAATGTAGAAACTGACTTAGAGCCATTATTCACAAAAGAGGATTGGGATGATCTTATAAAACAAAATACAGAAATTGATCCCACTGAAGAAACCCTTGTCTTACCAAAATATGAATTTGAGAAAGAGGAATTTTTTGAAATTAAAGAAAATGAATTTGAAAATGAATCTGAAGAATATATAGAAGAAATGATAGATTTTCATCATTTATTTCAGGAGGATAATGAGTGTGATGTTCAAATAGGTAAAGTTAAAGAATTGAATGATCATAGATGTGATTTCATTGAAGATTGCAAGGGATTACAAAAAATAATACCTCGACGATGATGGTTCAAATGACTGATCCTAAAATCTTATTGCTTGAGGAAGATGAATTGTTTGAAATTGAAGATGAATTCTTTATTGAAGAAGGTGAATCGGAAAATGAATCCAAATATGGTATGAAAGAAAATATGGAATGTCACCAAGTGCTTCAGAAAGATAATGATTTTGTTATTTCAGATCATGAAGAAGAATTATTCACTTTATTCACAATTTCCAAAGAAGTTCTTATCTCAGATGATGTGCAGGAAATTGAAAGCCTTGTGTCACTTAAGGATTCTACAATGCTCATACAACAAGAAATCAGTAGGTCTTCATCTCAGGTGATTGATAAAGGTGAATTTGAAAAGGAAATTATAGACCTATCCGAAGTTTGCACAAAATATATGGTTGAATCTCACCCTTTAACTATAGAAGATAATTTTTATAATGGTTGGGGTATGTATGGTGAATCTTTGTTTTCTCACTCTTCGACTGATGAAATTTTTGTTTCACTTGATATGCAGGATGTTGAAACTTCTATTTCAAAAGAAGATTTCACAATTCCTACACAATCAGAAAATGACATGCCAATTGCAAAAATAGAGAAGGTTCCAAAATTGAATCACTTTGAAGATGAATTTATTGAACACCTTGCTAAAATTGAAAATGAAGAAATGGTAAATGTTTCTTATGACTCATTTGTTAATAATGAGGAAGAGGTAAAGTCATCTCTTTTACCCATGACTAATAAAAATTTGAGTACAAATTCACATGAATGGTTTGGATTTAATGTTGGTGATGACCTAAAGGAAAATGTTGATCTATCTAAAGTAACTCAGGTGGTTGATCAAGAAAATTTATTATTTAACACATCTTGTGATCAGTCAGATTTATGGTTTGAAAAGGATGGGCATACGTTTAATTGGGTGCCTAATTTTGGTGTCTTTAACAAACAGGTATTTGATGAAGATGAAGAACTACAAGGTGATCATGATGGAGACCATGAAGAAAAGGAAAAAGTGACAAATGCTCATCAAATCTTGGTAAATGCTAATAATGATGTGTTGAGTATAGATGATGAGGTAAAATCTTCACCTTTCTCATTGGTTACAAAATTTTTAGGTAATGGGTTGCATGATAAGTTTTTGGATGCTAATGCTATCAATGATGAAATATCAAATGTTGTTAACAAGAAGTTGGAGACAACTTCTAAAATTTTTGCCATAAATGAAATGAAGGAAAACATGTTTGAAATGCTTAATCAAATTCATGAGCAATCAACTAGTGAATCTAGGGTGCAAATTTTTAATGATCTTCTTATACCAAATGTCCTAGATGCTTGTCAATTCTTGAATGATTGTGATTGCTTTAAAAACTTTGAAAGTGATTTGAATTTGAAATTTTTAGAAATAGGTTCTTATTTGCAAGATCTCCTATTTGAAAAGGGGAGCCTAGTTCTAAATTATGAATCAAATTGTGAAATTTACACCTTTTTGAATAAGCAAAGGATAATTGAAAATCATGTTTTCAATTTTAAGTTTAATGAATCAAATTTTAAACATGGAATTGCTTATCAACTTGAATCAAATCAGTGGGATGAGATAGGCATAATAAGAATTTCTATTTTTGGCCTAATCTTATTTTTATTGGATTCTTATAAAACTTGGCAGGCATATAATCATATATGTTTTCTAAAGTGTGCTAATCGTATTTGGGATCCAGGGAAATGATGGCAGAAATTTTACAGTGTCTTGTACATAATGTATATTTTTGTAAATAGTCTTTTGGATTTTGTTTTCTTGTTTTTGTGTTTGTACATAAGTTGTGGTTTTGTAATGTTTTGTTATTGGTTCTATTGTCAATGTTGTCAAGTTTAGGAAGTGGATTCACTCGCTTTATCAACTTTGCAATTTTGGTTTTGCAAATTTGTGTTTTGTATAGCTTGTTGTTTTGTGAGCTTGTTAGTTAGTTATTTTGCTGATTTTATTAGTTGGTGATGTTGTTGATGTTTATTTTTGTTTGTTTAGTGTTTATCAGATTTTTGGTTGTGTTTTTAGTATAGCAATAAAATGGCTTTGCCAGATTTTGGAGTTTCATTATTTTGATGTGTGTTGTTGAATTTGACAAAGTTTCAGTGAGGTTTTCTTGATTAAGGTAGTTGTTATCGAGACACTAATCATTTGATGATTTTGTTTGGTATTTGGTCCTGGGTCATATAGGATAAAATTACCTATTTTGAAAACTTGTAAAACCTAGAGAAAAGAAAAAGTGAGATGTTAGTCTATATCTTCATGAATGTGAACTAAGATAAGGAAATTTGAAATATTAGAATCATATTGCAAAAGCTTCACGAGTACCACAAACACATTAAAGAATATTTTTTGAAATTTTAGAAGTATGAAGTTGTCAATTTTACAAATTAAGGTGAAAAAATTTATATACTCTTTCAGCCTTACCTGATCTCTAACCCAAATGGCAGGTGGATTTGTTGCAAAGTACCATATTATCGAATAAAAAAAAAAAAAAAAAAGTGAAAAAAAAAAAATAAAAAAGAGATAAATGATGAATACAATTGAAAATAAAGTCAAATCTATCACCATGAACTAGATAATCTTCACCGGAGCTATAGACGCTCGATTGGCAGTGAAGCTATGTCTAAAATAAAGGAAATACAACATCCAAAATTCACCTAATATTTGGGAGTTTCAGATAATATCTACCGGAGCTATAGATGCTCGGAGTAGTAGAGCAATGTCTGAAGAGAATTAGGTGGAGGTATTTCTTCAAAGAGGAAATGTTCATAGCCTAAAATGTAAAATTGACAATGGAATGTTGAATGGTTTCAAAATATATAGAATGAATCACTTTACACACACCGAGCTGATGTTGATGATTCTGATGGTTCATGTCGAATTGGTCTATTCTCATTCTCTAGATATTATTGATGCTTATAATTCTAATATTTGGGTTTTTGTTGTTTTCAGAGTTTGGTTTTTAAGTCCAAAATGTCCAAGGACATTTACCAGTAGAGTCACCATTTGTTGTGACTCCTTCACAATGACCCCAAAATTTGGGGACCCACTTGAAATTTGAAAGCTTATTTCAAATTGTTGCTTGCGCTTATTGTTCACCTTGTCATCATTGAAATATCAAGAATGCTTATCTTCCTCCAAATGGTCTTATAGAAGGTCCATTGTCAAAATTCACCTCATGATCTAAAGATCCTGTTATGCTTGTATGGTCATTTTTATTATGGTCTTTGAGTTGTATTATTGTTGTTATGTTATGTTTATGTCAAGGGTATTTTGTTTTATTTGTTATTAATATTGATAGGTTAGGTTTTGTAAAGATATTTTGTGTTATGTTAAATTTTTAAGTCTCATGTATACCTAATATTTTTTGTTTATTTTATATTTTTTTTATGTTATGTTGTTTTAGTTTTATGTTGTCTTTAAATTATATGTTTGTTATTTAGTATATATTTTTGGTGTTATTTTAATATATTTTTCATTTATTATAGTGGTGGTCATATAGGTTGCATGTTCGTATGTTATGTTTAGTTATGTCTTGTTTTAAATTAATTAAATTATAAAGTTTTATAACTTTATAATTTAATATATTTAAAATTGTTATTTTATAAACTTGTTTTAAATTAATTAAATTATAAAGTTTTATAACTTTATAATTTAATTATATTTAAAAGGTTATTTTATAAATGTTTTATATTCTAATTAATATTTGTTTTGTTGGTAGGATTATTAAAATATTAAAAAATGTTTCATGGGCATGTCTTAACTTTAAATTTTGAATGCCAATGAGGAGAAATATTAAATCCTTTGAAAAGGCTTTATTGATATTAGGGTTTCAAGAATTCATTTTTAAAACTGACAGAACAGAGCAAACTAATCAAGAGGAACGAATTTCTTAAGTTATAAATGGAGAATTAGAAACCAAAGAGAAGGGTCGGACAGGTTGGAGAAAAAGAGGAAATATTGAAAGGAGCCAAATAGAAGACCAAGTTGCAGAGGAAGCTACATTTGCACATGAATACAGAGACTTTGTTGGATTCATTGTAAGATCTAATATTTTGTATCAAATTCAATTTTTATTAAAAGCAAGCACTATTGTGGTGTTTTTAATTTATAAGTTGATTGATATAATTTTTTAATTAAAATTTCCGTAGAAGATAGCACCAAATTTGTGGTAGGATTGTGTAAAATCTGGTCTGCCTGAGTTTGGTTTTCAAAGTTGTGTTTTTCTGTGTTGTAGCAAGTTTGTCCGAACGTTTTATTCAAATTTGTTTCTTTACCCTAAGACCTTTTTAATTTATTTGAGGCATTAAGATTTAAGATAAAACCTAGTTTATTTTATAAAATATTTAAATTTTACAACTAGGTTAAAGTTTGAATTTATCACTCAAATATTTAATTCTATAAATATTTTGGGTGAATAAATTTCACTAGAGGAGGGAATCAATGAACTTTTGATTTTAAATTTCATAAAGTTTATAAAGTTCATTGAATTTGTTTTATTAAAACCCTAAGTTGAATTTCAAAGATTCAGATTTATAGAAAGGGTTGTAAAATTTATTTAGGTCAAATATTTAAGTTAATAAATATTTGACAAATAAATTTCAGAGACAGAGAAGGATTATATGGATTATTGATTTTAATATCATAAAATTTTAAAATCCATAATTTGAGATTTATTTATGTTTCTGAAAGTTTGATTTATTAAAATTTTCAATCTCAAATCATAAAGTCCAAAGTATACTATTGAAAGGATTAAATTTATTTACTTCAAATATTTAGTTTAATAAATATTTGAAAATAAATAAACATCACATTAAGGAAGATTACGTGAATTCTAATTTTCATATTATAAAGTACAAAACTTTATAATTAGAATTCATACATATTAATTATTTATATTTATTTATTTTAAATATTTGAATAAATAAATATTTGGTTTAAAAGGTTATATGAATTCTAATTTTTATATTATAAAGTACAAAACTTTATAATTAGAATTCATACACATTAATTATTCATATTCTATGAAAAGAAGCAAGGATTATAAAGCTTAGAATATTCTAAAGGCCCAAACATAGGGATTATAAAGTGTTTCACATTTTATAATTAGGGTTTTTATTTTATTCATCATTTATTAGATCTGATTTTAAGCTTCATTCATGAAATAAATGTAAGTTTTGAATTAAAATGCTTTAAAACATTCATGCAAGTTTAATATAAGGTTAAAAGCATTTTTAATCAAAGTTCATCTTTTAAAATAGATTTGCATTCTCAAATATTAGCTTTAAAAGGTAAGTTTATTCATTTTGAGGAAGTAAATTATACTGATGAAAATGCAAGTAATGATTTCAAGATCAAAATATTTGTTATACTAGGCCCCTTGTTAACAGTTGATTGTTAATCCCTGAGATGTTTTGTGCACTTAATTGACATAAATTCATAACGTGTTACGTAAAAGAACCTTGGAGAAACATATTTTCTTTGCAAGAGAGGATTACGATCCTAATTTTCGGGTGATATTTGTAATCGGACAAAATCACACCTCAACAAGGTACAATGATTGCTTTGCCAGAATTCTTAGTTTTCATTAACTATTAAGGATTATGGGATCTTGGATATGTTATCACCTACCATGGAGTGAATGGGGGAGATTTGTGGTGGAGGTCTATGTGCAACAAGAATTTTCTTACACTTGTTTTTCTCCTTAGTTGTTTAGCAATTTCAACTCGAGTATGTTGTAGTGGGTTTCTATTAGAAGGTTTAATGAACGTGGAGCTAGAATAAGAGTAGAATAGGATATTATAGTGGTAACCTATTCCTAATAAAGGAATTCAACCTTTTAGATAGCGGACTGATCGATTCATATAGGGTTCTATCATATTTACAAAAAAGAAAGACTAGGATATATTGTTGTGATTAGATTTGAGTGACTATATTATGTAAGAATTATCTTATATTCGCTCCATGATAGTGTGTAATATGCAATATGTTGATTAAAAAATTGAACCTTTATGAGAGAATAGTCGGTGGTTCTCTTGATTGTAAACTTTAGTTGATATTTTTTAATTTGATGTAAGGTGTGAAGTCTATGCTAGCTAGGAATGAATGTATAGGTTTTGAAAAGTGCTATGAAAGGATATATCATGTAATAGGGTCAAATGGGTGTCATGTTGGGTGTAAGACTCATTCCATAGCTTTGTATCTATGTATATATGGCACTCAAGTTTTACTACTTCTTTTGGATGATTTTATGCTTTCGTGTATTGTGTGAAATGTATGGTCATTGGGAAGAAACAACATGTTGTGATGTACTAGTCCAAATATTGTGAAGAGATAACATTACTATGAATCCATTGTAACTCAAAGGGGGTTGTGCTTATTGTAAAATAGAATATGTCTAGAGTTACTTATGATGGAAGGGGCATCATGGAATCCTTCATTTCCAAAATTGAATTTTACAATAAAATATGAATTAAGTGATTTATTCGTATTGTAATTCTGAGGAGCTTGGAATATCCTTGGAAGTAGACAAAGACATTTTGGAGTGCTTTAGAAGCATTGTAAACAAATAATTGGCCTATGATATAAATGAAAGGATTTATTTTTGCTAGGTTTTCTCTTCGATGTTTTCTCCTAGGGTAAACAAATTTTTATGTGTGTGATTATTGTTATGGATTATATTTTTGTATAGTGAATTCTTTAAAGGTATTAAAAAATGTGAATGTTTTATTGTTAAATAATGATCATGATGCCTTTGGATTTGCTACATAATTAATTATAATAATTATGGAATTTGGATCCATGAATTAGTTAAGAGTTAATCATGTTATAGCTTGTTTCCACATGAGGATAATTGCACATTGATATTAATAAGGAAATAATAATAAAATAGTATTAAATGTTATCCTTTCACACTCATTAGTTCATAGTATGGAATAGTTTAGGCTTTGTATTGCATATTAATAAACAAATGTAATTGTTATACAAAAAAATAGCTCAATTCTTCTTAAAGGAAAATAGGAGAGTATGACTATGGATGATTAAATTATATAACCACCTTAGGTTATAAAAGCTAGCTCGATGAATAAATGTGTTTATAATTTGCATTAATTAATATATGGAGCCTTTAAATATGTAATATTAATGAATACTGATATAACTTATTTGAGTACTATTCCTAAGGTGCTATAAGGGTTTTAATTGGTGGAATTAAGGAATGTTTCAATTAGAAAAGAAAGGAATATATATTTAAACTCAATAATGGTAAACCTAAAGGGTAATGAATCCTAAAACTAAATGAAAAGTATGGTTGGTCATGATGTTGAATTCATAAGAAGGAATGTAAAATGAGGCTTACGAAATGACTAGCTCAAATGAGTATGATATGGATAGTCAATTCCCACATGCACATACCTTCTGCATAAAAGGAATTATGTAGGGTATTGAATTTGTGTGTACCTTTCAAAAGAAAGAATGGAAGGTCAAATATAGCTCTTTGGATCCATGAGATGGACTATTTTGACCATAAAGTAGATCAACTAGTGCTCTTACATAGTTGGATGTATGTATAGAGTAAGGATGGGTGTGCCTCGGGAAATAACCTAGAGATCTATTAGTTAACCTTGAACATAGATCCTAAAACCTTGGAATATTTAATGTATAAAAAAATAAGATGGAAATGTTGTGTTGAGATAGGATGGATGTATGGTGTATTTGAGATCTTTATTCAATTGAGATCCAATTTTATTGAGAATTTTTAATGACATTTATATGAGTTATTTTTGAAGTTTTTTATGAGTTTTATATTCTTAGTAGTTTACCATTATCATATATTTTATATTGCAACTTTATTTTAGATCTTGTGGTTATTTTATCTTGAGTATTTAGCTTCAAAATCTAACAGTGGTATCAAAGCTACAACAAGGTTTTGTCTTGCACAAGTTTTTAAGTTGCAAAGGAGATTTCCATTGGTTAAGAAGAAACTAGTGAATCTGAATAAATTACCTTTGGAAAAGAAAACCAGTGAAGGTTGAATATTTACCTATTCCAAGAGCAAATTTAGAATAGAAGGAAATTTACAGGTCTTGAAGATAAACTTTGACATTTAGGAGATTAAAAGACCCTAGAAGGAGGCCCTATTGAAATTTTGATAGAGAAAATAAGATTCTATATTAATATTTGACTAGATTCTTTCCATAAGGTTGAAGGAAAACTCGTAAAGACTGGGACTTAGCATAGCTTTTTTTCCACTAGTTTTGAGAATAGCTAGTGAAGTTTATTACTTTTAAAATTCTGAAAATTTAAATGTATTTGTTTACTATTGTCTAATTTTTTATTGTATAAAATTATTTCTCAAAAATTTAGAATCTTCCTACAATGGATAGAGAAGAATTTCACCTTCGGTTGCTTGAAAATCTATGTGCTTTCCTTGTGTAGGGATTCATTTTTGAGTTGTAGAAAAATAGTTGACATTGTAGATTAAGAAGGTCCAATAAGAGGCCTCATTGAATATTTAAGACTATATATTAAAGCTAGAAGATACGCAAGAATAGGTCATATTGAAGAACTTCTAGATTTGGAATATTGAAAACTGAAAATTGAAGATTGAAGGACTACGAAAATATCTTATTGCAAAGTTGAGAAGCAATAGAATTTGGAGTTGTAAGAAAGAGATGTCATTACAAAATTTCCATATATGGAATATTGAAGAGACCAAGGAAAGGTCTCATTTAGGTTTTGAGAAAGAGATTTGAGTAGCTTTTGAATTAGAAGACCCAAGAGAAGAGGTCTCAAGAGAATTTGGAGAAGAAGAAGGCTAGAGAAAGCCTCATTGTAAAGTTGAAGAAGTGGCCATTGGAGAATATTTGAATAAATCTCATGAAAGAAAATTGCAAGTAGGAGAAGCTCCTAAAAATAATAATTTGGGACAATTATCACCATCCAACAAAAATACCAAAAGAAAGAAGGTTTTGGAAAGAAGTTTGCCAAATTTTGAGAAGGTTTTTGAAGACCTCAAGACATTCAGATTCTTGAGGAAGAATATAGTGAAAGATATCATATTTGGAGTTAAAATTTGAAAAGAAGATTGAATAAGGAAGGAGAATTTAAGAGGCCATAATTTTGAGAATTTTGAGGACAACCACAAAGGTTTTGAAGGCTGATTTTTAAAAGGAGAAGGTTGTTGATTTTTGAGGTAGAAGCTAAAAGGTAATAGGACAGCAAATTGAAGAAATCTTAGAGCTATGATTTGGAGAATTTTTGGGAAGTTTTTGAAGTACTCTTGGACAGCCAATTGAAGGAAGGCTTGATAAAAAAATAAGGCAGCAAATTGGAAGATTCTTGGACATCAAAGAATCAGATTTTGTAAGCAGCAATTTGAGAGGTTTGAGCTACAAATTTGGGCAGCATTAGAAAGAGAAAAGTGAGCTACATTTTGAAGGAGTTTAGGGATAGTTTTGGAAGAGATTTGGGAAGCAAAGCATAGGAGGATTTAGTAGTATTTTAAGGAGGATAATTTCTGCAAATTTGGATAGCAAGAGGGTAGCATTTGTAGCTAAAATTTTCATAAGTTGAAAGCATACATTTGAAGGAAAATTAATGAAAATTTTTTATAGCAAGAGAGAAAATTTTAGGGCAAAAAATAGAGCTAAAAATTGATGATTCTGTAGCAAAAAAATAAAAGGGAGTGGAGCTGCAAAAATACATAAATTCCATACAATAAATTATCAAGAAGACTAGCCACAAAGGAGGCCATAAGAGGTGTGTAATATTGGTGCTATAAAGTGTTCTTATACAAGTATTAAAATTAGTTATTTCAAGTTTTTAAAAGCACCATATTAGAGTTTTTAAAAGCTAGCAAAAGGAAGTCTGAGTTAAGTGTATCCAAGCCAAGGAAGGAGACATTATTATCATTCTAAAATCTACAAAATATAACAGCAAGAATTAGAGTTAAAAAGTGCTAAAAGGGAGTGATAAGGAAAAGTATTATATGTTATTTTTATAACAAAAAGTGCAGATTTATTCTAATATTTATTGAATAAAATAAAGGTTGAATAGTGCTCAAAGCTAAGGCAGATTTAAGGTGTCTAAAGACACCAAGAGGAGCACCAAAATTGCAGAAAATGTTGGTGAAGAAAAGCCACCAAAAAGAGTGGTAGATCCACCAAGTAAAGCACCACCGAATAGCAAAGGTTGAGCACCATAGAAGAGGATCCAAGGTGACATTGAAGCACAGGGGGAAAACATCCAAACACTACCTAGAAGAAGAGCCACCAAACAAAAGAGGCAAGCCACAATCTATAGGATAAGATCCACCATGAAGGTCCACTCGTAGAGGAGCACCTAAGTGGAGAAGAGCCACCATTGGAGAAGAGGAAGCACTGTTTGCAAGCTCAAAAATGTAAACAACAAAAGAAGACAAGTTTTGGATATTGAAAAGGCATAAAGAGAGACCAAAGGTCTAGGGTTTTGCAACTACCAAGAAATAAAGTGAAGAATAGGTATTCATAACATTCCTTACATTGTTACATTGGTTTGTTGAGAATATTACACACATAGCCAAGTGTTAGGAGAAGAAAAAGAATGCAACCAAGGAGAACAAAACATTATTTGAAGCATGAAGTGTTAAAAAATCATTTGTAAGGTTGAATAACATTATAAACTTGCTTATGCCACTTGTCACAAGGAAGGAGGAGCACCATAAGTCATTGGAAGTAGGAGAATAGTTGTAGGTTACGTTAGAAAGAGCAAGGAAGAGTTTTGGTACCATTTTTCACTTGTCATCCAAGAAGCCAATCATTACCAAGGGAGATAAAATATCTTGGAGCACCCATTTATTGCATGGGATAAAAATAAACTTGCATAGGCTCATTTACTATAGCAAGGAGGACATACATTAGAGTTTGAAGTGCCTGGGAATAGTTTGAAGCATAGTTGACCAGTCAAAGAGGAGAAAGAGCACCCATTTTCCAAAGCAAGTTAGAATATAGCATCAAAGAAGGAGCACCTCAAATTTTGGAGGTAATATATTACATTTGAAAAAGAAGATAGGATTTAAAAGGCTACAAGATTGAAATTATTTTTGGAGAGATAAGACCTTGAAGTATTATTTTGAAACCTTAGAAATATGATTGCAATTTGAAAGCTTTTATAAAGTTTTGAAGATTGATTTAAATATTGAAGTGATTATTTTTGAAGTTTTGTAATTTGAACATTTAAGTTTACAAAACTATTTGAAATATTTACAATTTGATAAGTTTGGAGAAATAAGGTATCCTACATCAAATTAGGAATACAAAACTTGCAAATATTATTTCATAGAGTTTCTAAATTTCTAGATTTGGAGTTATAAGGATTTCAACATCAAAATTAGTTTTTGGAAATTTAGAATTGGGAAATTATATTTTTGAAATTTGGGAGATAAAAGGAATTTAACATAGAAATTTTGACAAAGGCAAATTGCATTGATAGTTTAGTCTCTAATTCAAAATTGAAAGAGACATAGATTTGAATACTTGAAGGATTGAAATTGCATTCAATTTATTGGTTGACAAGAGGAAAATAAAAGTAGTTATTTTGAAGAATAGAACTTGAAAATTATATTATCATTCAATTACTAGGGAGATACAAGGTATTCTACAAAACATAACATTGAAGAATTATATTGAAACTAGGGAGATAAAAGGTTGTCAACATAGAGTCAAGCATTGAAAATTATCCTTAGTCTATCATTTGAAACTAAGGAGAAATAAATAATAGAGAATTTGAGATTGTATCAAATAATAGTTTGATAAACTAAATCTAGGGAGATATAAGGTAGTCTACTAATGAAAATAAATTAAGTCTTCCTCTCAGAATTTCAACTACTCAAAGGTCCTAACTACACCTCATGGAAAATTAAAGTAAGATCAATATTTATAGTAGAAAATATTTGGGACATTGTTAAAGGAGCAAAAACTAAACCTACTAAATATGCTAAGGAAATCCAAAAATATGAGGAAGATGAATAAAAAGCACTCATGATAATAACATTTATAATTACAGATGATATACAACCATACATTAGTTCAACAGTAAATTCTACAAAATCATGGAATACTTTAGCTAATATATTTGAAGGAAAGAATAAAGCCACTATATTAAATATTCAAACTCAGTTGCATTCCCTAACATAGTGGTTAAAGTATAGAATTGTTTTTAAGAAAAGTAGTAGATATAAAAGATAAAGTATTGTTATTAGAAGAGAAGGTAGAAGACAAGTTTCTTGTTCAAGTAATTTTGAGAGCACTTCCAAAAATATAGAAGAATCTAGTCACATATTTATAAATTTTATGTAAAGATACATCGTTTGATGAGTTAGTCAATATACTACAAGAATATGAAGTGAATATTTCAATCAAATATGAAATGACTAACAATATCTTAGTCTCAAAAGATAATCCACAAGGAAATACTATTTTTTTTTCAATGAATAAAACAAAATAGAATGATATATATTATCAAGTTTTTAGAAAAAGAGGTCATAGTACAAATTACTATATATTCAATCCAATAAATTAGTATCAAGGGAATCAAACAAATTTAAAAATCCAATCAAATAGAATATTACAAACAAGATAATATCAGAATCAATATAGACCACATCAACAACAATTTTAGAGTCAGTACAATCAACCTCAACTACAATATAAAGAATGAAATCAAAAGGGTCACTTAGCTCAAGAGATACAAGAAATTCAAGAACTAGAAGAAACTACATAAGAACATGAAGCTAAAGCACTTTCAGCAAATATAGTATTTTATGAAGATACTAATCATTTACTTGATCAAGATACAAACAAGGAGTAGAATGAAGAAAGCAGAAAAGAAGAGTACAAGTTCTAGAAACAAGATGAAGATCATATTGAAGATTAAAGTCTTCAATAACCAAATAATGTAATACATAGGGGTGTTGGAATATATTATATTATTTAGTACAAGCTAATGTACCACCTTGGGTACATCTTTAGTGTTTTAAATTTTAGGTAGTTTTGTTTTCATTGATGTCAAGAGAGTATTTTTTAAATTTTTTCATCATTAAGGACATCAAGTGGTGTTTCAAAAACCAAGAAGGTCTTGAAAAGGAATAGGATATCATATTTATTTTTAATATTATATGCCTAAAAAGACCCAAAGGATGAAGACCCAAGGAAGGAGAAGCAATTTTAAATTAAATAATAATATTATATTATTATAATATTTTGGGCCAAATAACAAGGTGAAGAAAAACAAGGTTCAATTTGGAAAGAACCATGAGCAGTTTACAAAATATTTAATTTAAATTAAAATATTTTAATCCTTGATTAAAATTTTAATTTAAATTAATAATGGGTGCAAAGGTTTTAAATTTAATGTTTAAAATATAATTCAAATTTTAAATTTGAAATTGGCTGATGTGTAAAAGACAAGAAGCATGTGTATTTATAGAGGAAATAATTCTCATTTCCTAAGTACTCGATAATATACATCTTAGAATGAAAACAAAATCATGCGTTGCATTTATTGGAAGAAGTGAAATTCACATTTCAAAGTGTTGAAGGCAGATGAAGGAATAAGGGTATCGACGTGGATAGAGAAATCCACCAACGGAGGTAGCACAAGCGGTAGTTGAGAAAGAGTGAAGGATTGCAAGGAAGGAACTATGGGTTTGATCCACACGATTGACATTTTTCTAAGGAAAGAGGCCTGCATTTTGTTTGATATTTTTATGGGCAGCATATAGAGGAGAATGTGCGCCTAAGGTTTCATGTGAGCAAGTAGCCCACTTGGTATCCTAGCTTTGGGGTAGGGTGTTGGAGAGGCTACGTCGTGTGTTCGATTTCTCCGAAGATGTTTTGGAGGGAAAAATAGTTGAAAGGTATGTTAAACATATTTTTATTTCTCCAAAGGTTTTGAAATTCAAAAATTACATAGAGGGTTTCGTAAGCTATAAGCTATAAGGTTTTTGAGGGAGTTATAAGGTAAATTAAATTAAAATATTTTATTTTAATTTTTTATGATTGAAATTTACTTTATAAAGTTGGAGTGAAAGGTGTATAAACGAAATTGTTGTGTATTTTGTTATAATGAAAATATTGACTTATATTGTGTAAGTTTGGAGATTATAAGGTGTACTAAGATATTTGATATATTTGTATGCTAAAATAATTATTGAAAATTTTATTTTGTGGAGATATTAAATATAGGTTGTGGCTACCTAACCCTAGTATTGGCAAAGAAATTTTGATTGTGGTTAAGATAGGTTTTGAAGACATATTTGTATCAAAATAAAAGGGATGGGCAAATCTTTCTTATGAGTAAAATATTGTTGTATTGGATGTTGTGAATGCTAAGTTGGAGTGAAAAGGATTATTTGATAAGCATTATTGAGTTTGGTTTTGAGATATCCAATATTGATTGATGAGGGTTTTTATGGAATGAAATTTGATGCTACAAAATTTGTTTGATAAGCATTGTTGGAAATTTTGAGTGAGCCTTCATATGCATGATTAGGATTTATGAAAGATCATGAGTATCATTGTTATGTGAAATTGGATTTTTCTTGAATCAAGGTTTAGAGTGTGAATTGTTGGAACTATTGTGAAACACATTTTTAGGGTTTATAAGCAAGTTATGTTTAATTGAGTGATTGGTTGAGTGGATTTGATTGAGCATAATTGATTGAAAGTGTTGGAGTGATAGTTCAAGATCAGTGAAAAAATTGTTCTTAATTTCTATATTGAGTTGAAGGAGAGATTGAAAGTGATTGAGCATTGTTGTGAGTGTGAAGCATATTAAGTCTCTAACCATTCTCTATATTTTTATGTGGTAAAACAAGAGAGATTGAAAGTGATTGAGCATTGTTGTGAGTGTGAATCATATTACATCTCTAACCATTCTCTATATGTTTTTGTGGTAAAATAAGAGATATTGAAAGTGATTGAGCATTTTTGTGAGTGTGAAGCATATTGAGTCTCTAACCATTCTCTATATGTTTTTGTGGTAAAACAAGAGAGATTGAAAGTGATTGAGCATTGTTGTGAGTATGAAGCATATTGAGTCTCTAACCATTCTCTATATGTTTATGTAAGTTAAACAAGATTCTATGTGAAACTTGTTTGTGTGATTGAAGAGGTTTTTGTGATAGATTGAGCAAGTTTTAGTGAGAAATTATTGAGCATATTTGAGGCAAGTCTTGGTGAAAAGTTGTTGAACATATTTGAGGCAATTCTTGGTGATGTATTGTTGAGAATATTGAGCAAGTTCTTGAGAGGAATTATGGAAATATTTGAGGCAAGTATTTGAGAAGACTTGAGAGCATATTGTATAAATTCATGAGAGGACTTATTGGATAAATTTGAGGTAAGTATTTGAGAAGACTTGAAGAGCAGAGTTGATTGATTGATTTGTTCAAACCTTGAGTTAAGGTTTGGGGTAGATCTAGAAGATTTGATTTATGATTAGATCAAACTTTGTGTTAAGACTTGAGGATAGATTTGAGCATAGAGTTTGGTGTAGATTTGAGGATAGGTTTTTACAAAATCAGAGACAAATATTGAGTAGATTTGTGCTATATCGAAGGACTGTGTTTAGTATATATTTGAGATAAATATTGAGAAAAATTATGCTATACTGAAGGACTATGTTTAGTGCAGATCAGAGATAGAGATTGAAAATATTTGTGATAGACTAAAGGACTATTTTTAGTGTAGATCAAAGATGGAGATTGAGCAGAATTATGCTATATCGAAGGACTGTGTTTAGTGTAGATTTGAGAGAGAGCTGAGAGTAAGATTTGGAGGTGATAGAGTAGAGGGCAATAGTCTCCAATGGATAGAGATCCATTAATATAGGGTAGTGAGGATAAAGATCTTCTAAGTGAGGATAAAGTCTTCTATAGAGAAATATCCACAAGATAATGTAGTGGAGGCAATAGTCTTCTAGAGGATCACTAGCCAGAGTAGAGAAGGAGTTCTCCTATGGATAGAGATCCATGAACCAGCTAAGGAGATTGGTGTCTCATGTGGGTTGGTTCCCACAAACCTGATTAGGATATTGGTGTCTCCTTTGGATAGAGGTCCATAAATATTGTAATAGGGAAGGATTCCCAATAGATTTATTGAGAAAATACTAGTGAAATATTTTCTCTATGGAGTAGCCCACATTGGGTGAACCACGTTAAATTGGTGTCTCTATTGTGTGTGATGATTTATGCATTGTTGTGGTTACTGTTGTTGATATTACCATTGATAATATTGGATAATAATTTTTTGGAAAGAAAAGTAAAAAGTGGTCTTATATAGTTCACCCCCTTCTCAGTATAAGTATGTGTTTTTCAATTGGTATCAAATCGGGTTCCTTCAGAAAGGGTTTAATAGATTGAAGGAATATCTTACAAGAACATACATGGCAAAGAAAGAAAGAAGCAAAACCATGAGACCTAAAAGGAAAAGAACACACATGATCATGAAAGAAAAATAAGATGAATTTGAATTTGTTTCTCTAAGATGAGAAGTGGAAAAATATTCAAGAGATGAATCAAATAGTGGAGAAGAGACTAAATTGATAAAATTCTATACCAAATGTAGGAATATAGGTCACCATTCAGCTTATTATCCACAAGATGGTGAAGAATGTTTTGTTTGTGGTCAACTCGGTCATGATGTAGGTTATTGCAATGGGTTTAGTAGTAGTGAAGATGAAATGGAACTAAAAGATAACAGGGACATTCAAAACAGGTATGAAGAAGAAATTCTACTTTCTACAATAGAATAAAAAGGAGATGCTCCTATTGAAGACCAAAGAAAAGAGAAAAATTCAAAAAATCAAGAAGAGGAAGATTCAAAAAAATAAAAGGAGGAAGCCACACTTAAGGAACTTGTTGAGTTGAAAAGGGAGAACTTAGAATTAAAGGCTCAAATACAAGAGGATGAGAAATGTAAGAAAAAGCTTCTACAAGATCTCTCTAACTTGAAATATAAGGTTGAAAAGGCAAGCAAAGTTGAAAAAGGTATGGTTGAGAAGTCAAAGGTAAAATAGCTAGAATATGAAAGACTTATTGTTGATCTTGAAGAAATAAAAATGGAGAACTCAAGATTAAGGGTTCAAGCCCAAGAATATGAGAAAGCAAAAGCAAAGCTTCTACAAGATCTCACCAACTTCAAAATTAAGGTTGAAGAGGCAAGGAAAATTGAAGAAGGTATGAGTAAAAAATTAAAGATAAAAGATCTAGATGTTGAAAGATTAGAACATGAGGTAGTTTCACTAAGAAAGTAAGTGAAATACTCTAAGGACAAGCTACATAAGTTTGAGGAAAATTCAGATACCTTAGATAGGATTATCAATGTACAAGGATCATCAGTCATCAAAAGAGACTTAGTTTTGAAGTAGAACAAAGGAAATAAGAAGCAAAAAAAAGAGAGTCAAGCTCAAGCACCAAAGAAGAAGAAGCTTCAAAAGAAGAGAGTAAAAAAGAGAGTGATACTTTTGAGGATAACTTGGACAATAGAAATTTCAACAAGGAAAGGAACAATGCACAAATGAGGAACAGATGGAACAGGAAACAACACAAGGTAGAAGAGACTAAGATACCAATGGGGTCAAGGCAAGGTTTATTCAATGGATGATGCTTCTCATATCACAGGTTTGGGCACAAGGCTACACATTGTAGGACACATGAAAGATACGAATATGGAAATTTTAGAAACATGCATCTCTTTCAAGGGTATTGCTACTCTTATAATCAGTTTGGTCATAAGGTAGTTAATAGCAGGGTTCATAATAGGGATGGATATGGCTTCACCAGGAGGAACTACAAGATATTTACACCTTCAAGGAATCACAACATTAAGTTTTATAAGTGCAATAATGTTGGTCATATAGCTAAGTGGTGTAGAGAAAAAATTTTAGAGACGAGCAGGAACATCAAAAGTCAGAGAAATCAAAAGGATCAGTTGAGGAAGAAGGTGGAAAAAGGTAAAGGTCAATGTATACTGGGAGTATAAATACTCCCACACCAAAATTAACCACCTCAGGAGAGGAGGTGGGGGAGGGACTAAGCTAAGAGTCTCATTCTTAGCCCCAAGCCCCAAAGGTGGCCCTTTTCCATTGATGAAAAAGGGGGAGAGATTTGAGTTAGGGGGAGAAAATTAAATCAAGGGGAGAAGCTTCTCAAGGGGAGCAACATTTGAAAAAAAAAGGAATGGTAAAAAAGAGGGGTTTCCATCAATGACAAAAGGGAATATTGTTGGAAAGTTTAAGTAGTTTCGTTGTCATTGATGTCAAGAGAGTATTTTTTAAATTTTGACATCATTAAGTACATCAAGTAGTTTTTCTAAAAGCAATAAGGGTATCAACGTGGATAGAGAAATCCACCAGTAGTATTAGCACAAGTGGTAGTTGAGAAAGATATAAGGCTTGCAAGGAAGGGATCATGGGTTCAATCCACACGATTGATGTTTTGCTAAGGAAAGAGGCCTTCATTTATGTTTGACATTTTTGTGTGCAACATATAGAGGATAATGTGTGCCTAAGGTTTCATGTGAGCATGTAGCCCACTTGGTATCCTAGCTTTGGTCTAAGGTTTCAGAGAGGCTGTGTCGTGTGTTCGAATTTAACCGAAGATGTTTTGGAGGGAAGAATAGTTGAAAGGTATGATAAACATATTTTTATTTCTCAAAAGGTTTTGAAATTCAAAAATTGCTTAGAGAGTTTTGTAAGCTAAAAGCTATAAGGTTTTTGAGGGATTTATAAGGTAAAGTAAATTAAAATATTTTATTTTAATTTTTGGTGATTGAAATTTACTTTATAAAGTTGGAGTGATAAGGTGTATACAGGAAATTGTTGTGTATTTTGTTATAATGAAAATGTTGACTTATATCGTGTAAGTTTGGAGATTATAAAGTGTACTAAGAGATTTGGTATTTTTGTATGGTAAAATAATTATTGGAAAAATTATTTTGTAGAGATCTTAAAGATAGGTTGTGGCTACCTAACCCTAGTATTGGCAAAGAAAATTTGATTGTGGTTAAGACAGGTTTTGAAGACATATCTCCATCAAAACAAAATGTATGGGTACATCTTTCTTGTGAGTAAAATATTATTGGATTGAATGTTGTGAATGCTAAGTTGGAGTGAAAAGGATTGTTTGATAAGCATTGTTGAGTTTGGTTTTGAGATATCCAATATTGATTGATGAGGATTTTTCTAGAATGAAAGTTGATGCTAGAAACCTTGTTTGATAAGCATTGTTGGAAATGTTGAGTGAGCCTTCATATGCATAATTAGGGTTTGTGAAAGATCATGAGTATCATTGTTATGTGAAATTGGAATTATCTTGAATCAAGATTTGAAGTGTGAATTGTTGGAAGTGTTATGAAACACTTGTTTAGGGTTTATAAGCAAGTTGTATTTCATTGAGTGATTGGTTGAGTGGAGTTTATTGAGCATAATTTATTGAAACTGTTGGAATGATAGTTCAATATCAGTGAAATAAATTGTTATTAATTTTTGGATTGAGTTGAAGTAGAGATTGAAAGTTATTGATCATTGTTGTGAGTGTGAAGCATATTTAGTCTCTAACCATTCTCTATATGTTTCTGTGGTAAAACAAGAGAGATTGAAAGTGATTGAGCATTATTGTAAGTGTGAATCATATTACGTCTCTAACCATTATCTATATGTTTCTATGGTAAAATAAGAGATATTGAAATTGATTGAGCATTTTTGTGAGTGTGAAGAAAATTGAGTCTCTAACCATTCTCTATATATTTTTGTGGTAAAACAAGAGAGATCGAACATGATTGAGCATTGTTGTGAGTGTGAAGCATATTGAGTATCTAACCATTCTCTATATGTTTCTATAAGTTAAACAAGATTCAGGGTGAAACTTATTAGTGTGATTGTAGAGGTTTTGTGATAGATTGAGCAAGTTTTAGTGAGAACTTGTTGAGAATATTTGAGGTAAGTCTTGGTGAAGACTTATTGAATAGATTTGAGGTAATTATTGGTGAATACTTGTTGAGAATATTGGACAAATTCTTGAGAGGACTTGTTGGAAATATTTGAGGTAAGTCTTTGAGAAGACTTGAGAGTAGATTGGACAAGTTATTGAGAGGACTTGTTGGATAGATTTGAGGTAAGTCTTTGAGAATACTTGAAGAGCAGAGTTGATTGATTGATTTGTTCAAACCTTGAGTTAAGGTTTGGGGCAGATCTAGCAGAGTTGATTTGTGATTAGATCAAGCTTTATGTTTAGGCTCAAGGATATATTTGAGGACAAAGTTTGGTGCAAATTTGAGGATAGGCTTATACCAGATCAGAGACAAATATTGAGAAATTTTTTGCTATACTGAAGGACTATATTTAGTATATATTTGAGACAGATATTGAGCAGATTTGTGCTAGAATGAAGGACTTTTTTTAGTGTAGATCAAAGATAGATATTGAGTAGATTTTTGCTATACTGAAGGACTGTATTTAGTGCAGATCAAAGATATAGATTGAGCAGAATTATGTTAGACCAAAGGAATATGTTTAGTTCACATTTGAGATAAATATGAGAGCAATCTTTGGAGGTGACAGAGTAGAGGAAAGTAGTCTCCAGTGTATAGAGGTCCATTAATCTAGGGTAATGCAGATAGAGATCTTCTGAGTGAGGATAGAGTCTTATGTGGAGAGAGATCCATAAGCCAATGTAGTGGAGGCAATAGTCTTCTAGAGGATCACCAACTAGAGCATAGGAGAAGGAGTTATCCTATGGATAGAGATATACGAACCAACTAAGAAGATTGGTGTCTCCTATGGGTTGGTGCCCATAAACCATATTAAGGGATCGGTGTCTCCTTTGGATAGAGGTCCATACAAATTGTAATAGGGAAGTATTCCCAAGACATTTATTGAGGAAATATTAGTGAAATATTTTCTCCATGGAGTAGCCCACATTGGGTGAACCACGTTAAATTGGTTTCTCTATTGTTTGTGATGATTTTTACATTATTGTGGTTACTATTGTTGATATTTCCATTGATAATATTTTATAATATTATTTGGGAAAGAAAATCAAAAAGTGGTCTTATACTGTTCACCCCCCTCTTAGTATAAGCTTGTGTTGTTCATTTAGAATAGTAAAAAGAGTCCTAGATTAGAGTTTGAGTATTTACTTTATGCAATGTAATAAATGCACAAGTGTACAAATTATTTTGGTATTGTAAATGTGCATAATAGTCCATGTGCACATGAGTCCATAGAATAGGAAGTGAAGAGTCTCTAGAAGAGTTAAGGCCAAGATTTATCCATATGAAGAGTCACATTCCATTATATATGTGTGTATTGCGAGTGATTGAGATATAGTGAGTGATATATACGATTGAAATGAAGAGGATGTATGGTGTATTTGAGATATTTATTCAATTGAAATCCACTTTTCATGAGCATTTGTTACTGCTAATTATTTGAGTTATTTATGAAGTTTTATGAGTTTTATATGCTTAGTAGTTTGCCATTATCATATATTTTATATTGCAACTTTATTTTAGATCTTGTGGTTATTTTATATTGAGTATTTAGCTTCAAAAGCTAATAGCATTTTCAATTATTTTACTAGCTAGTAGTGCTTTCAAATTCTATGGTAGATTATGACTATGAAGTTCTAATTTATATTGTATTAGGGATAGAGCATAATAACACCACCAAAGTTATAATTTTATAGTGTTTTCATCTATAAATGTAGCAAAATAATATTTTTCAACAAAACACTGGTGAACTTACATATGACTAAATGAGGATCCCTCACCAGGAGGTACAAAGGTTCTAATGGAGATCATATGATAATTTAATTGATAATTAGATATGTAAACTAATGATGCATTAAAATAAAATTACAAGTGTATGCAAATATAATTAACACAAAAAAATGTGCAATGATCAAATGTTTATAAAGCAACAAGATAAAGATAATAATAAAAGTTAAAAGAGGAGAGAGTACAACCAAGAAATATTGTACACTCAAGATGCTTTATTTGATGTCCCCTTGTTGTGATTAGTTAGGCAAGCTTGTTTAATGCTTGATATGATTGAGATATTCATAACTAAATGAGATCTATGTTTAATTTGATAGGGTTTTTCTATATTCAAAATTTTATATCCAATTTGATAGATTTTATACATTTTCATAAGATGATTAATTAGGCTCCCCCAACTGGTGGCTTTACTATAATCCATGGATCCTTGTGTTATGGTATCTAGATATATGAATATGAGGATAAGATGTTATATTGTGTATGGGTATTATTATGGATAGTTGCCATAGGCCACACATTGCCCAACGTTAATTATATTATTATAATGAGTGCGATAAGTGTTTAGGAGTTGAATCCCCAAAGTAGCATTAGAATATGGGTACATAAAGAAGGGATATTATTATTATAATCATCACAAATCAATTCAATTATTCTATTGTAACAATCTTGGCTCATGGAGTATATATTATTTTAGTAGATATTATGCACTAGTTCATTTTTTAAGGAAAAACATTGGTGTTGCCCTACTCGAATAGCATTAGGACATCTTTTATTGAGTGGATTAATTACTTTGGTTGATTTATTTAATATTTAAAACATTGTGGATTAATTTATATGTACGAGAACTAAAATTTGATAAAAAGGGGTATTAGAACATACATTCTCACAATTATTGTGAGGATTATAGATTTTTGGCAATTTGTTTCTAAAAAATATCTCAATTTTTAGAGTCATATATTTGTGCAAAGTTGTCTAATTCAAATGATTCTTGCACCATTTTGTTCATAATTTAAATATATTAAAATCAAGTGGTAATATTAAGGAATTTGAGTAGTAAAAGGATATATGACCCTATAAAGTCAAGCATTAAGAATAGGGTAGTGACATTTTTTGAAATCATATTTTTTCTAAAAAAATGAAATTTGACACATCTTTAGTTGAGGTAAGCAAATCATTTTTTTGTGTTTGAAAGATATATTTTGTAGGAGTTTATATTTAAATAAATAGAGAGATGTATATATTTGGAAACCCTAATTCATATAACCCAAGTTTGTATTGTATTTTTGTTAAGGTGTGAACTTATGAAGCAACAAAAAAATTATAAAGAAGATGATGTTGATGTTAGAGAATGATGAAAATAATTTAAATCATTGGATTCTATTAATTATTTTTGTAAATATTATCATATTTGATTTTCCCCACCTGATACAATAATTATTTTCATGGAGGAATACAATGGGATGCAGTCGAGAGCATAGAGTTTGGTTCAATTAGGGGCCTCCAATTTTTTTTTACAAGATTGGATCCTTGTTAGGATGTGATCTTCAAGGCACTAGTTTCTCAACAAAGGAAAAGGGTGTGAGAAAGAAAAAAATAAAAATAATCTCAAAAAAAGAAAATGATTTAAGATATTTGCTAATATCTTCCTACAAAAATAGGCCTGAATGTTATGTGTCAATTGTGAACACTCCCTCTCCTCAACACAGTGTTGTACAAACAAGAGTTACCAGTTACTTGTATAAATGAGAAAATGGGTCCAACTAGAGATCCAAAAAAATGACTCAATTCAAAAATATACATAGGTCCCTCACACACAGATACACTTAACAAATCCTACTATTCAAGTAAAATATCACAACTACATATACATACACAACATCGAGTCTGTAGGCTATACCAAAAAATAGACACAAGCTCCCATGTATATATATATATATATGTACGTATGTATGTATGTATGTATTTATGTATGTAGGTAAGCAAGCTCTTACATAGATTGTGATAGAAGTAGGGGTTTGATATTTCCCACAAGCCACTCAGGAACCATAACTACTTTTATGAAGAAAAATAAAATGAAATCCTACAAATGTATACAATTGTAAACTTGTTGATCTTTTTTACATTCTAAATCTATTGTTGTTTATAGAAACATAGAGGGGAGTTTCCCTCCAAAAATTATCGACAACTAGATTTGACAATCTCATCTACTTATCCTAGGGATTTTGATCACTAAATGATGTACTTCTAGATCACAATGAATGATCAACATGGGAATGTTAGCACCATACTTAATCTTGAATGATTGTCTAAGAAAATTATTTAGGTTATCTTTTGGTAGGTGGTCATCATATCCTTGATCAAGGAAGCATTAATTCATCCTCTTTACGTTTATCACTTTTTATTTGACTCAAGCATCCATATCTACTTAGCTTTTTAGAATCTTGCATAGATTGGTCAGGGATTTTTCTATAACACTTTATTATAAATTTCAAATCTTATATCAAATTATAGGCTCCTTTAGTGCTCCCTTTACTATCGATCAAGACTTTTTCTAAATGGATCTTTGCATAATTATCAATTATCAAGAATTATTTTAACTTGTTTCCCATGAACTAGATAAAAATTTGATAAATTTTTTAGGGTTTTGCCTTAGTTGCAAGTAGGTAGTGGAAACGACTACAATTTTTATGGCTCACATGAGCCTTTTAGACTACATGAAAGATAACTCCTTATCACCTTTATTCTTGGGATTGGAGTCAAATTTTTGATCATTCCTTGCAAAATAAAACATAAAAAACTAAAATAATAGTTAAGAAAACTGATGTTATGTAGATATTTTAGAAAGTTATCTTCCAAATTCTACCCATTATTCATATTATTTGTATTAAGTGTGTTAGGATTGATCATACAAAGCAAGAACCTCATGCTTATCATCTCAGGAGAAATTATTGGTTCTATTCATTACTTCGTTGATCAACACCTTGGATAGTGGTCCAATAATTTGGGCTATCTCTTCTACACAAAGGGATAAATCTACTCTTTTTAGCTAATCAAAATATCTTTGTTTGATTCAACCAGTTTAGATACTCCTCCTTCAAGCATGCATTGCCACTTAGCTAGTTTCTTGGTGAAGGGATTCCTACTACTATTAAAGAATATATTTCTACCTTCAATCTTCCCACAATGTTATATAAGTTATCAACTAAATTTATGCAATGCTCAACCATTTATCTCTTTTTAAGAGGATTATTACCTTTCATGCAATTATTTATCAATTTTGTATCTTGATAGTGGGAGTTTTAGAGTCAAGGGTTTTGGCTAGTAGGGTTTGGTATGTCCTATATTATTCAATATTCATGCTAATTTTTCAAATTTTGATTTTACCTCTTTATATATATAGAGTCCCAAAAAAGCTATCAAATTTATGAATTTAAGGACTATGAATGATTCCACTTCCATACCTTCAATGTCATCCCAATAAGAATCTCAAGTTTTTTTTATAAGAACTTTGATTTTGAGCAATTGCCTCTCTTTGTTATGTTGTTTGAGGTCTTTAAAATCTCTCAATAAGGTGTTCTTTTCTTCTTCATATTGGATTCACTGAACAACTAGATAATAGATAATTATCTCAATTATTTATCTTACCTTTTTAGAGTCACTTTAAGCCCTTGTTTTTTCAAGTATCTAGTCAATAAACTTATTTTGTTCTTTAGGTCCTTGGATTAATTCTATGATTCTTTAAGGGTCTTATTAGGTTTTTAAAGATCCTTTTCCTTCATTTAAATTCATTAGGTGGTTAGCTTATAGTCATGTTCTACCATCCTATTGGATTTTATGGTAAGATTCAACATATCTTGTGGTTAAGCAATATTTACAATCTATGCCTATTGCTGATGTGTGCTAATCATGATCTATCATTTCTTGTACTGGTTTAGCCACCAACAAACTTATTTTTGAAAGCAATAAAATAATTTCTTGAGAAGAAAAATTGAAATCCACATTCGTGGTGGCAATCTACCAAGATTGTTTATCTTACCTCTCCAAATTATATCTATCCATTTATTGTTTGATTCTTTAAAACATTTTCTAAGGGGAGAGGGCCTCCAGGTTTTTTGATGTCCCTTCTTATAATACTAAGGGTGGGAAAATGCTTGCACAAATTTTATCGGTGGAGCAAGTACTTTATGGGTCATTAGCATAGTTATGGTTGAGGATAGAGGAAATATTCTATAGGAAGGAATTATTTGTCCAACTTCATGATCAAGATAAGTGATTAAATATGTTGAGGATAATGTAGTTTGCCTAGCGAAGAAGAGGAGGTATTTCCTCTAACCTTTGAGATATTTCCCTTGATACATGGAAGGAAACATGAATTGATATTGATATTTTCTCTTGTATATTTCTTTAATTATCTTGTCATGTTTTCTCTTCTTCCTATTTTCAAAACTATGTGTGTTCCCGCTTTTTACCTCTTTTATTTTACATTATCTATTCAAGTAACCTAGGAAAAGCCTGTTGTTGGGTTGGTGAAGAAGGTATTGCTCTCTTTTGTCAAGAAATAGGACTTGCAACCTCTCTCAAAGGGTCAAACAATAATTCTAGAATTTCTTCTTGTTCTATCCTTGCTTCCCCTATTTTTTGGTGTATTTCACCAACCATTCCTTCTTCACTAGATTCCATGGTTGTGGAGCTTTGGGAATTTGAATGTTCCTCATTTTAAAATTCACTGACCATTATATCCTCTTTTACTGAGACAAAATTTGCATTCCTTTTGTCCACAAAGCTATCTCATCTTCCACCATGCCTCTATTTTTAGCATCTTCCAATATCAATTTCTTAATTCTTCTATTTCTTCTTGCTTTGCTTTAATCCATGGACTAAAATTACCCTTAATATCATAAAATGATGCATAGGATCTCAGGTTAGATGGAGGTATGGTCAGTTAATTAAGAGGGCAAGTTGTTGTTTCATCCTGAGGAGCTTTGAGATTTTCAATTTTAGGTCTCTGCTCATGAATGAAATTTTCCTCTTTTATACCTTTTAGGTATGCAACAATTTTTTTATCAAGGTTATATTATCATTTTTCCTTGATTAATTCTAAGCCTAGTATTTTAGTTATGTAAATAGTATGATGCTTTTTACTTACCACTACCATGTTTGAAGTCCAAAATACCAAATTTCCTAGAGAATTCTAGGATGAATACTCAATTAGGAACATATCTTGGTAGAAGATAGATAGGGTAGCTTTAACCATACCTTCTAATAGGAAGAACCCTTTCTTAAATATTTATCCCAATTGTATCTTGGGATGTCATTTTCCTTTGAATATTTACATCTTATTCCTAGTTTGGGGAACAAGATTGAATGTTGATACAATATAAGGTATACCAAAAATTATGGGTCCTCGAATGTCTCCATTGACTATAAGAATCATAGGCCTTATCTGATTTGCGTTGTTATTAGCTTGACAAAATCTAGGTTTATTGCCTCTTGTCTCATTCTATTCAAAATACCCACCTAAGTCATACTAATGATTTTATCATTTTATTTTCCTAGAAGGAAGGCCATCATACTCAGTTCCTCTCTTGCATCTTTGCTAAAATGGTCAATAGGAATAAATTTATGTAAGACTAGGTCATTTTATCATGTCTTTCATATTTTGACCTTAAGAAGGCCATTTTTTCATTCTATGAAAGTTTGTCAAAAATTTCCTTTTCTTCATCCTCATTAATGTGCACTTGGCCTTCTAGTAATAACAACATTCTCCTAATTCTAGGTCCATAAATTCTTACTCTAAAGTTTTTTCCAATGCTCTATTTTCTTGGGTATTTGGATCACAAAATTCTACACATACACTTACTAGCTCGTAGTAGTAATGCACCTTGATCACCATATATTATGCTAAGAACTTGGTCCATATTTTTGGTTCAAAGCATGAAGGCCTACTAGCTCTAAAGCTCTCAAAAGTATTTTTCCTTAAAATTTTGGCTTCTTTATAGATTTTAGGGTTAGAGAAGCCCTCAACTATGTGTGTCAAAACCTTGATATTAGAAGAATATGTGGGTATAGGTACTTCTAGTGATTCTTACACAGGAATCCTTTTCTTTGTCATATTAAGATTTCTATTTTATTTCTCTTATGATTAATAATAAACTATAGATATTTTAGTCAATGAGTGAAATGGCTTCACCTTTTTAAGTCGTTATTCATTTTACCTTTTCTCTTTTCATAGTCCTTGCATACTTTGCATTTATTGCTCTTTATTTTATTAATTTTGAAAGAAAATTATATTCTTTGAGGAGTGTTTAAATGCATATTTATTCTTTTTAAGGTCAATTTATTCCAAAAATATTCCTTGTTAGTCCTTGCTTGCAAATAAGGTTCTATTTTGAGGTACCATTTAATGCCAATTTTTTGCCTGACTACTAGCCTTCTTTCCTAAGATTTTTTTGGTGGGAGGGATCCTCAATTTTAAATTTGATCCATTGATGTAAGGTTGATCTATCTTGTATTATGTGTTGCTTTTCATTTACTCATGATCCCTTTTCTTTTTAAGAGGAAACTTGGCTATTGAATAGTTGATGTCTCCAAAATTTAAGATTCTTTTGATTAGGATCCCATATCAAGATCAATATTTGGACATTACGTGTATTGTAACTACAAAGAACCCTAATCAACAAAATTTTTAATTTGACCCCACTTTTCTTGTTGATGCCAACATCACAACTGAATAGTTCTACAACATTTCTTTATAGTATGTAGTTTTTAAGACCTTTCCTCAGTATTCTCTTGCCCATGATGGAATATTTCTATATACTAATAGAAACAAAGGAAATAATATTTTGGTTGGATTTATATTAACATTGTATCTATGGTTACATGCCTTACTCCTTCAACTCCTAAAGTTGAGTATTTTTGGATAATTATTTTGTCTACGTTATTACTCCAACTCTGTTCATAAACCTTTGATCTATGAAAATTTAGTTGGCTGATTTGCTCATCATGATGGGTAGGGTAAATATTTTCCTCCTAGGTTGGCTCATTTCTAACTTCAAATGGCTCCTCTTTTGTTTCTATGGTGAAATCATTCATGAGTAATGAAGCAAATTGATACCAATGAGGAGGAAGTAATTCATATTTAATGAGTGTCTCCCCCTTGAGAGATTCCAATAATAGCCTTAAGGCAAATTATTGCTCCATGATATTGTGTGTTTGGTATATAAATACCAATTCCCTAAGGTGCTCTAGTGAAGTGATCAGACCCTTACCAATATAAATCTATGTAGATTTTTCCATACATTAGGTGGGTTTTAAATATTTAGAGTGTTTGATCCTATTTCATCTAAGATATGATAATAAATTTCAATAATATATTTTATCCACATACTTCTAGGTTTCTTCTATTTATGTGGAGTTATTAAGTGAATATAGCTTCTTGCTTCAAAAAAGTAGATAGACTATGGTCTTCACCCCTCAGTCTGGTATCTTTAGTAGTGGTTTCTTATGGTGTTCATTTTGAGGTGGAGTCACCATGTGAGAAAATAGGTACTTCAAAAAATGAGAATAAAGAAATACCCTCACTATGTCTTAGCCCTACTCCTTGTTAAAAAATTGAGACCAATGATGTGTCAGTGGGGTCCCATTAGGCATGCCATTAAACTATTTTTATCTCCAATTGTCTCCTTCTAGGATAATCATGCATTATGTGGAGCAAAACAATGGGCCACAACTTGGAGTGTGGGTTTTGGCTCAATCATGGGCCTCTAAGAAATTTTTAAAAGGTTGGATCCTTGTTAGGATGTAATATTTAAGGAACTGGTTGTTCAACCAAGGGAAAAGGTACAAGAGAGTAAAAAATAAAAACAAACACAACAAAATAAAAGAGGACAATGTGCCAAGATATCCACTAAGATATTCTTGCAATGGGTCTATAGGCTATGCCCAAAAATAGATATAGGCTCCCATGTATATATAAATGCAAGCAATATCTGAAATAGATTGTTCTAGAAGCAGGGGTTTGAGATTACCCATAAGTTGCTTAGGAACCACAACTATTATTACAAAGAAATAAAAGAAAATCCTATAAATATATACAATTGTAAACTTGTTGATCTTTTTTATAATCTAAACTATTGCTATTAATAGATTACAATAGGAGAAATTCCCTCCAAAATCATCTAATTTGAAAATACCATCTACTTATCCTAGATATTTTAATCATTGAATGATGTACTTTTATCATAATGACTGATCAACATGGGACTATCAATGCCATACTTCATATTGAATGATTTTTTGAGATAATTACTAAAGTCATATTTTGGTAAGTGATCTTTGTCACATCAATTAATGAAGCATTAATTCAACCTATCTACCTTTATCACTTTTGATTTAACTTAGGCATCCATGTCTACTTGGATTTATAGCATCTCCCATAGATTGGCCATGAATTTTGCTATTGTGCTTAATTATGGATTGCAAAACCTTTGATATGAGGGCTTATCCTAAAGGATGGGATCCTCTAACACTCCTTTGGATATTTTTCAAGACTTCTATTGAATGGATCTTCACATAAGTTCTAATTATTAGGAGTTATTTTAACTTGTTTCATGTGATCATGTATTCTTTGACATGTGAGTTAGGATTTTTGCTATTGTGCTTCATAATTAATTGTAAAACCTTTAATATCAAGGATTATCCTAAAGGATAGACTCCTATAACACTCCTTTGGCTATTTTTCAAGACTTTTATTGAATGCATCTTCACATAAGTCATAATTATCAAGAGTTATTTTAACTTATTTCATGTGAGCTAGATAAAAGTTTGATCATTAATTATCAAGGTTTTGCCTTGGTTGCAAGTGGGTAGTAGGGAAACACTATAGTAAAATTGAGCTTACTTATAATTTTGGAGGATAATCTCTCTCTCAGTTTCATAGTTTTATTATGGGAAGGAACAAAGCAAGAATTATTGAGAATAAATAGAACAAGTATTCTTGATTGAATGGAACCCATATAAAAATATAGCCAGGCTCTATGATGAACAAAAGAATTTAAAAAGAGAGTTGGAAATTTTAATGAAATTAGAAAAAGGAAAATATAAGGATGATAGTGTGTATGCTATGGGAACCACAACTTTGAGTCTAAAAAATCTATTTTGCAAATTCATGGACGCATTTAGAGGGATAAAGGTTATTATTTCTATAAATCCTAGTAGCAGGTACAATTTCATTAATATTATTGTGGCTAAGAGGTTTCAGGTTCAACTAACAAAAATTAAAGACATAATTTAAGTGTGTGAATGTTCATATTTTTTAAGTTTTAAATATCACCATGGATAAAAATGTTTTGCATTCAAGTTTTTATGTTATTAATATGGGTTATATGGGTATTATTTGAGGTTATCCTTGGTTGAATTCTTTGGTTATTGTTAACATTAATGTGTAAAATTTATTCATGAATTTATGTTATATATAAAAGAAGATAACACTATAAGATAATTATTAGTTAAGGATCAAGGATCCAAGGAAAAGTAAGAAGTAGTTATGACAAGGGAACATATTACGGAACAAATAGAGGAATTAAAAGTTGAGTCTATAGTAAAGACAATAATAGAGTCCATGGAATAAACAATAATAAATTCCAAGGTGGATATGTTTGAAGATTATAAGGACACACCAAAAAAATGTACATGAAAGAGGAGTATGACAAAGAATTTAAAATAGAGGAAAAAAATATTGAAGAATCAAAGAAAGTAGAATTTTGGATTAAGGTTGTAGCATATCACCACCCACACAACCATGAATGATAATAATCTTAGAGGTATGGCTTAGAGAATCAATATTATTATGGTTCTACGTGGAGTTAAAAATACATCAAGTATGGAATTTTTTGGAAAAAAAACATAGTAATTATATGCCTCAATGTACTATAGCAACATCATGGGAATAATATAACCAGTCATTCAAAATATGAGTATAGTGGTAGAAGCATGTAGCCAATACAATAATTATGGATAGTCAAGGATGATGCACAATAATGTATTTGGATTTGTATAATGGTAGCTTATCAGCATGGAAGGCCACCACTAATCAAGACTTCATTTTGATGGAGGGATGATCAAAATTGATACCATTTTTTAACATTGCTTAGAAAATCGTATCATTTTATTTCTTATTATATTTAAAGGATGGAATATTTGTGAGGGTGGAATATTATGGCATGTAGGGATAGAATTATGGAGATATAATATTATATTGTGTATGGGTATTATTAATAGTTGGAATGAGTCACACATAATCCAAGGTTGGTTTTATTAAAATATTATATTATAATAATGAGTGGTATAAGTGTTTAGGAGTCAAATTCTAAACGTAGAATTAGAATATGGGTATATTGAATAGGGATATTGTAATCATCGTCGATCACATATAGTATTCTCTTGTAATAGTTTTGGTTGATGAAGTAAATCTCATTTTGGGAGATATTCTAAAGTGGGTCCTTACCTAAAAGGTATTATCACATCTTGTCTTGTGTGGATTAATTATTGTGGTTTATTTATTTAATATTTAGCATATTGTGGATGCTTTTATGTTAGTAAGAACAAATGTTCATAACAACTTGGAGGGTTGCTGGATGAAGTTGATGGGATTGTTTGAAAATAGGATTTAAAAAATGTTTGAACATGTAATTAATGGATATAAGATAGAAAAGGAATATTTTAGGACTTTGGATTATTTTTAGGTCTACGAATTATACTAGTGTGACCATGTCCATTTTTTATGAACCCTTTGCAAGATACTATCTACATTTTCCTTTTGAGTTCTAATCATTAGTAGCATTGGGGGCATTAATTATCCCAATACTAAGGTCAAGATGATTGTTATTAGAAAAATTTTGGTAGGAAATGATAAAAATTTCAAAGTTTTGTAAAATGAACTTCAGAGAGTAGAAGCACCATCAACAATATCATTAACATTTTGGCACATTTTATTTTGAAGAAATAAATTGAGATTTAAGATAAGTGACTTGGATTGGATGTTTGATTGGGTAACCAATGAAGAAGTTGATAAGTTTAGAGGCTTTGATGATGCACTCAAAATTCGGTGTCTAATATAAGGTCTTGTAGAGGAGGATGATATGGCTTGAGAGTTTTTATGTTGAATGTTGGATGCAACCCAAGTAAAAATATAAATCAAGAATAAAATCATTTTCACCTTTCATGCATTTAATGTTGTATGGACCATAACATAATGGTTTGATCTATCAATGTAGGTCAAATAAGCATTACTTATTTAAATGATACTAAATCTAATCTCTATCTTGTAAAGTGTGAGAATCACGGTGTTAACATGCCATTCCTTATACTTCTATCACTAGTGTCCATGTATCTCCTATATATTTTCTATAAGTTTTGCATGTGCTATAGAATGGTCTTTATGCTATTATATTTATTTACCTATACTAGTATCATGGAATGGAGATGTGTAAGGTAGCATCCATTGGTGAACTATATTGAAATCTAAAGAATACCTAGAATGGTCCATGACTTACAAAAATATGAAGATCCTTATTGTATGAGTGTTGGACATACAACAAGATTTTTTCCCATGCCTTAGGGTGATTAGGATTGTTTAATATAAGAAGTTTAACAAGGATATAATTTATATTTTCATTATTTTGATTATTTTAAGGATGAAATCTTATGTAACAATAGATATTGGTGTCTAGTTGATACCATAGTAATCACCAAAAATCACTCATGAAGTTTATGAATCCCAATTATATATGATGGAATTTGGGATACCAAAGTGAATACAAGTATGTTGAAAGAATAATTTGGTAATATTTGATGCATCAATTCTCTTTCTATAATGGACCATAATTACCATCTTGGATAACATGTCTAAAAACACCAAAACATAGGTATCCTAGTGTTGTGTAGTAGATAGTTTAGAAAGATAGTCCATGTTGTTGGGTTTCAATGATTTTAAGGTAATTATTAGTGGTTTATATAACTCCAAATTTATATTTCCTAGGTTGGAAACCTTATAGGGTACATAATATTTTCTATGAATATTCGCTTATTGTTGTTAGCATAACATAACATATTATATGTCATGCATATATTACATTTTTGTTTAGACTTAAGCACTATTGATTTAAGCGTTGCTAGGGGGAGGTTATTAAAAAGTGGTTGGTTGGTTCAACTTCTCAAACCAACCAACATCGTTGTATTTATTTCAAACATTTTCAATGCATTCATTGCTTCGTCAAAATTCAACATGGTATCAGAGCCACTGATGGTGATCGCAAGATGGTGAAAGTGTTGGGTAAGGTAGTTATAATCACCAACTAATCCAACTACTCTTAGGACACGGTTCTTGGAGAACTGACAGAAGAAATGCTTAGGCAAAGATATAGAGGACATACAACCAGCAAGCAATGCTCACGGTTCTTGGTGAACTGATGGAATAAATGCTTAATCAAAGACACAGAGGACAAAAAAACACTCAATGAAACACAACATGCAGACACAAGATGTAGTTTGAGATTGAAGCACACAGACACATTATGTAATTCGATATTGAAGCACACAGATGGAAACACGTAGTTTGATATGGAAACATGCAGTTCGAGACTGAAGTAAGGTGGTTACATGGCAATTTCCTATTGGTTGGTTATTGTGGATGCAAAGGGGAGGGTTGGTTTATCCAAAGCAATCGAAAGCTATAGTGGCTTTATTCATTTTTCAAGACTCCCAATGTCACAAGATCGACAATGTGGGATTAAATTTTTTTATTTTTTTCCCACTCTTTACGCCTGATGAAGATAAGAAAAATAATCTACCTGCCTATCCTCGTCAAGTGCTCTAGATTGAGTGGTATGCGAGGTTATTTCTTGGTAGAAGGTCTCCGATTCGAATGTCATCGAGAGTTGTAAGGGTTTGTTTTTTTCACACCCTCCTTACACGAGTGACACCTGGCTCGCACGCTTGACACCCCATGCAGCCCGATGATGCCCAATAGTGCTCTTGATGCCAGCCACACCCTATTGACATCCTACACACAGTAATTGATGTACACCACTTCCCTTTGACGCTCGAGAAGAAAAATTTGACACCATAGAAATAAAAATTGATGCCTTAGTTTTTTTCAATTTTTTTGTCATTTTTTGCAATTTTGGCATAATCTCATTTTTACCCCAGAGGGTCATTTTATTGCCAACCAGGAGTATTTTTTTGTCAAAATAGGGCACCAGAGTATTTTTTTCTACCCTACGTCAAAGGAGACAACCATTTTTGAGGTATTCTTTCGTACTTCGATTTATTCCTTTCAAAGCATTTTTTTTTGAGGGATAAGTTGTTTTATTTGGAATTAGAAAGGGTCCACATTCAATTTTTTTTCCCATTGTTTATTTTGCAACAAAAATGAGGGGATCTCATAAACATTTATTTTTGCAAAATTATAAGACAAAGGGGGGAATTTATGGAATGTGAATATGTTTCATCTAAAACTGACATTGTAATAGGTGCATTTTCAGTGGAAATCGACACCTCAAGTAATTAAATTTATTTCATTTATGGTTGTATTTTGCATTTAAATTTCCTATTTTATTGCATTAACAAATACATAAATAAAGCAAAAGAAAAGAGCCCAAATTTATACACCTATTTGTGTAATTTATTGCACAACAACGTTCGGTATATACGGTACCTTTGGTCCACACTTATAGGTTATGATGTCGTGCTTGGACTACTATATCTAATGCCTAATATAGCTACAACAACGACGTTTGAGCTTGTTCTCTATAAATCGTCATGGAGAAATAAGGTAAGATAGTTCTAATATTCACTTCATTTCATGCCCACATCATTATTGTTGTGAGATGTAAATCCTGGTGAAGGCCTTTACGAAGTGTTTAGGGGAAGTTATGCCTCGTGCATGGGGAAAAGACCTTATATGGTAGGTTTCATAAACAAAATTATGTCCTTTCCGTATTGCCTAAGTTCCACATATCGTTTGGATATTATACACTTATAGTCTCCCTCACGTAAGGGCATGTATATATAGAGGAGTTTTAGTATAAAGGTATGGCATGTATAAAGAAAGGGAGACCAATTGATATTATAAGGAACCTTCACAATGGCCATTGTTCACAAATATATCTCATATTCATAGTTGCTAAAAGGTTCTAACTTTGCACCATGGAAGACAAAGATGCATGCTATTATTCAAGTGGAATATTTATGGGATGTAGTCACTGGCACTACAAAATACCCTAACACAACAGGACCATATCAAGAAGCTTTTGATAAGAAGGACAAAATATGTCTCATGTTTATCCTGCTTGCTACTACAGATGAGGTCTAGCCTCATATCTATGATGCCAAAACTAGTAAGGAATCTTGGGATGCTTTGATTACTATTTATGAAGGTAAGAATCAGTCCACTATTCTACACCTTCAAACTCAACTACATACACTCAGTATGAAATATGGTGAGACAGTTGACCTATTCCTATGTAGAGTGGCGGAATTAAAATCCAAATTAAATTCTATGGGACAACTAGTGGATGATAGTATCTTGACCTATATCATATTTAGAGCATTGCCAGAGTCTTATAAGATGTTGATAACCTCTTTTAATGTATCTGGTAGATAGGTATATTTTGTGGAATTGATGAATTTGCTTCAAACTAAGGAGGCAAATAAGGTTTAGAAGGATGAAGTGCTAGATAATGCCCTCTACACCAAAAAATGGGGTAAGAAACAAAATTTGTTTCAAAAAGGATGATCTTCATCAAAGGGAAAAGGTAAATAACATCAGCAAAAAGAAAAATAATATTGCAAGATTTGTGATATGAATAACCATGACACCATTAGGTTTTGGTTTAATAAAAAGCAACAGAATGACCAAGATCATAAGAAGAAGGGAAAAGGTAAATACAAACCACATAAAAATAATAAGCAACCCAAGGGGCATGTTTCTTATACCGAATCAAATTCAGACTCATACTCTATAGACTTAGCCTCGGACTCAGAATCTAAGCGAGCACACAAGGTGCTCATGACTCATACTTCATCTCCATAGATAGATGTTGTATGGTATATTTATTCAGGTACTAGTAAGCGCATGGATGGCGATAAATCATGGTTTGAGACATTTGAGAAGAAATAAGGTAAGCCAGTAACAATTTTTGATAATCAAGTCTACCAAGTGAAGGGTGAAGGTGATGTTTCTATCACTCTTCCAGATGGCAAATTTTAGATTGAAAAGGTACTCTATATTCCTAGATTGGCTAATAATTTATTTTCAATAACTTAGATGTTGGATCAAGATATGGATGTTGTGTTCTGTGTTACAAAAGGAAAAAATAGATGTTTTATAACCAAAAAAGAAAAACATGTAGCAATCAGATCATACAAGCATGGCTTGTTCATTTTATATGTCGTTTCAATGCCTCATGTTGCCCTAGTAGCAACTAAAAAGGAGGCTACTTATCTATGGCACAAGATATATGGGCATCTAAGTTCAATATATTTGGTCGAGTTGAGAAAATGTGATATGGTGAGAGGACTTCCCAACCTTTCATCCACATTGCCAGTTTGCTCGAATTGCTTAGTAGGGAAGCAACATCGGATACCATTTGAAGTTAGCTCTTCCATAGCTAAGAAATTTTTGGAGTTGGTACACACCGATCTGTGCTATTCTATGCCAACCAACTATGGTGGAAAGAAGTATTTTCAATTGTTTGTTGATGATTACTCACACAATATTTGGATTTTCTTTCTTCAATTGTATTCAAAAGCATTTTTGTACTTTCAATAGTTCAATAAGCTTTTTCAGAAGGAGTCAAGATGTTCCATCAAAACCCTCCACTCAGATCGAGCAGGGGAATATACTTCCAAGGAATTTTCATCATTTTTGAAATAACATGGGATTAAGAGACAACTGAATACAACCTATAATCCATAGCAGAATGAAGTTGCGGAGAGGAGAAATCATTCCATTATAGAAATGGTTCGATGTATGCTAAAGGGAGAACATATTAAGCATGAATATTGGGCAAAATCAGTAAACACAACATCATACCTCCTGAATAGAGCACCCACACGAGCTCTATAGGGTAAAACTCCACAAGAAGCATGGATTGATAAGAAACCTTCCATTTATCATATAAGGGTTTTTGGATGTAAGGCGTTCATGCACATACCAAAATAGAAAAGGAAGAAGTTAGATGAGAAGACCCTACAATGTATATTTCTTGGTTATGATGAGCATTCAAAGGGATATCGATTGATAGATCCTATGACCTAGAATATACGTATAAGTCAAAATATGGTATTTTATGAAGCTTTCACATCAAATAACAGTTCTACAACTATATACCTTGAGGATGATGAGCCTAAGTAAGAGGTTCCTCCCCCAAAAAACAAGATTCCAAAATGGTATACAAGTACGTTGAGAGATTCCAAGTTGAAATCACTTCCATATCTAACTCTAGATTGACCATGTACTCGTAGTATGATTTAAAATATGAGAACAAAAGCATCAACTTTAGAGGTTGATGATCTTTACCAACAATTTGATGAACTATATGTAGATGCAGAGGAAGATAGGGATACACATATGGAGGATGATAGGATCTATATGAAAATATTTGATGAAAATGAACCCACAACAGTTCAATATGCACTTAGTAAGCCTCAATGGAAGGCTGCTATGGAAGTAGAACATACATCTCTCATGAAAAATCATACATGGAAGCTAGTAAATCTACCTTCAAGAAAGAAGCCCATCGGTTGCAAATGGGTGTTCAAAGTAAAGTATAAGATAGATGGTACTATTGACAAGCATAAATCCCATCTTGTTGCAAAGGGCCATGCTCAGAAAGAAGGTATGGATTATGAAGAGAATTTTACCCTTACTGCAAAAATGACTACCATTCGAGTACTTTGTGCCATGGCAACATAGTTTGGGTGGAAGTTACATCAGATGGATGTAAAAAGTGCTTTCTTGAATTGTTACCTACAATAAAAAGTGTATATGATCCAACCAGATGGATTTTTTATTGAAGGGCAAGAACAGAAAGTTTGTAATTTGATCAAATCCTTGTATGAATTGAAATAAGCTCCTTGATATTAGTACATAAAAATATATAGTCACCTAATACAACATGGTTTCAAAATAATTCCTTCAGATGCAAATATCTATATCAAGAACAATGGTTATGACATAGTGATTTTGGTGCTATATGTAGATGATCTGATCATAACAGAGAGTATAGAGAGTATGATTAATGTAGTTAAATATTATTTGAAATAATATTTTGAAATGACAGATCTAGGACTGCTTCACTATTGTATTGGTTTGGAAGTGACTCAAAAAAAATCATATACAAGTAACACAAAAGAAGTATGCAAAGACATTGGTTGATAAATATCGTATGACTGACTATAAGTCTAAGGCCACTCCAATGGATCCTAGAATTAAGCTATCATAAAATGATAAATCACCACAGGTAGATGGTACTCTCTATCACAAACTGATTGGGAATCTCATATATCTAACCAATACCAGGCCATATCTCAACTTTGTTGTGTGTTAAATTTCAAGGTTCATGTAGGAACCAACAGTGAGTCATTGGAAAGCAACAAAGAGAGTTCTTCATTATTTTTGTGGTACTAAAAATTTTGGCTTGGAGTACAAGAAGAATAGTAAGTTCTATTTATAGGGGTACACAGACTCATATTATGTTGGATATATTGATGATCCCAAATCAACTTGTAGATACATTTTTCATCTTGGATCTGGTCCTATCTCTTGTAAGAAGCAATAAATGGTTGCCATATCATCTATAGAGGCAGAATATCACACAGCCAGTGGAGCAGTCTACGAGATAATATGGTTAAGTCACATTCTTACAAACATGGGTCTTCCAAAGAATCTTCCACTATATTTATTTTGCGATAATCAAGGTATTTTGAATCTTGTCAAGAATATAATATTTCATGATTGTACCAAACACATCAATGCTCGATGTCATTTCATTCGTGATGAAGTTCCAAAGCATCACATACAACTCTAGTACATTCCCACTGATGAGTAAGTTGTAGATATTTTCACCAAGGCACTTGCACGTGTCAAATTTGAATTGTTTCGCAATGCTCTTTGTATTTACCAATAATGTAATAAGGGGGGATGTTAGCATAACATATTATATGTCATGCATATATTACATTTTTGTTTAGACTTAAGCGCTATTGATTTAAGTGCTTCTAGGGGGAGGTTATTAAAAAGTGGTTGGTTGGTTCAACTTCTCAAACCAACCAACATCATTGTATTTATTTCAAACATTTCCAATGCATTCATTGCTTTATCATAATTCAAAAATTGCTACATGTGAGGCTAGTGGAAATTTTTTTATAGCATCACAAGTGATTTATTGATACCAAAGTATCTAATGACCTTGGAATTTGTTATTACAAATAAGATGCTAGTATAAGGTGCTATAAGGCATGTAGAGATTTCCCAAATGATACAACATTATATCATTAAACTAGCACTTTAGCACCAACATTCCCTATTAAATCATTTAATTCTTGAAAGTGACACCACATTTTAGTGGTTTAAAAAGGGGTATACACTAACCCTTCTGAAATCATGCTACTTAACTTATGTTAGACATGGATAGTCTCTTGGTAACCATAAGGAAAGTTCTATATTTAAAGTATGGTGAACCAATGACACTTCTTAGAGCAATGAATCCATTTTTTAAGATTTTTTTTAATAAAATTGAGCCATTATAATGAGGAAAATATTCTTAGAGGCATGGACATATGGTTGAACCACTACCTTGAAATAAATTTCTATGCAAGAGAAATGATTTTTTGCAATAATTTGTATATATAAGAGTTATCATTTCATGGTATATGGAATCTTTTATATGGCACAAGTCATACCATTGACCATTATTATAGTAAATCCCAGTGGGTTGATTGATGGTCAAATATATATGCCCTATTAAGAAAAAATTATAAGTATTCAATGGTAAAAAACCATAGGTGATTGTATTATGCATTGGTGTTATATCATATAGAAGGGGGAACTAACACCAAACCCCTAGTTCTTGTTGAAGGTGAAGCCAACCAAGTGAATAAGATTATCGATATGTCATGGACTAGAAATTGACTCAATTTATGGTATCATATATGATGGTATTATTATAAGTACCTACACTAATGATAATATAAAGAAGTTTACCTTTCACCCAATAGAAATTGTGAAACGATTATTATCCATCCTAAATAATGCTAGAGGTTGAGGTCTTGCTATATTGCTAAGTTTTGTTACTCAAGCTTATGGTCTTAACCTCCTCTTCATTTTTTGGTAGTGAAGTACAATAATTGAATAGTGGATACACAACTAATATATTCTATTGAGCTTTATAGTCACTATTATTATGTGTGTGAATCTAGTGATGATTGAACCATTCATTCTCCACCTTTTTTTATATGTATTCTATGTTTTATGGGGAATCATAGACTTGTAAGGGCTTACAAGACCATTAGGAATTAGCCCTATATGTACTAATGAAATTGGTAGTTTAGGTTATGGCATCAATAATTCTTTATAGTCTACACCTTTTTGCTCTATTATAATTTCATCTTCAATTTAGTTATAGAAAACAAACTTGTAATAAAGACTCAATAGGAGGCAACTCCATTTTAGAGTAGAAATGTTAATGAAGTCTATTCATGAATTTCAGTGCTTGATGATTGTTATCATTGTAAATGTAGATATGACCTAGAAACACATTGAAATTATTAGTACATTACTAAATATGTTAGTTTCTACATGGCCAAAACTACTAAAAATGCATGTACTCATTATTATAATGATGTATTATGTAGAAACAAGTGCAAACACATTTGATGAATGTTTTACAAGTATCAATGGAGCCTCCATAATATATAATCTTATTGGTGGTGGATTCTCATTAATAAGAAAATAATTTTAACATAATTAAGATTTCAAAATAAATCCTATCAAAGTTAGGGAAATGATTTAAAAAAATTAAGGTTCTACTTGTTGGAGCTAGATGTATATGGGGAAAACTACCCTATTGTGTATGATTCTCGTTGGATCCATTGGGAGCCAATGTGACCACGGGGGTGTATTATATTCTATACACTCAAGGGCTTGGGGATCGAAGGGTTCATTAAGAATGGTTTAAGAATGTGCTCCAAGTCTAGTATGTATATGTTTGATGTGTGCATTGAACAAACACCTATGTTTATCATTTCTAAACTCTAAGCTATGGAAATGAAAGAACAATACAAGATAAATAAATATGGAAGTCAAGGACTAAAATTAGTATGATTCTTGGTTTTCAATAATGACTAAAACTCTAAATTGAAATAAAATAATAATTATTTTTTATTTTAAGCAAGGGTTTTAGAGAATTCACAAACAAAACTAACCCTAGGATACAAAATATATGTTTTCCTCTTTCAAATTCCTAGAAAAAAAGTCAAATATTTTATTTTTACTTTTTATGATCAAGGTCTAAAACAAAAAAGAACAAAGACACTCACCAAATAGCCTAAAGATCTACTAGGGCACTTACCTAGCTCAATGTTTGATCCAAGCTTTAAATTACATCCAAATTATACAAGTAGATCCAAAACCTATGAAATAGTTTACAAATCCATAGAAAATTTGATCAATGTTTGGGGGCTTACTTAGGCCACTATAAGACTAAGCTTGGAGGCATAGCAGTCAAGACTCATTGGTCCTTTTATTTTACCATTTGAAACTAAAATTATTTTGACATTTGGAACAAGAAATAGCAAGATGGAATGGACATGCAATAGTGAAATGAAATAAAATAGACTACAAGTGACAAAAAGCTAAAATGCAAGCAATGAACCAGGGTTATGGGAAGCAAAAAAATTTCCCCAAGCTCTAATTGACCGAATTCATTCCCTATAGTGAGGGAGCAAAAATATGTATTACCAAATTTGTACCCTATATGGGTGGGGAAAAAATTGGTTTTAGATGCACTTTTTGGGTCCCAAAACACTGAAAAAATGTGATGCAAAACAACAAAAAATAGAGCTAATGACTAAATATGAAAGCAAAGAACCTGGTTAGATGATGGAGGGAGTATGCAGAAATGAAAATATAAATAATGAATTAAAATATTATAGACTTATCTAACCATCAATACTCCTCCACTTGATCCCCAAGGGTAGCCAACACCATAGCAGGAAAACAATAAAAATATCAAATCATAGTAGAAGAGAACTTGTTAGTGAAAAATAAGTATGTTAAGATCTAGGATTCTCTAGAATAATGACCCCTAGAGTTACAAATCCTCTATTTATAAGAGGTTTGAAGGTCTAAAAGGGTAGAAAAACAAAATTTCACTATGGTAAAGGGCCAACACTAAAACAAGCCAATGAGGGATGGGGTTTTTGAGAGAAAAACACCTAGAATTCCAAATTCATACCCAATAATTATGGCTCAAATTTGGTACGCCAAATTCATGCCCCATATGGATCGGGTATGAATTTTTTAGGGCTAGGGAAAGAGGGCAAAGGAAGAGAGGAAAAGAGCCCTAAAATTACACTTTGTAAGTTTGGGTGGCTTCCTAAGGATCTAAGAAAAGATTAAATCATTTGATGGGTCAATTTTCCATGTCTACATTTTGCCCCCTCTTTGATGCATTTATGGCCAAGTAAATGCATCAAAGAAAGATGTAGAATCCTATGGGTGAAAACATCAAACACACACAAAATGGGTGGTTGGGTTTGGATGAATGAGTGGTGCAAAAAGGGGTATCATCCTAAACATAAATTTTTTAATGCAAATCAAGGAATTAGTGCTATTAATTCCTCTAATGTTGGGGTATCCCCTTGAGTTTTTGAAGGAATACAAGATTCCTGAAAAACTCGAAAAAGAATCAACAAGGAAGCAAAAACAAGAAAAAGCAAAGAAAAGAAAAGAAGAAAAAGAGAAAAATACAAAATGAATAAGAAGGGGGAAGATAAGAAAGAGAGGAAACAAATAAAATAATAGAGAGAATAAAGTGAGGGAAAATAAGGGAAGAAAAGAGGAAAAAGGAGGGAAAAGGAGGTCATTTTCATTGTGCAAGGAGGAGAAAAGAGCTCTAGAGAAGAAAAATAAGAATGATTTTTCCAACTCATCATGATATTATAGAGAGGCAATGTTGGTATTGATACTGACTAGGAAAAGGTATGGATCAAAACCCACTTGCTAGAATTAGATGTTTCGACTACACACATAGAAATTTTAGTAAATTTTTATTTTTATTTTAATTTTAAGCAATTTTTTTACAAAATTCACAATGGAGTGTGAATTTGGTTATGAAACATGAATTTGGTCAAATACCCTTTCCAAATTCATGCTCAATAATTTTGAGGCACAAATTGGGTAAATTTTGTAAAAAAAATGCACTTTTTTAAAATGGATTTGATGAAATGTGTGAACAATGTTGTGTTGATTGTGCAGCTAGATGTACTTGAGAGTAGAGAGTGGTGATCGAAGACACTCAAGGATGCTATGAGAAAGCTCATAGTGGTAGAGAGGGAGATACTAGAGAACATGGGGCTAATACATCTAGCATAGATGCCTCGTGTTGAGATTGATAGAGGACTACTAACGACTCTAGTAGAGAGGTGGTATCCGAAATCATCCACATTATGAATACCAATAGAGGATATGACCATCATACTAGAGGATGTGTGGTGCATCTTGAGGATATCAATTAGGATGAGGAATATTTACATGGTACATGTGTCAATGGTAGCATTGAATATGATGTCGAGGGATACAACACATGTGATCTATTAGAGTGAATTCCATATCGATGAGATATCATGTTGATATGGAGTTGGGACACTAACATTCATAATATATGGGGTGGTGGTAGAGGTGCTAGTTTTACACATGAGTAGGTTATACCTACCATGGGCAATGGCGAGAGTAGTGGTAGACATGCAATATTAGGGAGTTATATTACATGGGGACCATATGTGCTAGCTTGTACAAGATGTTGCACAACATTGTGTATAAGTGATAGATAGGACTAGTCTATATAATATTTCTCTAGGTGTAGCGTTGGAAGCACATAGAAGTCTATAGACCAGATGCACTACTAGGGCCATTACCCAACATGGAGTGACCAACATAATATAAGTGGATCTGAAACTATGAGTGTGGGCATAGGTTATATGTTGGTATCTTGTCACTAGAGAGGCATGTTATAAATGATCTATGAGAGGACCAAATTTTATGGTAATAGTGGCATCTATACCTTGGATGAGTAGAGGATGTGGAGGAGCTATCTTGGATGAGGAGTATTTGATGGGTCATCATTGAGAAGGGTGAGTGATATATATATACTAATTTATTTGAATACAATGCCAATTTGACATTCTATAGTAGATTCCAAACCTTGGAGACTACTAGTTTAGGAGGGTGATGAGGGATACACTAGGAGTTAGAGGTAATCCTAATGTGGGAATATGGATAAAGGATGATTTAAATGACCCATTGTACATGTATCTAGGGTTGTATGACATTAGGGTAGTCTTGGGGTATAAGATATAGTATGGGATCATTTCACCCATAAAGATATCCCCAGTAGTGCTAGTGCAGAGATGCCAAGTTAGAAGTTGATGAGTGCAACTAGAACTTTGGAAGGCCACTCTATGCATCATAGAATAACAACAAAAGGACATAACCCCATTGAAACTATTCTAGGCATAGGTTTGGGTGGATATAGAGATAGCCATGAGGGAAATGATCACCATGTTTGGCTTAAGGGAAGGGGAAACTGTAGGAGTAGACCCCATAGTGATATAGGCAATAAATAGTGGGGTTGGAGGTCTAGGAGATCAAGTGAGGGATGCAGAGGTGCTATGGGCCATAATGATGACTATGTAGGTATATATGGATACCATCCACATAGCATTGAACCAAGCCTGAGTGGATCTACATTTATCAAGGGCTAAGGTAGAGTGCCTTAGATGGGAGATGGACTAGTTGGAGCAAGAGCAACAATAGGCCCAAAAAAAGGGGATGCTTGTCATTGTAGGGAACCAATAAATTGAGGGAAGCCACCTACTGCTGGTAGAGATATAGAGGATGAGGGAGTCATATGAGATGGTGGTGTAGAGGGAAGCTTACGACCAGATGGTATACTTTCATACCATTCCAATATATCAAAGGGTTCCTCTATCATAATTTATATGATCATAGAGTCACTCATAGTAATGAGTACAATTTGGTTCATGATCTATGAATATGATTTTACCACAACCTCCAACATGTAGAGTTAAGGGGATAGGCTCACATGGATGTGGTTAGGATAAGGATAACATGTTTTTTTTATTATGGCATGAACCCCTAGGAATATTCAAGTGTGCCAAGCTCTCTACTATGACACACGAACCATCTGGCATGCACTTAGTGATTTCGAGTAATACAAACTACTTTTATTTTATTTTTTTTAGTGATGTATGATGAGAACAAACATGATGAATGTAATGCATGATGACCCTAACTAAATGAAATGCATGAATGAATTTAACTAAATAAAAATGAAATCTAACATGCATGCTAAAATGGATGCAAAATGAAATGCATGAGTGAGCAAACTAAAATAAGAAAGAATGTGAAGAGAAGGGAAGAATGGAAAACATAGTGAAAGAAGAGAGAAAGAAAAAAGAAGAAAAAAAAAAATCCAAAATTCCAAAAGAAAGAAAATAAAAATATGAGTGAAACCATCGTAAGGATGTGTGTTAGCAAATGAACAAGATGGAGGTTTCCTCAAATGTGTGGCTATAAAACTATCCTATAAGTGTGTTATGCTTACAAATATGGACAAGTGTGGAGTGCTACCCACTATTTGTGTAGTTCTCACTAATTTTGAGAGATGAAGGGATACCCGCTATGATGTATGCTCACAAATAATTGAGATGGAGGTTGCTCCTTGCATGTGGTCATGAAGCTTATCTTGTATCAGATGTTAATATGTGATTGATATTTCCAAAATGAATACTACCTGATAGGGGTATGGTGTGTACAAAAATATGTATGAGAAAATAAAAGCATGAAAAAAGCAATGTGAGTGTGTGCGTGTGTTATAAGAAGATAGAAGAAAGCAAGAATGCACTTTTAATCCAACAAGTCCAAGTGTTGAAGGTAATCAAAGTGATAATCATCATTGATTGAGGCATCTTGCAACAAGATACACTATGATGGAACCTCTAACTAAAATAAAAAACTACCTTAGTTACATAGATCAAGATGTATTTAGAAGCACCTATAGGAGTTTGCACACTAGTACGATAGGCCCACAGGGCTGGATAAAGTTGGATATGCTAGTCATGACTGGTATTACAAAGCAACTTCTTGAGAACCTTGATCAAAGACTTGTTGGATGCTTCAAATTTTTCTATTACAGTAGGGTAATATAGAGTTGATCACTTGTGTTGAGTCTTGTATTTAACACAAATTTTATGATATCCTTGTTCTTGAAAAAAGTGCCATTGTAAAACATAATCACCGAAGGAATTCCAAACCTATAGAGGATCTGATTGAAGATGAACTTGGAGATCTAAGCTCCAATCATCATGGCTAGGGGCATGACATTGATTAATTTAGTGAAGCACTCAATCATTGTGACCATCAAATGACATTGGTTTAATCTTCCCTATAATGTCCAATTCCTACGTGGAAAATGGCCAAGGAGAAGAAATAACCCAAAGGTTTTGAGGAGGATTATGAATAAGGTTGTCATGGTGTTGAAACTTATCATAGAATCAAACATTATCACATGCATATTTCTCCATGGAAGGCCAATAATACCCCATTTTAAGGAGCTTTTTGTTAATGTCACTACTGCTAAAATGGCCTCTACATGAACCTTCATGAACCTCACTAAGAACTAGTTGAGATTCATTAGGGTTAAGGCATCGCAAGAGGATACCTTCAAAAAATATTGAGATAAATTATTACCAATTATAAGAATCAACATTCTCTTTTACATAAAAGCTTATGCTGATTGTAATCTAAAACATTAGGAATAAAACTAATATTACAAAAATTAAATATGTTGTTATACCATGGCTCATATGGGGAAGCTCTAATAGTCAAAAAATATAACATAACAAGATTAGAACTGAGCAGTATGGGACACCAAAGTTATTTAATGATAATTATTGCCTAATAATATTCCAAATCCAAAGGAGCAATATGGGTAACTAGAACAATTCCAACACTAGCACCCTTTAAGCATCGAGCTCTATCAAAAAAATTCCAAGACATTGGCTCTTTGGCTTCTATTCTAAGGCACTTACTGAAAAGCTTTATGACCAAAGGATGGGCAATGTCTAGGGGAGCAAAGGCTAGCTAATCAATAACTACTTGATCCTTGATAGTTTTTTGACCTATGGTCAAACTCACTAAGGGCTAAAACCCCTTTAACAGCATGACCTAAAAGGTGGAGCTTAGACATTAAGTAGCACAAAGGATCAAACTTCACAACCAATATTGTATTATGGTTGAGCATGTAGTTTCTTAACTTCTAGGAAGAAAACACCCTGACAAGGTAAATATTCTCTAAAGAAGTGTACTGGGTTTCATAGCTAACCAAGGTTCTACTGATATAGTATGTAGCTCACTCTTTATTTTGATCATAATATTGAGCCAACAAGGCTCCCAAAATGTGAGCTATGGCTACTCTGTAAAGCATCAGATGATTATATGATCTAGAAAATAAGATAGGCAATGAAGTGAGATACCTTTTGAGCTCATCAAAGGATTGCTAACACTCAAAATACTACTAGAACACATATTTCTTAAGAAGCTTAAGAAAGTGTTAACACTTATCGACTAACTAAGCTATGAACCAAAAAATAGCTTGAAATATACCTTCCAATATATGCAACTCAGTTAGGGTGTGGGGAGGAGGTATGTAAATGATGTAGCAAGGATCAATGCTATGTGCCCAAGCTTAACCACATGAAATAAGAAAAAATGAGGAGAATATTTTTGAAAATGGAGAGAATGAAAAGTCACATCTCTCCCTTTGTGTTATGGAATTATATATTGAGAAAAATGAGATTAGGGTTAGGGTTCCCAAATTTATATTACATGAAATTAAATTGAACATGTAATGACATTACACATTAAAATAACCTATTCTAATGAGGTCTTATTAAAGCCTTATAACAATTAATTTAGAACCTAATAAACATGACCTTGTAGAATTAAAATGTCTTCAAACCCCCATTAATCATAGAAGGTCATTTTATTTTAGTATACGAGTGGCTTAGGTGGCTCTTTGTGTAGCCGATTAGTCAATTATTTATGACATGTGGCTCCAACCCACTAGGTATCCTTAAAAAATTTGGTCATATCCTATTCCCTTTAAGGTTTTCACAAGTTCCAATTTTCTAAAACTAGTACAACCATTATCCTTTCATGCCCAAAAGGGGTTTTCATGAATGGGATAGAGTTGAGACTAACCCATACGTTTTTCCCACACAAAAGTGGTTTTATGAATAAACATTAGCCTTTTTGTTCCTATTGCATCTCCATTGTCAGGGTGATATGGAGGCTTTCAAGCCTATATATTGTTTGAATTATTCAAACTTCACCCTCTAGAGTGGCTTGGTGAAGATGTCAGCAATATGATCTATTGTTGGAAAATAGTGCATTTGTTATGACATCTTGAACAAGTTTTCATATTCAGTGGACTTGTATACTAATGTGTTTGGTTCTATCATAAAATACAAGATTATTTACCATGTGGATTGCTAATTGATTGTCCACATGCAGTCTTGTAGGACCTTTTTGAGTGATATCAAGAGTGTGTAACAACTTTCTCAACCATACCACTTATTTTATTTTCTCAATTGTAATAATACATTCGGCTTCTACTGAAGAATCTACTATAGTATTTTATCATTTTATCTCCATGAAATTGGTGTTGAGCCAAGAAATGTCAGGCACCCAAATGTAGGTCTCCTAGCATATTTATCTCCTACAAAGTCTAATTCTGTGTATGCGATGAGTTTAAAATCTATATTCTTTTCATACAACAAGCCATAATTATGGGTTGTCTTTAGGTACCTCAACACTCTTGTTGTTGGTTGCCAATGAATTTACTTTGGCTTGGTCATGTACCTTGATAGAATCCCCACTGCATAAGTGATGTTAGGTTATGTGTTAGTAACATATATGAGACTACCAACTAGCCTTTTGTAGAGTGTTTCATATACATCTGGTGTGTCATTGTCCATGGTGAGTTTTAGATTTGATTCCATTAGTGTTGTCACAGGGTATGCATATTTGAGTTGAAACTTCTCTAGAATATCATTGATGTATTTATCTTGGTTCAAGAATATTTTACCATTTTTTTGTGTTGCTTCTATGCCTAAATACAATTTCATCAATCCCAAACCAAATATATCAAAACTCTTTGCAAGGTCATTTTTTATTGTGTTGATGATGTGTTCACTGTTACCTATTAGAAGCATGTCATCCACAAATACTATGAGTTATGTGAATTTACCTTTATTGTGCTTGATTAACAATGTTGCATCAATGTCCTGGTAATCACACACTTCAAATTCAATTTGCTTCATCCAATCTGATAGCTTTCTTAACCAAGCACAAGGGGCTTGTTTCAATCCATATAAATACTTTCAAAGTCTACATATCCCATGCTTCTATCCTACAATATCAAAACCTTCTAACTATGTTATGTATATTTCTTCTTCCACTTTTTCATTCAAGAAAGTAGTATTTACATCTAATTGATGAATCTTCCAACCTTTTTGTGTAGCTAAGGCTACAAGAGTCCTAATTGTGGGCCATTTTGTGGTAGGTGCAAATACCCAGGTGTAGTCAATTCTTTGCTTTTCTGTGAAGCCTTTAGCCACTAATCTCACCTTATATTTGTCAAGGGTGCCATTTAGTTTATACTTGCTTTTGTATACCAATTTGTTTTGAACTACCTTTCTTCCAATTGGTAGATCAACTAACTTCCAAGTACAATTTTTGATTAGAGATTCATACTCATGGGTCATTGCATATATTCAAGCTACATGTTTGATAGCTTCTTGGTACATGAGATGTTAATTATTCAAAGTGAGGTGCAAGTTCCAGTTCAACAAGTAATGATTCATTCTCTCTTGTTCTAAGAAAACATTTTATGTCTATTTTACTCGCTTCATATAGTTTGATGTCCTTTAAGAGCTAGTGAGCTTCAATATGTCCTCAAGTGGGAAGCAATGTGGATGTCTCACCTACCTTAATTTTTTTATCACGATCCTAGAATGGATAATTAGGTATGGAGGATGTTGATAAAAATGGATATGAAAAATACTTTTACCATTATCAAAATTACCATGTGAAGGCATATAAGGTGCAAAAGATACAAATATTTACTCAGTATAACAGTTTGGTTCCTCTAGACTTGTGGATTGAATTGTAGATTCTAGAGTTTTGAGTAACTTTTCAATGTCTCCCACCAAAGGCTAGAATCTGAACATCATATGTGTTAGCATATTTTGATCTAGGTTGAATATTGTGTCCCCTAGTATCTAATGTAACCAATTTTTATTTAGTTTCTACAGACATATCATGTGTCACAATAATTTTTCGATGTGAAGGAATGAATACCTTATATCCCTTTTGATTCATAGGGTAACAAATAAATATGACTTTAAAATATCAAGCTTCAAGTTTGTTATTATGCTCTAGAAAATCTGAGCATAATAGATGGAGCCAAATATTTTGAAGTGGTTGATGGTGGGGGGTGTCCAATATATTTTTCATTATGGGATGGGATGTGTTTTGAGGGACTCACTGTGTTGAGTACATGGATAGTAGTCTATGTGGCTTCAGCCCAAATATATGGACGTACATTTTTATAGACCTCTCAAGGTCTATAAATATTTCTCAATCAATCTCTTTGGGAATCCTTCCCAATTACAATGTTTATGGACCTCTGTCCAAAGGAGATGCTGATCCCCTAATCTCAAGTTCATGGATCTCTTCCACAGGAGAACTCTTTCCCCTTATGCTCTGGCTAGTGATATTCTAGAAGACTCTATCTCTCTATTGCACTGACTGGTGGATCTCTCTCCACTTGAAGACTCCTCACTCAGATTTGTCTTCAATTGTCTTGGCTGCTGGATCTCTATCCATTGAGACTCTATCCTCTATACTCTATCACCTCCAAAGCTCTATCTCAATACTATACTAAACATAGTTTAGTCGGTCTAGCATAGCTCTGCTCAATCTCTTGCACTAAACATAGTACATTCGGTCTAGTACAATTCTACTCAATAGGTCCACATAGAACCTACTCAAATATGCTCAACAGGTCCACATAGAACCTGCTCAAATATGCTCAATAGGTCCACACAGAACCTGCTCAAATCTGCTCAACAAGTCCACACAAAACCTACTCAAATATTCTCAACAAGTCCACATAGAACTTGTCCAAATATGCTCAATAAGTCCTCTCTAGGACTTGCTCAAATCTGCATAGCAAGCTTCCACAAAAGCTTACTCAAAATCAGTCCACAAGCCTTCTCAAAGACTTGTCTCAAATATGCTTAACAAGCTCACACAGAACTTGTCCAATCTCATAGAATCATAAAGAGAATTTTTAGAGACTCAATATGTTCTATACTCAATGCTTAATCAATATCTCAATTCAATCTCATAGAAGAATAAAGAGAATTTTTAGAGACTCAATATATTCTATACTCAAATCCCAATATCAACTCAAATCAATCTCATAGAAGCATAAAGAGAATTGTTAGAGACTCAATATGTTCTATACTCAAATCCCAATCTCAACTCAAATCAATCTCATAGAAGCATAAAGAGAATTGTTAGAGACTCAATATGTTCTATTCTCAAATCTCAATCTCAACTCAAATCCAGAATATAGAATAGTTTGTTTCATGGAACTTGAACAACCACATGCATCCACTTGACTAGGCTCAATCAACTCTACTCAACCAAACACCTCAATGAACAACCCTTTCTCACAAACCCTAGTCCAAGCATGTATCAACCAACTCAAAATATTTCCAACAATGCTCAACAACAAATCTCACATAACAATGATACTCATGTTCTTTTCTAACTCAAGTTCAAGTTCTTTGCATAACCAATTGGCTTCAACAACAATGCTTATAAAACAAGGTTTAATCACAACTCTCAAACCAAAAAACCTTGAAGCATTTAACCAATCACTTTCGAAAAGGAAACCACAATCAATCCTTTTCACTCCAAATGTATTTTATAATCAACCACCATAATCAATCAATAGGAGAATGTGCCCATACCTTTTATGAAGATGAAGAAGCCTCTTTGGAAATCTGCCACAATCACAATATTCTTTTGCCAATCCTCACAAGGGTTAGAAGATCACAAAATAATCAACATTACTCCACTTCACAATAATATTCACCAAGGCTTTTAATTAGAAAACCTTCTTAAGAATTGATGCACAACTTCCTTATCACTCCTAAAACCACTTGTACCATAAAATAAAATAAATCAAAACATTGCATAACCTTGTCACTCCAAAACCAACTTATACCATAAATAAAATAAATCAAAACATTGCATAACCTTGTCACTCCAAAAACCACTTATACCATAAAATAACTCAAATATTTTATATCCTTCCTTTCAACACTTTTGCACTTAAAAAAAATAATCACAAAGCCTTCTTAGGCAATATCCCACATTAATCAAATATCAAACCTTAGCCATATGCAAAAATTAAATCCACTATACTCTCCATGAAATTCGACGCTTAACACAACCTTAGAAAATTCAAAATATTTCATGCACCCAAAAATTTTGGCGATCGAATTATGGCATACCTTGCAAAATGGCTTCGGGTGGTTTCGACCCCGCGTTCCTCCTCGTCGTGCGCCTTAGCGCATTCTCCACCCACCGTGTGGGCTAGGCCTCCCACGTGGAGGCTTTAAGCCTTTGAGACTTATATTTCCGTCCTCTCCACCTATGCCTTGAAACTTGCTCCCTTGTTCCACATGCAGTGCGCAAACGAAATCGGAAGGGGGGAATCGATGATTGCGAAGGAGGGGATAATCGAATGCGAAAAATATTTCTTGTCTCCTTCTTGGTTGATAAAATCAACCCCTTTAAATATTCAAACCTTTGCATGATAAAATATATGACGTCGGTGGACATGGCAGGAAAACTCTTTTATTTAATTTTAAAATTAAAATTAAAATTTTAAATAAATTAAAATTTAAACTAAACCTTTAAAATTAAATTTCTCCATCACCGGGGCACATTTTTCGATGAAACGAAAAGCCAACTTGGGTTTTAAGAAAAACCCATTTCAAATCTGCCATCCATGGTTTTAAATAAAATATTTCCTTGCCTTCCTTGGTTTTCATAAAAACCTTTTGCTAAGCTTCCCTTGAAGCTCCTTTTGGAACCAAATGCCATGCATCCCTTCTTGAACCTTTGATCAAAACCTTTGCTTCTCATGAAGCTCTTTGTGGAGAAAAATCATAGTGCTTACTTACATAGGTCCTTTTGACATCAATGACAACTTTTAGCTTAGGGACTCAAAATGTCCAACAATCTCCCCCTTTGTCATTGATGGCAACCCATATCCTTTTACTGAAACCTGACCTTCTTTTCTGCTCCCCTTGGGTCTTTGCTCCCCTTGGCTCAATGCTCTCTCAAATATCAAATCTCTCCTTATATCAAATCTCTCCCCAATACACAAATCTCTCCCCCTTTGACATCAATGGCAAAGGGTCACCTTTGGGGCTCGGGGCTAAGAATGAGCCTCTTAGCTTAGCCCCTCCCCCACCTCCACATGAGGTGGTTAATTCTGGGGTGGGAGTATTTCTACTCCCCGAAAGCATAGATCTGTGCCTTTATCTTTCTCTCTTCCTCTATGAGTTTTATGAATCCTCTCACTATTTCTTTCCAAGTTATCATCCCTATTCCTGTCATCACTTATGTTCATGTTCCTGTTCTTGTTCTCATCCATGTTTTTGTTCTTGTTCATACCTCTGTTCCTGTTCATATTTTTGTTCCTGTTCACATTTCTATTCTTGTTCATATTCCTATTCTTGTTCCTGTTCATGCCTATTTCTGGAATATTTTCTCTACACCATCTTGCTATGTGACCATCATTATTACACTTATAACACTTAATGTTATTATTCCTTGGATGTGCAACTGTCTTAGGATTTCTCCTAGTGAAGCCATATCCTCTTCTGTCATGAATCCTGTAATTCATTGCCTTGTGACCAAAGCCATTGCATGAGTAGCAATATCCTTGGAAAAGCTATTCTTTTCCATATACCTATCTTTCATGAGTCCTGCACTATGAAGCCATGTGTCCAAACTTGTGACATGAATAGCATCTTCCATTGAAGCCTCCTTGTCTTGACCTCATTGGTCTCCTATTATGATTGTTGTTCCATCTGTATCTTCTTTGTGCATTGTTCCTATCTTTGTTGAACTCTTGGTTGTCCAACTCATCCTCTGATGTCTCACTCCCACTTACACTGTCTTCTTTTGATGTATCTTCATCTGAAGTTTCTTTTTCTTCAAGGCTTGAGTTTGATTCTTCTTCCTATTTCTTTTGAACCTTTCCATATCCAAGACCTATTGAACATGATGTTCTGCTATCCATAGATGAACTTATCCAAGTTCTTAGAGCTATTTGTGAAACTCTTCATTTTGACCTTCGAATCTTCTAAATCCTTCTTGAGTAGTTCCACTTCTTGTGCTAGCTTTTCACACTCTGAGATTTTTGCTTCTAACTTGTCCTTGAACTTCCTTGTCTTAGCCTTTGATTTTTCTAAATCCTCTATGAGCAATAATATTTCTTCATCACATTCTTGAAACTGACTTTCAAGCTTAGAGTGTTGCTTTCTTACCTTCTTTACTGTGTCAAGAGCATAGATAAGTTCTCCCTTGAGATCATAGCCATTTTCTACTGAATAATCCTCTATTTGTTTGTCTTTGTCCACATCATTTCTCTCTTTTGGCTTATCTTCTATAGGATCACTCACTTCATTTTCTAATGCCATTAGAATATTTTCATCTGGTCTATCAAGTGCATCTTCAAAATCATCATCACTGAAACTATAACCATCCCTTGTGCAATCATCTTCAAGATGTCCAAATCTACCACATCTAAAACACTTGAGAATAACTGGAGTCCTTCTCTTAACTGGTTCTTTTTCTTCAATCATAAATAGGACTTCATCTCTATCATTGTCTGAAAAACTAGCATCACTATCATTTGAATACTTACTTGCATTTTCTTCAAACTTATGTAGCTTGTCCTTAGACCCTCTTACTTCCATCCTTAGTGAAACTATCTCATGCTCTAATCTTTCACACTCTAGATCTTTTGTCTTTAATTTTTTAGTCATCCCTTCTTCAATTTTTCTTGCCTCTTCAACCTTGATTTTGAAGTAGGTGAGTTCTTGTAGAAACCTTTCTTTTGCTTTCTCATCTTCTTGAGCTTGAACCCTTAATCCAGAGTTCTCCCCTTTTAATTCTTCAAGGGTAACCTTAAGTCTTTCATATTCTATCTCTTTTACCTTTGACTGTTCAACCATATCCTCTTCAACTCTTTTTGCCTTTTCAACCTTATCTCTCAAGTCAGAGAGATCTTGTAGGAGCTTTGTCTTACATCTCTCATCCTCTTGTATTTGAGCCTTTAATTGTAAGTTCTCTCTTTTCACCTCATCAAGTTCCTTGAGAGTAGCTTCCTCTTCTTCTTCTCTTTGATCTTCAATTTCTTCTATTGTCCAAAGTGGAGTTTCTTCTTGATACCTGCTTCGATTGTTTCTATTATCCCTTTCTGAATCATCCTCATCTTCACTGTTATCAAAACCATTGCAATAACTTGCATCATGACCGAGTTGACCATAGACAAAATATTCTTCACCTTCTTGTGAACAATAAGCTGGATGATGACCTGTCTTTCCACATCTGGTACAAAACTTTATCAGTCTAGATGTTTCTCCTTTGTTTGATTCATCTCTTGAATCTATTTCCATTTGTCCTCCCAACACAACAATATCAAACTCATCTTCCTTTTCTTTCATGACCATGTGTGTTCTTTTCTTCTTGTGTCTCATGGTTTTGCCTTTGCCTTTCTTTGCCATTTGTGTTCTTGTAAGATCTTCCTTCAAGCTATTAAACTCTTTTGAAGGAACCGACTCTGATACCAATTGAAGAACACAAGCTTATACTGAGAGGAGGGTGAATAGTATAAGACCACTTTTAACTTTTCTTTCCCAAATAGTATTAATCAATATAATCAATGGCAATATCAATAGCAATAACCAAAGCAATGCACAAATCATCACACACAATAGAGACACCATAATTTAACGTGGTTCACCCAATGTGGGCTACCTCCACAGAGAAAATATTTCTTCTAAATATTTCTCAATCAATCTCTTTTGGGAATCCTTCCCAATTACAATGTTTATGGACCTCTATCCAAAGGAGATGCTGATCCCCTAATCTCAAGTTCATGGATCTCTTCCACAAGAGAACTCTTTCCCCTTCTACTCTGGCTAGTGATCTTCTAGAAGACTCTGTCTCTCTACTGCATTGACTAGTGGATCTCTCTCCACTTGAAGACTCCTCACTCAGATCTATCTTCAATTATCTTGGTTGCTGGATCTCTATCCACTGAGACTCTATCCTCTATACTCTATCACCTCCAAAGCTCTATCTCAATACTATACTAAACATAATCCAGTCGGTCTAGCACAACTCTGCTCAATCTCTTGCACTAAACATAGTACATTCGATCTAGTACAATTATGCTCAATAGGTCCACACAGAACCTACTCAAATATGCTCAATAGGTCCACATAGAACCTACTCAAATATTCTCAAAATGTCCACACAAAACTTGCTCAAATATGCTCAATAGGTCCACACAGAACCTACTCAAATATGCTCAATAATTCATCTCTAGAACTTGCTCAAATCTACTCAATAAGTCCTCTCTAGGACTTGCTCAAATCTGCATAGCAAGCTTCCACAAAAGCTTACTCAAAATCAGTCCACAAGCCTTCTCAAAGACTTGTCTCAAATCTGCTTAACAAGCTCACACAGAACTTGTCCAATCTCATAGAATCATAAAGAGAATTGTTAGAGACTCAATATGTTCTATACTTAATGCTCAATCAATATCTCAATTCAATCTCATAGAAGCATAAAGAGAATTGTTAGAGACTCAATATGTTCTATACTCAAATCCCAATCTCAACTCAAATCAATCTCATAGAAGCATAAAGAGAATTGTTAGAGACTCAATATATTCTATACTCAAATCCCAATCTCAACTCAAATCAATCTCATAGAAGCATAAAGAGAATTGTTAGAGACTCAATATGTTCTATTCTCAAATCTCAATCTCAACTCAAATCCAAAATATAGAATAGTTTGTTTCATGGAACTTGAACAACCACATGCATCCACTTGACTAGGCTCAATCAACTCTACTCAACCAATCACCTCAAGGAACAACCCTTTCTCACAAACCCTAGTCCAAGCATGTATCAACCAACTCAAAATGTTTCCAACAATGCTCAACAACAAATCTCACATAACAATGATACTCATGTTCTTTTCTAACTCAAGTTCAAGTTCTTTGCACAACCAATTGGCTTCAACAACAATGCTTATAAAACAAGGTTTAATCACAACTCTCAAACCAGAAAACCTTGAAGCATTTAACCAATCACTTTCGAAAAGGAAACCACAATCAATCCTTTTCACTCCAAAGGTATTTTATAATCAACCACCATAATCAATCAATAGGAGAATGTGCCCATACCTTTTATGAAGATGAAGAAGCCTCTTTGGAAATATGCCACAATCACAATATTCTTTTGCCAATCCTCACAAGGGTTAGAAGATCACAAAATAATCAACATTACTCCACTTCACAATAATATTCACCAAGGCTTTTAATTAGAAAACCTTCTTAAGAATTGATGCACAACTTCCTTATCACTCCTAAAACCACTTGTACCATAAAATAAAATAAATCAAAACATTGCATAAACTTATACCATAAAATAAAATAAATCAAAACATTGCATAACCTTGTCACTCCAAAAACCACTTATACCATAAAATAACTCAAATATTTTATATCCTTCCTTTCAACACTTTTGCACTTAAAAAAATAATCACAAAGCCTTCTTAGGCAATATCCCACATTAATCAAATATCAAACCTTAGCCATATGCAAAAAATTAAATCCACTATACTCTCCGTGAAAGTCGACGCTTAACACAACCTTAGCAAATTTAAAATATTTCATGCACCCAAAAATTTCGGCGATCGAATTATGGCATACCTTGCAAAATGGCTTCGGGTGGTTTCGACCTCGCGTTCCTCCTCGTCGTGTGCCTTAGCACATTCTCCACCCACTGTGTGGGCTAGGCCTCCCACATGGAGGCTTTAAGCCTTTGAGACTTATATTTTCGTCCTCTCCACCTATGCCTTGAAACTTGCTCCCTTGTTCCACGTGCAGTGCACAAACGAAATCGGAAGGGGGGAATCGACGATTGTGAAGGAGGGGATAATCGAATGCAAAAAATATTTCTTGTCTCCTTCTTGGTTGATAAAATCAACCCCTTTAAATATTCGAACCTTTGCATGATAAAATATATGACGTCGACGGACATGGCGGGAAAACTCTTTTATTTAATTTTAAAATTAAATTAAATTTTAAATAAATTAAAATTTAAACTAAACCTTTAAAATTAAATTTCTCCATCATCGGGGCACATTTTTCGATGAAACGAAAAGCCAACTTGGGTTTTAAGAAAAACCCATTTCAAATCTGCCATCCATGGTTTTAAATAAAATATTTCCTTGCCTTCCTTGGTTTTCATAAAAACCTTTTTCTAAGCTTCCTTTGAAGCTCCTTTTGGAACCAAATGCCATGCATCCCTTCTTGAACCTTTGATCAAAACCTTTGCTTCTCATGAAGCTATTTGTGGAGAAAAATCATAGTGCTTACTTACATAGGTCCTTTTGACATCAATGACAACTTTTAGCTTAGGGACTCAAAATGTCCAACAGATGATATAGGTTCCTATGTGTTGATGATATTGGCATCTAAAAATTGAGCACATTGGAAGACATATAGATTAAATTAATCTTCAGTTACATTATGTGCATTGTGCTTTCAAAACAACTTGATCTTGTGTGTGGCGGTTTCATAATTAGTGATATAGTGCCCTTTTTTGTTACATCGTTTGTACACAATATTTGAATTGCTAGTTCCTTGAAAGGTACTAGGCTATTTTATTTATCCTTTATTGTGTTGTCCTTGACTAGTTTGATGTCATGAGTTTTCATGTTGACCATTGATAGAACCTTGTCCTTGTCCTTTACCTTTGCCTCAACCATGACCTCAACTATAACTTCAATTACTTTGAATATTTAAAAAACTTACATCTTCATTCACTTGAGAGGCTGAGTCACTGAAGTTAGAACTGGTGAAGATTGTATCAAAGGTTTTGTCAAGTTCAACAGATGTTTTTGCTAAGGCTTCAAAGTTAAGAGTTTTTAATGTTCCACTACCTGATAAATTAGCAAGAAAGTTCTTGTAGTCTAAAATGTTAAGACATGACCGAATGAGGAAATACCATGTGATACATTGATTTTTGAAGTCTTTATAAATGACCTAGTTGATGGTGGAATTGGAGTATCCTTTTTGCATATTTATTTTATTCATCTTGAGAATAAGATGAACAAATTCTAGATAATATTTGGTATCAAAGTTTTTCTTTAAGACTTTGAGAACTGACCATTTTGTGTCATGCTTGGTTTCATCAATCAAATTATGAAGGTAATATATTATGACAAGTAGGATGCTGACACAAATTTTGTCATCATATATTTACCATTTTTCTAGGGTAACAACATATGTGGGTGGTGTGGGATTTGAATCAAGATGGTAGCATCATAGGTTCTCAAATTTTACAACTATCCTAAGGCTTCTAAACCATTGATCCTAATGATCATTGCCTTTGAGGGTACTAAGTGAGGCAAAACGTGCTAGTAAATAATGAGCCAAGTGATGATAATTAATAAAATCCACTAGAACTTGTTCACCATCCAAGTGGAATCTCTTTTACAAATGATGAATTGTAGAAGCAAGTGGTTGTGAGTCCTAATGCAATATGATAATGATGTGACTAAATCTAAAGTACTAAAAAAATATGTGTAGCCAAAACTAAAATAATGTAGATGAATGTAAAAGCTAGCCATGTTTCGTAGTTTTAGTCTAGACAAGATCATCTTTATGGGGTATTCCTGTGTATTGGTGTGTTTCTGTACAAGGCTAGATCCATGTAGGCTGCCCTCTATTTTGGCCTATGAGCTTTATGATCTAATATTTTTTTATGGTTGTAACAAGGTTTTGAGGTCCCTTTCAAAACCCACCTTTAATGAAATCTCTTTTACCAACCAAAAAGTAAATAAAAATAACTCACACAAGAATTCTATTTTGCAATGCACCTAAATGATGTGAAAAGCACAAGTTTCCATGTGCTTGTGAGCTAAATCATCACTTCCATTTCTTAAATTTTTCCACTAACTAGCTTCCCTTCACTAACCTCTTGTGATTGCCCTGCACTCACATAGACCGTCAGTAGTACCATGTTCACAAGAAAAAGGTTTCATTATTTCTTTACTTCTCCATAAACCATGTGAGGAGGGTCATTACATCCTCCCCCACTAGAGATAAACACAACACCTATGTTTCAAATTAGATTAAGCAAAATAAATCCTTTTAAATTATCTCATATTTTACATTAACCAAAAATACTCATGCATTTATCAATTAGCATAAAGTACTGCATTCATATTTATCATCACAAAAATTCACATCACATTTTCTCATGATTGACATATATTTGCATCAATGATTATGCCATAATGAAAGTAGTTAAGCAAACATAACATAAGGTCCAAATTATTTCATTTAATAATACCAAAACAGTTATCAACTACTCTACTCAGTATCTAGTTCCATGTCCATATAGGTATACACACATTACAAAATTTAGAATTTTTTTTTATGAAAAGGTCTTCATCTACTCAAAAAATAAGGAAACTATAATTGCATCTCTGCCACATCTTTCCACGTAGCATTTATATTTGAGTAGAGGTCCCAATAGACTTGACATTGATATATGCTTCTATTTCTTAGATTATTTGTTCTAAAACCAAGAAAGCAAATAGGTTGAACCTCAAAATTTAATGGGTTTATCATCTACAATTTGGAAACATCCAAAATATGAGTAGGATAAGAAATATATTTTCTAAATAGGGACACATGAAAGACATTATGGATTTTGGATAAGCTTGGTGGTAGAGATAATATGTACGCTACAAGGCTTATATTTGCTATAATATCGAATGTTCCCACGTATTTGGAGTCAATTTTAGAAGATTTTATGGAAATTTTGGTTGGTTTCACCCTTAGGAATATTTTGTCTCCAATAAAATATTCTCTCGGTGATTTCTTGAGGTCTACGTAGCTCTTATGGTAATCTACAACCTCTTTCAGATTTTTCTAAATTGTCTTTTGTTGTTATTACATTTCCTTTACCATTTTTAGTTCGATCAGTACTTGATCTTCCAGATTATCCCAAGATAATGGAATTCTACATCGTATTTCATACAATAATTTGAAATGTTCCATATAGGGTTATGCATAAGGGGTCGACCCCGAAATATATTTATAAATTGAAGGTGAATGGTCTTGGATTCTCGACAAAATATGAAGAAGTATACATGGCAAATTCCAATTATTTTTCTCCAAAAAATTTCAAATCGTGGCGAATTGCAATTATTTTTCTCCAAAAAATTTCAAACCTTGGCGATTTTTTTTGTGTTTGGGGTCATGAATATCAGTTTGCAAAATCTAAAAATGTACAGTAAAATTAAAGGATTTAGGATGAAAAAAAATGCTTTTAGACTTTATGATTTATGATGATCGATCTAAGACGTAAAATTCGATCGATTGCAGGTATTTTTATTAGCTACAAACATGTCGATCAATTGCAGCCATGGTGATCAGTTGTAGACATACTGATTGATTGCAACCATGTCTATCGATTGTAGCCATATCGATCGGTTGCAGCCTTGGATACCAATTTTTAGTCATTATTCCTTTGTAATCAATCGACACATCCCTGAAACTAATAAATAAAATTTGATCGACACAACTCTACAACCGATCAGCTTATACCGAAAGATACAACTCTGTAACTGATCAACTTATGCTAATAGACACATCTCTACAACTGATCAATTTATGCCAATAGACATGACTCTGCAATCAATCGACTTATATCGATAAACATAGCTCTATAACTGGTCAAATTATACTGATAGGCACAACTTTACAATCGATTAACTTATACCAACAGATATGACTCTATAACTGATCATATTATATCGACAGACACAACTCTGCAACTGATCAACTTATGCTGGTAGACATCTCTCTGCAATTGATCAGCATATGCCGATAGACACGGATTTGTAATCGATCGACTTACACTAACAGACACTACCTTGCAACTGATCAATTTATGCTAATAGACATGGCTCTACAATCGATCGGCTTATGCCAACAGACATGGATCTACAACTGATTGACATCTCTGAAACCAATCAACACCTCTACAACCGATCATCACCTCTATAATCGATAAACACCTCTATAATTGATCAAAATATCTACAATTGATCGACAACTCTACAACTGATCGACACCTCTACAACCTACTGACATAGCTTTGCAACTAATAATCTTATGTCGATAGACATGAATTTGCAACCGATCAACTTATGTTGATCATCTTGGGCTAATCAACACTCCTCTACAACCGATTGGCTTATGTTGATAGACACTCCTCTTCAACCTTGGCATGTTTTTCATTGTTTTAGAGTGATGTATGTTTATAGATACCCACTAATGTATATATACGGGTAGTATATGAGGTGATTTGGATGGGAAAAATAAAATCATTTATAATTTGAAGGTGAATTGGGCAGGAAAATCAAAACCATTTATAATTTGAGGTTGACAAATTAAAATAAAAATATTTTAGTTATTTTCAATGACAGGCAAATTTACCCTAAAAAAAATTCCACCCTATAATTTTTGGATGAATGGGCCTAGTGAAATGATCCAAAATTAGCCTTTTCAAGATTTAAAAAAATAATAATTGTAATTTGACACGGTTTGAAATTTTTTGGAGAAAAATAATTGGAATTCGCCATGCATACTTCTCCATATTTTGTCGAGAATCCAAGACAATTCGCCTTCAATTTATAAATAGATTTCGGGGCCGAACCCTTATGCATAACCCTAGTTCCATACCTAGAGATGCATGGTAACTATCATTATATGAAAATTCCACTAGGTATAAGTAGTCTTTCCACTTTGTGTGCTGATCCATGCAGTACATCCTCAAAATATTTTCAAGCACTTGATTCACCTACTTAGTCTATTCATATATTTTTGGATGATATGCAATAATGATACTTAGTTTAGTTCCTAATTCTTGATGCAATGCTTACCAAAATTCAGAAGTAAACCAAGAATCTCTATAAAAAATGATAACTTTTGGAAACCCATGTAGCCTTACTTCCCTAGAAAACTTACTCACTATCATGGAGGCATCATATTGCACATTACCTTGTATAAAATGTGTGACTTTGGTTAGTTTATCCATAATTACAAAAATTGCATCATGCCTGAATCTTGTTTTAGGCAATCCCACTATAAAATCTATTGATACTACTTGTCACTTTTGTTAGGGTACCTTATACGGGTACAAATTTCTAGCTGGGTGCAAATGTTATGCTTTTAATTTTTTTAATTCCAAATATTTAGCCATATAATGGGTAATATCTTTGTTCATTTCAAGCCAATAATAATTTTTTTCAAATTTTCATACATTTTTGCTCCTCCTGGGTGCACAAAATAAGGAGTGTTATGCGCATCCTTAAGGATTATTTCTCTCAATCCTTCCAATCCTCCCAATATAGGGATTACCAACCTATTTTTAAAAATCAATAGATCATATTTAAACACATACTCTATGTCCTTACCAGGTTTTTGACCAACCTGATCCATACAAGATTGACAAAATTCATATTTCTTTTGCCATAACATAATTTGATCTAACAGATCATACTGATATTTTGCCATTGCAGTAATACACCCTCTCCTACTTAGAGCATCAATGAACTTATTATCCTAACCCTTAATTTATTTGATTTCAAAATCGTACTCTACTAAGAATTCAATCCAACGTCACTACCTGTTAATTAATAAGGGTTGAGTACATATACTCTTAATAATTTGGTGGTCAGTCTTCAACTCAAATGGTTTTCCTTGCAAAAAATATTGTTAAATTTTTAAAGCATGTACCATTGCTACCAAATGTAAATTATGAGTGCATAATTAACCTCATGCCTCTTAAGTTTTATATATTCATAGGCTATAACAATATTATTTTGGGTCAAAACCCCTCCTAACCCTTGAATTGATGTGTTTGTACATACTGTAAACTGCTTGTTAGGGTCATGAAACTATAGGATTGGAGTAGTTTTCAATACCTCTTTCAAAATATAAATGCATTTTCACACTGCTTAGTCCACTTGAAGCTTTTTCCCTTCCTTTGAATATTTGTAATGGGTTGTGCAATATTTGAAAATTCTTTGACAAACCATCTCTAATAGCTTGTAATTCCCATAAAAATTTGCACCTTATTAACATTAGTAGGTGTTGGAAAATCAGTAATTACTTCACCCTTTTTGGTGTTATCTATGATAATAAAGTTAACACAAAGGATCTACTTCCATTTATAGTAAAATGGAAATATCCATAAGTTGGGTTCATTGAAAGTAATTTTCATGGTGCTCTCAAAGGAGACATGGAAAAAGCTGGTGGAGATGGTGTTTTTAAAATAATGAAAGAAAAATTTTCATCACTTACACAAAAGCATAAATAAATTCAACTAATAACTATGCAAAGTCTAGGGTGTAATTGGGTTCCAAGGAAATAACTCTCAATGAAGATTTAAATCCCTTTGAAATATTTCTTCAATATAATCAAAAAATGGGAAGAGAAAACTAGGGCTTCAATTGGGTAGCCAAAGAGATTTTTTGTTACTGTGGACTTGAAGACAAGATTTCTTCTCTAGGAGGGCCCAATGGGGATACCTCTGGATCCTATTTTAAATATTTATAGTTATTTTACATATTTTTTAAAGGATAAATATCCATCAGATACTAAAGAAGCACAAAACATTACATTAAAAATGATCTTTATGACTGCTGGAAATAGACCAACATCTCAATGAGTTAATGGATGCTTGCCACAGTCAGAATCAAGGCCAAATATTATCATTGAGCAAAGGATGGTCAAAGAAATAATTTTATATAGAGCCAATCATGATTTGATTTGTAAATTCATGGGTATTCACCCTACCCTAAATTTTTTGCATTCCTGGATTCGGTAAAATTGGGAGCCTCTTGGTGAGTATTCTTTATGGGTTATTAGCAATGGATATTTTGTTGTTAGTTTTTCTTCACTTGTTGATAGAAATATGGATTTCAAATGAGAAAAAGAGGAATCCTAGTTTGGAAGGATTATTTGTTCAACCCTAGAGAGTGGGATTTGATACTCAAATTGAACCCACTGTTGTTCGGTTTGGATTTGTTTGTATGAACTTCGAATGGAGTTTTTGAGTGATCATGTATTGGAAATTATCAACAATTTCCTTGGAAGATATTGGGTGTTTTCGAAGATACAATGTAAAGAAACACAATTGTTTATGCAATATTATGTGTGGAAATGGATCTTAGCCAACCTTTGCTAGTAGAGGTGGAACTCAAACTTGCAATACTATCTTGGATTCAACAACTATATTATGAGGCATTGCATTTTAGATGTAGATTTTATCACAAATATGGGCATTTATCCTAATATTGCACAAATAATATGAACATAAAAATGGAGGCTCCTCTAGGAATATCAAACCTTCCTAAGGAGAGTAAGTAAAAAATAAATAAAGAAACAACCAATATTTCTCAGGTCAAATAAGTATAGGGAGATGGTTTTGAACAACCCAAAAGAAGAAAGCAAAAGAAAAAATATGGTAAATAGAAAACCCAACTCAAGCCCTCCAATAGGTATGATATATTTAAGACACTAATGGACCAAGAAGAAGAACAATTTATGGAAGAAGTAGATGGGAATAATAAAAATAATAACAACCATTTCCAAGCCCCTATTTCATCTCCTCCCATCATAGAGCAAGTAATTGGGTGCAGTGAGTTACAACAATAAGAGAGTGTAGGGGCATTGATGGTGCATAAACAAGAGTAATCGATAATCAAGGATACAATCATGGTCATAGAAAAAAAGAACAAAGAAAGGCCAACTCCAGGGATAAATCGGGTGAAAAGAGATAAAAAATAGCAGCTCTCAAGGAGTGGGTAGAAAATAAAATAAGGAATCGATAGCAATTCAAGGAGACAAACTGATCATTAGAGGATCGGTGAGGCCAATAGATTTTTACTGCTCTCAAGGTAACCAATGATTATACAATCATGGAATGTTAGGGGTTTAAAAAGTAGAACCCATCAATCTGCTATTTGAAGACTCTTAGAAAAATGTAAAATAAAATTTTTGCTTATCCAAGAGACAAAAATGTCGTTGGATATTATGTGTAAAATAGTAAATAGACTTTGGAGGGGTGCTGGTCATATGGAAGTGGCTACCCAAGGGGGCTTAGGGGGTATAGTTACTTTTTGGGACTCTCTTTAATGGAATACAATAGAACATATAGATTGGAGGGGTGTCCTCACATCACTACAAGGGTACAAGTACCCTTGTAGGCTGTGCTACACCATTCTAATCAAAAGCGATAATTATTTAATTAATTCACAAAAATACAACCAATCATCAATCAATTGTTTACACAATGCGGAATATGAAATGTATAATTAAATTCTGCTACTTAAGGATGGTTTGTCCTCGCCACTAGGAGGGCTCGGTCCTCTGCATAATTGCAAGTGATAAATGAATAAGAGATAATGATGATAAAACCAGTTGGATAGCTAAACTATAAATAATAATTAAAAAATATTTGCAACATAGCCGATGGCTATTATATTTGGAATGTAACATGGCTCCCCTCCTTGGAAAGCTTTGTCCTCAAAGCTAGAAATATCTAAAAAATACTTTCAGGTTCCCATGTAGCATCTTCTTTCGATAGGTCCCATAATTTGAAGAGAAATTCCTGGATGTGATGGGATCTCAGCATACGTGTTCTAATTTATAAAATTACTTTAGGTTGGAGATATATATGTCCTTCTTCATCAAGTATAGGTAATTTTAATTGAGATTGTACTTTCTAGCAAATCATATTTTTGAGACAAAAAATGTGAAATACTAGATGTATACAAGGTGAGGGATGAAGCTCTAATTTATATGCCACTTCACTAATGCGACACACTATTTTGTAAGGGCCATAAAATTGTGGAGCTAACTTTTGACTGGTCTTGATCTTCAATAAAAATTGTTTGTAGGGTTGTAAATGTAGGAACACCATATCACCAGTATTGAATTGTCTTTTTGAGTGGTGTGTGTCTTGCTGCTGCTTCATATAATTTTATGCTTGAGCCAAATTGTCTTTGAGAATGGTGAGCATGGACTGTCAATGTTGAAACCAATCATCTACTTGGGCTACTTTGGAAGATCCTGGTACATAATCTGCTATTGTTGGTGGCTTAATTCCATATAATGCTTCAAAGGAATACATCTTAATGGAATAATGGTACGAAGTGTTGTACCACAATTCTGCAAAGGAAATCCACTAACTCCATTGATATTGTTTATCCAGAATAAAACATCTTAGGTAGGTACCAAAACATTTATTAACTACCTTAGTTTGGCCATATGTTTATGGATGGTATGCAGAGGATATATTTAATTTGGTACCACTAAGTCGAAATAATTCTTTCTAAAAGCTGCTAGTAAATATGGGATCACGATCACTTACAATATGTTTTGGTATTCCATGCAATTTGAAAATTGAGTCAATAAATACCTTAGCCACTTTGCTTGCTGAAAATGGAAGTTGTAGAGCCTGGAAGTGAGCATATTTGGAGAGGCGATCTATTACCATGAAAATTACTATTTTGCCTTCTAACTTAGGAAGAACTTATAAAATCCATTGAAATATGTTCCCACTGATGATCTGGAATGGGTAATGGTTGAATCAACCCTAGTGATTTGACTATTTCACCCTTATTGTGTTGGCATACTTCACATTCAACCACCCATTGTTTGAAATTTGCTTTTAATCCTGTCCAAAAAAAATATTTTTTAATCCACATATAAGTTTTCAAAAAACCTAAATATCCTGCTGATGGAGAAGCATGTGACTCATATATAATCCTTGATTTGATTGTCTAAGTGTGTGGAATGTAAATACGATTCTTCCTTCTTAATATCTTGTCTTCATAGGAAAAAAGAGGATGCTTGGATGAATCCAACAACAAATATTGAATTATTTGAGCAATTTCTATATTGGAAAACCATTCTTCCTATAGCTAAGATACCCATTGAGAATGAGGACCTGAAATAACATTAATAACAACTTCATCTTCATATTTGCGTGATAATGCATCTACTACCACATTTTCTTTCTCTTTCTTGTACTCGATAACGAAATAATATCCCAATAATATTTTTAACTACTTGTTCTATTATGGATAAGAAAATTGTTGTTCGAGAAAGTTCTTGAGACTACTATGATCGGTTTTAATAATGAAGCGACTACTAATTAAGTAGTGTCTCCATTTCTCCACTGCATGTAGAATAGCCAATATTTTATTCTCATATGTGGATCTTCCCAAATTTTTTCCTAAAATTTGTTTACTTTCAAATACCAAGGGATGACCTTCCTACATTAATACTTCCCCAATACCTATTCCTCAAGCATCACATTCGATCATAAATGGTTTGTGAAAATTCAAATTTGCCAATACTGGAGTAGTTCACATTGCTTCTTTGAGAGCCTCAAAGACTTTAGTAGTTGTTTTCAACCAATGAAAAGCATCCTTTTTTGTAAGAGTTGTGAGAGGAGCTACAATTTTTCCATATTTATGCATAAACTTGTGATAGTATCCCGTGAGACCCAAAAAACCATGAAGTTTCTTGATAGTTTTAGGTAAGGGCCAATCCTGAATTACCTTTATCTTATTGGGATCCACTTTAACACCTTCGTGAGAAATTATATGACCCAGGTACTCAACTTCTTGAATACCAAAAGAGCATTTAGATCATTTTACAAATAATTTTTCCTTGTGTAGTATATGAATAACCTTTCCCACATGCAACAAATGATCATTCCATGATTTACTATATATGAGTATGTCATCAAAGAATACTAGGATAAGTTTACGAAGAAATTAATGAAACACATGGTTCATGAGACTTTGGAATGTGGATGGGTTATTAGTGAGACCAAAAGGTATGACTAGGAATTCATAGTGACCTTCATGGGTGTGAAAAGCTATTTTAGGAATATCTTCTTCCCTAACTCTAATTTGGTGAAACCTCGAATGCAAGTCCAAATTTGTAAAAAAATTTGCACCATGTATTTCATATAATAAATCATCAATGATAGGTATAGGGAATTTATACTTGATGGTTATTTTTGTAAGGGGACACAAATATGGACACATACGCCAAGCATTGTATTTGTGATGGGCCAAAAATACTGGTGAAGAATAGGGACTAGTGCTGTGACAGATGACTCAATGTTCTAATAGTTCTTGGATAATTTTTTCAATTTCTAATTCTTGAGGTTGGGGATATCAATAAGGATGACCATTAGGAAGAAGACTTCCTGGAATAAGATGTATGACATGGTCATGGGATATTTTGGGAGGTAGTCCTTTTGGTTCTTGGAAGACCTCATCATAGTTGGCCACAATGTTTTGTAAATATTCTGATTGGATTTTTGGAGTATCTTGTGCTTGTATTTCCATAAAATTAATTTGAGCAATGAATCTATAACTACCTTTTCTTAATATTTTTTCCATGCTATGCAAACTTACGATATTTTATGGAGGTGGTGAAATTCCTTGGAGGTGAATGGTCTTCCCATTTTATTTACATTCAACAAATCGCTTCTTGTAATTAAAATCGACCGTGGTTTCCATTTGTTCTAGCCATGCAACTCCCAAGATAATTTTTTAATTGCCTAAATTCATAATAAAAAGAGGACCCTACCAAGTGTAACTTCCCATTTGCAATAAAATTTAAGATGTTCTACCTATACATTGAGCACTTCCCTCGTTTGTAGTTAGAACTTGAAATTTATCTTGGTTGGAGGAGTTGATGTGCAAGTTTAATGCCCTGGCAATATTTGTGTCAATAAAGTTATGAGTACTTCCTGAATCAATTAATATAGTTACCTTCCTTTGTCGAATGAACCCTGATACCTTGATTGTATGGTGAGTTGATAAACCCATAAGAGCATGTACTAAAATTACCATAGTATCTTCCTCAACTATGGCCTCCTCGTGTTCAATTTGGTCTTCGTCTATGGGATAGTTAGGTGAGTTGGTATCCTCTATTTATTCATCTTCCTTTTTAACATATTTAATTTGAAATTTATATCGTAGTACACATGACTAATATTTTGGATGGTGATTACAACATTTATAGTAGAAATATCTGGATGGTTGATCATTTATATGAAAGGAGTTGTTGCGGTATTGAGGTTGACCATATAAATCACATCGTATAGATGTTCCTATTTGCACCTTCTTCTCAGCCAACTTGGCAATCCTTGTACAGGTATCTAAAGAGGATGGATCTTGTAGGTCTACTTTGAAATGAATATTCTCTTTCAACCCATTTCTAAAATAAAATACCACCGAATTGGATTGTAAGTTTCTTGCATAGGAAAGCAGGCTAGTGAGTTCTAAGATATAATCCACTACTGATCTATTTTCTTAAATGATAACAACCGCATAATGTATGAAGATGAGGATCCTTCATCAAATCTATTAAGAAAATATCTGGTGAAATCATCCCAGTAGATGGTATTTCCCTTCTCATGTTCGAGACATACAAATCATTGATAAGTTTTAGTACCTAGTTTGGAGGCAACAAAAGGAACTTTTTATGAATCTTGAATTCAGTATAGGTCTAAAATTCCTTCCATTTTAGCTATCCATCCACATGGATCATGACCCTCAAATGTGGGCATATCAATGCATGGAAAATTGACACCATTAGGACCTCTTGGTTGTTGGTAAACTTCATCTCTATATTGGTCCTTATTATACCTATGTCTATGAAAGTGATTTTGGGTATTATCATTATGACCTCTTTGTTGTTCATAGACTTCTTCTCCATCCTGATCCTCATTGTTCCATTGTCTATGGTAGCAATTTGGGTTAGGAGGGGTTGGTTGGCTTTGTTTTTCCACTAGTTGGTTCACTACTATGGTCAATATGTTCATGATGTCTACTAAATATTGCATAGTTGAGGTGTTGGTATTGGGGTTTCCTATTTCCTCATGTGTGATATTATCATGGGAAGAAGTAGGATAAGGATTGGATGTCATGGTGTAAAGGAGTGGATGATCAGGATCAAGTCTATTAATGCGTAAGGAAGAAGAATAATGTGTACCTTTTTTCTTGGAGGTCTTCTTTGTGACTTTAAGATCCTTTCGTTTGAGTTCTCAAATCTAGTTAATCGATCATTTTATCCTTTGGTCCACCTTCCAATCATATACTAGCTAAAGGATTATGCTTTATATTTAAGATTCTACAAAAAATTTGGTTAATTCCTCCAAAATTATTTGTTTTTTGTATAGTCGTCGTTCCAACTATGATGTGAAATTGAAATGTTTTATTTTTCAATGACTAGATCTCCCAACGACTAGATTTTTAATTGAATTTATGTTGGCAATTTTGGGTACCTTGGGTACATTGCCTTTGCTCAAGTGTAGAAGTTGTCATTGATGTCAAGAAGCTCTTGAAGGAATTTGATTTAATGTCAGATTATTCAGAGCATGGACAGTGGGTTTCCAAAAAGATCATAGTAGCCCATTTGCAAAAGATCAAAGAAAAAAAGACAAGTTAGAAAAAGTTTGCAGCAGGCTGGAAAAACTGTCGCGATTTCGCGACATGTTGGAAGAGAGAGAAGAAGCTGGCAAAACTGTCACGATTTCGTGACATGTTGGAAGAGAGAGAAGAAGCTGGCAAAACTGTCACGATTTCATGACATGTTGGCAGAGAAGGAGAGCAAGGTGGAAAGTGTCACGATTTCGTGACATGTCGCATTTTCGTGACTCGAAAAGTGTAGGAAGGCAGAAAAGGAAAAGTGTCGCGATTTCGTGACATATTGCAAAGAAGATTGTACGGACCGAAAAGTGTCACGATTTCATGACATGTTGCAGGAGAGGGAGTCCGAAAGGAAAAATGTCATGATTTCATGACATAATGCTGAAAGGAGAGTCCATAGTGTGAACTGTCACGATTTCATGACAAGTTCGAAGAGAGAGAAAGTTACTCGAAAGGTGTCATGATTTCATGACATGCTGAAGAGTTCGAAGTGAGAACAGTCACGATTTCTTGACATCTAAAAAAAGTGAGGACTATCATGATTTCATGACATGCTAAAAAGCTCGAAGTGAGAACTGTCACGATTTCATGACATGCAGCAAAGGGAAGAGTCTGAAATGAGAAGCGTCACGATTTCATGACGGGCTACAAAGAAAGCGTACGAAAGCTGAAAGCGTCACGATTTCATGATAGGATGAAAGAAAAGCGTACGGATGCAGAAAGTGTCATGATTTCATGATAGGCAGAAGTGAAGAAGCCAATGGATGAAGATGTAGCGATTTCATGACAGGATGAAAGAAAAGCGTACGGATGGAGAAAGTGTCACGATTTCATGACAGAAACTGGAAGTAGGTCTTCTATAGGAGAAGTGTCACGATTTCATGACAGAAGCAGAAAGGAAGGCTATGAAGACAAAAGCGTCACGATTTCATGACATGTTCCAGTTTCATGGGAGTAAGGCAGAGAGAAGCTCAAGGCAACGAAAGTGTCACGATTTCATGACATGTTTCATTTTCGCTAGTGCAAGCCGAGAAAAGGTTGAGAAAGTGAGAAGGGTCACGATTTCATGACAGGAGTGAAGATGACGTCAGCAAAGGTAGTAGTGTCATGATTTCATGACAAAAGTAGAGAAGAAGGCCATGAAGTCAGAAGGGTCATGATTTCATGATAGAAGAGAAGATGACGTCAGCAGAAGCAGAAAGTGTCACGATATCATGACAAAAGCCATAAGATAGTGTTCGGTTGCAAAGGTGTCATGATATCGTGACATGTTGTAGTTTCACGAGAAAAGCTATAGAACCACAGAGGCGGTTGAAGCCGATAGAGTTGAATTTGAGCCGATGCAGTTTAGGGTTTTGCAATCGATGAAGTTAAGGGTAGCAGTCGACTAAGATCAAGGTTTTGATCTTGAAAGTTTTAGTATAAAAGCAGGGCTGCTTGGAGAGAAAATGATATCGATCAAAGTGTGCGTTCGAAGAGCGGCGTTCATAGACTGTGCGAAGTGAAGAAGTTCGATCATCGAGAGCAGAGTGCATTCTGTCGAATCTTCCAAGTGAGAGAGATTGCAAGGAAGCAGAGTGCGCGAAGACTATGCAGCTGTAATTGTGCAGAGGTGCAAAGGTCAAGGGCAGTTGTGATTGCGCAAAAAGAGCGAAGGACTATGTTTTTGTGCAGACCAAAAAAAGAGGACAAAAGACGTCTGTGCCAGATCGAAGGACTGTGTTCGGTGCAGATCAGAGAAAGAGAAATCGAGGACATTTGTGCTAGACCGAAGGACTGTGTTTAGTGCAATTTTGAGGACCAGCTTTGGAGGTGATAGAGTTGAGGACAGAGGTCTCCAGCTAGAGCAGGGAAGACAGGTGTCTTCTATGGATAGAGTTCCATTTGCTAAGGGCAGAGGAGGCAGAGGTCTTCTAGAGGATCACCAGCCAGAACAGAGCTAGGGGATTGGTGTCTCCTTTGGGTTGATGCCCATAAATATTGTAATCGGGAAAGGTATTCCCAGATTTTGAGTTGATAAAATTTAGTGAGAGATTTTATCCGTGGAGTAGCCCGCTTTGGGTGAACCACGTAAATTGTTGTGTCTCTTTTGTGGATGGTGTTTTGTGCATTGTTTTAATTACTGCTGTTGATATTGCTTTCTATACTCTGCATAATATTGATTTGAAAGTTGATTTGGAGAAAAAAGGTAAAAAGTGGTCTTATACTGTTCACCCCCCCTCTCAGTATAAGCTTGTGTTCTTCAATTGGTATCAGAGCCAGTGCCTTCGAAAAGTTTAACAGCTTGAAGGAAAAGCTAGCAAAGAACACAATGGATTATTCAAGTGGCAATGCAGCACCTATTCTTGATGGATCAGATTTTGGTCTTTGGAGTGCAAGGATGAAGGTTCATCTAATGGCTCTTGGGAATGAGGTTTGGGAAGTGATTGAAGATGGGTACACTATTCCTGTAAATGGTCCATATACTAAAGAAGATAGGCTCCTACATCACAGCAATTCAAAAGCAATGAATGCAATCTTGAAAGGTTTACAGAAAGCAGATCTCACCAAAGTAATTCACTGCAAGACAGCTAGTGAAATGTGGAAACAGCTGCAGGTGGTTCACACAGGTGATGTAAATGTCCGAAAGGCCAAGTTGAGACACTTCAAAGGTATGTTTGAACAACTCAAGATGAATGATGATGAAAATATTAGTGACTACATGCTTCGTATGGATGAGGTTGTTAACTCCATGAAAGACTTAGGTCTTGAGCTTGCTGAAAATGATGTTTGTGATAAGATTTTAAGATCTCTTCCTAATAGATTTAGTGAAAATATTTTTGCTATTGAGGAAGCTAAAGATTTGGATAAGTTGAAAAAGGATGAGCTCCATAGTATACTTGCAGCATTTGAGTTGAGAACTCAAGTGAAGGTTGATGTCAAGAAAGAGGCAGCTTTCAAGGCTACCAAGAAATCCAAAGGTAAACAGATTCAAGAGAGTGATGAGTCTTCTAGTGATGAAGAGGCATATTACAGCAAGAAAGGCAAGTTCTCTAGAAAGCACAAAAGCATGAAGAATATAAGATGTTTCAATTGTGGAAAGTTTGGCCATTATGCTACTGATTGTACTATTTCCAAGTATGAAAGTGATGAAGATAAACAGGATTCTAAGAGCAAGGATTCTAAAAAATTCAAACATCACAGGAAGAACAAAGATGAGCACAACAATCACGGAAAGAGGTATTCTCACAAGCACAAGAAGAGTTTCTACCTAGACAAAGCAAGTAAGTGTTCTAGTAGTGATAGTGAAAGTTCTTCAAGTGATAGTGAAAATGAGATGTTGTTCATATCAAAAAAAGAGGAAGAACCGAAACATAGATTCATTATCATGAAATGTTTTAGATGTGGAAATTTTGGTCACCTTGAGGATGATTGCACAAATAATGAATTGGTTACTAGTATGTATGAGGATGCTTCAGAAAACTATAAGGAAGATGCTTGTATGGTTTTTGAAAAGGGTAGCACCTCTAGTGATAAGAAATCTGTAAAAGACTCTGATGATTCAGAAAGCAAACAAATAAAGGATCTTGAAAGTGAACTTACCAATGCTCTTAGTGTTTTGAAAAAGGAAAGAAAGAAGAATGCCAGACTCAAGGATAAGTTAGATGAATGTTGTATGGAGAGAGATGATCTTACAAAAAGTCTTGACTTCTCTATGGCTAAGACACAAGAACTCAAGGACGAGTTAGAGTCTAAGATTCTTCAATATAATGAGTTGGAACAGAAAATGGCTTCTTTGGAAGTGGAAACTAAAGAGTACAAGGATAAACTGTACAGGTTTCAAGATAGCTCCAAAAGGGTTAAGTCTCTCATCAAAGGTCAAAGAAAACCAACAGATAAAATAGGTCTCGATTTTGTTGAGCCGCACAAGGAACAGGTTGGGGAATCTAGCAAGAGATTTCAAAAGGAAGAGAATTCTGATGAAGAAAGTACTTCAGATCATGAGTCCATGAGTGATAGATGCACAGAAATAGAAAACGAAATTCAGATTGTGAAGAAGAAGTTTTCGGGACCCAAGAGGTCGAATAAAAGAAAATTTCACGACAGATGTTTTGCGTGTCACAGGTTTGGTCACATGGCTGTGCATTGCATGACTCAAGTAAGGAAGGTAAATGACAGTTTCAGAGGTAGCAATTTCTTTCAAGGGTATTGCTACTCTTGTAATCAGTTTGGGCATAAGGCATTTTTTTGCAAGGCTAATAACAGGAACTCGGTTAGTCAGAACAGGCGGATTCGAAGAACAGGTATGCCTAAAAGAAATAACATTATTACCTGTTATAAGTGCAACAATGATGGTCACATAGCTAGACAGTGTAGAGCTGATCTTCCAAGGTACAGGAATAGGAACAGTGGTATGAACAGGTCCAAGGATCAGAACAGTGACAGGAACAAGAACAGGAATATTGACAAAAAATTCAAAAGAAGGCCCGACAAGGAAATTGTAGATGCTGATGATGATCAGTGCCTAATGGGAGTTTTACTCCCACCCCTATTTTAATCACCTCATCAAGAGGTGGGGGAGGGACTAAGCTAAGAGGCTCATTCTTAGTCCCAAGCCCCAAAGGTGACCCTTTGCCATTGATGACAAAGGGGGAGAGATATGAGTAAGGGGGAGAGCATCAAGTGAAGAGAAGAGCTTCAAGTCAGGGGGAGCAAAACTTCAAAGGCAGATTCTCCAGTTGTTAGCACAGCTGGTTTCAGTTTTGGCTCTTGAGTTGTGTTTTCAGTAAAGGTTTGCCATCAATGACAAAGGGGGAGATTGTTGGCAATTTTGGGTACCTTGGGTACATTGCCTTTGCTCAAGTGTAGAAGTTGTCATTGATGTCAAGAAGCTCTTGAAGGAATTTGATTTAATGTCAGATTATTCAGAGCATGGACAGTGGGTTTCCAAAAAGATCATAGTAGCCCATTTGCAAAAGATCAAAGAAAAAAGACAAGTTAGAAAAAGTTTGCAGCAGGCTGGAAAAACTGTCACGATTTCGCGACATGTTGGAAGAGAGAGAAGAAGCTGGCAAAACTGTCATGATTTCATGACATGTTGGAAGAGAGAGAAGAAGCTGGCAAAACTATCACGATTTCATGACATGTTGGCAGAGAAGGAGAGCAAGGTGGAAAGTGTCACGATTTCATGACATGTCGCATTTTCATGACTCGAAAAGTGCAGGAAGGCAGAAAAGGAAAAGTGTCACGATTTCGTGACATATTGCAAAGAAGATTGTACGGATCGAAAAGTGTCACGATTTCATGACATGTTGTAGGAGAGGGAGTCCGAAAGGAAAAATGTCATGATTTCATGACATAATGCTGAAAGGAGAGTCCACAGTGTGAACTGTCATGATTTCATGACAAGTTCAAAGAGAGAGAAAGTTACTCGAAAGGTGTCACGATTTTGTGACATGCTAAAGAGTTCAAAGTGAGAACAATATTTCAAATTTACATCTAAAAGCTCAAAGTGAGAACTATCATGATTTTATGACATGCAGCAAAGGGAAGAGTCTAAAATGAGAAGCGTCATGATTTCACGATGGGCTACAAAGAAAGCGTACAAGTAAAGCGTCGTGATTTCATGACAGGATGAAAGAAAAGTGTACGGATGAAAGTGTCACGATTTCATGACAGAAGTGAAGAAGCCAGCGGATGAAGATGTAGCGATTTCATGACAGGATGAAAGAAAAGCGTACGGATGGAGAAAGTGTCACGATTTCATGACAGAAACTGGAAGCAGGTCTTCTATAGGAGAAGTGTCATGATTTCATGACAGAAGTAGAAAGGAAGGCTATGAAGACAAAAGCGTCATGATTTCATGACATGTTCCAGTTTCATGGGAGTAAGGCAGAGAGAAGCTCAAGGCAACGAAAGTGTCACGATTTCATGACATGTTTCATTTTTGCTAGTGCAAGCTGAGAAAAGGTTGAGAAAGCGAGAAGGGTCACGATTTCATGACAGGAGTGAAGATGACGTCAGCAAAGGCAGTAGTGTCATGATTTCATGACAAAAGTAGAGAAGAAGGCCATGAAGTCAGAAGGGTCATGATTTCATGATAGAAGAGAAGATGACGTCGGCAGAAGCAGAAAGTGTCACGATATCATGACAAAAGCCATAAGATAGTGTTCGGTTGCAAAGGTGTCACGATATCGTGACATGTTGTAGTTTCACGAGAAAAGCTATAGAACCACAGAGGCGGTTGAAGCCGATAGAGTTGAATTTGAGCCGACGTAGTTTAGGGTTTTGTAGCCGACGAAGTTAAGGGTAGTAGCCGACTAAGATCAAGGTTTTGATCTTGAAAGTTTTAGTATAAAAGTAGGGCTGCTTGGAGAGAAAATGATATCGATCGAAGTGTGCGTTCGAAGAGCGGCGTTCGTAGATGGTGCAAAGTGAAGAAGTTCGATCGTCAAGAGCAGAGTGCATTCTGTCGAATCTTCCAAGTGAGAGAGATTGCAAGGAAGTAGAGTGCACGAAGACTATGTGGTTGTAATTGCGCAGAGGTGCAAAGGTCAAGGGCAGCTGTGATTGCGCAAAAAGAGCGAAGGACTATGTTTTTGTGCAGACCAAAAAAAGAGGACAAAAGACGTCTGTGCCAGACCGAAGGACTGTGTTCGGTGCAGATCAGAGAAAGAGAAATCGAGGACATTTGTGCTAGACCGAAGGACTGTGTTTAGTGCAATTTCGAGGACCAGCTTTGGAGGTGATAGAGTTGAGGACAGAGGTCTCCAACTAGAGCAGGGAAGACAGGTGTCTTCTATGGATAGAGTTCCATTTGCTAAGGGCAGAGGAGGCAGAGGTCTTCTAGAGGATCACCAACTGAACAGAGCTAGGGGATTGGTGTCTCCTTTGGGTTGATGCCCATAAATATTGTAATCGGGAAAGGTATTCCTAGATTTTGAGTTGATAAAATTTAGTGAGAGATTTTATCCGTGGAGTAGCCCGCTTTGGGTGAACCACGTAAATTGTTGTGTCTCTTTTGTGGATGGTGTTTTGTGCATTGTTTTAATTACTGTTGTTGATATTGCTTTCTATACTCTGCATAATATTGATTTGAAAGTTGATTTGGAGAAAAAAGGTAAAAAGCGGTCTTATACTGTTCACCCCCCCTCTCAGTATAAGCTTGTGTTCTTCAATTTATAGTTCCAATGACTACTTCTGAATTATCCAATGGCTAGTGTTGACTATGACATCTAATGGCTAGTTTTGGACCTTGACTAGTTGTTGTTAGGCTCAGTGGTATACCACTTGCCACATGATAACAATGGATAGGGAAACATGGAATCCTAAACACCAAAGATCAAGAGGGGAAAAATGATATATGACATGTGACTCAAACATCAAAACCACCATACGATTGAAAAGGATGACACGAAGTTTGACATGAGAATTGTTACCCTAGGTGACTCGAGATCATACAACCGAAGAGGATGACATGGATTTTAAGTGACACAGACAAAGCGATACAATAATAATAATAAGAGATACAAAGACTCGATATATGACACTCGCTTGACACCCTAGGCAACACTAAATATCACACGATGAGGATGACCCGACTCAAAGTGACCAAATTAAGTGACACAAGGACCTGATAAAAGACACACATTCAATAGCGAGGATGAAGCAACATGGAAGGAGCAACAAGGTTTTGGCATACATGTGGGGAGACTAGTGTGTGACCAGTGTCACACCTTATAAACACCCTTTCTATCCTTACACCATAAATGTATGATAAGTATCCCACAAGAAATTAAAAAAAATAAAAAAATAAACGGTACCTTAGGTTAAACGCGTTCTAATTTTAATTGTTGATTTTTATTGGCCTACAACCTTTGCAACTGTGTAGGGATGAAATGCATAATTTGGTTTAGATTTCCAACATGGAATTTTGTTGCTTTGTGTTCAAATCACCTGGTTGTGTGAATATCAGTAACTGATGCTTTGATTGGAATTCTCGAAAGGAGGAACATGATGATTATTCATGTGTATCAATCACTCATTTCTGATGTGCATAGGTTTTGATAGTGCTTTAGTAATAGATTTCCCAGAATTTTGAATGGTTTAGACATAATTTCATCCATGTTGCACCATTTTTCCTAGTGTTTATGCGATGTGCTTCGATAGCAACTTCTCTGGCCAGTGGTTTCTTGAACGCACCTGGTGATAGCGGAGAATTTTTTGGATCAAGTGACAACAAACCATATATCCTTTGGTGTGTGAGATTGACCAACCTAATACCACATGCAAGGGTACAGGTACCCTTGTAGGTTGTGCTACACCATTCAAATCAAAAGCAATAATTATTTAATTAATTCACAGAAAATACAGTAAACAATCATCAATCAATTATTTACATGATGTAAAATATGAAATGTATAATTAAATTCTACCACTTAAGGAGGGCTAGTCCTCACCACTTGGAGGGCTCAATCCTATGCGTAATCACAAGTGATAAATGAATAACAAATAATGATGATAAAATTAGTTGGATTGCTAACATATAAATAATAATTAAAATACATTTGTAATATAGCTTACGACTATTATATTTGGAATGTAACAATCACATTTTAGGAATAATGTCACAGTTGAACATGTTTTAATCATAAATTTTTATGGGTCTCAAAACCTATATGGTCAGATGCATCAATGGAAAGTTGCACATAACATGAGAGTCTCAAGGGAAGAGTTAGACTGGATTATTATTGGGGATTTTAATGCTAAATTATCCTCTAGATATCAGGAAGGAGAAATCCTAATTTTGGACCCAAGGGATCGACTTATGATTCCCCAAGTCCAGGAATTACACTTGGTCAATATTAAATGCCATGGAACCAACTATACTTGGACTAATAATAGGAGGGAGCCACATAGCAGGAAGGTAAAGTTAGATCATTTTTTGATTTGATATGACGCATTTGTAAAATAGAATATAATATTTTTAGATTTTGGAGGGTCTATTTTGAAATCACATTCTCATTTTGTTGGAAGGGGGGATCAAGACAATGCAACATCATAAACCATTTAAATTTGAAAACTTTTTGTTACAAAATTAGGAACTCCAAAATCAAATTCAATAGTGGTGGGAAGAAAGCCACACAACATATGGAATAGTAATATTTAAATTCCACAAACAACTACATTATGTCAAAGATCAACTAAAAAAATGGAGGTAAGCTAACAAGATAGACTTATAGGTCCAAAGAGGTCCATTGGTGGCCATATGAGATGATGTTAAAAAACACTTTGGGGAAGGAACAATTATAGTGCAGCTCAAATAAAAGGATTATGTATTGCGTAAAGTGGTTGAGGACATTGACAACCAAGAGGAAACCTATGCAAAATAGAGAGCAAGAATCACTTTTTTATTAGAAGGTGACAAAAATGCCAAAATTTTCCATCGAGCTTCCTATGCTAGGAGACAGATGAACAACATGGAAGCTCTTCAATATGAGAATGGATACTCCTTTGATACAATTCCAAGTATGAATTTCCATTTAATGGATTATTTTTCTAAAATGTTTAAGGAACGTATGGTGCAATATGAAGAGGCTCAAAAAGAAGTTCTTACTGTCATACCCTCTATTATATCTAAAGAATAAAATCAGGCCTTACTTAAACCCATTTATAGAGAGGAACTAAAAAATGTAGCCTTTTGAATGAGCACATTAAAACAGCATGTTTATATGGCTTTCCAATTGATTTTTTTAGGCCTTTTGGGATAACATGGAGGAGGATGTAATGGCTATTATAGAGGATTCTAAAGGTAGTAAAATAATTCTTAAATCATTAAATTATACTTTCATTACCTTAATTCCAAAAGGGGATGAGAGGGTGCATTTTTCAGATTACAAACCTATTGCCTTATGTGATATCATATATAAAATAATCACAAAGGTAATGGTTGAGCGAAAAACTCTTCTACATAGCATTATCTCCTCAAAGCAAGAGGATTTTATATAGGGTAGGTAGATCTTGGATGGTGTGGTTCTAGCTCAAGAGGCAATCCATTCAATGCAAACATCTGGTAATAGAGGAATGTTCATAAAATTGGATATGTCAAAGGCTTATGATAGGGTGGATTTGAGCTTCTTGTCAAAGATAGTGGTAGTATTTAGTTTCTCTCAATATTGTGTAGAATGGATCATGAGTTGTGTTTCTACTCTGACATACTTAGTGTTAATCAAGGGTCTTCCCTTGCAACCGTTTGGAGCTACTCGAGGCCTTTGTCAAGGATATCCTTGTTCCCCCTATATTTTTCTCATATTGGCTAAAGGCTTGGGTAGACTAATCTTAAGGAGAAGACAAAAAGGTTTGCTAATAGGTATTAAGGTGGGTGAGGAATTTTTGACTCACCTACAATTTATGGATGATACAGGATTGGTGAGAGTGGCCAACTTTAGGGAAGCAAGAATGATTAGAGATACACTTAATGTCTACCTTAGGGCTACAAACCAAGTCATCAACTACAAAAAATTCAAATTAGTATTTTTTAATCTTGATCAAAGGCTTCAGGATAGAATTTTAGAGATATTGGGATTGACAAGGACTTATCTCCCAATGGTATACTTGGGGGTCCATTTGCATTTTAAAAAACTAAAAATAGATATCTGGAGGAATATTTTTTATTGTATCAAGGAAAGAATAAATTATTGGTCTCACAAATGGTTAAGCTATGGGTTTAGATTAGCCATTTTGCATTCAATCATTTAGGCCATGCCAATTTATAATTTTTCTATCCTTGCTGCCCCATATACCATATGGAAGGAGTTGTACAAGATGGCTAGAAAATTTTTATGGGAAGGAGTAAAAGGAGAGAGGAAACGAGCCTTAGTAGGTTGGGAGAAAGTAAGCCAATCCAAGGTAAAAGGAGTTTTAATACTAAGAAGATAAAAGTTAAATAATAAATCTTTGGCTGGAAATCTTTACTAGAGGTGGATTTCCCAACCAACTTCTTTATTCAATAGAATTTTAACTAGTAAATATTTGGTACAGGTAAACCCAAATGAGGTGGGTCATTTTTCTTTGGATGGTAATGGATCCTTAGTGTGCCAGGCTGTTAAGTTAGGATCTCAGTTAGTGAAAGATATAATACTTTGGAAAGTAAGAAGAGAGGAGAAGAGATGATTTTGGATAGATTCATGGGATCAATACCCAACTATCATTGTTGAATTTCCTAATAAAACCATTAAAAACAACCATGGAAACTAGGAATTGGGTCCAAATTAAAAGTTATTTCAACACTAGTTAGTTGGGGGATTATAAGTTTAAGTAGTTTAAGAAGTTGGATGAGTGGCCAATTTCAATCCCTTTGGATTTGACACCCATCATGACTAAAATATTGGTAGAAAGATTTCTCATAGGTAGAGATGAGGAGGATGAATTATCTTGGGGCTATGGGAGCCTTGGTGTCTACAAAGTGAAGTATGGATATGATAAAATCCTTCCAGAACCTCCTCCTCATGCATATTAGATTAAGGATTGGAGAAATATTTGGTAGTCTAAGGGTTGGTTAAAAGTAAATTTTCTTGCCTGGTAGTTCATGCATAATGGAATTCTTACTTTTGATAATCTCAGATGTAGGGGAATCATTGGTCCATATCAATGTGTTTTATGCTACAAGAGTGAGGAAACAATTGATCACTTGATTTTTGAGTGCTCATTCACACACCAGATCTCGAAGAGATGTTTTTTATATTATAAAATTTGAGTTAATGGTGATTTGAATCAGATTAATATTTGGGAAATATGGAAGAGAGGTAGATTTAAATCTAAATATCTTTGTATTGGTTGGGATATTGGATTAAAATTCATTTGGTGGCAAGTGTGGTTGGAGAGAAATGGCAAAAGTTTTAGAGAAACCTTTTTATATTTAGATGGAGTTTCGTAGGTCATTTGGAGCAAAGTCACAGAAACTATGGTAATGTATGCTAAAAAGGAAAATCAGGTTGTTATAGGGACAATGGATAAGGCATTTGAAGTGAAATATGGGTAGGATAGAGCTAGTTAGAAACCACCTCTAGAAGGTTGGATTAAAACTAAAACTCATGGATATGCAAAAGGTAATCTAGGTAGAGCTTGAATTGGAGTGGTTTTCCAGAATCATGTTGGAATAGTGCTCTATTAGGAACTACAAGGCTTGGGAAGGGCCACAAATAATGAAGTGGAAGCCTTAGCTATCAAATATGCTTCTATTTGGGTAGTAAAACAAGGTTACAAGAGGATAATCCTATAATAAAATTCTCAAATAATGGCTAGAGCTCTAGATTGCATGAGGAATATTGCTTTGAAGACATGGAGGTTGAGGATTCTTGTCACTCAAATTAAGGAATTTTGGAGGAAATTATATGAAGTGGTTCCAGTTTATGTGAGTAGAGATTTAAATAAAGTGGTTGACTTCCTGGCTAATATGGGTAATAAGAAGGAGGTAGTGGTTTAGCAACACATTGACATGGCTATTGAGGATAAAATGATTAGGTAGGTTGGTGAGCAAATCTAGTTTTTATCTAATTTGGACAACCATTCCAAAAATATGGTTTAGGAGATTTGTGCTCCAATTTAGATCTTCTTTTACAGTTGTAAACAAGTGAAAAGCCATTGTATAAATATGGTTTAAGAGATTTGGATCCAATGCAAATATTCTTTTACTGTTGTAAACATGTGTTCTTTTTGGCTAAGGCTGGTAGAAGTATCATCCCAACTTGTAAATGATCTTTGTTTTAATAAGTTTTTTCAAATTAATTTTTCAAAAAAGAAAAACTATGCAAATTCTAGGGCACTTTTTATAGCAATTAAAATTACCATTGCAAAAGCATGAAAACACACTTCAATTGAGAGAGTTCATAAGTGATTATTAATGCCATAAAGAATAATGGATGTGGGGATTACATTAAAAAAAACATTATTTTTATGTATATCACATATTTTTGGGAGTAGTATCTTTAGAAATATCACCATATTAATAGAAAAATAGGATAGCAAATAATTCAGCCTTTTACGGTGTTGGTCTTTGCCTCAACAAATTGTGAAAATAACAATTTAAAAAAGACAAAGAATATCTTCGATAAAAAAGTAGATTAAAAATATATTTGATGGAAATTCAAGCAACATATGGTTTAATTCACCCCCCAAAAAATGTAATGTTTTATTATTTTTATGGGAGTGTCCCCCATAAAATCCACATATAGCTTATTCAAAAGTATTCATTGTAGTTTATAAATAAAACTTGTTGAGAACTAGATGATAATCAAACTAGTTATTGAAAGGAAAAATACATCTATAACAATTTGACATTTTGAAACCCAAATTGAAACCCTCCTTAGCTTTGTGTCATATGCTTATGTGATGTACTTTGAACTTTTAATATAATTTTTTACTTTTATTATTATTTATTTATTTGTTATTTTATAATTGATTTTGTTCAATTATATTTTTCTTTAATTGACTATATGCAGTTGAAACATGTCCCACTTAAATTTTATAGTGACCATCTTACCTTGATATTTTTTGGAAGCATAAAATAACAACCAAATCAATTAGTTGGGACCACATCGGGGGCCATTTTCCCTATGAATCGAACTTGAGTCTCTGCTAGGATATTCAAATGCCTTTACAATGATATTTCCACAAAATATAAAGTGGAATTATATTTTGTTAATTATGCATATATTGTTCAGTAGGATTTATACATAGATCTTCTCCTTGAGGTTGAAGCATTTAAGCAACTAAGATCATGCCATTTGATATTTAGTTATGAATTTTACCTTCATTTAAAAATATTAATTAAAAATAATTATTTATTTAAAAATTCAAATTCTAATCTATTTATATGTAAGTAATAAATAAAATATTTTTAATTTCATCCATCACATATTCTAGGATTTATAAAAAGAAAAATAAAAGTGAAATAAATTATATAAATAAAATTTTATTTTTATTTTTCTTTGGACCTCAACTTTAATTCATTTTAATACTATCATTATATTAATCTACAAAGGTATTGGTTGTCTTCATTCACTGATGTTCAAAATCATCCTTAAGGTTGTCCATGAACTATTACAAATATTAAATCCAATATGTTGTAAGGATTGTTTTTGTATGAGATATTGATATGTAGGACAATGTAATATCCTATGTTTCTCATCTTAAACCTCTCCTTGTTGGTAAAGTAAATGAATTGCTATCTTCAATTAATAGTTTTTCATCATCTAGTTTCAATATCAAAATGAAGATAATTTAGACTAAACTAGCTAATAATATATATTTTTCTATATTAACCTGTTTTTCTAGATGTGATTTTGCTTTTTATATATGACCATGGGATAGATATTATATTTAAAAAATATATTAATTGGATTTGATAAATGAATAATTTTTATTTTTGTATATGTTTTCTCTAGCTCTTCATAGTTTTTTTATTATATATTGCTTTCATCAATTATTTATTTTTAATCTATTTCATGTTTTCTAAATATCAAAGTTTATCTTAAGGTAAAAGCATTGGTAAATGTAGTGATTATTTATAGATATGTTTATCATTTATATGTGTAATTAGTATATATTCTCCTTATAATGGTAAAAATCATATTTCTAGAGTTTAAAACTATTAGAATTCCCAAGAGTAGAACTACAAAGCATTACAATATTTGAAGAAACAAAATAGAACTGATTGATTTATTCCAGGGATCAACTTTGTATAAATAGCAAAGTTGATCATTGAGAGCCGTTGGATTACAACAACTCATCAAGTCTGATGAAGACACCACTGAGAGTTCACTTGACACATGGAGGAGTGGAAACTCAAGTGTGTCTATCCTAGTAGAACTTAAGAGAATATTCACTTATTCTAACACCCCCCTTAAGTGATACTAGGGGTGGTTTGTACAAATGAGTCCCGACAACAAGGCCTGATGAGGTACTCATGTACAATGATTTATTTTCTAAAGAGATGGTAAAAACCCAATGGGAAAAGCCATCAATCAAAAAATAAATAAGGAAGAGGCTTGTCTTCGGATGGTGAATATTGTCCTCTTAAAACAATAAAAGGATGAGTCCCGACAACATGGCCTGATGAGGTACTCATTTACAATATATAGATGGTGAAAAAACCCCTTGGGGAAAAACCATCTGTTACAAGAAAAATATCCAAGATAGAGGTATGTCTTCGGATGGCGAAGATTGTCCTCTCAACACAAAAAAAGAATGAGTCCCGACAACTTGGCCTGATTAGGTACTCATGAACAATATATACTTTTGGAGAGATGATGAAAAAAACCACAAGGGAAAAAACCATCCTCCAAAGAATACAATAGTAAAAGGAGAGGTGGAAGACCTCTATGTCAATGCAATTGTATTACTCCAAGTTTCTCTCGCAACTGTATGTAATGCGGAGAAGGAAATGACTTGGTGAAGATGTCTGCAATTTGCTCCTCAGTTGGAATATAGTCCAAGTATATGTCCCCATTCTGAATGTGTTGTCGAATGAAGTGCATATGTATCTCAATGTGCTTGGTGCGTTGATGCTCAACTGGATTTTGTGCAATGTGAATTATGCTCTGATTGTCACACCAAAGAGTTATAGGTTTGTCATGGGATAAACCAAATTCCCTTAGAATTTGATGAAGCCAAAGAGCTTCCTGACTTGCTAAAATTGTTACCTTGTATTCTGCCTCTGTAGATGATAAGGCTACTGCTTGTTTTTTTTTGCATAACCAGGCTATTGGTGAAGAACCAAGACAAAAGACATAGCCAAAAGTTGAACATCTATCTTCTACTAAACCTGCCCAATCTGAATCTATGTAGCCAATGATATCCATGGATTTTCCCTTATATAAGAGCCCAAATTGAGTAGTTCCTTGCAAGTAGCGGAGGATTATTTTTGTTGCTTGCCAATGACTGAAGTGAGGTTGATGGGAGAATCTAGATATGAGGCCAACAACATATGAGATATCTGGATGAGTATGAGTAAGGTATAACAGACTCCCTACAAGCTGATGGTATAGAGTTGCATCACATAGAGGGGATGAGCAGGAAGTACTTAGATTTATGCCAGATTGAAAAGGTGTAGGAGAAGGTTTGCAATCTGACATTTTAAACCTCTGAAGAAGATCTAGAGTGTATTTTTGTTGACACAATGAAATACCTGCATTTGTTTGATTTATTTGGATCCCAAGGAAGTAATGAGCTAAACCTAGATCAGCCATATCAAATTTTTTAGAGAGGGAGTCTTTTATAGTCTGAATGTGATTGAAGGTACTACCAGTGATTAGAATATCATCAACATATAAAACAAGAATGGTGATTTTTCCTTCATCTCTCCAAATGTAGACTGTGTTATCAGACTCACAATGAGAAAAACCTACGGAAAGAAGGAAGGAGTCCATATTTTCATACCAAGCTCTAGGAGCTTGTTTGAGGCCATAGAGAGACTTGTTTAGCCTACAAACAAGAGAGGAGTCTTGAGTGAAACCAATAGGTTGTTCCATGTATATCTCTTCCTTTAAATCCCCATGTAAGAAAGCACTTTTTACATCCATTTGAAAGACATGCCACTTTTGGGAAGCAACCAGAGCAAGAACCAGTCTTACAGAATCCATTTTAGCAACTGGAGCAAAGGTTTTGGCATAATCAATTCCTTCAATTTGAGAGAAACCTTTGGCTACTAGGCGAGCTTTGTGTTTGTCAATTTCTCCATTAGGACCATACTTTGTTCTGTAAATCCATTTACAACGAACTAATTTCCTTCCTTTAGGCAAGGGAACTAAATCCCAAGTTTTGTTTTTGATTAAGGAAGAGAATTCATTTTCCATGGCATCATCCCATTCTTTAATACCAGTTGCTTCTTTGAAGGACTGAGGATCAGAGGAAATAGACTGACAAACAAGACCAATGCCTATGGAGTTGGTTGATCTGGATGATGGAAGATTTTGGATGTAAGGAGTAGCTTCTTTAACAATGGTGTGGGCCCATTTTGGCATAGTGGAAGGAGTAGAAGGAGTGGAAAGACATTGAGTTGGAGTTACAGGTTCCTCATCTTGATTATCAATCTCTAAGTTAACCTCTAGAGTTGGTTCTTCATAATATTGAGGTTCTATTATAGGAGAAGGCTCAATGGAGGAAGAGGAGAGTTGAGGATCTTTTTGAGGGAATGTTTCATCAAATTGGACATTCCTATGAAAAAATACCTCATGAGTTGAGGGATCAAGGAGCTTGTATGCTTTCATTTCCTCACAATAACCAACAAAGATGAGCTTTCTACTTTTCTTATCTAGAGCCTTCCTTTTCTTCTTTGGGATGTGTGCCCAAGCAGTACACCCAAAAATATTGAAGAAGGAAACATCTGGTTTTGAACCAATCCATGCTTCTTCAGGAGTTAAATGATCAAGAGCTTTATGAGGTGTGCAGTTTTGAATATAATTGGCATAGTTAATAGCTTCTACCCAAAAAACTTTTGGAAGATCTCTTGAATGGAGCATACAATTTGCCATTTCCTTTAATGTTCAATTTTTTCTTTCTACAATGCCATTTTGTTAAGGATTATGGGAGACAAAATGTTGATGAATGATGCCATGATTTGATAGAAATATGGAGAACTCATTACTATAGTATTCCCCCCATTATCTATGCGAATTTGCTTGATATTGCAAGAGGCCTGATTTTCAACTAAGGCTTTGAAGACTTTGAAGTGGGATAGAACATCACTTTTATATTTTAGGAAGTAGACCCAAGTTCTTCTAGAAAAGTCATCAATAAAGGTTAGAGCATATTTTACTCCTTTGAAAGAAGGTTCTGGAAAAGACATCAAGTCACTATGGATTAATTCTAGAGGGGATGAAGTTTTTAGAGAACTACTTGGGTGGAAAGGATCTTGATGTTGCTTTCCAAGAGCACATCCAGGACAAAATCCATCAATAGAAGAGACTTGAGGTAAACCTATTACCATTTCATGGGTGCTCAATTCCTTTAGGTAGTTGTAACTGAGATGACCAAACCTTTCATGCCAAATTTTGCTTTCAAGATCTCCATGAGCCACAAAATAGGAGGCCCCTTCTAGATTTTTGAATCCTTTGAAGTGAAATAGGTGAGTGTTGTGATCAATATCTCCTTTGGCTATGAGAGAATGGGGATCTTGAAAGTCTCTTATCTCAACTCCTGTTGGAGAGAAGAGAACAATTTTCCCCTTTCTAGAAGTACAAATATGATAGATGGAGAGGAGATTTGTGGCAATGTTTGGAACATAGAGAACATTATTGATAGAGCCACCATCAATGGTTATATCACCCTTTCCTTTGACTGGGATGAAGGAAGAGTCACCAACTTCTATGCTACAGGTTGAACTTGAGGAGATAGAAGAGAATGACTCATCTGAAGCAGTCATGTGATGAGTTGCTCCAGAATCTAGGACCCAGTGATTAGAAGAAGAATTGGAGGTTTTCCCTTGAACATTAAGGGCTTTTCCTATTTGCTTTTTATTGTCTATATTTTGATCCTTCATAGTTGCCTCTAGTTGTTGTAATATTTTCCAGCATTTGTTTACAGAGTGACCATTCTTTTTGTAGTGAGTACAAGTTATGGGATTATTTTCCTTATTTTTGAATTTTTCTTTAGAAGAGGTGGAGGCTACTAAGGCTTTTGAGGAAGAGGAAGAAGAAGAGATTTCATATCTTGCAAGTTTTGTTTCTTCCCTAGTTAGTCTATCACAAAACTCTTCTAAAGAGGGCATTTTAAAGGTTGCACCAAGAGCATCTTTGGTAGATAGAAAGGTGGTAGCAAATATTTGAAATACACCATTTAGTTTAGAAAGGATTAGATAAATGCATTCTTCTTCAGTCTTAGTCTTCCCACTACCTTTGTATTGAGTGAGGACCTCTTTGAATTTGGTGAGGAAGTCAACAATATTGTTGAAGTCCTTAGGAGATAGAGTTGTTAATTCTGCTTCTAGTTGCATTGATCTTATTTGATCTACTTTCCCAAACAAGGTCTTTAGTTTCTCCCAACTTTCATAAGGAGTTTTACAATATGCAATGTGAAACCATAAACTTTCATGCACATTAGAGCTTATAATACCCATTGTTTCATACATTTTCCCTTTGTGAACAAATATTTCATATTCTTTTTTGAACTCAGGTTGCTTTTCTTCTAATAGGTGTGTGAGCCCTTTCTGAGAAATGAGATTTAAAATTTTGGGTTTCCATGTATGGAAGTTGTGAGGAGTGAGAGGATCAATTGTATTCATTGAATTCATTTTGAAGTTAACCCAAAGGTCCCCCCTTTAACTTTAATTTAGAGAATGCAATGGATATTAGTCAATAGAAGCCTGTAAAAAATACCAAATTGCTCAAAAATACCCGCCCTAACAAGAGGGAAACTATAAGTAATTTTGAGGTTATTTGATATTTAATGAGGTTAATGAGATAAATATGCCAAATATTTTAGGAAACACCAAATAACTCAATAAATACCCACCCTAACGAGAGGGAAACTATAAGTATTTTGAGTAAATTTGATATTAATTATGGTTAAGAGAACAAATATGCCAGGCCTATATATCTTTTCTTCTCAAATACCCACCCTGACTAGAGGGAAACTATAAGTATTTGATTAGATATGATACTTGGAACATAGGTGAATATCAACCAGGCCTGTATTGGTTACCAAATAACTCACCCTTACTTGAGGGAAACTATAAGTTAAATAGTATGTACAATAAGGTGAGTGGTGATATGAATTATTTGTTCTTCTTAGGAAGTTTAGAATGAGAAATAATGCTTTTAAAGAGATAATTAAAAAATACTCTTTGTCAACAATAATAAATTGAACACAAAGATTTTTAATTGCTTAATGAAATAATAAAGAAAGAATAGATATATTTTATTTATTCTTTATTATGTAAGGATTGGATTGAATACCCTTTTATTTCATTTAAGCTGACTATATGTAACAAATTGATTCCAAAAAAGTTAATTAATATAGAGACTATTTTGAAAGGAAATATTTTTCATTCACTAAAATATCTCTATAAAATATTAAAGACGTTTGGAAAATAGAGAATTTAAGTTGTTAATATAAAAGTTTTCTTAATGAAATAAAGAAATAGTAAAAAAATATTTTAGTATTTTTTTAATTAAGGATTGAAGATTTAATCAACACCTTTTTAATATTAAGCAAGATATATAAACAAAATTAATATTACCAACTTAAGAACGAAAGTAAATAAGGCAAAAAGTGATGCAATGACACCCCCCGAACTTAGTATAGGTGCAAAAGGCACCTATAAACCCCCCAAAAAAAATATTTTATTAAAATTTTTACAATTCTCCTTTGATTTTCGGGTGAAGAAAAATCCGGAAAGGAAAGGGAATGAAATACTTTTTTTCTTGCTACAATATATATATATATATATATATATATATATATATTATAGCTTAAATTAAAGGGGTTGACGTCAGACAGAGGATGCAGTAGAAAAAATATCTTGAAAGGCAACGAGTAAGGGTCCACGAAGCACCTTTCAATGAACAAGCAACGAGGAAGGGTGGCATCTACGTTCACCACTCCAATGGTGGCATCCAGGAAAAATGAGACTCCTTCTATATCTGCACTGGATATAAGGAAGGGTGGCATCTACGTTCACCGCACCAATGGTGGCATCCAAGAAAAATGAGACTCCTTCTATATCTGCACTGGATAAGAAAAATGTTATTTTAAAAAATCATATAACACCTTACCATATGACGCATTGAAGAGGCATTGAGAGGAGTGACACCAAAGCAGAGAGTCTCCCTTAGCAACTGTGCCACAGACCAGCTTTAAAATATGAATCGGAGATGCTGAGAGCAAGGCGTCGAAGAGAGGATGCGGTGACCTGAGTGTTTCTGAATATTTCACTTGTAGAATAGATTATCTCACCACACACTAACCTGAAGAAAAAACACTTGTAGAGATTTACAGGGAATAGTATAAAATGGGCCCAAAGAAATATCAATCTAAGATTTACCGAAGAAAATCTTAGGAATACAAAAGAGTTATGATTTTAAGCTTAGAAATATGTTTATATAACAAGAGGAAAGAAGATCCTCTTGAGCATCGAAGGACAAACAGATATGATGAACTTCGAGTAGAACGCTTCCTAAAATCTCAAGATCTTCGAAGAATATAAAAAATTAATGAGGGAAATGCCCGTTGAGAGACGCAGTCTCAAGGCGCGCCACAACAAAACGCTGGCCAAAGGCCACGTTCAAAAAAAAATTATGAACGTTGGTCTAGGTAGGTAGACCAAGAGTCATTAATTGGTGACGCGGAGAGCGATCCTTACATTAATTAAAATTTACGAAGACAAAACGATTTGAGATTGTAAGATAAAAAAAATTAAATGCCCACCAAAAGTAAGGGCCTACGGTTTTTCCCTTTCCTCCACGTTAGAAGATACGTAGCGAGGGCAAAAGGATGTCGAACGCTTATCCTTCTACGTTATGAAATGCGTAGCGAAGGCTATTGAAAGTCGAACGAGCTGGCATTTAAGGGAAAAAAATTTAAACGTAGGCGAAGTAGGAGGACAAATAAAAATAGGGGGCCTCTAAAAAAACGTTTGATTTATATTAGTTTCCTTCTTGAGTGAAACGCAGTGATGGCTGCGTTCGAGAGGGGAAGAAATAATATAAATTAAAAAACACCTAGAATGGGATGCAACGTTGCTTTAATTGTTTTAAAGCAAGCTGCGTTCGTTAAGGAGTATTTTTATAGAGGCAAAAAAAATTCAATATGCATACACAAAGTAGTGAATAAAGAAATTTTGAAAGATTTGCATCAATGGTAAAACAAAATTATATAAACCAATAGGTATTACCATAAGCAAATATCTTTTAAAAAAATTGCATATATGAGCATACTACAATATGAAAAAAAACCTCTTTCTTTAAAAAAACAAAGAATAAGAGATTAAGAACCAGTTCGAGAAACCTCCTTCAAGAGAGAATGCTAGCAGAATCTATCCTGCTCTAGTACCATGTTAGAATTCCCAAGAGTAGAACTACAAAGCATTACAAGATTTGAAGAAATAAAATAGAACTGATTGATTTATTCCAGGGATCAACTTTGTATAAATAGCAAAGTTGATCATTGAGAGTCGTTGGATTACAACAACTCATCAAGTCTGATGAAGACACCACTGAGAGTTCACCTGACACATGGAGGAGTGGAAACTCAAGTGTGTCTATCCTAGTAGAACTTAAGAGAATATTCACTTATTCTAACAAAATCTTAACCCCTTATTTTTCTAGCTTGTAGACTTTGTCAATAGTTTTTAATTTTTATAAAATCCTAAACAAGACAATCATGTGCAAAAAAAAATTGTACCATGTTTTTAAAAAATATTTTAATTTTTAACTCTCAAGATGAATTTATCGATATATATTTAGCATGGCATAAGAAACTCCCATATCTCATGTTGTTACATGTTTTTCTGCTCAAGCATATCAAATATAGCTACAAATAAATTCAATCCCTAATTCCTTGTATGAAGGAACCACTTTTAATTTTTTATCCTTAAATGTGAAATATATTTATCTTTTAAATCAATTACCATTACCTTTGTTTTGCATACACTAGCTTTTATTTCACTACACTTGTAAGCACTCTATAGGTTTTTTAAAATTACCTTAATATTTTTTTGTAGTAAACATCTACATAAATTAGCAATAATGGAGCATTTGTTATAATTCATACACCTCTTCTCCCATACTTTTTGATCCAATCACCTAATTTTTCTATAGTATTGGTGAGAGGACAAACTTGTTTTACACTACTATTGTTATGGATACTAGCTCCCTTGATTTTGCTACCCATGTATTAATATTGTTAATTTTGATAAAACCTTTCCATATAAGTATAACATTGCTCATCTCTAATTAATCAAATTAGATATTTTGTTAAACCATAACTTTGTTCTTTCCAGGTATCAAATTGTTAGAAAAATTATCTATATTTAATTTGACATAAATAAATCATGGTCCTTCCAACATATTCATGAGGAGTAACTACAATTGGAGCATATACATTTACAACCTCAATTTTGATATTTTTCTCTTACCTACAAAAAATATAACAACTCAATTTTTTTTTACTCCTAACGATTGTCTATCCCAGTCGTGTTTTTATTGTATTGTTATAATACCTTTTAAAGGTATTCTAATATAAAAAACTATATAATTCCATGTATTAAAATAAACTTGAGACTCTAACAACTTATTAATTCCCTAATCACTTTTTTTTTTCTCATATTGATACTCGCAATTTTGTTTTCTCATTATTCTTAATTTAATGTTCTTATTCTAATTTCTTATTTACACTAGTAATATCATCTTCTCATCTTTCAATCTCTTTGATTTCTCTAAATTATTCACAACCCATATCCTCTATAGATTTATGTCACCTTGAAAAATCTAATGTGGAAGGAATCTCCTAAAAACCACTTTCTTTATATGTTGTCTTAGAAATATGAAGGTGCAATATGATTTTACATAGTTTTTTTTTTCTTATGTTGCCCAAAACCCTAAATTTCCTTCAATATATGCCATAGGCACCTATTTATTATGTTTCTCTTGAAACCCTAAAACACAAGGTATAAAGTCTACACTTTTATTTTTATTGCAAGGAGAGGATTGTATACTACTTGTGGAAAATAAAGATGAATTACTTGAATCTAACTTGAGCTCTTCCACCACCTCTGTTTTAAAATTTACTTCCATATCTTCCTTTGCAGCTTTGGTTCCATCTAAATTTGAACTTACTATTGTACTTCCTCATCCTTTATATCCTTCTTTGTTTCCTCTAATGGTTTGTTTGAGTGAACCATGATGGCCTTCACCATCCGATAGTATAGATGACCTCATTAACCATTTTTTGGGAGTTAAAAATACTTGATCTACTCTTGCTTCTACTATAATATGATCTTATTACTTCCTCCCCAAGTATATCTTATAACTATAAATTTAAATCTGCTCCATTATTTCCATGTATTCTCTTGCCATGTGTTCAATCTCATAAATTTTACAAAATAAAAATTAACGTTTTCATAATCTACTTGTTGATACCATCCTTTCAATTCATATTTAATCTTAATGAATTGTGGAAAATGTTATAAAATACCCATGGCAATACATATCTAAGTAAATACATGTTTTCTCTCCTTAGTCATTTATCCCTCCTAGATGAACTCCCCTAGAATAATATCATTATTATTCAAAACCTCTTTATTGATAGACTAATGTCTCACTCACACGAGAAAGTTTTGATAGTTATCCATAGAAAAATTATTTCCATGGTCTTGAATAAAATATATATCTCCTCCAAAATCATGGACCACACCCATTATTTTATCCCTGATTTATGAACTAGAGAAGATGATAAAATAGTCCTTTCCAAAAAAAGAGTCACCAGTATTTGAATCCAATCTCCACTTCCATTTGACCCAATTTTAAATATCCAAGAAACTTAGCTCATTTCCATAGAACATACATGTTAGACCTCCCTTTTTAAGAAACTCATGTCTCCAACTGGGCCATCTATAATTCCAATTGGGGTATTTTAATTAAACCTCTCAGAAATGACTTTTCTTGCATACTACATAGTTTTTTATAATAAGAAATATTTATTATAATTATTATTAATATGTAACACAAATGGCACTATGATTGATTACCCACTATGAGAACCAAATACCATTGTAGTAACACAAGAACACGTGTTGTGGTTTGAACCTGTATCTCCCAAAAGGGAGTCAAAAGCGTTAACCATTGGGCAGAAACATTTATTTTTTAATTTCTTCCTATGTACACTTCTCCCACAATATCTCTATCTCTCTCTCTCTCTCTCTCTCTCTCTATCTATCTATCTATCTATCTATATATATATATATATATATATATATATATATATATATATATATATATATATATATATATATATATATATATATATATATATATATATATCTTTGTGTGTGTGTTATATTAAATTTAAGAATACACGATGTTATAGAATAATTGTAGCTCATAGTAAAGATAATTATTTCTAAATTTTAATTGTTCTAGAATATTTCTTAAAATAAATTCTCAAATTTTTTTGAGTTTATATTTTCTTTTCCTTTTGATGTAGTACCAAGAGGAGGGGGTCAATTTGATAACTACCTATGTCCTTAAGCAATAAAAATCCCCAATAGCAAATTAGAACAACAATTAATAGTATAATGGTAAAATGGTGGGAAATTACACCTAAATAGCAATATCTCTCCACTTGAATGATATAAATAATCGTTTGAATGACAATTGAAAAAATTATCCTTTGTTTGAATGATAACTAAAGCCTCTAAAATGATAATTGAAGTCACTTGAATTCCAATTGAAGTTAGTTAAACATAATTTGATCACATAAATGACAACGCATTGATTGATGACAACTTGAATATCACTCTAGGTTTCACTCAAATAATTCTTGGGTCTTCACCTAAATGTGTTGTATTTGAACAACATTATTAATTTATAGGAATGATAATCACACATTCCAAACTTGAATAATTTTGATGCCTATATTTTCATTTGAATGATACATACCTTTAGATGATGTTCATCCCTTCACTTGAATAAAATATTATTTCTTTTAAAATGATATTATGTTCTCTACCTCAAATGATACAAAGAGATCAACACTAATGGTAAACTATGCTAATGATTCTTAATACCTCTTATCCACTTCAATGGCATTAAATCAAATGGTATTTTGATCATTAGCAAATAATTCCCTCGCAAATGATAATGGTTCTTGATTTTTACTTGATCAACATACTTAAATGGATAACCAGTTGCTTTTAACGTTACTACTACATGATAGAATAATATTTTCAAGTAGACTATGACAACACTATTCACTTGCAACCTGCATATAATAGTCTTTGCAATCTATAGTATAAGACTCTAATAGTATAGTATATTAATTAGTTAGATCCTCATAATGGATTAAAAGTGAAACATAATTAGTATATTATTAAGCCTACTCATATACAAAATATGGAGAACGATATACCACATAGCTACTATGTTGATTTTCTTATGTACACAATTACTCCTTGATCATACCACCTATGCTTTTCTCATACTCATGCTCTCATATGCTCATATCTACTCTAATGTCCCTAAATTTATTTGTAATATTTTTAAAATATCTCTCTACATATGTTGATCCCTCATTTTTTATGATGATTTTTCTTCCTCCTCTTCTTCATGTTAATTTGCCTTCCCCTTCTATGTTGATCTTCATCCTTTTTTCCTCTTATAATTCCTTATTCATTTTAATTTCCATACACAAGATGAATTTTTGTTCTTCAATTTTCTCATATGTTGATTGATCATGTGCTCTCCTTACTATTATTTTGGTGGTATTTTACATTTAATTTCCCATACCTTAAACTTTAAAATTTTCTTACATGCATTTAAAAATCTACATTTACTTCATACATTTAGCTTTTATTAGTAATATTTAGTTAGTATAGTGGGAATTATACCTAATTTTTGAGGTTGAGAGAGGTGCATTCCATTTTCTATTAGTTTATTGAAATAAATTTATGATCTTATAATAAGTTATGTATTTTCATAATTCAACAACACCTTCCTTAGGTAGTTTTATTATGATATTTTATCAATGAAACTTTAAGTTTGATTTTTAACATTGACCTAAAGATCACATGTAATAAAGTGTTTATACCCCTTGAGACCAACCATTTCTACATTAATTATAATGTTAATCTTTCATTTCAATGAGATTAATTTGGTGTTTACAAACACCATATTGCTTTGTGTTCTTTAGGTGAGTTATATTATTTCTAGGTAAATGTATTGACTCCATTTATTTGGTTAGAAGTCCATTCATTTGTGTTCTTAGAAATTATAATAAAATCTATCATCCCTAAGGCCTCAACATTCCTTTGGTTAGTAGTCCAAAGTTAGATTATTATAGGTGAGAGACTATAAAAAAGAGGATATCATGGAATTTTTAGGTGTACCTTGTGTAAGAAGGATCTAGAAACATCAAATAATTTACTTCATTGTCCCTTCACTTACACCTATTGCAGGAGCTTTTTCAAAAATATTAGAATCTATCAAGTAGCTCCATCAAAATTAAAAATTTGATCAAATTTTGAACTATTTATTTTAAAGCTATAGCATTATGCAATGTATAAAGGATTATCCCATAATTTGTTAGAATATATGGTTTGAAGGAAACAAAGTGATTTTTTAAAAACAAATCTTAAAATATTATTCAAGTTTAGAGTCATATTATTGTCTCTCTTGCAAAATTTTTATAGGCATGGTGGTCATCATGGGAAGTCTAGAGTGTGTAAAACAATATGCTAGCCTCTTGATTCTAGGAATTAAAAATACATGGAAGGATCATCTATGACAACATAGTTAATACAATTTATTTATTTCAAATTATAGTAAATAGAAATATTCATAAGTTAGGTTCATTGAATTTAATTTTCATGGTGCTTTCAAAGGAAGCATGAGAAAAGTTGGTGGAGATGGTTTTTTCAAAATAATCAAAGCAAAATTTTCTTCACTTAGGCAAAATCATAGGGAACTAATAACTATGCAAAGTATAGGTTACTTTTATAGTGATTAAAATTATGATTGAAAAAGGATAAAAAAAATTTCAATCAAGAGAGATCATAAATTATTATTAATACCATAAGAATAATGGATGTGTGGATTAGATAAAAATTAACATTATTTCTTATGTACATCGCATATTGTTGGAGGTAGTATCTTAGAGATGTCAAAATATCTATAGAAGAAAATAGGACAACAAATATTTTAGTCTATTATAGTCTTGGTCTTTACCTCAGAAAAATTCAAAATTTACAAGGAACTCGTCATGGGAGATTTTATCTCATAATAAAAATGATATCAGGGAGTTGATTATGAAAACACCAATTTAAAGAAGATAATGATTGTCTTTGATTTAAAAAGTAGATAAAAAATATCTTTGATGGAAACTCAAGCTACATATGGTTTTATTAACCTCACAACAAAGATAATATTTTATGATTTTTATGGGAGTATCTCCTATAAAACCCACACATATACAGGGTTATGCATAGTGGCAAATATTCACAAATTGGACGAATATTAGGATTTACAAAATTAATAATTGGTGAATATGATCAATTGTTTCTTAGGGTCAATTCGCCATAATATATATATCCAAACATAGGTATATTTTTACTCCTTGGAAAGATCTTTTCAAGCTTGATCTAATGGTGGTGTTTTAGGAAATTATAAGATGATTTAATAGATCAAAAGTGGTCCCAAAGATGATCTTACATTTTAGGGCTTCAAATACCTCAAATTTTGGTGTGAAGATGCTCAATTTGATTTGCTTAGGATTATCCATGATTCACCTTGATTTTGATTAGGATTCACCATTTTTTTACAAGTATATTTTGAGTCCAACCCCTTATGCATAACCCTACACATAGCTTACTAAAAAAAATCATTATATCCTTCAGGGACACCCTAGTGGTATGTAATTTGACTATTATCTAGGCTACCTAATTTTCATAGAGAGGGATACCCCTATTATGCTCTTGGGAAGTGATATCCCTAGTTATTACACCTATTGTACTTCACCTTACTTCAACCCTAAAAAATATTCATTGTAGTTTTTAAATAAAATTTGTTGACAAGTGGATGATAAAACCTTTGTTCTTGCCTTTACTATATTGAATTTAGCATATTCATAAGGAGTAACTATAGTTGGAAAATATACATTTATAACCTCAATTTTTATATTTTTCTCTTCCCTACAAAAAGAGACCAATAACTCAATTATTTTTTGCTCCTAAAAATTTTCTATCTTATTTGTGTTTCTATAGTATTGGTATAATACCTTTTAAAGGTACTCTAATAGAAAATGCTAAACAATTCCCAATATTCTAAACTTATTTTAATGGATCCTTACATTCATCAATACTTATTTTATTTCTTGTATTAAAATAAACTCGAGGCTATAACAACCTATTAATTCTCTAATCACTCTTGTTTTATCATATTGATATCCCTTGGAGTTTTATTTTCTCATTGTTCTTAATTTAAGGTTTTTCCCCTTCTTTTTCTATTTCCACTAGTACTGTCATCTTCATAACTATCATTTATTTATCCAAATTGTTCACAAGCTTTATCATTTATAGTTTTTTTCCCCTTGGAAAAGATGAAATGCAAGGCTAAAAACCACTTTCTTTTTATGTTATCCTAGAAAACTTAAAGCGTAAGGTGATCCTTCATAGTAATTATTTTTTTATATTTTTCAAAACCCTAAATATCCATGAATATAGGCCATAGAAATATATTTATTATGTTACTCTTAAAAACCTAAAGAATAAGGGATACAATATTATTTTTATTGGAAGGAGAAGGTTGTATACTGCTTGAGGAAAACAAAGATGAATTATCTGAATCTAACTTGTGTTAGAATAAGTAATTATTCTCTTAAGTTCTACTAGGATAGACTTACTTGAGTTTCCACTCCTTCATGAGTCAGGTAAACTCTCATTTATATTCTAGATCAGATTTGATGAGTTGTTGTTGAAGAACACAAGCTTATACTGAAAGGGGGGGTGAACAGTATAAGACCACTTTTAACTTTATCTATCAATACAACTTTCAAACCATTAACATGCAGAATAAGATAGTAGTAATAACAATAGTAAAACAATGCACAAAATGCAATCCACAAAGAGACACAACAATTTACGTGGTTCACCCAAGGTGGGCTACTCCACGGATAAAAATTTTCTTCTAAAAGTTGTATCAAAGACCTCTGGGAATCCTTCCCGATTACAATGTTTATGAGCCTCAGCTCAAAGGATACACCTTCCCCTAATTCTGCTTTGCTGGTGATCCTCTAGAAGACCTCTATCTCCTTTGCCCTTAGAAAGTGGAACTCTATCCACGGAAGACACCTGTCTTCCCTGCTCTGGTCGGAGATCTCTATCCTCAACTCATCCATCGCAAAGCTGGTCCTCTTATCTGCACCAAACACAGTCCTTTGGTCTGGCACAATTCTCCTCTTCCTCTGTTATTTTTTGCACTTGGTTGAAAACAACTTTTCACTGTCTACACAACTACAACAGCACAGTCTTCTCAAATTACAACAACACTATCTTCTCAACTTCTGCGCAAACACAATAGTGCAATATTCGCAAAATGCAGCAGCACTTTGGCTATTTAACTCCTCACTTCTGTGCGCTGTCTTCGAAAGTCACAATACCAATAGCTTCTGCTCCTTTGCGCATCCACCGCGGCATAGTCTTCACATACTCTGCTTTCTTTACGTAGCCTGTGTAAATATACTGCAACACTCGATCGCACAACAACTTATGCACCTATGTGCAACCACAACAGTACCCTCTTCACATAGTCTACTTCTCCTCGATCGAACTTCTTCCCACACTCTGCTTCTACAAAAGTCACACTTTGAACGCACACTTCGATCGATTCGATATGACTGCTCTTTGCGCACAACAGACTTTACTTGCGCAAACTCAACATACACACTCAAAAATTAAAACTCAAAAATAGTCCTCCTTTTATAGAAATAATTCATGATTAAATTCTTGATCTTAGTCAATTGTATATCCTTAAAACAATTGTCGACTGCACAACCTTACATTTCGTCGACAAAGGTTAACTCTATCGGCTTTAACCGCCTCTATTGTTTTGTAGCTTTTCTAGCGTGAAACTCAAACATGTCATGATATCACTATGCCTTTGTTTTCCGTACACCTTGTATTGCTTGTTGTCATGAAATCGTGACACTACTACCTGTTGTGCACCTTCTTTGGTTTGTTGTCACGAAATCGTGACACTACAGCCTGTCGTACACTTTCGCTAGCTTGTTGTCATGAAATCGCGACACTGTAGTATGCCTTACACCTTGCTTTAGCCTGTTGTCATGAAATCGTGACACTCCCTGAATTTGCTGATGTCATCATGTCTTCTGTCATAAAATCATGACACCTTAGTCTGCAAGGTCTTCCTCTTTGCTCTTGTCACGAAATCATGACACATCTGCTTTTGTTGACGTCATCAGCAACTCTATCACAAAATCGTGACACTTCTTGCTTCTTCAACATTTTCTCGGTTTGCACTAGAAAAAATGGAACATGTCACGAAATCGTGATGCTTTCGCTGCCTTAATCTCTTTTCTGCCAACTACTCGTGAAACTGGAACATGTCATGAAATCGCGACGCTTTTGCTGCCTTAAGATCTTTTCTGCCAACTGCTCGCGAAAATGGAACATGTCACGAAATCGCGATGCTTTCACCAACTACAAGCTGCCAACTCAACCTGTCATGAAATCACGACACTTTTTGCATCCGTACAACTTCTTTGAAACCTGTTGCGAAATCGCGACACTTCCTACAACTCAACACTACCAACTCAACATGTCATGAAATCGTGACACTTTCTGCATTCGTACAATTTCTTTGAAACTTGTCACGAAATCGTGACACTTTTGCCTACTTTACCTCTGCCTTCCAGCATGTCATGAAATCATGACAGATTTGCCCAAACTTTCTCTCTCCTAAAACATGTCGCGAAATTGTGACAGTTTTGCCAGCTTTGCCTCTGCCTTCCAGCATGTCACGAAATCATGACAGTTTTGCCAGCGCTTTCTCTCTCCTAAAACATGTCGTGAAATCACGACAGTTTTGCCAACTTCCTGCATACTTCTTCTTGTCTTTTTCTTGATCTTTTTGCAACTGGGCTACATAGAAACTTACTGATTATTCTAAAACCTTCATCAAAACACATGCTTGGACAACTAATCAAATTGCTTCAAGAACTCCTTGACATCAAAGACAACAACTACCAAGATCTCCTTTGACATCAATGACAACAACTATACTTGAGCAAAGGCAATGTACTCAAGGTACCCAAAATTGCCAACATTTGTAATCCAACGACTCACAATGATCAACTTTGTTATTTATACAAAGTTGATCCAAGGAATAATCAATAAATTCTATTTTGTTTCTTCAAATCTTGTAATGCTTTGTAAGTATATTCTTGAGAAATTCTAACATGGTACCAGAGAATGATAGATTTTTCTAGGTATTCTCTATTGAAGGAAGTTTCACGATCTGGTTCTTAATCTCTTATCTTTTGTTTTTTAAAAAAGGGAAAAAATATCTTTTACATATTTTGTAGATCTCTTATTTAAATCTGCAATATTTTTTTAGATATTTGTTTATGGTAATATATTCATAGTTTAACTAAATTATTATCACCATAATATGCAAATATTATCCTTTTTTTTTTCTTAAAAAAAATATATAAAAATAGCAGCTCTTTATTTGCAAAATATATATATTTTTATTTTTTATTGTCCACCTCTTTTGTCTATTTTTGCATTAAAAAATCCTCTATAAATCTAGATGAACATAGCTTCATTTGGCTCAATAGCCATGTAGTGCATCATCCATAGACGAACGCAGCTCTACGTTTCATTCGAGGTGGATATAGTAAAAATAACATTCTCTATAATGTGGGAAATAATAATTTTTTTTAAATATAGGGTTTTTAATTATTTGCATGAAATATTATTCTAAAGGAAAGACATATCTTTTGTCATCGAATACATTAGACTTTTGGTCTATTAAATAAAAGACCAAGTCTATCAATTTGTTTGACACGTGGCACTTTGCCAACATTCGATTGGCGCACGATGGGGTAACATCTTCTAAATGGATCTTTCTCTATTTCCTAATATTTGAAGATTTTATTTGAGTTCCCTATTCATATCTAAAGTTTATCCTTTAATTTTACCATTTGGCGCTCCCAGAGGAACTATGAAATCCCTTTAAATTTATCTAATCTCTACTTGTAAATTAAAATCTCTGCAATATAATTTTGATTGATGAATTTATGCTTCCTAATAAGTTTTGTATTTTATCTGAGGACTGTGAGTTTTTTTATGATGTCTAAGGAAGGTAACTCTATGTGAATACAACCCTGTGTGTGGCACCATCACATAGCGCTATTTCGTTGTCTTCTAGGAATGGGCCTTCTCTCCTTTAGGTGAAGTCTCTTCGAAATATTCTCTATGTGTGTCTTCTTTAGGTATCATGCCCTCTCTGCCATCTATGAAGCCTTCCCTTCATATCAAATCAAGGAGGTATATTTTTATTTATTAATTTTTGTAATATTGGCTCCCTTTATCTAACTTCCAACAATGATTCGGTGCGAACAATTCCAACATCGTGTGATGAACCCATCAGGTAAAAAGTATTTTTGATAGGGATATTTTTGAATTAATATCTCATCTAAGTACAAATTGTCCAAGCTTTCAGTCACCTTCCAAATTTCATCCTCGCTTCCAACATTGACGCAGCTCGAGCGGACCTCCATTGACATCCTCTGTTCATTGCAGAAAAAGGCCTTTGGCGACCTTTGTGGAAATCGTCTCATACGTTGTTCTGATTTCAAAACACAGAGATCATATAAACTTTTGAATTTTTAAAAATTAAATTTTTATAAGGTCTCCTAAGTTGCTTTATATTGTACCTTTTGTTTTAATTGCATATATCCTTTCTTTAGAGCCATTTCGAGGCCCAAGAAAAGAAAGAGAATTGTAATCTCGTAAATAAAAATTAAAGTATTTGGGGGGTGTTTTGTATAGGTGCTAATATTTGCACCTATCTAAGCATTAAGGGGGGCTTCTCATTATCTCATATTTTTCCTTTTATTTTTTTATCTTTCCCTTGTTTAAATACTTCCTTTCTTTCATTACTCTAAATTATAACATAAAGTAATTTTTTATATAAAGAAAATTTATTTTCTCTAAGTTAAATCCTTATAATCATTAATAATTTTTATTTTGCATGTCTTCTCTTTTAAGATGATATTCATTACTTTTAAACACCCACTTTTTATCAAACAAATAATATATTTTTTATTTAAAATATTATACTAATTAAATCTATTCTTAAGAATTTTAATGAAAGTGAGAATATCTCTTTAAAACAACCCTTGTTATCTGTTATAGTCTCCTTTTTTTCTTTTCTAAATACAAATATTCTAATAAGCAATATATTAATCACCTATACACCTATATTGGACATTCTACATAACTTATAGTTTACCTTATGTAAAGCGGGTTATTGGATAACCAATATAGGAGTCTAGCTAATTAGCCTAAGTTTGAAGTATGACATCTACTCAATACTTATAGTTTCCTTTTGGTTAGGGCGATTATGATGCAGAAGCATCCAGTGGCGGCCGAACAACCTTGCATCTACAAGAAATTGTGAAATGTCGCAAAATCGTGACAGGCAGCAGGAGAGAGAAAGTGTTGTGGAGGATGTCGCAATTTTGTGACATGTCATGAAATCATGACCGTCGCAAAATCGTGACGCAGAGCAGTCGGGCACAGAAGGCATGGAGGATGTCATGATTTTGCGACATGTCACGAAATCACAACCGTCGTGAAATCATGATGCAGAGTAGCCGAGCACAAAAGGCGTGGAGGATGTCACAATTTCGTGACATGTCACGAAATCGCGATGCAGAGCAGCCGGGCGTAGAAGGCATGGAGGATGTCGCGATTTCATGACATGTCACGAAATCACAACCATCGTGAAATCGCGAAGCAGAGCAGCCAAGCGCAGAAGGTGTGGAGGATGTCACAATTTTGTGACATGTCACGAAATCATGACCGTCGTGAAATCATGACGTAGAGCGGCCAAGCATAGAAGCCATGGAGGATGTCGTGATTTCGTGACCGTCGTGAAATCGTGACGTAGATTAGCCGGGAGGAGGAGCCAAGGATATTGTCATGATTTCACAACATGTCGCAAAATCATGATTGTCGCAAAATCGTGACCAACAACAATAGGAAGAAGATGCCAAGGAGATTGTCGTGATTTCATGACATGTCACAAAATTGTGACGAGAGTAGAAAAGCAGAGGCGTCCGAAGGAAGATGTCACGATATCGCGACATGTCGCAATATCGTGACCAAAATAGAAGAACGAGGACGCGATGAAAATACGTCACAATATCGTGACATGTCGCGATATCACGACAAGAGGAGAAGAAGATGAGGAAGAAGGAAATGTCGCAAAATCGTGACAGGCGACATTTTTAGAGACCATTATAGAATGACACGTGGCAGCACAGAACGACATGTGGCACCAAGGTGCAGTGAAAACAGTGCAGACGAACAATTAATGGAAGACGTTACGCTAGTTACAAAGGACGTTACAGATTGTAGTTATGGAGCAGACAAAGATGAACAGTCATGGCAAAAATGAATCAAAGGGCCACCAGATGGAAGACGAAGAGGCATGCCCAAAAATTTATAAAAGGATGGAGCAGAGGCATGTACAAGGATTGGACCAAGGCAAGTTGCAGGTTGGATAACTATAGTTGTAGAGTTGCACAGTCGTGTTGCAGAGTCAAGGGCCGAGAGCCATTCTGAACCGGCTTGAGTGCTTTTCCTTCCATAGTTGCAGAGTGAGAGATCTGCAACAGAGAGTGAGAGAACTATGCCTGTGCACCAGTTAGTGAAAGAACTAAGCCTGAGAGCTAGTTTTTGTAAAGCCTACGGGCTGTTATTGTAATATTTGCAAGTTATTTAATGAAACATCAGGATTTCATTTTCTTGTAAAGCGTGTGTTCCAATTTTTTGCGTGAAAATTCAAATTTGGTAGGTGGCAATTTTCATGTCCCCATCAAGTGGTATCAGAGCTAGAAGATTCTGAGCGTGTCAGTAGAGCGTCGAACATGAGGTAGCTTGCACTAGGATCTGTGAGAGAGCTTTGTGAGAGGAGTGAGAAGAATGCCATCATGAAGAAACCATGGTGGTGGGAGAGATATGAGATCTGAAGATTCACAGTTACGGATGTTCAGATCTTTGTAGAGGCAAGTGAAAGCCCTACAAGAGGAGCTGCTCAGAATGGATTTGCAAAAGCAAGAGGAGATGTGCAGAAAGCATAAAGATAAACTAAGAAGTGGAGGCTAGGAAATAGAGTTGAAGCAGACTACAAAGGTAGGTGCACGTTTGGAGATGTTGCAAGAGGCAACAACCGAACAACACAGAAGTGAAGATCACTTCTCCATCAACCTCGGGTGTCTGATGCAGGAGCATCCAATGGCGACCAAACAACCTTGCATCTACAAGAATTTTTTTTAGTATTTACCTTGGTGTCACGAAATCGTGATAGAAAAAGTGTCACAAAATTGTGACATGTCATGAAATCATGACAGGCAACAGGAGAGATAAAGTGTTGTGGAGGATGTCATAATTTTGTGACATGTCATGAAATCATGATCGTCGTGAACTCGCGACGCAGAGCAGTCGAGCGCAGAAGGCATGGAGGATGTCATGATTTCACGACATGTCGTGAAATCACGACCATCATGAAATCATGACGTAGAGCAGCTGGGCACAAAAGGCATGGAGGATGTCGCGATTTCATGACATGTCACGAAATCATGACCATCACAAAATCATGACATAGAGCAGCCGAGCGTAGAAGGCATGGAGGATGTCATGATTTCGTGACATGTCATGAAATCGTGATCGTCATGAAATCGTGACGCAAAGCAATCGAGCGCAGAAGGCATGGAGGATGTCACGATTTTGTGACATGTCGTAAAATTGTGACCATCATGAAATCGTGACACAGAGCGATCAGGCACAGAAGCCATGGAGGATGTCACAAAATCATGACTTTCACGAAATCACAACGCAGATCAGCCGGGAGGAGGAGCCAAGGAGATTGTCACAATTTTGTGACATGTCACGAAATTGCGACTGTCATGAAATCATGACCAACAGCAAGAGGAAGAAGATGCCAAGGAGATTGTCGTGATTTCGTGACATGTCATGAAATTATGACACAGAGCACCCAGGTGCAGAAGGCATGGAGGATGTCATGATTTCATGACATGTCACGAAATCATGACCGTCGTGAAATTGTGACATAGAGCAGCCCAGCATAGAAGGTGTGGAGGATGTCACGATTTCGTGACATGTCACAAAATTGTGACGTAGAGCGGTCAGGCACAGAAGCCGTGGAGGATGTCATGATTTTGTGAAATGTCATGAAATTGCGACCGTCATGAAATCATGACGCAGATCAGCCAGGAGGAGAAGCCAAGGAGATTGTCGTGATTTTGTGACATGTCACGAAATCATGAATGTCATGAAATCATGACTGTTGCGAAATCGTGACCAGTAGCAAGAGGAAGAAGATGCCAAGGAGATTGGCGTGATTTCATGACATGTCATGAAATCGTGACTGGAGCAGAAAAGCAGAGGCGTCCGAAGGAAGATGTCACGATATTGTGACATGTTGTGATATCATGACCAAAATAGAAGAACGGGGACGCGATGGAAATACGTCACGATATCATGACACGTCGTGATATCACGACCAAGGCAGAAGAAAAAATGCGTGAAGGAAAGAATGTCATGATATCACAACAAGAGGAGAAGAAGATGAGGAAGAAGAAGGAGATGTCGCAAAATCCTGACAGGTAGCATTTCTAAAAACCGTTACAAAATGACACATGACAACACAAAACAACACGTGGCACCAAGGTGTAGTGAAAACAAGCACAGACAAACAGTCAACGAAAGACGTTACGCCAGTTACAGAGGATGTTACGGATTGCAGTTATGAAGTAGATGAAGACGAACAGTTATGGCAAAAATGAATCGAAGGGCCACCAGATGGAAGACGAAGAGGCACGCCCGAAAATTTATAAAAGGATGGAGCAGAGGCATGTACAGGGGTTGGACCAAGGCAAGTTGCAGGTTGGATAACTGCAGTTGCAGAGTTGCATAGTTGTGTTGCAGAGTCGAGGGCCGAGAGCCATTCTGAATCGGCTTGAGTGCTTTTCCTTCCATAGTTGTAGAGTGAGAGATCTACAACAGAGAGTGAGAGAACTATGCCTGTGTGCCAGTTAGTGAAAGAACTAAGCCTGAGAGCTAGTTTCTGTAAAGCCTGTGGGCTGTTATTGTAATATTTGCAAGTTATTTAATGAAACGTCGAGATTTCATTTTCTTGTAAAGCGTGTGTTCCAATTTTTTGCGTGAAAATTTGGATTTGGTAGGTGGCAATTTTTGTGTCCCCATCATATTATTTGAGAGACAAGATATATAGGCCTTGATTTTGCTCTCATTAACCTAAAATTAATATCAAATCTTCTCATATATACTTATAGTTTTCTACCACATTTGTATTAAAATTTACCTCTGTCTTCCTATGCACCTTTTATTCCATTTTAAACTTACTATTATATTTTCTCATCTCTTGTATTCTTTTTATTTCTTTCAATGGTTGATTAGAGTGAACCATGGTGGTATTCACCATTTGATACTATATATAGCCTTTTTACCATTTTTTGTGAGTTAAAAATCCTTGATCTAGTCTATATTACACTACAATATGATCTTATTACTTTTTCTCCAAGTTTATCTCATAACCAAAAATTTAAGTCTCCTTCATTTTCATAGAATATCTTACCATATATCCAATCTCATAACTTTTACAACATAATATGTAATATTTTAATAATCTACTTGTTAATCACATCAATTAGATTCATATCTAATCTTAATAAATCATGGAAAATGTTTTGAAATATCATGGTAACACATATATATTTTCTCTCCTTATTGATTTATCCCTCCTAAATGAACTCTTCTAGAATATTGCCAATATTCTCCAAAATCTCTTTATTGATGGGATAATGTCTAACTCACACTCTAAAGCTTTAATAGGTTTTATCTCCATAATAAATTTGTCTATGGTTTTTAAATAAAATACATCTCTCTTGTACTAAATCATTTCCCACTACCCATTATTTTACCCCTAATTTATCAACTAGAGAAGATTAATAAATCCTTTTAAAAGAAAAGTCAAAAGTAATTTGAATTCCAATCTCCACTTCCACTTATCAAATTCCATAGAATTGACATGTTAGCCTTCTCTTTTTAAGAAAATTTCCATCATACTCAATCATCTCATGGTAATAGTGATTTTTAGTGTAACATTTCTTGTTTAAATAAAGCTTGCAATAGATTCACTTTTAATCTTATCTCCAAGTGGATCATCTATAATTTCACTTTGGGCATTTTAATTCAACCTTTCAAAAATGACTTTTCTTCTATACTACATACCTTTTTTTTAAATAAGAAATGATTATGATTATTATTATTATTATTATTAATGTTATTATTATTATTATTGTTGTTATTATTATGTAAGCCATATGTGCACACACATAGTCATTTGAACCTCGATATCTTGAAAGAGAGGTCAAAGCTCTAACCACTATGTTGACAGTAAATATTTATTATTGAATTTTTCTAAAGATCCAAAACATAAATAAAAAGTGTGGGATTCACTATCTATGCACACTGCTCACACAATAACAAATATTATGTATATATGTGTATTAAATTTATGAATGTTTTATAAAATAATTATAGCTCATAATAAAGATAATTATTTTGAAAATTTTATTTTTGTAAAATATTTTTTAAAAATAAATTTTCAAAATTTTTGAAGTGTATATTTTATTTTCTTTTAATATGCATTACCAAGAGGAGATGATCAATTTAACAAGTATCTACATCCTCAAGTAGCAAAAACTTCCTAACAATAAATTGCAGCAATAGTTAATAGAATAACATTGTTATTTTATAGGAATGGTAATCACATATTCCACACATGAATAAATTGAACAATTCTTCTCTTTGAATAACATTTGTTCCTTCACTTAAATAGAGTATTATACTATGTTCTCTACCACAAAGTGTATAGTGGAACTAACATGAACAACAAACTATGCTTGAATAGTTCTCGATGCATCTTCTCCACTTTTATGACATTGAATCAAATGGTCCTTGGATCAACACCAAAAAATGCCCTCTCTAATAATAAGGGTTCATCAAATGGTCCTTGGATCAACACCAGAAAATACCCTCTCCAACAATAATGGTTTTTTCTTCTCACTTGATTGACATACTTATATGGATGGTTAGTTGCCTTAAAAGTCATTACTATGCTTCAAAATAATATTTTCAATTAGACAACATTATTCTCATGTAACCTGCATACAATAGTCTACAATCTATAGTATAAAACTCTAATAGTATTCAACCTATATTATAAAACTCTAATAATATAGTGTATTCATTAATCCTTAGAATGGATTGAAAGTGGAATGTAATTGGCATTTTATTAATCCTGGTTGTATACAAAATATGGGCAACAATATACCACACAATAATATACCACATAGCTACTATGTTGATTTACTTAAGTACACTATTCCTCCTTAAAACTAATGTTCTTATATGATCATGTCTATTATGATATCCTCAAATCTCTTCATAGGCCTTATAAAATATCTCTCTACATATGTTCACCCCTCTTTTTTTCATGTCAATTCTGCTTTTCCTCTCCTTGTAAGAAGGGAATTATTTTATACAAACAATTCTTTCTCCCTCCTTCTTGCAGGAAGGGGCTCCTTTAATACAAAGGGGTGATAGTTACAAATGGTGATAGTTACCAAAGAGACATGATGCTTTGCATTATTTTTTAACTTAAAATTTTGTTATTCTATTTAAAATAAAAAAACAATATGATTGAAAGCAATAATAAAGAATTGTATCAAGGTAAAATAGCAAGTGTAATGAACTTGTGACAAAAAAGATAAGGAATTAGCTTTAAACCCCTAATCCTTGTGTAAAAAGGCACTCAAACCCTAATAATATAGATGCCAAACCACATACAAAATATAATTATTTCGTCACTTAATTTTAAATATTGAAAAATCATATTTCTACCGAACAATCTAACCATCTGATGCTTGTTTTATCAAGCAACATAGATCTTTAGGATCTTCCAAACCTTGCCAAAAATTTAGAGTCTAACTTATTAAAAAATTATAAGGCAATCAAGTGAGAGAATCAAGCACATTACAATCTGGACTTCCAAAATATGGTAAATACATAGAATTGAAAACATGTGCTCGACTCTGTAAAAGAATCATGAACTTTTTAAACGTCATTATACCAATGCCAGTGATTGCCCAACAGATTTTGCACATCAAGAAGTCCATTTTCTACTACCGTTTTCTTTGCCCGTTGTCTATTGCTGGATAAAACACAAAGTACTCAAATTGATGATCTAGTACAGCAATTAGGCATTGATCCTTTGGTTGAAGTTCTCTTCCCCAATATCTTCTTCAAGGACTTTGGAAGACATAAACCAGAAATCCCTGTTCAACACAACATCCAAAAACAGTTACTTTATAATCATGCAATTATTATTTCCAGTTCATTAAGTGAAAAATATTTGAAGGGAAATATTTGATGCCAACTACATTTCAGCTTCCAAAAAGCTCTTCTCATTTTAAAGATCTGTGGCCATAACTTAAATTTAGTACGAATAAAAAAACAAATGTAAATAAGCATCATTGAGAAACCATCAAATCAATAAGATTCTTCCATTCAACAACAAAATTAATGGTCACCCAATTTTTTTTCGAAAAAGTCGACCCAGTTAGTGTTTTCTATATAGTGAGTTATCTTCTACTATCTTGATTTTCTTATATAAATTGTATAAAAATAACATTATAAATTCATCAACTTTACAACTCACTGAATTATAAGATGCATCATCCTTCAACCTCCATATCACAAAAAAATGTGTCGAATATCACAAAAAAATGTGTCGAATATCATAACATGCATCGATCTCCATATCAGTAGATGATGCATCTACCTCCATATCATCAATCTCCTTATCTATCACAAAGTTGAACCAAGATGCATTGAACTCCATATCATTAGGAGCACTGAACCAAAAATAAGATACATTATAAATTATAATAAACCAAACCTATGGTCACAGTCTCATTGTTTAATTTAAAAAAAAATAATAGCATGCAAACATTTCTTTTGTTTGGAAACAAAAAAAATTAAACAAAATGTAAATAAAATAAAAAAATAAACAAAATCTATATAAACTAAAGCCCTTACAGGTTCATGCGCATGAAATTTCAGTCGTCGACAGTGCACGCGCCCAACGCGCCCAACGCGCCCACTTCAATCATGTCGTCGTCCAGTTATAGATATGTACGTATGTTTTGCAATTATATAGCTCGTATTTAACTGCAGCAAAAACCTCACGTTTAATTTTTGTCTATCGAGTACGTTCAAGATGGAGATTAAAATTGAGATCCACCCTCTTCGTTTCATCGTTTCGGTAGCAATTTCTACAGAAATACCTAAAAAGTTTTCAAGCTGTCCGCATTAGAAATATGTATTAATCGGCTAATTGACACTCCTCCTCCGCTAGGAATAAGATGAGGAAGTTAAGCGTAGCAATAGAAACAATCAATCGGTGAGAGTTGCTTCTGTTTTAGCTAAAAATTCAAGGTGGTCGGCAGTTGGCTATCAGGTATTGCTACATAATAACGCTAAAACATACATCAAGCTATTACAAGCTACTGCAGAAAGAAAAGCCAAGGAAAAAAAATATTAGAAAAAAAAATATATAATCTAAGCAAATTTTATATAGCCAGACTAAATTTAAAAAAACATAATAATAATCTAAGCAAATCTTATATTAGAATAGCGGAAAAAAATTGGAGAAACCTACTGAAATCTCTTGCGTCAGTGTTTAAGGTTCTATATTTCAATTTCAAGTTGAAATCGTTCTCAACTCAGCCCTGAAGTTTAAGAACAGTCTTGAAGATCCTGATGCGTCAATGCGTCAATGTAGAAAGCATCAAAATTTCAGGTTCTGTCGCAAGCATTGCATGGCCCAGCTTTATCGATAAAACACTGGACGGGAGAATTAATTCCCTTGAGCGATAAAGCTGGGCCATGCACTGCAGACGGACGTATAATCAGCCGACTGCCATGTAGAGGCTACGGTTGTTTCTAATTTGAAACTTACTAAAACGTTACAGGGTGTGTTCCATGAATTTTGTGGAATCCCTGCATTCTAAATCATGCAATAACCTTGTCTCCTAAAGTTTAAAGCCACTGTGCAAGAGCATACAAAACTTCAATCCATTAATTATGGGAGTATGAGTTAGGCACACGTTTCATTTTTTTGATTGTTTTAGAAAGAAGTGTGATAATGTGAGCACGAAATGTGAGTAAGAAGCAAAATGCAAGCAATTGAACACCACTTCTTTTTGTTCTAGACCTTACAAGAAACTAAAAAATTAAAGAATTCATGTGAATAAAAATTAGGTAACACAACCCGAAAGCCATTTTTGAAAATTCTTACTAAAATTATTTTTGAAAGTCCTTACTAAAACTAAGGAAGACCTAATTGAAAATAAGCATACCCTAGGTATAAATATGGATGCCTTAGTTAGTGATGAGAGGAAGTGAGAATCTATGACAAACCCTATCTAGGCAATAAATGCTACACTAGAAGTGATTATAAAGGATGAGATGGTCGAGCATGATGTAATGGCTAGGGATAATATGTAAGTTACATAGATATTAGCAAGATTTTCTGAGATTCAAAATTAGATTAAGTGGAACTCTGGATTGTATTCAAATTACTCCATGATTTTTCTTTATGAAGAATAATTCCTTATTATCTTCTCTAGTTTAGGAATAAGGGATGAAATAAGGAATAATGATCCTTACTTTAGGGGTAAATATTCATTATATTTAAGACTATGGAGTGAGATTTTTTTGTGAAAACGAATACTATTAAAAGGTTGTTAGTGTGGATTAGGCTTTTTGGAATTTTTCATCAGCTCATCAATAAATATATTTTGAAGAATATCAACAATACTCTAGGGGAATTCATCCAAGAGGGACCAACTACTAAGGAGAGAACACATGTACACACTTAAATATGTGTTACTGTAGATATTTCAAAACCTTTATAATAGTCTAGTAGGATTAAATATGAATTAAGATAATTGGTTTATCAAGTAGATTATAAAAATAATGCATTCCAATGTCACAAATGTTATGACACCAAACACATGGAAAGAGAATGCAAAGTGAAAATGATAAAATTTTTTTGGATATGAGATAAACTTCAATATGAAACAAGGAGATCATATCATAGTAATAATTGAGTCAAATCAAGATTTTTTTACTCTTATGAAAGTGGATTTAAAAATATTGACAAATAACATTATACTTTACTCAAAATAACTATTACAAGGAAAAAATGATATAAGGGATAAAGAAATATGGGGAGATAAATTCTAAAGTGAATAAGATGAAGGAGGTCAAGTTTTTTTTTTGTATCGATGTTAGGATAGGTTTTGAAAGTTTATCCTTTTTTATTAGTACAATAAGTTATACCAGCTAGTCACATCAAGCTATACAACCCTTTTGGTTTCATTAAAAATTGAACCTTGGTGTGGGTTGTGTCACTCATATGTCTCAACCATTTAACCAAGGTCTCATTAGCAAAGGAGGTCAAGGTTAATATGGGTACATCATATTCATTTTCCTCAAGTAGTATAAAATGCTCTCCTTGTATAATAAAGAAATGAATATGGAGGATATTCATTTATATTTAAGGTTTCCAGTGTAGCACAATAAAGTAATTGCTATGTAGGATCATCCTTGCTACGTAGTGTCATCCTTGTACTTTAGGGTTTTGGGTATAACATAAAGAAGAATATGTTTATGAGGCTATTCCTTGTATTTTAGATTTTTGAGGGCAACATAACTCTTTACAAAAAGAGTCTCGTAATGAATAATATAAAATAAAAAAATACTGATGAAGATTGAAGTATTGGAGGAAATAAAAAAAGAAGAGGATGGCCACCAAAGCATGAACAAAGATAAAAATAAATTCAAAGGGATATAAATTTGGAAACCTAAATAAAAATACCACAAGTGTTAACAAGATGTGGGGCTAAGCCCACTAAAAAAAATAAAAATTTACGAAAATGATATCATGGAATGTTAGGGGTGTCCCTTAAAAACAATTATTAAGAAATTAATAGGTTTTTATAGTCCTAAGTTTATTTAATACAAGAAATAAAATTAGGTAGTGAGGAATGTAAGAATGCTCTTAAAAATGTTTGGAAGAGAAGGTATGATTTTGCATTTCATCGAAATTATTGTAAAAATATGGTTTAAGTACAAATGGGATGGATAATTGTTAGAAGCAAAAAAAAATTGGGTTGTGGGAATATTTTGTGGGAAGAGGAAAATATGGAAGTTAAGTTTGTAAATGGATATGCTCCAAGTACAATTACTCCTCATGAAAGATGTTGGAAGAACCTTAGCATATTTTTTAAACATAATGATGATTTTTAATAGTGATCTATGAATTCTTAGGGGTTACTTCAACACAATTCTATCTCCTTTAAAAAAGGATGGTGGTACCCTTGGATGGTCTAAATCAATGTAATATTTTGCTTCATTTTTTAATTCAAATGACCTTTAGGATGTTATTCTTCAAGTTTTTAGTATAGTAAATATGGGATAATAGACACATTAGACAAACCCATATGGTAGAAATATTAGATTAATTCTTGTTATCCAATATATAGTTACAACTAGAGTATATAATCTCTTTAATGGATCGTATTACAAACCTATTTTTTTACTTGTGCTTTACTTATTAGATGAAATACATTTTGAAGGATAATTTAGATATAGGTTTGCTCAAAAGATTAAATATGTAAAGGTGTAAATGAAGATTTGAAATACCAAATATTTGGGTAGCATTTAATTTTTTTTTTTGAATCCAAGCTAAAAATTTATTAGAGATAGTGGAAATCATTGGAATGAACCAATATTCTTATGTGTAAGAACACGTCCCCATCCCATTTTGTATTAAGATAATGTATAAAAAGACGAGTCATATTGGTTCCAAAAGGAGAAATAGTTGAAGGAACGAGATAGAAATAACACTTTTTTAAATGCTAAAGCAAAAATATTTTGTTTTTTTCACATCAAAAATATTTTAATTTTAAATGGAAGAAATATAGAGGAATAAGGAGGGAAGTAATTAATTATTTAAAACATATTTTGTTATATACTAGACAAGATAATGTGATACAAGATAAGCTTTTATAAAATATTCTATCAATTATCACTCAAGAACAAAATGAAAGCTTAATGAAGATATTTGTGGAGGATATGCATGAAATAATTTTCTCTTTCCATTCTAACATGACACCAGCCTTGACGGATTTCTTGAAATTCTCTTTCAAAACATTTTGGAGTTATTAAAGACTTACATGTTGGTTATAGTTTAAGAGTCCCATAGAATGAAGGTTAGAATAAAGTAGATCAATTTTATTTTTATTACATTGGTTTCCAAGAAAGGTGAGAGACAATATTTTTATAATTTTTATCCAATAATCCTTTGTAATATGATTTATAAGATCATTTCAAAAGCTATGGTAAATGGATTAAAAAGCAGTTTAGACTATATTATCTCATAGGAACAAGATGAGTTTGTGTTGGAATTCATAATATTTTTAAAAAGTAAATGAAAGTAATCCATCCACGCAAATCTTATACAAAAATTTAAAATATGGATAAAAAAGAGAGAGATGGAAGGAACCTATAAACACCATAATTAATCACTATAATTGTAGATAAAATTACACAATTATTTGATAAACAAATGAAGAGTGGTAGGGGTACTTATACCAATTCCAAAATCATGAGTACATAATCAAATATAACCTACACTAAAAAAATAAGAGGGATTAAGCTTAATTACAAGTTATAAAGTGGGTTTATCCATAACAAGGTTAACTGTAGCCCATAGGCCTTACATAATTAAATATCACAATACATTTGTTACATTGTGCATTGAAATACCCTTACACCTACACAATATATCAAACTTTGATCTTGTGTTGGCCAAGAGTAAGAGCCTTTGTGCTAACTAGTTTGCACAAAGCATAAAGGTTCTTACTCTCGATTGACATCCCCCCTACTCACACATCAACTAGAAGTGATGGTGTTATTGCACCGAGCATGTCACTCTATCAAATGTAATGTTGGATCGTCAACCATAATTGCACATTTTTAAAGAAAGGTAGGTGCCCCTTGACTCAAACCAAAAACTCCTTTATCTATATGTCTTTGTGCACACTATGTTGGCCAATTTAGCACTCCCTATATTCCATTCTTATTTTTCCTATTTTTGAAAGCACTCAAAACCCTTCATGGTACATGCATGCCATTTTTTTAATTTTTAAATTTAAAATCTCTTGCAAATTAGTTTATTTGTACCAAATGTTTTTGATACACTCTCGAGCCTAATTTTTGAAGACATAAGCAATAGAATTTTCCTTTATATTTGAAATCTACCTCCACAAACTAGATTTGTCTTTGCCTCCTTACTTCTTCCTATACCTCTATATTTGGAATCTACCTCCATAATCTAGATCTAAATTTGTATCCCTACTTCTACCTCTCCTCCATACACCACTCAAATATACCTCTACCTCCCTCCACCACATGAATATTATTTTTTTAATTTATAATTTTTTATTTAAAAAAAAAATTTGAGTTTTGTTTTGATTGACTTGATATAAAGGAACCATAGCTAAATAACTAGGAACCTCATCACACTTAAAATGTGAAACACATCTATATGTACAAATTAAAAATAGTGAGAACAATTTGAACATTGTTTTTACTCCAAAAAAATATCATTCAATATTTAGAAGAGTATTAAAATCAAAATGTTAACTCAAGGATACACAATATGTCTTGATATAAATCAATTCAAATATATATCAAAATATTGAATGAAGTTACATTATTAAAATTAGTTTCATATATATTCTTCCAAGATAAAAAAATTATACTAAATATTGAATATTAATACATATTAAAATTACTAGAATGGTGCTAAGAATCCTTCAAAAATAGAGAAATTATGGATGGAAAAACTGGAAGACAAATCCTCTTATGCTCAAAGCATTTATGAATTTTTGATAGAAAATATGTTTTAAATCTAAAAAAAAAATAGAGACACCAATAAGACTTTTTGTATGACCAAGTAGCACTACTAGATATCCACTCTAATACCATGTTGGAATTCACAATTTTTTTTAAAATAAATAAAAGCAATCCATCCACTCAAACTTTATACAAAATCCGAAAAGAATGATAAAACAAAGAAAGATAAGCAGGACACCTATAGGCACCATAAATAATAAATATATATGTAAGAAAAGTTACACAACATTGATAATTAAATAAGCAGTGGTGGAGGGTATCTATACCAAAAAAAAAGTTCAATTATATAATAATTTTTAATTTGAGTTGACATAACAAGAAGGTTTATGATTAATTATGAGCTATAAGTGGTTTTAACCATACCAAGGTTAATCATAGCCCATAGGACTTACACAATAAAATAGTATAATAAATTCAATACATTGCATAATTAAATGTCCTTAGGCCTATCCAAAACAAGAGGAAAGAAGATCTTGTTGAGCATCGAAAGACAAACATATATGATGAACTTCGAGTAGAACGCTTCCTAAAATCTCAAGATCTTCGAAGAATATAAAAAATTAATGATGGAAATTCCCTTGGGAGACGCAGTCTCAAGGTGTGCCATAGCAAAACACTGGCCAAAGGCCACGTTCAGAAAAAAAATTATGAACATTGGTCTAGGTAGGTAGACCAAGAGTCATTAATTGGTGACATGGAGAGCGATCCTTACATTAATTAAAATTTACAAAGACAAAATGATTTGAGATTGTAAGATAAAAAAAAATTAAATGCCCACCAAAATTAAGGGCCTACGGTTTTTCCCTTTCCTCCACATTAGAAGATATACAACGAGGGCAAAAGGATGTTAAACACTTATCCTTCTACATTATGAAATGCGTAGCGAAGGCTACTGAAAGCCGAACGAGCTAGAATTTAAGGGAAAAAAAATTAATCGTAGGCGAAGCAGGAGGACAAATAAAAACAAGGGGCCTCTAAAAAACATTTGATTTATATTCATTTCCTTCTTGAGTGAAATGCAGTGATTGCTACATTCGAGAGGGGAAGAAATAATATAAATTAAAAAACACCTAGAATGGGATGCAACGTTGCTTTAATTGTTTTAAAGCAAGCTGCGTTCGTTAAGGAGTATTTTTATAGAGGCAACAAAAAAATTCAATATGCATACACAAAGTAGTGAATAAAGAAATTTTGAAATATTTGCATCAATGGTAAAATAAAATTATATAAACCAGTAGGTATTACCATAAGCAAATATATTTTTAAAAAATTGCATATATGAGCATACTACAATATTAAAAAAACCTCTTTCTTTAAAAAAGAAAAGAATAAGATATGAAGAACCAGTTCGAGAAACCTCCGTCAAGAGAGAATGCTAGCAGAATCTATCCTTCTCTAGTACCATGTTAGAATTCCCAAGAGTAGAACTACAAAGCATTATAATATTTGAAGAAATAAAATAGAACTGATTGATTTATTCCAATGATCAACTTTGTATAAATAGCAAAGTTGATCATTGAGAGTCGTTGGATTACAATAACTCATTATGTCTGATGAAGACACCACTGAGAGTTCCCCTGGCACATGGAGAAGTGGAAACTCAAGTGTGTCTATCCTAGTAGAACTTAAGAGAATATTCACTTACTCTAACAAAACTTTAATCCCTTATTTTTCTAGCTTGTAGACTCTCTCAATAGTTTTTAATTTTTGTAAAATCCTAAACAGGACAATCATGTGCAAAAAAATTTTGTACCATGTTTTTAAAAAATATTTTAATTTTTAACTCTCAAGATGAATTTATCGATATATATTTAGCATGGCATAAGAAACTCCCATATATCATGTTGTTACATGTTTTTCTTCTCAAGCATATCAAATATAGCTACAAATAAATTCAATCCCTAATTCCTTGTATGAAGGAACCACTTTTAATTTTTTATCCTTAAATGTGAAATATATTTATCTTTTAAATCAATTACCATTACCTGTGTTTTGCATGCATTAGCTTTTATTTCACTATACTTGTAAGCACTCTATAGGTTTTTGAGAATTACCTTAATTTTTTTTTGCAGTAAACATCTACATAAATTAGCAATAATAAAGCATATGCTATAATTCATACACCTCTTCCCCCATACTTTTTGATCCAATCACCTAATTTATCTGTAGTATTGGTGAGAGGATAAACTTGTTTTACACTACTATTGTTATGGATACTAGCTCCCTTGATTTTTTTACCCATGTATTAATATTGTTAATTTTTATAAAACCTTTCCATATAAGTATAACATTGCTCATCTCTAATTAATCAAATTAGATATTTTGTTAAACCATAACTTTGTTATTTCCAGGTATCAAATTGTTAGAAAAATTATCTATACTTAATTTGACATAAATAAATCATGGTCCTTCCAACATATTCATGATGAGTAACTACAATTGGAGCATATACATTTACAACCTCAATTTTGATAGTTTTCTCTTCCCTACATAAAATATAACAACTCCATTGTTTTTTACTCCTAACAATTGTCTATCCCATTAGTGTTTGTATTGTATTGTTATAATACCTTTTAAAGGTCTTCTAATATAAAATACTAAATAATTTCCAACCTCTTCTTAATGCATCATTACATCCATCAATACTTATTTTCTTTCATGTATTAAAATAAACTTGAGACTCTAACAACTTATTAATTCCCTAATCACTTTTTTTTTTTTTCTCATATTGATATCCCTTGCAATTTTCTTTTCTCATTATTCTTAATTTAAAGTTCTTATTCTACTTTCTTATTTACACTAGCAATATCATCTTCTCATCTTTCAATCTATTTGATTTCTCTAAATTATTCACAACCCATATCCTCTATATATTTATGTCACCTTGAAAAATCTAATGTGGAAGGAATCTCCTAAAAACCACTTGCTTTATATGTTGTCTTAGAAATTTGAAGGTACAATATAATTTTACATAGTTATTTTTTTTCTTATGTTGCCCAAAACCCTAAATTTCCTTCAATATATGCCATAGGCACCTATTTATTATGTTGCTCTTGAAACCCTAAAACACAAGATATAAAGTCTACACTTTTATTTTTTATTGCAAGGAGAGGATTGTATACTACTTGTGGAAAATAAATATGAATTACTTGAATCTAACTTGAGCTCTTCCACCACCTCTTCTTTAAAATTTACTTCCGTATCTTCCTTTGCAACTTTTGTTCCATCTAAATTTGAACTTGCTATTGTACTTCCTCATCCTGTATATCCTTCTTTGTTTCCTCTAATGGCTTGTTTGAGTGAACCATGATGGCCTTCACCATCCGATAGTATAGATGGCCTCATTAACCATTTTTTGGGAGTTAAAAATACTTGATCTACTCTAGCTTGTACTAAAATATGATCTTATTACTTCCTCTCCAAGTTTATCTTATAACCATAAATTTAAGTCTGCTCCATTATTTTCATGTATTCTCTTGCCATGTGTTCAATCTCGCAAATTTTACAAAATAAAAAGTAATGTTTTCATAATCTACTTGTTGATACTATCCTTTCAATTCGTATTTAATATTAATGAATTATGGAAAATGTTATAAAATACCCATGGTAATACATATCTAAGTAAATAAATGTTTTCTCTCCTTAGTCATTTATCCCTCCTAGATGAACTCCCCTGGAATAATATCATTATTCTTAAAAACCTCTTTATTGATAGACTAATGTCTCACTCACATGAGAAAGTTTTAATAGTTATCAAAAGAAAAATTATTTCCATGGTCTTAAATAAAATATACATCACCTCCAAAATCATGGACCACACCCATTATTTTATCCCTGATTTATGAACTAGAGAAGACATAAAAAAGTCCTTTCCAAAAAAAGAGTCACGAGTATTTGAATCCAATATCCACTTCCATTTGACCCAATTTTAAATATCCAAGAAAATTAGCTCATTTGCATAGAACATACATGTTAGACCTCTCTTTTTAGTGTAAAATTTGTTGTTTGAATAGAACTTGTAGTAGGTTCACTCTTACTCATGTCTCCAACTGGGCCATCTATAATTCCAATTGGGGTATTTTAATTAAACCTTTCAAAAATGACTTTTCTTGCATACTACATAGCTTTTTATAATAAGAAATATTTATTATAATAATTATTATTATATAACACAAATGGCACTATGATTGATTACCCACTATGAGAACCAAATACCATTGGTTTAAACCTGGATCTCCCAAAAGGGAGTTGAAAGCCTTAACCATTGGGCAGAAACATTTATTTTTGAATCACTCTCTCTCTCTCTCGCTCTCTCTCTCTCTCTCTCTCTCTCATATATATATATATATATATATATATATATATGTATATATATATATATATATGTATATATATGTATATATATATATATATATATATATATGTATACATATATATACATATATCTATATGTATACATATATATACATATATCTATATGTATACATATATATACATATATCTATATGTATACATATATATACATATATCTATATGTAGACATATATATACATATATATATATATACACACACACACACACACACATATATATATATATATATATATGTATATATATATATATGTATATATGTATATATGTATACATGTATATATGTATATATGTATATATGTATACATGTATATATGTATAGATGTATATATATGTATATATATATATATATATATATATATATATGTATACATATATATATATATATATATATTGGTGTGTGTGTTATATTAAATTTAAGAATACACAATGTCATAGAATAATTTTAGTTCATAGTAAAGATAATTATTTCTAAATTTTAATTGTTCTAGAATATTTCTTAAAATAAATTCTCAAACGTTTTTGAGTTTATATTTTCTTTTATTTTTTATGTAGTACCAAGAGGAGGGGGTCAATTTGACAACTACCTATGTCCTTAAGCAACAAAAATACCCAATAGCAAATTAGAACAACAATTAATAGTATAATGGTCAAATGGTGGGAAATTACACCTAAATAGCAATATCTCTCCACTTGAACGATATAAATAATCATTTGAATGACAATTGAACAAAAATTATCCTTTGTATGAATGATAAATAAAGCCTCTAAAACGATAATTGAAGTCACTTGAACTCCAATTGAAGTTAGTTAAACATAATTTGATCACATAAATGACAACTCATTGATTGATTTCAACTTGAATAACACTCTAGGTTTCACTCAAATAATGCTTGGGTCTTCACCTAAATGTGTTGTATTTGAACAACATTATTAATTTATAGGAATGATAATCACACATTCCTCACTTGAAAAATTTTGATGCCTATATTTTCATTTGAATGATACTTACCTTTATATGATGTTCATCCCTTCACTTGAATAAAATTTTATTTCTTTTAAAATGATATTATGTTTTCTACCTCAAATGATACAAAGAAATCAACTTTAATGGTAAACTATGCTAATGATTCTTAATACCTCTTATCCACTTCAATGGCATTAACTCAAACGGTATTTTGATCATTAGAAAATAATTCCCTCTCAAATGATAATGGTTCTTGCTTTTCACTTGATCAACATACTTAAATGGATAACCAGTTGCTTTTAATGTTACTACTACATGATAGAATTATATTTTCAACCAGACTATGACAACACTATTCACTTGCAACCTGCATATAATAGTATTTACAATATATAGTTTAAGAATCTAATAGTATAGTATATTAATTAGTTAGATCCTCATAATGGATTAAAAGTGAAACATAATTAGTATATTATTAAGCCTACTCATATACAAAATATGGAGAACGATATACCACATAGCTACTATGTTGATTTTCTTATGTACACAATTCCTCCTTGATCATACCACCTATGTTTTTCTCACACTCATGCTCTCATATTCTCATATCTAATCTAATATCCCTAAATTTCTTTGTAATATTCTCAAAATATCTCTCTACATATGTTGATCCCTCATTTTTTATATTGATTTTTTTTTTATAAGTAGCTATTGTATTTACAGTGGGTTTTAACTAGGATCCCAAAACATGATTACATAAGAGTTGGAAATAACATGCCGAGAATAAGCCATTACAATAAAATTTTGGGCCCAAGGCACCAATACCCTAAAAATGAAAAACAAACAGAAATCCCGCCCAGCGGGAAACCACCAATTTCGAAGGAAGGTAAGTTTGAAGATCCCGCCCAGTGGGGAGCAGCTGAAAACCACCATCATGTAAATCCCGCCCAACAGGAAGTAGCAAAAAACCATTATAATATAAATCCCGCCTAGCGGGAAGTAGTCGAAAAACCACCAAAGAGTGAATCCCACCCAGCGGGAAGCAGCTGAAATCCATCCCAGTGTAGATCCCGCCCAATGGGAAGCAACAAAAACCTCTACCAAGTGAATCTCGCCTCCCGAGAAAACCAACAGGAAATGAGAAAAACCCGCCTAGCGGGAAACCTATCGGTTCTAGAGAATCCCGCCCTGTAGGAAACCATCCCGCCCAGGGGGAAACCATCCTGCCTAGAAAAAAGGGGGAATGCCACCCAAAAGGAAGAAACTAAAAACTAGCAAAGAGGATATCCCACCCATCGAGAAGCAGCTAGAAAGCACCACCAAGAGAATCCCGCCCCAAGGACAACCAACAGAAAAAGACAATAGGTTAAGGGACCAGGGATACAGGTACTGGGGATCCCAGGAAGGAAGAGGTAACAACCACAAATATGGGATCCCTAGGAGCCTAGCTTGGGGGATCTAGGGTCTGCATGCATAGATCAGATCCCCCCATAATTTGAAAAATGCAGCAGAACCTAGAGAACCCCAACAACAGGGGCTAAGAATCCCATCCTTGCACAGGAGAAACTTCAGGGAACTGGGAACAACCCAAGCAGAGAAAAAGCCCCCCCAAGGCCAAACAAATGCCTAGGGTGTCCACCAAGGAGCAAAACTAGCACGAAGAAGCCTCCAAGTGGGAAATCGAAGAGGGCCCTCCCCATAGGGATGGGACCAACAATAGCCACAGGATCCCAGAGAGGATTCACTAGCAAAAGGGGGAAAGAGGCCCCCCCAAACCACCCCCAAAGTAGTAAGTACCTCAAAGGAAACCCCAGGAAGTCATCAAAAAACCCAATCAATCACCCCCACCACCTAGAGAACCGTAGGGAACCAAATCCATGCCAAAAACCTGTAGAAAAACCTAAGGGGAATCCTGAGGGAAAAAAGGGAAGGGATCCCAAAAATAGCAAGGAACCCTGGGAAGCACCAGGCCAAAATCTCAAACAAGGGAACCCTGACCGACTGGGAGAGGTTCAGAAATAGGAGAAGGATATCCCTCAAGGATATCATTTGCGACAAAAAATCCCAAGGAGGGATGACCTGGGATGAGCTAGGGACTGGGCAGGAACTAGGGGAGGGGGAGCAGGGAAGGGATCGAGACCCTCCCCTCTCTACTTTTTTTCTTTTTTTTATATTGATTTTGCTTCCTCCTCTTCTTCAAGTTAATTTTTCTTCCCCCTTCTATGTTGATCTTCATCCTTTTGTCCTCTTATAATTCCTTATTAGTTTTATTTTCCATACACGAGATGAATTTTTGTTCTTCAATTTTCTCATATGTTGATTGATCATATGCTCTCCTTACTATTATTTTGGTGGTATTTTACGTTTAATTTCCCATACCTTAAACTTTAAAATTTTCTTACATGCATTTAAAAATCTACATTTACTTCATACATTTAGCTTGTATTAGTAATATTTAGTTAGGATAGTGGGAATTCTGCCTAAATTTGGAGGTTGAGAGAGGTGCATTCCATTTTCTATTAGTTTAATGAAATAAATTTATGATCTTATAATAAGTTATGTATTTTAATAATTCAACAACACCTTCTTTAGGTGGTTTTATTATGATATTTTATCAATGAAACTTTAAGTTTGATTTTTAACATTGACCTAAAGATCACATGTAATCAAGTGTTTATACCCCTTGAGACCAACCATTTCTACATTAATTATAATGTTAATCTTTCATTTCAATGAGATTAATTTGGTGTTTACAAACACCATATTACTTTGTGTTCTTTATGTTAGGTACTTTATTTCTAGGTAAATGTATTGACTCCATTTATTTGGTTAGCAGTCCATTCATTTGTGTTCTCAAAAATTATTATAAAATCTATCATCCCTAAGGCCTCAACATTCATTTGGTTAGTAGTCCAAAGTTAGATTATTATAGCTGAGAGACTATAAAAAAGATGATATCATGGACTTTTTAGGTGTACCTTGTGTAAGAAGGATCTAGAAACATCAAATCATTTTCTTCATTGTCCTTTCACTTACACCTATTGGAGGTGCTTTTTCAAAAATATTAGAATCTATCAAGTAGCTCCATCAACATTAAAAAGTTGATCAAATTTCGAACTATTTATTTTAAAGCTATAGCATTATGCATTGTATAAAGGATTATTTCATCATTTTTTAGAATATATGGCTTGAAGGAAACAATGTAATTTTTCAAAAACAAATCTTAAAACATTATTCAAATTTAGAGTCATATTATTGTCTCTCTTGCAAAAATTTTATAGGCATGGTGGTCATCATGGGAATTCTAGAGTGTGTAAAACAATATGCTAGCCTCTTGATTCTAGGAATTAAATATACATGGAAGGATCATCTATGACAACATAGTTAATACAATTTATTTATTTCAAATTATAGTAAATAGAAATATTCATAAGTTAGGTTCATTGAGTTTAATTTTCATGATGCTTTCAAAGGAAGCATGAGAAAAGTTGGTGGAGATGTTTTTTTCAAAATAATCATAGCAAAATTTTCCTCACTTAGGAAAAATCATAAGGAACTACTAACTATGCAAAGTATAAGGTACTTTTATAGTGATTAAAATTATCATTGAAAATGGATAAAAAAATTTCAATCAAGAGAGATCATAAATTATTATAAATACCATAAGAATAATGGATGTGTGGATTAGATAAAAATTAACATTATTTCTTATGTACATCGCATATTGTTGGAGGTAGTATCTTAGAGATGTCAAAATATCTATAGAAGAAAATAGGATAGCAAGTATTTTAGTCTATTACAGTCTTGGTCTTTGCCTCAGAAAAATTCAAATTTTACAAGGAACTAGTCATGGGAGATTTTATCTCATAATAAAAATGATATCAGTGTTAGTCTCAAAATGACATTGAGAGTGGAGGTGAATCAGTGTAGCTCTTTTAAAACTTAAATCTTCAACTCTTAAAGCCGAAACAATGAAAAATTGAAACCAAATAAAGAAAATATAACAAGAGAACATCACACAACACAAGATGTACCAAGTTTCACCGATTTGGCTACATCCACAAAATAACTGTTTGGACTCCCATCCAAATCTAGCCTTTGCAAAGCACCAACTTTACAATCAATTTACCAGCACCCACTGGAAGGAGCACCAACCCCTGATTTATTTACACCAACAGAAAGGAGCATCAACCCTTGATTTATCTGCACCAACATAAAGGAGCACCAACCCCTGATTTATCTGCACCAATAGAAAGGAGCACAAACCCCTCTACCAAGCACCCACTTGATTTTGATATTGATAATAAAATGACATATATGAATCTTCTCTTATCACAAAAAAATTGACCGTTCTCTTAGCTCGTTCTATCAATTGCTAAATGCTTTCTGGGTATTGTGCAGAACTCTGTCTATGACCTCCTCTCAAAATTTCAAAAAAAAATAATATTGAATAAGAAATTTATGCCCAAAATACTAAAGTGATGTTTTTCACCTTTTTCCCAAAAACACGGATTTTCACTCTTTATTTTTCTCCACACACTCTTCTCTCCGCACAAAAATAAAATCACGCTCTTCAATAAAACACTTCTAACTTAAATGCACACACTTGCATTCCTTTTTTTGCTTTTCACTTTATCCAAAGATATTTATTTAATAATACTTCTTAAAATAATATAACTCCCTTTTTTTATATTGAGAAGACATTTCGTCAAACACGTCACATGCAAAGAATTGACACCTTACTCGTTCTCATACTTCGGAGCCACGTGACAACTCAAACAAAAAACAAAATATGATCTATTTGATGCCTTAAAGGTGTAACAACACTGAAACTGAAACTCTGGCGACTCTTCAAGGTCGAAACGGCTAACTAAAGGATTTTTCCCAAGTGGCACAAATTGACATAAAAGAGACCTGTAATGTTTTTGCAAAAATCATAACTCTCACCTCGTAACTTGGTTTTATTTGAAATTTGAAACATAGAATATTTGAAACACTGAATATGTCCAAACCAAAACTCACTACCTAACTCCTTACGGTGTGCCTGTACCACTTCCACAAAAACTGCTACTAACACACTTTTTCAAAAAAGAGCGTTTTTGTGACAGTCTTGCAACGCTTGTAAAATTCGCCTCGTTTCTCTATTTTCATTGAAATTTAGAAAATTGTTATTGAAGATAACAAACATGTCCAGTTAAAATTTTGCTACATAACTCCTTACGGTTTGTTCGCAGTGCTTCTGACAAAACCTGCACTTTTTCAGCCTGTACAACCACTTGCCAAATCATCCGCCAAGATACCGGAAACACCACCGATCACTCCAAACACTGTGCTGACATATCCAATGCTATTATGTACTATTTCTTGACATGATGGCATGTTCCAAACTGATCCATCCTATCCAAATGTGCCCGTGGTGACTTTTACAACTTTTTGACTATTTTGCTACTTTGACATCTTTCTGACAATTTTTTCAACTTTTGCAAATTTGCACAAACAACTCGTAACAACTTCACCAAAACATCAAAAACATCCTCATAAGCATTTAAAATCATTGTACATACTCTGAATAACATTTGAACTCCTGTCCACTGCATCAACCGATCTATCTGACTATGTTGACAACAATGACAATACTGTCGTTGCACCTTGCTCAACAATCTCCCCCTTTGGAATTGTTGGCAACACACGTGCAATTTATTGTAACTCTTCTCCACCTTTGACAACAATACCAAAGGGCTGTTGCAAACTCCCCATGAGTCCATACACAACATTCTTAGGCAAAAATTATTACACTTAGCAAAAATCACAAACATGAGCAAAAAGATAAACAAATACACAAATGCTCCCCTTGAGAATGTGGTCCCGATAGCTAGTCAATTATTGGGAAGTGTAACCACTCCCAATTTATTGTGAAGTTACTCAAAGACTTCCTTAGGCAACGGTTTTGTGAAGATATCCGCTACTTGCTTTGTTGTTGGAACAAAATACAACTTAACCTCACCTTTCAAAACTTTCTCCTTTAAAAAGTGATATCGGATAGCAATATGTTTTGTGTGAGAATGCATAACCGAATTCTTTGAGATGTTAATGGCACTGGTGTTATCACACTTAACTGAAATTGGCTCACTGAAGTTAATACCAAGATCTTTTAGGGTTTGTTTCATCCATAATACCTGCATACAACACGTTGTCACTGCAATATATTTTGCCTCTACTATGGATAAGGAGACTGAATCTTGTTTCTTACTGTGCCATGCGACCAAACTGTCTCCAAGATAAAATGCACCTCCAATGGTACTCTTTATGTCATCTACACATCCTGCCCAATCTGCATCTAAATATGTAATAAGGGTGAAGTCCTTACCTTTTGGATACCATAACCCATACTCCATAGTACCCTTGAGGTACCGAAGAATCCTCTTCACTGTTGTCACATGAGTCTCCTTGGGACTAGCCTGAAATTGTGCTACCATGCATATTGCCTATAAAATATCTGGTCTGGTAGCTGTCAAGTACAGTAAGCTCCCAATCATAGATTTGTACATGGTTTGATCAACATGTGGAGATTTGTCATCCTTGCTCAACTTGCAACCTATCATCATGGGAGTGCTAACTAGCTTACAATCCTCCATTGTGAAATTTTTTAGCATCTCTTTCACATATTTAATTTGAGAAATAAATATGCCCTTCTCATTTTGATTAACTTGCAACCCAAGGAAATACGAAATTTCACCAATAATTGACATTTCAAATTCTTTCTATATCTTATTTGCTAAATCTTTACACGACTCATCTTTGTTGTTGCCAAATATGATATCATCTAAGTATACAACAAGAACAATAAGATGGTCATTTTCTATTTTGACATACAAATTACTATCCACCATACCTTTCTTGAACCCTTGTTGAGTAAGATAGTTGTCTAGCCTTGCATACCATGCTCGGGGTGCCTGTTTTAAGCCATATAATGCTTTATTCAACTTGCAAACCAATTTGGGATCATCACCAAGTTGGAAACCATCTGGCTGCTCAATATAAACCTCTTCTTCAAGTTTCCCATTCAAAAATGTTGATTTCACATCCATTTGATAAACTTTGAAATTCTTGTAAACTGCTAAAGCTAGAAACATTCTAATTGCCTCTAGTCTAGCCATAGGTGCAAAGGTTTCCTCAAATTCAATACCTTCAACTTGTGCATAGCATTTACTTACCAATCTTGCTTTATTCTTGACTACCTGTCCGTCTTCATTCAATTTGTTTTGAAAGACCCATTTAGTACCAAATATATTTTTATTTGCAGGTCTTGGTACTAACTCCCAAGTTTTGTTTTTCTCGAGCTGATCTAATTCTTCATTTATTGCATTCATCCAAATTTCATCTTTGCTTGCATCAGCAACATTTTTGGGCTCAATGCTGGATAATAAAGAGTAGTTACTTACTACTCTTCTTCTTGTCTAAACACAAACTGTAGGGTCTCCAATTATTTTCTCTCTAGGATGTTCTTTCTGCCAGCTACCTATTTTGAATTTTTTATTTTCTTCCACTTCTGAATCACTGTTTGAATCATCTGAGTCAAATTTTTGTTTCTTTTCTGTTTCCTTTTTCTCATCTCCTTTAATAACCTCTTCATAAATTGGGTAGTTCTCTTCATAGCTAATTACTCGTTCCCTACCTTCATCAACTTTAACATCGACACTATCCATAATTTTCTTTAGCCTCTTGTTGTAGCATTTGTAAGCTTTGCTTTTTGATGAATAGCCAAGAAAAATACCTTCATCCGCTCTATCTTCAAAATTACCAAGGTTTTCTTCAGTTCTTTTGATGTAACACTTGTTGCCAAAAACATTAAAGTATCTTGTTGTTGCCTTTTTACCGAACCACAACTCATAAGGAGTTTTGCTCTCATGTGTCCTCAACATGCACCTATTTTGGATGTATACCACAGTATGGACTACCTCTTTCCAAAATATGCCTGCTACTTTGCTCTCAGTCAACATAGTCTGTGCCATTTTTTGCACTATTCTATTATTTCTTTCTACCACACCATTCTGCTGAGGTGTCTTGGCTGCTGAAGACTGTCTCCTAATACCATATTTTTCATAGTACTCTATAAAATTCTTTGAAATGAACTCTCCTCCTCTATCTGATCTTAAACATTTAATCATTTTTTTTGTTTGATTCTCAACTTGGTTTTTGAAAACCTTGAACATCTCAAAAGCTTCGATTTATGCTTCAAAAATAGTACCCATGTCATCCTAGAATAGTCATCTATACACAACATAAAATATTTGTCACCATTTATGCTTTGCGTTCTCATGGGTCCACATAAATCAGTATGTATTAGTTCCAAAGGTTTTCTTGTGTAGTACTCTTTTATTTTAAATGAGACTCTAGTTTGCTTCCCCTTTTGGCATGAAGCACAAATGCTATTTGATAGTTTTCCAATGGTGGGAATATCTTTCACTGCCTTTTTTGAGCTGATTTTTACTAGATTGTCAAAACTGATATGACCGAGCCTCTTGTGCCACAACCAATTTTCTTCTTCCTGTCCAATCAAGCAAGCTCCTTCTAAAGTCTCTGAGAGAGTGTATAGGTTTCCATATTTCTTTGATCCAGTTTCTATCAACTTTCCACTGTTTGCTTTTCTGACTTCACAACCTTGCTTCTTAAAAATCACTTCATGACCTCTATCACAAATTTGACTTACGCTCAACAAGTTATGCTTCAGACCAACCACAAACAAGACTTATTTTGACTTGATTTTTCCATCACTGATCTTAACTAAATCTTTGCCAACTATCTTGGCTCCATCATTATTTCCAAATTTTATTGAACCACCTTCATATTGTTGTAACTTCTCAAATTTTTGTTTGTCACCTGTCATATGACTGGAGCATCCACTATCAAGTATCCATGGTGCAGATTTATTTTGTGCTTTAAATGCTATTTGTACGATTAGGGATTCCTTTTCTTCCTTACATCGCTCTTTTTCTTTCCACTCTTGTTTTGACTTTTCTTTTTCAGTAGCTTGTGAATGTTTTTTGGGAAATTTTCTATTTTGTATCATTCCATTTGGTTGAAATTTTCTTCCCTGAAATTGATTTGATGCAAATGTACTTCGAGAATTTCTTGCAATGAGCCCAAAATTATGATAGTTATAACATTCTCTTGCATAATCCATCAAAGGTGAAAAAACATTTCTACTGGTAAAATTCCTTGGTCCTACATTATACTTGCAATCTGAAATCTTATGTCCATAACCATTGCATTTAAAATAGTAACCAAAAAAGAGATGATTGAACCTGGGTGATGGTATTTTCCATGTTGTCGTAGGAGCCATAAATCTTCTTCTTATTTGATGTGTGACATTGGTGAATCCATCATTGTCAATTCTCCTTTTGTGCCTTGCATTATTGCTTTCTTTTGCATGAGTCAATTTTTCTTGATCAACCTGTTTCTTATCTTCATTCTTTATGGATTCTTCATTTATGGCCTTTGATCCATTTGATGATTCTCCTTTTTCAAATCCCAAACCAAATTTAATTCCTGTAGTCTTTTGGTTATTTATGATCTTATCCAGCTTCATATAAATTTCTTCATGTTTGTGATAACAACTAATTTTACGATTCATCTCTTCTATCTACGTCCTTAAACCAATAGTCTCTTCTTCTAGCTTACTGCAATAATCTATTCTCATGGTTATTTGCACTTCGAGATCTTCAGATATTTTCTTGGATTCTTCTATCTGTACTTTCAAACTGGTTATGATTTCATTTGCATCCTCAAGCTTTCTTGAAATTTTTTTATTCTTTTTTCTTTCTATCTTCAATTCATCCAGAGTTGCAATTAGTTCTTATTCCAAATTTACTTCTACATCAATTTCTTCTTCATCACATTCCTGTTATTTTTTTGTTTTTCTTCTTTGAGTGCCATGAAAAGAGCTTCACCTGTTTCCTTTACAAAATCCTCACCGGAACTATCTTCTGATGAACTGACATTTTTGGAGATGAAACTTTTCTTCTTGAAGTTGCCTTTTCTGAAATTTGTTTTTTTCTTCCAGTCACTTCTTTCTTGGTACGATCCTTCATCACTTTTGTTCTTCTCATTAAGTGGACATTTAGTTGCAAAACACCCAATGCCTCCACAATTGAAACATTTAAATGGTAACTTTCCTATGTATTTTCCTTTTCCCATTTTTAGTTTTTGAACAAAGTTTGCTTCCATTTCATCTGATATCTCTTCTTCCTCAAATTCTTGTTTTGCTTTCATATTTTTATGGGCTTTAAAAGCAGCTTCTCTGTCTGTGGGTTTAGATTTTCCTATTCTCATCTCATATGCAGTCAAATAACCATGCATCTCATCCATACTAAAAGAATTTAGATCTTTAGCTTCTTCTATAGCTAAAACTTTAGAATAAAATCTTTGGGGAAGAGATCTTAATACCTTTTTCATGATGATAGAATCTTTGATTTCCTCGTCGAGTCCTCTAATCGCATTAATGACTTCATTAACTCTCAGCATATATGCCTCTATGTTCTCATTGCCATTCATCTTTAATACTTCGAACTGAGCTCGATGTGTTTGTAACTTGGCCTCCTTGATCTTAACGTCTCCTTCATGAATGCTCCTTAGTTTGTCCCATATTTCTTTTGCCATTTTACAACTCATAATATTTACCAATTCACTATCCACTAATCTGCACATGATAGCATTATTTGCTTTTGAGTCATTCTCAAACAGTTTCTTACCAACAACATCGGTTGGAGAAGTGGTGGGTATTGTGTATCCACTATCTACTGAATCCCAAATGTCGTATCCCAAAGCACAAAGATATTTCTACATCCTGAGTCTCCAAAAAGCGTAATTAGTTCCATTAAAAAATGGTGCTTTGTTTGATGAGAAGCCTTCACCACCTGCCATTGTGTCACCTCCAAGATCACCCTAGCTGGTTAACCTTATTCAGGAACCTCGCTCTGATACCAATTGTTAGTCTCACAATGACACTGAGAGGGGGGTGAATCAGTGTAACTCTTTTAAAGCTTAAATATTCAACTCTTAAAACTGAAACAATGAAAACTTGAAACCAAATAAAGCAATTATAACAAGAGAACATCACACAACACAAGATGTATCGAGGTTCACCAATTTGGCTACATCCTCAAAATAACTGCTTGGACTCCCATCCAAATCCAACCTTTTCAAAGCATCAACTTTACAATCAATTTACCAACACCCACTGGAAGGAGCACCAACCACAGAAAGGAGAACCAACCACTGATTTATCTACACCAATAGAAATGAGCACCAACCCCTCTACCAAACACCCACTTGATTTTGATATTGATAATAAAATGACATATATGAATCTTCTCTTCTCACAAAAAAATTGATCGTTCTCTTAGCTCGTTCTGTCAATTGCTAAACGCTTTCTGGATATTGTTCAAAACTTTGTCTATGACCTCCTCTCAAAATTTTAGTGAAAACTGATATTGTATGAGAAATTTATGTCCAAAATACTAAAGTGGCATTTTTCACCTTTTTTCCAAAAACACGGATTTTCACTCTTTATTTTTCTCCACACACTCTTCTCTCCACACAAAAATAAAATCACGCTCTTCAATAAAACACTTCTAACTTAAATGCACACACTTGCATTCTTTTTTTTGCTTTTCACTTTCTCCTAAGATATTTATTTAATGAAACTTCTTAAAATAATATAACTCCCTTTTTTTATATTGAGAAGACATTTCGTCAAACACGTCACATGCAAAGAATTGACACCTTACTCGTTCTCATACTTCGGAGCCACGTGACAACTCAAACAAAAACAAAATATGATCTATTTGATGCCTTGAAGGTGTAACAACACTGAAACTGAAACTCTGGCAACTCTTCAAGGTCGAAATGGCCAACTAAAGGATTTTGCCCAAGTGGCACAAATTGACATAAAAAAGACCTGTAATGTTTTTGCAAAAATCATAACTCTCACCTCGTAACTAATTTTTCTCTGAAATTTGAAACATAGAATGTTTGTAATACTTAATATGTCCAAACAAAAACTTACTACCTAAATCCTTATGGTTCGCCTGTACCACTTCCACAAAAACTGCTACTGACACACTTTTTCAAAAAAGAGCATTTTTGTGACAGTCTTGCAATGCTTGTAAAATTCGCCTCGTTTCTTCGTTTTCATTGAAATTTGGAACACATGTTCTTGAAGATAATGACCACCTCCAGTTAAAATTTTTCTACATAACTCCTTACGGTTTGTTTGCAGTGCTTCTGACAAAACCTGCACTTTTTCAGCCTGTACAACCACTTGCCAAATCATCCGCCAAGATACCGGAAACACCACCGATCACTCCAAAAACTGTGATGACATATCCAATGCTGTTCTGGAATATTTCTTGACATTCTGGTATGTTCCAAACTGATCCATCCTGTCCAACTGTGCCCGTGGCGACTTTTGCAACTTTTTGACTATTTTGCTGCTTTGACAACTTTTTGATGATTTTTTCAACTTTTGCAAATTTGCACAAACAACCTGTAACAACTTCACCCAAAAATCAAAAACATCCTCATAAGTATTTAACATCATTTTACATACTCTGAATAACCTCTGAACTCCTGTCCACTGCATCAACCGATCTATCTGACTGTGTTGACAACAATGTCAATACTGGCGTTGCACCTTGCTCAACAATCAAAAAGTTTATTATGAAAACAATAATTTAAAGAAGATAATGATTATATTTGATTTAAAAAGTAGATAAAAAATATATTTGATGGAAACTCAAGCTACATATGGTTTTATTAACCTCACAATAAAGATAATATTTTATGATTTTCATGGGAGTATCTCCTATAAAATCCACACATAGACAAGGTTATTCACAGTGGCGAATATTCATAAATTGGGTGAATATTAGTATTTCCAAAATTGATAATTGGTGAATATGATCAATTGTTTCTTAGGGTCAGTTCACCATAATATATATCCAAACATAGGTATATTTGTACTCCTTGGAAAGATCTTTTCAAGCTTGATATAATGGTTTTGTTTTTAGGAAGTTCTAAGATGATTTAATAGGTCAAAAGTGGTCCCAAATATGATATTACATTTTAGGGCTTCAAATACCTCAAATTTTGGTGTGAAGATGCTCGATTTGATTTGCTTAGGATTCTCCATGATTCACCTTGATTTTGATTAGGATTCACCATTTTTTTACAAGTATATTTTGAGTCCAACCCCTTATGCATAACCCTACACGTAGCTTACTAAAAATTTTCATTGTATCCTTCAAGGACACCCTAGTGGTATGTCATTTGACTATTATCTAGGCTACCTAATTTTCATAAATAGGGATACCCCTATTATGCTCTTGGGAAGTGTTATCCCTAGTTATTACACCTATTGTACTTCACCTTACTTCAACTCTAAAAAATATTCGTTGTAGTTTTTAAATAAAATTTGTTGACAAGTGGATGATAAAACCTTTGTTCTTGCCTTTACTATATTGAATTTAACATAGGTAAATCTTAGCCTTTCTAGCATATTCATAAGGAGTAACTATAGTTGGAAAATATACATTTATAACCTCAATTTTTATATTTTTATTTTCCCTACAAAAAGAGACCAATAACTCAATTATTTTTTGCTCCTAACAATTGTCTATCCTATTTGTGTTTCTATAGTATTGCTATAATACCTTTTAAAGGTACTCTAATAAAAAATGCTAAACAATTCCCAATATTCTAAACTTCTTTTAATGGATCCTTACATTCATCAATACTTATTTTATTTCTTGTATTAAAATAAACTCGAGACTATAACAACCTATTAATTCCCTAATCACTCTTGTTTTTTCATATTGATATCCCTTGAGTTTTCTTTTCTCATTATTCTTAATTTAAGGTTTTTCCCCTACTTTTTCTATTTCCACTAATATTGTCATCTTCATAACTATCATTGATTTATCCAAATTGTTCACAAGATTTATCATTTATACTTTTTTTTCCCCTTGGAAAAGATGAAATGCAAGGCTAAAAACCACTTTCTTTTTTATGTTATCCTAGAAAACTCAAAGCGTAAGGTGATCCTTCATAGTAATTATTTTCTTATATTTTCCAAAACCCTAAATATCCATTAATATAGGCCATAGAAATCTCTTTATTATTTTACTCTTAAAAACCTAAATCATAAGGGATACAATATTATTTTTATTGGAAGGAGAGGGTTGTATACTATTTGAGGAAAACAAAGATGAATTATCTGAATCTAACTTGTGTTAGAATAAGTAATTATTCTCTTAAGTTCTATTAGGATAAACTTACTTGAGTTTCCACTCCTTCATGAGTTAGGTAAACTCTCATTTATAGTCTAGATCAGATTTGATGAGTTGTTGTAATCCAATGGCTCTCAATGATCAACTTTGTTATTTATACAAAGTTGATCAAAGAAATAATCAATCAGTTCTATTTTGTTTCTTCAAATCTTGTAATACTTTGTAAGTCTATTCTTGGGAAATTCTAACATGGTACCAGAGCATGATAGATTCTGCTAGGCATTCTCTCTTGAAGGAAGTTTCATGATCTGGTTCTTAATCTCTTATCTTTTATTTTTAAAAAAAGGAAAAAAATATCTTTTACATATTTTGTAGATTGCTTATTTAAATCTGCAATTTTTTTTTAGATATTTTTTTATGGTAATATATTCATAGTTTAACTAGATTTTTATCACCATATTATGCAAATATTATCCTAATTTTTTTTCTTAAAACAAAAAATATATAAAAATTGCAGCTTTTTCTTCGCAAAATATATATTTACTATTTTTTTATTGTCCACCTCTTTTGCCTATTTTTGTGTTAAAAAATCCTCTATAAATCTAGATAAATGTAGCTTCAGTTGACTCAATAGCCACACAGTGTATCGTCCATAGACGAACATAGCTCTACGTTTCATCCGAGGTGGATATAGTAAAAATAGCATTCTCTATAACGTGGGAAATTAAAAAAAAAAAAATTAAATATAGGGTTTTTAATTCTTTGCATGAAATATTCTTCTAAATGAAATCCATATCTTTTGTCATTGAATACATTAGACTTTTGGTCTATTAAAGAAAATACCAAATCTATCTATTTTTTTTTGACACGTGGCACTTTGCCAACATTCGATTCACGCACGGTGGGGTAACATCTTCTAAATCGATATTTCCTTATTTCCTAATATTTGAATATTTTCTTTGAGTTCCCTATTCATATCTAAATTTTCTCCTTTAATTTCATCATTCAGTACTCCCGGAGGAACTAGGAACTCCCTTTAAATTCATCTAATCTCTACTTGTAAATTAAAATCTCTGCTATATAATTTTGGTTGATGAATTAATGTTGAGGAACTAGGAAATCCTTTTAAATTCATCTAATCTCTACTTGTAAATTAAAATCTTTGCTATATAATTTTGGTTGATGAATTTATGCTGCCTAATGAGTTCTATATTTTATCTGATGGGTGTGAGTTTTTTTTCTGATGTTTAAGTAAGGTAACTCTATTCGGAGACAACCCTATGTGTGGCACCATCGCATAGCGCTATTTCATCGTCTTCCAGGAATGGTCCTTCTCTCCTTTACGTGAAGTCTCTTCGGAATCTTCTCTGTGTGTGTCTTCTTTAGGGATCATGCCCTCTATGCCATCTACGGAGCCTTCCCTTCATATCACAGCAAGGAGGTATAGTTTTATTTATTAATTTTTTTTAATATTGGCTCCCTTTATCTAACTTCCAACAATGATTCGGAGCGAACCATTCCAACATCGTGTGACGAACCCCTCAGGTAAACAATATTTTTTATAGGGATATTTTTGAATTAATATCTCATCTAAGTACAAATTATCTAAGCTTTCAGTCGCCTTCCAAATTTCTTCCTCGCTTCCAACATCGACGCAGCTCGAGGGGACCTCCATTGACATCCTCTATTCATTGCGGGAGAGGCCTTTGGTGACATTTTTGGAAATCATCTCATTCATTGTTCTAATTTCAAAACATAGAGCTCATATAAACTTTTTAATTTTTAAAAATTAAATTTTTTATAAGGTCTCCTAAGTTGCTTTATATTGTACCTTTTGTTTTAATTGCATATATCCTTTCTTTAGAGCCCTTTGGAGGCCCAATAAAAGAAAGAGAATTGTAATCTAGTAAATAAAAATTAAATTATTTGGGGTTTTTTTGTATATGTGCTAATATTTACACCTATCTAAGCATTAAGGGAGGTTTGTCATTATCTCATATTTTCCTTCCTTTTATTTATTTTTATATTTCCCTTGTTTAAATACTTTCTTTCTTTCATTACTCTAAATTATAACATAAAGCAATTTTTTATATAAAGAAAATTTCTTTTCTCTAAGTTAAATCCTTCTAATCATTAATATTTTTCATTTTGCATATCTAATCTATGATATTCATTACTTTTAAACACCCACTTTTTATCAAACAAATAAATAATATTTTTTTATTTAAAATGTTATACTAATTAAATCTATTCTTAAGAATCTTAATGAAAGCGAAAATATCTCTTTAAAATAACCATTGTTGACAGTTATATTCTCCTTTTTTTTCTTTTCTAAATACAAATATTCTAATCAAAAATATATTAATCACCTATACACCTATATTGGACATTCTACATAACTTATAGTTTCCCTTACTTAAGGCGGGTTATTGGATATATAGGAGTCTGGCTGATTAGCCTATGTTCCAAGTATCACATCTACTCAATATTTATAGTTTCCCTCTGGTTAGGGTGATTATTTGAGAGACAAGATATATATGCCTTGATTTTTCTCTCATTAACCTAAAATTAATATCAAATCTTCGCATATATACTTATAGCTTTGTACCACCTTTGTGTTAAAATTTACCTCTATGTCTTCCTATGCACCTTTTATTCCATTTTAAACTTACTATTATATTTTCTCATCTCTTGTATTCTTTTTTATTTCTTTCAATGGTTGATTAGAGTGAACCATGGTGGTATTCACCATTTGATACTATAGATGGTCTTTTTGCCATTTTTTGTGAGTTAAAAATCCTTGATCTAGTCTATATTACACTATAATATGATCTTATTACTTTTTCTCTAAGTTTATCTCATAACCAAAAATTTAAGTCTCCTTCATTTTCATAGAATCTCTTACCATATATCTAATCTCATAACTTTTACAACATAATATGTAATATTTTAATAATCTACTTGTTAATCACATCAATTAGATTCATATCTAATATTAATAAATCATGGAAAATGTTTTGAAATATCATGGTAACCGATATATAACTAAATATATATTTTCTCTCCTTATTGATTTATCCCTCCTAAATTAACTCTTCTAGAATATTGCCAATATTCTCCAAAACCTCTTTAATGATGGGATAATGTCTAACTCACACTGGAAAGCTTTAATAGTTTTTATCTCCATAGTAAATTTCTCTCTGGTTTTTAAATAAAATACCTCTCTCTCATACTAAATCATTTCCCACTACCCATTATATTATCCCTAATTTATCAACTAGAGAAGATAAAAAAATCCTTTTAATAGAAAAGTCAAAAGTAATTTGAATTCCAATCTCCACTTCCACTTATCAAATTCCATAGAATTGACATGTTAGCCCTCTCTTTTTAGGAAAATTTCCATCATAGTCAAGCATCTCATGGTAATAGTGATTTTTAGTGGAAAATTTCCATCATAGTCAGGCATCTCATGGTAATAGTGATTTTTAGTGTAAGATTTCTTGTTTAAATAAAGCTTGCAATAGATTCACTGTTAATATTAACTCCAAGTGGATCATCTATAATTCCACTTTCGGTATTTTAATTCAACCTTTCAAAAATGACTTTTCTTCTATACTACATACCTTTTTTTCAATAAGAAATGATTATTATTATTATTAATATTATTAATGTTACTATTATTATTGTTAATATTATGTAAGCCATATGTACACACACATAGTCATTTGAACCTCGACATCTTGAAAGAGAGGTCGAAGCTCTGACCACTATGTTGATAGTAAATAATTATTTTTGAATTTTTCTAAAGATCCAAAACATAAATAAAAAAAGTGGGATTCACTATCTATGCACATTGCTCACACAATAAAAAATATTATGTATATGTGTATGTTATATTAAATTTATGAATACACAGTTTTATAAAATAATTATAGCTCTTAATAAAGATAACTATTTTGAATTTTTTCTTGTTGTAAAATATTTCTTAAAAATAAATTTTCAAATGTTTTGAACTGTATATTTTATTTACTTTTAATATGCATTACTAAGAGGAGAGGATCAATTTAACAAGTATCTACATCCTCAAGTAGCAAAAACTTCCCAACAATAAATTGCAACAATAGTTAATAAAATAACATTGTTATTTTATAGGAATGGTAATCACATGTTTCACACATGAATAACTTTTATGTAGATGTTCTCGTTTGAAAAATTCTTCTCTTTGAATAGTGTTTGTTCCTTCACTTGAATAGAGTATTATACTATGTTCTCTACCTCAAACTGTATAGTGGAACTAACATGAACAACAAACTATGCTCAAATAGTTCTCGATGCATCTTCTCCACTTTTATAACATTGAATCAAATGGTCCTTGGATCAACACCAAAAAATGCCCTCTCTAATAATAATGGTTCATCAAATGGTCCTTGGATCAACACCAAAAACTGCCCTCTCCAACAATAATGGTTCTTGCTTCTCACTTTATTGACATACTTACATGGATGGTTAGTTGCCTTAAAAGTCATTACTATGCTTCAAAATAATATTTTGAATTAGACAATATTATTCTCCTGCAACCTGCATACAATAGTCTACAATCTATAGTATAAAACTCTAATAGTATAGTGTGTTCATTAATCCTTAGAATGGATTGAAAGTGGAATGTAATTGATATGTTATTAAGCCTTCTCGTATACAAAATATGGGCAACAATATACCACGCAATAATATACAACATAGCTACTATGTTGATTTACTTAGGTACACTATTCCTCCTTAAAACTAATGTTTTTATATGATCATGTCTATTCTGATATCCTCGTATCTCTTCATAGGCCTTATAAAATATCTCTCTACATATGTTCACCCCTCTTTTTTTCATGTCAATTCTGCTTTTCCTCTCCTTGCAAGAAGGGACTTATTTTCCTTCTTGCAGGACGGGGATCCTTTAATAAAAAAAGGTGATAGTTACAAATGGTGATAGTTACCAAAGAGACAAGATGCTCTGCATTATTTTTTAACTTAAAATTTTGTCATTCTATTTAAAATTAAAAAAACAATATAATTGAAAGCAATAATAAAGAATTGTATAAGGTCAAATAGCAAGTGTAACGAACTTGTGACAAAAAAAAGAAAAGGAATTAGCTTTAAACCCCTAATCCTTGTGTATTAAGGCACTCGAACCCTAATAATATAGATGTCAAACCCCATACAAAATATAATTATTTCGTTACTTAATTTTAAATATTGAAAAATCATATTTTTACCGAACAATCTAACCATGTGATGCTTGTTTTATCAAGCAACATAGATCTTTAGGATCTTCCAAACCTTACCAAAAATTTAGAGTCTAACTTATTCAAAAATTATAAGGCAATCAAGTGAGAGAATCAAGCACATTACAATATGGAATTTCAAAATAAGTGAGAGAATCAAGCACATTACAATATGGACTTTCAAACTATGGTAAATAGATAGAATTGAAAACATGTGCTTGACTCTGTAAAAGAATCATGAACTTTTTAAACGTCATTATACCAATGCCAGTGATTGCACAACAGATTTTGCACATCAAGATGTCCATTTTTTACTACCGTTTTCTTCACCCGTTGTCTATTGCTGGATAAAACACAAAGCACTCAAGTTGATGATCCAGTACAGCAATTACGCATTGAACCTTTGGTTGAAGTTCTCTTCCCCAATATCTTCTTCAAGGACTTTGGAAGACATGAAGCAAAAATCCCTGTTCAACACAACATCCAAAAACAGTTACTTTATAAGCATGCAATTATTATTTCCAGTTCATAAAGTGAAAAATATTTGATGGGAAATATTTGATGCCAACTACATTCCAGCTTCCAAAACACTATTCTCATTTTAAGGATCTGTGGCCATAACTTAAATTTAGTATGGAATAAAAAAACAAATGTAAATAAGCATCATTGAGAAACCATCAAATCATTAAGATTCTTCCATTCAACAACAAAATTAATGGTCACCTAAATTTTTATTCGAAAAAATCGACCCAGTTAGTGTTTTCTATATAATGGGTTATCTTCTACTATCTTGATTTTCTTATATAAATTAAAAAAAAAAAAAACATCAAAGATGCATGAACTTTACAACTCACTGAATTATAAGATGCATCATCCTTCAACCTCCATATCACAAGAAAATGTGTCGATCTCCATATGGATATCATAACATGCATCGATCTCCATATCACTAGATGATGCATCTACCTCCATATCATCAATCTCCATATCACTCACAAAGTTGAACCAAGATGCATGGAACTTCATATCATTAGGAGCACTGAACCAAAAATAAGATACATTATAAATTATAATAAACCAAATAATAAAAAAATAACATGCAAACATTTCTTCTGTTTGCAAACAAAAAAATTAAACAAAATGTAAATAAAATAAAAAAATAAACAAAATCTATATAAACTAAAGCCCTTACAGGTTCATGCGCATGAAATTCCAGTCGTCGACAGTGCACGCGCCCAACGCGCCCACTACAATCATGTCGTCGTTCAGTCTCCTCCTTCCGATTTTGAACATTTCTATGAAAAAAAACAATTCTATGTAATAAATAACACAGCAAACTAATGTGTCATGGAAAATAATCATGAGATGGCCAAAAGCCAACTATTAGTTTGGCCGTCAAGTATTTATAAAGCAAAAGCCAAGACAGTGCGTTGAAAGGCTTTATAAATACTTGACGCTCAAAACCCTCAGACTGGAATGATAGAAATGCTCAAAATCAAACCCTCCTTTTGATTTTGAAATCTTTCACAGCTTTCATATGCTTAAATCTTTTACAGCTTACGATATTTCTTTTTACGTGACAAAAAGCTAGACTTATTATCAGTGCACTAATTAGGGCTTCCCCAAAAATACATAATTTTTGAAACACGCAATTTAAGGGCCATCTCCCAACCAATTCTTCAATAGAATTTTGATATTTGGTGTTTGATAAAGTAAATGTCATGACATTTTCATGTGAATTTGCTATTTATAAACTCAACTATGTATATACTTTTCTTATTATAATTGGACTCAAACATCAATGTGAACGAAATTTTAATCTTGAAATATATTATTAGACTTGTATCATCTCATTAACCAGTTAAAAAGCAAGAGGACCAACCCCACACTTGATGCAAAAAAAATGTTATTTCTTTTGGACCATATAAACAACCGTTTTTGCAATTATATAGCTCGTATAATAACTGCAGCAAAAAGCTCACGTTTAATTGAGAGATAAGGGACATATTTGTATTGCCGCCATTATTTGGGATCCATACTCTTCGTTTCATCCTTTGGGTAGCAATTTCTACAGAAATACCTAAATAGTTTGCAAGTTGTCCGCATAAGAAAAATGTATTAATCGGTTAATGGACACTTCTCGTCCGCTAGGAATAAGATGAGGAAGTTGAGCGTAGCAATAGAAACAATCAATCGGTGAGAGTTGCTTCTGTTTTGGCTAAAAATTCAAGGTGGTCGGCAGTTGGCTATCAGGTATTGCTACATAATAACGCTAAAACATACATCAAGCTATTACAAGCTACTACAGAAAGAAAAGCCAGAAAAAAATTATTAGAAAAAAAAATACATAATCTAAGCAAATCTTATATAGCCAGACTAAATTTTTAAGAAAAAAATAATAATCTAAGCAAATCTTATATTAGTATAGCGGAAAAAAATTGGAGAAACCTACTGAAATCTCTTGCGTCAGTGTTTAAGGTTCTACTTTTCGATTTCAAGTTGAAATCGTTCTCAACTCAGCCCTGAAGTTTAAGAACAGTCAATGTAGCAAGCATCAAAATTTCAGGTTCTGTAGCAAGCATTGCATGGCCCAGCTTTATCGATAAAACACTGGACGGGAGAATTAATCCCCTTGTGCGATAAAGCTGGGCCATGCACTGCAGACGGACGTATAATCAGCCGACTGCCATTTAGAGGCGACCGTTGTTTCTAATTTTGAAACCTACTAAAAAGTTACAGGGTGTGTTCCATGAATTTTGTGGAATCCCTGCATTTTAAATCATGCAATAACCTTATCTCCTAAAGTTTTAAGCCACTGTGCAAGAGTATTTTATATTTAGAGTCAGATTTCAAAGGGGTCAAATTTTTTAGAGGCATTAAAATAAAATACTAGGTAAGGAACGTCCACTCTCAAATGGTGTTTATTGACAATGATGGAAGTTTATTTGCGATAATGATATAAGTTTCTTCTGTGCTAATGCAAAATGATTCCGCTAAATAAAAGCGTCTGTCAGCCAGAGAATCCAGTGCCGTCAATCAAGCCTTTAGCACCGGGATTCCTTTAAGCCGCCACCATAAACTTAGGTATAACTTTCAGTGGAATTATTATCAAGTTTGAATTATCGGAAGCTGGTTTTCGTTGTGCTTTCATTATATTTTTCATAATATTTAAAAAAGAATTATAACTTTATATCAATACACTGATTTAAATTTATATTTTAATTGATGAAAGTTTTATCATTTATTTATTTATAATTATTTTGAACATTTAAAAAAAATGACAATGTAATAAAAGTGGGTTTGTTGTTTTAATCTCATATATTTAATTTAAAATAGTAGTAATAGTTTATGGCATGAAAAAAATTAAGGAAAACAATAGAGTTTATTTTTTTAAAAGGTTAAATTACAATTTTTTTTAGTTCTTTTTAATTTTAATCATACAAAACTTCAATCGATTAATTATGGGAGTATGAGTTAGGCACAAGTCCTATTTTTTTTATTGTTTTAGAAAGCAAGTGTGATAATGTGAGCAAGAAATGTGAGTAGGAAGAAAAATGCAAGCAAGAAGTGAACACCACTTCTTTTTGTTCTAAACCTTACAAGAAACTAAAAATTAAAGAATTCATGTGAATAAAAATTAGGTAACACGACCCGAAAGCCATTTTTGAAAATCCTTATTACTAAAAGTAATTTTGAAATTCCATACTAAAAGTAAGAAAGACCTAATTTAAAATAAGCATACTCTAGGTATAAGTAGGGATGCCCTAGTTAGTGATATGAGGAAGTGAGAATCTATGACAAACCCTATCTAGGCAATAAATGCTACACTAGAATTGATTATCAAGGATGAGATGGTCGAGCATGATGTAATGGCCATGGATAATATGTAAGTTACATAGATATTAGCAATATTTTCTAAGATTCAAAATTAGATTAAGTGGAAGTGGGGATTATATTCAAATTACTCCATGATTTTTCTTTATGAAGGATAATTTCTTATTATCTTCTCTACTTTGGGAATAAGGGATGAAATAAGGAATAATGATCCTTACTTTAGGGGTAAATATTCATTATATTTAAGACTATGGAGTGAGAATTGTTTTTGAAAAAAAATTCTATTAAAATGTTGTTAGTGTGGATTAGGCTTTTTGGAATTTTGTATCAGCTCATCAGTAAATATATTTTAAATATTATCAACAATACTCTAGGGGAATTCATCCAAGAGGGACCAAGTACTAAGGAGAGAACACATGTACACACTTAAATATGTGTTATTGTAGATATTTCAAAACCTTTATAATAATCTATTAGGATTAAATATGAATTAAGAGAATTGGATCATCAAGTAGATTATAAAAATAATGCATTCCAATGTCAAAAATGTTATGACACAAAAAATGTGTTACTGTAGATATTTCAAAACCTTTATAATAATCTATTAGGATTAAATATGAATTAAGAGAATTGGATCATCAAGTAGATTATAAAAATAATGCATTCCAATGTCAAAAATGTTATGACACCAAACACATGGAAAGAGGATGCAAAATGAATGATGGAAAATATTGGATATGAGACAAACTTCATTATGAAACAAGGAGATCATGTCATAGTAATAATTGGGTCAAACTAAAAAAAATTTACTCTTATGAAAGTGGCTTTAAAAATATTGATAAATATCATTATAGTTTACTCAAAATAACTATTGCAAGGAAAAAATGATATAAGGGATAAATGAATATAGGGAGATAAATTCTAAAGTGAATAAGATGAAGGAGGTCAAGTTTTTTTTTTTTGTATCGATGTTAGGATAGGTTTTGATTTTGTATCGATGTTAGGATAGGTTTTGAAAGGTTTTCCTTTTTTATTAGTACAATAAGTTATCAGCTAGTCACATTAAGCTATACAACCCTTTTGGTGTCATTAAAAATTGAACCTTGGTGTGGGTTGTGTCACTCATATGTCTCAACCATTGAACAAAGTTGTCATTAGAAAAGGATGTCAAGGTTAATATGGGTACATCATATTCATTTTTATCAAGTAGTATAAAATGCTCTTCTTGTATAATAAAGAAATGAATATTGAGGATATCCATGGATATTTAAGGTTTCCAGTGTAGCACAATAAAATAATCGCTATGTAGGATCATCCTTGTACTTTAGGTTTTTGGAGATAACATAAAGAAGAATATGTTTATGAGGCTATTCCTTGTATTTTAGATTTTTGAGGGCAACATAACTCTTTAGAAGAAGAGAAGAAGAATCTTGTAATGAATAATATAAAACAAAATAAGGTTGATGAAGATTGAAGTGTTGGTGGAAATAGAAAAAGGAGAGGATGGCCACCAAAGCATGAACAAAGATAAAAATAATTTCAAAGGGATATAAATTCGGAAACCTAAATAAAAATACTAAAGTGTTAACAAGATGTGGGGCTAAGTTCACTAACAAAAATAAAAAGTTTTCAAAATGATATCATGTAATATTAGGGGTGTCCCTTAAAAACAATTATTATGGAATTAATAGGTTGTTATAGTCCTAAGTTTATTTAATACAAGAAATAAAATTAGGTAGTGAGGAGTGTAAGAATGCTCTTAAATTTTTTTGGAAGATAAGGTATTATTTTACATTTCATCTATAGGAGCTTTCGAAATTATTGTAAAAATATGGTTTAAGTACAAATGAGATGGATAATTGTTAGAAGAATAAAGTAATTGGGTTGTGGGAATATTTTGTGGGAAAGAGTAAAATATGGAAGTTAAGGTTGTAAATGGATATGCTCAAAGTACAATTACTCCTCATGAAATATGTAAGAACCTTAGCATATTTTTTAAACACAATGATGATTTGTAATATTGATCTATGAATTCTTAAGGTTACTTCAACACAATTCTATCTCCTTTCAAAAGGGAGGGTGGTACTTTTGGATGGTCTAAATAAATGTAATATTTTGTTTCATTTTTCAATTCAAATGACCTTTGTGATGTTATTTCTTAAGTTTTTAGTAAATATGGGATAATAGACACATTAGACAAACCCATATGGTAGAAATATTAGATATATTCTTGTTATCCAATATATAGTTACAACTAGAATATATAATCTCTTTAATGGATCATATTACAAACCTATTTTTTTCACTTGTGATTTACTTGATAATGTTCATCCAAAGCCATTTTGCTTCAAGTCTATGTGGTTCCAAGACCTTTTTTTCTTCTACATGGTTATTTTATGGCAATATGAAATAAATTTTGAAGGATAATTTAGCTATAGGTTTTCTCAAAAGATTAAATATGTAAAGGGGCAAATGAATATTTGAAATACCAAATCTTTGGGTAGCATTTAAAAAAAAAAATTGAATCCAAGCTACAAATTTATAAGAGATAGTGGAAATAATTGGAATGAACCAAGATTCTTATGTGTAAGAACACATCTCCATCCCATTTTTTTATTAAGATAATGTATAAAAAAAAGAGGACTCATATTGGCTCCAAAAGGAGAAATTGCTAAAGGAATGAGATAGAAATAACACTTTATTAAATGCTATAGAAAAAATATTTTGTTTTTGTCACATAAAAAATATTTTAATTTCAAATGGAAGAAATATAGAGGAAGAAGGAAGGAAGTAATTAATTATTTAATACATATTTTGTTATATACTAGACAAGATAAGGTGATACAAGATAATATTTTATAAAATATTCTATCAATTATCACTCAAGAACAAAATGAAAGCTTAATGTAGAAGATATTTGTGGAGGATATGCATGAAATAATTTTCTCTTTCCATTCTAACATGACACCGGCCCTAATGGATTTCTTGCAATCTTCTTTCAAAAAAATTAGGATTTATTAAAGAGTTACATTTTGGTTATAGTTTAAGAGGCCCATAAAATTAAGGTTAGAATAAATTATATCAATTTTATTTTTATTACATTTGTTTCCAAGAAAGGTGAGAGACAATATTTTTATAATTTTTATCTAATAATACTTTGTAATATGATTTATAAGATCATTTCAAAATCTATGACAAACAGATTAAAAAACACTTTAGACTATGTTATCTCATAGGAACAAGATGATTTTTTGTTGGAATTCATAATATTTCCAAAAAGTAAATCAAAGTAATCCATCCATGCAAATCTTATACAAAAATTTAAAATATGGATGAAAAAGAGAGATATGGAAGGAACCTATAGACACCATAAGTAATCAATATAATTTTAGATAAAATTACATAATTCTTAGATAAAAAAAATGAAGATTGGTAGGGGTACTTATACCAATACCAAAATCATGAGTACATAATCAAATATAACCTACACTAAAAAAATAAGAGGGATTAAGTTTAATTATAAGTTATAAAGTGGGTTTACACATAATAAGGTTAATTATATCCCATAGGCCTTACATAATTAAATATCAAAATACATTCATTATGTTGTACATTGAAATACCCATACACCCAATACATCAAACTTTGATCTTGGATCAACCAAGAGTAAGAACCTTTGTGCTAACTAGTTTGCACAAAGCATAAAGGTTTTTACTCTCAGTTGACATCCCCCCTTCTCACACATCAACTATAAGTGATGTTGTTATTGCATCGAGCATGTCACTCTATCAAAATTAATGTTGTAATTTCAACCATCATTGCATATTTTGAAAGAAATGTAGGTGCCCCTTGACTCAAACCAAAAACTCCTTTATCTCTATGTCTTTGTGCACACTATGTTGGCCAATTTAGCACTCCCTATAGATGGGAATGGTCATTCCATTCTCCTTTTTCCTATTTTTGAAAGCACTCAAAACCATTTATGGGACATGCATACCCTTTTTTTAATTTTTAAATTTAAAATCTCTTGCCAATTAGTTTATTTGCACCAAATGTTTTTGATACACTCTCAATCCTAATGTTTGAAGAGATAAGCAATATAAGTTTCCTTTATATTTGAAATCTACCTCCATAAACTAGATTTGCCTTTGCCTCCTTACATCTTCCTATACCTCTATCTTTGGAATCTACCTCCATAATATAGATCTATTTTTTTATCCCTACTTCTACCTCTCCTCCATACACCACTCAAATATACCTCTACCTCCATCCACCACATGAATATATTTTTAATTTATAATTAAAAAAAAAAAGGATTTGAGTTTTGTTTTGATTGACTTGATATAAAAGAACCATAGTTAAATAACTAGGAACCTCATCACACTTAAAATATTAAATATATCTATATGTACAAAGTAAAAATAGTGAGAACAATTTGAACATTGTTTTTACTCCAAAAATATTATTATTCAATATTTATAAGAGTATTAAAATCAAAATGTTAATTCAAGGATACACAAGATGTCTTGATACAAATTAATTCAAATATATATCGAAATATTGAATGAAGTTACATTTTTTTAAATTAGTTTCATATATCTTCTTCCAAGATAAAAAATATTAAATATTGAATATTAATACATATCAAAATTACTAGAATGGTGCTAAGAATCCTTCAAAAACAAAGAAATTATGGATGGAAAAAATTGGAAGACAAAACCTCTTATGCTCAAAGCATTTATGAAGTTTTGATAGAAAATATGTTTTAAATCTCAAAAACAAATAGAGACACCAAGAAGACTTTTTGTATGACCAAGTAGCACTACTAGATATCCACTCCAATACCATGTTGGAATTCACAATATTTTTTAAAAATAAATAAAAGCAATCCATCCACTCAAACTTTATACAAAAGCTGAAAAGAAGGGTAAAATAAAGAAAGATAAGCAGGACACCTATAGGCACCATAAATAATCATTATATATGTAGGAAAAGTTACACAACATTTATAATTAAATAAGCAGTGGTGGAGGGTATCTATACCAACAACAAAAGTTCAATTATATAATAATTTTTAATCTGAGCCGACATAACAAGAAGGTTTACGATTAATTATGAGCTATAAGTGGGTTTAACCATAACAAGGTTAATCATAGCGCATAGGACTTACATAATAAAATAGTATAATAAATTCAATACATTGCATAATTAAATGTCCTTAGGCCTATCCAATACATCGTACAATGTCAACCTTGACCATGAATTAAATTACAATTTCAACATTTTGTTCATGATAAAAAATCATTTCATAATAGGCTATACATTCTCATTATTCCATGAACAAATAAGTATGAATATGAAATTATATATGAACAAAGCATATGATAATGTTAGATTTTTTTACACAATATTTTCAAAATATTTGATTTTGATCGAGGTTGGTGTGAATGGATTAGATGTTGCTATAGAACTCTTAAATATTCTATTTTGATTAATGGTTCTCCTATTGGTTACTTTAAGTCATCTTATGGAATCTTCCAAGGTGATCCACTATCTCAAAGGCAAAAGTATAACGAAAAATCAAAGTCATATAGGTTGCAAAAAATATTCCCTTCAAATATCTTCTCTAATTTGTTGATGATACTTTTCATTTGGTACATCCCTTGATAGTCAAAGAGTCCATAGATTAAAAATCAATATTACTATAAGAAGGCTACTATATAGTTGGTTCATCCTACAAAATCTAATATTTTTCATTAATATTAACCCATATTTATATTAAATTATTATGTATATTTTAGGTTTTACAATTGAAATATTTGCGTTAACCTACTTGAGTATTCTTATTTCTAGTAAATGAAATAAAAAGTAGCTTTGGTTCTCATCTTCAGATAGAATGAAAGCTTGTTTGGAGAGTTGGAAATGTTAGTTTTTTAACCATGGCAAGAAGAATACAACTCATAAAAACTACATTTCCATCCCTATATATATTATGTCACTTTTAATATTGCAAGTAGGTATAGCATTAGAAATTGAGAAAATTCAAAAATACTTTCTTTATTGAGAAAATTCAAAAATACTTTCTTTGGAGGGGATGATAGGAAAAATTTAGGTTTCCTCTTTGTAAGTGGGATAGGGTTTGCAAAGGAAATAATATTGGAGGGGTAGGTGTGGGAAATTTCAGAATTATGAGATTGACCTTAAGGTCAAGACTTAGGTGGAGATTATTTAGACATCAAGAAGAGAGTTAGAAAAAAATACAACTTCAAGAACATATAGGTTATCTTGATGCATTGAAATTATTTACAATAAGAACCCTACCTAAAGGGTCAAAAACATGAAACATCATGTAATATAGTTTATAATTGATTAAGAAACATATTAAATGATTAGTCAATGAGTGAATTATGCAAATTTCTAGTCTAATGCCTAGTTGAAGCCTTATCCTCTTGTCTATTATTCCAAATGATAACCATTGATCTGGGTATATCTAGCTTGTAAATTTCTAGAGTTTAAAAATTATATTAATATGATCAATTACTCTAGATCATGGATTTTTATTGGTAAACTAGTTGAAGGAGAGGAACTCAAATAAATTGTAGATGAAATTCAAACAATAAGTTCATTTGTAATCTAAAAAAATATGTTGGATACTTTGTCATATTGGGTTATGAGGATTTAGGGCAATCAAAATTCCTACTCCTAAATATTGCCCTTGAAATAATATTTGCTCACTAGATGCTCTCCTTAAGGCCCTAAAATTCCTTTGGTTAGCAATTCAAAGTATAAATCTTACAATAGAGAGTCAAAAAAGAAGATGTTATCATGAACCTTTCAAATGTGTATTTTATGATTTCATTGTCCCTTTGCTCACACCACTTTTGATTACTATTTATAAAATATGAGAATAAATTGGGTAGATTCATTAACATTGAAAGAGGTGATGAAATTTTCAATTAATTATTTTAGAGCTAAAGCATTATGTATTCTATGGAGGATTGGTCTTGTCATTAGTTGTTGGGATTTATGGAATGAAAGAAATAATAGAATTTAATATAAATCTCAATATCATGCCTTTCTAGAATTGTATTTGTTTGCTTTTTAGCCACATTATCATATGTCCTAATATCTAAAATCTTTATTAGACTCAAATATAAGAGCAATAAATACATTAAATTTCTAAAATAATGAACATAATATTCATAATAATAACAATAATATGAATAAAATGGTCAATATCATTCATGCAATAACATGAAGAAAACTTATAGTATAATTGCTCAAATTGTATACAAGCTTCTTTGCATGATGCTTAAAATATATATATTCCTCAATGATACATTACATGGAGCTTTATCTCCATAATATAGACTTACAAGTATGACTCTTTAATACCTGACTATTGCTCTCCTCACATATCTACAAGATACATATTTTCCTATTCCATGAATAAGATAAATCCTCTCTTGTCTTTGTATTCTCATATTACCACTTGCATACATGACTCTTGGCTCTCTATTTGTACACTTTATTCTATAACACTTTACTATATTACACATTGCACACTCTTACATCTATAAACATTTACACTCTATTACATGACACTTGTGCACATCCTACACATGAACACTTGTATAAAGTAAAAATATAAACCACCCTCCTAAACTATAGACTCACTATCATAGCCCACCCATTAGGAATTTCTAAAATATATTAATTGGTCTTGTGGATAAAATAATACTCAAATTTTAATATTAACCAGACCTTACTAATGCTGCTAATTGATAAAATCTAGGGGATAGTAAACCCTATTTATCCTATAAAATCCCTAATTAAAATCTAATTACACTCTACCAGGTTAATTTGGGGAGTTTTGAAATGAAATTGGAGGATTTTATTAGGTTTTGGATAAATTAAAATAAGGATTTTGTAAAATTTTTATTTGGGAAATTATATTTTACAAAAAGCGACTTAGTAGAGTAAACCTAATTTAATACAATTAGGTGTCCACAAAATTTATTCAATTTTAAATGGACCCAAAAAGAGCAAGGTCATGATTTAAAAATGTATATATCTTATTAGTGGATGAACTATTCTCCATTCCACATGACTCCTTCCAAATAGTAATAAGATTGACCTTTTAAGTGGCCCTAGGAAAAAGAGAAGGCCCAAAAAGAATAAGGTACTCCCACCTTATCTCATCTTGTCTTTTCTCGTAATTATTAAATAATAGAAAGGAATTTCACTATTTGGGTTGACTCCAAAAAGGCTCCTTTTAATATTTTATTAATAAACCCACCTTCTTGCTCATGAGGATAGGAAAAATTATAAAAGGAAAGACAAGAAATGGAAAGAGGGAAGAGAAATCTTGGGCTTAGGGAGTATGCTCTCTACCTTGGTAGATCAAAAACAAAAAATCCCTAATAGAGTACTAATATTGTAACTAAAGGCATTTGGACAATATGAAAAATCTTAGAAGGCAATTAAGCCAAAAGGAGTGATTTTAGGAATCAACCTTGATGGGAATGGAAGAAAAGTTTTGATGATGAAATTAGGAGGTTGGTAGAAAATATTGAAGAGATGGAGGACACATTTAGGAAGTTTTCGAGGAAAGGATGGAGTGATACAGGTTGAATCCCTCCTTAATAAAGTTGCTCTTGTAATTAAGTTTGGTATAGAGAAGTTGGAATGAATATAATATTCTATATGTTGTTGTCATTTTTTATGTAATATTTGATATGATTTTATTAATTATCACTACTTTTAAATGATTTAAGTTGTTATATTTGAACTCAGATAAGGCCTCGAACCCATTGGTTATGTATTATTTAACTTAAAAGGTATTGGACCTAGGAGATCCTATGATATGATAGACTTAAAATATACCAGTGAATACTTAAATAATCAAGTCATCACCATACCATCATCATTCCAATATGACCTTTACACTGGCATAACATTACCCCCCATAACCACCATCTGATGGTTATCCTTATTATGATGAGAAAGTCAATTTTTACCCCACTAACCCCATAGCAACATGCATGTGGGATATAAATGTAATCTCCAGGTGTCGATAATGGTAATTACCCCTTTTGATCAGGTTATAGATGGGAGGATGTGGTTTAATATCTACTATCATACCCAGGCCTCACAGCATGGGATTTATCCACTTAAATCTTCATTGGTGAATTGAAGTAATATGTATAAGCTCCATATAGGTAGAAAGTATAGGCAACAATGGTTTCTCTTGACAGTTTTTGATAAGGATTCCACCAGTATCAATACTCATTAATCGATGCATCACTATAGGAGAGCTTAGCCTATGCTTGAATGTCTAGTTTGAAACGGTGATGAGCCACATCTCTATAACTGATTAGGAGATCATATTTCATTAAAATAAATGATCTTACGACTAGAATATTCAAACTAGGGAGGTGTCTCCCACTTACCGCATCTTCATGGATTAAAGACATTAGTTGTACAATTGTGAAACCTCATATGATAGAAAGCCAAGTGCCAAGTTTGAACTAAAATTCTAAACATCTAAATTTTACTCCATAGAAGCCTCTTCACTCATACCTGATATTTAGGTCACTACAGGGTGGATTATACCTCGAATCAAGTATCCTATGGTTCAACAAATATCATCAAAAGTTATAGCTCTCAAAATGGAAATGTTGTAATTAAATATTGGTGAATGTTACAAATTTTAAACCTTAACCATACCAAATTTAATCCCATAAACATGGGGAACCCGTGTTTTAATGCCATGGATAGGTAGTGAAGGTATTCACTAGAAAAAATAAGCATGTTAATCCCACATGGGACAGAAAAAAATCACCATTGGCTTTAAAATATTTAAAGCTCATTTTGTTGAGTAGCCAAGCACCTAGGCGCTTGGCCAAACCACGTCAACTCCTCTATCCCTCCTTGGACTGACTATTATGAGCTCGACATGTGGCAGAGTTCCTTATCAAATTTTTTTGTTGATTAAAGGTTATTTATGCTTTGATTAATGATTTTTTATGCTTTGATCCCCATGGAATTTGTGATGTATGTGCACTTTTGACTATTCTCAATGACCCTAAAACTTAAGGGTCATTTGTGCTAGTTGGAGACATGCATAAATAATATTCAGTGATATCTTTCACAAACCATTGTGACATTTGTGACCCTGCTAACTGCTCTAAATTTGCCATGTGTGTTTGTATGGTTGATTGGGCATCCGTTGGTGGTTGTAGGGTAAAATTTTTTTTACCACATGAGTCCATTTTTTAGGGTAGACATTGAATGGTGGTGTTAAATAAAACAAGTTCAACTATATGTTGTGACAGTTAGTTATCATGAATCAAAACATGTTGGGCTACATATTGTGAACGTTATGAAATGAATTGTCTCATTAGGCTATTGGGTTCCAAAATTTGCCATAGATTCCACCCCTTTTATGACTAAAGGATTGATTAATATATGGAGGTTGTATTGAACTAAAATAAGGAATTAACTCATAAAACTCTTAGTAAAATATTAAAGGAGATTAACCTTTAAATTTTATATGATTAAATGAGAATATTTTTAATGATGTTTGTATTGTGGACAATTTGAGCAAAACCATGTAAGGTTTGGAGAACTATGCAAACCATTCATTGACAATATTATAGGTAAATAAATTATTATATTGGATCAAATTTTGAGAGATTTGATAATGAATAATGAGGCTTTTGTAAAGAATTTGTTGATTCAATTAATGTATCTAAAAGTAAATTTTCATGGAGAAATTTTGAATAATAGATACATTAGAATTGATGGTAAAATATTATTATGCGAGATCAATTTTTGGTAGAAAATTGATAATGATCCAAGTTACAAATTTGTAAGGAGGAAATACAAATTTGAAGATAATCCTACTATAAATATTTTATCAATCTTGTGATTAGATTGAATAAATTAGATTTAAATATAATGATATTTAGAAACTCTATTTTATAAAAGGGTATAGTCAAGGAAATATTTGAGCAAGGAACTCATTCTTTGAGGAAATTATGGGGGTTTCCTCACTATGTTCGATCATACAATTAATATTTCTATATGACCCTTTTTAGAAATGATATATGGGTTGGTGAAATTAGTATGATAAAAAAGGTAAGGATAGGAATAGGCAAGGCTCTATTCTTGGATTAAAGTAGTTTACATGGATAAGATATTGTTATATTTGGGTTAAGGTTTTCCATATTGATATGTAAGGATAGAAGATTTAATCTTAAGGAATGGATTTCCTCTCTATATGATTATAATTATAAATTGTAGATGTATGTTGAATAGACTCAAGAATGATCAAGTGGGGGAGAGCTTAGATTTTGTCTCATATCTTGGATATTAAAATTTGTATAGAATAATTAAGATAAAATGGTAGACATTTAAGTGTTTATGAGGGTTTGCATGATAACCCCCTTAACTCCCATTGTGTGATATGGTAAGAGAGTTAAGCATTGCAAATGATTGAAGTTATATCTTTATGATAGGATGTTTAGTCTTCAAATCCTAGACCTAATGTGAGAGTTGAAATAGATCTAACATGAGTCTAGATTAATCTAGAAATGAAAAAGGGTATTCCTATTGAAATAGATAGGAGAATTCCCAAAAGTATGGTATGTTTGATTACCCGTTGGTCTTAATAGGAGGATTGGCCACTCCTATCCATAGGATAGACATTGACCATATTGATTTCTATGAAGTGCAGCCTTGGACTTACTTGAGTATTCATATTTAAGAGAACCACATGGAGATTTTCTAAAGTAAACCCTTGATCATAAACTTAGCTATGTTAGCTATAAATTTTCCTAAGAATATTGGGTATTGAAAGTTATCTATGGAGAGATAATCCATAGAGTAAGTTTTGTAAAATATGAAGATAAGATCCCCTTCGTAATTACACATGACAATGCTACCTTATAATGGGGCAAGATTCTATATGAGATCTTGAGTTCCATAAAAGAATCATTTCTTTATTTATATTTTTTATCAATGTTATAATACACTCATGGTTTTCAACCATAGGCTATGGTGTGGTGTAGGAAATTGTGGAACCATTGGAAACTCAATATAATTAAACATGAAAACTATCCAAATATCACCAAAATCATCTTCTGGCATGATACCCCGATATGCAAATGAGAGCAAGGAAGGATAAACTCCATACTTGAACTCACTAGAAACATAGTTTATGGGAATCATATCTAGTATCCACCAAGTAGTACCCTAACTCCGCAGAAAAGTATACCACCCGACCACTCAGGTGGTGGTCAAGTTTAATAAGATGTGCTATGCTATTTAAATATGGGACTACCCACTACACAATATATGTGGTATTATTATCCACATAACTAAATTGGGGTATAATCCTCCAAATAGTTGGTTGAAGCATAGAAAACCCTCTATTGAATATGAAAAGAGAAACATAATTCTAGTTTTAAAATATTTTAAGTAGCAATGTGATAAGGAATGACTACAAGTATGTCGCACCTGGTCAGGAAATTTTTTGGAGCCAAAAAAATATTAGCTATGGATACTATGAGATCCCAGGATGACTTCCTGGAAGAAAGGAGTTACCTTATAATTCAAGTAACTCATAGAATCTCTTGCATAAAGCAAGCATGCATCTAGTTTAAATAATGATCCTTTAAGATATGTGTAATTAGAGATAGTTTCTTACATAACACAGGAAGGACTATAAACTACATCAAGTTACAAGATGATTTGATGACTAAACTCAAGTTAACATAAATTTGAATTATTATCAAATAAATAATCATGATTAAGGTTTTGCAATGGTACCTTGTATACTATAAATGCAACCTTGATAGTTGAAAACAATATGATAATGGATGCAACTTCTAAAATTAAGATGCATATGTAAATGTGTGCTTGTTCGATGGAGCCTCTAAAAGGGTAATGATAAGACATATTGAGGCTGCATTAATGGGACACCCATAAATATGAGATACAACCACAAGTGTTTTAGTAGGAAAAATTATTACCTTGGAAACTGAAGAACTAGGATGGGATCAGTGATATAGTACATACACGTTGATCGAGACATGATCGATGGTGGGTGTTGAATATTATGTGAATAATCAAGGTACTTTTTATTACATTTTTTATCAAACTTAATGTACCTTAAACTAACAACTACCTAAATATTTGTGAGAACCAAATATGCTTTATTTCATAACTATTCAGAAAGAAAAAAATCTACCCATGGAATGCAATATGGTAGCACTTATGTTGGAGTTGGCACTACTATTTATGGGTACAATGGTAATAAGTCGCATAGTAATCCTTATGATCATACTTCTAGTTATTTTTGATCTATTGGTACACACTCTTTGAAGGAAGGAAATGGATTTTTATGGTACCAAAATGAGCTAAGGAGACAATGCAGTTGAAGGAAAAGATGTGGTTATGCAGGAGGTTGGTAGAATAGTTGAAGGTACAACCGATACTGTTGTCAAATTAGAGCTCCCTAAAAAACCAAAACAAATAGAGTAGGCCCAATAAGATTTATGGGCCCAAGAAAGGATGATATAGAGGCTGAGAAGGATACAACCATAGCAGAATTGGATAGGCTCAGATCAATGCAAGCATAAAGAAATGACTGGAGATCCAGGACCATGGAAGCTTTATATATAAAAAATACACAACTGCTTTAGGCAAGGTATGAATATAGTACTACATGTATGACTACCTATTTTGGGTCACTAGTGAGCCATGGACTAATTATCCCATATTCACTAGCAGTTGAAGCACAACATGGGTGAAGGAGAACCACCTGAGTAGCTTTAATAATGACCTGGGGTAGACGTCGAGTAGCCTCTATAGAAACTTCCCCAACACCATCTCCATATTAAGGCTTAGGTCTAGCATAGAATAATGATATGACCAAAAGGTAGTAGCCTTGAGGGATACAAAAATTGCTAAAAGCCAATAATTATATATTATAAGGATGATAATTGTAAACCCAAGGGGGTTTCCTTATGTAGATATGTATTCTTACTATAAAATACAATGAAAATGTTTATACAATACTTGATTTAGATTATTGTAGCATTAATAATATATCTAAATAAGAATACTTTTCTTAAGAGTAATATTGTTGATTAAATTTCATTAGGAGTTAGACCGGATGATCCCAATACTAGATTCATCTTGTTCTAAGTGGTGGTTCAAAAGGTTCCAACTAGTAAGTATCTTTTGGAAGGGTCCAAAGTGGGTAATCTTGGACTAAATACCCTATCCAACATATTAATAACTTTAATGTCAACTATAGTGATTAGATATCAAGTGAGGAATGTCTTGGAGGGTAAGAAGTATTTTGGGATGCATCTATGTGTGATTTCAATTAACTTAATGAAAGAAAATCTTATTCTAGCTAAGATTTAAAATTAACTTAAATGAGTGAGGTTAGACATGAAAATTCTATTTAAGATTGGAACACTCTTAGGAGGTATATATAGGGAATCTATCCTTAAAGAAGAGTGTGGGATCATCTTTTAAATTAGAAGAAATCATGTCTAGTATGACATATTATAGGGAGTAAGTGTGGTAATAGGTACTATTGGTGAATTATAGTATGACTGGTATGAAAACTTATATGAATTAAGTGTGGTCATAGGTACTATCAGTGAATTATAGTATGACTGCTATGACACCTTACATGGAGTAAGTGTGGTCATAGAAAAATATTAGTGGATGATAGTATGTTGTGGACAATAATTTGTATAACTTGGCACCTTACAAAAAGTAAGTGTGACCATTGTGATCAAAGAAAAATAAAACTTTTGAATGACACCTTACAAAGAGTAAGTGTGGCCATGAATATCAACATGACATTGTAAGCATAGTAAAGATGATCATTGCTATTTTTAATGGATTTTTTTACTCAGAGACTACATGTGTTCAAGTTATTCTTCTCCCACTATTGATCCACTGGTGAATAAAAGTAGAAGAGCTTAATTAACCCTCCACAATTTATGGGCCTTAAGCAGTGTACCTTAGTCTCTTTAAAATATTACACTTGGAATTTATGTCTCTTGAGATATGAATCTTGCAATAAGTTGATTAAATATGTTTACCATGGAACATCAAGGATGATGCACTGGTGGTGGAAAATGATTTTGCCAAGGTGATTTCAAGATATATGGGTATCTTGAAGGGAGAGTTATGAAATTATGTTATTTGTATTTGATGACACCTATATAGTTCAAGTTAACTCATAGAAAGGAGCTATCAAAGTATAGTATAATACTCCTTTATGAGAGTATTTAATACATCTAATTAGATAGATTGTGACTAACTTATTATAAAAATATAATTTTATGTTATCTCTATGAAAATATTCTACAGTTCTATTGTTGCAGTACTCCATATCATTGACTATATAGTGATAGATGTTTTGATGCTTTTATGAAAAATTATGTATTGATAATGTTTTTAATACTTATTTTTTATGCAATATGGATGTTTTATTGATTTAAGAACATGGTACTACTGATATTTTGTATTACTTTAGGTTCATGTACTCTTGTGTATGGAATATGTTGCTTACCATCAGTAACGAACCACTAGAAAAAAGGAAAAGAGTGATGGTTCTAACTGTTTTGTAAGGAACTAACACTAGATTTGTTGATTTTCTACAATAACTAAGTTAGGAACTAATAAGAAACACAGAGTAATATGTTTAATATAGGAGGAGTATGTCATAGCCCTCCCATTAGGACTTTCTAAAAGATATTAATTACTCTGAGGGATCAATTACTACTCGAATTTTAATATTAACCAAACCTTACTAATGCTACTAATTGATAAAATATAGGGGATGGTAAATCCTATTTATCCTATAAAATCCCTAATTAAAAGCTAATTACTCTCTACTAGGTTAATTTTGAGAGTTTTGGAATGAAATTTTGGTATTATGTAAGGTTTTGGAGAAATAAAATAAGGCTTTTGTAGAAGATTAATTTGGGAAATTATCTTTTACAAAAAGTGACTTAGTAGAATAAACCTAATTTAATACAATTAGGTGTCCATAAAATTTATCCAATTTTAAATGGACCCAAAAAGAGCAAGGCCATGATTTAAAAATGTATATATTTTATTAATGGATGAACTATTCTCCATTCCACATGATACCTTCCAAATAGTGATAAGGTTGACCTTGTAAGTAAGTAGCCCTAGGAAAAAAGGAAGGCCAAAAATGAACAAGGTACTCACACCTAATCTCATCTTGTCTTTTCTCCTAATTTTTAAATAATAAAAAGTAATTTTACTATTTGGGTAGACTCAAAAAAGGCTCCTCTTAATGTTTTATTAATAAACCCACCTTCTTGCTCATGAGACTAGGAAAAACTATAAAAGGTAAGACAAGCAATGGAAATGGGGAAGGAAAATATTGGGCTTAGGGAGCATGCTCTCCACCTTGGTAGATCAAAAACCAAAAATTCATAAGATAGTACTAAGATTGTAACTAAATCCATTTGGCCAATATGAAAAATCTTAGAAGACAATTAAGCCAAAAGTAGTGATTTTATAAATCAACCTTGGTGGGAATGGAAGAAAAGTTCTGATGAAATTAGGAGGTTTGTGGACAATATTGAAGATATGGAGACCACATTTAGGAAGCGTTTAAGGAAAGTATGGAGTGATACAAGTTGAACCCCTCATTAATAAACTTGCTCTTGTACTTAATTTTGGTATAGAGCAGTTGGAATGAATATAAATTATGTATGTTCTTTTCCTTTATGATATAATATTTGATATGATTTTATTCTTTATCACTTCTTTTGAACAATTTAATTTATTATATTTGGACTCGATTAAGGCCTCAAAATGGTTGGTTATTGTAGTATTTAGCTAAAAATTTATTGGACCTAGGAGATCCTATGATAGTATAAGCTTCAAATATATCAATGAACACTTAAATCATCAAGTCATTTCCACACCATCGTCATTCCAAGATGATCTTTACACCGAACTGGCCCCATACCCATAACCACCATCTGATGGTTATCCTTATTAGGACATGAAAGTCAATTTTTACCACACTAACACCATAGCAACATGCATGTGGGATATAAATGTAAGCTCCAGGTATCGATAAATATAATTACCCTTTTTTCTTAAATTTTAGATGAGAGAACATGGCTCGATATTTATTGTCATACCTAGACCTTACATCATGGGATTTACCTACTTAAATCTTCATCGATGAATTGAAGTAATCTGTATAGGATCCATATTCATAGGTAGAAAGCATAGGTAACAATGGTTTATCTTGATACTTGTTGAGCAGGATTCCACTAGTATCAATACTCATTAATCGATGTATCACTATAGGAGAGCTCTACCTATTCCTGAATCTCTCATTTGAAATTGTGATACACCACATCTCCATAACTTATTATGAGATTGCATTTTATTAAAATAAATTATCTTGTGGCGTCTCCCACTTACCGTATCTTCATGGCTAAAGTACATTAGTTGTATTATTGTAACACCTCAAAGGATTGGAATCTAAGCGCTAATTTTGAACCAAAATCCTAAACATCTAAATTTTACTCCATAGAAACCTCTTCACTCATACCTGATCTTCAGGTCACTACATGGTGGATTATACCTCGAATCAAGTATCCTCTGGTTCATAAAAGACTATAAAAAGTGATAGTTCTCAGTATCATGCTAGGTTTTCCTTCGTGAAAGGGAAATTTTGCAATTAAATCTTGGTGAATGTTGCAAATTTAAACCTTAACCATGCTTAATTTTATCCCATAGATACGGGGCACCAGTGTTTGAATACCACAGGTAAGCGATAAAGGTATTTTTTGGAACAAAACAAGCATGGTAATACCACATGGGATAGGCAGCAACCACCTTTGGATTTAAAAGGGTTAAAGCTCATTTTGTTGAGTAGCCAAGCACATAGGTGCTTGGCCAAACCACACCGACTCCTCTATCCCTCCTTTGATCGACTATTGTGTGCTCAACATATGGAAAAGTTCCTTCTCAAATTTATTTTTTTGATTAAATTTTGTTTATGCTTTGATTAAATATTGTTTATGCTTTGATCCCCATATATTGTGTGATGTCTATGCACTGTTAACTATTCTAGATGATCCTAAAACTTAAGGGTCATCCTTGCAGTTGGAGGTATACACAAACACTATTGAGTGACATCTTTCATAAACCAATGTGGCATATGTGTCCTTGATGTCCGCTCTAAATTTGTCACGTGTGTATGTATGGTTGATTGGGCATTCGTCGGTGGTTACAGGGTAGAGCAAGTTTTACAATGTGTGTCGTTGTGTTTGGGTAGACATCAGATGATGGTTTTCAAACAAAACATGTTCGACTATATGTTATGACCGTTAGTGATCATGGATCAAAACATGTTGGACTACATATTGTGACCATTATGAAGTGGGTTGTCTCATTAGGCTACTAGGTTTCAAAATTGGCCATAGATTCCACCCCTTTATGATAAGAGGATTGATTAATATATGGAGATTATATTGAACTAAAAGAAGGAAATAACTCATAAAAATCTTAGTAATGTATTAAAGGAGCTTAACCTTTAAGTTTTAGATGATAAAATGATAATATTTTTAATGGATAGTTTGAGCAATATCATGTAAAGTTTAGAGAACTATTCAAACCATTCATTGAAAAAATTTGGTAGCAATGAGTGATATTTTAGGAAAAGCAGTACAATATCAGAAGTCCAAATTGGAGGTAAATCAATTTTTATATTGGATCAAATTTTTGAAGATTTGATAATGAATAATGAGGTTTTTTTAAAGAATTTTCTGATTCAATTAATAAATCCAAAAGCAATTTTTTTATGGAGAATATTTGAATAATAGATACATTAGAATAGATGGCAAAAGATGATAATGCGAGATCAACTTTTGGCAAGAAATTGATAATGATCCCAATTACAAATTTGTAAGGAGGAAATACAAATTTGAAGATAATCCTATTGTAAATTTTGTATCAATCTTATCAGTAGATCGAATAAATTGGATTTACATATAATGATATTTAGAAACCCTATTTTATAAAAGGGTATAGTAAAAGAAATAATTAAGTGAGGGACTCATTATTTGAACAAATTATGGGGGTTTTTTCACTATGTTCGATCATACAATTAATAATTCTATATGAATATTTTCAGTAATGATATATGGGTTGGTGAAATTAGTATGAAAAAAATGTAAGGACACAAATAGGTAAGGCTCTATTCTTAGATCAAAATAGTTTACATGGATAAGATATTCTTATATTTGGGTTAAGGTTCTCAATATTGATATGTTAGGATAAAATATCTAATTTTGAGGAATGGATTTCCTCTCTATATGCTTATATTTATAAATTGTATATGTAAGCACAATTACCTAATGAACTCTTCTAATGTAGCTAGAAGAATTTATCTCATTAAGGGTTGAGTGTTTATCAACCTTAGAGAATGAATGTGGGATTCATTATTGAGGGAATTATTGGGTTACCTCTTTGATAATTGGTGATATTTATTCTTAATATGAATTCGAACATCATTCATAAACATGTAGATAGAATATTTTGTGAAATTCTTATGTATTGTATTGATGGCTTAGAGAAAGGAAATGTGGAATTTCCTTATTTGCATTATGATTTGAAAAAGGGAACAAATTGATTCCATTAAATGTACATTTGATTTAGGAAAGTATCTGTAGGATGCCTTTCTATGTTTGTATGTATGACATCTTAAGTTTATGAAATGAGAGGAGAAACATATTTTTGAGGTTGGGTTTATTCCCCATGAGGGTTCCCAGGATATATGTTGTGTACTTTGGTTTACAATTGTTGTTATGCATGGATGTTATACCTGCTTTCTAAAATAATGTTAACTAGTTAGATTATGGATATTAAATAATATGGAATATAAATGTTATTCCATTTTCAATAAGATGATGCATTTACATCTTCATTAATATGTTCACCAGAATGTAATATGATGCATGTTTTTGATAAAAAGCAATGCTCCCTGAGAGAGAGTGGTTTATAATTGCACTTGAGGTTATTATATCTAATAATTAATGGTGCCTTTGCTTTTCTAATGAATGGATATTTTAGGTAATAACCTTCAAGGGAGTAGAACCATATTTATGCATTTTGTATTCATGGTATTCAGCTACAAAAATAAATTAGGAAGTAGGATTGAAATAACTTTCAATTAGTTAAGTAATTAAACTTCCTAACAAAAGAAGAGATAGAAACGACTAACAAACATCATGATGGAATGTGAGGTTATATAAGAACTGGTCACTCCTATCATGAGAATTGACACTGACCATGTCGTAATTCTATTAGATACTTATTATCCTTATTGATATTGGTTCAAACCATAATTGAATGTGAACTAATGATAGATATGTTATGTTTAAAAATATATATATATCTCAAATTAGGTTGGTAATTTGAGGTTGTTACACTCACACCCTAATCTATTACATAATTATAATTATATAATAAAAGTATCATGGGGGTGCATTAGCATATACCAAGTAATAAAATATTATCCAACAATATTAACACCTCTCATGCAAAATGTTTACAACTATGTTCATCATGGGAAGTCTCAAGTGTGAAAAATGAGGTTCTAGCCATTTGGTTTTAGGATTTGAATATACATGAAAGATTCATTTGTGACAATGATATTAAAACAAAGAATTTTCTTTGATCTATGTTAAAAAAGAAATTCTAGAAGTTAGGCTTAATAAAATTAATTTTGGTGATGTTTTTAAAGGAAATTGAGGAAAATCCAATGAAGATGGTGTTTTTTAAAATAATCAAGGAAATGTTCTACTCACTTACTCAAAATCATAAGTAATGTTAACTGACAACTGTACAAAGCTTGGGAAATTCTTATAGGGATTAAAAATGCAATTGAAAAAAAATTAAATTATATTTCAATTGAGGGGAATTCAAATATTATCATTAATGTTATCAAAAAAATTGGATGTGAGAATAATTAGAATGGGGAAAATACATAGCAATTTAGGGTTTTTATGGTAATATAAGGAATTTTCTATGGAGGAGCATCCTTGCACTTTAGGGTTTTCAATGCAACCTAAAGAAGAAAGTGTTTTTAAGGTTATTCCTTGTACTTTGAATATGTTAGAGCAAGATAATCCTATGTATGATAAGTATCATTGTGATCAATGTGAAAAAATCAAATAGATTATTAAATACAAAAGTATTGGTGGGAATGAAAAGAGAGAGAAATACCAAAGAACAAAAAAATAAGAGAAAAATAAAGTTGGAGGGATACACTTTTTTGGATAAAAAATGGTTGTACTCAAGTTCCTTGCCCTTGAAAAATTATAACTCTCTTCTTTAGATCTTGAGAGTTTACAAATAAATTCAATTCTCATCTTAATTGAGTTGCCATAGCTAGATACCTACATATTTTCATAAAAGGTTTGAATTCTTGAATTCATTTTTTATATCTTCTTCAATTTTATTTGTAAATACAAATATCCTAGAATTTAGCATCCTTCTTCTTGATGTTTTTCTATAGCATCTTTCACAATACCAAAAATCCACCTCTATTGTCTATGCACTGCATATTAGTAGAGTAAAATTTTCAAAACTTTCTGATATCATAGTCCATTTTACCAACCTTGGATTGTTAGTTTTATTCCTAAATGATAAGTGCAACCACAATAATTGTGATAAGTAGTTTGGCAAGTCTCAAAATATTGAAAGTTCATAATTGCATATTACAAAGGTATATATGCATAATAACTAAAGTATGAGTCATTATATAATACAAGTGGAATTCATTTTAATCCCAAATAATCAATTAAAAAATATTTTATCATTTTAATGATTTATGTAACATATTTCTTTCATACTATATTGACATTTTGATAAGTTATAATGGTATTATTTTAATAAATAGTTTAGCAGTCTCAAAAAGTTAAAAGTTCCAATCCATACTCTTTCTCACAATTCAACCAAAAACCAACAACTCAAATAATTGATTCATTGATGAAGTCCATCCTATATCATCTTCTTTTGTTCTAGCATACAAAACTTCTACCGACTTCATAAAATCATAGTATTATTTACCAAATCTAGATTATTAGTTTTCCATAATGAATTGATCTATAAATGAATCTTCTAAAATATTTTGTAATCCTTTGGAATATTATTTTGAATTTACTTCTTTTCAAAATTTATTATTAGCTTCAACAAAACATACTATGTCATCTAATTATGGAAAAAAATATTTAACTTGACAATCCTTCGTTAAAACCCCTTTATTGGCTAGTCCATTTGAACATTTTTTCCCTTCCCTTAATGTATGTTTAAACTTGATTTCTTTGAACTCTGTGGCAGGGTCTTGTATTTTTATAATGATATCTTTTATGTTCCATGGAGCCATTGCTTTTATCAAAATTGCATGTATTACTATTAGTGATTTGCCTTCCATCCATACTTTGTTCCATTTTATTTGTTTATTTATTTTTAATCCTTCCAAAATTGCGTAAGCTTCAACTTTATTGTTTGTCTGAAACCCAATATGTAAAGCATAATGTGAAAAAATCTAACTCCTATTACTTCTAATTATTCCTTCTTCTCCTTCTCCTAGTCCTAAATTTCCTTTAGAAGCTCCATCAAGAGTTAATTATACCAACTCTACCTCTGGTGGTTTCCACTATATTTTTTGTTTTCCTTTTGCTTCTACTATATCCACCATTATAATTCCAATTTATGACTTGATTCCATATATCACAATTCTCCATTTCAATATTAGGGATTGGGTGAGCTGATAAGGGTAGTTTAGACTCCTTTATGGCTAAATAAATGTTCCTTTTCATTACCTCTAAACTATTTTTCTTTTCTTTAAATATTCTTCTATTTATTTCCAACCACATAGTCCAAAGAATTGTATTATTCAATTTATTCCAAATTTTCTATAATGCCGCTCACTTTTAATAGTTCTCTACCATTGGTTTAACCATTCTTCAATTTTTCCAGTCAATCACCATGCATTTACCAAATCTATTAAGAATCCATTAGCATAGTTACCAGAGTATTGAGTAGTGTCCCAAGATATGGTTTATACTTTCCTCATTTTACATAGAATACATTGTGAAGGATAATAAAAACCCCTTTTCATTAGGCTTTCCTAGAATAAAAATTTCATGTGACCTACTAGACATACAAACAATTTGACTTTTGGAATAATTGGGCTATCCCAAATATCTCTTCATATTCTTATGGTATTCCTATTTTGTTGGTTCTTTACATTATATTTTCTTATTACTATATATTATCCTATGCAATTCAACTCCCAAATATTCTTATCCTTAGCTCCCCTTACAATAATCATTTTTATATTTTTGCTCAACTACCTCCTAGCAATAATGTCCAGTATACTTGTAATGAAATTATTACATTTGTATATTTGATATGATCCTTGTACATAATATTTGAAACCCTTATCACCGTATTTATCTTGAAAAAATTCCGTCCATGGTTTCAAAATTGAATCTAGATTGAGTGGTCTTTTAACACACCAAGTATCCATCCAGTTAGAAATTATTTCTTCAATTTCCATCACCCATATTAAGCCTTTACTCACTAGATCAATTCATTTCTTAAAACTATTCCTTAGTTTAGAACCATCTACTAATTAGAATGCATTAAATATTGAGATTAGATCATTGGGCTCAATGTACTTAGAAGAATTCTTTCCCATTGTATTTGACTATGTTTGTACAATCCCCAAACTAATTTTTCTCTTAGAGCTAAGTATTTATCTATAATAACTCTTAAATAGAAACCTCTCTTAGTTTTATCATCACATGCCTTGTTCCATTCACCAAATAAAAATTCCTCTAGTCATGTGACCACAAAAATGATGACATACTATAAATTAGATATTTTTCTATTGATTTTTGCATAATGTAAAATAACATATTATATGTTGGAATGGCTTGTAAGACTCATTTAATTAGTTGCACTCTTATTCCTAATGATAATAATATACTTTTCCATACTGGTATTTTATTCTAAACTTTATTTATAACTGGATTCCACAATTCTATTCTCATTCTTCCCTCAAATAAAGGCATCCCTAGATATGTTGCCACCAAATTTACTTTTTCCATTTGAGGTACCTTGCATATCCATTATCTAATTCTAGATAGAGTATTTAGTAAGTACATTTTTATATTATGCTACTAAATTTCTACCTAGACACTCTTTCATATTCCATTAATAAGTTATTCAAATCTTTGGCCTTGTTTTCTTTACCCTCCCAAAAATATTGTATCATCTATAAACTATTGATTGTTGATGTTGTCAATGTTCTTATTGGCCTTTAAATCTACTTATTATCCCATGTTTGTATGGCTTATTTAGGTTCCTTCCCAATACATCTTTTATAATAATTAAATATGGTGATCGGGGATCTCCCTATCTAAGACTCCTCCTGGCTTTAAATTATTCAATTGTTAGCCCATTGACAAGCATTGAATATGATACTATAGAGACATAAAATTTTATATATTTGATCTGTTTATTTCCAAATATAAATTTTTCTAATACTATAAAAAGAAAATTCCATTTAAACCTATAATAGGCTTTATTCATATCAAGCTTTAAGATCATTGCTCTCTTTTTTCCTAGAAGTTGTTGAATGCATTACTTCATGAGCTACTATAACCATGTCTAGAGTTTATCTTCATTTCATAAATCCTCCTTGATTTTCTAAAATAATTAGGTCTAATAGTGGTCATAGTTGATTTGTCATCACTTTGAATATTATCTTATATGACATATTACATAAGCTTATGGGCTTAAATGAATCACATAATTCATAATCCTTCTTTTTTAGAATTAGGGTAAATTAAGTTGCATTTAATTTATAAGGCATATACTAGTTTTCCCTAGACTGTTTTACTACCACCAATAATTTGTTTTAATGATTTCCAAGTTATGTTGATATAATGCTATAGATAGTCTATCTAGACCTAGGGATTTATCCTTATTGAAAGAGAAAATATCTAAATGAATTTCTTCTAGAGTAATAGGCTTTATTAGTTTACTGTTGTCTTCATCTATTATAACTAAAGGTACTTATTTCAGTAGCTTATTATTAAGAAGTCCAATATCCTTTAATCCTAGAATATTATGGTAAAAAAGCCTTAGTTTCTTTCTCATTTCACTATGGTCTTTAATCCAAGCCCCTTCTACTAATTTAATTCTGCTAATTATAGATGTTGATATCTATACTATTGCCATCCTATAAAAATCTTTGTGTTTTTATCTCCATATTTTAATTAGGCCTATCTTGATTTTAATCTCTAAAATTTCTCTTCCTTAAAATGTTATGATATTCACTAAGCAAATCCCTTTCCTTAAAGCATGGATTATTGTGCTCATCCTTTTAGAATTTTTAAAGTTTGTCTTTTAGTTTTTTTCTTCTCAATTTTTTTTTAAAGTGTCCATGTTCCATTCTTTTAATCTAGATGTCATTGATTTAATATGGTTTGGAAGTGTATACAACCCACCATTTCCTAAATAATTCTATGTGGGCTATCATATCAACAAATTGAGGATGGTATTCCCACATCTTCTCATATTTAAAATGTAATATTATTTAGATCACTTACCACTATTTTAACTCTTAGTGGCTAATGATAGAAACCAATCCTTGTCAAAGTATTAATTTTAGTACAAGTTCCTTAATCTAGTCATCACATATGTCCAATTGTTTTGATATTAGGTTCTAGCCCTTATTATTTCTATAACATGTATTGTTATCCTCTTCAAACTCAAACTCCAATAGATTGTTGTTTTAAATGAAACCTGAGAAGTCTCATAATTTGGATTATTTTTCTCATCCTCAAAATTTTTTCATCTAGCTTGGTTATATCATTAAAATATCTTATGATCATGAATTGGTTTTTATAGTATTTTTACTTCTCATAAAGTCTTAAATCCCACTCCATAATTTTAATCTACTTGCCTAAGTTGTAGGTCCATCAACATTGAGAAGGATGAATCTAATATCTACAAAGTAGCATGTGACTAATGAGACTATCTAGTAACTAGTTTTATGAATGGTTTCACAAAAGGTTCTAACTAGAATCCAACATGTTATAATTCCCCCTACCACTCTTAAATCCACAACATCCCATTCATATCTTTTCCATATTACTTTCATGATTTTGGAAACTTCTTCCCTTGTCATTTTAGTTTCTTGGATACAATGAATATTAGGCTTATTATGTAAATAGATGTCCCTCAAACACATTTTATTTTAGAGGGTATTAGTACCCATTATATTCTATGATATGGTATTCATGTCTCATTAGAGGCTATCATGACCCAAAATTTCCTATCCTAAAATTTCCATTCAAGTCGTGATTTGTTATATATATACATATATTGATGCAGGAGCATCCGGTGACAGTAGAGCAATCTTGCATCTTACAAAAATTTTCTAGATTTTTCTAAGTACTTTACATTTTGATTTGTTTCAGTTTTTTTTAAGGGGGAAGTTTTTTTAAAGCAAGGGGGAAGGAGGTCACGAAATCGCGACCTCAAAAGCTGCGACTTGGCTTCGGCAAGTTTCGTCGTGATATCGCGACGTCGCGATATCGCGATGATATTTCTAACAAAGGCGTAGGGGGAAGTCCCGTCGCGATATCGCGACCTGTCGCGATATCGCGACCAGTTAAAAGTTGCCACGTGGCAGTGTTACCAAGGCAAGGTGAAAGACAAGGCTAAAGGCTACAGCAAGACGTAGGCAAGGTGGGGTCACGAATTCGCGACCCCAAGAGGCTCGACAAGGCGAAGGCAAAAGGGGGTCACGAAATCGCGACCCCAATGGGCTCGGCAGGGTGAAGGCGCTTTTGGTCGCGATATCGCGACATGTCACGATTTCGCGACCTGTCGCGATATCGCGGCCAATAAGAAGATAGACCAAAGTTTGCACGCGGACGGCCAGGCAAGGCTGAAATAGACACGTGGCTGCCACGTGTGTTAAAAGTGATGCAACCAGTTGGGGGTAAGGTTGAAATTGACACGCGGAAGCATACATGTATTAAGTCAAAGATGAGGGCCACGTAATTTGAAAAGAAAGATGTCGACCACGCATATGTTTCTTTTTATTATTATTTCTGGTAGAACAACAATTACAGGTGATGGACTTTATGGTTGAGATAGCGGTACAAAAGAACAGTCAGAACAAAACGATGGGTGCAAGTTAAGGGAGGCCATTAATGCAAGCTTCATGGCAGATCGGGCAGTTGCCCATTTATGGCAGAAAAATTTGAAAACTCGACCGGGGGAAAAAAAATCGAATTTGAATTTTTGTTAGGCGGGGGCATTAATTGCCTAGAGGATCGAGGCCTCGATAAAAACTTGAAATTTGTAAGGGCAGGGGATGGTGAGTTCGGGATTGAGGGGGAAGAGAAATATGCCTGGAAACTGTAATGTAAGACTGTATTAAGCTATTTGCAAAAAAATTAATCTGAAGTTCTGTTGATTGAATCTCGGCTTGCCATCAAGTGGTATCAGAGCGGGAGCTCCTGAGCGTGTAACAGATCGCCGAAAGAGAGGCAGTTACACCAGGATCTGTGGAAGGATTTGTAAGGGAAGAAAGAAAAAAAAATGCCTCCACGAAGAAACCATGGTGGAGTAGGAAATGTGGTGTCGGCCGAAGACTTTCGAGCCTTGCAGAGACAAGTTCAAGCCTTGCAAGAGGAGCTACGCAGAAGGCACGAGCCCGAAAGGGATGAGGGAAGTGAAGACGAAGTTGATGAAGAAGAAGACCAGTCTGAGGAAGAAGAAGAGGCTATGGATCCTGCACAAGCCAAGGTTGTACAAGGCCATCTCTCGGATTGGAAAGCAACCAAAAATGGAGGTTTCTACATACTCGGGAAACCTAAATCCATAAGAGGTGATTGACTGGATAAATGATTTAGAAGAATATTTCGAATACGAGGAGGTTGAAGACCCTAATCGGGTCAGATTTGCTAAGACTAAGTTGAAGGGTCATGCCAGCATTTGGTGGAGGGGAATACAGTTGGAGAGGAACAGAAGAGGGAAGGAGAGAATAACAAGATGGGATAGAATGGTGGAAAAGCTAAAAAGACAGTTTATTTCGATAGATTACGAGTTGGATCTGCTAAGGAAAATGCAGAGTTTGAGATAGACAAACAAAACTGTCCAAGAATACACCGAGGAGTTTTACAAGATCTCTATTAGAACTGGACATTTAGAGGCAAACAAAGAAAAGGTAGCCCGTTATATCAATGGGTTGAGACTCGAGTATCCAGGAAGAGCTGAGCCTAGTTCGGGTAAGCACCATTGAGGATGCTTACCAGTTTGCCTTAAAGGTGGAAGAAAAACTGAATAGGCGGTTTGAAGGCAAGCAAAGAGGAAGGGGCCGTGGTGGAAGAACTGGTGGGAGAACCAGTGGAGAAAAATATAAAGATCTGAAGAAGACTGGTGAAGCCAATAGCAACCAGGATCAAAGGGAAGAGGATGTTTATCAGCCCCGTGATCAGAACAGCTACCCAAGAGGACGGGGTGGATCTGGACGAGGGTTCGGAAGAGGAGTATTTCGTGGGACATGTTTCCACCGTGGTGAAGAAGGGCATCGGGCATTTGAGTGTCCACAACACCGAGAAAGGATGAACAAGAGGCCTGAGGGTCCAGCCAGGGCTGCTGTGGCAGAGGAAGATGCTGAGTCTGAACACTCGAAGAAGCGGAGAGAGGGGAAGCAATGATCGTAAGAAGAGTCCTATTGAATGAGGAGAAGGACACAGATCAGAGAAGAAGTTTATTCCGCACAAGGTGTAAATGCACGGGCAAGGTTTGCAATATTATTATTGATAATGGTAGCACGGATAACCTGGTTTCGGAAGAAATGGTTACCAAGTTACAATTAGAGAGGAAGAAGCACCCGCATCCATATCGGGTCGCATGGTTATAGAAGGACCATAGGGCTTTGGTCAATGAGCAGTGCTCCATTAAATTTAATATTGGAAATTATTGTGATGAGGTCCTCGTGCGACATCCTCGCCTATGGATGCTTGCCATATGTTGCTGGGAAGGCCTTGGCAGTTCGACCGGAGTGCAGTGCATGACGGCCGTGCCAACACCTACTCATTGACAAAGAATGGTGTACGCCATAAGCTGAAACCCATGAAGGAGGCGGATGAAAAGGTGTGTAACAGCTCCAAAATCTGTTTAGTTGAAGGGAGAAAATTTTTGGACGGTTTGAAGCATGAACATTTGTGTTATGCAATAATTCCTAGAGTTAGGGAGGAGGAATGCAAAGATACCCCGACAGAAGTCCTAGATCTGTTGGAGGAATTTCCAGATATTGTATCAGATAATGTGCCTGAGGGTTTACCCCCAGTAAGGAAGATCAGCCACCATATAGATTTGGTGCCAGGATCAAGCTTGCCAAATAAAGCTGCACATAGAATGACACCTATAGAAACTGAGGAGTTAAACAGACAGGTCCAGGAGTTGCTGGAGAAAGGATTGATTAGGGAGAGTCTTAGCCCATGTGCAGTGCCTACAGTACTAGCACCCAAGAAGGATGGAGAGTGGAGAATGTGCACAGACTCTCGGGCAATCAACAAAATCACTATCAAATATAGATTCCCATTGCCAAGGATGGATGATATCATGGACTGTTTAAGTGGAGCTGAGTACTTCACGAAGATTGACCTGAAAAGTGGTTATCATCAGATCCGGATCCGAGAAGGAGATGAGTGGAAGACAGCCTTCAAGACAAGAGAGGGCTTGTATGAGTGGTTGGTCATGCCATTTGGGCTGTCCAATGCACCAAGTACCTTCATGCGGTTGATGAATGAAGTACTGAAAGAGTTTCTGGGAAAGTTTGTCATTGTTTATTTAGATGATATATTAATATTCAGTAGAACCCTGGAGGAACACCTGATGCATATCAGGAGGGTTTTTGAAAAGCTGTGGGAGGAGCAGTTATTAATAAATCTAAAAAAGTGTAATTTTGTCAAGAAAGAGTTAGTATACCTGGGGTTTGTAATCTCAACAGAAGGTCTAAAAATGGACCCAGAGAAGGTGAGAGCCATCATCGAATGGCCTACCCCAAGAAGCACAATAGAAGTAAGATCATTTCATGGTCTAGCCAGCTTTTACAGGAAGTTCATAAAGAACTTCAACAGCATTTGTGCACCTCTCACAGAAACAATGAGAGGGGATAAAAAAGAGTTCAAGTGGACATTAGGGGCTGAAAGGAGCTTTGATGCATTAAAGAAAAAGGTCACATAACAGCCTGTTTTGGCACTCCCAGACTTTAACAAGGTATTTCAGGTGGACTGTGATGCCAGTGGCAGTGCAATAGGGGCTGTACTGAGTCAAGAAGGCAGACCTGTTGCTTATTTCAGTGAGAAGCTAAATGATGCTCGAAAAAAGTATTCAGTTTATGACCAAGAATTTTATGCTATAGTTCAAGCTCTGAAGAAGTGGAGACACTATTTATTGCCAAAGGAGTTTGTTCTATTTACTGATCATCAGGCTTTACAGTACATTAACAATCAAACAAAACTGAATCAAAGGCACATGAAGTGGGTGGAGTTCCTCCAAAGCTATACCTTTGTGCTGAAGCACAGAAGCGGGAAATCAAACAGAGTTGCAGATGCCTTAAGTAGAAGGCAGAATTTACTGATTAAAATGACAGTGGAAGTAGTGGGATTTGAAGAACTGAAGGGTTTGTACCCTGAAGATCCAGATTTTGTAGAAGCCTGGACGGCTTGCTTGACACCTGTTACTGTGGATAGGACAAAATGGTTGGATTTTCTAATCCAAGACGGAATGTTGTTCAGAGGAAGTAAATTATGCATTCCAAGGAGTTCCATGCGGGAAAACTTAGTCAAGGAGAAACACAGCGGAGGACTGGCCGGACATTTTGGCCAGGATAAGACAATTGCCCTGGTGAGCGAAAATTACTATTGGCCGCAACTACAGCAAGATGTGAAAAAGTTTGTACAGAGTTGTAGAATATGCCAGATGGCAAAGGGGAGAAGACAGAACACGGGATTGTATCAACCGTTACTAGTACCTGAGCGGCCATGGGAGGACGTCAGCATGGACTTCATCCTCGGATTGCCAAGAACACAGAGGGGAAATGACTCTGTATTTGTAGTAGTTGACAGATTTTCCAAGATGGCACACTTTATTCCATGCCAGAAAACAAGTGATGCGGTTCACATTGCAAGGTTATTTTTCAAGGAAGTGGTACGACTTCATGGTCTACCGAAGAGCATTGTTTCTGACAGAGATACAAAATTTGTTGGGTATTTCTGGAGAACTCTATGGAAGAAGTTGAAGACAGATCTGAAATTCAGTTCTGCATACCACCCACAGACTGATGGACAGACAGAGGTGGTAAATAGAAGCCTGGGTAATTTACTGAGATGCTTGATAGCAGATCAACCCAAGGGATGGGATTTAGTTTTACCGCAGGCGGAATTTGCGTATAACAATTCAGTCAATAAGAGCACCAATAAATCTTCGTTCCAGATAATATATGGAAACAGCCCAAGAAATGTGTCTGAACTGAGAAAGTTGGATAAGAGAGAAAAGTGCAGTGCCGAGGCAGAAGAATTTGTGGAACATATGAAAAGTCTGCATGAAGAAGTAAGGAAACAAATTATAAAAATGAATACTCAATATAAGACAAGAGCAGACTAGAAGCGACGGTTCAAAGAGTTCGAAGTAGGAGATGAAGTCATGGTCCATCTCAGGAAGGAAATATTTCCTGCCAAAACTTATAACAAATTGAAGATGAAGAAGTTTGGGCCATGCAGAATACTGGAAAACGGGAGTCAAGAAATGCATATGAAGTGGAATTGCCAAGTTGGCTTGACATTTCACCTATTTTTAATATTTCAGATTTAGTGGAATATCATGAGGGAGAGAGTACAGAGGTACCAAGTACAGGATTATGGCAAATTCCAGCATCTACTCCAACCACCGACGAGGTCGAAGAAATATTAGACACTCGTGAAGGCAGAAGCACCAGAAACAAACAATATTCTGAATATTTGATAAAGTGGAAGGGCAGACCTATTGAAGATGCAACTTGGTTGTCAAAAATGGAGGTTGACCACCTGGGTCTTCCCCTAACAAAATAGAAGTGAGGATCACTTTTAATTTACCCCGGGTGTCTGATGCAGGAGCATCCGGCGACAGTAGAGCAATCTTGCATCTTCCAAAAATTTTCCAGATTTTTCTAAGTACTTTACATTTTGATTTGTTTCAGTTTTTTTTAAGGGGGAAGTTTTTTTAAAGCAAGGGGGAAGGAGGTCACGAAATCGCAACATGTCACGATTTCGCGACATGTCACGAAATCGCGACCTCAAAAGCTGCGACTTGGCTTCGGCAAGTTTCGTCGTGATATCGCGACATCGCGATATCGCGACGATATTTCTAACAAAGGCGTAGGGGGAAGTCCCGTCGCGATATCACGACAGTCACGATATCGCGACCGTCGCGATATCGTGACCAGTTAAAAGTTGCCACGTGGCAGTGTTACTAAGGCAAGGCGGAAGACAAGGCTAAAGGCTACAGCAAGACGCAGGCAAGGGGGGGGTCACGAAATCGTGACATGTCGCGATTTCGTGACATGTCACGAAATCGCGACCCCAAGAGGCTCGGCAAGGCGAAGGCAAAAGGGGGTCACAAAATCGCGACATGTCGCGATTTTGTGACATGTCACGAAATCGCGACCCCAATGGGCTCAGCAGTTGTGAAGGCACTTTTGGTCGCGATATCGCGACATGTCACGATTTCGCGACCTGTCGCGATATCGCGACCAATAAGAAGACAGACCAAAGTTTACACGCGGACGGCCAGGCAAGGCTGAAATAGACACGTGGCTGCCACGTGTGTTAAAAGCGACGCAACCAGTTGGGGGTAAGGTTGAAATTGACATGCGGAAGCATACATGTATTAAGTCAAAGATGAGGGCCACGTAATTTGAAAAGAAAGATGTCGACCACGCATATGTTTCTTTTTATTATTATTTCGGTAGAACAACAATTACAAAGCGATGGACTTTATGGTTGAGACAGCAAGTACAAAAGAACAAATCGAACAAAATGGCGGGTGCAGGTTAAGGGAGGCCATTAATGCAAGCTTCATGGCAGATCGGGCAGTTGCCCATTTATGGCAAAAAAATTTGAAAACTCGATCCGGGGAAAAAAATCGAATTTGAATTTTTGTTAGGCGGGGGCATTAATTGCCTAGAGGATCGAGGCCTCGATAAAAACTCAAAATTTGTAAGGGCAGAGGATGGTGAGTTCGGGATTGAGGGGGAAGAGAAATGTGCCTGGAAACTGTAATGTAAGACTGTATTAAGCTATTTGCAGAAAAATTAATCTGAAGTTCTGTTGATTGAATCTCGGCTTGCCATCATATATACACACATATATATATATATATATATATATATATATATATATATATATATATATATAGATGTATATATATATGTATATATATATAGATATGTATATATGTATATGTATATCTATATATACATAGATATGTATATATGTATATGTATGCAAATATATGTATATATGTATACATATATATATATATATATATATATTAGACATCTTCACATGTTAGAATTTGATCTTTTTCTTGTAACAAATTTTCCTAAGCTTTAGTTAAAGACCCTGAGATTCCTTAACTAAGTTGCTTGGCCATCAAAATTTTGTTTGCATCCCCTTCCACTTAGACCCATATTGAGGTACACTTATCCCTATAGCTTACATAAATATGTTTATGTAAGTGTACTAAGTGTAATGTTAAATTCAAGCTATCATTCCCATTACTCTTAATGAGGTAGTTGTCCCTCTCTCATTCTATAAAAAGGACATGTTAACTCTTCACCTCTAATTTTGTTGAAATATCATGCTAATAACCACACTCTACATAAATTCATCTATGTAGACGCAATCAATGTATAGGGATTCAATTATCTATCTCATATCCACGATGAGCTAGCCTTCCTAATAATAGGCCTCTTCCCAAAATTACTCCATATATACATATGTTTGATAGTCCTTATTCGCTATTACAATATGAGGGTTCATTATGATAAGGTTCTTAACCATTCCACATTGATGAGAAACAATGGTGAAATTGTTCTATTGATCAACAATGCATTACATAGTTTTATAGTTCTTGAAAGAACTAAAAATAGACATGGTGGTTGAGAGAAATCCTCTTAAACTTATTACAACAAACTAACTTAAAGATAGCTCTTATCCTAACAACATGCTAATCTTGGACTATGGTCAAACATTAATTAACCAAGCCAAAACCTCAATGTATGCTAATCAAATTAACTAGAAATATGTAAATCAAAACATTAAACTAAAACTAAATACTAGGACTTAATACTTAGGACTAAGGAGGCAATGTTGAAAATATTCCAACATTCTCCCCCTTGATGCTAAAGACACTCATGCAAGAGTTCTTTAAGCATCACAGAGTTGGAAGAAAATTTTTCTCTTACGTTTCCTCCAATCTTGAATCAAGAAATCAGAATTTACAAAATACTTATGGTGGCACTCCTTCCACTCTTTATGTGGGATTTCCTGCAAATGCTTGAGTGCCTTCTTTTGTTGATTAGCTCCCCCTTCAACAAAAGTATCTCCTCTTGTGGTTTTCAGCAACCACTCTCTTACATCTTTATCATTATGGTCTTTAAACCATGCTCTCACATTTTGATCTTCTTTTACATCTTCAACACTAAACAATACTCCACATGAGTATTTACAATTAATCATCTCACATAGATGATTATACCATACAACTCTTTCACATATTTTCACACAAAATATCACAACAAATATGGCCATATAATGACCAACTACATATGCAACATAAAGTTGCTCCTCACACAAATATTCTCTCACAACAATGACTTTACAAGAATCCTTCTCCCAAGGAATTTTGAACACATCATTTTGATCCATGTGACCCAAGTTCTCCATCACTGTATTCTCTCCAAGAATATTCTTCATCAAAGTTGTCTCAATGAGACAATCACCTTTCTTTTCATTCCTGCTCACAAAAAACAAATCATTAATCATAAAAACATTACCTTTAGTATGAGTAGATTTGGTGCTTCCCATAAAGCTATTTTGTAGCAGTTCTCCTTCATTGTATGGTGCTTCAAGATCAACCATCAACTCTTCACTAATAGTTCTCCTCCTTTGTTCAATCCATGTTGGTGTGTTGAAACACCATTCATTCAAGCAATCATACATAGTTGCCTTTTCAAGACAACTCTCTTTCTGCAATGTAGTCACTCCAAGTGAGTGATCTTCATCCATGAGTGAAGTTTCCTTTGCCATTACGATAAGAAAATCAGCAATCTCATTTCCATTTTCTGTTTCTATCTCATTTTTCACATTCTTCTCCCCTTTTAGAGGAACTCTAACAATTTTATCTTCTCCTTGTAGGAGATCTTCATTTTCTCTGTCAAGAGAGCATACATCCATTCCAAGTGAATGGTCTTCAAGACAATGGTCTTCCATAAACATTGCTTCTCCATCAACATGCCAACAATTTTGGTTGATCCTATTATCTTCTTTATTCTCTCCCATGAGAATTTTAGGTGCATTATCCATAATACACTCTTCATTTATCTCCTCCATGAGATATTTTTTATCACTTTTTCTTCTATCAACAACAAATCCTCTTCTTCCTCCTCGTCCTCTTGAGGAATACACACCTCTTCTTATCTTTTCATCACAAAATTCAGCAACATATGCTTCCTCCATGAAGCATTCTTCATCTTGTTGGTTTTCTACATACGGGCCTTCCTCTCGCAAGAAATAATTCTCCATTACAAAGCATGACTTCATATGAGTCTTTACAAGACTCTTCAAAAACTCCTTGAAAAGGATCTAATTCAGAAAGCTGCTTCAAGGAAGCAAGGCTCCTCCTTGCTTAAACAATCTTCATGATTGTCACTCATGGCTTTATGGGTATCCTCATCAAACCCATAAGCATCCTTTAACACTTGCCATGCCATTGTAGCTGATCTACAATTGGCTATGAGAGGAAAAACATTCTTTTCCATTCCTCTCCTCAAATCCATAAGAGCTAAGCAATTTGCATATTGCTGCTCCTTCTTCTCTTTTCTCTCCTCACCTTGTAGCTTATTCCAAGAGGGTTCCTCATAGCCTTCTTGAACTATATCCCATAAGTCTTGAGCCTTCAAGAAGGTCTTCATCATTATGCTCCAAATAGCATAATTATCTCCATTGAATTTGGGTACTTCCAATTCTTTATACATGGTGGCCATTCTGCAATCCACCATTCATCAATCTTCCACCTAGCTCTCAGCCACTCCTTTCCTGTAGACTTCTGATATACTTATCTGAAAATCCACTAAATTTCAGATCCAAATTCACACAAATGAGAAATATGTGATCAATTTACTTTTGCCCTTTCTAGATCTTAGAGTGTTTTTGAGACAACCTCAATGTTCTTCACATAAATCAATCCATACAACCCCAAAATTTCTGAAAATTAAACTCTGTATTCTTGAGACAATAATCTGAAAACCCTCTAAATTTCAGAAGAAAAATCACAAAGGTGAAAAATATGTGATCATTTACTTTTTCCCTTTTTATCACAATTCCGGATCTAGGATTGTTGAAGGAAAAATAAATATTCACATAAATCAATCAATACAGATCCCAATGATCTGAAATTTTGTCTGAATTATGATTTTATCGAAATAATATTTCTCCCAAAATTTGAGAAGCAAATACCCTGTATTCCACCTTATACAACCATTTTATTGAAAAACTAAAAATGCTAATAAAATCAGAAAATTAGCTCCAAATCACCTGAAATTTTTACTGCATCCTCTTGATACAATTACCTAACAACCCTCAAAATTTCATAATCAAATACCTCAGGATTCATGAGATATTAATGATTTACTCGAGCTCTTCCTTGCAAATCTGCTGAGTGCTGGCCACTTGAGTTTCTCTGACAAAGTGTGTGTTTCAGATCTCTTCACACCACTCTCCACAGGTTTTGATCCATTTGAGAAAACCTGCTCTGATACCAAATGAGAAACAATGGTGAAATTGTTCTATTGATCAACAATGCATTACATAGTTTTATAGTTCTTGAAAGAACTAAAAATAGACATGGTGGTTGAGAGAAATCCTCTTAAACTTATTACAACAAACTAACTTAAAGATAGCTCTTATCCTAACAACATGCTAATCTTGGACTATGGTCAAACATTAATTAACCAAGCCAAAACCTCAATGTATGCTAATCAAATTAACTAGAAATATGTAAATCAAAACATTAAACTAAAACTAAATACTAGGACTTAATACTTAGGACTAAGGAGGCAATGTTGAAAATATTCCAACAATTGATAGAGTTTCTTGACAAGTATTGTAAGTTTCTTAACCATTCCATAAATATTTTCCATTGTTTAAAGTACTTATAGATTTCATTAGAAAAAATTACAAAGCAATTCCATAGATAAATAAACTTTCCACAATCATAAAACAACTCATATATCATAGGAACCCTCATGGGGAATAAACCTGGTCTTAAATCATTTATTTGTTTTATTTCATAAATTAATTGGTTTCATACAATGAGTTGGAGGTATTCCATAATGCATTTGCTTCCAACTTAAGAATTTTTCTAATTCTTATGTCAATTGCAATATAATATGGTCTTTTGATTCATACAAATAACCTTATTCCATACATTATGGTAAATGCACCCCATAATACCTTCTCTTTCAACATAAGAGTTCCTTAATTCCTATGTCATTACATTATGAATTAATCCTTCAATTAATAAATACAATTGGTTCCATTCATTATAAACATCTTCCTCTAACATTTAGATATTTCGAGAACATTAAAGAAGACCCCATAATCTTCTCTTGTGGTATCATTATAAAGATATTAAAGAGGTAATATTTGAAGACCCCTTTTCTCTCTTTTATGAATGGAGTATACATGAAACCCTTAAAGCTTTCATTATCCAATACAATTTTAGTGCATTCATAATACAATACAATGTCAATATCATAATACAACACGTTCTCAATGCTTTCATAGTACAATACCATTTCAATCCCAATAAGGAAGTGGTTTATCTATATTTTCTAACACATTAATGTAAAACACATTAGAAACTAAATGTGAGTAATCTCTCTACCATTACATCCATATCTATGCATTTCGATGTCTTTGTTAATCTCATTTACTGATATAACAATATCAATACAATAGTTAACTTTAGAGCTCTTCTTCATTACCATTTTACTATAATATAAATTTTGTTACCACATTAATGTAAGCACCTTCACATTAATATAAGCACTTTAATATTCACATATATCACATCTATTTAACCTTATAGCAGTCTTTATGTAAGGACCCAATATTAATTCAATCTCTAATCTATTCATAAACCTGCATCATAAAAACCCATCTACTTTATAAGCCAACATCATAAATATTTTTCAATGACTAAACATCTTAGAATATCATAAGCATTACAAATATACACCATAAAATAAAAATTTCCAGTCATCATAGAACCTTATTTCACAAAATAATATTTTCGTAGCTTAGGAGTAAACTGAAATATAATCCAAAAATCGAGTTGGCTCAGCAGTAGGAGTTAGATTCAACCATGTGTCCCTCATGATGCATTACATAGCAGTGATGTAGCCACTGTGTGGTGGTCTTACAACCACTACGTGGTGGTCATAATGATATAAGATATGGCACCTTATGAGGTACCCTCAGTCCCCTTCCTATCCCATGTGGAATATGGAGGAAAAGGAACCGAGTGGACCCCACCCTCATCGTACTTGCATGGTGTGAGAATGTCACACACCCATGGCATGGTGATGATGTCATGGTTCAAAGGAGTTATTTAATATAATTTACGTATTTCACATAATTAATCCATAGGTGATAGATCCAAATGTTTGAGGCTAAACAAATAAAATAGATGATTTTTAACATGCAAAGTGTGCAAAGCACTAATACCCATAATTTTTCTTCATTCCAATGAATGCACAGTATGAAATACTATGTCTAGCTATAAACTCTACATTTATCTATCAAACCAGGGTGAATTATTTAAAAGGTAGAAATCCAATATAGATTATATTGAATTATTAATCATCAAACTTAATTCTATTTCTCTTAGTTTCAGGTTTGCAGAAAATAATAACAGTTACAAGAAAATAAATTGTGATGAGTTGAAATAAAATGCAATGTATGATTTTATATTTAATTAAATCATTTTATATTTGCCGATGTGTATCCATGTGCAACCTATTGATTTAATTATCTATTTTTACTTTATAATATATGATGCAATTTATTTTAATTGATAAACTAAATTTAATCTACATACTAAATATTCCTATCCTATTTTAGGGATGAGAGAATAGTGACTGGATGTAGGAGTGGGCCCTGCCTCCTAGAGGACATTGTAAATCTTTCTCCCCTAAACTGTTTACTTCAATAACTAATGTGCATTAATACTACTAACATTATTCTATTTTATGAATATAGGAAAATATAGTAAAGACTACATACGCAAGTGTACCCATGTAGAAAGCATACACCTAACTAATGCGTCAATTGATATCAAACATTAAAGCATAAAATATTAACAAAAATTAATTTAATAAGAATGAAAAGGTTTCTTTTATTAAATCTTATATCAAATCCAATTACATATATGTCCCTCATTGTGTGTCTATGGTGCAACTGACACTATTATCCACGGATGACAGCCATTACTGAGGTGTAAATGTCTTTGCTCTTGTAATCAGGGCTCAAATATATGATTCCCTCTATTTAATCGATGTTCAAGGGTCACCTTAGTTTCCTCTAACATATTGGCAATTGAATTCGATGAGATTCATATTTGATTGGTTTGATTGTGTGATTGTGCTTCCGAGTCATTTGGAAGCTCCATTGAAGAGTTCATGCTTTTCACTCCACAATTGGGTAGCATTTCGACTCTCCTTAAGGGGTTATTAATTTTCTATCATTTTTTGCAAGTATTCACTACGTTTCAACTCAATATTATTCCATACTTCTCCCCAATTTGGAGGGGGGTCTTATAGACTTTCTAATCTCTAATATTGGTTTTTTGGGAAACCAAGATCAAAATCCAGGAGGTTGGATCAACTGGGAGGAAAACTCTCAAATCTTCCCTATCTAAAACCAATTGAATTCTCATTGCCTAGACCATTGTAACCAAATTTGTCTTGGACTAGGATTCAAAATAGATTTGATGCTAGTTGTGGATCTAAGGTGTGGCCAACTCTATTAGCTGTGGGTATCAACCATGGCTAAGGCTGAGTTAGCCAACTCTTCCCAAATTGAGTGGTCAAAACCACTATTTCATATTAGAGCTATCTAAGATCATTCATATGGTATATTAGCATGTCCTGTATGAGTAGTCACCTTGAAATGATGTGTTTTAGGTGTATATAGATACCCCTTTTAGGATGCATTATAAGAATGAACAACGCTGAGAAAAAATAGATCTCCTAAAATGATGTTGTAGGTTGAATGATGATCATTGATCTAATCAATATCAGATGCTTTAATCATGAAAAGAGCATACATCATTGAATCATTGCCTTTTATGAGTTGAAGAAATTGATTCTAGAAAGCTTAAGTCAAAATCCTAGCCTTAGCGACAATTAGGAGACAATCTTAAGTCCAATTCTAGCCTTGAGAGCAATTAGGAGACAAGCTTAAGTCTAATCCTAGCCTTGACGGCAATTATGAGATAAGCTTAAGTCCAATCCTAGCCTTGATGGCAATTAGGAGACAATCTTAAGTCTAATCCTAGCCTTTATTAAAATTAGGAGATAAGTTGCCTAGTTTGCTTGAATTTGCTCTTGATATTTTGCTTATTTACCCCAAGCAAGGAGGGTGTATGATTGTCTTTAGAAATTATTCTTGAACGAATGCACTTAGCAATGATTGAGCGTTAATTGTTGATTTTTATTATGAATTTGATATTATGACTACCCCCTCAAGCGATGAGTTGATGAGGGTAGGACAATTAATGAAGTGACAAGTTGCTTGACCAAGATGAATAATTTGGATGATTTAAGATGTTTGCCTTTGTTGTTAGCCATGTCCTATTACAACTGTGATTTCAACTATTAATAGAAATTATACATATTTATCCCATAGAGTAGTCCGGTCGCGATGGCCTTCTTCGGGAATCAGGATGATAACAATTCCATTTAAGCTTGCGCTAAATCACTATGTTCGATGATCTACTGAATCATTGTGAATTTTGATTTATTTAATTTTTTGTTAATTTTGAAATTTTTGAAATTTTGGACCTGTAGATATGCTTTAATGTCCAATATGAAACTCCTTATGGTGAGTAAATATGTGTATTTATGACTTGTATGAAGTTACTAAAGGTTTTGACTTATTTGGATCTTTTTGGGATTTACCAAAGAAAATTAGGCATCTTGTGGGCTTGTAGGGATCAATACTAATAATGCCCCAGATGATGCTTGCAATTTTTTTTGTTTTGATTTTATGCTATGGATGCAATGATGAATGCAATACCTAGATAATGATTTTATTATGCTATATGTGTGCAATGTATTAATGACATGCACTAGCTAGATGATAAATGTATGTGATCTATATGAGTAGATGCACTATTATGTATGCATATGGATGTAGAATTGTGTAGATGGACTAATATGATGTATGCATATGGATACAATATGGAATATTAAATATATGTTTAATTTTATTTAATTGTATACATTTAATTTATGATGTTATGATATGATGAATTCCATGTATGTGACGCATTATTTACATGATGATGATCTAATGTAAATGAACTTGTATGCTTTAATCACTTAAAACATAAGGAATGAATGCAATATGTGCTTAACAATCTAATGGACGACACCACATAATGTATAAAAATCATGAATGTAAATGTTAACCCTTATCATAAGAATTAATCATTTAGGCATCCATATGTAGTATGAAACAATTGTGATATGTAATGATATGCTGAGATGAGATGATTTGTTGCTATGAGGAATTTTTGAGGTATTCCATGAGACTCAAACACCCTAGTTGACTTATCAAAAGTTGTATAATGACCATACTAGACTTCTGAAAGAAAAATATTTCACTATGAAATACCAAGCTATTCATTGCCATTGTGTGTGCAAATGAATATATTATATGAGACATAAGCATACTCCAATGCCAAGAGGGATTCATTCAGCCCATTTTTGAATTGGGGATCCTCAAATGTTTACCTAATCCCAATTTTGGACTTAGTTAGACTAGACCACTAGGCAATATAGGCCACCTAAAGCTAGCTCACTTCTTTATCATTGTGACCTACCCCAATGCCAGGCGAGATTCATTCAGCCCATTGTTGTATTGGGGATCACCCACTAGTTTTTGAGAATTTATCATTCTAGGGATTCAAGCTCACCCCCTTATTTTCTTCAATTTTATTGGGATACTTGCTCATATTATTGTGACCTACCCCAATGCTAGGTAGGATTCATTCAGCCCATTGTTGTATTTGGGATCACCCACTAGTTTTCGAGTATTTATCATTCTAGGGATTCAAGCTCACCCCCTTCTTTTCTTCAATTTTATTAGGATACTTGCTCATATAATTAGTGATAAAAATCACTATTTATTTTTGTATTTTTTTTTCTTTTGTTTTGATCAAGGGATTGGATTTGATTTTTATATTTTTGTCATTTTACCAATTATAAACACCCTAGACCATGCACCTCGCAATATGAGAAAGCCTAAACCTTTCACTCTAGGTGTCCAAGACCACTTTGTAATGTTCATCCTACCTTGTCCTAATTAGGATTATTTAATGTGTTGATTAGTGATGGGATCCTGATATGCTAAGTGCTATAAAAACTATACCTCATCTAAAAAATCAAAGGAAGCTTTCTACTAAATTTGAGAAGACCACTAGGTATGGTTGAATGATCAGAAAACACTAGTATATTCTTCATAGCAATATGAGGGGTTGTGTTGAAAAACACAATTACTCACAAGGATGATGGGAGATAATAATAATGTATAAATGTACGATTGAAATACAAACATGGTGTTATTTGTAATATTGCAAACACAAACTATCCTAATGCATGGTGCAGTGAACAAAATTCCTAAATGCAATGCAATTAAATGAATGTATGTGTAAAATGAAATGCATGATGTAAAATGAAATGCAATGTTTTTTAGATGTTATTACTTTTCATTTTTTATGGATTTTGAAAATTTCCATATTTTTAGGTTTTGAATTACTATGTATGAAACGCCTTAAGATGAAGGATGTTGAAAGTTCTAGGATTTTCAACACCTTCAAGTGATGTCAAGCAATACATTCCAAGTGTGGTGGAACCAGAGATGATATAAGGACCTAACTAGTTAGCCATAAATTTGTCTCACAAGTGTGGTGGTAGGTTTGATTTATGTTGGTTCTCTTTTAGCATAAGATCACCAACCTTAAAGTCCCTCAGGTGGACCTTACTATTGTAATATTGTTTTAGAAATTCTTGATAAACACGAAGATGCTCAATGGAATTCACGTGATGTTCATCAATAAGCATCAATTGATCTAGGTGAGCTTGTTGTGCAATGTCATCATCGATGAACTCTTTCAATACATAATGGCCTTAATGCCATATACTAGAAAAATTGGGGTTTCCCTAGTGGGTGTCTGTATGCTAGTCTTGTAAGCCCATAATGCAATGGGTAGCTGGATGTGCCAATACTTGTGGTTGTCTTGTACCATATTTTTCAATATGGCTACCACTATCTTGTTTTAAGACTTAGCTTGCCTATTTACCTACAGATAGTATGGAGTCAAAAAACTATGTTGTATATTGTATTTGGATATTAAAGGCTTCATAGTTTTATTCTTAAATTATGTTCCATTATCTAAAATTATCTTGGATGGTATCCAAAAATGACTAATGATATTGTGAAGTATAAACTCCATAATACACGCTCCAATTTTTGATGTTAAAAGGATTGCTTCCACCCACTTTGTGATATACTCAGTAGCTGTTATAATAAATGTATGTCAACTTGATGATAGGGGAGAGGTCTTATTCATTAGATCTAAGCCCCATTAAGACAAATGGCCAAGATTCTTGTATGGGTTGTAAGCCCTACAATGGCAAGTGTGTAATATTAGCATTATGCTAATATTTAACACATTTCTTGACATACACGGTGTAATCCTTCTCCATAGTGGGCCAATAATAACCCATACAAAGGATACACTTGAAAATGGCCATGCTGCTAAAATGGCCACCGCACATACCATCATGAGCCTGCAAAATTACCCAAGATGATTCTTGGGGCTCAAGACAACAAAGGAGGATTCCATCATAGCTTCTGTGATACAAAATATCTCCTAGCAAGACATAATTTGTTTCTTTCTATATGAATGTGCACTTCATGGCATGTGACAATCCTCGAGGGATTATTCCAAGCTTAAGTAAGTCATGTAATTGTGACATCTAATCCTGATAAGCTTCTATCTCGACTATCAAATGACTTGTTCCCCTGGTATTTCATTGTGCATGAATGCATACTGGGATACAACCTTGTGGTGAATGGTAGTTCCATTCCTCATAGGACCATGAGAGATAAAATACCCATAGGATGCCTGCTTGAGAAATTCTTTGGCTTTATAGAACCACTCATGGTTTGGTTCTATATGAGTCATGTTGACTAGTTCCTTATTATCAAAAACTACACACTAAATTGTGGCATGTGATAGCATCTTTACATGAATGGTAGTATATTCGACAAATAGATTTTTAGGGATTAAGGTTCCCAAAGATGCCATAGTGTCTGTGAATCTATTCGACGAATGAGGGATTTCCTTGATATCATACAACTCTAGTTAGGCTAGATAAGTGTCAGCAAGATTCTTGTAAGATTTCAAGATGGGACACCTACATTGAAAAATTCCCTTCACTTGATTGACTATGAGCAGGGAATCACCAAATATGTTTAATCACTTAATATTCCTGGTGATATATTTTTGAATGCCCAATATTAGGGCTTTGTATTCAGCATTGTTATTAGTATAGGAAAATTCTACCTTAAATGACAAGGGCATTGGAGCACCTTGTTGCATGAAAAATACAATTCTTGCACCACCCCCTTGCTCACACTTTGAACCATCGAAGAACAAGGTCATGTCAGCTTTGTTATCTGGTTCTTTGAGTTCAAGAGATTCTGATAATACAAAGACTGCATCATCAGGAAGCTCAATGGTAAGAGGTCTACTATTCTCGAGAGGTGCCTCTGCCAGCTAATTAGCTATAACTTATCCTTTGATGGACTTTTGGTTGATGAATTCTAAATCAAATTTTATCAATAGCATGATCCACTTTGCAGTTATAATGTCCCTATTTTTCGTAATGTGCTTTGTACATAAGTGTGGTGTGGAGATTTTAGTTTTATGGGTGTTTTGGCCTAGGTATGGTGTAGAAGTGTTTTGTGTGGAGTTAGATTAATAAAATAATAAAATAACATACTAAAATAATAAAGGAGATATATAAGGGTAATGTGACTATATTATTAAAATAATAAAATAATAAAATAGCCACCTCAACGACAAATTAGAAGAATATCTATATAAGTAGTAGGGGGATCATTTGAGTTGTTGGATTAATTATTTCTCTTCCACTTTGTGTATTTGGCTGAAAATCTAATACCATTTTATCTTGTGGATAAAACCCTACGAGAGAACAACTCTTGTGGATGAAAACCTACAGGAGCTAATCCTTGAGGATGGAAACCCTCTTGGATTAGATACTAAGGACAAAACCCCTTAAGTGTCATTAGCATTTTGGCAGCATTATGAGCATATATTTCCCTAGGGAGGTAGATGTACTTGTTTTGAGCATCATCGACAGTATTGGTAGCATATGAAGATCCATGTCCCACTCCTAGAATCTAATTTCAGCATTATAGGGTGGATGTTGCATCTTTGAGAGGTGGTTTCAGTGTTTAGAGTAAGAAATAAGGCTGACGTTAGGTTTGAGGACCCATTGGTAGACTTTAGAGGTTGACGTCCTCATTCTAAGGGGAGTTCTTTAGAATTTGGAGATCAAAATCAGTAATCTTGCACTCCTAGACTCCACCGCCCCCTTTATGGTAGCATATCAACAAATTTTTGATGTTAAATTCATCATTGTGGTGATTCTAGACCCCAACATCCCATCTGGGGTATTTTATTTAGTAGTAGCAATCTCATTTGGTGTGTTGTGAGTTGTTTCATGTGATTAATATCATATTTAATGTAAAATTGTGTTGTTGGTGTTTTCTGGTAAAGTCTTGAGTAATTTTGTAATTCTAAATTATAGATCAAAATTTTTATTTTAAATAGATGATATTTTATTTAGGAGAAATATTACAATATTGCTAGGGTTTGGTAATTTTTTAGAATTAGGATATTACAGTGGTATCATAGCCTTGATATTACTAGCTTGTGGATTGATTCAGTATTTTTTAAAGACTTGGAAGTTAGGGTTTGGTTATCGTTTTTAAATTTAGGGTTTCTAGTTTTTGGGTATTGGTGATTTGAATACCCATTTGGTTGATTTGGCTTTAAGAGTTTTGGTTATTTGAAAAAAATATTCTAAAGAATTTCTGCAAAACTAGCAATATTATAACAGATTATAGTAGCTGAACGCCCTAGTTTTAGCTATTCTAGGTGGGTGTCTAGAGCCATATTCTGACCAGACCTAGCAAAGTTTTATTATTTTGGAATTTTTTTTTGAAATTAGCGTTTAAGAGTTGATACACTTGCAAACGTTTAAGATTTGATACACTTGTTTGTAACCAGAACATAATTGATAGCTTTTGGTTGGATTTAGCAGTGTTTATAATGTTTATTGTTGTGTCAGTTCCTTTTTACAGTGATTGAAACTATTTAACAAACTTGGATAATGTTTATAATAGTGGACAAAGTTAGTTAGCAATGTTCAGCTGGGTTTATAGTGTTGTAGTTAACAGTGTTTATTTTCATTGAAGCGGTGTGTGGAAAATCAACAATATTAGTAGTGTGAGTAGTGGGGATTATTAGTTTGCAGTGACTGTATTTAGCAATAAAATTTGTGCAACAGTGTTGGGACTATTTTTGCAATTGTAGGGCAGTGTGGCCAAAAGTTTCTATAGAGATGGGTAGCAATTTTGCAAATTTTGTAGTCATTAGCAGTATCAATTAGCAGGTCATTTTCAACCTCTAGTTCATCAAAAGTGAATCTTCTCATAGAGAAATGGAAAATAAAGATAAAGAGGAGTGTTTAAGAAATATGGCTTCACTCAAGCATACAGGTTCTTTGTCAGCATACATCAAATAATATGAGGAAATTATAGTAAAAGTGCAAGATGTTTCACCCATGAGGGTGACATTTCTCTTTGTAGATGGGTTGAGGGAACCGTTGAAAATATTGGTAAGAACATTTACACTATCATCACTTCAAGAAGTGATTAAAAGAGCATTTTTCATTGATAATACACTCCATACTATATATCCTTCGAAATCTAGAAGTTATCCACCTAGATAAAGTGTTGGGGAGACTTATAAATACTCCAGAAAGAGCAAAAATCAGTTGAGAAAAGAGCAACGTTGTTTCACATGTCAAGAGCCTTGGAGTCTTGAACATGTATGTGAGAATAATAAAGAAGATATGAAATTTGAAGATTATGATGATATCATGGTTACATAAATGGTAGGTGATGGAAATTGTTTGTTTAGGGCCATTGTTTTTTAAATTTATTTGCAAAAGAGTGAACCATTTACAAATGATAGCACTTTGATAAATCTAGCTAATGATTTGAGAGAAAAGGTGCAAATGAATTCTTAAAAAGAAGAGAAGAAATGGAATGGTTTATAGAAAGTGATTTTGATGTGTATGTTCAGAATATTAGACAACCATATGTATGGGGTGGAGAACCTAAAATACTTATGGCCACATATGTCATTCAAATGTCCATAACAATTTACTTATATTATAAAAAATATGATAAACTTTCAGCCATTGCAAAATATGGGCAAGAGTATGAACAGAAAAATATTGTTAGAGTTTTTTATGATGGAAGTAGACATTATGATGTTTTTTCTTTGCCACATGCAGTTGAATCATTTGCAAACACTTGTAAAAAAATGTGCAATCAAATAAAAAAGATAAAACAGAAAATTTTACTCCACTACATAATGATTTGTGTGTGATGGGTGCCATGGGGGTCACTAGTGTGGAGGACTCAGTAATGCATAGCATTGATTTGGTTTATAATATTTGTGTTGAAGATGCAATAGGTAAAGAGGACATTTTTTTTCAAAGGGATGATGATATTACATATGACAAAACCATTTCATTAATTATAGATTTAGGAAAAAGTGCTTTATCCCAAGAGGTATGCAAAAATGAGATGAGCTTTGAAGGAGAAGTTGAAACAAATGAGGTAAATTTTAACTTATATCGTGACAATGTATCAACTTCATCTAGAACTACCATTCATGTGGACAATGAAAATGATATCAGTAATGATAGACAAGAAATTGTATACAGGTGGGCTAAAACATAAAAACTTTATTTTAATTAACTTCAAAAATTACATTACAAACTGCACGAAAACCTTAGAATTTATAGGGAGTAGGGAATTATGGAGGAAGAGGAGGTGGAGGGATAAGGTGCATGGAGGGATAAGGAAGGAGGCGGTGGATAATGTCGATGAGGGGAGATGAGGAGGAATAAGGGATGAGGAGGAAGCGGGAAAGGTGGCGGGAAAGGTGGGAGGAGAGAATTTCGGAGAGCATTTAGGCGAGGGAGTTCGACAATTAAAAAAATCATGCCGACAACACTTTGCCGACAAATTCCTGATGTGTTCACACTTGGGCCTAGAAATATCTAGATATTTCTGGGCCTAAACCCTTTTCATACTTGCAACATTCTCCCCCTTAAAGTTGAGAGAACTGACTACATAGTCTCTCAGCTTTAAAAATTGAGCTTTAGCCATCGCTTTGGTGAATATGTCAGCAACGTTCTCCAAAGTGCGGCAAAATTGAAGCTCAACAATTTCATTTTCCACCATATCTCGGATGAAGTGATACTTCATATCAAAATGCTTCGTTCTACTATGGTGGATCGGATTGTATGCCAACTGAATGGCACTGATGTTATCACAGTAAATCCTGGACGGACCACTTTGCTGCTCTCCAATCTCTTCCAGTACTTTTCTTAGCCATAGGGCTTGAGTACTAGCATAGGTGACTGCTATATACTCAGCTTCTGTAGAAGACAAAGCTACCACAGTTTGCTTTTTGGAACTCCATGTTATTAGCCCTGATCCCAGACTAAAACAGTTCCCTGAAGTTGATTTTTTGTCATCAATATTGCTGCCCCAATCACTATCACTAAAGCCTACAAGCTTGATAGTGTTACATTTATGGTACTGGATTCCAAAATCCAATGTACCCTTCACATATCTGAGAATTCTCTTAGCTGCCTACAAATGCAGCTCAGATGGGCTAGCCATAAATCGAGAGACAAGAGAAACAACATACTGAATATCAGGTCTGGTGTTGGCGAGAAACATCAAACTCCCAACCATGCTCCTGAAAGTGGTCACGTCAACTTTTGGTGCTCCATCATCTTTGCTTAATTGGATTCCATGTCCAACTGGAGTTGCAACTGGTTTGCAATGCTCCATAGCAAACTTCTTGATCATGTCCCGAGCATACTTATGTTGACAGATGAAGATCCCTGTATCTGATTGATGAACTTCCAATCCAAGGAAGTAGTGCATTAGGCCGAGATCCTTCATCTCAAACTTCTTCATCATGGAGCGCTTGAACTCCATATTCACTTTTCTATTACTACCCATGAATATGAGATCATCCACATACAAGCAAACTATGAGGATGTCGTTATCTTGCATCAGGTAGTAAAGGGTGGGTTCATTTCTACTTTTGGTGAACCCAAAATCTTTGAAGTACCCATCAATGCGTGAGTACCAAGCTCGTGGTGCCTGCTTGAGGCCATAGAGTGCCTTTTTCAGTCTGTAAACAAGGTGCTCCTTACCTTGTTCTTGAAATCCTTGAGGTTGCTCAACATACACTTCCTCTATTAAGTACCCATTGAGAAAGGCACTTTTCACATCCATGTGTTGGATTTTCCAACCCTTGTGAGCAGCTAAAGCAAGAACTATTCTGATGGTCTCCTGTCATGCTACAGGAGAAAATGTCTCTTCATAATCAATACCATACTTTTGTGTAAATCCTTTTGCAACCAATCTTGCTTTGTGCCTTTCAATGCTTCCATCAGCATTGAATTTGGTCTTGAAGACCCATTTACATCCAACACACTTCTTTCCTTTAGGAAGCTCTACCAACTCCCAAGTATCATTGTTTTTTATAGAGGTTATCTCCTCTTTCATGGCATCTTGCCATATCTTTTGAGTACAAGCCTTCTCATAACTAGAAGGTTCAAGTTGTGCACTAGTTAACAAGGCATAGTTAACTACATCTCCCCGAGGTTCTTGGGAGTCATCATCTCCATACAAATGCATATTTTCAAGTCTTTGCAAAACTGAACCCATTTCACTTGCTTGACTTCTAGTATATCGTCTTTGAAAATTTGTATCCAACATCTGATAAGATGGATGATGTTGGAGAGTTCTCTTACCTCTAGATGGAGAATCAATATCCATTGGTGAGGAACTCACTGACCTTTGTGGAGAAGGACTTGGTGATGATGATGATGAACTGGAAGTCGAATGTCTACTTGGGCTTGGAGGAGGAGGAGACTTCTTGCTTTTCTGTGGTGCTTGTTGAATTTGTGAAGAACCTGCATCATGAGATTCAACATCACTATAAATTTTGGGATTTCCCCATTCTCCCCCCTCATCAAAAATCACATCCCTGGAAAGTATTATCTTTCGAGTCTGAGGATTGTAGAGTCTGTAAGCTTTTGTGTTCTCACAGTACCCTACAAAAATGCATGCTTGACTCTTAGGATCGAGCTTCTTTCTCTGTTCATCAGGAATGTGTGAGTAAGCCAGAGAACCAAACACTCTGAAATGCTTGACATTCGGTTTCTTACCATACCATGCTTGGTAAGGAGTTTTCCCTTTCAAACTTGAAGTAGGGCTCCTATTCAAAATATACACACTGGTCCTGGCTGCATCTGCCCAATACATATTACTCAAATGCTTCATCTGAAGCATAGATCTTGCCATCTCTACAATGGTGCGGTTTTTCCTTTCAGCCACACCATTCTGTTGTGGAGTATAGGCAGTAGTGAACTGCCTCTTTATTCCATGTTCTTTACAAAAATTCAAAAATTCATTAGAGGAGTATTCTCCTCCTTTATCTGATCTGAGACACTTAACAAAATATCCACTCTCATTTTCAACTCTTGCTTTAAAATCTACTGAAGCAATCAAATGCCTCATCTTTATGCTTCAAAAAATATATCCAACACATTCTTGAAAAATCATCAATGAAAAGAAGAAAGTAAGAGTTGTTACCAATGCTCTTGGTCTGCATCGGACCACAGATGTCCGAATGCACTAGCTGGAGTGGATAACTAGCTCGCCATGCTTGTCCATGAGGAAATTTGGTTCTAGCGTGCTTGCCCAAGGCACAACCTTCACAGACTTCCTTATTGTCCTGAACTTTAGGAAGTCCGGTCACCATCGCTTGAGAAGTTAACATCTTCAAATTGGCTGAATTCAAATGACCGTATCTCAAGTGCCACAACACACTTGGATTTGCAATAGCAACATTTACTAATTGATCTCCTCCTGGCTGGCCAAAATTTAAAGGAAATAACTTGTTCCTTGTCATTAGCACTTGAGTAATGACTCTATCACTATTACTCTTATCAAAAATGGTACATTTACCCTCATCAAACAATAATTTATAGTTCTTCTCTAACATTTGACCAACACTTAAAATATTGTGTTGGAGATGAGGTGTGTAATAGATATCACTTACTTGTTTCATGCCCTCTTTTGTTGGAACCTCCATGGCTCCAATGCCTTCAACTGCCAATGACTTGTCGTCTCCCAATTTGATGCTGGATTTGTAGGAAGAATCCTGAGTAGCAAAGAGTTCTTCTTTGCCACTCATATGATTTGAACACCCAGTGTCCAAGATCCAGGTATCATTCAGGTTCTGATCTGACTTGCCATATGAGAGAAAGAGATTTGAGGTCCCTTCCTCTTCTCCAAAATTGCCATACTGACTGCTCTGGTTGTTGCTCCCTTGTGAATATTTTGACCAGCAGTCACGAGCAAAGTGGCCAAGTTTACCACAATTGTAGCAAGTTTGTTTTGACTTGTCACTTCCTTTTCCTCGTCCTGGATGCTTCCCTCTGTTTTGTTGTCCACCTCTATTCTGACCTCCACCTCTGTTTGAAGATCCTCCTCTATTAGGAGTTCCACCTCATGGACTATTCCTACCTCTACCTCTGTGCTGACCTCTGCCTCGACTTCTGCCTTGTCCTTTTCCTTCTTGTGAAGCGAAGGCTTTGTCATCACCTCCGTGGCTAGTGGAAGGAGATTCTTGCAATCTCTCTTCATGTGAAAGAAGAGAACCAATTAGTGCATCAAAGGAAAGTGCAGTCAAATATTTTGACTCTTCAATAATGATTGCTACATGATTCCACTTAGGAAGAAGTGTTCGCAACACTTTCTTCACCACAACCTCTGGTTTAACTTCTTCACCTAGAGTGACCATTTTATCTACTACGGCTTTGACTCGCACGCAATAGTCTCCTACTTTCTCATTCTCCTGCATTCTGAGATTTTCAAAATCTCTTTTCAAAGTTTGAAGCCTGACCTGCTTCACTTGATCACTCCCTTGAAAACTTTCCTTTAAAGCCTTCCAAGCATCTTGAGTTGTTATACAAGATGCTATTCTAGGAAATATGCTTTTATCTAAGGTTGCTTGTAAATGATATAGGGCAAAGGAATTGTTTTTCCGGGCTTCTTTCTTGGCTTTTCTATCAATAGCACTTAAGGTAGACCAGTCGAGTAGGAGAAGGTTCTGTGTAACCCTCTTCAACTATTTCCCATAAACCTTTACCAATCAACATAGTTTTCATCTTTATTGACCAGTATTCATAATCACTACCATTAAATTCAGGAATTGGGAGATTCGAATTTGAAGCCATTTCTACTACTTGAAAGTAAACTTTGATTTGACTAAAAATAGGAAGTACAAAGCAATTACAAGTTCAAATCAAATCTAGATTTCTTAACTCTCTCACTGATTTCTTCTTCTTCTTGTGGATTGCCCAGTACTTGAGGCCCAAAATTGTCTGCAATGGAATCCTCGTCGTCACTGATGACAATAATTTTAGGAGCTACTCGTTGGCTTGGCCTGTGCTAGCTCAGGCTCTGGAGAGCATGGGGTATAACTTTCACTGGATTGTTCCTCCGGCTCAGCTGGAGAGTAGCTATCACTAGCTTGATCTACAAGTGCGGCTTCAATTGTATCAGACTCCTCCACTCGTTGTCCGAATATATTGTCTTCTGAGTCAGCCTCGTAACAGAAATCTAGATTCCTTTGGTGGGCTATAACAGAATTCTGTAGTTGACTGAATACAACATGTAGTCCATCTCATCGAACCCTCTCATCAAAAGCTTCAGTAGATTCTCTCTGCAGTAGAGAGCACAAAGCATGGTAACATCCGGTAGATCTGATCATCTACTCATCAAGGCAAAAAGAAAAATTTGTTAGAGCTTCTGAGGTTACAATTTTCGCTCTTTTACAGCCGTTGAGGCTATTACACAAAATTTTTAGCCTTGAACGGGGTTCCAAGGGGAGTCCAAATTTTTTTGGAAGTGCTAAACGGGCGCTCCGAAAGGCTCCCGTCACTATTATGTTCCCCCTTTTTACAAAGATAGCCCTTTTAAAGTTTTCAAATTTTATAAAGGTTTTTAAGAAAATTTAATAATATTCTTTTATATTTTTAATTAAATTTTAAATAAAATTTTATTTAAAACTAATTAAAAAATATAAAATTGAAATAATTATTAAATTTATTAAAACCTTGATAAAAAACTAAAACTTAAAAAAAATAAAAAACCTTTTCTCAAGCCGATTTGAACTCGTGACCACTCCTTCAACGATGGCCAACTCAACCGCTGCACCACGCAGCTTTCGTGAAAGCAAATGGGGCCAAGGATTTATTTAAATCCTTCAATCGGTGCTAAAAACAAACAAAAAAAAAAAAAATTCCTTTTGAGCGATTCGAACTCAGGACCTCTCCCCGACCAACAAACAACTCTGCCAATGCGCTACGCGCTTCGGATGAGATCAATGGTGAGCATAAACATTTTTATATTGATGCGGCGGTTGAAAATTAAAAAATAAAAATAAAAAAGGTTTATCCCACATGCAGCGGGAGGAGGGCAAACCAATTGTTTTTAAACGCCCGCGAGCCACAATAATATCGATTGCCTTCGGGCAATCACCAGCAACCTGTTTTGCCACTTCGAGCCACGTGTCGCACTCATACACGCCAACCGCTCTCGCCATGTGTTGCCTTGCCAGCTCAGCTCACCCAGTCAACACCTACATGTCACCTCGAGATTCGTGTCCGGCTACCACCTCAGCCAGTGCCTGCCACCTCGAATTGTGTGTCACTGCCTAGTCAGCGTCCACGTCAGCACCTGCCTTCGGATCCATGCCCCCAGCCTCGGCTCTCGTGCCTCCGTACCTATGCCTCAAAAAGTGTGCCCAGATCTGATACCAGTGTACGTAGGTGGGCTAAAACATAAAAACTTTATTTTAATTAACTTCAAAAATTACATTACAAACTGCACGAAAACCTTAGAATTTATAGGGAGTAGGGAATTATGGAGGAAGAGGAGGTGGAGGGATAAGGTGCATGGAGGGATAAGGAAGGAGGCAGTGGATAATGTCGACGAGGGGAGATGAGGAGGAATAAGGGATGAGGAGGAAGTGAGAAAGGTGGTGGGAAAGGTGGGAGGAGAGAATTTAGGCGAGGGAGTTCGACAATTAAAAAAATCATGCCGACAACACTTTGCCGACAAATTCCTGATGTGTTCACACTTGGGCCTAGAAATATCTAGATATTTTTGGGCCTAAACCCTTTTCATACTTGCAACAGAAATGGTTATAAATAGGTATGAAATAAATTTCCATTTGATAAAACCAGTTCATCTACTTATGGCAACATTAATAGGGAAGACGATGAAGTTCTATCATCACATGAATCAAAAAATTGTAATTCTAATTTCCAAAGTTTAATTTCTTTGGAGGAAAGTAAGCAATAATGTTATAAAGGGGACTTCAAGGGGGAAAGCATGAACGGTTTTGAATTGGGTCAGCGATATGAAAAGGAATCAAAAGAGTTGTTACTCCAACAATATGAGCAACATAACATAAGTATTATGGACATTTTACATAGTGTGAATAGTAACAAACAGTTGGGAAGTGATATTGTGCATGTTGTAAACATATTGGGAGCTCCAAAGCAAGATTTAAGGGCTGCATATGGAAATGTACTTACTGTTGTTCCTAGATATCTCAATATGGACATAAATACGACTATTTTTATAGTTTTAAGGACTGATTTTTTGGCTAATGGATATTCAATAGTTGGGCAACCATATTATTCACCTTTTGATACTTATGGTAAGGTTAATTCAATGGCAGTAGTGAACAGTGTGTTGGATAAAGAATTTTATGATTTATGGGATGAGTATACTCCTACGTTGATAGTTGTTCCTATTGTTGCAATTAAGAGGACTGAATTAAAAATAAATTTTGATGTGATTGATAACCATGTTAAATCAAAAGTGATATGGACTATAGGGATTGCAACATACATGAGATTGGGTAAGAAAAATAGAAAATAATTTTGGTTCACAACATTCACTATTTGGTTGGCACTATGTCATCATAGTAAATCTTTGATGATATTAGTTTGGGATCTCGGAATCAATGTTGATTATGGCTTTGATTTACATATACATACAATTGCTTGAGGACAAACAATATTGGGAGAGGATGTATTGTAATGCCCCTATTTTTTGTAATGTGCTTTGTACATAAGTGTGGTGTGGAAATTTGAGTTGGATGGGTGTTTTGGCATAGGTATGGTGTAGAAGTGTTTTGTGTGGACCTAGATTAATAAAATAATAAAAATAAAATACTAAATAATAAAGGAGAGATATAAGGGTAATGTGACTATTATTAAAATAATGAAATAATAAAAGTGCCACCTCAATGAAAAATTAGAAGAATATCTATATAAGCAAGATTAGGGGGCTCATTTGAGTTGTTGGATTAATTATTTCTCTTCCACTTTGTGTATTTGGCTGAAAATCTAATACCATTTTCTCTTGTGTATGAAACCCTATGAGAGAACAAATTTTGTGGACGAAAACCTACAGGAGCTAATCCTTGAGGATGGAAACCCTCTTGGATCATAGACTAAGGATGAAATCCCTTAAGTATCATTAGTAATTTGGTAGCATTGTGAGCATATCTTACCCTATGGATGCAGACATCCTTATTTTGAGCATCATTGGTAGTCTTGGCAGCTTATCAAGATCCACGTCCCACTCCTAGAATCTGATTTTAGCATTACAGAGTGGACATTGCATCTTTGAGAGGTGGTTTCCATGTTTAGAGGAAGAAATAAGGCCGACATCAGGTTTGAGGACCCATTGGCAGACTTTATAGGTTGACATCCTCATTCTAAGGGGAGTTATTCAGAATTTGAAGATCAAAATCAGCAATATTGCATACCTAAACTCCAATATCCCCTTTCTGGTAGCAAATCAGTAGATTTTTGATGTTAAATTCATCATTTCCGTGATTTTAGACCCCAAAATCCTATCTGGGGCATTTTCTTTAGTAGTAGCAATCTGATTTGGTGTGTTGTGATTTGTTTCATGTGATTACTGTCAAAATTGTTTATGTAATTGTCTTTGCATCTCATATTTAATGCAAAATTGTGTTGTTGGTGTTTTATGGCAAATTCTTGAGTAATTCTATAATTCTAAATTATATATCAGAATTTTTATTTTAAATAGATGATATTTTATTTGGGAGAAATATTGCAATATTGCTAGGATTTGGTAATTTTTCAGAATTAAGATATTACAGGAGTACGTGTATTATGATATTTCTTTCTCATCATATACTACAAGGGATTTTTTTTGGATATTACATGCATCGTATGACTTAACATATAATGACACAAATTTTTCATTGCGAACACCACTACTAAACATAGCTTCTCCACGTATGCATATTCGAGCTCATAACTCACCAAGGTGCGACTGATGTAATATATGGCCTACTCTTTGTCTTACATATTATTTTGGGCTAACATGATTTCCAATGCAAAGTCAGTTGCCTATATATATAGTATAAAAAGTACATCTGGTCTTGGTGGAGCTAGCACTAGTGGCATTTCCAAGTATTGCTTTATTTCAATGAAGGTCGCTTGACAATCCTCTCCCCAAGTAAATGGGACCCCCTTATGTAGTAGTCGATTCATGGATCAATATTTTTTGATAATTGTGTGATAAATCACTTTATGGATGCTATTTTTCACTATAGGCTTCTTAAATCTTTGATATTTTTGGGAGGACGTATTTCTAATATGGCCTTGACCTTCATTGGTTTAATGTTAATGCCTCATTTTGAAATGATGAATCCCAAGAGCTTTCTTTAAGTTACATCAAATATGTACTTCTTGGTATTCAACCTGACATTATGCTCTATCAAGTGATCGAAGGCCTTCCTTAGGACCTTATCATGCTCTTCTCGTAGTAATAACTTTGCCAACAAGTCATCAATGTAATCCTCAAGGATTTTGTGCATGTAGTCATGAAATATGTATGTCATGTCCCGATGATATGTGGCACCAGCATTTTTGAGGCCGAATGGCATAACTTTATAATAGAATATCCCCCATGAAATTTTTAACATGGTTTTTTTTTATCTTCAGCTTTAATCCGAATTTTGTTGTAACCCAAAAAACCATCCATCAAGGAGAGCATCTCATGACCCGTAGTTGCATCTACGAGAGCATCTATGTTGGGAAATAGAAATGAATCTTTTGGTGTTGCCTTGTTGAGGTCTCTAAAATACGTACAAATACAGATACTTCCATGAGGTTTTCCTATAGGTACCATGTTTGATACCTATTATAGATAGTCAATAGAGATAATGAGATTTACATTCAACAACTTTTGTAATTCATCTTTAACCATTAAAGTGATTGTTGGATGCATCTTCCTAATCTTCTGCTTGATAGGCATTTTGAAGGTATCTAGCGAAATGTTATGGGTAACCACTTATGCATATATTCCTAGCATATCTTTGTATGTCCAAGAAAAATATTAGGTCTCTCTTTCAGTAGAGGGATGAGTATGGCAAGATCATTAGTAGATAGGCTTTCTCTGAATTTAACCTTCTTAGGATTAGAGGTATCACTACTGATATCCACATCAAATGTTTCCTCTACTGACTTGTGGGATCCCTTATCGAGCTGGTGAGACATAGGGATATACTGGATGTCATTATCTAGGTTTAAAGGTCCTATATCAAAGTTTCCATTAGATTTATAAACATCATGTGCACATCTTGGTACAAAATGGAAAGGTTGCAGCATTTCTTCATTAGGGAAGAAATATTTAGGCTCCAGTGGTGAATCAACATGATCCTAATCAATAGCATCTACATTAAGATACAATGGTCTAGAAGGATTGGCTGGGTTATGGAGTGGAGTGGTTAGATTAATGGAGATCATATTTATGGAATGGACTAAATCTCTAGGACCACGTGTGTGTGACTCTACATTGATATTACTTCCATCCCTGAGATGTGGTTCTAGAGGTATGGGGATCTTCGAATCTGATCTATGAATAGACTATAAAATGGGATCACTTGTCTCAAGGAGCTCTCTAAATGTAAGTGAATCAGGGAAGACCTTATGATAAAAAAATTTATATTAGCTGGTCTGATCGAGATGTGAGGGCCAAAAAATATTGTTCAATACAATTCTTCCATGTCAACTATCTTTGCAATATGATGCAAGTTTCATGGCTCAAGATAGGCCATCTTAGTCTCATCTTCATAGTCACTATCATCTATGTAGAATCCCCTATTCTCGCCTATTGTCTCCATGGGAAACAGATGACATAAATATAGAGGGCCTAATTAGGCTAACTCAATTATGTCCTCATATTTTTCATTATTTAAGAATTTCTCATCATCATCTATTCCACAATAATAGTCTGGTCCATCACTTTGGGAAATGGACTCTGGCTACACTTCCTTATGGGTAACTTCTAATTCATTTTTCATTACTATACCTAGATTTTGGATCTGCATGCTAGTGTCATCGATAGCTTCAAGGCTTTCAATGTCCAAGTTAGCTCTTGGAATTTCTCTTGCATTGACCCCTACCATTTTGTTATTGTGTTAGATATCAGGTGGCTCAATAGAGAGATAAGTTACTAGCCTATTACCCCTTCGTATGTGAGAAGGGTTAGGGTGATAATGATTCCAATCCACATCAAACCCCAAACTAAGATTTAGATGGTCTAAAGATGATGCTAATAGCTCATCCTATCCTTGAATATGATAGCCTAACCTAAACCTATCAGTTGGTAGTTGATACTATGGTTCATAAGGAGTGCACTTGATTTAATAAGACTAACCTATAACCATACCAATGGTAACATTTGAAGTAGCGTAAAGCAAACTTAGGGTTAGATAGATAATTAATATTCACCATGAATGGTTCATCATCACCCTCATCTATGGGTGTGCAATTTTCTAGTTGATCTAGCCCTCCATAGATGAATTTTGTTTGGTTAGGTGACACCCCCAGTGTTACCACCATCCCCACGGGAGAGAGATGGGCTTGAGGTTGGCCCATGTCCTCTGCAATTTTGATAAATGGTGTGAATATCACATTTTGCACAATATATTCTACTAATTCATGATTAACCAAATGTATGGTCACTTGTGGTACAAATGACCCTACTGAAGTAGGTGAGGTAGGCTAAAGTGCCTCCTTGACTTAATTTTGAGTGTCCCCTTCATCCATGGGACTAGGAACCTCAAAAATGTCTACTTTGGGCACTTACTTTGGTTCTTTTTCACTCATAACTACCTTGAGCTTCTTATCATCCCTAAGAACTTTGGATGCTATAGGTTTTGTTGAAGTTGTTGTTGTGTGCTTTGATAGTTTTGGTGCTACCATGGAAGGTCATGGACACACCTATTTGAATTTTCCTTTTGGATGTTTGATTGGTGATATCGACTGTATATCTATATGTGTTTAGGGAAGAATGAAATCCCCCAAAAAATTAGCTAAATTCACATATTTAAATGGTTTTTCATTAGAAGGTACCATGTGAACCTGTCCCTCATGTATATATTTAATACATTGATGTAAGATCGAGGGACAACACATTTCTATAATCCAATGTCTCCTCAAGAGGATGTAATATTGCATAGCACCTTCTATCACATGACACATCGAAGGGATGGTATTTAGTCCAACCTGAATTGGAAGGACTATGGATCATTGAATGCTCTCAAGGTGAAAGATCAAGGTATGATATGTGACTTGGGTAACTTCAAATATTTCAATGCCTTGGTTGTAATTATGTTGATTTATGACCCTATATCAATCAAAACTCATTTGAATGGTGTGTGATTAACACATGCAATTATATGTAGTGATGGGTCCGCTATGGTAGTGGAGACCATTTTAATCTCGTGATCATGGAATTGAATCACTGGTTCACTGCACTGTTGCACATGTCCCATGAAGTTTATAAATTCTTCAAGGTCCTAGGACTAAACTTTGATTGATATTAGAATATTCATGAGCATCTTCCTATTCTTAGGAGACTACTAGATCAGTTCATATATTGACAACTTCGTTGAAGTTATCTACAGGATTTGAACTAGCCTACTCCTGAGGGTCACCATCAGTCTAGTTTGTGGGCCTGACATATTTTGCACTAGCCTTTGAGGAGGCACAAATTGAACCTTTATTATATCTGGAGGTGTATTTGGTCACTCATATATCCATTATCTTATGACAACATTGACCATGACTATGAATCCTTGAGTTGGTGGTTCCACACACACTTGATTCACATGGCCAATGTTGTTCCTCGATGGTTCATGATTTAGTAAGGGCTTCTTGAAGATCCCCATATTCTGGTTGTCTAGTGCCTAAGGATTTTCTACAATAATCTCACCTCTTTCGATCATATTTTGTACTACATGTTTGAAACTCCAACATCCTTCGATGTTGTATCCTTTCACCCTGTGGAAAGCGCAGTATAAATTATCCCGATACCCCTTTATCTTATGCTAATTAGGGTCTATCAATTTGATATCTAGTAATTTTAAGGTCTTGGCCTCACATATTTTATGGAATATCAATGTCATCGACTTTGTAAAAGGTGTGAACGAGTGAGGTGGGAATTGTTCTTTATTCTTACCCTTTTTGTTATTATTACACTGATTGTATCGCACAGGAGGAGGTTGGGCTTGATAGTTCTATTGTTACCCCTTATCCCCTTTCTACATGTTTAACACCACTTGGTTTACATGGGTCATCTTGGCCTATTCCTTTTGATTATGTATGTTCTTTTTGTTCTATTCCTTCTTGTTATGGAACTTCAAGTTACCTTCTTGTAACTTGATGTCCTCTATCACCTTGGATTGCACCAAGGCCTCATCAAATGTTTGATATTATTGCAACTATAGCAGTAACAATATGTACTTTGCATAATTATTGGTAAACATTCAAGTTAGTTCAGTAGTCAGAATGGAGAATGGCAACTTTACCATTATCTTTCTCCATATTTTGCCATAATCCATGATGGGTTTGTCATCATGATGCATTAAATTATCCAGATAGGATATATTAGCCTTCTTCTTGATGTCGAAGAAGAAGCGTTCAAGAAATGCATCAGCCAATTTTTCAAATATGGTTATGTTGTTTTGTTTAAGTTGATTGAACCACTCTTGGGCATGGCTTGAAAGGGTTGTGATGAATGTTCTTAGCATTAGAGCATCATTACTTCCTATCTGGAAGCACATATTCATAAAAATCGTTACGTGTTCCTGAGCATCCTCCTCTCCTTAAAACTTCTCTAGCTTTGGCATCTCAAAATGCTCAAGATATGCTGGAGTGGGCATTGAGGGACATAAAGATTCGTTATGTATCTTGTTTAAGGTAGGCTTTTGATAAGTTGTTCCTTGTTTTTCTATAGCTTGAATCTTGTTTGCCAAGGCCTGATAGGCCTTCAAAGATAGAATTCTCTCTTCTTTTAGAGGTCCACAAGAAGACTTAAGAGGTAAATACTTATTCATTCGAGGTGGGGGAATGGGATCATCCTCAACATCTACTCGGGAGATCTTAGGATACTCTTGTTCTTGTTCACCTCCCACAATTTCTTCATATTGTGTATGCCTATGATGTTCTAGCATTTGGTACTGCATCATGTTTTGGGTCGTGTGGTGAGTACAATTTTCAATGTGTTCAGGGCATAGATCAAGATATGAAGTAGCACATTTGTGAGTGTGCTCCCTATACTCACTTTGATGGGGTAAGTTCATATGATCCAATCGATCCTCTTGCTTAGCACGGTCCTTTTGATCAAGGATGCATTATTCACACATGTTTTGCTCAAAAATATGTTGCCTATGCAACCTCTACCTCTGAGTATCTTCCTATTTGAGGCACTCCTGCACGAACATCTTCCAACTGATCTTGGAAGATCTGCTATCATTGCTTTGACACAAGTTTTTATGATCGATCTATGAGATCGATCGTATGTGGTCTCTAGTGTACTAATTATATTCGAGCAACTTTATCAAAGTAACATTTGATAGATCTATTTGCCATGCTCTTACCCTTATCTATGTAGATGATATTTGCAATATGGTGTTGTCTGTACTCTGTGCCCATATGGGTTGATGGGGTAATTATACTATGAGGATGCTTAAAGCATTCTCCTATTTCTCTAAAGGTTCGACATGTGCTCTCACTATGATAACTCATAGAATTAGAATGTGCAACTAAGGGTTTATACCCTAGCTACCCTAAAACTCTATCTAGACCATCCAACTATCTAGTGCACCATGACTCATGTGGTGGCATACCATTGACTATAATTTTAGACACATAAAATGTGAACTTACCAAGTTCATTATTGTTTGGAGTCTGTGAGGGTCCATACTTTGAAAAAATCCTCTTCCTACCCCTGAATGGGTAGATTTTCCACTTGTCTATTTTGAATTGGTAGAGTTCTTGAGCCACCCTTAGATCGAGTACTAATGGGAACTAATTTTCTTATGGTTCCTTCCTCAATGATGTACTCTTCAATGGATCCAGTGGATCCCCAAGGTGTATGATCATGATAAATGCTCCCATGGTTGAGGTACCCATGTTGGTATCTTCCATACTTGGATATATCTCGTGAGGCACGTACATTACCTCCTCTAATTGGGGTATTCTTATGAGAACTCATTCATGTAGATTTATCGTCTCTAATGCTCATCGAACATCATTCGAGAGGATCTTGTGATTGAGGGTTCTCTATATTTTTTTGTGCATTATGTGGAGCTTTAGCTTCAACCTCCGTTCTACATGGAGATCGACCTCTCCGTGTGACAACCATGATATGAATATTATCTCGTATGTAGAATTTTTTTAAGGAAAAAAAAGCAAACAAAAGTGATTATCTCTTTTAAATTTTTATTTGTGAGCCCTAACTGGTTTGATGTGTTTGGTATTTGTTGAAAATTTAAACTACTCTCATCATGTTTGAAATTTTTGATGTAATGCTCAATAGTTTAAGGGTTTTCACCTGTATGCTTGTATATCGACAACCATAAATGAAAGTCACAATCATTTAAACCCCTTGAAATATGGAGATGAAACCCACACCCAAGAAGGAAGCACAGGTCCTACCGATCCTCACCCAACATCCAGTGCATAGTGATACACCTCTTTGAAGAGGAATATGTGCTAGTTTGCATGGTTAGGAAATATTTTGGAGTCAGCATTTGCCAAGTAACAGGGTTCAAGGGAGTTGGGCCAATGAATGGAAATCACTACCATCATTGTTGAACCCTATGAGTGGTTGGATATGACTTCCAAATCCCTAGCATTTAGATAGTGCATGTTGTGTGTGTGTTTATTTTATATTTTGCATGAAAATAAAATGCAACACCAAGAACTCAATGCTCTTTCCTAAATGCCTAATGATAAATATGTTTAATATTCATAAATATGCATCTAATTAATTTCTATGTTGTTCATAGAATGCACAGTAAAATTTTCCAATAGGCCTCTGATTGGGCCACAATAGGAAAACTCTACAAACAAACTCTGACTGCTAGCTATGGTTCAAACCCGTAGGTAAAAATATTGGCCATGAGATAGAGTCGTAGGCCAATATCTTAGTCATGGTTGACAGGCGCAGCTAACAGTGCTAGCCATAGTTGTCAACCGCGGCTGACAGAAAACATATAATTTTCATGATTCCTTTCATTTTACTATTTTCTATGTGATTTAATTAGCTAAAAAATAGAAACATAGTAAAAATCAAAAACACAGAGGATCAGAATTACCTAGAGTCCTCGTTCTATGGAGAGGTAGTCTACTTCCTACCTATTTTTTGCTTTGATGCTAACTACAACTAACACCTGTAACAATAGAACAAAAGAGATCCATCAATTACTATGGAATATGTGGGGTCCCACCATGATCACCATCTGCACACATGTAGAAATAATACACCTAACTAATGCATTGATTAATATCAAACATTAAAACATAAAATATTGACAACAATAAATTTAACAAGAATGAAAAGGTTATTTTATTAAATCTTGTATCAAATTCGATTACATATACGTCCCTCTTAGGGATACTCAATGTTGATACAATTAATACATTATATAATAAACTCTAAATGAGGGGGTGGTGCAATTTTTAGACTCTCCAATAGGACAAGAACTGTTCAAGATCAATGATGACCTTCTTCTCCATGATTAGAGGCATATGCTACATTGAATGCCTTGAAATTGACTAGGTCATATAAACCCTACATTCAAGAAACAACAAGAAACGATTAAAAGTAAATATGACCTCTCTTATGTGGCTTTTGATGGAAAATTGCACAAATGGTGATAAAGAAAGCAAGAAATATATGAATCTATGGGGATTAGTATAAAATCATCAAGTTATTGTAAAGCATGGAAAGAAAACATGTAATCTAGGTAATAAGCAACCTAATTAACCATTAGAAACTTGAATTGCATGAAATAACAAGATACCAGGTTAGATTGACAAATGCAAGGAAAATAAAAGGAAATATACCTCTAATTCCCTAAATTAACCAGTCAAATGTCTGCTAAAATATGAATCTATGCTAGATTAAGCTAATTGTATAATTGAGAATGTAAATCTGCTATTAAAACAAAGGAAACAAAAGATCAAACCCTCACCATGGTTCTATGGTGAAACTATCACTGTTAGCTACGACTGACAACCATGGCTAAGGTGCAAATATCTTTGCTCTTGTAATTAGGGCTTAAATATTTGATTCCCTCTATTGAATTGATGTTCAAGGGTCACCTTAGTATCCTCTGATGGATTGGTAGTTGAATTCGATGAGATTCACGTTCAATTGGATTGATTGTATGATTGTGCTTCCTAATCCTTTGTAAGCTCCATTGAAGAGTTCATGCTTGTCACTCCACAATTGGGAAACATTTTTAATCTCCTCAAGGGGTTATCAATTTGCTATTTGTTTTGGCAGAGGTTCGTTGCATTTCAACTCAAGATTATTCTAGGCTTCTCCCCAATTTGGATTCATTGTAACCAAATTTGGCTCTACCCAAGATTCAATTTAGATTTGATGCTAGCTACAGCTCTGAGGCACAACCAGCTCTATTAGCCATGGGTTTCATCCATGGATAAGGTTGAGTTAGCCAACTCTACCCAAATTGAGTTGTTAGAACCATTGCTTCATCTTGGAGCTGTCAAAGATCATTCATATGGTCTGTTAGCATGTCCCATATGAGTAGTCACCTCGACATGACACATTTTAGATTTCCACAAAAAGTAAAACATAATAAATAAATTGACACAATTACCAAAGACATGACAAAAAGTGTTGCTACTTTATTGCTGGAAATTCAAATGTACATCTTCAAACATCAAGTCTTCAAAAATTGTATACAAATATTTGAACATTATACATTTTAGCATTTCTTCAACATTCTAGCATTAGTTCAACATTAGACCTTTTCAAAGGTATCCCTTGTAATATATAATATCACTTGGACATTCTTAATGAAATTCTTCCACATATTTTCCATGTGGTTGTGTTGGCTCGATGATTCTGATACTATCTTTCCAACAATAAAAAGCTAAACTTATACTAATTTGTAACCATATTGGACTTTGTCACACTTTCTATGGTCCAAGTGGCAACTAATGAACTAACATAATCAAAATTTCTTAATTTAAATAATTCATTGATAAAACAATACAACTATATGCCCCTTTATTTTAGGAGAAGATAAAATAGCTTGCATTCAAATAAAAACATCTTAAAAATATGATAATTTTACAACTTTATAATAATAATTTTATAAAAACTCTAATAAATATAAACTTTGTCCATAATGCCAATATGATAGTCAATTGTGCTAATTGGATATGCCTTGTAATACTGCTACGTTGTCATTGGACATGGCATATTGATGCATTGGATAGTTTGATCTGGTCAACATCCTTTTTGTAATATCTTTTAGTAGAAACTTTCTGTAGCTATATTCCATAGAATTTTTTTGTAGTGTCTATCCATGAGGCTCCTTAATACGTCATCCTTGTGACTAGTTTGTCCACACCTGTTATCTTGTCTACACCTTATCCCATCCTGATCTATGATGCTCCTGTAGTGTTCTTCTGTCAAAACACATAGAACTTGCACACTTTTGTATAAAATATGAACATAAACCACTTTTATCATCAAGGATCAAATTAATTTGTAAATCACATAAATAATATAAGAATTATCATAAAACTACATATATTTTCATGAATCTATAAACAAAAAATGAATCAAACTACATAAAATATGTGTTCTTTTAGCTCTTATCATTCCCCCAACCTGAAGGAGATGCATGTCCTCATGCATACGGTTTTGAAATTATAGTATGTCTAAAAAAAATACAATAACTATTCAATCAATTCACCTATTTTTGTAGATATAAAACATAACAAAGCATTGTTTACGTAAAATTTTTCACAAATTTAAATAGACACTACAACTATTTTTAGAATTCATTTTGGCAATTATCATCAACAAGGAACTGTAATTTTTCATAAATTATTTGCATTCAGTTTTATGGAAATAAATCAGCTAAAATATGAAACAACATACTATAAATATCTATTTTCAGATATGCAACATAAATATATATATATATATATATATATATATATATATATATATATATATATATATATATAAAATAAAATGAAAACTTCTGCAAAGGATTAAAAACATGATTAATATTAAATAAAGTCTATAAAATTATGCAAATTTTATCAAATGTTTGTTATATATTGTTCAAATCTAGATCTAATTCTAGAGGAAATCATGTAGTTTGTGGTCACTTAGTTGCTAAATTATTTTCCTTTTTCACCTTTTGCACCTATTCTTTGGCCACCTTGGAGTCGAGTGGTAATTTGATAAATATGGTTTTGATGTGCTCGAATTTTGTGGATCCTCCATATTATAACTTAAGCTATACATTCTTCTTTTCTAGAGGAGAAGGAGATTTGTATGTTTTAGTGATGTGGTTGATAATTGTGTCTATGTCCCTAGGAATCTCAACATTAAGGACTAATCCCGTTGGAGGTATCCTTGCTTCGACGGATGGTTTCGACCATTGAGGGTGATTCTATTAAAATACTTTAGCAAAGTAAATAGAGTTGTCCTCCTCATGATAGGGTAGGGTTTTGGGTAAAGAGAGGTAGGATTATTTTAGAATATGCTTTAGCATCTATTTTAAAATTGTTATCAGGAAGTTGTTTGGTTGGAAGGTAAACCTGCATAAAATGTTGATAAACAATTCATGCATAAATAAAAAAAAATCTCCATTGCTCGACCCTTCGAGTTATAAAATAAAATAAATTTTTACCTATTTCAACCCATGCAAATGTAATGTTGATATTATCATGTACATTTACTTTATTTTTGCATATTTTCCTGTATTTTATTATAAGCATGATTTTAAAAAGGAAAATTATTTTCTTCTTTCAAGATATATTTTGTGGCTTCTTTCTTTATGATATTCTCTTTGTAAAAAATAAATAGTTTCAAGATTGTGTTCGCCACCTTACCTATTTGTATTCACATAAGTTGGCACTGTCATCTACTTCATGCATTCCCTCAACATATTTCACCTACAATTCACCTTCGACCTTCATCACCACCTGGTAATTTTCATCTACTACTTGCTTTTTAAATTCCTTAGTTGCAATAGTTTTATCTTCAGTTGCACAATAGATTTCCCTCACAGTTATAGAGCTTGCTACAGAAATATTAGGTTTAATTTTCTCTAATTTTTTTAGGTTTAATATCAACATGAAATATGGGTGAATTCAAACCCTTTGATTCTCTTTGATCGATTGCTTGTAGTATTTATTTGTGATGCACTTTGTTTATTTGCTTCCTGTGGCCAAGTGTCAGTGATCAACACAAGGGTAGCAATCGGTGTTTGTTTGCAAAGGAATATTCCATCAGTGGCATGTGACTTTAACCAAACTAAATAATAGCCATTTGTTTCCTCCTAATCGACGATCAAGAATTGTGATCCATGGTGTATTCTTCTTATTGGTCCACATGTCCAAGTGTCAGTAATCAATACAAGGGCCATGAGGTAATCGATTTTCCTTACATATTTTACCTTTTTGGTATGACACTTCCTACCACCTTGCATGGGGTAAAATTAAAATATTTTCAAACCTTGATATCTTATGTTATGAATTTGATTGTCCCGAGAAAATTATTATTATTTTTTAAACAATAAAACTTTTAATATTTTTTAATCCAAATTTCCTTCAAATCTATGCATGCATACTCCCTCTATTGATATCTCTTTTGTTGTGCTTTAACATGTACATGTCGTTGTCCTATCATCACTTTCCAAGTCTTAATGTGTATTCTTTATTTTTTTGACATCTTGTACCACACCTTTCAAGTGTAGAGTCGACCTCCACCTCATATTTTAATTTTTTAAACTTTTATAAACCCCATACGATGCCTTATGTCCACATAATCACTTCCATTGATGGTATTTTGATCCATGCTTTTACCTTCTTCCTACGATGATTTATTAAAACGTGCTCATGATGCTCTTCCTTCAACCAATCATAATTGTCCACATCATACTTAATGCTTCGATTGTGATTTTTAATGTGCAAAAGTTTAGAGTGTCCATCTTGTTAAAAAATGAACCTTGTGTGCATGATTCCCAAAGTTGATTTTTAATGGTCCATTATGTTGTGCATTTATTCCAATATTGAATCGTATTTCAATTTTCGCATTATGATTCATAGGCTTTAAAAAATCCATGTCATTGTGAGAATTTTTAAATATTATGTAAATTTACCCCTTTTTCTTCAAAAACCCTTGCATAATTAATTTTTAATATTTTCCTTGTATAATTTTTCTTTTAACACGTATAGAAAATCTGAAATTATTGACACTCATAAATTTTTTATAAAATATGCATTTTTGGATATATGCTAAAGAAAATGTCTATGGAAAGTGTCTACGGAAAGTATATACGAAAACTATCTACGCAAAATATGTAGAAAAAATGTCTAAGGAAATTATCCACAGAAAATGTCTACAAAAAATATCTACATAAAATGTCTACAAAAATTGTCTACAAAAATTATCTACAAAAAATATCTATAGAAATTGTCTACATAAAATATCTACAAAAATTGTCTACTGAAACTATCTACAAAAAATGTCTACATGAACTGTCTACAAAAAATGTCTACATGAACTGTCTACAAAAAATGTCTACAAAAATTGTAATTGTAGAGTTAAAAGAATACTTTACCTATTTCTTCATTCTTTTATTTTTCTTTTTTTTTCCCCCCAAATCGTATCATGAAATATGAATGAATATTCTACTTACCTCCCCCAAACTATATTTTTGGCTATATAGCCAAATTATGATAGAGAGGATTTTATTTTGTAAAAGTTTTTATTATGATAAATCTTATATATAGTAATTTGTTTTATTTAATTATTTAAGAATATGGGGGATTTATTTATATATTATTTATGCCAAGTCATAAATAGGCTTGTAGAATAATAATTTCTTTGCAAAATGGACTTACCTTCTTGGCTTCTAAATAAGTAATCCCATGGTTTTTATTAATAATTCTTGCTAATGCCTTAGGGATACTATTTCTTATCTTTCTTCCTTTAATTTCATCAAGGAGTTCCATATGAGAGAAGAATAATGGATTTATTCTAATATCAATCATCAATATTTGTAACATAGATCTTTAACATAGGCTTAAAATCTCAAAACTTGTCTTGGATAAAAACAATAGTATAGACATTCTAATATTATCTTGATGGCCTTTCTTATAGAAATGTGCATCTCTTTGGTATTCTTATAGGGGTGCAAAGCTTTGGGGAATTGAATTCCCAACCACTCTATCAAATTTTCTTGTAATCCTATCCTTATTTCTTTGTCCCTATAAGTACACATTAGAGTTTTGGGAATTCAAACCACATTTTTGTAGGATGAAATGGATTATGATATATGTATGGCAATGTGATGGTGGTATTTTCTTATGAATCTATTTTTATTAGGTATAAAATATCTAGAGTTGTTTTACAATGACTCAAACATCCTAGTGATATTTAACAAATTCATCTATTCATCTCACAAATTTATATGGTGCTAAGGTTGTCCTAGTGGTTTCAAGCATCTGAAGGACCAATTGTGTGCAGTGAATATTTATTTCTCATTATGAGTAAAAATTGACTAATCCATTAGTTACTTATGCCAACAAGCTAGCTTATCTTGTGAGCATCCATAGGTCTGTACAGACTTATCGCTACCACGTAAGGATACCTTATTGCCAAGCGAGTTTTATTCAACCTATTGTTGTAATGAGGATCACCCCATGGTTTTTGAAACACTAAGAATTCCAGGGATTCAAGATTTTTTTCCCTTCTTTTATTAGATTTTAATTGAAATTCTTGCTCATTTTGAAGAAGAGCAAGGGGATTTTTTTATTGCTTTTTGGGGTACTTACTCATTTTGAGGAGCAAGGAAATTCTTTTTACTTTTTGGGATACTTGCTCGTTTTGAGAGAGAGTAAGGAATTTTTTTTTATTTTTATTTTTTTAAGGGTGAAGGAAGAGCTTGTACTTTTGCCAATTCTTTAGCTTTCTAGGCCATTCATGTAATTGGATAAACAGGGAAAATCATTCACCTTATTGCAATAGTAACTTCATGAGTTATTCTTTCCCTACTTCACAATGTTTTTATTTGTTATAACATGTGTAGTCCAAGAGAAAACTTGACTGACCAAGAGCAATATATGGCACTTTAAGGATTTTTAATTTTCAATGGAGATTTGCTTAAAACACTAGATGTGGCTGAGTGATTGAAAACACCTAGACTTTTTTTTATAAAACAAAGTGTTATGCAATATGTGGTAGTAATTTCTCTACAAGTTTTCAAACTGATTTAGCTAGAAGAGGTGTCTTCTTTGGAGCTTTTTGAAACAATATTGAGACTAAAAATTGATGAGAAATAAGATGAAAATATTATAGATATTGGAACTCCATCATGAAATAAAATCTACCAAGTGGTATATAACAACAATATATTTATTTATTTCTTTCTTCTTAAATATTATTCCTATGTATATTATATATCTATCTATCTATATATATATAATGTAAGAAGAAAGAGAAGTTGTCATTCAGTAATAGTTGATTGCAGTCCAAAAATGCACTGCTAGTCAACCTGTTGCTTAAGATAAGGTATGAACTCTTCTTTAGATAATAGCTTCTTATATATTTTAAGCCTATGCCCATTTATTGTCAAATAGGAAGACAAGGAAGAAGACAAAGTTGAAGCCAAGGAATGACATCCTAGGCTTCCTTTTGATCCTTTTTGCTTTTTTATGCTTATGTTTTTTTTTCTCTTTGCCTCCCTGCATGGAGCTCTTGCCTAAACGACATTTAGGCGTCCTATGTCTATATCTGTTCTATGGGGTTTTAATTATGTATGTTACAGTCCTTTCCTTTCTAGGGTCTGGGTCTTTTTGGTTTCAGTTTTTGGTCTAAGGATGCTTCCTCACCCTCTGTTAGCTATTTTTTGTCACTGGATGTCTCAGGTTGAGGTTGCGTCCTCCTCCTATTCCTCCTTCAATTAGGTTTTTCTAATGGGGTTCTTCGTTGTTCAAAAATCTTGGTACAACTTCCTCTGCTACTTATGTAATAGGTTCAGGGATCCTTAAAACCCTTTGCAATATAATATCTTATTTAGAAAAAAAAAAAGTTTGACTGTACCATTTCCAAATATTTCTTCAATATCGTAAGGTCCTAGTTATCTTGTTCTTATATTACTTTTAAAATATTGATAGTGAGAATAAAATAATAAGGCCCAATATCTTGATTGAAATATTCATGGTACAATGTGTTTATCATGCCATTTATTTATTTTTTGTGGAGTTAATTTAGTCACGTGTAATGCCTCTAGTCTTCTTTCATCCAAAATATTTATCTTTTCCAATGTAGATTTTTATGCTTGATCCAAGTTCATGTCGAGTTGTACCATTGTGCGAAGAGTTTCTATCTCAAATTTTATAGCCATAATGGCTTGCTTGTTATAGACCATTTTATAAGGTGAAAATCCTATGGTGGTTTTCCAAGTTATGTTATGTGCCCATACAACTTCTTTTAACCATTCTTCCCAATCAACCCTATTCATCGTTATAGTTTTTGTAATGATCTTTGCAAGTTCTTTGTTTTTAAATTCTACTTATCCATTAGCTTGAGGGTGATATGCAAGGTCTTTTGTGTTTTAATTGATAGATTTCAACAAAATATTCAATTAATTTATAGATAAATTAAGATCCATGATCTAAAACTAGTTCTCTAGGTGCTCCAAAGCATTACATAATATTTTTATAAAGAAAATCAGCTACAGGTTCAACTTGTACTCGTGGTAAGGCTTTTACTTTAGCCCATTGGGTGACATAATATGTATACATAAGTATGTGTTTATTACCTACACTTGGAGGGTCTATTGGTACAACAAAATAAATTCCCCATTTCTCGAATGGTCCAAACACTATTTGTGTTATCAAAGGCATCTCCATTGAAGGTGTAGGTTTACTAGACCTTTGACAAGCATCACATATATCAATAAACTTATAGGTATTTTTATTCATAGTAGGCCAAAATTAACCATTTTGATATATTTTATTGATTGTTATTTGGACGACATAATTTTCTCCAGAAGGTTCCTCATGTTCTACCCAAATAATGTCATACACATATTCTTCTTGCACACATCTCCTAATTACTTGGCAATATCAAGATTTAAACAAGACTCCATTAATCCATATGTAAGGGGTGCTTTGATATATTAGTTTTCTACGCTCATGCGGTGTAAAATTTTTAGGTATCTTTCCTATTACTAAATAATTTATAATATCAGCATACCAAGGAGTGAAAATAGAGAGCAAACAAATATTTATTTGGGAAATTATCAGGAATTAACTCATCATCATCAAATATTTGCCTACTGGATGAATAATATGCTATAACATTATCCTTGACTGCTTTGTCTATAATTGTGACATTAAATTCTTGCAATAAGAGAATCCATCTAACCACTCTACCTCCCAGTATGGATTTGTTCATTAAGTATCTTATGGCAGAGTGATCAATGAAAATAAATACTTCATATCCTATTATGTAATGTTTGAATTTATTAACAACATGGACTACAACTAAGAAATATTTTTTAGTAACTGTGTAATTCAGTTCATCCCCATGCAAGTTTTTAATTACATAATAGATAGCATAAGGTATTTTATTTTCTATTTGTTGCAGTACTGCCCTTACTACATATCTTGAAGCATCACGATGTATGTGGAAGGGTAATTTACAATTTGATCCCCTCTGGATTGGAGTAGTAATAAATTTATTCTTTATAATTTTGAAGGCTTTCTGACATGCTTCAGTCCAACTAAAGTCACTTTCTTTGGTTAAGAGCTTAAGCATAGGAGAAAAAACTTTGCTGAAATATTTAATGAATCTACTGTAGTATCTTGCATGTCCTAAGAAAATTCTTACCTTTGTTTGTATTTTTTAAGGTTGGAGGGATTTGATAAATTGAACTTTTGTAGGGTCTACTTTAACACCTTCATCTAATATGTAACGTCCTAAAAAATGCATCCTCTCATCATCATGAAACACTTATTGTGACTCAGAGAGAGGTTTTGTTCTTGGCATCTAACTAGAAACTTTTGTAAGCTTGATAAAGTTTCTTCAAAGGTGTTACCATGGACTGTGAATTTTTCCACATAGACTTCTACGTATTAATTAATAAAATAAATAAATATGGCTAAGATAGCCCTTTAAAAAGTGGTAAGTGCATTGCATAATCTAAAATGTAATACTTTATAATCATAGGTGCCTACAAAACATGTGAAAGTTGTATTTTCCTAATCTTCTTTAGCTATGGAAACTTGATTATACCCACTAAAGCCATCCAAAAAATATTTTTTTTTCTTCCTAGACAAGGTATCAAGAAATTGATCAATGAATGGTAAGGGGAAATAGTCCTTTTTCACTTTATTTAGTTACCTATAATCCACACAAATCCTCCATTTACCATTATTTTTAGGGACTATCACTAATAGTGATACCCATTGACTATCAAAAATTAGATATATAAATCCTGCACTCAAGAGTTTCATGATTTATTATTGAAATACATCTTTCATAGTTGGATTCAACCTTATTTGGGTTATATTATTGAGTGGAAACCTTCTTGAATAAATATGCGATGGGTATAAATATTTGGGTGTAATCCTTTCATGTCCTCATAGTTTGATGTAAATGCAATTTGATGCTTCTTAAGTACATCAATCAGTTGTGATTCTTGTATGCTTGTAATATTGTTACTAATGTTAAAAGTTCTTCCCGATGTAATATCTATTTGTTTGTAACTTTTTTCTTTGCATATATTCCCATCATTTCATGTTTAAGCCCATTTAAATGATAGTAGTAAGGTATCAATTATTGATTTTGACTTGTGCCTACTTCGTTATTGGTCATAAAATATTTAGATAAACAACTATTATCTTGACCTTGATCTTCTCGTTGATCTCCAAGTAACAATGATAAGGGTCCCTCAATTTCTTGTTGTAGGTGTTTACTCAGAACATTGATCAATAAGGTTTAAATATAATCAAAATAATGAGGTAAATCATGCCATAGTTGCTTTAAAAATCTCTATCTAATGCCAATTCAAAAAATAGGCTAATATCTTCAGTATTTTTGCCATTGAAAATAGTCATGTTTCCAGATCTACAACTGATGTAGACATCAGTTTGTTGGCAATTTTGGGTACATTGGGTACATTGCCTTTTCTCAAGTGTTGATGTTGTCATTGATGTCAAGAAGCGGAAAGGTTTTTTGTGAAAACCAAGGTAGACAAAATAAAAGGTTTTATTTCAAACCATGGACAATAGATTTGAAATGGGTTTTTCTTAAAACCCAAGCTGGCTCTTCATTTCATTGAAAAAGGTGCCCCGGTGATGAAGATATTTAATTTTAAATATCTAGTTTAAATTTTATTTATTTAAAATTTAAATTAATATTTTAAAATTAAATTAAAGTATTTTTCTACGTGTTTGGAAATGTCGACGTGTTTGGTAATGCATCGAAGTGCATATATAATGGGGCTAATAAATTCATTTCAGTGTGTGTGTGAATCGATATAAATCGGAGTGCTTTTCGTTTTCGTCTTTGTAGCGAAGGAAGATGTCAAGCATTGACATCAAAGGAGAAATCTCTGTGAGAGTTAGTGTGGGATGGAGGCGACATCGCGAAAGGGTGTAGTCATCAAAGTTGAAAAGGAATGTCCTGTTGGAACTCTTCGACGAAGGTAGTGAGACGTCAAGCTAGAAGTCAAACAGAAGAAGAAGCACCATCACAAAGTTTTGATTGCAGATCATCGAAAGGAGGTAACGCCATGCAACAATCCATCAGCAAGACTGAAGGAGTGAACGTTGAAAACTGTTAGCAGGTTCAATAAAACCTAGAAGTCATGGTTGCTGAAGTTGGAACAGTTTCACACAGTGTGCTAGGGTTTCCACACGGATGGCATAGCTATGTATGCTGGACTGATGTAGTTGTGCTGATCTAGATGACACAAGGCTTGCGATGATTTCAGTTGGATACCATAGTTTGGACAAACTAACTACAGGAGTGCAGGTAGACCTCTACGATTGCGCTACTCCAACAGATAGGTATACATGTGGCAGTGGGATGCTATAGTCATGATAGTGAAAAGGGCAGCAAAGCAATTGGTCAAAAACCGCGTGGAGGTGAATCATTGTAACTTGTTCAAGAAAGTTTTCAACGCTAAAGGAAAACATTCAAAAAAAGAACAAAAGGACAAAAACGTAAGGAATTATTTTTGCTTTCATAAGCTTTACTATGCATGTTTTAAAAGGAGTAATAAGGGAATTATAAGGTTATGAAATGTTGTGATTTATTTTATTTTATGGTACAAGTGGTTTTAGGAGAGATAAGGAAGTTGTGCAATTAAGGGCTTTGGTAATGATTATTGAAAAGTGGAGTAATGTTGATTATTTTGTGATCTACTAACCCTTGTGGATATTGGCAAAAGAATTTTGTGATTGTGGCAGATTTCCAAAGGGGTTCCTTCAGTTCAATAAGGTATGGGCATATTCTTCTTATGAGTATGATTGGTGTAAGTTTTCCTGAAATAAGATTGGAGTGAAAAGGTATTCATCAAGGTTTCCTTTGGTTGGGTATAAGTCCTAGTTTCTGGTTTGTTGAAGACTACTTATGCATTGTTATCATTGATGAGAGTTTTGGTGAATGCATATTTCTAGTTTGAGGTAGTGGAAGCATTGTGCACTAGGGTTTATGAATGTGAGTCTTGATACTTGCTTTGAGTAGGTGAAATCTTTGGATGGTTGTGTTGAGGTTGATGATTGAGTTGCTTCCATAGAGGTTGGTTGATCAAGTTATTGCTTTTACATGATACTTGATATTGGGCTTACTCCATTGAGTTGGTTTGAACAAGTTATTCTTTGCATTTGGTGATATTGTGTGGGTGGCTGTTTTGTTCAAATATCTTTGGAGGGAAAAGGATTTCTACTTGTTTCCTTTTCTTGTGATGATTGGTAGAATGCGTCAAGGTTAATGTTGAGTTGAATGATGTTGGTTAAACCTTGTCTATGAGCATTGTTGTTGAAGCCCAAATTGGTTGAGAAAATATATTGGTTGTTGGAAATAACATGAGTATCATTGTTATATGAGATATTGCATGGTTGGCAATTGTTGGGTTGTGTTTCATGTTCTTGAGAAAAGCATACTACATCTATCTTATTCTTTTGAGATTTGAGATTGAGTTGGGATTGAGATTGGGAGTTAAGTATAGAACATATTGAGTCTCTAACAATTCTCTTTATGCTTCTATGAGGTTGATGAATCACATTGGGTCTCTAACAATTCTCTTTGTGGGTTCATGCCAAGCAAGTTTTCTTGATGAACTTGTGAGCAGGTTTTGGACAGGTTCCATTGGGGACTTGTGAGCAGGTTTTGGACAAGTTCCATTGGGGACTTGTAAGAATATTTGGACAGGTTCCGGTGAGGACTTGTGAAGCTAATTTTGATAGTTCTATCAGAGAACTTGAGGACAGAGGTGCATTGGTTCTATGAGAAGAACCTGAGGACAAATTTGTACTAGACCGAAGGACTGTGTTTGGTACTGATCAAAGACAGAGGACAAGGACATTTGTGCTATACCAAGGGACTGTGTTTAGTGCAAATTCGAGGACCATATTTGAGGTGATAGAGTTGAGGATAGAGGTCTCCAGCCAGAGTAGGGAAGACAGGTTTCTTCTGTGGATAGAGTTCCATTTGCTAAGGGCAGCGGAGGCAGAGGTCTTCTAGAGGATCACCAGCTAGAGTAGAGGTAGGGGAAGGTATCTCCTTTGAGCAGAGGCTCATGAATTTAGATTGGGGAAGGTTTATCCTTTGAGTCGATGCTCATAAACATTGTAATTGGTAAGGTTTCCCAAAGAACTTTGAGAGAAATTTTAGAGAAATTTTTTAAGGATGAACCATGTAAATTGTTGTGTCACTTTGTGGATGGTTTTGTGCATTGCTTTGATATTGCTTTGGATATGTTGCTTTACTGTATTGAAGTATAAAGGAAAAGTAAAAAGAGGTCTTATACTTGTTCACCCCCCCCTCTCAGTATAAGCTTGTGTTCTTCAATTGGTATCAGAGCCGGTTCCTTCGAAAAAGTTTAAACAGCTTGAAGGAAGATCTTACAAGAACACAAATGACAAGGAAAGGCAAAAGCAAAACCATAAGACATAAGAAGAAGAAATCTCACATGGTCATGAAAGAAAATGAATATGAACTCAATGTTGTTGCTTTGGGAATGAAAATAGATTCAAGAGATGAATCAAACAGTGGAGAACAAGCCAGATTAATAAAGTTGTGCACCAGATGTGGGAAGACCGATCACTTTACAGCTGAATGCTCACAAGTAAGAGAATGTTTTATTTGTGGTCAACTCGATCACAATGATCATCATTGCTATAGGTTTAGTAGCAGTGAAGATGAAGATGATCCGTTCAAAAGTGATAAAGATAAATAGGACTGTAAGAGAAAGGATTCTGAAAAGCACAAGCATCATAGGAAAAATAAAGATGAGCACAACAATCAAGGAAAGAGGTATTCTCACAAACACAAGAAGAGCTTCTACCTAGACAAAGCAAGTAAGTGTTCTAGTAGTGATAGTGAAAGTTCTTCAAGTGAAAATGAAAATGAGATGTTGTTCATATCAGAAAAAGAGGAAGAACCAAAACATAGATTCATTATCATGAAATGTCTTAGATGTGGAAATTTTGGTCACCTTGAGGATGATTGCACAAATAATGAATTGGTTGTTAGTATGTATGAGAATGCTTCAGAAAATGATAAGGAAGATGCATGTATGGTTTTTGAAAATGGTAGCACCTCTAGTGATAAGAAATCTGAAAAAGGCCTTGATAATTCAAAGTGCAATCAAATAGAGGATCTTGAATGTGAACTTACTAATGCTCTTAGTGTTTTGAAAAAGGAAAGAAAGAAGAATGCTAGACTCAAGGATAAGTTAGATGAATATTGTATGGAGAGAGATGAACTTATAGAAAGTCTTGATGTCTCTATGGCTAAGGCAAAAGAACTCAAGAATGAGTTAGATTCTAAGGTGCGTGATAGTGAATTAGAACAGAAAATGGCTTCGTTGAAAGAGGAAAATAAAGAGTACAAGGATAAGCTGTACAGGTTTCAAGAAAGCTCCAAAAAGGTTAAATCTCTTATCAAAGGTCAAAGAAAGACAACAGATAAAATAGGTCTTGGTTTTGTTAAGCCTCACAAGAAACAAGTTGGAGAGTCTAGTAAGAGACTCCAAAAGGAAGAGAGTTCTGATGAGGAAAGTATTTCAAATCATGAGTCCTTGAATGATAGATGCACAGAAATAGAAAACAGAATTCAGAATGAGAAGAAAAAGTTTTCAGAACCTAAGAGGTCAAACAATGGAAAGTTTCAAGGCAGATGTTTTGCGTGTCACAAATTTGGCCACATGGCTGTACATTGCATGGCTCAAGTGAAGAAGGTAAATAACAGTTTCAGAAGTGGTAATTTATTTCATGGGTATTGCTACTCTTGCAATCAGTTTGGGCATAAAGCAATTTTATACAAGGCAAATATCAAGAACTTGTTAGCGTACTTTAATCTCTTTTGTTTCTATTACATTATTTAGACGTGTTGTTATACTGTTACAACCATGTAACAGTTCCGTTTCGCCGATGTGCTAATCCCGGCGTTATGTAACCTTATTTATACCTGCTGCTGCTGAATAAAGTTTTGTTCATCGTTTTACATGGCATCAGAGCCTGTTGAGAAAATTTGCTGGGCAGGCAGAAATTTTGGTTTGCAGGCGTGATTTTTTTTGTCATAGAGGCAGGCAGCAAAGCGTATTTAAAAAAAATAATAATAATAATTTTTGTGCTGTCGGTGGAGCCTACGCAAAATCGCCCAGCCGACGCAGTGCAGCAGCGTGCGCAAGAGACCTGGCAGAGCACAAGGTCAGGGAAGGGAATGAGGGTGACGTCAGACGTCGGCAGACGCGATGTCCCGCGTCGAAGGGGGAGGACGAACCCAGCCCCCCCCGCCCCCGCCGCAGAGCGAGAATTTTTAAATTCCCGCCCGCGCGGGAAATGCGCCCCCCCCCGGGTCCCACGGGAAGCAGGGCCGAGGGCCCCCCGCCGTAGAGCGGGATTTTAAATTCCCGCCCGGGCGGGAAAGTGGAGGGGTATAAACCCCTCCCCCCCCGCAGGCCCGACTGCATCAATTAGACGTAGCCCTCCCCGGCCCCTCCCCCCGCAGGCCCGACTACGTGAATCAGATGCAGCTCCCCCCACCCCTTTTGCGCGCGACTTCACACTGCCTCCCCCCCCGCCGCTTCCGAAATTTTTTTTTTCAGACGGAATTAAAAAAAAAAAAAAAGAAGAGTTCGACTCGTCCAAGCGTGCGCGACCAGGGAGGCCCGCGGCAAGGGAATAGAGACGAATTTTTTTTTGTTCGGGATCCGGAGTTTCTTCGAAGAGACGGATTTTTTTGTTCGGGAGTAGCGTCCAAGCGTGCGCGACCAGGGAGGCCCGCAGCAAGGGAACAAGGAGTTCCGGAGCCAAGCGCGCGACCCGGGAAGCCGAGGAGGAGGATCATTCGGGGTTGAAGAGGGAGAAGTTCAATTGATCCTCTCGGATCAGCCCGCTGGCTCACGTGGTCGTGAGCCGTGCGGTAAGGCTCAGGGAGCTTGCAGGTCGGGGGTTCAAATCCCGCCGACCCCCCCAAGGTATATTTTTTTTTAAAGTTATTTTTTTTAATTATTAATTTTTTATTAAAATTTTTAATTTTAATTTTTTTAATAGTTTTTTAACTTTATAAATTAAAATTTTAATTTTAATTTATTTTTTATAAGTTTTAAAACTATATAAATTAAAATTATTTATTTTAATTTTAAATATAATAATTATTAAAAATGCTTTGTTAAAGAAAGCCTTTTAAGGGGGGATATTTTTTCAAAAATCAAAGGGGGATAGTGAGTAATTTTTTCGAAAAATAGCAATTTGGCATTGTAAAAGGTGCATTTTCGGCTGTGACCGACACCTTGAGGGTTATTCTTGTGGGCAGTTTTTTCATGTTGTATGTTGCATATTTCATTTTTGCACTATAACATTAAAAACTTAAAATCAAAACACTCCCTAAGTCCCCGGAATATAAAACCCATCTGTGCAATTTATTTGCACTCAGCATTCGGTATTTGCGATACCTCTGGCCAGCACTTATAGGTAAAGCCGTCGTGATTTGGCTACTGTATCCGCCGCCTAATATAGCTGCTATAACGACGTCTGAGCTTGTTCTCTATAAATCATCGGGGAGGAATAAGTACGCCATTTTTGCATTTCTTTACTCCATCCACTACCCTTTATCGCACTTGTGTTTAGGCGTAAATCCTGACGAAGTATTATTCATAGTGTTTAGGGGAAGTTACACCCCACACATGAGAAGAATCTTCTATGGTAGGTGCCATCAACAAGGCGATTCCCTTTCAGTACCGCTTATGTTCCACGTATCGTATGATCTCTAAAACTCACCTATAGTCTCCCTCACATAAGGGCGGGTGATTTTTGTTGATCTTTCTAAATACCTATAGTTTCCATCACGTAAGGGCGGGTATTTTGTATGGTATATTGGCCTAGCAAAAGGTATATCGAAAGGGGGACCAATTTGGTGATATAAGGAACCTTCACTATGGTCGTTGTTGCAAAATTGATGACTGATCCGCATCAGTTATTGAAAGGTCCAAATTATACACCATGGAAACACAAAATGAAGGCTATTATCCAAATGGAAGATTTGTGGGATATTGTTACTGGAGTAGCAACCAGGCCTTCACCAACAAGGGATCCACAGGTCCTTCAACAGATTAGATTGCTTTTGACAAGAAAGACAGTAGAGCAAAGGTGCTCATTTTGTTTGCTGTTTCAGATGAAGTGCAACCTCATATAGCTGATAAAGCAAGTGGTAAAGAGGCATGGGATGCCCTTAGAACCATCTATGAGGGGAAGAATGAATCCACCATTCTTCATCTTCAACAACAACTTCATAACCTGAGTTTGATACAGGGTGAAACAGTTGAACTCTTTCTGTGCAGAGTGTCTGAGTTGAAAGAGAAATTGAGTTCTCTCGGAGATACTGTGGATGAAAAGCTTCTCATTTCACTTGTGATGAGAGCTTTACCTTCTTCATTTGATATGTTTATAACCTCCATCCAGGTGTCTCAACGACAAATTACCTACATCAATTTGGTCAATCTGCTTCAACAACAGGAGGCACGCCAACTTCACAAGGATGATTCTTCCAATACAGCCCTATACACCAATAGGCAGGGTTCTAGGAAGAAAGGTAATGGGCAAAAAGGAGGCAACTTTCAAAAAGGAGGAAATTCTCAACGGGATACGAAAGGAAAAGGCAAACAACCTCAACAGAAAAAGAGGTGGTGCAAGATCTATGAGAAAGACAACCATGACACCAACAGGTGTTGGCATAAGAACAAGCAGAAATGCCAAAACAAACCACAAAATAAGAACAAGCAACCCCAGGTGAATTTTGTTGTTGAAGAATCTGACTCAGATTTTGAATGGGCACACAAAGTGCTCATGACTACCACAGATTCCACACAGAGGGATCCTATTTGGTATGTCGATTCTGGAGCTAGCAAACATATGACTGGCGACAGATCATGGTTTGAATCATTTGAGGCCAAAGAGGGCAAACCTATCACAATTGCTGATGATAAAACCTACAGGGTTCAGGGAGAGGGTATAGTTTCAGTCACTCTTCCTGATGGCAAGTGTCAGATTGACAAAGTCCTCTATGTTCCGGGATTGGCCAACAATTTGTTGTCAGTGACACAAATCCTGGACAGAAATATGGTTTTCAACTTTCATGTTGAGAATGGAAAGAAGTGTTGTACAATTACCAGGAAGGGTAAGCAGATTGCAACAGCTTCATATAAGCATGGCTTATTTGCACTAGATGCTATCTCTACTCCACATGTTGCCATGACTGTCTCTACCAAGGAGGCAACTTCCCTATGGCACAAGAGATAAGGGCATCTTAGTTCTGGCTACTTACTTGAGCTCAACAAGTATGAGATGGTAAAGGGTCTTCCTTCCCTTTCTGCCACATTGCCAGTGTGCTCTGACTGCTTGGCAGGAAAGCGGCATAAAGTACCGTTTGAGAAGAGCTCTACAAGAGCAAGAAAACCTCTGGAGCTAATTCACACTGATCTATGTGGTCCTTTCACACCCAACAGTGTTGGAGGGAAGAGGTACTTTCAGTTATTCGTAGATGACTACTCACGAAATATGTGGGTTTTCTTTCTCAAACTGAAATCTGAAGATTTCGCATTCTTCCAGCAGTTCAAGAAATCCATTGAGAAGGAGTCAGGAGCTTCTATTAAAACCCTCCGCTCAGATCGAGGTGGAGAGTTTACCTCTAATGAATTTTTTGCATTCCTAGATAAGCATGGGATCAAGAGACAGTTAACAACTACCTATACTCCTCAGTAGAATGGAGTTGCTGAGAGAAGGAACCGTTCTATCATGGAAATGGTTTGTTGTATGCTCACAGGAGCTACTCTTGGGCAACAATATTGGGCAGAAGCTGTCACCACTGCAGTGTATCTTTTGAATAGGGCACCCACAAAGACCCTAAAAGGAATGACTCCACAGGAAGCATGGAGTGGTCGAAAACCCTCCATATCTCATCTACGTATTTTCGGATGTCAAGCTTTCATGCACATACCGAAAGAGAAAAGGAAGAAACTAGATGAGAAAATGCTGAGATGTATTTTTCTTGGATATTCTGAGCACTCTAAAGGATATCGGTTGATAGATCCTTTGACCAAGAAAATTCATATCAGCAGAGATGTTGTCTTTGATGAAGCTTTCACATCATAGAGCACATCTAATGTACACCAAGATATTGTGGAACCTAAGGAAGAGGAGATTCCTTCGTCAACACAGACAGGAGGTCCTTCTACATCTTCTTCACCACCACCGAAGAAGAATCCTAAATGGTGTACAAATACAATCAGAGATGCAAATTTATCCACTCCTCCCAATTTGAATTTGGATAGACCTCGTACACGAAGTATGGCTCAAAAGGAAAAAGAAGCCAGAGAAACTGGTGAGGTTGATGATCTTTGTCAATCTTTTGAGGAACTTTCTGTGACTCCAAGTGCAGAAGTAGAGGATATGGATATTGATGATGATAGGGCATTCATGTCTACCATAGATAGTCTTGAACCTGCATCAGTGCAAGATGCTCTTAGTGAGCCTCAGTGGAAGGCAGCTATGGATACAGAGTATGAGTCTATGATGAAGAATAAAACTTGGAAGCTTGTTGATCTGCCGCATGGAAAGAAACCTATTGGCTGCAAATGGGTATATAAAGTCAAGTACAAGGCAGATGGAACAATTGATAAGCATAAGGCCCGACTTGTTGCAAAGGGCTATGCTCAAAAGGAAGGCATCGACTATGAGGAAACTTTTGCACCTACTGCTCGGATGACCACAATTCGGGTTATGTGTGCTATGGCAGCACAATATGGGTGGAAAGTTCACCAATTGGATGTCAAAAGTGCCTTTCTAAATGGTGATCTCCAAGAAGAAGTCTATATGACTCAACCTGAAGGATTTGAAGTGGAAGGCCAACAACAGAAAGTTTGCAAATTGGTCAAATCCTTATATGGTCTAAAACAAGCTCCTCGAGCTTGGTATATAAAAATGGACAATCACCTTATGCAGCATGGATTTAAGAGATGTCCGTCAGATGCAAACCTCTATTTCAAGAAACAGGGTTCTGAGATAGTGTTGCTTGTACTCTATGTGGATGATCTGGCTCATTACGGGGAGTTCAGAAGATATGATCTCTACTGTCAAAAGAAACTTGTGCAAATATTTTGAGATGACAGATCTCGGACTTCTCCATTACTGTCTTGGTCTGGAATTCATCCATAAGGAGCACTCCATCAAAGTTTCTCAGAAAAAGTATGCCAAGACATTGCTGGATAAATATCGCATGACTGACTGCAAGCCAATGGCAACTCCAATGGAGAATGGTCTTCAGTTATCGTGATATGATGACTCACCTCAGGTAGATGGTACTCTCTATCGATAGTTGATTGGGAGTCTCATATATCTGACCAATACTAGGCCAGATCTCGTATTTGCTATCAACTATCTTTCGAGGTTCATGCAGGAGCCTAAGACCACTCATTGGAAAGCAGAAAAACATGTTCTTCACTATGTCCGTGGTACTATGGAATATGGCCTAGAATACAAGAGGAACAACAAATTCTTCTTGCAAGGATACACGGACTCCGACTATGTTGGATCATTTGATGATCGCAAGTCAACTTCTGGATAAATTTTTCATCTGGGATCCGGTCCTGTCTCTTGGCACAGAAAGAAGCAACAGGTGGTTGCTATTTCATCAACAGAGGCAGAATATTGTGCCGCACGTGAAGCTGTGTGCGAAGTGATATGGTTACGTCGCATTCTGACAAGTATGGGCCATCCATAAAAATCTCCAATACACTTGTTCTGCGATAATCAGGGTGTTTTGAACCTCGTCAAGAATCCAGTCCATCATGAAAAAACAAAGCACATTGACACACAATGTCATTTCATTCAAGATGAAGTTCCAAAGCATTGAATTCAGCTTCAGCAGATTCCCACCGATGCTCAAGTTGCAGACATTTTCACTAAGGCACTTGGACGTGTCAAATTTGAATTGTTTCGCAGCTCACTTTGTATTGCAAAATAATGTAAGGGGATGTTAGTATAGCTATTAGTTATTACATTACCCAAATAATGTAATAAAGGGGGATGTTAGCGTACTTTAATCTCTTTTGTTTCTATTACATTATTTAGACGTGTTGTTATACTGTTACAACCATGTAACAGTTTCGTTTCGCCGATGTGCTAATCCCGACGTTATGTAACCTTATTTATACCTGCTGCTGCTGAATAAAGTTTTGTTCGTCGTTTTACAAAACTGGGTTAGTCAGAAAAGGCTTGGTCAAAACAGGTTTGATCAAAACAGGTTTGGTCAAAACTGGTTTGGTCAAAACTGGTTTGGTCAGAACTGGTGGATTCAAAGAACAGGTATGCCTAAAAGAAATAACATTGTTACTTGTTATAAGTGCAATAATGAAGGTCACACAGTCAGACAGTTTAGAGCTGAAATTCCAGAATATAGGAACAGGAACAGTGGCATGATCAGGTCCAAGGATCAAAAAAATGACAGAAATAGGAATATGGAAAAAGATTTCAAGAGAAGGCCCGACAAGGAAGTTATAGACGCAAATGATGATCAGTGCCTAATGGGAGTTTTACTCCCACTCCAAAATTAATCACCTCATCAGGAGGTGGAGGAGGGACTAAGCTAATAGGCTCATTCTTAGTTTCGAGCCCCAAAGGTGGCCCTTTGCCATTAATGACAAAGGGGGAGAGATATGAGAAAGGGGGAGAGCTTCAAGTGAAGAGGAAAGCTTCAAGTCAGGGGGAGCAAAAATTCAAAGAGAGTGATTTCAGTTTTGGCTCTTGAAGATGTGTTTTTAGTAAAGTTTTGCCATCAATGACAAAGGGGGAGATTGTTGGCAATTTTGGGTACATTGGGTACATTGCCTTTTCTCAAGTGTTGATGTTGTCATTGATGTCAGGAAGCGAAAAGGTTTTTTGTGAAAACCAATGCAGACAAAATAAAAGGTTTTATTTAAAACCATGGACAACATATTTGAAATGGGTTTTTCTTAAAACCCAAGCTAGCTCTTCGTTTCGTTGAAAAATGTGCCTCGGTGATGAAGATATTTAATTTTAAATATCTAGTTTAAATTTTATTTATTTAAAATTTAAATTAATATTTTAAAATTAAATTAAAGTATTTTTCGACGTGTTTGGAAATGCCGACGTGTTTGGTAATGCATTGAAGTGCATATATAATGGGGCTAATAAATTCATTTCAATGTGTGTGTGAATCGATATAAATCGGAGTGCATTTCGTTTTCGTCTTTGTAGCGAAGGAAGATGTCAAGCATTGACGGCGAAGGAGAAATCTCTGTGAGAGTTAGTGTGGGATGGAAGCGACATCGCAGAAGGGTGTAGTCATCAAAGTTGAAAAGGAATGTCTTGCTGGAACTCTTCGACGAAGGCAGTGAGACGTCAAGCTAGAAGTCAAACAGAAGAAGAAGCACCATCGCAAAGTTTTGATTGAGGATCATCGAAAGGAGGTAACGCCATGCAACAATCCATCAGCAAGACTGAAGGAGTGAACGTTAAAAACTATTAGCAGGTTCAACAAAACCTAGAAGTCACGGTTGCTAAAGTTGGAACAATTTCACGCAGTGTGCTAGGGTTTCCACACGGATGACATAGCTTCGTATGTTGTACTGATGCAGTTGTGCTGATCTAGATGACACAAGGCTTGCGGTGATTGCAGTTGGATACCATAGTTTGGACATACTAACTATAGGAGTGCAGGTAGACCTCTACGATTGCATTACTCCAGCAGATAGGTATACACGTGGCAGCGGGATGCTATAGTCGTGATAGTGAAAAGGGCAGCAAGGCAATTGGTCAAAAATCGCGTGGAGGTGAATCATTATAACTTGTTCAAGAAAGTTTTCAACGCTAAAGGAAAACATTCAAACAAAGAACAAAAGGACAAAAACATAAGGAATTATTTTTGCTTTCATAAGCTTTACTATGTATGTTTTAAAAGGAGTAATAAGGGAGTTATAAGGTTATGAAATGTTGTGATTTATTTTATTTTATGGTACAAGTGGTTTTAGGAGAGATAAGGAAGTTGTGCAATTAAGGGCTTTGGTAATGATTATTGAAAAGTGGAGTAATGTTGATTATTTTGTGATCTACTAACCCTTGTGAAGATTGGCAAAAGAATTTTGTGATTGTGGCAGATTTCCAAAGGGGTTCCTTCACTTCAATAAGGTATGGGCACATTCTTCTTATGAGTATGATTGGTGTATGTTTTCCTGAAATAAGATTGGAGTGAAAAGGTATTCAACAAGGTTTCCTTTGGTTGGGTATAAGTCCTAGTTTCTGGTTTGTTGAAGACTACTTATGCATTGTTATCGTTGATGAGAGTTTTGATGAATGCATATTTCTGGTTTGAGGTAGTGGAAGCATTGTGCACTAGGGTTTATGAATGTGAGTCTTGATACTTGCTTTGAGTAGGTGAAATCCTTGGATGGCTGTGTTGAGGTTGATGATTGAGTTGCTTCCATAGAGGTTGGTTGATCAAGTTATTGCTTTTACTTGATACATGATATTGGGCTTACTCCATTGAGTTGGTTTGAACAAGTTATTCTTTGCATTTGGTGATATTGTGTGGGTGGATTTTTTGTTCAAATATCTTTGGAGGGAAAAGGATTTCTACTTGTTTCCTTTTCTTGTGATGATTGGTAGAATGCTTCAAGGTTAATGTTGAGTTGAATGATGTTGGTTAAACCTTGCCTATGAGCATTGTTGTTGAAGCCCAAATTGGTTGAGAAAATATATTGGTTGTTGGAAAGAACATGAGTATCATTGTTATATGAGATATTGCATGGTTGGCAATTGTTGGGTTGTGTTTCATGTTCTTGAGAAAAGCATACTACATCTATCTTATTCTTTTGAGATTTGATATTGAGTTGGGATTGAGATTAGGAGTTAAGTATAGAACATATTGAGTCTCTAACAATTCTCTTTATGCTTCTATGAGGTTAATGAATCACATTGGGTCTTTAACAATTCTCTTTGTGGGTTCATGCCAAGAAAGTTTTCTTGATGAACTTGTGAGCAGGTTTTGGACAGGTTCCATTGGGGACTTGTGAGCAGGTTTTGGACAGGTTCCATTGGGGACTTGTGAGCAGGTTTTGGACAGGTTCCATTGGGGACTTGTAAGAAGATTTGGATAGGTTTCGATGAGGACTTGTGAAGCTGAGTTTGATAGTTCTATCAGAGAACTTGAGGACAGAGGTGCATTGGTTCTATTAGAAGAACCTGAGGACATATTTGTACCAGACCGAAGGACTATGTTTGGTATTGATCAAAGACAGAGGACGAGGACATTTGTGCTAGACCAAGGGACTGTGTTTAGTGCAAATTCGAGGACCAGCTTTGAGGTGATAGAGTTTAGGACAAAGGTCTCCAGCCAGAGAAGGGAAGACAGGTGTCTTCTGTGGATAGAGTTCCATTTGCTAAGGGCAGCAGAGGCAGAGGTCTTCTAGAGGATCACCAACCAGAGTAGAGGTAGGGGAAGGTATCTCCTTTGAGCAGAGGCTCATGAATTCAGATTGGGGAAGGTTTCTCCTTTGAGCCAAGGCTCATAAACATTGTAATTGGGAAGGTTTCCCAAAGAACTTTGAGATAACTTTTAGAGAAAAGTATTAAGGATGAACCATGTAAATTGTTGTGTCACTTTGTGGATGGTTTTGTGCATTGCTTTGATATTGCTTTGGATATGTTGCTTTACTGTATTGAAGTATAAAGGAAAAGTAAAAAGAGGTCTTATACTGTTCACCCCCCCCTCTCAGTATAAGCTTGTGTTCTTCACAGTTTTTGCAAGCCATGGGTGTCCTATAATTAAGGGATGTCCCCATAAATTTTTCTTGGGTTGTAATACTATAAATTCTAACTTATGAAAACTATAACATACTTCAATTTTTCTTCTACTATAATAGTAGATCTATCTACAAGTTGGAGTACTATTGGACCAATTATTAGGTCTTTGTTGGTTGAAATAGTTCATGTTTGACCAATTGGATGGTCCATTAAATGGACCATTCCTTCTTTGAGCTATAAAGTAAACATCTTCTACTTATTAGACCTCAGGTTATTTTATAGCAATCTTGATAGCCAAAATTTATTTACAATTTTTGATGTTATGGTTCTTGTCGTAGATCTTACAACAAGTAGAGATGTTGGAAATGTTTGTAATAATGAGAGGACATTCCCTATAGTTGTGTTTCTTCCTACATTTATGACAATATATTTCTTCAATGTTTTACTCTTTTTTTTTTACTTTTTAATGAATTTGAGAGATGTTGTTAATGTCCTCAGTAAATCAGTTTTGAGACTTTCTAGTATATTGCCAATCTCAGCTCGTTGTATTCCCCTCTTGATGATGGGTGCTTATTACTTCTTAATGGTTTATTTATTGAGTAATTTTTGCAAATATCTATGATTTATCCCAATTCCATTTGATGAATATCCCTTTTTTACATAATATTTAGTATGTCTAGGAAAAAATCTTATAGCCCTTTAAGAAAAAATTATTTTTGAACTTCCTCATCCAACTCAATGTTTACCCTTGACCCCACAAACTAGAATATATCAAGATAATATTCAAGGGATTCATCATATTTTTTATTCATGTAAAACAACTCAACTTTCTTATCCTGAACTCTACAATAATCTTGGTACCTCTCTAGGATTATTTTTTTAATCCATATTCTCCATCCCATCAGTTGTAAACGCTTTCTCCTAGACCCATGAACGATATCAAGGTTGCATCCTTAAGCATAGAAGGGAATAATATTAATTTTTGCTCATCAGTGGTGTAAAATTAATCTTGGCACACCACTCCAAACTCAAATAGAAAGGCATCAGGATCCTCATATGGTTTCCCATGAAAGGTATGTAAAATAGCAACAAAGACTGGTTTTGGTTCTCTTATTAGCCTATCTTCAAAAGAATATATTGGAAAAAAAGTCTTTCTCTATCCACATTCTCTTTGGTTTTCTACTTCTACTTTATCATTAGTCCTTTGCCTTTGGTTTCTATTTACTTTCCCTTGTTTGCTACCTTGATCAACCATGATTTAATATAAGATTTCAATAATTGGACAAGGTATAGGTTTAGAAAAGAGAGATGAAGGATCTATATGATCATAAAATTCTAATTCAAGTAATAGATATGTTATGGGATCCTTTTATAGAAATTCAATATGCTTTGATGATGCAGAATCTATAGATGTTTAGATTGCAGATTCATTTTATTTTAGCTCATAAGTTTTAGATTTATTACTAAGGTATCTTTGGCAATGTCCTTCTGGTTTACTGATTTTAGTAAGTTTTTCCTTTGAATCTCTAGTTTTGTTCATGAAATGTTTGAAGTTCTTTGGTCCTTACAACAAATTTTTACCTTTTTAATATTCCTTGAACAATATATGTATGTTGTTAATTGGGTCGATTTACTTAGGAGTCATATAATGCTCCTCATTAAATCCAAAGTCTTTTGTTACCAAAGTAATTAATTGGATAATAAAAAATTGTTTTGGAATTGGGTTAGGGCTCTCAAACTATAATTTACAATGCAAGTCTTGACATATTTCTCTAAATCAAACTACTATAGGTGCCCTATGATATCTCTTGCTATATTCTAGGTTTACTTCCATGTCTTCTATTTTTATAGAAAACTACAAATATTAAGGGCATCCTTGAAATACTAGTCCCATGAGTAGGTGACCAAATTTACTATTGCTCTCCTATCCCCAAGTCACCATTCAAAACTCCTTATAAGGTCAATGTAGGGTGAGTGATAATAGCCCTAGAATATTAGCTATGTTTACTCTTTTAATTTTATCCAATTCATCTAATCTATATTTTATGATATCAATATGTTTGCACAGGTGTTCCCACTATTTCCTAGATGTTTGATGTCTCTTCTTAAAAAAAAGGTTACTTCTTTTTCTAACAGTAATTTTTTGAGGTCAATGGATGTAGACTATTTGATGCAATTTTCTATCATCTAGAAATATTTTTACTTCTCTTTTGTTTTTCTCTTTTTTTTCGTAGTTTATATAGATATATATTCTCTTGTTTCTGATTCTGATTCTGTTTTTGTTTTATTTTTGTTGTAAATTCAAAGAAATCCTACTATTGTTAAGACTTAATTTACAATTCACAACCAATGAATTTATACAGTCAACCTTTAACACAGTAATATAAAAATAAAATTTTTGATTTCTAAATCTATCCTCCTGTTACTAACATTAGGTGTGATTCACAAATAGTGAATTTATACAGCTAATATTAGCATAAATAGGAGGAAAATAAAGTTTTTAATTCTAAAGCAATCCTAATTTTACTAAAATTAGGTGTGATTCATGGATAGTGAATCTATACAACTAATCTTAGCACAATAGGAGGAAAATAAAGTTTTTAATTCTAAAGCAATCCTGTTGTTACTAAAATTAGGTGCGATTCACGGATAGTGAATATATATAGCTAATCATAGAACAATAGGAGTAAAATAAAGTTTTTAATTCTAAATCAATCCTACTGTTACTAAAATTAGGTGTGATTCATGGATAGTGAATCTACACAGCTGATCTTAGCACAGTAAGAGTAAAATGAAATATTGCTTGAAAAGTAAATTTTGCTAGAAATGAAATTTTTGAAATAAAAGGTTAAATTATTGTTACTTATTTGATTATTTAGGAGTATTTCACTATTATTTTGTCACTCAATCATAGCTACTTCTCGTTTCCATAGGTTAGAGAACCCAAACCAAAGCAAGAAATAACAACCATCCAATGCTTAGAAATTTACTAAAATCAAATATTAACTATGAAAGTAGTACAATAATCCTAAGAAAAAAAGAACCTGGCAACGTCAAACAAAGGGGTTTGTTGGAACTTCTTATGTCACTTTGAATCATATGAACACCAAGGACTTGTACCTTTTTCCACACACAAGTAAGCCTCTTTTCTTGCACAACCAGCAGTCTCTGATTAAAAATTATAGCACTCCTCTACCCAGCAACGGTGCCAAAATATCTAGTTGTAAACTCTACATTTATTTATCAACCCAGGGTTGATGATTTAAAGGTCAAAAATCTAATATATATTATACTGAATTATTAATCGTCAGACTTAATTTTGATTCTCTTAGTTTCTAGTTTGCATAAAATAATGACAGTTACAAGAAAATAAATTTTGTTGAATTAAAATAAAATGCAATGTATGATTTTATATTTAATTAAATGATTTTTATATTTGCTTATGTGGATCCACGTGCAACCTATTGATTTAATTATTTGTTTTTACTTAATAATCTATGATTATGCAATTTATTTTAATTGATAAATTAAAGTTAATCTACGTACTAACTATTCCTATCCTATTATAGGGGTGAGAGAATAAGGACTGACTTTAGGAGTGGGTCCTTCCTCCTAGAGGACAGTGTAAATATTTCTCCCCTAAACTATTTTACTTCAGTAACTAATGTGCATTAATACTACTTGTAACAACCCACGAATACGAAAACAAGAAAAACACACAAATAGAAAGAAAAAAAATTCATATAATTTTTTTTTATCAAGGAGAAGGATTCATAAATCTCTATCCAACCTTAGACCAGCTTAATGTTTAAAATCTCCTAAGTTTTTCAAGAACCATACCACATGATATTCCCCTCATATAAGTTCATTCTACATAGGGCTATCTCATGTCATGTATGTAATTCCATCCATCTCACCATTCTTAATTATCTTGTCTTACCAACCTCAATCATTGGAATGTATAAGCTCATCTCCATACCACACACAAACCATTATGTGTGGGCATGCTACGTATATTGCTACTTAAGCTATCAATCTCATCCTCTGAAAAGCTATATTAACTCTTGGTATGAACTTCTAAACCTAGATAACCCATATCCCTGAGGGGGTCTTAAGCCCTTAGGTCATCCTCTAAGTTCACCTAGAACTTACAACTTTTATTTTTATTTTTTTATTTTTTTAAAACACATAACTAAATATAACAAAACAAGAAAATTTAAACAAGCATGAACATTCATAAAAATAACCATGCGATAGCAATTAAATAACATTACAATCAAAAAGGGGAAACATAATATAATAATAAACAATGCTCATTTAATCCATTGGGGAAATCTCCCCGTAAATCTAATCTATTGCATGATCAAGCAAGAAGTAAGGTAAAGAGAAAACTTACGAAGTAGTCCATCTCTTGACTTTGGTCCTCCTGCTTCCATTGATCAAGTGAGGATAGTAGGGGATCAGAAAACTCATGGATCCATATAGACATTCTTCTAATGCATTTACTCATTTATTTTCCAAATTGCAACTATACAATTAACCCAAGAAATTCAAAATTCTAATGCATAGATATTATCATAGAGATTCCCTCTCTATGATCCCTCTCACCCACTTATGAGAGTCATTCTACCATTCATCCCACATTATTATTTATTTTAAATAAATGATCTAACCCTCATTTAACAATTAAAATCCCATACCCTTAAATGTTAAAGCACTGGGTTATTTCATATTACTTAAATCAAGAAACTATATTTTATTTTATACCACAAACATTTCTCATCATTTCACAAAATGAAACATAAATACATTAATTTCCATAAAATCCATTCCAATTCATATTATAAAGCAAGGTCCCATACTCTCATTTCACAAAATGAACCATAACATAATATAATTTCCATTCCATTTCATAAAGCAAGGTCCCATACCCTCATTTCACAAAATGAACCACAACATAATATAAATTAAATTATAAGTCTACCACCAAGGGAACCTTCTCCTAAGATGAGTTCCCATCACCCTATAGTCCTAATATGATGCTTCTAATCCGCTATGTGCACAACCCTTCAACTTCGAGTGCATAGCAATAGTGAGGTATGCTCGATTATGGAAAACACCATAACATAACTATACCATGGCAAAAAACTTTGTTGACCACTAAATATACAATGAGAAATGCTCAGCCACCACAAATCTAAACAAGCAACGAGCTTCACTAGACCAATAGAGAGCTAACAAAGCTTGTAGCAAAGCTAAAGTCAGTGGTGAGATTCTCTTAGCCACTACAAATGCAGTGATAAATACTCAGCCAACAAAGAGCTACTAACAAAGCTAAAGCATATGGCGAGCTTCGCTCAACCACTAAAAAGGTAGCGAGCAATGCTCGACCAATAGAGGGCTACTAACAAAACTAAGAAAATGGTGAGCTTCACTCGGCCACTTAAAATACAATGAGTAATGCTCGGCCAATAGAGAGCTATGAATAAATCTAAAGCAGATAGTGAGATTTACTCGTCCACAACAACGGTAGTGAGCAATGCTCACCAACAAAGAGCTACTAACAAAACTAAGCAGACATTAAGCTTTGCTTAACCACAACAAATGCAACGATCAATGCTTGACCAATAGAAAGTTACTAACAAAACTAAAGCAGATGGTGAGGACTCAACTTCTTCCAGTTACGAGTGCACCTGATCCTACACATTGGAAATTTATTATCAGTAACATATTCTCCATTATCTAGTAATATTATATAACCGCTGTATTGCACACAAAAAAATGAGTATTGAAGCATCATTCTTTAATACATTGTTTCTTCATTTCAAAGTCCATCTGGGAGGGTCATGACATCCTCCCCCACTAGGACTAACACCATCCTCGGTGTTGTTGTTTCTCCTTTTTTTACATAGGTAATTGTAGCCAAGACACAAATTATTACAAAATTAACTTTAGAGTTCATCAAATAGAAAAGGAAAATGTTTCTTCATATCCACCACCTTTTCCCAAGTGGCATTTATTTTCGATAAATGGTCCCACTAGACCTTACACTACTCAAGGGTTCAATTTTACATAGCCTTAGAATGGAATTCAAGAATTCTCACTAGCATCACTTCAATTGCTTCTAGGTTTGCCATCTGTAAATTAGAAACATCCCATACATGGTCAAGATCAACAACATATTTTCTAAGCAAAGATATGTGGAAAGTGTCATGGATTTTTGATAAATTAGGAGGCAAGGTGAGTCGGTAAGCAACCAAACTAATTTTCTCTATGATATCAAAGGGTCCTACAAATTGTGGATCCAATTTTATGCATTTGATCACACTTTTCATTGGTTTGAATCTTAAGAATATTTTATCTCCCATTGAGTACTCTCGGGGGGTCCTATTTAGATCGGTATAAATATTTTACCTATAAGAAGCTTCCTTTATATTTTACATGTTTACCCTAATTTTTTCTTCCATTTCCTTGACCATGGTCCAATCACATTTCTATCTTTAGGGTTTTCGTAAAACAATGGCATTCCACACCTTCATCCATACAAAGCATCGAAGGGTGCCATCCCTAGGGAAGAGTGATATCCATTATTGTAGGAAAATTCTACTAATGGTAGAAAATATTCCCATCGAGTCTTGTGATCCATGCAATACATGCAAAGCATGTCCTTCAATATTTGGTTTACCCACTCTATCTGACCATCTATTTTAGGGTGGTATGCTGAACTCATGTGCAATTTTATACCTATTGCTTGGTGAAAGGCTCTCCAAAATTCAAAAGTGAACTTGGAATCCCTATCCGATATGATTACCTCTAGAAATCCATGCAATCGTAACACTTCCTTAACAAATTTGTTAGCCACTATTTGAGCATCATCATTGGTGCTCCTAGGTATGAACTATCCAACCTTGGTTAATTTGTCAACCACCACAAAAATTGCATCATGCTAATACCATGTTTTCGGTAGACCCACTATGAAGTCCATTGATATGACCTACCATTTTTTATTAGGTACACTATGGGGGTACAAATATCCTATGATATTTTTACATTTTGTTTTAACCTTATGAAATTCAAGGCATCGGGCTAAAAAATCTCTAATATCCTTCTTCATTCCTACCCAAATGAAGGTCTTCTTCAAATATTCCCTTATTTTCACCCTTCTAGAGTGAGTTGTATAAGGAGATTTATGAACTTATTGCATTATTAGCTTCTTTGAATATCTTGATTTTTGTACGATGACTTTTCCTTTATATCATAGAAGGTCATCTATCACCCCAAAATACTTATTGGTCTCAAGATATTTGCTCATTCTTACTCGAATTTCTTGGCAATACTCATCATATTTTTGCTCTTGCCTTACTTGGTCCATGAGCTTTACATGGATTCTAGTTAGGGCTGCTATGTATCTTCTTCTACTCAGAGAATATTCCACTTTATTTTCTTTCCTTTTTATTTACTCAACCTCAAAGTCATATTCAATGAGAAACTTGACCCATTTTATTTGTCTTGCATTGAGTATTGGTTAAGTGAATATGTACTTTAGGCTTTGATGATCCATTTTTAATTCAAAATGTCTTCCTACCAGATAGTCGCACTAGACCTTTAGGAAATGTACTATAGCATCTAATTCTAAATCATGAGTAGCATAGTTGACTTTGTGTTTCTTTAGCTTCTTGGAAGCATATGCTACTACTGACTTCCTTTGCATGAGTACTCCCCCTAATCCTTTCAACGATGCATCCGTGAACACTAAAAAAATCTCCTTGAGGATATGGAATCTTCAATATTGGTGCAATAGTGAGTTTTTACTTTAACAACAAGAAAGTAGCCTCACACTTTTTCATCCATTTGAATTCATTTCCTTTCTTTTAAAGGTTCATTATTGTCGAAGCAATCTTTGAGAAATATTTTATGTGATGTCGGTAATAGCTTGCTAAGCCCATGAAGCTCCTTACCTCTGTAACATTGGTAGGAGGTGACTATTTTAACATGGATTCTATTTTCTCTAAATCCACTATGATCCCTTCTATTGAGATGATGTTTCCTAATAAGCGCACTTCTGAAACATAGAACTCACTTTTGGCTAGGTTTCCATAGATTTGATTTTCCCTCACCAGCTCCAACACGACTTTGATATGCTTGTCATGCTCTTCCTTTCTCCAATAATATAATAGGATATCATCTAAGAACACAAGGATAAACTGGTCCAGATGCCTTATGAACACACTATTCATTAATTCATGAAGGTAGTGGGGGCATTAGTTAGCCCAAAATGTAGGATAGTGAACTCATAATGTCCATACCTCATCTTAAATGTTGTTTTGTGAGTGTCCTCACATATCCTTAATTGGTGATATCCTGACCTTAAATCTATCTTGGTGAATATCGTGGCATCTCTTAGTTGATTGAATAAATATTTGTTCTTGGGTAGGGGGTACCAGTTCTAAAGGGTAGTTTTATTCAACATTCGATAGTCGATACACAATATTAATGACCCATCATTCTTATTTACAAATAAAATAGGTGCACCCCAAGATGATGCACTCAATTTTATCAACCCCTTCTCTAATAACCCTTGCAATTTTACTTTCAATTCTTGCATATCAATGGGTGATATCCTATACAGAGATCGGTGAATTGGTTCTGCTCCTAGTATAATATCAATGGTGAAGTCAAATTCTTGCACCGATGGAAGTCCAGGTAAATCCTCAAGAAATACATCCTAGAATTCTTACAAAATTGGGTAAGTCTCAAACATTTCTCCCTTCAGGTTCCTTTTGACTTCATTCATCTTTACCACATAGACAATCCCTCCTTTCTTGAGGGCTTTATTTAATTGCATAGCTGACAACATATGGGGTCAATACCCCTTAATTACTATGAATTCATCATTTTACTTCAACTTACTTGAAATACTTGATCCATATATCTTGGAATTTGACTATGGATTTATGGACCTATAGCCAATCCATCCCCAAAATTACGTCAAATATATGAAGTGAGTCTACATCCAAGCATCCTTCTGTTGTTCCATCAGCTAAGGTAATTTCCATCATTGGATAACATTGGTTTATGGAGTAGGTCTATCCAAATATATACTCAACCTTCCATCCCTGATCCAAATATCCTGGCATTTCTAACATATCTTTGGCTAACTTTTAAGAAATGAAACTATCAATAGCTCCACTATCTATTAAGATATTTACTTGCTTGTCAAAATATAACATTTTATGATCAGTTGAGTGGTATGTTCTTCAAGTTTCTACTTACCAATTGCACATAGATCTTAGGTATCATTCCCTTTATGTTAGTTCTAGGTGTTCTTGGCCCTGGTTAGTATGGGCAATGGTTAGCAAATTGTGCTCCTCGATAATGATAGCACCTATCCTTGGGTCCTTGTTTCTTTTTTGTTTTTTGCTCTTCATTCTTAATTGTTGGAATGGGGCATGGTGGATTCTGTGGGGGGTTTTAGCATTATTGGTTTTGTGTCCTTTCTTATAAAAGTTATTTTTAAACTTCTTTTAGCCTTCATTGAATTTCATCTCTAGATTATAGGGATTCTTAGCCTACCCTTCTTGCTTGGTATCCCACTTTATAACCCATTGCTATTCCTTTTCTTTAATTCTTGTCAATATTGATCATTCAAGGTTTCATATTTGTAATAGAAATGTGACTCTACTTTCTTTTCTAGATCATATGCCTTTTGCAATGATGTAGGTTCCTACATATCCACATCATACTTCAGCCTCGATTGCAATCCATGGGTAAACATATAAATCCACATTTTCTCATTATAGGTAGGTACAAATTTTAGCAACTTTATGGGATTCCTATAGTATATCTCCACCGATTTGGTTCCTTTTCTTAAACTGATGAACTCCTCAAATTTTAGAGCATAGAAATGCTCCTTAAGGAACCTCTTCTTTAAGATATCCATAAATTGTCTCCATGGAATGTCTACTGGATATTTTTGGTTTCCTCATAATAAGTCTCCCACTGATCTAGGGCAGCTTGTTCAAGGTATAGTAGCCCAAAATATTCAGGTTCCTAAAGAATATCCCTTTACTGTAAAGAAAAATTCTAGCTCCCTTAACCAAGCCTTAGCTACATCCCCCTCTCCTCCATCAAACTTGGAGATACAAATATTCTTTAGGTATATTACCATCTCCTTTTCTAAGAGGGTTATTTATTAATTTTGTTATGTTGTCAATCCCTCAACTTGGTTGACTTTTGAATCTCTAGCCTATGAATTTTTATTCACCATAGTTTCCAGTACTTGCCTTAACTGGTCTTGTAATTCAACAACTGTAGTAGTAATTTATTCTATTCCCATATTGGGATTTCCTAGATCCTCATTCTGGATATCTTCTTTGAAATTACTTTATTAAGTCTGTCTAGGTAGAGGTCTCTCTATCCTAGCCTTAGGTAGCATCTCTAGTTCCAACCAAGAAGATAATTAGATCCTAGTTTATTCATCGATTCACTAATTCTCAACCACATTACAAATTTATTTATTGCCAATCATTAGAAATCTAATTAGGACAAGGTTCCAATTTTATAATGTAACATTGACACCAAAGCCTATAATAAAGTATCACAATGTTCATCTCTCCTTAGGATTTATTCCACTTAGATTATAAATGAGCAAAGACTCTAGGTTATTCTAGCCCTTTTTGCTTAACCTTAAGTAGGATTTCATTGGGCATACTTGAATCTCTTTTTGCACATAATAAGCTCTATACCCTTGAACCTAGATCTATGATACCAAATGTAACAACCCATGAATATGAAAACAAGAAAAATACACAAACATAAAGAAAAAAAGGTTCATATAATTTTTTTTTATCAAGGAGAAGGATTCATAAATCCCTATCCAAATAGTAGAGAAAATTCTAAGTGGATACCTCCACCGAGTGGATGGTACAAATTAAATTTTGATGGAGCTACCAAAGGTAATCCTGGAAAAGTTGGCGTAGGGGGCATCCTTAGGGACCACAATGGGAAAGTCATTTTTGCCTTTGTTGAGCACTTAGGAATCCAAAACAAAATGTTGCTAAAGCCAAATTCATGTGACGAGGCTTAGTCCTTGAAAAATATTATCCTAGAAGGGTAATATTTGAGGTAGATTCACTTATTATCATAAATTTTATAAGGAAAAATAAGATACCTTCATGGAGGATTAAGGATTACATTGTAGAGGTAAGTATCCTTATCCTCAGTCAACAAGAGACCGTATTTCAACATACTTTTAGGGAATCCAACAGGGTTGTAGATAGTCTGGTGAATCAATATGTCATGACTAATAGTGTAGTCACATGTATGGTTGGACTTATCTAAGTGGTTAAAGATATCATGGACCAATAATGTGTACAAAATAACAGAGATTAAGCATTTAGTATGTTTTGTTTTTTGATGACCTATTACAAGTCTCCTATTTTTTTGACCATTTGTGTCAAAAGGTCCTATATCCAATGTAAAAATTTAGGTACATACAATGGTTTTCACCAAGATATCAACATTGTCAACCTTATGCTCAAAGCCTTCCACATAATTGTTCTCATAATTCACCACTCTAGACAAGATCAGGTCTATTTTTAAGATTGTTGCCATGTTGGTCTTACCACAACTCCCAACTTGATGCTTCGACTTCCCACCATCAACCACAAATTCTATTGTCTAGTCTTGTGTGATTGGTCCAATTGGAAATGCTTTGAAACTTTCAGTCTCCTTGCAATGAATCCGAAGCAAGGTGAGGAACCCCAAATTGATAGTGGTAATTTCCAAAAGGGTATCCAAAACTTTTGCTTCTTCTTTCAAAAAGGCAATTTCCCTAACCATCCTTGCATTGGGTGTTCCAAATATTTGATCAACCATTGGAGATCCATTCCCTCTACTCAATTCATTATTCCCCCTACCAGTTTCCTCCATTCGATTTTATTCCCCAAGATGATTTTCATGGAGTCAAGCTGTGTGGAATGGAATTTTCTAGTTGAGTGCATCCTTGCTAGGAGGGGCTTCATCCCATTTTTTGGAAAAAAATGATGATGATCTCAAGATAACATTGGCGGTCCTACATACCTGGGAAGGTGGAAGAGTCACCATTCATGAAAGAGAATTTATGATTGACATTCCTCTTCTCACTACCATTACTAGGCAACCGTCCAAGGGGAGATCAATCCGTAGAGAGAAACATAATTGGGAGGTGGAGTTGAAAGAGTTCAAGGATAACAACAATATTTACAAGGAGGTGAAGTCGGGGTTGCAATGCAAGGACCTCCCCACCCCCTGGAATGATGTCATGAAGCCCATTATGGAATTCATAACCATGGATGATCTAATTAAAGTTTTATACAGTTTCCACTTTGTATTTTTCAACCACTTTAGTGATGTCAATCCTATCAGTATCCTCCATTTTCTATTCAACTCCATCAACTACTCAATTGATGCCTGTAGGAGGAAGAAGGGTGATGACCTCCCATCTCACCAAGGTTTATTTAAGGTTATTTACAATCATATTATGATCCATAGCCCTCAAGCAATTCCTCCTAGTGCCCCAAAAGGTAAATATAGCCCTAGCCAGACTAAACCAAGTATGTCCTATTCCACTTTCCTGACCATGTTTGCCAAGAAAAGAGTGGTGGTGGAGGTTGTTAGAGAGTTTTTGGCAAGAAATAAAATCAAAAGTTTAAAATTTGAGGGCCCCATCAAATCCTCACCTCATTTGAGGAATAGATTCATTCAATACAAGAAGAATATTATTGAAATCATGCCTAATTAGGAGGATCAAGACATCATGGCCAAGGCCCTGAAGTAGTTCATCATCATGACCACTTAGAACCTGGTTAATTCCCTTACTAACATTTTGGATGCCCTTCATATTATGTTTTTCAATGAAAAATTCTTGGGCCAAGAAGATTCCAAGGTGGACGAGGTCAACTCTGAGGACGTGGTCAAGGATGAGGTGAAGGAATATGATAAGGAGAGTGAAGAGAATTCTAAGGAGGATTACCTTTATTGTATTGTTTTTTGTGTTTTTTAGGCTTCCCTACATGGTTCCAAGTTTGTCTTATGGTGGATACCAAGATGGTCTATGACCTCTTCTCCTATTGGTTGGGATTTTCTAGAGGATGCATTCCTCTATTTTTCTCTTTGATGTTTTTCAACATTTCTATGTTGTTTTTGTAAATAGGTTTTGGGGTCATCCTTTTAAAACCCAAAAGAAATGAAATGTTTTAACCTATAAAAAAATAAATAAATCCCTATCCAACCTTAGACCAACTTAATGTTTGACATCTCCTAATATTCTTAAGAACCATACCACATGATATTTCCATCATGCAAGTTCATTCTACATAGGTCTATCTCATGTCATGCACATAATTCCATCCATCTCACCATTTATTATGAGCTAGAATTACCACCCTCAATAATTAGAATATATACACGCATCTCCATACCAAATACAAACCATTATGTGTGGGCATGCTATGTATATTATGAGTTAAGTTATCAATATCGTCCTCTGACAAGCTATCTTAACTCTTGGTAAAAAATTCTAAACTTAGATAACCCATCTCCCTAAAGGGGTCTTAAGCCCATAGGTCACCCTCTAATTTCACCTATAACTTACAACTTTTATTTTTCTAAAACACATCAGAACACCAAGGAGGAATCTAGATACTAAATCTAACAAAACAAACAAATTTAAACAAGCATGAACATTCATAAAAATAACCATGTGATAGCAATTAAATAACATTACAATCATAAAGGGGAAACAAAATATAATAATAAACAATGCTCATTTAATCCATTGGAGAAATATCCCTGTAAATCTAATCTATTGCATGATCAAGCAAGAAATAAGGTAAAGATAAAACTAGCAAAGTAGTCCATCTCCTAAATTTGGTCCTCCCACTCTTCCATCGATAAAGTGAGGATAGTAGGGGATCAAAACACTCATGGATCTAGACAGACATGCTTCTAATGCATTTACTCATTTATTTTCCAAATTGTAACTATACAATTAACCCAAGCAATTCAAATTTCTAATGCATAGATATTCCCTCTCTATGACCCCTCTCACCCACTTATGATAGTCATTCTACCATGCATCCCACATTATGCTTTATTTGCAATAAATGATCTAACCCTCATTTAACAATTAAAGTCCCATACCCTTAACTATTAAAGCACTGGGTTATTTCATCTTATTTAAATCAAGCAACCATATTTTAGTTTGTACCACAAACATTTCTCATCATTTCATAAGCAAGGTCCATACCCTCATTTCACAAAATTAACAATAACATAATATATTTCCCATTCCATTTCATAAAGCAAGGTCTCATACCCTCATTTCACAAAATGAAACATAAATACATTAATTTCCATAAAATGCATTTCTTTTCATTTCATAAAGTAATGTCCCATACCCCAATTTCACAAAATTAACCATAAAATAATATATTTTCCATTTTATTTCATAAAGCAAGGTCCCATACCCTCATTTCACAAAATGAAACATAGATACATTAATTTCCATAAACTCCATTCCATTTCATTTTATAAAGCAAGGTCCTATACTCTCATTTCACAAAATGGACCATAACATAATATGTTTTCCATTTCATTTCATAAAGCAAGGTCCCATACCCTCATTTCACAAAATTAACCACAACATAATATAAATTAAATTAGAATTCTACCACCAAGGGAACCTTATCCTAAGATGAGCTTCCTACTTGACTAGAGCTTGTAGGGGATTTTTACCCACCACCCTACAGTCCTAAGATAATTCTTCTAATTTGCTACGCGTACAACCCTTCAACTCCCACCACCCTACAACTCGCTATTGTTGTGCACCTAAAGTTGCAAAGAGCAATGATGATCTATATTGACTATGGTCAAAACCATAACATAACTCTACCATGGTAACAAGCTTCACTTTGCCAGTACAGAGGTAGTGAGCAATGCTCAAACACCACAAAGCTATTAACAAAGCTAGACAAGTAGAGATCTTCGCTCAAACATTATAAAGGTAGAAAGAAATTTTTTGCCAATAGAGAGCTAATAAATCTTATAAAAATCCTAAAGCAAGTGGTAATCTTTGCTTGACCACTATAAATATAGTGAGTAATGCTCATCCAATAGAGATATACTAACAAAGCTAAAGCAAATTGCGAGCTTCACTCGACCACTACAAAGGTAGTGAGCAATGCTCAGCCAATAGAGAGCTACTAACAAAACTAAGTAGATGGTGAGCTTCTCTCAGCCACTACAAATGCAAAGAGCAATGCTTGGCCAATAAATACCTACTAAAAAAACTAAAGTAGATGGCAAGCTTCGCTTAACCACTACAAAGGTAGCAAGCAATGCTTGGCTAATAGACAGATACTAACAAAACTAAGTAGATTGTGAGCTTTGCTCAACCACTACAAATGTAGTGAGCAATGCTCTATCAATAGATATCTACTAATAAAACTAAAATAGACATCAATTTTTGCTCGACCACTACAAAGGTAGTAAGCAATGATCAGTGAATCAGTGAATAAAGAGCTACTAACAAAACTAAGTAGACGGTGAGCTTCACTTGGCCACTACAAAGGAAATGAGAAACACTTAGCCAAAAAAACTACTAACCAAGATTAAATAAAAGCTAAAAAAAATTGTAAGATTTGAATACCAACTTGTTGCCTACTTTGCCTAATTTTGATGGTCTCCTATCCGATTTTGGCACCCCCAGTTTTTCATTATCCTCCTCCCTTTTTTCACTTTGCTCATATATTTTGCTCCCCTATCCTTTTAACTCCCCTCTCCTTTTTCCTTTGTGCTATTCTCTCCTCTTTTATCAACTTCTATTTTCCAACCATCATTATTTCTTCTACATCCTACTTCTTCGTTAGGTGGTAGAGGAGATATCCCTTCCTTACCTTTCCCATGCACTTTGCATTGAAGTATTTTTCCTTTATATAGAGGAAACCATCCCATCACTCTAGCGGAGCCATTCTTGCATTAATGGATCCATACCTCTTACCAGCTAGGATCTGCTTCGATTGGCCCGTCTAATTTAAAGGTAAATAAAAATAGATTTCATTGTCTCTTTTCTATTATTTTATTTAAGAATACACTCAATTATCATTTAACATAAATCTTAAAATTTTGTTTAAACGAAAGGCCACCTAAAATAAGGTATTTACAAATCTAATTATCCTTTAATTAAATTCACCATTTATTTAAAGGAATGACTATCTAATACATTATTTTATTTAAGAATAAATCTATTTATTTTTTAAAATAAATTTACCATTTATTCAAATGAATGACTATCTAAAACATTCTTTTATTTAAGAATAAATCTATTTATTTTCTAAAATAAATTTACCATTTATTCAAATGAATGACTATCTAAAACATTCTTTTATTTAATAATAAATCTATTTATTTTCTAAAATAAATTTATGAAGACAGTTCATTCTTTCCAAATTTCCATTGCTACGGTGAAGTGCTAAAGTAAAATATAAATAAATGTGAGCACAAAAAAAGAGGGAGATATTTCCATCAATTTAGTCACCCGTCTCTGCCTCAAGAACTTACGATAGCTACTAGGCCATTAGTTTGGGGCTCAAGATGGTTATTTATTGATGATTATCTCTAACCAAATGCATGCCTATATGAAGGTATCTATCCTTGTTACCTTTGAGCTATCATATCATCATTTCCCCAACCTCAAGTACCCTCGTCTTTGGTGGAGGACTCAACTTATTCCACTTATGAGTGCACCTAATCCTACACATTGGCAATTTGTTAGTAGTAACATATTCTCCATTATCTAGTAATATTATATAACTACTCTATTGCATAAAAAATGAGTATTGAAGCATCATTATTTAATACATTTTTTCTTCATTTCAAAGTCCATCTGGAAGGGTCATGACACTACTACCATTATTCTATTTTATGAATGCAGGAAAATACAGTAAAGAATACATATGCAAGTAAATCATAATAAAGCAAATGATACAGTTACCTAAGATATGACAAAGGTGTTGTTGCTTTATTGCTAGAAATTCAAATGTAGAGCATCTTCGAACATCAAGTATTTAGAAATTGTATACAAAATATTTAAACATTATACATTTCAGCATTTATTCGATATTCTAGCATTAGTTCAATATTATACCTTTTCAAAGGTCTTCCTTGTAATATATAATATCGCTTGGACATTCTTAATGAAATTATTCCATGTATTTTCCATGTGGCTGTGTTGGCTTGATGATTTGGAAACTATCTTTCCAATAATAAAAAGCTAAACTTATACTAGTTTGTAACCAACTTGGACTTTGTCACACTTTCTATGGTCCAAGTGGCAACTAACAAACTAACATAATCAAAATTTCTTAATTTAAATAATTCATTGATGCAGCAATACAACTATATACCCCTTTATTTTAGGAGAAGACAAAATAGCTTGCATTCGAATCAAAACATCTTAACAATATGATAATTTTACAACTTTATAATAACAAATTTATAACAACTCTAATAAATATAAATTTCTTGTGCATAATACCAACATGACAGTCAACTGTGTTGATTGGATATGCCTTGTAATACATCTATTTTGTCACTGGATGTGGCATATTGATGTGTTGGATAGTTTGACCCGATCAACATCCTTTTTGTAACATATTTTAATAGACACTTTATGTAGTTGTATTCCATAGAATATTTTTGTAGCGTCAATCCATGAGGATCCTTAACATGTCATCCTTGTGATTGGTTTGTCAATGCCTATTATCTAGTCCATACCTTATCCCATCCTGATCTGTGATGCTCTTGCAATGTTCTCCTACCAAAACACACAGAACTTGCACACTTTTGCATAAAATATGAACATAAACCACTTTTATCATCAAGGATCAAATTCATCCGTAAATCACATAAATAATATAAGAATGATCATAAAACTACATCTATTTTCATGAATCTATAAATAAAAATGAATCAATTGCATAAAATGCGTGTTGTTTTAGACTACAACCATAATTTTATCATATCCAAAAATACAATCATGAGCATATCAATTAGAAACATATTCCTTATTTTCTATCATGGGTAAAGAAATATATTTACTAAGCTAATATTCCTACCATGAAGTAAAATACAACAATGTAATAATTTCTAGAATCATCAATCAACGAGGATATAATAAAGTGATACTAAATAAACATTCTAACTAGATGGAGATACATCATAAGTATTATTGCATCACATATTTCTATTTAAAGGGAGTCATAGGTAATATCTTATTGCACTAGGGTTTTTCCATACAAAAGGAAACACAACAAAAGCAATAAAGCATCACAAGCTTCTTTTCCAAAGAAAAATATAGCAACTTCTACCATATGTCAAATGGAAACACAACTCATATCTAATTATCAACTACTTGATTTATATAAAAGCATGGACATGCCTATCTAGATTCTTTTTTTTCAACCAAAATAGTGTACAATCCTTCCAATATTACTTACACATCATAAGTTCAACTAAAAGGTACAATTTCCTCAACCTGGTACCCAATGTTTCAGCCCAACAATCACTCACAGTGATCCAAAAAAATTTAGACACCGTTATGATTAAACAAAAGCATGAATTTATTTATAAACAAGGGATTGTTCCCATAATCTAGAAATAGATTTATCCAAGCATAAATTCAACACCATACATGCACAACCCAAAGGGTAAAAAAACAAGACCCAAAAAAAACATTTCCTTATTTTTCTTCTGTGTTGCCTTCCTCCCTAATTTGATTGAAAGTCCACCCTTCCATTACGTTTTCCACTCCCTCTCTAACTAATATCCATCATTTTTCCTCTCCACTCTGTTTCTCTTGGATTCCTTTATTTTAGGAAAATTTTGAGCCTTATATATTTTTAAAAATATACATAGAATTCATGTTTTTTTTTTTTTTTTTTGGTGGTGGCCACAAGGGGTAAATAGACTGTGACCATGATGGAACCATTACATAACATATCCGCAACATGTGAGGTGAGAGATTTGAACCTGGGCCTCTCAGCAACTAGAGAGGTTTAACTACCCACTTGCTCTCCAACTCCTCTACATGGGCGGATAAACTAATTTATAGTGGAAAACACCCCTTTCGAGGTGCCACTTTCAATAGGTTGGGCATAGGAGGAATGGAGCCTTGTCGGCCTCTACCAGCACATAGGAAATTCCTAACTATACCATATATCTGCAAGATGAAGACATGGGGAATGGAACCTGGGTCGGCCTCTACCAGCACCCAAGGCATTTACCATTGCACCACAACAAGCAGATATAGAATTCATGTTACAAAGAAGGGCTACACCCCTTTCAATTATCCACAATGACTCTTCATACATTGTTAAAATAAAATATTGATGTACATAATAGCCCAAATAAAGAAATATAGTAAAGCTTATATGCTAAAATCCCATCATAATAGATCCATCTTCTAAATAATTGATTTATTGCAAGAAAAACACATTTCACATAGTGAGTCTTGCAAACAAAAACAATAGTCCAATTAAATCCAAATTGAAGCTTGTATAGGATGAGAGAAAAAAAAATCTTTTATAAAAAAAACAATCTTTTTAATATCGTACACAACCCAAAATATATACATAATATTGTTCCTACATAGCATCTTCATAGTTGTAAGCATTTCATTTATCTATAGTGTGAACTATACTAAGCATAAAAATAATGAAACACCATCATAAAGTTATTAAGAGAAAACTGGAAAGGCGGGGTGCTACATCCTCCCCCATTGGACTAAACATAGTCCGTTGTGTTTTCATAAAATTTCAAATATTTGAAACAACAATTACATCTCATATCAAAAAAATAAGAAAAATATTTTTGCATATCTTCCGCTTTATCCCAAGTGACATTTCTCTTAGAATAGCAATCCCACTAAACCTTACATTGCTCTAGAGTCCACTTCCTCATCGATTTGGAATAGAATTCAAAAATCTTTATTGGATGCACTTAAATGGTTTTTGGGCCTACCATCTACAATTTAGAAATATCCCACACATGATCAGGGTTAGAAAATATTTCCTAAGCAAAGATATATAAAATGTGTCATCAATATTCGATAGACTATGTGGCAAGGTGAGTCTATATGCCACAAGACTAATCTTATTTGTATTTTGAAGGTTCCAAAAAAATAAGAATCTAGTTTTATGGACTTTATGGCACTCTTATTTGGTCTCACCCTCAAAAACACTTTATCACCTACTGAAAACTTATTTGGTGACCTCTTAAGATAAACATTATTTTTATATGATTTGTAGCTTCCTTAAGCCTTTATCTGATCATCCTTAATTATTTCTCCATTTACCTAACCATGTTTATCCCAAGTATAACTTTATCCTTTGAATTATCCCATGACAACGGTGTCCTACATGTCTTGTTATACAAAGCTTCGAACGGAGCCATGCCTAAGGTCGAATGGTGACCATTATTGTAAGCAAAGTATACTAGGTTTAGATATTCTTCCCATTGAGAATTTTAATCCATACAATACATGTGAAACATATATTCTAACACCAAGTTCACCCTTTTATTTTGTCCATCTATTTTTAGGTGATATACAAAACTAATATTTAATCTGGTACCTATGGAGCTTACCAAAATTTAGATGTGAACCTAGAGTCCCTATCTAAAATAATCACCTCAAGAAAACCATGAAACCTAAATATTTCCTTAGAAAATATGTTAGCTACTATCACGACATTATCCTTTGTATGTTTGGGTACAAAATGTGCAACCTTGGTTAATATGTCGACCACAACAAAGGTTGCATCATGTTGGAACCTAGTTTTAGGAAAACATATAATGAAATATATTGAAATCACATACCATTTCTACATGGGTATGTCATGTGGATATAATAATCCTTTTGTATTTCTATGTTCAGTATTAACCTTTTTGCACTCAAGACACTAGGCAATGAATGCAGTGATGTCTCTCTTTATTCCTAGCTAGTAATAAATTTTTTTCCATGTTTTCTCTCATCTTTGCTCCCCTTGGATGAATATAATAAGATCTATGTGCTTCATTCATGATCATTTTTCTTATATCACCTACTTTAGGAATCACTACCCATTCCTTGAAGCATATAAAACTATCCATTATGCAAAAATCCTTGCTTTCTTTGGGGTTTCTTTCCAGTTTATCCTAAATTTGGTCGTAACACTCATCTTGATATTGTATTTCTTTGACTTGATCCATCAAGTGCACATGACTGTGAGTCAATGCAATAATATGTTGTCTCCTACATAAGGCACCCACAACCTTATTTTCCTTTCCATTGATGTATTCAATCCCAAAATCATATTCGATAAGGAATTCCATCCACATCCTTTGCCCAGCATTGAGTAAAGGTTGAGTAAATATATACTTCAAACTCTAATGGTTAGTTCTCAATTCAAAGGATTTTCCTACCAGATAATGTCACCAGAATTTGAGAATGTATACCATTTTTTCTAATTCTAAATCTCTAGATATTTCTTGAGCTATAATCTATAACTGCTCCATCTTATGAGAGCATTCCACCCAAACCTTCAAATGATGCATGTGTATATATTGAAAAGCTACCCTAAGGTTTTAGAATATTTAATATGGATGTCATGGTGAGTTTCTAATTGAACAACTCAAAAACTACCTTACACTTATCTATCCACTTGAATTTCTTTCTCTTTCTCTGAATATTAGTTAGTATAGATGCTATCTTGAAGTAATATTTCACATAACACCTATAATATCCTATCAAACCCATAAATATATGTACTCCAATCACGTTTGTAGGTGTTGGCCAATTTAGTATAGCCTCTATCTTCTTGGGATCCACTGCTATCCCTTCATATGATATTATATATCCTAAGTACTATACTTCTGACACAGAAGTCACATTTAGATAAATTCTTGTATATTTGATTGTTCCTTAGTAACTCAAGAACAATTCTAAGATATTTTTTTTGCTCTATATTATTCTAGGAATATAAAAAAATATCATCCAAAAATATAAGGACAAATTGATCCAAATGCTTCCTGAAAATACTATTCATAAAGTTCATGAATATTTTTGGAGCATTCGTTAGCCCAAAAGGTAAGACTATAAACTCATAGTGTCCATACCAAGTTTAAAATATTATCTTATGGATATCCTCCTCATAGATTCTTAGTTGATGATACCCATATTTAAAATTCATCTTTGAGAAGATAGTGGCATACCTTAGTTGATCAAAAATATCTTCAATTTTGGATAGAGAATATCTATTTTAAATGGTTTCCTTATTAATCATTTTGTAATATGTGCAAAATTGCAATGAACCATCCTTCTTTTTAAAAAATAGCATAGGTGCATCCCATGGTGACACTCAGTCTAATTAATTCCTTCTCCAGAAATCCTTGTAGCTGCACTTTTAGCTCTTGCATCTCAATGGGATTCATTCTATAAGGAGACTTATGAATAGGCTATACCCTAGGTTTAAGCTCAATTGTGAAATCAAATTCATGTTTTAGAGGTAGTAAGTTCTTTTTAAATACATCTATAAATTCCTAAAGTACTAGGTGTTTAACAAAAACTTCTTCCTTTTTTCCTTTTCAATTTTATTTAACTTAACTACATAAATTATTCCTTCATTTTTAATGGATTTCTTAAGTTACATTGTCAATAGGATATAGGGTTGAAAAAACCCTTATAGGCTATACACCCTTTGTATTTTACTGCCATCTTCAAAATACTCAATCCATCTACCCTAGAAATTGATCACATCCTTACATGATTGTAACCAATCCATTCTTAGGACTACATTAAAAGCATGTAGTGGTGCTATATAAATACATCCAATTGTTATACCACTAGGAAAGGTAATTTCAATCATACAATAGCATTGATTCAGAGAGTAGGTTTGTCCTAAATCATACTCGACCTTCCACTCATGTACCAAGATTCTTGGCATTTTTGGTATATCCTTGATCAAATTAGTAGAAACAAAGATATATGTAGCTCCAATATCTATTAAAATTTTAACATTTATAACAAAAACATTACCCTTTATACGAAAAGGAGTGGCCTGCCCTTCCATATTTTAACTTCTTGTTGTCATGTAGATCTTGTGAGTAGGTTCCTTGTGCACAAGTTCTTTGTAAGTAGGTTTCTTTCCTTTCAAACTTAGTCCTACTCGAAGCGGGAAATAATTTTTGTAATGTGGTCCTCCATAATAAAAGCATCCACTCTTGGGTCCTAGATGTGCTCCCTACTTCTACCCTTTTGCCTTCACTATTAATGGATGTTTGGGCTGCCCCTATGGTGGTGGCTTGTTATTACTATTGTTGCAACTATTAGGATTGTTCTTTTCATGAAAATATCTCCTAAACTTTCCCTGTTTCCTATCATTTCTTTTGCCACATCTAGGAAAGCCTTTGCTTGTATATCTTTATTCCCATTTCATGAACCCTACACTGTTCCTTTTTTTTGAGTGCTTTTTTATCCTACTCATACATTCCTTCATAGTCAAAATAGGATTTTAGATACATCTCTACTTTCCTAGCCAAGTCATAGGTATATTTAAGAGCATTAGGTTCACACATATTCACTTCATACCCTAACCTAGGATCTGCTCCTAATATGAATTTATGGATTTTCATATTTTAATCATATGCAGGCGCATACTTCAATAGCTTAAAAAATTATGATAATAGAACTCCACTATCTTATTTCCCTATCAAATATTGATAAATTCTTCAAATTTCTTGGTATAGAAATGCTCTGTGAGCAAACTCTCTTTAAAGGTTACTACAAAGTCCTTTCATTTCAGATCAACTATTGTCTCAATTCATTGTTCTCCACTAAAATTTTCCCACCAATTCATACCAACACCTTGTAAGTGTAGGGTGTATATGATTTTCAAGTTCCATTGAAATAGCTCTTCATATTAAAAAAAAGTTTCCAATTCCTTTAGCTAGGCTTCGACTACTTCACCATATTCTTCCTCATTAAACTTGGATGATTTTGCATGCTTTATATCCTTACCCATTTCCATTTGTAATAAAATTCTATCTTGTTGTACCTTTTTAGGGGAATCATTAAATTGAAAAACTCTAGAGTTCCCAACCTATGAATCTTTTATTCACTAAGGTTTCCAATAGTTGCTTCTATTATTTTATCTATTCACAAAGTAGAGTAACTATTGCAATGATGTCTTTCCTATCATTAGTAGGATTGCCTACACCTACATATGAGTCCTTGATCTCAATATTAGTTCATCATATCTACCTTGTCGATGGGGTGGAAATCCCTCTCCTCCTATTTGGTGGTACTATCCCTAGCCACCCACAAGAGAGAAAGTAGAGATTAGGTAACAATTCTATCTTTGAATTGTTCCTCCTACCATTAGCTAAATGTTTAGTTAACTTTATAAATCAATAGTATTGGGTACCATTGATGTTAGCTTTTGAGGATATATGTAATGGAAGAGATCTATCACGTCTTAATAAGATGTAATAAATATGAAATAATGTGAGTATGCAATATGACTAAAATATACTATAAATAGAAATGATGTAATTACAATGCGGTATGAAGGAAATGGTCACTCTATTACTATGATTCATGAGCTAATGAGATACATTTTGCTCCATAAAAGAGCACCACTATCTACTACATTGAACTACATAAGAACTTGACTTGATACTTACTTGATATAGGAGGGCATTTATACAGGAAGATAGATTCCTTGGCCAACACTCTAATTAGTTGTACAAGGGAATACCTTGCACATTACAACTTGCATATTACCACTTGTACATTTGTTACATTTATTGAAGTAACGAACTAACTTACCCATAAAGTAATCTCCTACTCTAACTATGTACCTAAGGTGGCACATTTACTTGACCTAAATGATGTAATATACTCTAACTCTAACACCCTCCTGTATTACATTATTTGGGTATTGAATATTTAATCTTCAATATGAATATTTTTCTTGAGTATGGTGTTTGATTTGATCAGGTTCTTTCATCAATTAAATTTTGCTTTGGAGTCTTCCTTTATCTGAACCATCTTCTTCTTCTTCTTTAGATTTTCCTTTGAGTCTAGTTTTTACATTCTTGTAGGTGGTAGTACTACTGCTAGATCCCTATAAATATGTTTCCCCTTGTTTGTTCTTACTCTATACAAAAAATTCTTTCAAGATATCAAGATAAGATCTTGGATTAGTGGATCTTGAGGTATCAATACTGCATGAGGATTGAAATATCCTTTTTAAGTATGATTCACTTAGTTCAAATTTCCTTTTATGAGTTTATATCAAACTTTGTAGTTTTGTATTCTCATTCTTGTAGCATTTGTATGTAAGTAATGCCATATATAAAATGCTTACTAAATCTAAGAAAAGTGGAATGTCATCTTTCCATTCTCAATTGCTTCTTTGAGTTGAGCTTGTATATATTGTTCCATGGTATCAAAATCATCATCTAAGGCTTCACTATGAATCATTTTTTTAAGTAAAATATAAATATGCCTCACCTTTTATAGATAGATTCATGATTCTAATTTTTATGGCACATGATTTTTCCTTTTTAGAGTTATTATTCATGTATTTGTTTGTTGTATTCCTTGGTGTATAAATATTATAGCTTCTTTTAAAAATTCCTTTGATTGGAATAGAATCTTATGATATAGAATCTACCTTATAACTCCCTAGTTATGATCTTGATTCAATAGAATATTTTTAGCTTAGGCTTTGTAGGCTTCATCAACCTAGTTAAGATATGTGAATTAATAGAATCCTTGTAGGATTTGTAGACACCTTATGATTCCCAAATGGATTGAGGACTTGATAAATTTTGAGTGAATGCTATTATTATAAATTTTTGTATAATGCCTTATGTCTCCCTAGTAATTTTGGATATGCTAGATGATAGATAAAGTGATTTTGGAAATAATAGTTCAATTTTGAGTTGATTTTATAAAGTTTTGTGGATAGAAAATATCAACTTATTTTACACCTTGTTTCTCCTATTGAACTTAAGCACTTTCTAGTTTTATGAGGTTCTATTTGTTGAAATTATTTTGTCCCTTTAATGTAAGTTTGAGACAAGTATAGTAATTAGTTCCCAACTCTTGATTTTCCTTATAGAACATTTTATTATAGCCTTTGATAGTATGATATTTAATATTTCAAAATTCCAACTACCTATTTTGGTATAGTATTCCTTATAACTCCCTAATATGGAATTTTATAAAACAATAATATTTGCAATGTTAGATAATTAATCTATCCATGTAGAAATCCTTATTTATCCTATGCTTTAGATTGCAAATATTAGGCTATTAATATATATATTCCTTTCTAATATTAATTTAAAATATGGTTGATTTATCTTAATGTTTGAACCTTATATTATACCTTATATCTCCCTCTTAACAAAAGCAAATTGGAATAATATACAGTCTTATGTTTTTGATACCCCAAACCTCTATGTATATATCATTGATTCCTAGACGTAGATGACAATACTCTTTAGTGCTCTTTTGACCATTATCTCCAATGTATGGACATAGAATTTAGCTTCTCTTTAAATTGGATGGTAAATAGTTTCTTTGATGGCACTACTTGGACAACGGATGATTCAAATCTGACCACTTTGACTAAGAGTATTCAATGCTATCTTCCTATTTTTTTTATTATGTCGATGCTATTGTGTAATTATACCATAATATCAGATTCTAATGCTAATATGAACTTGACCTTCAATGCTCAACTTTTATTTGACTTAATTCTGATGCTTTCTCCAATATGGATGCTTCTAAACATAATTAAATCTTCCTCCTTTTGGACAAGTGGTGAATGGGAGTTGCAAATTAGAATTATTTCAATGCTCATGTAAATATAATGTACATAACCTCCTAAATATTCCTTATAATGCCTCTTGATTAGGTGCTTGAAATTTCTTGAGTGTTAAGATTTGGGATGACACCTTAGAATTTTTGTGCCAAGTGGCACTCAAGGTCTTTGCATGTAGACCTTTACTATAATGTTCCAAAAATAATGTTATAACTCCTCTTGCCTTCTCGTATGCTTATTTCTTGGCTTGCTTCATTTCTTGGATAGAAAACAACCTTTTTATTTTGCACGCATTTTTATGACGATGTTAGATGGTGCTAGTTGTTATGCTCCTTAGTTCTATGGAGATCTGAATGGCAGTTTTATAACTAACCTTGGTGCTTCTTTTAGTGTACGTTATTTTCCAAGTTTGAGACCTTGGATATAGCATATTTTCCTCTTATTCTCTATGCTTTCAACATGCTTATTTTTGTGCTCCTTTGTAGTGTAGATAGTCCTTTGTAATAGCTTCATTCCATGTTGATAGAAGTAGATTTTGATGCCTTTTTATGTATATTAGCACCCTTTAATATAGACCTTTATGTTTTCCTTTTTTTCCATGTATATATAGATTGATAATGGCTTTAAGTGGGCTTTGATATTGTAGGTAAATTCTTGCTTCTAGATGCTTTGACATTGAGCAATGGTGTATTTTGACACCTTAAATATTGAGCAATATGTGCTCCTCGGTGACTTTCTTTTCTTTCTTGAAACCTACCCTTATACCTGCTTGGATGACGACCGTTCTCTTTCTTGTATTAGAATACCTTTTATCCTTCTTGAATGGACAAGAATGGTGCTTGTATTATATATATTTTGCACCAATATGATGGGTCGAATGTATCTTTATGAAATGCTTCTTTCCCTTTTGATGAGACACTCCATTTTGAAGTAGAAAATTTCACACTTATTCTTTTAATAAAAATCTAAGTGTACTTTAAATCTAAGACTCTCCAGATATCGATTTGAAACTTCTATTATTGTTTCTATTGTGGATTTCTTCTCCGCTACTTTGAGGAATATGATCTAATTTTTGTGTCTTATTTGGACCACAAAATGTTGTAGGTTTTGTGCACCAAATAGTGTCTTGAGACACTTTGATAATCTACTGGTTTTTTGCCCTTGATCTTTAATCAACAAACACAAACTAACCCTTTTGAGAGTAACTAGTTAGAGATCAACTAGTATAGTGTCAATGCACTTTTAATGGTAACAATAATCTCACCTTATTTCTCCAAAAAATAATTAAAATAGTTTTAGATGCACGTAATAATATTTTCAACTTTTAAGAGTAATCTGTAATTTACTCTTAATGAATATTCTACAATTTTTTACTACAATCAATATAGTAGGATATAGTCTTATTGATTTCTAGATAGAAAATAGGTATATGATAATTTTATTTCTTTCAAAAATATCCAACTCGTATTTAATGTGCAAATAATCCTTAAAATAAAAAATTTCTTTTTGCACTTGAAGACTATAATGCAATCTATATTTCTCCAAATTTTAATCCAAATATGGTGCTTAATATACTTTGATAATGAACCCTTATTTGAATTTCAACTAATTGCAACATATTTTCATACCTTTTTATGGACTTTAAAGTAGATGTAGATCTTGGTATTTTTGATTCACCAAGTTGCTGCCTTGCAATGGTTGAATTCATAGCTTCTTGTTGGTTGTCCAAAACAACTTCCTACTTCACCAAACTATAGCCTTGAACTTTATATCTTGAGCCTTGGATTTGGTGGCTTGATCCTTCTAGTGATCTTTGCATTTCTTTTGTAGATTCAAATAACTCATTTCTATGAACTATACCTCCTTGATGTGAGAGGTAATAGCCAAATATCTTGGATTTGGTAGGCTTCTTCTATTTGAATATTCCTTCAAGCTTCTTATTAAATTTTGACTTAAAACATGATCTTCTTCTTCTCATATTATGAATATCTTTGTTATAATCACAATGACACTGAGAGGGGGGGTGAATCAGTGTGTTCTTTAAAAACTTAAAAGCAATTTAGAATTTTAAATAAACAGCAGCAGATTAAAACAGAAGTAATAAAAGTACTAAGAGCATCACACATAACACGGCATTTTAACGAGGTTCACCGATGTGGCTACTCCTCAAAAGATTTGCTTGGACTACCATCCAAATCCGAGTCAAATGCAAAGCTCCAACTTTACATAATCATTCACCAGCACCAAGCGGTAAGAGGCACCAACCCCTAAGTTTTATCTGCTACAACAGAATGGAGCACCAACTCCAATTTTTCCAGCACCAACTGGAAAGAGGCACCAACCCCTTTTTCAAGCTACAACTTGAAGATAATAATAAAAATTGCAGAATGTAAACTTTCACCTCAATTATCACGATCTGCTATTTTTTTGCGATCTGCTGCTTGTCGGCATTCGACTGCTGCTGTGAAAAATGATTCGCACTTTTTCAACCACTCCTCTATATCTCTCCGCGTTCTCTGCTGCAACTTCATAGAAATATCACTTCTACAGCCAGCACAGCTTGTCATTTCACACTCGGAACACGACTTCTGCATACCGCGTTCTTATCTTCTCTTCGCACCACTCACACTACTGCACCCGAACTTCATACACATATATCACATCACGCTCCCTTTTAAACTCGAAGAACCCTTGCTTTTATAGAAGAAATTTTAGAGGCAAACCCTAGAAGAACGTTGACTGAGAAACCCTAGAATTTGTCAGCTGCCAAACCCTAAAATCCGTCGGCCCAGATTTAACTTTGTCGGCCTCAAACTCTTCTCCACCTTCGTTACCTTCCTGTAGCTTATTGCCGCGAAATAGTAACACGTCGGCCCTTTTTAATTTAATTTAATATTCTAATTTAAATTTTTAATAAAATAAAAATTTAAACTAAATATTTAAAATTAAATATCTTCAACATCGGGGCATCTTTTTCAACAAAACGAAGAGCCAACTTGGGTTTTAAGAAAAACCCATTTCAAGTCTGTTATCCACTGCATCCTTGGATCTGACTTCCTGTGTTGACAACAATGACAATCCTTCTTGCTCAACAATCTCCCCCTTTGGAATTGTTGGCAACACCTGTATACATTTTTGTAACTCTTCTCCCCCTTTGTCAATAATACCAAAGGGCTGCTGCAGACTCTCCCTGTGTCCATCCTCAATCTTCTCAGGCACAGTTTGACTCCCCCTGAGTCCATCCTCACACTTCTCAAGCACAATTTGACTCCCCCTGAGTCCATCCTCAAACACTCAAGTGCTCCCCCTGAGAAGGTGATCCCTGTAGCTAGTCACTTCTTAGGAAGTGTGACTACTCCTAATTTGCTTCGAAGATACTCAAATACTTCCTTGGGCAAAGGTTTTGTAAAAATGTCTACTACCTATTCTGTAGTTGGGACATAGTCCAATCCGACTTCTCCTTACGCAACTTTGTCTTTCAAGAAATGATACCTTATAGCAATATGCTTTGTCCGTGAGTGCATTACTGGATTCTTAGAAATGTTGATTGCATTGGTGTTGTCACACTTTACTGATATTGGTTCACTAAAATTAATACCAAGATCTTTCAAGGTCTGTTTCATCCACAAAACTTGTGTGCAACATGTTTCTGCTGTAATATACTCTGCCTCGATTGTAGATAAAGACACTGACTCTTGCTTCTTACTGTGCCATGCAACCAATCTGTCCCCCAAATAGAATGCTCCTCCACTGGTACTCTTCCTGTCATCAACACATCCAGCCCAATCTGCATCTGAATATGATATAAGAGTGAAATCTTTGCCTCTTGGATACCACAATCCATACTCCATGGTGCCTTTGAGATATCGAAAAATCCTTTTAACTGCTGTTACATGAGTCTCTTTGGGACTGGCCTGAAATATGGCTACCATGCACACTGCCTGCAAAATATCAGGTCTGGTTGCAGTTAAATATAGTAAGCTTCCTATCATTGATCTATACATGGTTTGATCTACAGGTGGAGATTTGTCTTCTTTACTTAACTTACAGCTTGTTGTCATGGGAGTACTGACTGGCTTACTATCCTCCATAGTGAACTTCTTTAACATCTCTTTCACATATTTGATTTGGGAAATGAATATACCTTTCTCATTATGATTAACTCTGTAGTCCCAAAAAATAAGACAGTTCACCAATCATTGACATTTCAAATTCATTATGCATCTTGTTTGCTAGGTCTTTACAAGATTCATCTTTGTTGCTACCAAATATGATGTCATCCACATAGACAACAAGAACAATGAGATGCCCATCTTCTGTTTTCACATACAGATTGCTTGTCCACTAAACCTTTCTTGAATCCCTGTTGAGAGAGATAATTATCTAGCCTAGCATACCATGCCCGTGGTGCTTGTTTTAATCCATACAGTGCCTTCTTTAATCTGTAGACAAGGTTAGGATCTTCATTGATTTGAAAGCCATCTGGTTGTTCAATATAGACTTCTTCTTCAAGTTTCCCATTTAAAAATGCAGATTTAACATCCATACGATAAACTACGAAGTTCTTGTAAACTGCTAGTGCCAAAAACATCCTAATAGCTTCTAATCTAGCTACTGGTGCGAAAGTCTCTTCAAAGTCAATCCCTTCGACCTGTGCATAGCCTTTGCAAACCAGTCTTGCTTTATTTCTAATGACCTGACCGTTTTCATTTAACTTGTTGCGAAATATCCATTTAGTGTCGATTACATTCTTGTTTGCGGGGTCTAGGTACTAACTCCCAAGTTCTGTTCTTTTCAATCTGATCTAACTCTTCATTTATTGCCTTCATCCAGATGTCATCTTTGCTTGCTTCATCTATGTTTTTGGGCTCAATGCTGGATAAAAGAGAGTAATTACTTATTACTTTCTTTCTTGTCCGAATACCAGCTGTGGGATCTCCAATTATTTGGTTTCTAGGATGATTTTTCTGCCAATTGCCCATTCTGAATTTTTTGTTTTCTTGTACCTATGAGCCATCCGATAAGTTATCTGCATCAGCCGTATCTGTATTTTTTGTGTCATGTACTTCATCTCCTTCAATGACTTCTTCGTAGATTGGATAGTTTTCTTGAAAATTAACTATTTGTTTCCTCCCTTCATCGAATTTAACGTCTGCACTGTCCACAATTTTCTTGAGTCTCTTGTTGTAGCATTTGTAAGCTTTGCTGTGTGGAGAATAACCAACAAACACACCTTCATCTGCTCTATCTTCAAACTTTCCAAGATTGTCATCTGTTTTTCTGATGTAGCACTTGCAGCCAAATACTTTGAGATGTTTTGTTGTTGCTTTCCTACCAAACCACAGCTCATACGGAGTTTTGCATTCATGAGTTCTTAACATATACCTATTCTGAATGTATACTTCTGTGTGAACTGCTTCTTTCAAGAATCTATCTGCTATTTTGCTTTCTGCCAGCATGGTGCGTGCCATTTCTTGAATTGTTCTATTTTTCCTCTCTGCTACACCATTCTGCTGAGGAGTTAAGCTTGCTGAATATTGTCTCCTGATGCCATATTTTTCACAGTATTCTAAAAATTCATTCGAAATAAATTCTCCTCCTCTGTCTAACTGCAAGCATTTAATCCTTTTCCCTGTTTCATTCTCTACCAGCTGTCTGAAAGTTCTGAACATTTCAAAGGCTTCTGATTTATCTTTTAAGAAGAATATCCAAGTCATTCTGGAAAAATCATCAATGCACAGCATAAAGTACTTGTCCCCGTTTATGCTTTGAGTCCTCATGGGTCCGCATAAGTCTATGTGAATAAGTTCCAAAGGCCTGCTAGTGTGATGTTCTTTTGTTTTAAACGAAACTCTGGTCTGTTTACCCTTCTGACATGAAGCACACATACTATTTGCAGGTTTTTTAATGATTGGAATATCTCTCACTGCTTGTTTAGCGCTAACTCTTACCAGATTATCAAAACTTATGTGTCCAAGCCTCTTATGCCACAACCAGTTCTCTTCTTCTTGTCCCATGAAACACATACCTTCTAAAAATTTTGATAGTGTGTACAGATTGCCAGACGTCCTTGAGCCGGTTGCTATTAATTTCCCGTTCTTTGTTTTTCGACTTCACAACCCTGCTTCTTGAACACCACTTCATGTCCTTTGTCACAGATCTGACTCACACTTAACAGGTTATGTTTCAGACCATCCACATATAGAACTTCTTCTGACTTGATTTTCCCTTCACTTATTTTGACCGATCCTTTACCTATTATTTTGGCTCCATCATTATTGCCGAACTTCACAGAACCACCCTCATATTTCCGAAGATTTTCAAATTTCTGTCTATCACCTGTCATATGACTTGAGCGACCACTATCAAGAATCCACGGTACATATTTATTCCGAGCTCTAAAAGCGATCTGCACTATTAAGGATTCTGTTCTTTCTGAAAGTTGTTTCTTTTGTTTCCATTCTGTCTTAACTATGTTGTTGGGTTCTAGCTGAGATTTTCCCTTTTCAAAATTTTGCATATATCCTTCAGAAGAACTACTATTGTGTTTTGCCTTATATGGTTGAGTTCTTCTTTTCTGAGGTTGAAATGAAAAAGACATACTACGGAAATTTTTGGCAATATGCCCAAAGTTGTGACACTTAAAGCACTCTCTTGCATAATTCATTAAAGGAGCAAACACATTTCTACTAGTGAAACTTCTTGGACCTATATTGTATTTGCGATCGGCAATTTTATGCCCATAATTATTACATTTAAAACAAAAACCATAGAAATAATGAGTAAACCTGAAAGATGGTCTTGGCCAGGTTGTTCCTGGAGCCTTGGATCTTCTATTCTTTTGATGTGTGACCTTAGTAAAGCCATCATTGTCAGCTGTCATTTCAGGTCTGGCATTATATCTTTCTTTTGCTTGATTCGTTTTACTTTCCATAGCCTGTTTCTTGTCTTTGTTTTTTTCACTTTCAACATTGCTTGTTTTTGGTTCAGTTGATGATTCTCCTTTAGTAAAGCCGAGACCAAATTTGATTCCTGTGGATCTTTGATCGCTCAGAATTTTGTCCAGTTTCATCGAGCTTTCTTCACGTTTTAGATGACAATTGATTTTTCGATCCAGCTCTTGTATTTGTATTCGGAGACTCACATTTTCTTCTTCCAATTTGCAGCAGTGGTCTATCTTCATAGAAACCTGTATTTCCAGATCTTCAGACATTTTCTTGTATTCTTCAGTCTGTGTTTTTAAACTGGCAATAATGTCGTTTGCATCCTTAAGTTTCCTTGTCGAGTTTTTCATTCTTCTTTTTCTTCGATTCCCATTCCGTAAGAGCAGACACTAGCTCACCCTCTAAATCAACTTCAGCCTCAACTTCTTCAACTTCAGAGTTCATCCCCTCTATGTTCTCTGATTCGTCTATTTCAAACGCCATAAAAAGAGCCTCACTTGTTCCTTCTTCAGAGTCTTCATTGGAACTGTCCTCTGAAGATTCTACATTTTGGGAGATAAAGCTTTTCTTATTAAACTTACCTGCAGTGTCTGTTGGAGCGGTGGCAGGAGCTTTGTAACCATTGACTACCGCACCCCAGATGTCAAAGCCCAACGCACTGAGATAAGTCTGCATTCTAATTTTCCAGAACGCATAGTTTGTCCCATCAAACATTGGCGCTTTGTTCGAAGAGAATCCTTCACCACTTGCCATTGTGTAAATTCCAAGATCACCTTAGTTGTTTAAGCCTCTTCAGGTACTTGGCTCTGATACCAATTGTTATAATCACAATGACACTGAGAGGGGGGGTGAATCAGTGTGTTCTTTAAAAACTTAAAAGCAATTTAGACTTTTAAATAAACAACAACAGATTAAAACAAAAATAATAAAAGTACTAAGAGCATCACACATAACACGGCATTTTAACGAGGTTCACCGATGTGGCTACTCCTCAAAAAGGACTGCTTGGACTACCATCCAAATCCAGTCAAATGCAAAGCTCCAACTTTACATAATCATTCACCGACACCAAGCTGGTAAGAGGCACCAACCCCTAAGTTTTATCTACTACAACAGAATGGAGCACCAACTCCAATTTTTCCAGCACCAACTGGAAAGAGGCACCAACCCCTTTTTCAAGCTACAACTTGAAGATAATAATAAAAATTGCAGAATGTAAACTTTCACCTCAATTATCACGATCTGCTATTTTTTTGTGATCTGTTGCTTGTCGGCATTCGACTGCTGCTGTGAAAAATGATTCGCACTTTTTCAACCACTCCTCTATATCTCTCCGCGTTCTCTGCTGCAACTTCATAGAAATATCACTTCTACAGCCAGCACACTGTCATTTCACACTCGAAACACGACTTCTGCATACCGCGTTCTTATCTTCTCTTCGCACCACTCACATTTCTGCACCCGAACTTCATACACATATATCACATCACGCTCCCTTTTAAACTCGAAGAACCCTTGCTTTTATAGAAGAAATTTTAGAGGCAAACCCTAGAAGAACGTTGACTGAGAAACCCTAGAATTTGTCAGCTGCCAAACCCTAAAATCCGTCGGCCCAGATTTAACTTTGTCGGCCTCAAACTCTTCTCCACCTTCGTTACCTTCCTGTAGCTTATTGCCACGAAATAGTAACACGTCGGCCCTTTTTAATTTAATTTAATATTCTAATTTAAATTTTTAATAAAATAAAAATTTAAAACTAAATATTTAAAATTAAATATCTTCAACACCGGGGCATCTTTTTCAACAAAACGAAGAGCCAACTTGGGTTTTAAGAAAAACCCATTTCAAGTCTGTTATCCACTGCATCCTTGGATCTGACTGCCTGTGTTGACAACAATGACAATCCTTCTTGCTCAACAATCTTGAGGTCTTCACTAGATTATTATTTTGGATTTGGAACTCCTTTCTAAATTATTCTTCTCTTGGGCTTGTTGTCATATGTCAATAATTGTCCTAAGTCCTTCACTATCAAGAGCTTTCTCCTTGGTACTAGATTTATTCAAGTTCTTCTAGAAAATATTTTGATAATGCTTCTATGATATCTATAATGAGGCTCTCCAATACTTCTTCTTTTACTCCTTTGAGACCTCTCCAAGGTCTTATATCTTGTAGCTTCTCTGGTATTCCAACTGAGACCTTTTATTCAAACTTCTACTTTTGGAAGTGTTGGTGATGAGATCTTATTCTAGGATCTTTGATTCTACTACTCTTATATTTGTATAGGACTCTCCCAGTCCTTCTCTTTCTTCCAATAATGGAAGTTATTCAATGAGATTTACTTTAGATCTCCTTAGCTTCTTTTGAAATAATTATTTAATCAGTAAATGAGATCACCAATGTCCTATTTCTTAGACTCTTCTTTGAAGTCTTCTTTAGGAACTCCTTTCTAGAGTTTTCTTCTGAATCAAGAAATTTTATTTGAAGTAATATTCAAGAACTCTTATTTTAGATTATTCTTATAAATTAGGAATTTATCTTCTAAATCCCGAAATTTTCTCTAAAATTTTCTTCAAAAAATCTTCTTTGGAGTTTACTTCTAAATCAGGAATTCTTCTTCTAAATCAAGAATTCTTCTCTGAATTTTTCTTCAAAATTAAGGCTTCTATGGCCTTCTTCTTGATCAAGGCTTCTATGGAATTTTCTACTTCAAGGCTTCTATGGAATTTTTTTCTTTGGCCTATTCTTCTTCTAGGCTTCTTTGGCCTATTCTTATTCTAGGATTCTTTGGAAGTTTCTTCTTTTGCACTCTGCATGTATTAATATTGAATGGAGATCACCAATCTTCTATCTCCTTCTTGACTCATCTTCTAGAGTCTATTATTCCTTGAGTCTACTATAAGGCTACTATGGCCTTTTTATTTACTTTTGAACTTTATAGGATTACAACTCTTATAATGAGAGAATTCTCAAGGTCTTTGAAATATTTAGTCTTATCCTTGCTATTGCAAGTGGTGGAATGATTCTAAGAAGATATTCTTCTTAAATCTCTTTTAGGAATATTCCCAAACTTGTTTGAATATCCATTTCCTACAACAAGTTGTTATAAAGTGAAACAAAAGAACTTATAAATCTAGAGATAATAATATTCACTAGTTTATTTGTCAATCTAGTGGAATGAATGTTGAGTCCTAGTCTTCACAAGTTTTTTTGCAACTCTGCGAAAAGACTCTAGCCAAATATATTCTCAAAATATTTGCAACTAATATTTATTTTAGTCCTCACTTGTGATTCTTTTCCTATTCCTCTTGACCTACTAAAATTCTCTTATTATGGATGTAGGCCCTCCTATCTCGATTCACTATGGTTCTAATACAACTATTATCTTTTAAGGATATATGAAATGGAAGATATCTAGTACAGGTTCTAATAATATGCAATAAATATGAAAGAAATTGAGTCTGCAATATGACTAGAATATACTATAAATAGAAATGATAAAATTACAATGTAGTATGGAAGAAATAGTTACTCCATTACTATGAGCTAAAGAGCTACATTATGCTCCATACAGGAGCACCCCTATCTACTACACTACACTAGATAAGAAATTGAATTGATCCTTATGTTATCTATGAGGTCCTTTATATGGGAAGATATATTCCTTGGTCAACACTCTACCTAGTTGTACAAGGAGAAACCTTGCACATTACAACTTGCACATTGCCACTTGTGCATTTATTACATTGCTTGAAGTAACTGGCTAACTTCCTCCTAAAGTAATATTCTACTCTAACTGTGTACCTAATGTGGTACATTTACATGACCCAAATGATGTAATATACTCTAACTCTAACAATAAGATACCCTAAACCCTATGATATAAAACCCTTTAATAATTCTATACCTAGGTTTTGCACAAGGAAGCTTATAGTCCTACGACCATGAGCTTTGATACCAAATGTTATGACCCAAAATTTTCAATCCTAAAATTTTCATTCAAAGCATGAGTTGTTATATATATGTGAGACATCTTCACATATTAGGAGTTGTTCTTTTCCTTATAAGAAATTTTTCTAAGCTTCAGTTAAAGACCCTGATATTCCTTAACTAAGTTGTTTGGCCATTGAAATTTTGTGTGAATCCCTTTCCACTTAGACCCATATCAAGGCATGCCATCCCTACAACTTACATAAGTCTATTTATGTAAGTGTACAATGTGTAATTTTAAATTCAAGCTATCATTTTCCATTACTCTCAATGAGCTAGTTGTCCCCATCTCATTTTATTGAAATGGTATGCTAACTATCCCTGTTTCATTCTATCGAAAGGGTATGCTAATCACCACACTATAAATAAATCCATGTATGTAGATACAATCAAAGTATAGGTAATTTACTATTTATCTCATATTTTTAAATCATATAGCCTTCCCACTAATAGGCCTCTTCCCAAAATTACTCCATATATACATATGTTAGATAGTCCTTCTTCACTATGACAATATGAGGGTTCATTACGGTAAGGTTATTAATAATTCCATATTGATAGAATTTCTTGACAAGTATTGAAGCATATTTGGTAAAATATGAAACCATAAATATTTACTATTGTTTAAAGTACTTATAGATTTCATTGGAAAATTTTACAAAGCAAGTCCAAAGATAAATAAACTTTCCACAAAATCATGAAACAACTCAAATATCCTAGGAACCCTCATGGGGAATAAACCCAACCTTATAATCATTTATTTGTTTCATTTCATAAAGTAATTGCTTTCATACAATGAGTTGGAGGCATTCCATAATGCCTTTGCTTACAACTTAAGAATTTTCCTAATTCTTATGCCAATTACAATATAATATGGTCCTTTGATTCATACAAATAACCTGATTTTATACATTATGAAAAAGGTACACCATAATGCCTTCTCTTTCGATATAAGAGTTATTTAATTCCTATGTCATTACATTATGAATTAAACCTGCATAAATACAATTGGTTTTATTTCTTATAAACATATTCCTCTAACATTTAGATATTTCGATAATATTAAAGAAGACCCCATAATATTCTCTCATGGTCTCATTAAAAAGATATTAAAGATGTAATATTGTAATGCCTCTTTCTCTCTTATGAATTGAGTATACATAAAACCCTAAAATATTTCATAATTCAATACAATTTTAGTACATTTATAATGCAATACAATGTCAATCCCATAATACATGTTCTCAATGATTTCATAGTAAAATATCATTTCAATCCCAATAAGGGAGTGGTTTATCTATATTTTCTAACATATTGACATGAAATACATTAGCAACTAAAGGTGAAGAACCTCTATGCATTTTGATATCTAAGTTAATCGCATTTACCGATATAATAGCTTCAATAAAATAGTCAACTTTAGACCTCTTCTTCATTACCATTTTACTATAATATGAATTTTGTTACCACATTAACGTAAGCACCTTCACATCAATATAAGCACTTTAATATTTACATATTATAGATCTATTTGACCTTGCAACAATATTTATGTAATGACCCAATATTAATTCAATATCTAATCTATTCATAAACCTATGTCATAAAGACTCATTTGCTTTATAAGCCAACATCATAAAAAAATTTCAACGACTAAACATCTCAGAATATCATAAGCATTACAATTAAACACCATGAAATAACAATGTCCAATCATCACAAAATTCCTTATATAACAAAATAATATTTTGATGGGTCATGAGTAATCTGAAAGATAATCCACAAATCAAGTTGGTTTAATGGTAGGAGTTAGATTCAACCACTCATCCCTCAAGATGCGCTACATAATAGTGATATATCCACCATATGGTGGTCTTACAACTGCTACATGGTGCTCATAATGATATGGGGTCTAGCACATTATGAGGTACCCTTAGTCCCCTTCATATCCCATGTGGGATATGGAGGAAAAGGGGGCGAGCGACCCCCACCATTGCCTCGCTCACATGGTGAGAGAATGTTGCACACCCATGGTGTGATGATCATACCATAGCTCAAAGGAGTGCTTTAATATGATTTAATTATTGCACATAGTAAATCCTAATGGTTTTAGCCCATTATATCATATCAAGTGAAAAAGAGAATGAGAGAAAGAAGATCTATACAATATCTTATTATGAGAATGGAGTAATACAATCCGAATGGAACTATGAGGCCCTTTATATAGGAAGATGGATTCCTTGGCCAACACTCTATCTAGATGTACAAGGGAACATGTTGAGGATATTATTGTACCTTAGGATTAATTATAAGCCTAAGTTATTATTATTTATATATTTCTTATTTCTTACATTGTAATACATGAGGCATAGTATACCGACATTGGATTGTGTTTGTTATTTTTAGGATTCTTAGTTAGACTGTTAGAGATGTCTTTTATCTTCTAGTAGTTAGTTGGCATCCATTTTTATCATATTATTATATATTAGTTACAATTTGTTGGCCTTATTTGGAAAATTGTTACAACCACTGTAACCATGTGATTTTATTGTAATATTTATATATTCTACTACCACTAATGAATAATTAGCTTCACGTTTGGTATTTCCATATCAGTGGTAATCAGAACCATAGGAATTTTTAGGTGTCTAGTACAAATTTACTAGTGCACCATATCCTAGGGTAGTTGTTACGAAGATTGGATTTTTACCAGCATGTAGCATCAATTTGTGAAGCTCTTGAGGTAGTAGAGGGTGGAAATTACCTCGACACCAAATAACCCTGGAAAAGACCAAAGGGTAACCAAACTTGCCATGAGAAATACAAGAAATTATATCCTATTTGGAGATTGAAGAAAAATTTATGTTTGCTATGAAGATCAGAGAGAAGAATTGAGGATTTTATGTTGTAGATTTGAAGTTCAAATTGCACAAAATTTGAGGTCATTTATGGCCAAAAAGGAACCATTGGTACTCCTTATCGAGGGAACACCTGGACTATGAAGAAAAAAGTTGTTCAAGTGTATTTTTTAAGGATTGTTTTTACAAGAGGATAGGTTTCTTGAAATAATTTTGTTCCTCCTTGTTTTCCTTATTATGTTTCCCCCTCCTCCCTAATCGATCGACCATTTTTATCGATTGACCACCCCACTGACTAACTTCCTATTGATCTGCAGAGTTGGAACAATCTTACCCACCTCCCTTTATTCCCCTTATATCTCCATCCACTTACTGCCACCACATTTCTTACACCCTCCTCCATTCTTCCTCGAGTACCATTATGGGTCAAGCCATTTTGGCCACCTATGGATAGGTCGTAGTAGGTCAAAAATTAGATGGTACATGGGAATACCTATAGTAATACAACAAGACCAGGTCCATCGCATCCTTTCCCACATTAACTGTATCACACAGACAAATGATGGAGGTGATCTATTGAGCATAGTGGAGAAAATTATGTGTAGTTGGAGATCATAGAAGAATTGCAGGAATCTCAATGAAGCTGACAATGAAAAATATAAAAAATTAATCAAATCCTAAGGTTCTTGAACCAACCAATCAATGACGAAATTTCAACCCTAAAAATGCCTGCCAATCAGACATATATATGTGGCACCTTGTGTGTATTTTGATAATATTATCAACCAATCAAAGGGAAGACATGGTAGTTTGACATCTTTACCATTTTGTTTTATGTGAATTTAAATTCTTGATGATATTTTACAATTCAGGTGTCCATTCGTATAGTTTCGATGCTTCACGACAAAAATTGAACAAAAAAATTATGTTTTCGGTGGATTACCAATATTCCAGTGGAAAACTACCCTGTCGAACATTTCCTGATAAGAATTCAACATTGTTTTGATATTCCCAGTGATCAAATTCTGTTTTCTAGCAATGCCAAAAAAATCCTGGTAAAAATCCAATGTTTTCGATGGGTAAAACAATTTAAAGCATGGATTTAAATTTTTTGACATCATCACCTATTTTTGGTGGATGAAGAAGATAAAAAAATTTCTAGTGATAATGTTTGACTAATGGTTTTTGAATTCTCAGTAGTCATTTTTGTTTTTGATAGGGTGTCACCGTTTTTGGCCACTCTGGTAGCCAATAAACGTCGGTAGTAGGTTTGTCGATTTTCCAGCAAGTGAAAATATTTTAGTTTGCAAATACATTAGGATATTTATCCCACATAGCCCACATTATGGGCTATTTAACCTTCATAAGTACCAATGTGCATGAAATAAGGTGACCACCACTTGGTGGTCACCCTTCAGTGCACTCCAGCATGTGCATTGGTTGGAGGTACATATGATGGACATTGGTCCACATATTGGTTGATTGGGCACTTCTTGGTGGAAAGGTAGTTTGTCCAATTGGAACTACCACCAATTTTTGTAGTCTACATTGACTCTAGAATCTGACCATACCGTGCAGTTGACTAGTGCATTGACCTACACAAAAAACAAAAATAAATTACCATAAAGAAGAATTTTGAAATTGTTTTTCCTGCCTTTTCAAAATTTACCACCAAAAATGACCATTGGAGTGAGTTTAAAATTTAAATTTTAGTGCCAAACTGCAAAGCAAAGGTGAAAATCAAATTTTCTTTCAATTTTTGTAAACTTTCAACATTCTCTTTGCAAAATTGATTAATTTTTGCCTCCAAAAGTTGAATTTTACAATTTTTAAGGGTTAACTTTTTGCAAATTTTAGTGCTAATTTTTTGTAATTACAAAATTGATGTAATTTTGTAAAAGCACTATAGTATCCCATTTTTGTAAATTGGAAGGTAAAATTTTTGTAAATCTAGGCAAATTGTGCATTAGGATTAGTTCCTAAGATCCTAGATAGTTCTTGCAACCATTTTGCAATCCTCCTAGTCTAGCATATACACGTAAACAAATGGCTTCTGAACATAAAACAAACATGGTAAATCTTACTATTGTAGTAGATATTTTGGTAGATAAAGTGAAATATATTATTGTCCAATTGACTCCTCATGATTTCAAATTTTATCACAATAATGCTAACAAAGCAAAATGTGAGGTTAAACTATATGATGGATCAAATGATCCTGATGTCTTGTATACATGGATTTAGATATACAAACTTGGTTCACCTATGCTAAAATTCCTGAAGATGAACAAGTTACCTTTGCCATAGTCAAAATGACAAACGTAAAAAAAGTTTGGATTGTAGAAAGATAAATCCATAATTTTTCCATGACTTGGAAATAATTGATCCAAATTTTGAAAAAATATATTTTTACACCAAATTACCAAAGTGACTTCATGACCAAGTGGTATAGATTGAGGTAAGCCTATAGTATGTAAGTTGTCGATTACATTTTTCAATTCAATAGGCTAAGGTTTATTCTTGGTGTGAAATATTTAGGAGAGGATTTGATTAACAAGTTCACTTGTGGATTGTAATATCAGATTTAAATGGAAATCAAGTTCAATGATTTCCTCACTTTGGATGTGGTATTCAAGCATGCCATTCTCATAGAGGAGAAATTTTGTACCTCTCATAGATCTTGACCGAACATCAGTTCCAAAGGCATGAATCAACATCAACAAAAGGTGAATAATAATTCTCATTCTTCCTCTCATTATTCTTATCCTATCACTTATCCTAAAGCATATTCTTCTTCTTCTCACACTAAATATCTTCTTCTTCAACAATGTATTGTGATTTTTGTAAAAAACATGGTCATACAAAGTCTAAATGCTTTACTTTTGAAATAATGAAGAAGAAAAAATCCCTAATTGTACAACCTACATATGAGGAACCACAATATGGTCCCATTGTGACTACAAGGATAGAATAAAAATATCTAACTTTAAAGGGTAAACTAAACAAAGTTACCCTCATGTTGAATGATTTTTCCAAGGGGTTCGTGACAATTTATTTATCACTAGAGCCCACCTTACACATGATTTTTATGTGGATTGTATCATAGATAATAACTCGTAGAATAATATCATCATGAGGATCATTTTTGAGAATTTTAAGCTCCCCACAAATCCACATCATCAACCCTATTCACTTGGGTAGAAGGATGTAGACTCCACATGTAAAATCACACACACTTGCACCTTATCTTTTTCTTTTGGTGATAATTTTGTGGACAAAGTAAGATGTGATATCACAAATACGGATTGTTGTGGAATATTTCTTGGTAAAACCTATCAATTTGATATGAATGCAGTGTATCACACTGAAAAGAACACATACACCTTGGATTTGTATGATAAAATATATTTGATACAAAGAACTACACCCACATCAGATTTGATGCTAAGTTGTAGGTAAGTTTGTAATCCATTAAGTCAAGCACTTATTTTGGATCCTACTTGCATAAGTCCCACACAAGATAAATAACAAGCACCATCAAAGACTCATGATAAATAAGAAGCTTCACTTCCACAAATTGAACAATCACAAGAGCTTGTGGTTAAGGAACCCATCACTCTCACTCATGAGAAAGATACCAACCATTCTATTGGTATAATTTTGGGTACACATATGAACACACAACCACTTGCTCCATAGAATTTGTATTTGTCTTTTCCCTCTTCCATCATTGCACATATGGAGGAGCAAGATAATGTCACTTCCTTCATTCAACATTGGTAGAGTCTTCAAGGTAAGATAACACAAGACTTGTAGAAGACTCATAAGGAGCAGTAGAGAGCAATGATCAAGCATCATAGTCCTCACTCATTTCAGGTTGGAGATAGAGTTTGGCATCCTTTGGATAAGTGATGCTTTCTAGAGATACCATATTAGGATCCTCCTTTGGTACCTAAACCTATCATCATCCCTACAACAGAAGTGGCACCTGACCATCAGATTTTGATCATTACAGATAGATTTTTTGAGATGAAGACTCATCACACTCGATAGGGTTCTTCCATTTCTTACCTTGTCACCCATTGCGATCACTTTCTATATATGGCTCGCTATATTCCTCACCATCAAATGGCCCATAAATTTCCATATTTTTTGATATCATTGGGGTTCAATGCTTCTGTGTTTGGGAGGAGTGTTGAGGATATTATTGTACCTTAGGCTTAATTATAAGCCTAAGTTATTATTATTGGATATTTCTTATTTTTTGCATTATATACATGATGCATAGTATGCCCACATTGGATTGTGTTTGTTATTTGTTATGATGCTTAGTTAGATGTTAGAGATATATTTTGTCTTCTAGTAGTTAGTTGGCATCCATGTTTAGCAAATTGTTATTTTTTAGTTACAAGGGGTTGGCCTTGTTTGGTGAATTATTACAACCATTGTAACCACTTGATTTCATTGTAATATTTATGTTCAATACCTTCATACTTTGATATAATTTTTATGTTATTGGTTCTCTCATTTCCTGTTCATTTTTTCTTGATCCTGCATCTTCATGTCTTATAAAATTTGAGCAAACACCATTAGTTTGATTAATACAATAATTAGAATGATCTTTGTTAGTATCAATATAATATTGTGCATCATTGTTTATATCAGCATCTAAATTTATGTCCATCAATTCTAGAACCATAAAAATTTTCTAAGCAATCATGAACTGTATCTAGATCACTTGTATCACATATAGCATCAATATTTATAACAAGTTATTCTACCTTTTTCAAGGATTCTAGATCACTAGTGTCAATGTTTGCATTGCAATATTCCCTTCCAATTTGACAAGAATTATGATTTACATATTTATCCATTTGAATAAGATCACTAGTATCATAGCATGTATCTATCATCAATGGTTTTGATTCTATGGCATTGCAACATGAATCTACCATCATAGGTCTTAAATCATTTGTATCACTAGAAGCATCTTTCATTTTTATCTTGTTCTTTACTTCTTCAACATTTTCATGTTATCTCATATTAGAAACATTAAGAGTGAAAATTCCTTTGTAAATTATTCTCCATAGATTGGTATGTGTAGTAAAAAAATAATCATAGTAATAATTACCATTACTAAGAACACTTTGCATGTATTTATAAAGTGTAGAATAATCCCCTTTTTCTACTTCACTAGTAATATCACCAAGCATACTGTTCAAAGCATTTGCTTCATTAATATACATTTTCTTCAAGTCTTCTATCATGTTCTTTTGTCTTCTATTCTTGTCTTTGAGAATATAATTAGAAAGTAATACCATATGCATTACTTTTCCCATATCATTACGTAATGTGAACACATATTTTGAGTTTGTTTGTGCTTCACCATTTTTTGAATTTAAGTAATATCCTAGTGTTAAAAAACTTTCATTTTTTGTCTCTCATGATTGATTTCAAAACCTTCTTTTCCTTTATAGATGTATTCTCTTGACTTTCAATTTTCTCTATCATCTTTTGTGTGCATCCTTTTAGTAGTTGCAATCATTCCTTAGTCTTTTCTAGAGGGTCATCTTGAATGTAAATTTCCTTTTCCTAGAAGTCTGAGTCTTATCCAACGATAATTAGTTCTTGTTTAAGACATAGGTTTTATTCTTCAACTAGATTTTTCAACCTATGAAGTTCTAGTTTTGAGTTTATGCTTTTGGATTACTTGTTTTCTTTTACTTTTGCTTCCATTTTCCTTTCATGTACTCTACCTTATGGATCCCTAGATAAGATATTTAGAGTTTTTTAAAAAATATTTACAAAATTCAATATTTTAATTTGATGTAGTAGACCTTATCTCTCCAATATTATCAAATTTGTAAATATTAAATCTAATTTACAAAACCTAATTGATTGATTACAAAACTTGTAATACTCTAGGTAGAATACCTTTTATCTCCTAAGTAGTTTTAGTAAGAGATCAAGTTTGTTATGATATTTTTAATTCTTCAAAGTTTTGATAAGGTTCTTTATATTTTAGTACTTATAGTTGGGTATCTAATATCTCAAAGAATTAGATCAAGAGACTAATGCAAAATACAAATTTATATCAATATTGTAAAGACTTCTTCAATTGTCTAAAGTTTTAATTTTCTAGATTTCAATGGTTTAAATTTGATGTAGAACTCCTTATATCTCCCCATTGATGAAATTTATAAAATATAGTTCTTTGAAAATAAAATATGTCTAGGTTTGAGAAGTAATTCTTATACCTCCAAATTAAATTATTTGCAAATTTGTCTTGATGTAATTTTGAATGCCTTTATAGATACTTTATCCAAAAATTTCTAAGGTAATTAATACACCTACTAAGGTTTTAAAATAAATCCTTATTTATCCTTTATATTGTAAACCTTGAATTATAATGCAAAAATAAATTTTCTCTCATGAAGTTGCTAGTGTTATTTATTACCTCCAATGATTGTGTTGCAGTCTTCTTTCTTTATCTTTTCAAATGGCACTTCACCAAAAGTATAGTATTGTCAATCAGAGGTTGACTTCCTACCAAAATAAGACTTCTTTCATAATGTTGTGAAGCTTTCAATGGTCAATTAGTGTGCTTATCTAATTAGTGTTTGTGCTAGGGATGAGGTCACGATTCTCGATGATGGTCCTTTTACTGCTAAAAGGTTTAATGGCTCATTTTAATGACATCTTGAGTGAAGTTGAAATGATTCAACACTGCATCCTTCACTGTGTGAAACTAATGTTATCTACAAATATGCTCTTCAAAAATGATGTGCTCAAGTGTCACCTCTAATTAGATGTCTAAAAATAGTGCTTATTGGTTTGATGCTAAAAAATATGGACCCTACTTACTTCACTACCTTGCCAAGGTTACCTCAGAGAAGAAAATCTATGTTGATGGTTGGCATACTTTATAGGTGGTTGAACTATCCTCTTTGCTTTATATCCACATGTGGGCACGTGATTCGTTTGATTTTGGTAATGGCTAGTCAAACGATTGATTTGGCTATCAATTTTTCTAGCTAATACACCTTTAGTAATACCTATTAATTGTTCAACTAAACAATATATGGTGACTTCAATGATGCACTCTCACTCGTAATGATTATGAATGTATTCCTTCTAAATCCAATGGTTTGTTTCACAACTAACATCTTTCTCCTCCTAAATGTGTGCATGTTATTCCATGCAGTTTTCTACTTTTGACTTCTCCAATCAATAGTGACCCTCTTGTATGATGCTTATTACTGCCTCAAAAAAATTTAGTGTGTGAATCATGTTGGATTGAAGCAAATTTTGATGGGTGCTATGGAGAGTAGAAATAGAATCTAATGTTTGAATTTTTGCTAGTGCAAGTCGCTCTCTTGGGTATGCATGCAATAGTAATGCAATGAATGTATCCTTGCAACACAGTGGTAAGATTCACTACTCTTTTGACTTCTCAAACACCACCGATATTCCTCCTACTCGACTACTGATGTGGTACCTTTACAAGTATCATACACTGACTATAAAATCTTATTTTCAATAATTATTTGCTAGCACATTTGCTTGTAATATCTAAAATGATAGATCTAATAATGAATGTAGTATTTATAAAATCTCACATCCTTCAACACTCAAGAATGAGCATTACTCTACCAGTGGATAGAAATGATTACTTTCAACAATGAGCATTACACTTTGAATGATTTAACTTGCATTGGGATCCAATATGAGCATTAAACTCTTCTTATTCCTTGTACCAAGTGATGTTCGTATGAGATGTCTTCAACATTATTTTAACCCTTAGGATATATTACCCAGTTATTACTAGTTCAATATTTTCTCCAATGCTCTACCAGTGAATTCTAGTTTGCACTTCTAGCAATATTCTCCTTCCAACATCGGCTCCAACATAGCTCCAAGGTGTATGAGATGGTATATTTTGATTGTTGTTTTTGAATTATTATTTTTATTTCTTCATTTCTAAATGTTAGTATCTTGAATAAGGTGATCTTCCCTTACAGATTTTGTAGCTTTATTTTGAATTATACATTGGTTTTCCCTTGGTTTGTATGATGGTTTTTCTTGTAGCTTTCCCTTACTTTTTGTGTAGATTTCTACGCTTATTTTATTATGGTTGTAATGTATCTTATTTGACTATATATTTTCTTAATTTTAGGGCATTGCTCAATTGATTTGAATGGTGTTTTTGAACACCTGAAACCCAGCACTTGTGAACCCTGGATTTTATCTTCTTGTTCCACCAACATTAGATGTAGGATTTGTATAGTAATAGTTTCTTAAAGACACTTAATAATATGAACTCTTTTTGGGGTATTATGGTGCTCCAATGTAGTGTTAATAGATCTTTTTTGCACCAAGGCTTTGTCTCTATTGATTCTATTTCTTTGGTTTGACAACTTCAATATTGTGTAGATAGATTTACTCCTTGCTATATAGATTGATGATTCTATGTAAGATAATCTAAAGATTTATTTTTGGCTTTTGGATATAGTCATTTACATGCTCTATTCTTTTGAGATAAATTTATTTGTTTCCTTTCCTTTTTAGACAAAACTAGAATCTCATTTTTCACTTGGATAGTTTTATAGCAATGAACCCAAGAAGATAATCAATATAAGCAATATGCTAGAGAGATTAATCTTTACACTAACCTTGACTATAATATCTAGTGCACTTATAATAATATTTAAGAGAAACCTAATACAATGCAACTCAAAAATCGTTATGGAACTTTGTAATATGCACTAATACCATCTCTTAAATAATTCTCAATAATATATGCAACTTAATATAATCCCTTTTTCTATAAGTAGATGATAGGAAGAATGTAGTTGAATCCTATTAATTTTTAGGTAATAACCTTTAACATAAACTATTTTTAGCACTTTATTTGAATACTTAAGATGCAACCTTCTATTTTACATATTTTGAATTTTGAAAAGATGCTTTATGAAGCTAAGTAGTAATCTGAATAACTGTTCAAGTAATATACCTTAATTTACTTACCTTTATTTTCTTTTGAATAAATATGAATATCTTAATGATTTTATTCACCAAATTTCTATCTAGAATTGATTTTGCTCATAGCTATGAACCTTTTTAGTATTTAGTTGTTGAATCCAGTAGTCTTTATTTTTTATCTTGTCAGATGGCGATAATTATCCCAATTATTTTATTATCAGGAGCTTCTTCTTGGTAGTATTGAATCAAAAATGAGATCACCAATCTCCTATTTCTCATGGTCTTTTCTTTGGAGTATCTCTTTGAATTTTGCAATAAGGCTTCTAGGGTCTTCTCTGTTATCAACCTCTTTTTTAGCAGTGTTTGCAAGGGGCAACACATAAGGAAGATCTAGTTTGCAAAAACACAACAAGGTTCAAGTAGTAGTAGTGCTCTCTTATGGATCTTCCTAATCCTATTATTCTACTATGGCTCTTTCTATTAAACAATTCCTAGTGGTGGCATTTGCATGCAATGGCACACAGGTCCAATTTGCAAAGACCCGAGACAATAGTAGCAATGGTGGCTTTCCCTATTCCTCTCTATATTTATTATGGATTTGATACCACTGATTGTTTTAACACCATTCCATCATATCAAGTGAAAGAGGGAACGAGACAAAGAAGAGATATACATCTTATTATGAGAATGGAGTGATACAATCTGAATGGAACTATGAGGCCCTTTATATAGGAAGGTAGATTCCTTGGCTAGCACTCTACCTAGTTGTACAAGGGGACACCTTGCACATTTACAACTCACACATTGACACTTGTGCATTTATTACTTCTTCCCCAAGTAACTATCTAACTTTACTCTAAGGTAAACTCCTACTCTAGTTATGTACCCAAAAGGGTATATTCATATGATCCAAATTATGTAATATTGTAGACACCTAAAATATGTCATGTTTAGGAGACTACTCATATGGGCATCTTTGCAAACCATATGAATGATCTTGGACCTTTCCAAGGCTAAGTAGTGGTTTTAACCACTCAATTTAGGCATCTTGGACCTATTCAACCTTAGTTGTGGATCACATTCATATCTAAGATCTCAACTATGGTTGACATCCATGACTAGGATTCTAGCTATGCTTAAGAGCTGCACCTAGTTTTGTAACTATATTGGTCTTCTGAGCCAAGCTAAATTAATTGTTTTTTTTTTGAAAATTTTGAAAAAAACTTGTATTAAAACAAAGATCAATTACAATTTGGGAAGAGACACTTCCCAACCGAAATAAGAGAGAACACATGATTACAAGAGTAAAAGAAGATTTGCAATGGAGCCAAATCTCTTGAACCAATAACTAGCTAACAGAGGTATCGGTTTGGTCTGTTGATGCAACTTGTCATGATATCGTGACACTCTTTCCGTCTTCTCCTTTGGCCACGAAAAAGCAACATGTCGTGATATCGCGACACTTTTCTCCTTTGGCCACAAAAAATCAACATGTCGCGATATTGCTACATTTTTCTCCTTTGGCCGTGAAAATGCAACATGTCGCGAAATCGTGACACTTTTCTCCTTTGGCCGTGAAAATGCAACATGTCACGATATCACGACACATTTTCTCACTTGGCCGCGATGTTGCATCATGTCACGAAATCGTGACATTTTTCTCCTTTGGCCGTGACGAAGCCACATGTCGCGAAATCGAGACACTTATCACCTTTGGCCGTGATGATGCACCATGTCGCGAAATCGTGACACTTTTTCTCCTTTGGTTACGATGATAAAACATGTCACAATATCGTGACACCTTTTCACTCTTGGTCACGACGAAGCAACATGTCGCGATATCGTGACACATTTCTCCTTTGGCCTTGATGATGCAACATGTCGCGATATCGTAACACTTTTTCACCTTTGGCCGCGATGATGCAACATGTCATGAAATCGCACCACCTTTCCTCCCTTGGTCGTGGCAATGCAACATGTCGCGATATCATGACACTTTTTCTCCCTTGGTCACGCTGATGTAACATGTCACGATATCGCGACACTTTTTCTCCCTTGGTCGCGATGATGCAACATGTCGCGATAAGCTAAATTAATTGTTACAACTACATTTGCAACCAATTCGGGTGGTTTTGAGAAAATAAACTTCTATATTATTCCTCCCAAATTCTACATGTCAGTTCTTGATCTTGGCTTCTGAAGGAAGCTAGGATGAGGAATTGGATAGGCTATAAGACAACCCTCCAAATTGGGTAAATATAGAGAAGGTATTCCAAATTTAATGCAATTAAGCCCTATCGAATTGGAGAACCAATTACACCTTGTGAAGAACAACAAGATGCTACCAAAATCTAATTTGATCATCAACCTTGCAACAATGGAGATCTCAAGAGCTTGAGGAGCAATCTTAAAAATTGACACACATCTATTGTAAATTATGATGAATCACATCGCCAATATATTCAAGAACATTGAGGTGACCCTTGATCATAAATTTCTTAGAGGGATTAGAAGTTTCAAGCCCTAATTTTGAGAGAAATAAGAGTTCTCCCTCAGTCACAATTAATAGAGCTAGCTATGCTTAAAACCTGCATATAGGGTTTGAGGTTAATTTTCCTTCTATTCTAATTGTAGAATTTCCATTTCAATTATGCATATATATTAAATTAGCCTATATTAGTCTTAATTCACATATTTGTACAGTTAATTAGCAATATTAGAGGTAAATTTACCTTCATTTGGTCACATTTGCTAGTTTTCAAGAATCTTCTTAGATTAGCTCTATTTCATGCTTTTCTTACAAATTACATGGTAGATCAGCTAGATTTACTTTTTTTAAAGAATACTTTGCAATAATTCAGCTATTTTGTAATCACATTTGTATATATTTATACTTTCCTTCAATATTAGCCATACTTCTTGCATTTGATAGGCCTCATATGCTTTTAACTGTGCTTTATATGTATGCAGGTTACAAGATCTTGTAGGCTTCAACGCATAATCAACATCGATTTCCTCTTGGTGAATAGAGAAGAAGACATCCTTATAAGACCTTAAGTAGTTTTATGGAGATATGAAGACCAATTGAAACACATCTTCCCCCATTTCAGGTTTATTTGTTAATTTTAACAATTGTATCAATATTTTTGATATCCCTAAGAGGGACAAATCTATAAAAAGACTCATTTATAAGTAAAGAGAGCTTCCCTTTGTTATTTCCTTATTTTTTTCAAATGTATGCTTAGATTACATGCGTTATTTCTTTCTATTACAATATCAATAGATGTGTGGTATCCGTAGCCCTCTACAGTGGTGATCATGATGGGACCCACAAAATTCATGGTTATTTACTGATTTTTTTATGTTTTTGTGTTGCAGGTCTTAGCCGCACTTGAAAAATGTAGAACATAGTCTAATCCATGTTTAACACCCATGAATAGCGTGTCAGTCACACTTGACAGCCACAACTAACAGAGAGTAGAGAAAAGATAGTAGACAACCCGTATCTTCATCAGATGAAGGATTCTAGGTAATTATCCCTTATTTGTAATTTTTTATTTTTGTGTTTTTCTTTTTAGTAGGATAATTAGATCATCTAGCTAAATGTTTGAGGGAAAAATTATGAAAATTTCCTTATCTGTTGTTAGCTATGGTTGACAATAGAAGCTAGCACTATTAGTTATGGTTGTCACCCATGACTAAGAATTTAGTTGCATTTCTATCCTACGATTGAGTCTGTTGCCTATGGTATAGAACAAAATCTAGAATTTAGAATGAGTGTTAGGGTTTGCATGGTTGGGGCCTATCTAAAGATCAATTTTTTATATAATTTTGCATTATATTCTCTAACAATAGCATTTAATTTTAAATCCTTTTGAAATTAAAACATCAATTTCATAGGCATGTAGGAAGAATAATGGATGCTTTGTGATGCATTTTCCTTTTATGCAAAGTTAAAATAAATCCCCACACAACACATCAAATTTAAATGTTAGTGAGTCAGAATTCATACCCAACCACTAATAGAGACCAACGACGGTGGGTGTCATATCCATCCATTTGATCAAATCCCACAAACCTTATTTTTGGCCAAGGTCGGCTCCAAGATCCAATGTAGCTTGGAAAATTTGCATGTACTTCTCTTCAGAATGTATAACACTGACCAAGTGAGACTGGGTGAGGACCAACAGGACCTGTGCTCCCTGATCGGGTATGGGATTTATCTCCATACTTTGGTGGGTTTACGTGATCGAAATTTCATTGTTGGTTGTCAAGCTATGAGTATACAAGTGAAAACCATTAAACTATACAACTATATCATCAAAAAAATACAAACACGATGAGAGATAGTTTATAATTCAACAAACCAAAAACACAAAATAGTTTAGGACTTAAAGAATTTTTTAAAAGAAATAAACACCATTGTATGCTTTGTCTTCCATAAAAAATTATAGAGGATATAATTCAAAATATGGTCAACACACAGAGAGGCCAACCTTAGTGCACAATCAGGGAGGAGGCCAAAGCTCCAGGAGACACACAAAACAATGCATTGGAATCTTGACCATAGGATCCTCTCAAATGATGTTCGATGAGTATAGAAGTTGATAATTCAATGTGTGGGGATTCTGTTTAGAATACCCCAGTTAGAAGATGTGACTTACACTCCTCATGGAATAGAGCTGAGGATGGATCAAGGACCCCATAATCCCATGCTAGAAAAATAAAAATCTACCCAATCAGGGGTAGGAATAAAGGGTTGCATCAGAGCGTAGACCCATAAAAACTTCAAATCCTAGTGGACTTGGAAATTTCACTATAGATCTTGCCACAATGGGAGTTAATGGTACACCCCCAAAAAAACCATGGAGAACTAGGCAACTTGATAGACTAGAACAAGTCCTAGGGAAACTAGGGTATAAATCCTCTTTTGTGCATTCTCACTTAGCGAGCTCACACAATGTGAGAACACATAGGTATACCATTTAGCCAAAATAGTGCTCAAAGTATTATTGTAGCGTGCATGGCCCATCCACACAAGCGGTCACAAATAATAGACTACAACATAACATGAATTTTATCTACATATACAAAGGCAAAAGTGTGGTGAATAAGTCTATCGGGGCTCACACTAGCAAATCCCTTTGAATAGAGCTAAACAACCAGAGACCTCACACTACTGATCTTATAGATTGAACTCAAAGGCTAGCTTTAGAGCAGAGGCAATGTATCTTCCAAGACCAATTAGAAGATGTGCACACAGAGTGTGAACACCTTGAACATAAGGATTCTAAGAATCAAAGGTTTCTTTTGCAATGATTGTATGAGAACAAACCCATGAATGGTTCTACAAAGTTAGAGACTTTCTAAAAAATGTGCCTTGCGAATATTTGCTTTCGTAGGGACCTACAGAGAATGATACTACTATTCTCCATAAGATAGTTTTCTAATAAAAAAATTTACAAGTTGAACTATAAGGAAAACATGTCATTCATTCAATTGAAGATATTGCCTATCAGGATTAGATATCGCAAATACATGATTTCCGATTGGTGTAATCCCCTAGGGATTTTTGCATGCTGCAAAATGAGCATTCAAGCAAAAAGCAACTAAGTATGTCTTACTAGGAGAAATCTTGTATTGTCAAAGCTATGATGGAATTCTACTTTCTTTCCTTGAGCTCAAAGAATCAACTTGGAAAATCTCTTAGGCTCATGACAGTACATGCGATGGACACTTCAACGACATGGCCATTGTCATGCGCATCCTTAAAATGGATTATTATTGGCCCACTATGGAGAAGGATTGCACGACGTATGTCAAGAAATGATTCAAATATTAGCATCATGCTAATATTATGCACTTTCAATCATAGGACTTACAACCCATTCAAGTGGCTTGGCCATTTGCTAAGTGGGGTTTTGATCTGATTGGTAATATCTCTCCCCTATCATCGGGTTGACATACATTTATTATAACGACCACCGAGTGCTTTATAAAAATGGTGGAAACAATCCTTTTAACAACAACAAGAGGAGCATGTATTATGGAGTTTATACTTCACAATATCATATGTCATTTTGGGATACCATCCAAGATCATATCGAATAATGGAACGCCATTCGAAAATAAAACTTTAAGGGCTCTAACATCCAAGTATAATATACAACACAATTTTGCAACTCCATACTATCCGTAAGAAAACAGTTAAGCTCAAGCTTCTAACAAGATAGTGGTAGAAATATTAAAAAAAAATGTTCAAGAAAACCACAAATATTGGCATATCTAGCTACCCCTTGCATTATGGGCTTATAGAACTAGTATATGGATGCCCACTGGGGCAACACCCTTTTCACTAGTATATGACACTGAGGCCATTATGCCCTTGGAATTGGAAATTCCAACCCTGTGTGTTGCATTGAAAGAGTTCATCGATGATGACACTGCGTGACAAGCTCACCTTGACCAATTGATGCTTCTTGATGAACATCATGTGAATTTTCTAGAGCATCTTCGAGTTTATCAGGAACACCTAAAATGAACTTATAACAATAAATTCCATTTGAGAGACTTTAAGTTGGGGATCTTGTACTGAAAGAAATCCAACATAACTCAAAACTACCACCGCATTTACAAGATAAATTTACATTCAACTGGTTAGGTCCATATATCATCTCAGAGTAGATAGGACTTGGAACATATCGCCTAACATCAATTGAAGGTGTTGAAGAGCCCGAGCCTCTCAAAATTCTTTATCTTAAGGTGTTCCACACATAAAATTCAAAAATTCAAAAACATTCAAAATAATAAAAATTGCAAAAACATTTTAAAAACATCAAAAAATATCAAAAAAATAAAAAAAGTAATAAAATTAAAAAAAAAATCATTGCAAAACATAAAAATATAAAAACACATTTACATATTGTATTGAATTTTAAGTTTGCATATGCATCCATGTAATTGCATTGCATTAGGCATGTTCATCCATTGCACTTGCATTAGAATAGGTTGTGTTTGCAATATTCAAAATGAAACCACATTTGTATCTTAATCATGCATCTATTAACCATCATCATCCATCACCCTTGTGATTAATTGTGTTTTTCAACACAACCCCTCCTATTGCTATAAGGAATATACTAAGGTTTTACGATAATTAAACCATACCTAGTGATCTTCTCAGATTTTTTAGAAATATTTCTTTGCTTTTGAAGATGAGGTCTAGTTTTGATAGTATCTTGCATATTTCAAAATCCTATCACTAATCAAACACATTAACAATCCTAGTTTGAACAAGGAAATATGAACACTACAAAGTGATCCTAGTCACCTTAAGCGAAAGGTTTTTGGTTGCTCATATTGTGATGCACATGGTCTAGGGTGTTGATCATTGGTAAAAGGACAAACTTCCCCCTACCCAAGAAATCCCTTGCTTACAAAAATGAACAATATTCCAAAATCAAAGCAAATCCCTTTCTCAAAATAAAATAAAAACAAAAATGCAAAATAAACAGTGATTTTCATCACTAAGCATGAACAAGTATCCCAATAAATGTGAAGAAAAGAAGGGGTGAAGAGCTTGAATCCCTAGAATATTCACTACTTGAAACCATAGAGTGATCCCCAATACAACAATGGGCTGAATGAATCATGCCCGACATTGGGGTAGTTCTAAAAAATTTATAAATGAGCTAGCTTTATGTGGCCTATATTACCTAGTGGTCTAGTCCAACTGCGTCCAAACTTAGGATCATGATGAAAATTTGGTTATCCTCATTATAGCAATGGGTCAAATGAATCCCGCCTAGAAATGATGTAATCTTATGACTCATATAATATATTAATTTGCACACACAAGGATAATGAATGTCTTGGTATTCACAACAACTTGGTATTTCAAGAGTCTAGTATGGTCATTATATGACTTTTGATTAATTAACTAGGATGTTTGAGTCTCATGGAAGACCTCAAAAAATTCTCATAGCAACAAATCATCTCATCTCATCAATAATTACATATCACAATTCTTTCATCTCATATTTGGATGTTTAAATGATTAATTCTTATGCTATGAGTTACCATTTTCATTCATGATTTTCATACATTCTAAGGTGTCATCCATTAGATTGTTAAAATCATATTACATGTATTCCTTATATTTTAAGTGATTAAAGCATACATGTTCATTTACGTTAAATCATCATCATGTAAATAATACATTACATACATTACATTGACCATATCATAACACCATAAATTATATGCATACAATTAAATCAAAATTAAACATGCATTTAACAATAAGCATTGCATCCACATATGCATACATATGTAGCATGTCTACACATCTAGATCATAGTATCTAACCACACATAAATCATCTAGCTAGTGCATATCATCAATACATCACACCCTATAGAAATAATCAAATCATATAGGTATTGCATTCATCATTGCATCCATAACATAAAATTAAAAAAAAAATATTTGCAAGCATCAACTAGGGCATTATCAGTATCATACTTCCCAAAAAGGTTCCAAAGATGCCTAATTTCTTTGGTCAAATCCCAAAAAGCTCCAAATATGCATTAGTTTTTTAGTCAAACCTATAAATGCACATATTTGCTCACCATAAGGAGTTTCATTATGGACATTAATGCATATCTATCGGTCCAAATTTTTTAAAAATTTCAAAAATAACAAATCAATAAAATCAATCAAAAATATGAAATGTGCTTCGTATCCAATTATTTACCCTATACTCTTAGCGGTTGTAGTGACTTGCGCTCCATGCAATCCGACAAGATGAGTAAATTACCATAAGGCCATTTGAACCAAATTATTCCTCAACAAATAACATCAAAATCTCAATTGAGCCTTCTATCTAGTTATTTATTATATATACTTGGCGGTTGTAGTGACTTGCACTCCATGCAATCCGAAAAGATGAGTAAATTACCATAAGGTCATTTGAGGTGAATCATCATAAATCACAAAACCATAAAAATAATCAAAAAAATAAAAAATTCAAATGCACCTCGTATCCAATTATTTACCCTATACACATGGTGATTGTAGTGACTTGTGCTCCATGCAATCTAGAAAAATGAGTAAATTACCATAAGGTCATTTGAGGTAAATCCTAACAAATTGAAAAATAACAAAAACATGACATAAATCAAAATTCAAATGCACCATATATCCATTTATTTACCCTCTACACTTGGCAATTGCAACGACTTGCACTCCATGCAATCCATCAAGATGAGTAAATTACCATAAGGCCATTTGGGTTAAATTAGTCACCGTTGAATTGAAATGTCTTCACTTAAATCCTAAAGAAGGCCATGGCGACCGAACTACCCCATGGAAATGAGGCATTCATTCTAGTTCTTCTATGACATTTTTAGCAGATCATCGAACATAGTGATTCATCACATGCTAAATGGAATTTCTACCATCTTGATTCCCTAAGAAGGCCATTATGATCAGACTACTCCATGGGATAGATATGTACAATTAATATTAATGGTTGAAATCATGGTTGTAATAGGACTTGCCATATAACAAAATACAAAAGTCTGAAATCATCCAAATTGTTCATCTTGGTCAAGTGACTCATCGCGTTAATTAATTATCCTTTCCTCATTGACTCGTTGCTTGAGGGGGTAGTCATAATATCAAATTCATAATAAAAATAAAAAAGGATCACTCGATCATGTCAAATTGCATTTATCTTACAAATAATTACTAACAACTATCATAAGCTTACCCTTCTACTAGGGCAAAAGTAAATATACCAGTTTAAATATTGAAGCTTTCCACCTATCAAAATAATTGTAGCACTTATGCTACCCAATCGTCATTGGACGTGCAAAATATTTACAAACTTAAGCCTTTCATCCCATTGGAAGCAATGATTCTAAGATGTGCATCCTTTTGCAGTACTAGGCATCTAATATTGATCAAATCAATGATAATCATTCAAACTATAACATGGATTCAGGTGGTCTATTTTTTCTCAGCATTGTATTTTCCCACAATGCATCCCAAAAGGGGCATCTGTAGACACCTAAAACGTGTCATGTTTAGGAGACTACTCATATGGGCATATTTGCAGACCATATGAATTATCTTGGATATTTCCAAGGCTAAGTAGTGGTTTTAACCACTCAATTTAGGCATCATGTGTCTATTCAACCTTAGCCATGGATTGCATCCACAACTAAGATCTCAGCCACGGTTGACACCCATGGCTAGCATTCTAGCTGTGCTTAAGAGCCATGACTAGGTATGTAACTATCTTAACCTCTTGAGCTAAGCCAAATTGGTTGTAACAACTACATTTGCAACCAATTCAAGCAATTTTGAGCAAATAATATTTTGGATTCTTCCTCCCAATTGCTCCAACCTATCAGTTTTTGATATTGTCTTCGCAAGTAAGCTAGGATGAGGAATTGGATAGGCTATAAGACCCCCTCAAAATTAGTAAAAATATAGATAATGGATTCCAAGTTGAATGCAACAAAAACCTGTCGAATTGTAGAGCCAATTGCACCTTGTGAAGAGCAACAAGATGCTGCCAAAATCCAAATTTTTCATCAACCTTGCAATAATGGAGATCTCAAGAGCTTGAGGAGAAATCTTGATAATTGACACACATCCATTGAAAATTTTGATGAATCACACCACCAATATATTCAATAACACCAATGTGACCCTTGATCATCAATTTCTTGGAGGGATTAGAAGTTTTAAGCCTTGATTTTGAGAGAAATAATATTTCTCCCTCAGTCGTGGCTAACAGAGCTAGCTGCGCTTAAAACCCACAACTAGTATTTGAGGTTCATTTTCCTTCCATTCTAATAGTAGACTTTCTATTTCAATTGTGCAAATAGATTAACTTAGCCTAGATTAGTCTTAATTCATATATTTGTATGGTTAATTAGCAATATTAGAGGTAACTTTACCTTCATTTGGTCACATTTGCTATTTTCAAGAATCTTCTTAGATTAGATCTATTTCATACTTTCCTTACAAATTACATGGTAGATTAGATAGATTTACCTATTTTCAAGTATACTTTGCAGCAATTCAGCTATTTTGTAATCACATTTACATATCTTTGTGCTTTCCTTCAAGATTATCCATACTTCTTGCATTTTCTTGATAAAAGCCTCATCATGAGAGGCCTCATATGCTTTTAATTGTGCTTTGTTATTTCATGTATGCAGGTTATAGGATCTTGTAGGCTTCAAGGCATCATCAACATCGAGTTCCTCTTGGCGAATAGATAAGTCATCCTTATAAACCCTTAAGCGGTTTGATGGATATATGAAGACCAATTGAAACACATATTTTTGGTATACCTAAGAGGGATAAATATGTAACAAGACTCATTTGAAAAATAAAGAGAACATCCCTTTTGTTATTTCCTTATTTTTGTCAAATGTATGCTTACATTATATGCGTTCTTTATTTTTGTTATAATATCAATAGATGTGTGGTCTCTAGCCTTCTATAAATATACTCTAAAAAATCCATATGTGATGGATCCAAATATTTGGGGCTAAACAAAGAAAATAGATGACACTGGTTTCTAACATGAAGAGTGCAAAGCATCAATACCCATAATTTTACTTCATTCCAATGAAGGCATAGTTTGAAAGACTGCAACTATAATTTTATCATACCCATGAAGACAATCATGAGTGCATCAATTAGATAAATATTCCTTTTCTACCATGGGTAAAGAAATATTTTTACTAATTTAATATTCCTACCATGAAGTTAAGTACAACAACATAATAATTTACAGAATAATAATCAATGAGGATACAATAAAGTGATACTAAATAAATTTTCTAACTAGATGGAGATACATCATAAGTATTATTACATCACATATAAGCAATATCTTATTGCACCAAGGTCTTTCCTTCCAAAAGGAAATATAGCAAAAGCAATAGAGCATCACAAGCTTTTTTTCCAAAGAAAAACATAACAACTTCTACCATATGCCAAATGGAAACACAACTCATATCTACTTATCCACTACTTGATTTATACAAAAGCATGGATATACCTATCTCAATTTCTTATTTCTAGCAAAAAGAATGTATAGTCCTTCAAATATTACTTACACATAAAAATTTCAATTGAAAGGCACAGTTTCCTCAACCTCGTACCTAGTGTCTCAGCCCAACAATCACTCATAGTGTTCTAGCAAAATTTAGACATCACTATGATTAAACAAAATTACAAATTTTTATCAACAAGCCATTGTTCCCATAATCTAGAAACACAATTATCCAAGCATAACTTCAATACCATATGTGCACAACCTAGGGGGTAAAAAAACAAGACCTAAAAAACGTTTCCTTTTTTTCACTTTTACCTCGCTTCCTCCCTAAGTTGGTTGAGAGTCCTACTTTCCACTACGTCCACCACTCCCTCTCTAACGGATCTCCATCATTGTTTCCTCTCCACTCTTTTTTATTTTAAATTTCTTTCTTTTATGAAATTTTCCATCCTTACATATTTTTAAAATATACATAGAATTCATGTTACAAAGAAGGGTTACACCCCTTTCAATTAGCAAAAATGACTCTTCATATATTGTTAAAATAACAAATTGATGTAGATGATAGCCCAAATGAATAAATATAATAAAACTTATATGCTAAAATCCCATTATAATATATCCATATTATAACTAATTGATTTATTGTAAAATAAACACATTTTACATAATGAGCCTTGCAAACCAAAGCATTAGTCCAATTAAATTCAATTGAAGTTTGTATAGGATTACAGTTTTTTTTGTAAAAAAACAATCTTTTTAATATCCTGCACAACCCAAAATATAGACATAATATTATTCCCACATAGGATATTCATAGTTGTAAGAATTTTATTTATCTATAGTGTGAACTATACTAAGCATTAAAATAATGAAACACCCCCACAAAGTTATTAAAATAAAACTACTAAGTCGTGGTGCTACAGAGGTTTCTGGCCCATCCTACAAATTACCAAAATCATTTTGTTTTTTGGTAAAGAGAATCTCAACCAAATTAGATTGTGTTATTTATCTATATTACTTTCTACTTCCTTGACCCTCCATAATTTGAAGGATTTCATCTTTTTTCTTCCATCATCAAGGCTAGGTATTGTTATTCTATTCCTCAGTATTCTTTCACAACTTTTCTTTTAATTAAATATATCTTCTCTTGGCTCTACTAATAAATCTTTTGGCTTATGCTACTCATTTTCTGGTATTTCCTTGTTAATGGTATAGGTATTAACCTCTAACACTAAATTTTATGCATCACTTTACTTCTCATAAATGGTACATGGTACTTCAAGAGAGTCTTAAAAATTTGATGAGGTACATTCCTTAGTTTTAGCAAGAATGTTCATTCCTAAATTGAGTTTAGACTGAGTAGATGGTTCCTTGTTATTTTGATCTTGTTGTACCATGTACTCTAATATTTGATATTATTTTTTTCGTAGGATAAAGCCTCAAAATAATTAGTGTTTCTCTCAATATCCTTACTTTCGTCTATCTAGACCTATATTTAAAAAGTTGAAAACCATCCTCATCTATATCCATTTGTAATTTTTTCTTGTGGTTCTCTACATATGGTTATGTTGGAATCTTTTGAGGGCATGATATGTCAATATTTCCACCTCATGATATATTCTACACATGAAATATATATTTTCATAATTGATGGTTTGGATCCACAACTTACGTCCATACTTAAGTAATTATTAGTTATGGTAAAGGTTTACTGATATCAATCATGACCAATATCCAAGCATAAATATGCAAGGCACTATATTTTATAGTTTTTGAAATATCAAAGAATTCTCTTAAGAGTGTTTCCTATTGGCTTGAAGGTATCAATTTCTATAACTCAATGGGTAACCCATACATATTTACCTAGACTAGTACTTGGGATAGGTTTACATTTTTAGGTGTAAAGCCTTCATAGTCTTGCTCTTCCCATAAACCAAGTACCCTCTTTTAGTATTCTATCTCTTTCCTCTTTAAAACAAAAAAAAATCTAGAAATAAACCTTCAATAATAGAGGATATACTGGCTCTAGCTACTTCCATATCCTATCAATCCATTTTTTCAAAGCCAAAGGCCTTGGCCAGGACCTATATTCATTATCTTATCCTTGAGAAAAAAGGATCATTGCTTTGTAAGGTCCTCCATATCCTCTAATACTAGGTATGGTTCTAAGGATTTAGCTATAAATTAGTCCATAGGAATGATACTATAACTCAATATCTACTAAAATTTATTACTATATCCTATAATAATTATATTATTTGAAAAAAACCTACAATAATCTACATGCAAAAGTTTCAAGATAATGGAAGGATGAAGAAAACCTAACTAAAAATTTCTATACCCACACCAAATGTCCTACCTAATTTAGTCCATAGCCTTTTATTGCTCCTCCCATAATCTAAACCTTGGCTGATAGATATCTATAATTTTATTTTCCTATGATTTGAAAATTTGTTACTACCCTTATTTCATATGGCCAACTCCAAATGGTTGTATCTCCCTGAATACTACTCAGATTCCCTTGTGTGACCACTCATTTTAAATCTCTTCAAATTACACATAATTTTATCTTATAATAAATTGAGTTGGACAACCCTTCACAAAGATATGACTCCTAAAATACACAACACTTCTTTGAAAAAAATTGTCCTAACATTGCACTTGTCCTGGATGACTATCTTCAAATGGATGTATCTCCCTCAATGCTACTTGGATTCTTTTGTATGTTTTCTCATTTAAAAGTTCTTCACTTTTTGTATAAAATGATACAATAATTTTCTAAATTGGACAACTCCATGCAAATATATGGATCATTAAATATGAGGTATTTTCTAGAAAAAATTGCCACAATTGCGATCAAGAATCTAGGTTTATGTTTTATTCAATTTATAATTATATTTAAACCCATATGGTTAATATGGGAAATAAAATTAAATATTGCTAGTGTTAACAACAAGTGGGGCTAATCCCACAAATAAGAATATAATGTGATGATTAAAATAATATCTTGGAATATTAGGGGCATAAATAAGACCCCTAAAAAATAGGTACTAGGGAATTGATAGGTTTTTATTGATAGAATATCTATAGATATGGAAACTTGTTAGAAAATATTTTAGCCATTCATGGTGTTTATTTTCATCTTAGCAAAATGTAAATTTTAGAATGCAACTGAACAATGGATATTTTATCTATTAATAAAAATGTCATCAAGGATTTAACATTAGAAACATAGTAATTTGACCCTCCCTTGGCAAACGTTTCATTTGATGGAATCATAATTTGGATATATCATCTTGTTGATGCAATGATTGACTATTTCATGTTTAAATTTTTGCAAAAATTATATTTTTATGAAAAAAATATGATGTTGCTAATGGATTTGCACCTATGTAGGAACATGATTCCTCATGGGAGGAAGAAAGAATTTGGATGATTTTCTTGTCATTAAGTTGCATATCATGATTTGTGAGAGGAAAAATAATGGATTTTGGATGAAAACATACTTGCTATTTGATAATCCTATTTAGATATGATTTAATTTGATATAATATTTTCGTGGATGAAAATTTTACTTGTTATAATTGCACTCTTTACAGGGAAATTATGTAAGGGAATTTATCTTTCATTTTTCAAAAAATACTTTAGCTTAAATAAGAAAATATTATGGTTTTCTTTTCTTATTTCTAAAATTGATCAAGGTTTTGCATTGATATTTGTAGTGAAGACCCACCAGGAAAGGAAAATACTTCATGAAGAAAGGATCCATTAAGTAGGAACTTAAAGACTATGTTGGTTGATCTTGTAATACTTTATATTTAGATTGAACTTGTTAATTTGATCATCAAAAATAAATAATGACATTATCTTTAACTATGTCTTGGTAAATACTCCAAAATATATTTAAACATTAATATATACAAATGTATCAAAATAATTATTTATGGTAGTTTGTTGGTTGGTAATGCTTGTTTTCATTCGAATGGTGAGGAGAATGTGCAAAGTGGTGGTTGGAGATAACACATGCCTCCATAACACTCCATAAAATTTAGAGAAGAGAGTAATGGTTACTCTTTGAGAGATAGAGAGGCATATAAGGAGAGGAGGAAAAGAAAAAGGAAAAAGAAAGAAAGGAAGCAAAAGCAATGTATACTGAAGAAAACTATGCAGACATTCAACTTGTGAAGTGCTCGTTGTATTTTGAGGTCATTTTTTTGTAATTTTTATTAATGTTATTCATCTTGTTTGAAGTATATGATAGCTTATGAACCCTGATTAGGATGGGAAACTTTATTAATATTAGTAGGAAAGGAGGATATATCATGTATTTATGTTTTTTAGCTTACTGTGAGTTTATAGCTTTTCACTATCCAAGTTCTATGTGTCCTCTAATGGAGTAAACACGATATTGGATAAAACAAATCCCTTATATGCTTTCTGGTAGTTTCTTAGGAGATAGTTCATTGAAATGGAAAGCATGAGAATGACGTACGTGTTTGGAGCTCTTTGAGTTTACTCGGTCGTATAACAAAGGAAGCCAAGGATATTATATCCAAAAGTTTGTAAGATTTTATTATTAAAAAAAAAACACCTTGAATTGTGTTTACATGGAAGTTTTCAATTGAATCCAAACTGTTTTATGATCATGAGAGATGCCATGTGGAAGTTTTTAGTTTACCTTTTTCAAAATGGATGTCATAAAATTTATTTCTACCTTCATATTATGTTAAGGTATGGAGTACCTTCATATTATGTTAAGGTATGGAGTGTAGTGAATTTAGGCCTAGTGAACAGAGATTACAGACTAGAATTGGTCTTATGATGATAGTCCTGTCAAGCACATTAACTTATCATTATTTACCTTAATTCCTAGTTGATGATAATATCATTGTACTCTATGAAGTCAAAAGAGTGTTAGTTTTAAAAACATCTGTGTAGGGTTTTTGCATTGGTTAAGTTTACCTTATTCTATTATAAAGTTGTAGGAAGCATATCGAACCACTTTCTTGGTTGGGAATGGTGTGACATAGGTCTTAGGTTTATTAGAAGTTTGAATTGTGTGAACAACATAGTGCAAGTCAAAAACATAGACAAAACCCATAGTAGACTAATGAAAAATTATAGTTTCCAAATAAGACCTTTGAATAACATATGAGAAATGTTATTTTCATCACGTGGTTAAGTTTAAGCAACATAATTTCTTATAAATATTATATTGTGTGAACAAAATTTAACCTATAGTATTGATGATATCCTTAAGGACACAAAGTTAGAACTATGTATAAGTGAAGACGTATGGAAGTTTTAAAATATTGTACTCAGGATATAGTACCATTGAATAATTGATTAAAATGGTTTATTATTTGTTTTCGGTGAAACATTAGCATGTGATTGATTTTATAAAGAAAATATTAGGATTTAACTTTGACTATATTTTGTAAGTGTGCATTTGACTGTTGGTAAAAATAGATGTAAAAAATTCAATCTAGTAAAAAGGGATTGTAAGGAACCATTTTCGTTGGAGGTAAACCAAATATTGTTATATTGTCTTATATTTTTTATTCGAAAAGACACTTTATGGAGTAAAGGCCCTAGGGTGTGATTTTGGCAATATATTTGGATTCAAGTTACTTCTATAAAATGATGGATGATTTCCTATTGTTATACCATATGTGGTATGGTAAATCTCTTGTGGTTAGGGAAGAATAATGGGTTTATTTTGACCCAAGGAACATGTCAACATCTGTTATACATTAAATAAATAATTTATAATGTAAGGTCATAAAGGTTATGGAATTATTTAGTGAAGATAAAGGCATTATGGGTATCTTTATCTCATTGTAATGAAACTATCTCTTTATGAAATAAAAAGATTCGATTCAAGGTTGGGTTTATTCCCAATGAGGGTTCCTTGGATAAATGTGTTGTTATGAGATTATGCATGATGTCTCTTTCTCTCTAATGCTCTATGATTTTAATGATGATGTAATATTTATGCTTACCAAATAAATGTATGTCCCAATATGATTTCATATTTTCATGGCTATGCATTAATTATTTAACATTAATCCCTTGGGATAATTATGGATCTTGCATAGTAGAATTTAATATTGTAATTCGAATAATTTGGTTCATGGTTTGGAAAGAAACTCGGATATTTATTTTGCATGCCATATCTCAAAAATAAGACTTACTTGCTAAACTCCTTTAGAGGGTATTTATTATGCAATTGTGATGATGATCCACTTAAGGGATAACACATGCTAAATAAGCTACTAACATCAAGAGTAGTGGAGGAAGAGTGTAGATAAGTGTTTTTTCATTATGGATAAGATCTTTCATGATGAGCCCTAGTGGCTTGGGTATAGTTTTGATATTTTAGTTTCTTCATTAACCAATATTGTGTGAGACCTATTGGGAATGACTAGCTCATTAGGGAGACAAGATTGATAGCCTACTCTCAACATGCTTAGTACACCTACATAGATGGACTTATGTATGGTATAGATATTGGTGTAGTACTTCCAATAGAATAAATGGAATAAGCTAGTTCATCAGAGTGATGAGATTGATAGCTTAAACATGTACTTAACCTAGTAGACTTACATAGCTAGATATATGTATGTTGTAGGGATGGGCATACCATGAGTCACTTAGTAGGAAAGAAATGATACAATGAAGATAATGGATTAGGATTTCTACTATGGGACACAAGGATCTCTAATGAATTCCATGTCATACCCTAAAAAATAGTTGGCTTCTAGGAGAGATTGGAAAATTAGGTTGTGAGGTATCAGTTCTCATGGTCATAGGACTATAAGCTTCCTTGTGCAAAACCTAGGTATAAATAGACTAGGTGAATAAGAAATTTTGTAGGTATACAATTATTAAAGGGTTGTTACCTCATAAGCATTAGGGTAGCTAATGGTACCCAATACTATTAATTTGTCAAGCTAATTTAACATTTAGCTAATGGTAGAAGGAAAAAATTAGAAATAGATTTATGACCTAGTCCCTACTTTATCTCTTGTGGGTGGTCAGGAACAATTCCACCTAAAAGGAGAAGAGGGAGTGATTTCCCATAGATGAGGTAGATAAAATGGACTAATATTGATATTGGGGCCTCAAATGTAGGTACATGTAATCCTACTAAAGATAGGGAATACCTCACTGCAATAGTTACTCTACTTTGATAATAGTTGGAACAATGGAAGAAACTAGTGGAAACCTTAGTGAATTGAGATTTACAATATGGGAACACTATAGTCGGACAAGTTAATGAACCCCCTTCAAAGGCACAATGAGCCAAAATTTTGTTAGAGGCAAAAATGGGTAAGGATTTGAAGCATGTAAAATCATCCAATTTTAATGGAGAAGAAGGTGCTAATGTAGTCAAAGCCTAGCTAAAGGAATTAGAGACTTTTTGTAATATGAAGAGTTATTCCACTATGACCCAAACATCATATGCCACTCTACACTTATAGGGAATTGGCCTACATTAGTAGGAAACACTTAGTGAGGAATGAGGAAATGTGAAAACAATTGATCTAAAATGGGATGACTTTGTAGTAGCCTTTAAAGAGAGATTATTTACAAAGCATATTTATACCAAGAAATTTGAAAAATTCACAAACCTTTGAAAGGGAAACAAGACAGTGGAGGCTTATTGCCAAACATTTATTAAGTTGTTAAAATATGTGCCTATGTATAATGATAATATAAATATTCATAAATTCATATTAGAATTTGATACCAGAATAGGGTATGAAGTGAGCATACCTTAGTCTAAGACCCTTAAAAAGGCCTATGACTTGGACAAAAAAGTTAATACTTATCTTAAGCTTTACTTTGATTATGAAGGGATGTCTGAATAGGATAGACAAACACTCAAAAAAAGAAATAATACAAGCTTCATGAAATGGGAAGGAGAGTAGGAAGATAAAAACTTTCATAGGCATGATAAAAGAAATGATAGAAGACAGGTTTAGGAGAAGGTTTCAGGGAAAGAGCAACTACTCTAATAATCATGACAACAATAGAAAACCATCATTGTAGGGATAGTCCAACCCTCCACTAGTAGTAAAAATAGAAGGACATAAGTAGGGAACACATATAAGGCCTAAGAGTGGATGATTTGATAGTGGAGGACCACATTATACCAATCATTTCCTACTCAAAGTAGGACCAAGTTTGAAAAGAAACGAACCCACCTACAAAGAACCTATGAACAAGGAATTTTCCCACAAGATCTACACCACAATAGGAAGCCCAAATCTGGATGGGTAGGCCACTCCTCTTATAAATGGTAAGATATTTAGTAGAAATATTAAAATTTTGATAGATAGTGGAGCTACAAATAGTTTTTTTTCTACTAATTTGATCAAGAATATACTAAAAAGGCCAAGAAACTTGGCACACAAGTAGAATTTCAAGTATGGTTTAGGATAAACCTACTTTATGCATCAATTCTATCCTATGATTGAAATTACTTTACCTAGTGGTACAACCATTGGATGTATTTATGTAGCACCACTACATGCTTTTGATGTAGTCTTAGGAATGGATTGGTTACAAGCATGTAAGGTTGTGATCAATTTTTAAGATATATGGATTGAGTATTCTAAATATGGTAGGAAAATATAGAGGGTGTATAGCCTGCAAGGGGATTTTCAACCCTAGATCCTCTCGGTAATGCAACTTAAGAAAGCCATTAAAAGGGAGGAATAGTTTATGTAGTTAAGTTAAATGAAATTGAAAAGGAAAATAAGGAAGAGGTGTTTGAGAAACACCCAATACTTCAAAGGTTTAGATATGTATTTATAGAGGGTTTACCTAGAAAACCTCCAAAATGTGAATTTGATTTCACAATTGAGCTTAAACCAAAAACATAGCCTATTTATAAGGCTCCTTATAGGATGAACCCTATTGAGATGTAAGATTTGAAAGTATAGCTACAAGGGTTGCTAGAGAAAGGATTAATTAGATTGAGTGTATCACCATGGGGTGCACCTGTGTTGTTTGTTTAAAATAAGAATGGTTCCTTGTGATTGTGCATAGATTAAAAAATGATTAATAAGGAAACCATAAAAAATAGATATTCTCTACCCAAAATTGAAGATCTTTTTTATCAGCTAAGGGATGCCACTATATTCTTAAATATTGATTTAAAATATGGATATCATCAATTGAGAACCCGTGAGGAGGATACCCATAAGACAATATTTAAAACTCAGTATGGACACTATGATTTTACAGTTTACATTTTGGGCCAACAAAAGCTCTAGCAACATTCATGAAATTGATGAATAGTGTTTTCAAGAAGCATCTAGATTGATTCATTCGTATATTACTTGATGATTTTGGTATATTCTCAAAATAAAATGGAGCACAACAAACATCTTAGAATCATGCTAGAGATGCTAAGGAAGAACCAGATATATGGGAATTTATCTAAATGCAACTTTTATGTATATGAATTAAAATACATAGGACATATAATATCATCATAAGGTATAGGAGTGGATCCCAAGAAGATAGAGGCTATAATGTATTGGTCAACACCTAAAAATGTGACTAAAGTATGAAGCTTCATGGGTTTTATTGGGTATTATAGGTACTATGTGATAGATTACTCCAAGATAGCATCTGCAATAACTAATCTCTAGAGAAAGGAAAATAATTTAGGTGGATTGATAAATGTGAGGTAGCTTTTAATTTTCTCATACAAAAACTCACCACAACATCCATATTAAATATTCTATATCCTTAGGGTAATTTTTTAGTATGCATGGATGTGTCATTGGAAGGTTTGGGTAGAGTTCTCTCATAATATGGAACAGTTATAGCCTATGGTGCAAGGAAACTCAAGATGCATGAGGCCAACTATTCTACGCATGACCTAGAGTTGGCAGTAGTTATATACGATCTTAAGGTTTGGTGACATTATCTAGTGGGATTACCCTTTGAATTAGGAATCAACCATTAAAGTTTAAAATATATATTTAATCAACCTTTTCTCAATTCCAGATAAAGGATATGGATGGATTTCCTCATAAAATACAACTTTAGTATTGAATACATCAAAGGAAAGGAAAATAAGGTCATGGATGCCTTAATTAGGAGAGGATACATTGCTACATTAATCTGTGACCATGTAGATATGATGGATCAAGTCAAATAAATGCAATATTACGATGATTATTGCAACCTAATTTAGGATAAACTAGAAAGGAAACCTAAAGAAAGCAAGGATTTTGGCATCAAGAATGGTTTTCTATGCTTTAAGAAGCAGGTAGTTATTGCCAAGATAGGTGATATAGGGAAAATTATCATGAATGAAGTGCATAGATCTCCTTATTTTGCTCACCCAAGGGGAGAAAATATGAGAAAAAACATAAAGAAAAATTTCTACTGGTCATGAATGAAGAAAGTGAAACCATTCAAAAGAGCTACAATCCATAAATGAAACTGTAGAATTAACTACTTTTGTATTGAAATAAAAAGGGGTTACAAGATGAATCCTCTTTATAAATTTACCTTCAAGGCTACAAATGGTTCTTCCCTAAGGAAATCCTTATTGATGTGTTCAAAGGTAGCAAGATCCATATTTTGGATGTTTCTCACTGCACGTGGGCTTCTTGCTCATGGTCCACCATTGGTTTGATGTTTCCATTGTACTTGTTGGATCTATAAAATCTACTTAGAGTTTTTAAGGGTCTACCTCAGTCAAATACCATATTTATGAAGACAAAACACTCTTTAATCAAGCTTAAAACATGAATAAAACTACATAAAATGATATAAAACCCTAAACTAAGCCATACTTACCTATTTGGTGAACTTTGTTTTGTTGTAGTAAATGTTTGAATGGGTGGGTATGAACTTGGTTGAGCCTAGAAGTTCATGTAGGGTCATGTGGATTTGAATTTCTATGGTGGAATTCACAAAATAATATTTGAGTGATGTTGATGCTATTGTTCCTTTGCTCTTTTTTTGATCCACCTTCAGAAGTTGCCTTCATTGTTGATAACCTGTCTAAGTCACAAAAATATATTCTAGATATAACAAAAACCCTATTACTATGATGGATGTGTTTTATGTGTAATTTATGATGGATGCTGGAGAGATTTCTACAATTTTTTTGTAAGTAAAATTGGATCTCTCTAAAATAGTGAAAATGACCTTCTACTTATAGACTTGGCCAAGGTCAGGGGAGGGGCTAAGGCATCCCATGAAGTGTCCCCTGTAAGGTGTCCACCTAAGAGGTATCCCATGAGGTGTCCTAGCTCATAGATTATATTGGGTGAGATAATCCCTCACCCATATACAAGTCATGATGACCTAGAGGAAAAGTATTCAAATAAAATTTATTGAAACCAAACTAGAAATATCTCCAAATTTGAATTTGCTTTTTTGGTGCAAAAGTCTCTAATTCGCATTTATTGCCTAGGAGAGTGTGATATGGAGGAAATATCTTGGTGAGAGGTGTAAAGGCTAGGCTAGGATAGGTTATGTAGAAAGGCTAGGCTAGTCAAAGTAGACTAGGTGAGGTGACAGGCTTTTAGTAAATCATGATTAGATCTAATTAAGCATGGGTTTAGCCATAAACCAAGTTTTGACCAAAATTGTTGACTTTTTGAGCATAAAGTACTTTTTGACCATGGTGGAGAATTCAACCTTGGTTGAGTTATGATGGAGGTCACATGAGGACCTATAGTTGAGCATAGGAAAGGGCTTAGGTAGCCCAAAGGGGCTAACGATGGTGAATAGTGATTTTAATAAATGAATAGTGTTTTAAAGTCAATTTATGTAATTTTTGAGGGTTTTGCAAATTGATTAGTCATGAAGATGAGGAGAGGGAATGTGTGACTTTTGGGTGTCTACATTTTATCCCCTTTTTATATTGGATTGTGTGAAAATATGGTTTAGTATAAAAACTAATGATGTGAATTGATGGAGTTATTAGAAGGCAAATAATTTGTGATTGATGACTTGTGGATGATTGTGAGAGAGATGCACTAATAAAAAGAAAAATGATTTGTTATTGAATACGACATTTTGAAACATAATAATGTTTTATTTATATGGAAGGTATACGGTTACCTTATTTTACGATCAACTCGAGATGTTCCAATTATGAAAGGAACAAATATATTTGTTAAATTTTACTTCTGATTGATTGATGAGTTCTATTGAAAATATTTGATAAACCATCGAAGTCGTAGGGTAGAGCTTAGTCAGGTGCTTTATTCATAAATGGTCTTATGACTACCACTTTGAAGAAGGTAATATGTGAGTTATCTACAATCAAAGGCATTTTTAGGTTTATCAAATATTGTTTTTGTTTTGAATTGGAGTTTTTATTGAGAAGAGAAATTCTATTAGATTAGGATTTGAGATAATCGTTAGAAAAAAATTTCTTAGGAATTTTTTTATCTGTGATTGGACATTTTGGTTATTTTATCATGTGAAAGGTATATTTTGAAATGTTTGAATGATTACCCCCTTAAGTGATGAATTGGCAATGGAGGAGATGAATATCGGTGATGAATCGATTGATAATGAAGAAGATGATAAGAAAAATGATGAAACATACTGTAAAATGATAGAGCCACATGAAATCATGGATTAGAAAGTGAAAAATGACAAAAAATGGTTAGCAAATAAAATTTACATGGGGGTGTGCAAATTTCACATTTGCACATGCGGATGCGAACCTGTGAAAAAACACGTATAAAAGTAAAAAGGGGTGCACAAATTGTCATTTTGCATCATGCGAATGAGGGAGAGAGGGGTGAGAAAGAAATTATGAAGTGGATAATTCTAGAGTTTTGAATAGGCATTGGGATGGTGAGTGTACAAGCTAGCATGAGTGTAGGCATATGCATTCTAGAGGTAAGTGGATTGTACCCACCTTGAATTGTGTACAACGTTTTTAAATGTTAAAGAAAATTAAATGTGTCTGTGTGTATTGAAATATGTTCATGTGTGAATGAATGCATTTGGAGTGCATAAATGGACTTGTTGTGGCTGCTCCACAATGTACCCCAAAATTGGGGACCCACCTTTTTTGCATGTGTTCCAAGAAGACCGAAGTGGCCCATAGGCTAAAGATCAAGAAAAAAGCAAAACACCACAAGGAGAAAAAGTGTCACGATATCGTGACATGTTGCAGTTTCACGGCCAAAATAGAAAAAGTGTCACGATATCATGACATGTTGCAGTTTCACAGCCAAAGGAGAAAATGTGTTGCGATATTGTGACATGTTGCACCATCGTGGCCAAAAAATAAAAAGTGTCATGATATCGCGACATGTTGCACCATCGCGGCCAAAAGAGAAAAAGTGTCGTGATATCGCGACATGTTGCACCGTCACGGACAAAAGAGAAAAAGTGTCACGATATCACAACATGTTGCACCATCACGGCCAAATGAGAAAAGGTGTCGTGATGTCGCGACATGTTACACCATCACGACCAAAGGAGAAAAGGTGTCACGATGTCGCGACATGTTGCACCATCGCGGCCAAAGGAGAAAAAGTGTCGCGATATCGCGACATGTTGCACCATCGCGGCCAAAGGAGAAAAAGTGTCGCGATATCGCGACATGTTGCACCGTCACGGCCAAAAGAGAAAAAGTGTCATGATATCACGACATGTTGCTTGGTCACGGTCAGAGGAGAAAAAGTGTCGCGATATCGTGACATGTTGCATTTTCGCGATTCAAAGCAAAGAGAAAGAGCTAGAAAGAAAAAGTGTTGCGATATTGTGACATGTTGCATTTTCACGATTCAAAGCAAAGATAAAGAGCTAGAAAGAAAAAGTGTCACAATATCGCGACATGTTGCATTTTTGCGATTCAAAGCAAAGATAAAGAGCTAGAAAGAAAAAGTGTCGTGATATCGTGACATGTTGCATTTTCGCGACAAAACGAGAAAAGAAAGAACAAGAAAGAAAAGTGTCGCGATATCGTGACATGTTGCATTTTCATGACCAAACAAGACAAGAAAGAACAAGAAAATAAAAGTGTCATGATATCACGACATGTTGCGTTTTCGTGGCCAAACAGGAAAAAGTGTTGCGATATCGCAACATGTTGCATTTTCGCGACCAAACAGGAAAAAGTGTCACGATATCACGACATGTTGCATTTTCATGACCAAAAATGAAAAGTTTCATGATATCACATGTTACATTTTCACGGATAAAAGCTAAAAAATATAGCAAGGAGGCAAAAGCATTGTGATATCGTGACATGTTGCATTTTCGTCAAGGTAACGGACCTGCACAGTGACGTGGACATAAGGACAAAATCCAATGAATAAGACGACAAAGCATTACATAAGGAATATTTAATGATTTGAAATCATTTAAGATGGTCGTTACTCACGGAGGGAAATGGACGTGAGCCCATGTGGAGAAAATGTAGCAAAGGGCCACAAAATGGAAACCAAAGCACACGCAGTCAGGGAAGGTGAAACGAGTAGCCATCGAAAAACGAAACGAATCGTCATGGAAGGAGAAGCAATTTTTTCATAAGTTTAAATATGCCATTCAAAGAGGCCATAGGGGGTCAAAAACCGTTGCAAGCAGAGTTGCAGAGCTGAAGGCAAGAAGGCCATTCTGGACCTGTTTGAGTTGTTTTTCTTCCACAGACTAGTTTGGAAAAACCATAAATTTTGCTATTGTAAAATGACATATTTTTAATGTAGAAGTGTTCAAAAATTTGCATCTTGTGGGCAAGAAAGAAGGAGATTTTCTTTGCATGCTATGGATTTAATGTTTATTCTTTCATTTTTCATATTTCGAATTTATAGATAATGTTAAATGCCATTTTTTTTGGGTTGCATTAGGCGAATATTTGAAATCTAAAAATTTATTTCATACCCTAGGAACCAGCACTTAGTCTATGGGGATTGTGCATGTTTTGCAAGTCCAATAGGTTAGGTTGCATGCATGGAGACCTCACATCTTCGATTTTGTTAGAACAGGATAGCATCATACTGAGTGCATTTTATTTTCAATTTTTTTGCATTCCATTTTCATTTTCTACATTTTATTTTTTCTAGAAATTTTAACTTATTTCAAATCTTCAGGCATTAAAATAAAAAATTTAAAAAATTCCAAATCAAAAAAAAAAACAATGAACAATCACTAAAGTTTCATGATGAAATAAACCAACATTGCCCCTTGTTTACAGTTACATGCAATCACTAAGGTGTTCCCAACATTTAAATTGAATATCTTTATTTGAGATCACTAATATACATATGCAAATGCTAATACAATGGAGACCTTGGAGAAGTTGTTTGTTTAACTTCTTTGTGAGAGGGGATTTGGAACCCAAATACTAAAGGAGAGTGTACTTTCACAACTGGGTGAAAATACCCCTCAATAGATTGGCGCTAGAAGGAGGGCCTAACTGGTTTATTTCAATGTGATTTAAATGCTATAGGGATTTAAATTTTGAATATTTCATACCCTATTGATTATTATCTTTAGCCCTCTTTTAACAATACAACCTTGTAGTGTTAAAAGGAGGATGTGAATCGCTATGTATTTTTCTAACACTTTTGATTGTTCATACAGGAATAAGGTGTTTTGATTTGATTTAAAAAAAAAAAAAAAAAACTAAACTAAAAAAAAAAAAATTTGGTCTTGCCTAACGAGGTTGTCTCCATGCAATTACTTTCATTTGATTTTAATGGATACATCTCTCGGTTTATGCTAACATTATTATTTATACATTACATGTTTGATATTTGTGAGTCATTTCATGCTTTTTTGTAAGGAATTATTTTGTCTAAAATGTATTTTTTGTCGGTATTATGCTCTTCACTTGCGTGTAATGCAATCTTGTGAATCTGAAAGCCTACAACTATTGGAAATTTTGGGTACCTTGGGTGTATTGCCTTTGATCAAGTGTATAAGTTGTCATTGATGTCAAGAAGCTTTTGAAGGAATTTTATTTGATGTAAAATAATTTTTTTTGATGAAGGTTCGGCATGACAGGTTCGAAAGAAAGCTTTTTAGAAAAGTGTCGCGATATCGCGACATGTCGCATTTTCGTGACTTAAGCCGGAGAGAAAAAAGCTTTTTAGAAAAGTGTCGCGATATCACATGTCACAGTTTTGCGACTCAAAGAGGAGAGAGAATGTTTGAGTCAGAAATGTCACGATTTCGCGACATATTGCAAGGAAGGTTGAACGGATGAAAAAGTGTCACGATTTTGCGACATGTTGCAGGAGAGAGAGTCCAAAAGAAAAAGTGTCACGATTTCATGACATAATGCAAGAGAGAGAGTTTGAGAGAAAAAGTGTCATGATATCACGACATGTCAGGTTTTCGTGACCCGAAGAAAAGAAAAGCGCTAAGGAGAAAAAGTGTCGCGATTTCGCGACAAGTCAGAAGACAAAGTGGAAGCAAGATAAAGTGTCGCGATTTTGTGACATGCTACAGATGAAAATGTTCCAAGTAAGAACTGTCATGATTTTGCAACATGCAGCAAAGGGAAGAGTCTAAAAATGAGAACTATCATGATTTCACGACAGGTTACAGAGAAGTTGTACGAAAGCTGAAAGCGTCGCGATTTCACGACAGGCTACAAAGAAAACGTACGAAATATAGAAGTGTCACGATTTCATGACAAATTCAAGGAGGAAGAGCTCAAAGGCAAAAGCGTCATGATTTCGTGACATGTTTCATTTTCATGGGCGTAAGGCAGAGAAAAACACAAGGCAGCGAAAGTGTCACGGTTTTGCGACATGTTCCATTTTCACTAGTGCAAGCAGTCAAGAGTGCAAGGAAGAGAAAGTGTCATGATTTTGCGACAGATTGAGATAGCAGTGTTCGGTTGGAGAAAGTATCATGATTTCATGACAGAAACAGAATGTAGGCCTTCTATAGGAGAAGTGTCATGATTTCATGACAAAATCCAAAAGACAGTATACTGTTGCAAAAGTGTCACGATATCGCGACATGTTGTAGTTTCACGACAGAAGCTACAGAAGAGTTGCAGAGGCAGTGAAGCCGACAAAGTTAAATTTGGGCCGACGAAGATTAGGGTTTGTAGCCAACGTAGTTTAGGGTTTGCAACCAACATAGTTTAGGGTTGTGCAACCGACTAAGATCAAGGTTTTGATCTTGAAAGTATTAGTATAAAAGGAGGGCTGTTTGGAGAGTTGAGGGTGATTTCAAATGCATTTTTGAAGTGCAAAATTTGCAGATAGTGCGCAGAGCAAGAAGTTCGATCACTGTGAGTAGAGTGTGAATTCGATTGTAGTGTGCAGAGTGCATTTCATCGAATCATTCTGAGTGAGAAAGATCAAAAAGGAAGAAGAGTGTGCATAGACAATGCAAGGGTTGAAGTTCAACCAAGTGCGGGAGTGTTTGCACAGAGAGAGAAGAGGGCGTAGAGAGTAGACAGGCAAAGATGAACGAGGACATTTATGCCAGATCGAAGGACTATGTTTTGTGCAGATCAGAGAAATAGAATGAGGACATTTATGCTAAATCGAAGGATTGTGTTTAGTGCAAATTCGAGGACCAGCTTTGGAGGTGAAAGAGTTGAGGAAAGAGGTCTCCAGCCAGAGTAGGGAGGACAGGTTTCTTCTATGGATAGAGTTCCATTTGCTAAGGGCAACAAAGGCAAAGGTCTTCTAGAGGATCACCAGCTAGAGTAGAGCTAGGGGATTGGTGTCTCCTGTGGGTTGGTAACCACGAACTCGAGATTAGGGGATTGGTGTATCCTTTGGGTTGGTGCCCATAAACATTGTAATCGGGAAAGGTATTCCCAGATTTGGATTGATAAAATTTAGTGAAAGATTTTATCCGTGGACGTAGCTCAGCCATTCTGGGTGAACCACGTTAAGATTGTCTCTTTGTGGATGTTTTTATGCATTGCTTTGATATTGCTGTGGGTATATCGCTTTACTGTTTTGTAATATAAAGGAAAAATTAAAAAGAGGTCTTATACTGTTCACCCCCCTCTCATTATAAGCTTGTGTTCTTTAATTGGTATCAGAGCCGATGCCTTTGAAAAGTTTAACAGCTTGAAGGAAAAGCTAGTAAAGAACACAATGGATTATTCAAGCGGCAATGCAGCACCTATTCTTGATGGGTCGGATTTTGGTCTTTGGAGTGCAAGGATGAAGGTTCATCTAATGGCACTTGGTAATGAGGTATGGGAAGTAATTGAAGATGAGTACACTATTCCTGTACATGGTCCAAATACTAAAGAAGAAAGGCTCCTACATCACAACAATTCAAAAGCAATGAATGCAATCCTAAAAGGCTTACAAAAAGCAGATCTCACCAAAGTGATTCACTGCAAGACAGCCAGTGAAATGTTGAAACAGCTACAGGTGGTTCATACAAGTGATACAAATGTCAGAAAGGCCAAGTTGAGACACTTCAAAGGTATGTTTAAACAACTCAAGATGAATGATGATGAAAAGATTAGTGATTATATGCTTCGTATGGATGAGGTTGTTAACTCCATGAAAGATTTAGGTCTTGAGCTTTCTGAAAATGATGTTTGTGATAAGATTTTAAGATCTCTTCCTAATAGATTTAGTGAAAATATTTTTGCTATTGAGGAAGCTAAAGATTTGGATAAGTTGAAAAAGGATGATCTCCATAGTATACTTACAGCATTTGAGTTGAGAACTCAAGTGAAGGTTGACGTCAAGAAAGATGCAGCTTTCAAGGCTACCAAGAAATCCAAGGGTAAACAGCTTCAAGAGAGTGATGAGTCTTCTAGTGATGAAGAGGCATATTATAGCAAGAAAGGCATATTCTTCAGAAAGCACAAAAACGTGAAAAATATAAGATGTTTCAATTGCAAAAATTTTGGTCATTATGCTACAGACTGTACTGTTCCCAAGGATGAAAGTGACAAAGATAAACAGGATTCAAAGAGCAAGGATTCTGAAAAGCACAAGCTTCACAGAAAGAACAAATATGAGCACAGCAATCAAGTTAAGAGGTATTCTCACAAGCACAAGAAGAGTTTCTACCTAGACAAAGCAAGTAAGTTTTCTAGTAGTGATAGTGAAAGTTCTTCAAGTGATAATGAAAATGAGATGTTGTTCATATCAAAAAAAGAGGAAGAACCGAAACATGGATTCATTATCATGAAATGTCTTAGATGTGGAAATTTTGGTCACCTTGAGGATGATTGCACAAATAATTATTTGGTTTCTAGTATATATGAGGATGCTTCAGAAAACTATAAGGAAGATGCATGTATGGTTTTTGAAAAAGGTAGAACCTCTAGTGATAAGAAATCTGAAAAAGGCTTTGATGATTCTAAAAGCAAACAAATAAAGGATCTTGAAAGTGAACTTACTAATGCACTTAGTGTTTTTAAAAAGGAAAGAAAGAAGAATGCTAGACTCAAGGATAAGTTAGATGAATGTTGTATGGAGAGAGATGATCTTATAGAAAGTCTTGACTTCTCTATGGCTAAGATACAAGAACTCAAGGATGAGTTAGAGTCTAAGGTTCTTGAGTATACTGAGTTAGAACAAAAAATGGCTTCTTTGAAAGAGTAAACTAAAGAGTACAAGGGTAAGCTTTACAGGTTTTAAGATAGCTCCAAAAATGTTAAGTCACTCATCAAAGGTCAAAGAAAGACAACGGATAAAACAGGCCTTGGTTTTGTTAAGCCACACAAGGAACAAGCTGGAGAGTCTAGTAAGAGACTCCAAAAGGAAGAGAGTTCTGATGAGGAAAGTATTTCAGATCATGAGTCCTTGAATGACAGATGAGCAAAAATAGAAAACAAAATTCAGAATGAGAAGAAGAAGTTTTCGAGACCCAAGAGGTCGAATAAAGGAAAATTTCACGACAGATGTTTTGCATGTTATAGGTTTGGTCACATGGCTGCACATTGCATGGCTCAAGTGAAGAAGGTAAATTAAAATTTCAGAAGTGCTAGTTTCTTTCAAGGGTATTGTTACTCTTGTCAACAGTTTGGGCACAAGGCAGTCTATTGCAAGGTTAATTACAGGAACAGGTTTGATCAGAACAGTTTTGGGCAGAACTGGTAGATTCAAAGAACAGGTATGCCTAAAAGAAATAACATTGTTACTTGTTATAAGTGCAACAATGGAGGTCACACAACTAGACAGTGTAGAGCTGAACTTCCAAGATACAAGAACAGGAACAGTGGTATGAACAGGTCCAAGGATCAAGGCATGGAAAAGAACAAGAATGATAATAGGAACAAGAACAGTGACAGGAACAGGAACATGAATATGGACAAAGAGTTCAAGAGAAGGCCCGACAAGGAAGTGATAGACGTTGATGATGATCAGTGCCTAATGGGAGTTTTACTCCCACCCCAGAATTAATAACCTCATGAGGAGGTGGGGGAGGGACTAAGCTAAAAGGCTCATTCTTAGTCTCGAGCCCCAAAGGTGACCCTTTGCCATTGATGACAAAGGGGAGAGATATGAGTAAGGGGGAGAGATTCAAGTGAAGAGGAAAGCTTCAAGTTAGGGGGAGCAAAACTTCAAAGGAATATTCTCAATTGTGGGCATAGTTTCTCAGCTGTTAGCACAGTTGGTTTTAGTTTTGGCTCTTGAGACATGTTTTCAGTAAAGATTTGCCATCAATGACAAAGGGGGAGATTGTTGGAAATTTTGGGTACCTTGGGTGTATTCCCTTTGCTCAAGTGTATAAGTTGTCATTGATGTCAAGAAGCTTTTGAAGGAATTTGATTTGATGTAAAATAATTTGTTTTGATGAAGGTTCGGCATGACAGGTTCGAAAGAAAGCTTTTTAGAAAAGTGTCGCGATATCGCGACATGTCGCATTTTCATGACTTAAGTCGGAGAGAAAAAATCTTTTTAGAAAAGTGTCACGATATAGTGACATGTCACAGTTTTGTGACTCAAAGAGGAGAGAGAATTTTCGAGTCAGAAATGTCACGATTTCACGACATATTGCAAGGAAGGTTGAATGGACGAAAAAGTGTCACGATTTCATGACATGTTGTAGGAGAGAGAGTCCGAAAGAAAAAGTGTCACGATATCGTGACATGTCAGGTTTTCATGACCCAAAGAAAAGAAAAGCGCTAAGGAGAAAAAGCGTCGCGATTTCGCGACAAGTCAGAAGACAAAGTGGAAGAAAGATAGTGTCACGATTTCGTGACATGCTGCAGATGAAAATGTTCTAAGTAAGAACTGGTGCGATTTTGTGACATGCAGCAAAGGGAAGAGTATGAAAATGAGAACTGTCATGATTTCGCGACAGGTTACAGAGAAGTTGTACGAAAGCTGAAAGCATCACGATTTCGTGATAGGCTGCAAAGAAAACGTACGAAAGCTAGAAGTGTCACGATTTCACAACAAATTCAAGGAGGAAGAGCTCAGAGGCAAAAGTGTCGTGATTTCATGACATGTTCCATTTTCGCTAGTGCAAGCAGTCAAGAGTGCAAGGAAGAGAAAGTGTCACGATTTTGCGACAGATTGAGATAGCAGCGTTTGGTTGGAGAAAGTGTCATGATTTCATGATAGAAACAGAATGTAGGCATTCTATAGGAGAAGTGTCATGATTTCGTGACAAAAGCCAAAAGACAGTATACGGTTGCGAAAGTGTCGTGATATCGCGACATGTTGTAGTTTCACGGCAAAAGCTACAGAAGAGTTGCAGAGGCAGTGAAGCTAACAAAGTTAAATTTGGGCCGACGAAGATTAGGGTTTGCAGCCAACGTATTTTAGGGTTTGCAGTCGACGTATTTTAGGGTTGTGCAGTCGACTAAGATCAAGGTTTTGATCTTGAAAGTGTTAGTATAAAATGAGGGCTATTTGGAGAGTTGAGGGTGATTTCAAATGCATTGTTGAAGTGCAAAATTTGTAGATAGTGCGCAGAGAAAGAAGTTTGATCGCTGTGAGTAGAGTGCGAATTTGATTGTAGTGTGTAGAGTGCATTTCATCTAATCATTTTGAGTGAGAAAGATCGAAAAGGAAGAAGAGTGTGCGTAGACAGTGCAAGGGTTGAAGTTCGACCAAGTGCGGGAATGTTTGCACAGAAAGAGAAGAGGGCATAGAGAGCAGATAGGCAAAGACGAATGAGGACATTTGTGCCAGACTAAAGGACTGTGTTTGGTGCAAATTAGAGAAAGAGAATGAGGACATTTGTGCTAAACCGAAGGACTATGTTTAGTGCAAATTTGAGGACCAACTTTGGAGGTGAAAGAGTTGAGGACAGAGGTCTCCAGCCAGAGCAGGGAGGACATGTGTCTTCTGTGGATAGAGTTCCATTTGCTAAGGGCAGTGAAGGCAAAGGTCTTATAGAGGATCACCAGCCAGAGCAGGGCTAGGGGATTGGTGTCTCCTGTGGGTTGGTAACCATGAACTCGAGATTAGGGGATTGGTGTCTCCTTTGGGTTGGTGCCCATAAACATTGTAATCGAGAAAGTTATTCCCAAATTTGGATTGATAAAATTTAGTGAAAGATTTTATCCGTGGACGTAGCCTAGCCATTCTGGGTGAACCACGTTAAGATTGTTGTCTCTTTGTGGATGTTTTTATGCATTGCTTTGATATTGCTGTGGGTATATCACTTTACTATTTTGTAATATAAATGAAAAAGTAAAAAGAGGTCTTATACTGTTCACCCCCCCTCTCAGTATAAGCTTGTGTTATTTAACAACACTAGGAGTATGCTCTTCACTTGCGCATATGCGATCTGGTGAATCAAAAAATAATTTACATTTTTAGAATTTTGCTTTGTCATGGTTCCTTCTTTTATTCACGACTAACAAATTTATTTTGAAGTTATTCTTTGAGTTTCACTAATGGCAACATCTGAGGAGCAATTGTATCCCTAAGAGAAGAAATGATGTCCCTAAGAGAAACGATGGTATCTGCATTAGGAAAGTATTATGAATGTCATCCTACCTTTGGAACACCTTATCAAATTCATCAAATGTTATTGGAGTTTCTATGACTTTTTAATCAAGAAGTGGCATCAAGATACCTACAAAATCTACATATCTATAAGTTCACATTATGTCAATTTCAAGTATTTTATGAGCCTATTGCTTGTAGGTTCTTCCCATACATTGTGGGTGATAGATCATTCTCGTGGTATTGCCATTTAGCCATGGAGGTTAAGACTTCTTGGAGCCAATTAGAAGCAGCCTATCTTTATCACTTTGGTAATCAAGTTGACTTGGATAGGTTGCAAAATCAATTCACCTCTATGTGTAAAGAGCCTAATGAGTCCATGAGTCAATTCAGTGTGAGGTTTCGTGAATTGTACTCTCAAATGTGGGAAAGTTTGTGTACATCAGAAGAAGAAGCTATTGAAGTATACCTGAGAGCCATACCCCCCACACTTGCTACACTCATTAAAGAAAACTTGGATAACCTGTCTCTAGAGACAATCTATGAGATCTTTGAAAAGGTAAAACAAGTTTTGGAAGAAGAAAAGGCACAACATGTTCACATGAGAGATTGTTATTTTGGAGTTAGTGATGCCAACATACACCAACCATCAAAGGTAGCACCCTCCACTCCAATGATACCTAAGGTAAATGATCAAGGGGATGAATTTGAAGGTCTAAATGTTACAACCACCTTAGATGTAGTCCAAGAGGAGGTGCAAATTGCTAAGCCAACATCCACCAATGAGGATTATGCAAAAATGAACTAATTCATAGAGATACACGATTATTTAGATGAAGGGGTTCTAAATTCAACAATGTTTGAAATATGAGATAGGACGGAACCTACCATAGAATTGGATGAAGTGGTTGAAAGTAAACTAATAAATGAATTTGAAGATATGATAGAGTTTCACCACTTGTTCTTGGAAGATACTATTGATGAGATGTTTGAAATTAATGATCAAGAAATTCTTCACCCTCCAAATTGTGATGAAGCAAAATCATGGGTTACCAAGTTGAACTATGATAGCCTTACAAATTTGAATGCAAAAAATGACCCACTTTTGGAAATAATTGAACCATCTAAGGAAGGTGAAGGTGAATTTGATGAGAAGCACATTGATGAGTTGGAAGATGTTGAAGAAGTAGTTGAACGTCACCACTTGACTTTGGAAGATGATTATTATGATGCTTGGAAGAAGTGGGAAGACTACACTCACTCCAAAACTGCTAATGAAACTTGTGTGCCAATTGATATACAGGACAACATAATCGCCTAATCAAAGGAAGATATTACAACTCCTGTACAATTTGAGGATGTTTTGGAAGAGGGTTTCAAATCTCATCAAATCTTGGAATATTATAATGATCCTATTACCAAGGAAAAATAAGAAAAATAATTGACAAATGAATCAAAATATCATGTCACAAATACCATGGAGTTTCATCCCACAAATTTGGAAGATAATTTTTACAATGGTTGGGGAAGATATGAAGATATGTTATTTCCTCACACCCCTATTAATGAAGCCTCTATTCCAATTTATATGCAGGATGTTGAAACTTCTACTTCATACGAAGATATCATATTCAAAAGATTTGAGAAGGTTACAAAATTTGATCATGTTGAATATAAACTCATTGAAGATTCGGATACAAGTTTGCATGATTATTTTGGGGATTCAAATGAAGAAATACCATGGATAGTGAACAAATAATTGGAATTAAATGACAAAGAGATTGATCTATTAGAAGCAATGAAAGTGATTGATCATGAAGATGAGTTACTTGACATACACTTTGACCAAAAATATTTGAGGGTTGAAAAGGATGGGCATGCTTTCAATTGGGTGCCCAATTTTGGTATGTTTTATGAACAGGTAATAAATGAAGAAATTGTGATTTCTCACCAAGTGTTGGTAAGTGAAAATGTGCAAAAGGTAGAATCTAACCTTTTGTGTTCAAACACCCAAGCTATAGGTGAAGATTTGAATGACCATGTTTTCAATTTGAATGATGTTTATGATGAAATGCCATTGAAGGTGAATGAAGAACAAGAATTAATTTCTAACCACACCTTTGATAACATTACTTTAATGAATGAAAAGGAGCTTGATGCATTTAAATTGCTAAATAAAATTCATCAATAATTAATTATTGAACCTAGGATAAAAAATTCTAATGATCCCCATTTAGTAAATATCCTAGATGCTTGTAAATTGTTGCACAATTTTGATTGGCCTAAGAACATGGAAAATGAATTAGCTTTGAAATTTTTAGAAATAGGCTCTTGCTTACAAAGTTTCATTTTGAATAAAGAAAGCCTAGTTCTAAATCATGAATGGAATTATGAAATTTACACCTTAAATAATAGACAAGAAAGAATTGAAAATCAACCATTGTCTAATCAATTTGGTAATTTGAATCTCACCTATGAGAATACTAATGGAACTAAATTTAATTGGTGGGGTGAGAGAAAAAAATTTGAAGTTGGTTACATTTTTTGATCTAGTCTTGTTCTTGTTTGATTTCTTCCACATTTGGCATGTGTATCACGTCATATGTATTTTAAAGAATTCTAATCAGGTTTGGGATCCAGGAAAATGATAATCCAAACTTTGCACCATATTGTATTATATTGTACATTTGTATATACTTTGGGTTTTCGTGTTTTGGTTTTGGATTGGATTTCATTTTGGTTTTAAGTTTTGTGTGTTGGTCCTTTGGACACTTTTGGTTTGTCAACTTAAGTCCTTATGAATGTTGACTAATACTAGGAGAATATGAAACATTAGAATTGTATTGTAGAAAGCTCCACGAGTATCGCAAACATATTAAAGAGCATAATTTGGAACTGGTGATGCATGAAGTTGTCAGTTTTACACATTATTGTAAAGTAGGTGATATACTCCATCCGCATTTCAAAAGGAGTAATGCATTCATATCTCACGTTACATTCCACATTGCATATATATTTCATCTCAGTTGCATCTTCATGTCATATACAATCATTGAAAAGGTGTCAAATCCTCTTAGGGTTATTACATAACATATATTAAAAGGATCCTAATGTTGGGAACTGATGCCCGAACTATATTGAACCAAGAACGTTCTATGCATATTAAAGAGAATATTGAGCAAAATGATCAAAACCATACTTGGAAGAAACGGTGAGGCGAAAGGAATATTTCGTGTTTGTCCCATCATGCAACATAATCCTTAAACAGTGGTTTTTACCACTCCCATAATGCTTAAAGTCTAAAATCGAGTAGTAAGGATAGGGTTAAATCCTCATCGAACTTAGGTTGAGGATCCAATTCCCCAAAGCTCTGATTTGACCTTCATGGAGTAGTAAGGATAGGGTCTAATTCTCATCTCGCTTAGGTTGAGAATTCGATTCCCAAAAGCTTATATTTTATTCGAAAGAAAATATTTTTTCATTTCTCTATTAATATTGGATTGGAAGGATCGTACTACATGTCCCTTGCAAGGATGGGTAGTCATCCCCAAGGTCCAAGAAATCAAAAGTAGAGCCAAATCATGGATTATGGGGTTAATATCCACTAGGGCTATAGACGCCTGGTTGGCAATGGAGTATGCTCATGCGTGGCAACATGTCTTGTCTAAAAACAAGACCACTGACTACTCAAACAGATAGGCTAGCCTGACAGTTTCATCCATAACAGGTTAAATCATTTTGTTCAAGATGAGGTAATGAAATCCAGATCAGAGTAGTAAGGATAGGGTTAAATTCACATCTCGCTTAGGTTGGGAATCCTATTCCCCAAAGCTATGATTTCACTTACACTTGCACATGGGTTCAAGATGGTAGTGACACATAACCAACTTTGGGATCTAGTAAATTAATTCAGTATACATATATTTGGTCCTAAGAGGGTTTGACAGTTTTGATATGTTTGTTCATGATAGTAGAAGGTCTAAGCCTTTGCAAAGCAGGTTTCTATATCTCTAACATAGTTTTCATACATCAAATCCTGCACAAATCATTCATAGCCCTGCATACGAATCATAAGTGAAACTAACAATGGAATGTTAACCAATTTCAAATGATAGGGAATGAAGAAAATTGCACACACAAATATAATGCTTAATAATTCTAATGCTTCATGTATTTCTTGTCTAGTTTCATTCTTGGGATATTTGCTAACGCTTGTATTTGAGTCTGTGTGTTTTCAGGTTGAGTTCTCATCGAAATGCTCAGGAGCATTTCCTAGCAGAGTCGCCATTTGTTGTGGCTGCTCCACAACGTACCCCAAAATTGGGGACCCACCTTTTTTGCATGTGTTCCAAGAAGACCGAAGTGGCCCATAGGCTAAAGATCAAGAAAAAAGCAAAAAACCACAAGGAGAAAAAGTGTCGCGATATCGTGACATGTTGCAGTTTTGCGACCAAAATAGAAAAAGTGTCACGATTAGCAACATGTTGCAGTTTTGCGGCCAAAGGAGAAAAGGTGTCACGATATCTCGACATGTTGCACCATCGCAGCCAAAAAGAAAAAGTGTCACGATATCGCGACATGTTGCACTATCGCAGCCAAAAGAGAAAAAGTGTCACGATATCGCGACATGTTGCACCGTCGTGGCCAAAAGAGAAAAAGTGTCGTGATATCGTGACATGTTGCACCGTCGTGGCCAAAAGAGAAAAAGTGTCACGATATCGTGACATGTTGCACCATCGTAGCCAAAGGAGAAAAGGTGTCGCTATATCACGACATGTTGCACCATCGCGGACAAAGGAGAAAAGGTGTCGCGATATCACGACATGTTGCACCATCGCGGACAAAGGAGAAAAAGTGTCACGATATCGCGACATGTTGCACCGTCACGACCAAAAGAGAAAAAGTGTCACGATATCGCGACATGTTGCTTGGTCACGGTCAGAGGAGAAAAAGTGTCACGATATCGTGACATGTTGCATTTTCATGATTCAAAGCAAAGAGAAAGATCTAGAAAGAAAAAGTGTCACGATATCGCGACATGTTGCATTTTCGTGATTCAAAGCAAAGAGAAAGAGCTAGAAAGAAAAAGTGTCACGATATCGCGACATGTTGCATTTTCACGATTCAAAGCAAAGAGAAAGAGCTAGAAAGAAAAAGTGTCATGATATCGCGACATGTTGCATTTTCACGACCAAACGAGAAAAGAAAGAACAAGAAATAAAAGTGTCGCGATATCGCGACATGTTGCATTTTCATGACCAAACAAGACAAGAAAGAACAAGAAAAGAAAAGTGTCGCGATATTGCGACATGTTGCATTTTCGCGGCCAAACGAGAAAAAGTGTCGCGATATCGTGACATGTTGCGTTTTCGTAGCCAAACAGGAAAAAGTGTCGCGATATCGTGACATGTTGCATTTTCACGACCAAACAGGAAAAAGTGTCGCGATATCGCGACATGTTGCATTTTCGTGACCAAACAGGAAAAAGTGTCGTGATATCGCGACATGTTGCATTTTCGCGACCAAACAGGAAAAAGTGTCGCGATATCGCGACATGTTACATTTTCACGGCTAAAAGCAACAAAAGAGAGCAAGGAGGCAAAAGCAGCGCGATATCGTGAAATGTTCCATTTTCGCCAAGGTAACGGACCTGGACAGTGACGTGGACATAAATACAAAATCCAATGAATAAGACGACAAAGTGTTACATAAGGAATCTTTAATGATTTGAAATCATTTAAGATGGTCGTTACTCATGGAGGGAAACAACGCGAGCCCATGTGGAGAAAATGCAGTGAAGGGCCACAAAATGGAAACCAAAGCACACGCAGTCAGGGAAGGTGAAACGAGCAGCCATTAGAAAACCAAACAAACCGTCATGGAAGGAGAAGCAATTTTTTCAGAAGTTTAAATACGCCATTCAAAGAGGCCAGAGGGGGTCAAAAACCACTACAAGAAGAGTTGCAGAGCTGAAGGTGAGAAGGCCATTCTGGACCTGTTTGAGTTGTTTTTCTTCCACATACTGGTTTGGAAAAACCAGAAATTCTGCTATTGTAAAATGACATATTTTTAATGCAAAAGTGTTCAAAAATTTGCATCTTTTGGGCAAGAAAGAAGGATATTTTCTTTGCATGCTATGGATTTAATGTTTATTATTTCATTTTTTAGATTTTGAATTTATAGATAATGTTAAATGCCATTTTTTTGGGTTGCATTAGGCGAATATTTGAAATCTGAAATTTTATTTCGTACCCTAGGAACCAACACTTAGTCTATGGGGATTGTGCATGTTTTGCAAGTCCAATAGGTTAGGTTGCATGCATGGAGACCTCACATCTTCGGTTTTGTCGGAACAGGATAGCATCATACCGAGTGCATTTTATTTTCAGTTTTTTTGCATTCCATTTTCATTTTATGCATTTTATTTTTTCCAAAAATTTTAACTTATTTTAAATCTTCAGGCATTAAAATAAAAAATTTAAAAAATTCCAAAATCCAAAAAAAAAACAATGAACAATCACTAAAGTTTCATGATGAAATAAACCAACATTGCCCCTTGTTTACAGTTACTTGCAATCACTAAGGTGTTCCCAACATTTAAATTGAATATCTTTATTTGAGATCACTAATACACATATGCAAATGCTAATACAGCAAAGACCTTGGAGAAGTTGTTTGTTTAACTTCTTTGTGAGAGGGGATTTGGAACCCAAATCCTAAAGGAGAGTGTACTTTCACAACTGGGTGAAAATACCACTCAACATGACTTTTTCATGGAAATGTATACATTGTATTAAATTGCCAAAATGGGTATCCCAAGATGCAATTTGTTTTGTCCTTGACTTTGTGACCTTGAAAAATATGCATGAAAGTTGTGACTATTTTGAATATTGTATACATGTATGATTAGAATTTGTTTGTATAATTATGTTGTTTGGGTAAATGGATATCCATATATGTGTGCAGTTGACCCTTTTGAATTTTCATTGACTACCTCATTTTGTGTGTTTTTGCATGTTGATTTTATATTTTTTTACATGTTTTGAGTGTGTACAGGCATTTGGGGACATAACTAATGGGTCAGCCCATATTTTTAGCCAAAAGGGTATCCAAAACTACCCAGTTTCAGAATTTCACATGGGGGCATGCGAATGGGGAAGTTCACACGTGGGCGTGCGAACGAGGGCGTTCGCACTCACATGTACATTTTTTTTAAAACTGTGGTATTTTTGATATGCGGATTTGAAAGTGAACGCAACAAATTATTGACATATTATTTTGAAATTGAATGTATGGAATATTGAAATGTGGTTTTTTGAAATTGAATGTAGGTAAAGAAGATATTTTCATGACATCAACTGTGGAAGCTAAGGAAGAAGTTGTAAAATGCATGGTGTGTAGATGATGGGGCTTGGATGTGCGTCGTGGGGTTGTATGGAGTGTGGTAGATGCATGATGTGCACACAAATCATGCCTATGTGTCCACACTATGTGAGAGGTGGGATCCAAATAGGAACATCTTCCATATCCCAATAGGGGAGATGCCTATTACCTTGGAGGATGTATACTACATTTTTCAATTGCTGGTAGAGGGTATTATAGTGAGGACAATAGAGTGAGATGCATGAGATGGTATTTTGCAAAGGTATCTTGAAGATAGATGGTCCAATGTGGGGTTGAAGGGTAGGGTAGGCTATACCTAGTGTTGGGTGAACAAGATTTTATCCAACCACCATGCAATGGTGATGTTTTTGATCTCGAGTTATGCCTTGCTAGATACTTTAGGGGTGAGATTATCCTAGAATATTATGAATATGGTATGTGATAATGTGGAGTGGAATATAGTGTATGCATGGGCTCCAGTATTATTAGCACATGTCTATAGAGAGTTGCATGGAGTGGTGAGGATAGAGCGATAAGACATTAGTTTTAGTCCTCTATTGTAGGTGTGGGTATGGAAGCATATTACGATATTATGATTGTCCTTGCTATTGCATGATGCACATACATTGGAAGGTCATGATGTACCATTTGCAATGATATGGAGGATAGATATGGAGAATAAGATTAATAAAGAGCAGGACAGTGACTTGATGTACTATCACATTTAGCTTGGGGAGTTGAAGATGACGGACATTAGATGAAGGTCATGGAGAGGGGTGCCTAGTTGGAAGGAATATGTGGTGCATATTGTTCGTATTATACAGGAGTGGTGTATGGTGGGGAAGTATGAGATACAAGTAGAGTTTTTTCTATTACTACAGGTGATGTGATAGTTTGGGTTACAATAGGGGTGGCCAGATCCAACATTTGTGATTTACAAGGTGGTAGGTGATACAAGGCTAAAGCCAGTGGTACCACATTTAGACTTGAATCTAGATGAGTAGATTGTCCCAGATGTGGATAATATGGAGATCACCATGGAGTATAATGTATGGTGGTCAAGGTAGCAATGGGAGTTGTGATTTGGGGTGATCAATGGGTGGGGTGAGGTAGTAGGTGCACTATAAGGAGGGACAATGGGAGCATCATTGGGGTATGGATGATCACATGAGACATTAGTATCATCCTAGCATGGAGGATCACTAGGAGTACCAGGCTCACCAGAGCTTGGGGAGGAGGAGGATTTGGAGCTAGATCAGTTGGTTTGACATGTGCGGCCACTGTAGGACGAGCATGATAGGTCGGTGAGTGGAGGGTACCCAAAATAGCCTGATGTGATGCCATTAGATGGGGTAGTAGAAATATAGGTTGGTGGATAGGTAGGTGTAGGAGTAGCATCACCACATCCTATGTTTTATTTTATGATTTGGTTATAGGATATGATAGTAGCATAGGAGGAGGTGAGATGGCTATAAGAGGAGAGATGAGAGATGGAGGAGATGCTAACAGATACTAAGCTAGATTGGGTAATAGTTTAATCTATAGTAGAGGAGTGGAGGCATAGGATGGACGAGAGTCTAGTGATATTTGTGAGATAGAGATATGAGTCAAGATATAGGGTGGAATAGTTGGCCACTAAGAGAGAGGCTCTCATTGGTGAGCGAGATGCAGCTCAGGTGGAGAGAGATGATATGATTGAGATAGCTGAGTGATTGCAATAGCTATTGGATGAGACTAAGGTAGAGTTAGAGGTCAATAAGGCTAGTTGATAGGGGAGTGTATAAGAGCTACAAGTGAGATGTGGTTGAGACTATATCTTTAGATAAGTGAATGGTAGCAGACATCGAGGGCTTGAGAGTGATGGTGCAATAGCTAGAGCAATCGAGGGTGGAGGTGGATAGCCTTCAAGCAAAGATGGAATATTTATGGTAGGAAAATGAGGGATTGATCATTCCATGTGAAATAGGCTAAAAAAAGAGCATTACACTAGGGGAATTTGATTATGAGTGGATTAGTTATACCAGAATATTTAGAGTTATGATCAATATCTCAAAGCCATCGATATATCGATGGAGTCAACATAGTATGCCTTCTATAATGGAGGTGAGCTAGCAGATGGTAATTTTGGTAGCCTCACAGGTAGTAGGAGTGATCACAGAGATGAGGGGTGAGGCACTAGTGGTGTAGAATATGGGTGATATATTGGTAGAGTGAGGTATCGTGGAGAGGAATATAGAGACTCTTATGGAGTAGCCTATGTGATGTATCTTATTTTTGTGGAAGGCTAGGTGGCTATTTGTACATGTGATGAGGTACATTAAATGGTAGAAATTTTATTGTAGCCTGATGGTATTTTGAGATATATATATATATATATATATACATGACATTATGTTATTTTATATCATATTGCATTTGTTTTTGTGTGCTTGTTTCTGCTTTATTGTGTATGTATATGAGAATGATGTGAATGTGTGTATATGTAGCATAGATGTGTGAATGTATAGATGTATAGATGTGATAGAAGTAGATGTATGTAGAATGAATGAGAAATAATCAAGTATTGAATAAACCTCTAATGAATCAACAATGAATATGTTATGCATGAGAATGCAGGTGGATGTGAACTGCTATGAAGAAAACACTTGTATTGTTGAAAAACAAGGGATAGTGTAATCCATTCTATTATTTTGAAGATGTTGGATGTGAAAAATTCTTTGAAAATATTCGAACATAACAATTTGAGCAATCAAACCCATTGAATAACTGAGCAAAATTTCTATGAAAATCTTAACTAGCTTGGCGAACAAGAACCCAAGCATGGATGAGTGTGTGAAGTGAAGTTCATTTAACCATTTTAAAATAGGATGGTTTCAACTGATTGTTAACTTAGCCTGTAAGCTAGCTCATCCACAAGAGCACAATGGTCTGTACAAGAGAAGGACACTAGTGTAACATACATGTCACCACTTGTAAGGCATACTCTATTGCTAGTCAAACATCTATAGCTCTGATGGATATCTACCCAGTGATTTCAATATGGACCTGAGGACTTTAGGAATTCAAGCTTTGAATTATGGTACTCTTTTGATTTTTTTCCATTTGTAATGTTCTTTTGGGGTTTTGGATTTTTTTTTCTACCCCCTCTTTTTTTTTGTAGCTTGTCCTTTTATCGATCCTCAAGGTTTTATTTTGATCATGCAAATGATAGGATGAGCAAGGTGACTTTCACTAGGAGGCCAATATATGCACAGTGTTGCAAATTATATTCTCAAAATTTGCTTAATGTGTAAGATAGGCAATTTTATCCATGAGAGAGCATAGGTTAACCGAGTGAAGCTTTGAAGTGCTTTAGGAACTGCCAACTTTAGATGGTGGTTGATTGAAATAACTATAGATGGGTGAATCTCATAAAGTGTTTAACAATCCAATCTCATGAAAATGGGAGTGGACACCAAAAATATTGTGCTATAAAGTGCGTATTTAATTCCTTAATTATGGTATTCACAATGAATAGTTATAGATGCAAAAATGAACATAAGCTATGTGGAGGTGAAAATATTAAAATATGCAACAATTGATGCAATGAATGGTATGATGTGCAATGGATGGAATATGTAAATACGGTAGAAGGTTATCCTAGGATAATATACGATGGAATGGGGTGATGAATGGAATGAATATGATATGATATGAGAACAAAAAATAAGGAGGAAAAGGGGAACGAAGAGAGAAGGGAAGAGAATGAAACTAGTCAAAGGTATGTAGTTGCTTGAAGTATGACCATACAACATTTATAAGTAACAAGAAGAAATGGGGAGAGGAAAGAGAATAAGGGAAGATGAAAGGTATCAAAGTATAACCATACAACATTCATTAAAGAGGAAAGAGGAGAAGAATAATAAGAAGAATAAATGATTTAAAGCATATTTTGGTTAATGCAATTTGATAGAATACCATAGAGTGTCGATTGTATGTTGGTTGTTTTTTGTTGTTGTTTTATTTTGTGTAACCACAATGGTATATACAAATAATGATGAGATTGAATGCCAATGCTTAGGTGTAAAATGATCAAATATGAATAATTTTAATGGACTCAAGGTCAGTAAGACCTTCCAATTGTGGCAAGTTTATATGCCCTAGAACCAAATTTGTGGGTAACAATGTAAGGACCCAGCCAATTAGGTGTAAATTTGTCATGAAGATGGTATGGTTTGCTGGTAATTTTTTGGTTCTCCTTAAGGATTAATTCTCTAACCTAAAATTCATGTTGATTTACCTTATAATTATAGGTATGTTAGAGATGGTCTTGATCAAATGTGTTTTTGTTTAATGGTATGGATTCGACATTCATCCATAAGGATTAAATGGTCTAACCTAGATTGATGAGCAGTGTCATCATCAATGAATTCTTGCATAAAGACCCATAATGATGGAATTTTGAGCTCTAAGAACATTATGGCTTCAGTTCCATATACAATATAAAATGGGGTTGTCCCAATTGGAGTACAAATGCTTATGCGATAGGCCCATAGGGCTAGTAGAATTTGATTGCGCCAGTCGTGATGTGATTCTACAAACGTCTTTGAAAGAATGGTACAAATGGTTTGTTTGTAGCTTCAGCCTGGACATTACCCTATGGGTAGTATGGGGTGGAGAAGCTATGTTGAATATTAAATTTCTCACATAATTCATGAACATTCTTGTTATTGAATGGTGTACCATTTTCATAGATGATCATGGATGAAATTAAAAAGCAACAGATAATGTATTGAGTGATAAACTTTATGATTTTTGGGCCTATCATTTGGACTAGAGGGATGTCTTCAACCCATTTTGTGAAGTATTCCATGGTAGTAATGATGAATTTGTGATTACTAGATGAGGTAGGAGTAATTTTCCTGATAAGATCTATACCCCATTGAGAAAAGGACCATATTGATTGAATGGGTTAAATATCCTAAGAAGGCAGATGCATGATATTGGCATGATGCTAGCATTTGACACACTTTTTTATGTATTCACAATAGTCATGTTCCATTGTGGGCCAATAATAACCCATCCATAGAATGCATTTGGTAATAGCCATGCCATTAAAATTGCCACCACAAGAGTCATCGTGAGCCTCTTGGATAACATGTTGAGCCTCGTGTGGTTCAAGATAAAGCAGTAGGATGCTATCTTGATTGTGCTTGTAAAGGATATATCCCAATAGTGAGTAGCTAATTTCTCACTATTTGAAAGCTTGTTTGTGAGTTTAATTCACATCCGAAGGGAGGATATCAAGCTTGATGTAATATTTGACCTGGTATAACCATGGTTTATGCAGTTTAGCTTGTACAATATTGATGCCATCATCATGAGAAGGTGGGCCAGTGGAAATGGTAGAATGGAAGAGGGTGTAAATTGACACATGAGTTGTGTTAGAATGTGGATTTTTTTGTATGAGTGAACCTAAAGAAGCCATAGTTTTGATGAAATGATTGGTGGAACATGGAGTAGCAGTGATGTCATACCACTAAAATCGAGCAAGTAAGTATTCATCGACTTTCTTATATTTCTTAAGGACGGGATAATGAAATTACCATTCTCCCTTAATTTAGTTCACAATGAGAAGGGAGTCACCGAATATGTCTAGGCATTGAATGTGCATTGAGATTGCTTGCTTAAGGTTGAGGGTAAGAGCTTTGTATTCTTAATTATTGTTTGTGTAAGAAATGCCTAACTTGAAAGAAAAGGGGAGGGGCTCCTCTTACGATGTAAATAAAAATATGCCTGCACCCCCTCCATGTTCACAGTGAGAGCCATCGAAGAAGAGGATTAAGTCAATAGTTGAATTCGGTTATGTGGGTTCCTCAGCTTCAATAGAGTGAAAAAAAGAATCATGAGGAAGCTAAATGAGTAGTGGTGTATCACTTGATAAAGGTGCTTTGGCTAGCTGATCAGCAATGACTTGGCCTTTGATGGATATTTTACTAATGAATTCAATATCAAATTTCATGAGAAGCATAATCCATTTGGCCATGTAACTATTATGGTAGCTCTTACTCATCATATAATAGAGTGGAATATTGTGGGTGACCATAAGTAGTGTGATTGATCATGTAACATCATAGCTTTTGTATGGAAAATATGACAACAAGGAAAAGTTTTTCCATGTAAGAATACCATGTCTCGTAACTAACCAATGTGCGACTGATATAGTATATGATCTATTCATGGTTCATCTCATTATTCTGGGTGAGAAGTGTGCCCAATGTAAAATCAATAGCGGATATGTACATATGAAAAGGTCTATTGTGATGGGGTGATGATAGAACTAGTGGAGATGTGATGTAATATTTTATGGCATCGAAGGGAATTTGGCATTGATTGTCCCATTTTAAGGGGACCCCATTTTGAAGGAGATGATTGAATGACTAACACTTGTCAGAGAGTTGGGCAATAAATTGTTGAATGAATTGTATTTTTCCTTGTAAGCTATGGAGTTTTTTGAGATTTGAAAGGAGAAGCATATCGATCATAGCCTTGAATTTTTGAGGATCAACCTCAATGCTACATTTTGAGACAATAAAATCTAATATTTTACTTGAGGTGACACAAAAGATACATTTTTTGGATTTAATTGCACATTATGTTCCAAGAGGTAATTGAATATTTGGTGGAGGTCCTCAAGATGTTAGCCACACATTTTGGATTTGGCAATAATATCATCGACATAATATTTGATAGTTTTGTGCATGAAGTCATGAAAGATATATTTCAATGAACGTTGATAGGTTTTCCCATAATTTTTGATACCGAAGGGCATGACCTTGTAATATAATATCCTCCAGGGGGTTGTAAAATATTTTATATGTTGATCATTTGAGTTTGACACAAATTTTAGTTGTAACCAAAAAAACTATCCATGAGTGATATAATTTCGTGTTCTACTGTGGCATCGACCAACGTGTCGATATTAGGGAGATGAAAATTGTCCTTGGGACAAGCTTTATTAAGATCCTTAAAATTAGTGCATATATGAATACTCCCCTTGGATTTTTAATGGGAATCATGTTTGAAAACCACTCAGGATAATCGATTGGTTGTATGATTTCTATGTCAAGAAGTTTTTGTAATTCCTCTTTTACCATTAGAGAAATGGTGGGATGCATTCAATGTAATTTTTGCTTAACATGTTTAGCATTATCATATAAGAAAGTTGTGGACTACTAATGATAGATAAAGGCTAGACATGTCTGTATAGGACCATGTGAAAAAATTTATGTACTTTCAAAGGAAAGCAATGAAGAGGACACGTTCATTAGCAGAAAGACTAGCTACAAGTTTGACAATGTGGGGGTGATCAGGATTGTCATAGATGTCAACATCAATGGTGTACTTGAAAAGCATGTTAGATCCATCATAGATTTGAGTGGGAGTGGAGATGAGGTGGAGATCATCAATGCCATTAGGAATCTAGAATTCATCATGAAGATAAAAATTCATATGATTGATCCAAGGTATGCGGGGGGAATGGAAGGCAAAGGTGCATTAGTGAATCATAATAATTGAGGTGATGGAAGGAATTCAGTGGGTGATGGTGTGGATGAAATATATTAAAAGTTGAAAAAATCGATAATGGATGGTGTAATGTAATTGGGATGGTGTGGATAGTGGAGTGGGGTATATAGGTCAACAGAGATCATGTTGATAAAATTTATTGAAGTGGTAGAAATGGGAGAAGGTGATGGTAAAGAATCAGAGGATGATGAGAATGAATCAAGAAATGGTTGGTGGAGGTAATTAAGCAAAACAACAAGTAGAGAATGAGAATGAGAGTAGTGGACTTCCAACCACATGTGAAAAGGCATGAAGAGACTAGGTGGTGGAGGTGAAGAAGGGATGATAGCTGGTAAAGTTGGATCAAGTGATAAATTGATAAATTGATTTATGAGGGCTTCGACCGCAAAAAGAGAAGTATCCTCATGCAGTGTAGAGGAATGAAATAATGTGGATGGAATGACAACCATAGATTTAGGGGATGAACATTTGATATAAAAATTTAGCTCAAATTTATACTCAAAAAGGACCTCGAGGGGGTCAATATTGAGATGATGAAAATCATCCTCAAGGGTGTTGATTATTGTAGGATGGTAACCAATTTTGGACCTGTCATTAGGCTTCCATAAAGGAGGATGGATAAGGTTGCAACACCCTTGTTCATATATTCCTAGTCCATAGCCATGTTAGTTGTAAAACTGAAGATAATACCAAGAAAAATATATATTTGACATGTGATTAAGATTATCGTAAAATTTATTTTGGGGTGGTGGAGGCACTTGAGGCTCCACAAATGATTCAAGTCCCCCATATATGAAGTTTATGCAATTTTCGGGTGGACCAAGAGGAACAACTACCCCAAAAATCATGGACATGTTGGTGAAAATTTTGGCTTTGGTTACGTTTGCGAAACCTCCAAAATTGCACAACCTTAGCAAGAGAAAAATCGGTGCATACCTTATTTAACCCAGCAAAAAACATTCGATGGGTTTCAAACACCTAACCTCACCACTCCAAGCACCTTAGCAAGACGTGCACCGAAAACATGGGCTACAAGTCTCTAGATAAAGGAAAAGGCTAACACCTTTCCTTTGTTTTCCACCTAGCGCACAAACTTCTCCAAAAAGACCTTCTCCATTTCATAAAATGCAAACCCACGGGATTTAATCCCTACACCTCACGCTTGCCAATGACTTGGCACCTCCCTTGCTACTAGTTGTGCTATAGAGCGCTTTTGGATATGAAACAAAAGGCTTTCCTCATTTTCCTATATGTTGTCATGCTCAATTTTCAAAACACACGATCACTTTCTCTTTTTCAATGCACACCCAATTACTTTGATCGCAGATGGGGTTATTTACCAAAATTTTACCCCCTTTTATATGTATTAGGCTATGTCTTCGATGATGTCAACGATAATTCAAAAATTCAAATTATAAACTTTATAACCCTATCTTTAGGGTTAGCTTAATTAATTTATAAATTAACTTAATAACTTTAGAAGTTAATTAAATTAATTTATAAATTAAATTATAATAAAACTATTATAATTAATTAAATATTTGGGTTTTGCACTTTTAATATCATAATAAATCATTATAATATTATTTTTCTTGGGCCTTCCTTTTGCCCTTTAAACCTTATCGAAGCACGTGGGAGGAAAATTTCTTTTGTACTTGACTACAAAACCTAAAACTTATGTTGCTCACTAAAAATTATGCTTACTAGTGTTGAATTCTTGACATCAATGACAACAAAACTTGCTCATATTTCCAAAAATATCCCCCATTTGTCATTGATGACAACCCAATTATCTTTTATAATTTCCTTAACATTTTTATATTCTGCTCACCCTGGGAAACTTCTCCCCCTAAATCAATGCTCTTTCCTTAAATTAAATCTTTCCCCCTTACTAAAATCTCTCCCCTTTGACATCAATGGCAAAGGGTCACCTCTAGGGCTCAGGGCTAAGAGTGAAACTCTTAGATTAGCCCCTCCCACACCTCCTCTTCAGGTGGTTAATTCTAGGTTGGGAGTATTTCTACTCCCAGTATGCACTGATCTTTACCTTTGTCCACTTTCATTCTCATTTGGTCCTTCTGATTCCTCTGACTATTCATATTCCTACTTGTCACTGGAATTTTTTCTCTACACCACTTTGATGTATGTCCATCATTATTCCACTTATAACATTTAATTTTATTATTCCTTGGAGGTGAAAATGTCTTGTAGATTCTCCTAGTGAAGTCATATCTATTCCTTTCATGAAATCTACAATTCATTGCCTTGTGATCAAACTGATTACAAGAGTAGTAATACCCTTGAAAAATCTACTTGTTTTTGAATTTTCCATATTCCTATATTTCATGTGTCCTGCACTGAGAATATTTATGTCCAAACATATGACATGAGAAGCATTGTCCATTGAAACTACCTTGCCTTGACCTCATTGGTCTCTTAGTCTCTTTTACCCTATGCTGATTCATGTTTCGATTGTTTCTCTTTTGTGCATTGTTCCTTTTCTTGTTGAACTTTTTTTTGTCCAACTCATCCTCAGAAGTCTCACTCTCTCTTACACTCTCTTCTTCTGAAGTTTATTCTTATTTAGAACTTGAGGTTGACTCATCTCCTTGTTTCTTTTATACCCGTTCAAAACCAAGACCTATTTTTTTTGTTGACCATATTTGTACCTTGATCATCTTATCTATGATCTTTGAGATCCTTCCAAACTCGTGTAACCTATCCTTAGAATATTTTAATTCTTCCCTTAGTAGAGACACTTCATGTTCTAACCTTTCATATTCTAAGACCTTTTCTTATAACTTATATTTTAACTTCCTTGTCTTAGCCATTGACTTATTTATATCCTCTATAAGCTTTCATTTTTCTTCATCACATTCTTGAAAATGAAGCTTAAGTTGAGAGTTTTTATTTCTTACCTTCTTTGATGTATCAAGAGCATGAATAAGTTCACCTTCAAGATCAAAAATAAGTCTTTCACATTCTAGCTCTATTACCTTTGACTGTTCAATCATACTTGATGCAGGAGCATCTGGCGGCAACAGAACAACCTCGCAAAAGTTTTGAAAAATAGGGGGGAAGTTTAAGTTCAGTAAAGCAAGTTTTTTTTCCCAAGGCAAAATTTGGGGAGGGGGTTGTGAAATCGTGACATGTCACGATTTCGTGACATATCTCGAAATCGTGACCCCAAAAGCTGCAACGTGGCGAAAGGGAGTTTTCGTCATGATATCGTGATGTCGCGATATCTCGATGTCGCGATGTTTTTGTGACATAGGTGCAGAGGGGAGTTTACGTCATGATATCATGACGTCCCGATATCGTGATGATATTTAGGCAGACGACAAAGGGCAGAAGATAGAAGACAAAGGCAGGGGAGACGTGAAATCATGACATGTCACGATTTCATGACATGTCACAAAATCGTGGCTCCGAAGGCAAGGCAAGGGCATAAGGGCATGGGAGTCACGAAATCATGACTCCAAAGGCATGGCAGAAGGCGAGGGGAGAAATGGTCACGATATCGTGACATCGCGATTTCACAATGTCACGATATCGCAATGACTTTATAAAAGCTAAGGCGCAAGGCGCGGGGGTCGCGATACCATGACATGTCACAATATCACATGTTGCAATATCGTGTCCACTTGAGGCATGGGGGTCACGATACCATGACATGTCACGATATTGCAACATGTCAAGATATTGCGGCTAGTTGAAGGCTGCTGAGGCACAAGGGCGTGGGGGGTCGTGATATCACGACCAGTTGAAGGCTGCCACATGGATTAAAATATCATGACCAAGAAGAAGATGGGCCGAAGAAGACACGAGGCTTCCACATGTATTAAACAAATATGAAGGCCACTTATATTAAAATAGAGAGGACGGCCACGTATTTTAAACAGAGATGACTATCTTAAGGAAATTTTCTGACAAGGTGACAGTTGTAGGCCATAGACAGTATGGGAAGAGACAGTGGTGCAAAGGAATAGTCTAACCAAAATGACATTGGCAGGGCAAGGGGGCGTCTTTAATGTAAGCTTCCTTAGCGGATCGGGGCAGTTGGCCATTGATGGAGGGAAATTCAAAAACTTGCAGAAGAAGCGGACTTTCATTTTGAATTTGAGGAATTCACGCTGGTGGGCATTAATTGCTAGAGGGTCGAGACCTCGATAAAAACTCGTTTTAATGTATTATTTGAGGACGGTGGACTGGAAGGTCGAGAAATATAGAGGGAGTGTGCGAGGAAAATACCAGGCAACTCCTGGTTATTGTAAGCCTGCGAGCTGTTTCATCTGGATTGTAAATAATTTTTAGTTTAATCGAAGAAATATTTTTGGAGTTTACGTGTGCTCGATTTTCTCGTCCCCATAAATACTTTTTTCAACTCTCCTTGCCTTTTCAATTTTATATTTCAAGTCATAGAGATATTGTAGAAGCTTTGTATTACATTTATCATACTCTTGTATTCAAGCCTTTATCTAAGTTCTCCATTTTAAACTCAAAAAGTTCCTTAAGTGTTGCTTCCTCCTTTTATTTTTATCAATCTTCCTCTTCTTGATTTTCTAAATTTATCTCTTTTATTTGGTCTTTAATTTATTCTATTGTCAAAAGCAGTATTTCTTCTTCATACCTATTTTGACTGTCCCTTTTGTCTTTTTCTGAACCATTCTCTAGGTCTTCAATTTTGAAAGTATCATGTTCATATTCATCACTACTAAACCCATTGTAATAAACTACATCATGACCGAGTTGACCACAAAAAAAAATATTCCTCACCATATTGTGGATATTAAGTTGCATGGTGACCTATCTTCCTACATATGGTACAAAATTTTATCAATTCAACCTCTTATTCATTGTTTGATCCATATCTTGAATATGTTTCCACTACTCCTCTTATAACAACAAAATCAAATTAATATTCCTTTTCTTTCATGACCATGTGTGTTCTTTTATTCTTGTGTCTTATGGTTCTACTTTTGCCTTTTTTTGCCATTTGTGTTCTTGTAAGATCTTCCTTCAAGATGTTAAACATTTTTTGAAGGAATCAACTCTAATACCAATTGAATAACACAAGGTTATACTAAGAGGGGGATGAAAAATATAAGATCACTTTTTACTTTTATTTCTCAAACAACATTATGTAATATTATCAATAGAAATATCAACAATAGTAACCAAAGCAATGCATAAATAATCACACATAATAGATACACCAATTTAACGTGGTTCACCCAATGTGTGCTACTCCATGAAGAAAATATTTCACTAAATTTTTCTCAATAAATATTTTGGGAATTATTTCCCTATTACAATGTTTATGGACCTCTATCCAAAGGAGATACCAATATCCTAATCTAGTTTATGGGCACCAACCCATAGGAGACACCAATATCTTCAGCTAGTTCGTGGATCTCTATCCATAGGAGAACTCCTCCTCTGCTATGGCTGGCGATACTCTAGAAGACTACTACATCCACTACATTGGCTTGTGGATCTCTTTCCACTGAAGACTCTTATTCTCACTTAGAAGACATCTATCCTCTTTACCCAGGATAATGGATCTCTATCTACTAGAGATTATTGTCCTCTACTCTGTCACATCCAAAGCTTACTCTCAGCTCTATCTAAAATTTGCATTAAACATAATCCTTCGATCTAGCATAAATTTTCTCAATATCTATCATCAAATATGTACTAAACATAGTCTTTTATTCTAGCACAAATTTTCTCAATCTCTATCCTCAAATCTACACTAAACACAAATCTCCTCAATCTCTATCTATGATCTACACTAAACACAGTCCTTTAGTCTAGCACAAATCTGCTCAATCTCTATCCTCAAATCTGCATTAAACACAGTCCTTTGGTCTAGCACAAATCTCCTCAATCTCTATCTATGATCTACACTAAACACAGTCCCTTAGTCTAGCACAAATCTACTCAATATTTGTCTTTGGTCTAGCACAAACCTATACTCAAATTTGCACCAAAATATGTCCTTAAATCTGCACTAAACATAGTCCTTTGATTTAGCATAAATCTACTCAATATCTGTCTCTGGTCTGGCACAAATCTATCCTCAAATCTACACCAAAATATGTCTTCAAATCTGCACTAAACATATTCATTCGATCTAGCACAAATTTATTCAAACTTTGTCCTCAAGCCTTAATACAAATCTTGACTCAATCACAAGTCAAATATTCTAGATCTGCTCCAAACCTTAAACCCAAGGTTTGAAAAAATCAATCAATCAACTCTACTCTCAAGTCTTCTCAAAGACTTGTCTCAACTCTACATTGTAAGCTTCCATAAAATCTCACACTAATATGTCCATAAGTTCTCTATAGAACTTTTCTAATCTACTCTTAATCTCTATATTCAAATCTGTATTGTAAGCTTCCATAAAATCTCACACTAATTTGTCCATAAGTCTTCTTCAAGACTTACCTCAAATTTGCTCAACAGGTCTTCACAAAGACTTGCCTCAAATCTGCTCAACAAGTCCTCACTAGAACTTGTCCAATCTTCTCAACAAGTCCTCACTAGAACTTGTCCAATATCACAAAAACATATAGAGAATTGTTAGAGACTCAATATGCTTCACACTCACAACAATGCTCAATCACTTTCAATCTCTATTTTTAAATCAATTCAGAATGTAGAACAATTTTTTTCACATAATTATAACTATGACTTCAATACTTCCACTTGAATAGGATCAATAAACTCCACTCAATTAATAACTCAATAAAATACTTCCTTGCTTACAAACCCTAGTCCAAGCATATGAATCACTCACTTAATTATTTCCAAAAATGCTTATCAAACAATCTCACATAACAATGATACTCATGATATTTTACAAACCCTAGTTCAAGATAGTTCACCACTTCACATGACAATGATACTCATGTTATTTCACACACCCTACTCCAAGCATATGAAAGCTTACTCAATATTTCCAACAATGCTTATCAAACAAGGTTTTTATTATCAACTCTTTCTCAAAAAAACCTTTAACAATCGAACTCACCAATACTTTCCAAACAATCCTTTTCACTCAAACTTAGCATTCACAACATCCAATCAAATAATATTTTTCTCACAAGGAATATTTACTCATACCTTTTATTTTTATGGAGATATATCTTCAAAACATGTCTTAACCACAATAAAAAATTTCTTTACCAACACTAGGGTTAGGTTACCACAACCTCTCTCAAGATCTCCACAAAATAACTTTCTCAAATATTATCTTTCATACAAAATAACAAATACTTTTGTACACATTATAATATCCAAACTCACAATATTCAATTTAATAATTTCATCATAACACTACACTTAACAACAAGTATAGCAAAGTCCTTATAACCCTTATAATATCCAACTTCATAAAATCTAATCACCAGAAATTAAATTCAAATATTTAATTTTTAATACCCTTATATCTCCCTCAAAAAAATTAATCAACCTTTATTTTTCACAGCAAAGCAACCTCCAAAATTACACAACCTTAGCAAGAGAAAAAATAATGCATACCTTATTTAACCCAGCAAAACACTTTCAGCGGGTTTCGAACACCTAACCTCACCACTCCAAGCACCTTAGCAAGACATGCACCCACCACATGGGCTACAAGACTCTAGAAAAAATAAAAGGCTAACACATTTCCTTTGTTTTCCATCGAGCACATAAAATTCTCTAACAAAACCTTCCCTGCTTTGCAAAATGCAAACCCATGGGATTCAATCCTTGCACCTCATGCTTGCCAATGACTTGGTGCATCCCTTGCTACCAGTTGCACTATAGATCACTTTGGGATATGAAACAAAATGCTCTCTTCCTTTTCTGATATGATGCCACGCTCAATTTTCAAAATATATGATCACTTTCTCTTTTTCAATGCGCACCCAATTACTTTGATCGCAGATGGGGTCATTTACCAAATTTTTACCCCCTTTTATATGTATTAGGTTATCTTCGATGATGTCGGTGATAATTCAAAAAATTCGAATTATGAACTTTATAACCCTATATTTAGGGTTAGCTTAATTAATTTATAAATTAACTTATAATTAAATTACAATTAACTTAATAAATTTAAAATTTAATTAAATTAATTTATAAATTAAATTATAATAAAACTTTTATAATTAATTTATAATTAACTAAATATTTGGATCTTGCACTTTTAATATTATAATAATTTATTATAATATTATTTTTCTTGGGCCTTCCTTTCTCCCTTAAAACCTCATCTGACTACCTGGGAGGAAAATTTCTTTTGTACTTGATTACGAAACCTAAAACTGATACTACTCACTGAAACTGACGCTTACTAGTGCTGACTTCTTAACATTAGTGACAACAAAACTTGCTCATATTTCCAACAACCCTCTTTTTATCAATTCCCTTGCACTCAGATGAACTAACTTTTGACATCAATGACAATATAATTTCTCAAAATTTCCAAAAATCTCCCCCTTTGTCTTTGATGGCAACCCTTTTCTAAAACTTCCTTTTCCAAACCATTTGATTACAAATTTGCTCCCCCTAAGAAAATACTCCCCCTGACTGAATGCTCTCCCCCTTAATCAAATGGCTCCCCTTTGACATCAATGGCAAATGGATTCCTTTTGGGCTAAATATAAGACTCTTAGCTTAGTCCCCTCCCCACCTCCTCTCCTTGAGGTGATTAATTTTGGGGTAGGAGTAAAACTACTCCTAGCATACAAAGCTCATTTCCTTTGTCAACCTTCTTTCTAAAAATACCCTTTTGATCCTTTTGAGTGTCCCTATTTCTGCTTGTTTTTGGAAACTCTGTTCTACATCACTTGGCATTATGTACAACATTATTACACTTGTAACACTTAATTTTGTAGTTCATAGAATGTGCAAATGTCTTGAAGTTCTTCCTAGTGAAGTCATTCTCCTCTTTGTCATGAACACTGCATTGAATTGCTTTATACCCAAATTGATTACAAGAGTAGCAATACCGTTGAAAGAAATATCCATCTTTGAATTTCATATTGGTAACATCACACTCCTTATTTCCATGTGTCCTACAATGCATAGCCCCATGACCAATTCTGTTACATGAAAAAAAATGTCCTTTGAAGAAATCTTACCTTGAACCCATCAGTCTCTTAATACTTTCTTCTCTATGATGATCCCTATTTCTTTTGTTTTCTTCCTTGGTGAAGCTTCTATTCTCATAAGTCTCACTTTATCCTTTACTCTCTTCCTTTGAAAATTCTTCCTCTTGTGAATTTGAGCTTGACCCTTTTTATTTTTTCCCTTATCCTTCTTCAAAACCAAGTCCTATTTTGATAGATAGTCTTTGTGCATTGATAATATTATCCAACTTATTTGAACTTTTACCATACCTCCGTAGATTGTCATTATACTCTTTTACTTTCATCCTTAGTGAAGCTACCTCATGTTCTAATATTTCACATTCTAATACTTTTATCTCTAACTTTTTTTTAAATCTTCTTGTCTTAGCTATTGAGTTTTTTAGATCTTGTATAAGCTTTCCTTTTTCTTCATCATATTCTTGAACTTGAGTCTTGAATTTTGAATTTTGCTTTCTAACCTTTTTTAATTATTTTATTGCATCAATAGTTTCTTCTTCTAGATCTATTACACCTTCCTCTTCATTTTCTGAATCCTTTTCTACTTCTTGGTCTTCAAGAGCATCTTCATACTTTTCATATTTATCTTCAACATGATCACTTCCTTCCTCTTCTATTTCCAAAAATAGAATTTTTGGTTATTCACTATTTGAGGATCTTTCATCACTATCACTTGAAGCCTTATTTCCCTTATCAACATAGAAACTCTTCTTGTGCCTTTGAAAGAATTTTTTTTCATGCTTGTTTTAACCATACCTGTTTTTCTTTTCATACCTGTATTTTCTTGCTTCATTTTTCTTATGATCCAGTTTTTCTTCACTGCTACAGCTTCCAGCTTCTAGACAATTAGATGCATAGTGACCAAAATTTCCACAATTGAAACATTTCACTATTTTCATACCTTTTTTATTTCTTGAGTCCTTGTTTATTTTGCCATGGTTAGATTCTTCATCACTGGTTGATTCACCGCTTGATTTTGGTTTCTTATCCTTTGTCTTCTTTGATGCTTTGAAGGCTACATCTTTATTGGAGTTAGGATCCTTTACTATTCTTATCTCATAAGCTATGATAATTCTATGTAGCTCATCCATAGTAAAATTTTTGATATCCTTTATCTCTTCTATAGCTAAAACTTTTCCATCATACCTTTTAGGAATTGACCTTAAAATTTTTTAAGAAAAATTAGATTCTTCAATTTCAAATCCAATTCCACAGATGGTATTAAAAATATCATTCACAAGAAGTAAGTATGTAGCAATGTATTTCTCTTCTTCCATATTCAAATCTTAAAATTGTTTCTTATGATTTTATAGTTTTGCCATATTGACATTTTTATTTCCCTCATAGGCTTGCTTAATTTTTTCCCAAATCTCTTTTGCTAACTTGCAATGCATAACTTTCATAAATTTTTCTTCACATAATCCACTTAGGATTGAATGCATAGCCTTGGCATTATTTACATGTAAGAGCTTACCATATTTATCTATGGGAGGATTAGCTGTAGGTGTGAATCCATCCTCAACTATTTGCCATGTCTCATACCCTTGTGACATCAGGTAAGTACTCATTCTTATGCTCTAGAAAACATAATTATTTCCATAAAATAATGGTTCCTTGTTTGATGAAGATCCACTCTGAGATGCCATCTATGTTCATGTAACGTATTCCTTCAAGTTGTTAAACTCTTTTGAAGGAACCCGCTCTGATACCAATTGAAGAACACATGCTTATACTGACAGTGGGGGTGAACAGTATACGACCAACTTTTACTTTTCTTTTCCAAACAATATTATCCAATATTATAAATGGCAATATCAATAGCAATAATCAAATAAATGCATAAATCATCACACACAAGAGAGACACCAATTTAATGTGGTTCATCCAATGTGGGCTACACAAAGAAAACATTTCCACTAATTTTTCTAAACAAATATCTTGGGAATAAATTTCCTATTACAATATTTAAGGACCTTTGTCCAAAGGAGACACCAATCCCCTATGCTCTGATTTGTGGATCTCTCTCCATAGGAGAACTCTTTTCCCTTTTCTATGGTTTGTGGAACTTGATCCAAGAGAACTCTATCTCCTCAACTGGTTTGTGGATCTCTCTACACAGAAAAACTCTATATTCCTATCTGGTTCACAGATCACACTCCACAAGAGAAATATTTTCCCTTAATTTGGTTCTATGGACACCACTCCACTATGTTCTAGTTTTGTGGATCTCTATCCACAGGAGAACTCTTTTCCCTTCTACTCTAGCTGGTGATCTTCTAGAAGACTTCTACCACCACTGCTATGGCTTGTGGATCTCTCTCCATAGGAGACCTCTATCCCAACTACACTGGATATTGTATCTCTATCCACTGGAGACTATTGTCCTATTTACTCTGTTACCTCTAAAGCTTACTCTCAATTCTATCTCAAATTTGCACCAAACTCTATTTCAAATCTATCCCCAAGCCTTAACAAAAATCTTGATCAAATCACCTCTGTTTATATCTACCTCAAGCCTTAACACAAATCTTGAGAAAATCACCAAATAACTTCTCTATAGTATTCACAAGACTTCCTCAAATCTACCTTCAAGTCTTCTCAAAGACTTTCTCAAATATACCTTCAAGTCTTCATAAAGACTTGCTCAAGTCTGCTCACAACTGCTCACAATCTACTCACAACTCTGCTCATAATATACTCACAATCTGCTCATAATTCTACTTCAATTCTATCCTCAAGCCTTCTCAAATACTTGCTTAAATATACTCTAGCGCATGCTCAAACCTGCTCTAACACATGCTCAAAATAGCTCTCAAGATATGCTCAATAAATCTTAAATCTTGCACACAATGCTATCAAATGATTTTTCTAATCTTCAAAGTAATTCCTTTAACTTCAAGTAGTTTAGACATATTCTATCAAAATTTGTTTAACCTTTGGAACATATAGAGAATAATATGCACTTGCAACTAGCTCAATATGTTCCACTCAATCATTAAGTCTGTCACTTTCACAAATCTGATTTCTAATGTTTGCACATTCACTTTCAATATCACCCAAAACCAATGCTCAAGAATTTTACACAATAATTCAACCAATGAAGCATAACTTGCTTAAAAACCCTAAAAAAGTGTTTTCATACTTCTTCCAACAAAGAGCACAATTTATATCTCAAACCATAACTCAAATAATCCACAATCTCTATCTCAAATGTTCTCAAAACACTCAACAATGAAGCACATAAAACTCACTCAAATATTTTCAACAATGGTTATCAAACAATCCTTTTCACTCCACCTTATGTTTGAGAAATATTCATTAAACCAAAAACCTTAAATAAGGAATGATATGCCCATACTTTTTTTCTTGATCTTATGGAGATATGTCTTCAAAAATTTATCTCTCACACAATATATTTTGCAACTATAAAATGGTTAGCACAACAACTCTTTATGAGTTAGCAATCCTTCAATATATGTGCCCAATTAAATTGCAAACCAAATCTTTTTGTTTATTAAACTATATTATAAACTCATAAAATAAAACCCTTCAAAATGTGTGCACAATTCCAAACCAACCTTTTGGTTTCTCAACTATATTATTAACTCATAAAATTGAACCTTCATAATGGAGCAAGAATCCAAACAATTAAAATACCTCATACACCTTTTAACTCCCTCTTAACTTCTAAACACATTCATAACAGAATTAACAAGGATTCTTATTACTCCAATAGTTCACTTTCAAAAATAATTCATTATAATTTCCTTCAAAAATAAATGCATGTAATAATAAAAAATTTCTTTATATCTCCCAAGGCAAATAGTGCTCACAATAATAAATTAAACCATATGCACTTTTAGCAATTACCCAGTTTAAATAGTGCTTACCAAAAACACTACCATGGAGATTTGAACACAAAACCTACCACCTACCAACGTACTAGCACCCCTTGGATTGCCGCTAGGCGAACCGTCCACACAAGGATAAAATATCATAATGCGTTATCTAACAACTTCTCACCCTTCTCACCAGTAAAACGAGCAAAATGTTACCGCTAGGATTCGAATGTAGGTTCTACCATCTACCAGTGCCTTAGAATCCTATGGGATTCCACTAGGCTAACCATCCACATAAGGACCAAATGCCACAATGTGCTATCTAACCACTGCTCACCCTTCTTGTTAACAAAACAAACAAACTGCTACCACCGACAATCGAACATAGGATTTGTCGTCCACCAACATATTAACACTACCAAGCGTACTGCTAGACCAAATGCTTGGTTGGTGATAAGGGTATACAACCTTATCCCTTTATTCATCCACACTCTTTATTTTTCTTTTAAAAATAAATTCTTCTTCCACCTTGCTCACGAAATTCGCATCAACAATTAACATTAGTCACTTGCAACATGCATCGAAAAACTTGTTCTTTGGCCTCCAAAATTTATCATATAAATACCAATTTATCTCCATGCTAGGACGTCGGTAGAGTTCAATAATTTAAACTTTATTCTTGGCACCAAACCCACTTAGGGTTATAAAACATTATAATATAAATATTATAATTATTTTATAATTAACCTTAGGCTTTATCTTAACAACTTTAATATTATAATAATAAATATTATAATATTATTTCCTTTGGGCCTAGGTATTTCCTTCCTTTGAGATATTTAGACAATATTTTGGCCAACCATGTGGAGATTTATACCAAATATCTTGGGCTTAAAATATAAATATTTTAACCCTCTTTTTATCAATTCCCTTGCACTGAGATGAACTAATTTGTAACATCAATGACAACATAATTACTCAAAAAATCCAACATATACCTATACTTCTGATGCAGGAGCATCCAATGAAAGGCAAAATACAGCAAAGTAGAAAAAGTGTTGCGATATCGCAACATGTCGGCAAAGAAGAAAAGTGTCGCGATATCACGACATGTCGCAGGATCGCGACCAAAAGCCGAGAGAAGGCTCAAGTAGAAAAAGTGTCGTGATATCGCGACATGTCACAGAATCGTGACCAAAAGCCGAGAGAAGGCTCAAGAGAGAAAAGTGTCGCGATATCGCGACATGTCGCAGAATCGCGACCAAAAGCCGAGAGAAGGCTCAAGTAGAAAAAGTGTCACGATATCGCGACATGTCGCAGAATCGCGACCAAAAGTCGAGAGAAGGCTTAAGAGAGAAAAGTGTCACGATATCGCGACATGTCGCAGAATCGCGACCAAAATCCGAGAGAAGGCTTAAGAGAGAAAAGTGTCACGATATCGCGACATGTCGCAGCATCGCGACCAAAAGCCGAGCGAGGGTGCAAGAGAGAGAAGTGTCGTGATATCGTGACATGTCACATTTTCGTGACTCAGGAAGGAGAGAGAAAGCATGGAGCAAAAATGTCGTGATATCATGACATGTCACATTTTCGCGACTCAGGAAGGAGAGAGAAAGCACGGAGCAAAAATGTCACAATATCGCGACATGTCACATTTTTGCGACTTAGGGAGGAAAGAGAAGACGCGGAGCAAAAATGTCGTGATTTCATGACATGTCGTGAAATCGCGACCGAAAGAAGACCAGAAGGGCCAGAGAAGAAAATGTTACGATTTCGTGACATGTCGTGAAATCGCGACCGACGAAGCAGAAAGAAGGCAAGGAAGGAAACTGTCGTGATATCGCGACATGTCGTGTTTTCACGACCAGAATCAGAGAAATAAGGTAGAGAGAAAAGTTGTCATGATATCACGACATGTTGCGATTTCGCGACCCGAGAGGCAAGGAGGAGGCAGAAAGGAAATATGTCGCGATATCGCGACATGTCACGATTTCGCGACCGAAAAGGAGAAAGAGGAACCGAAAAGGAAAAATGTCGCGATATCACGACATGTCGCATTATCGCGACCAAAGGACGAAGGAAAGCGCAAAGGAGAAAAAATGTCGTGATATCGCGACATGTCGCATTTTCACGACCAAAAGGCGAAGGAAGGCACAGGAGAGAAAAATGTCGCGATATCGCGACATGTCGCATTTTCGTGACCAAAAGGCGAAGGAAGGCGCAGGAGAGAAAAATGTCACGATATCACGACATGTCATATTTTTGTGACTCGAGAAAGGCAGGAAGGCCGAAAAGCAAAAGTGTCGCGATATCGTGACATGTCGCATTTTCGTGACCCGAATAGGACAGGAAGGCAGAGAAGCCAAAAGTGTCGCGATATCATGACATGTCGCATTTTCACGACTCGCAAAGGGCAGGAAGGTCGAAAAGCAAAAAGTGTCACGGTATCGCGACATGTCACATTTTCATGACTCGACAGGGGGCAAGAAGGCAGTAAAGCAAAAATGTCGTGATATCACGACATGTCGCATTTTTACGACCAAATGAAAGAAAAGAAACGACAGGCGGTTACAAGGTCCGTTACAGAGGGAATCATCGAGTGATGGGTATCCCGAACGTCATCATGGGTTGACAAGCGGACAGAGTCCACAGTGGCAGCACTGGACAAGCACGTGGCACCAAGGTGCATGAGAAGCAGACGAAGACCAAGAGTCGGAACGTTTCGAAAGCCAGAACAACGAAGAGGCACGGGAGATGAAACAAAGGGTCCAAAAAGGGAAACAGAGAGTCACGCCCAAAAGTTTAAAAGGGGGAAGCAAAGGCATGCAGAGGGGTTGGAAACTGCTGAACAGAGTTGTAGACGCGAAGGCAAGAGGGCCATTCTGGACCTGGTTGAGTTGTTTCCTTCCAAGGTTGAAAAACGGTCGAGACAGAGTGGTGGTCGAAAAACAGCAGAGACAGAGTTGCAGCAGCAGGGTTGCAGATAGAGAAGGCGAAGGGCCATTCTGGACCTGTATAAACTATTTTTCTTCTAGAGTTGGAAATGTTTTAATGTAATATAAAAAGTTATAAACTGTCTTTCTGTAAAAGAAGTTTATTTGGCAGAGTCTGCCATTTTTGTAATATTTTTCCAAGTTTAAATGAAAGAGAATTTTTGAGAGCAATTTTGGCTCCTCAAGGACCTCGCCTGCTGTCTCTGTCTCCTCGCTCTGATACCATGACGGAAGTTGAAACTGAAACCAAAAACAAAATTGCACAAGGCAATCAACGGAACTTTTGAGAGCACAGCACATTTGGCAAACCTTCTCCTCACGGGGACCGTGCTGGCCTTTCAAATGCTGTGCCCAGTCTTCTCCAACAGCGGCCACTGCGACACCGTCAGCCGTCTCATGACGGAAATTCTTCTCGTTTTGTGCGGCATTTCATGCTTTCTCCTTTCCTTCACGGATAGCTTTAACGGATCGGACGGGAAAATTTACTACGGCGTGGCCACTCCGAGGGGGCTGTGGACTTTTGATTACCTGAGCGGCGGAGTGCCTATGGAGGGCAAGTATAGACTGAGATTCGTGGACTTTGCCCACGCCTTGATGTCGGTTATGGTGTTCGTTGCCGTTGCTCTGCTGGACCAGAATGTGGTGGATTGTCTTTATCCGGGTGCGCAGGGGGAGACGAAGGAGGTTTTGGAGGCGTTGCCAGTGGGTATGGGAGCCACAGCTAGTCTTCTTTTTGTGGTGTTTCCTGCCACCCGTCATGGCTTTGGATTCCCGCTCACTGCAGATCATCAAACCGTTTTGTAATTGTATAAAAATCGTATTCAATAAATGTCTGTCGATTAAAGTTAATTAAGTTTTATAAGATTGTAATTTTAGGGTTTGAAAGAAAACAAACAAACGACTCAGATCTAAAATCTGATTATAACTTTTGTTTTAATTATTAATTATGTTTAATAAATTTTATAATATGGTTAATTTTTTAATGAAATAAATATAAACTGCAATATAAGTGTAATAGATTTTCAAATTTTCTTTTAAATTTGTATTCCTTTTTAAATACAACTTTGGAATCATAAAAAATATAAGTGTAATAGATTTTCAAAATTTCTTTTAAATTTGTATTCCTTTTTAAATACAACTTTGGAATCATAAAAAAACATTAACAATGTTAATTTTAAAAAATAAATATAATTTAAGTTATTTAAAATAATATAAGTTTAATAATAAAAAATATTTTTAAATATAAAATTTGAAGAGATTGATATTAATGCAATCAAAATTGTAAAGTAGAAGGAAAATAAGATGCATTCACAATAAACATAAATATTTATCCTAGAAGAAAATCAATAAAAACTTAAAGTTGCACTTCTTTATCTATATTATATGCATTTTGAATAAAGTAGTTTATATATATATAGGTGTTCCATAGCACTGAACAACCTAAAACCAACATGTGGTATTAGAATACAATGGGTATAAACCATAGATTAGAACTAGTCATACCTGGTAATTAAGGACAACCCCAAAATAAAAACCTTGCACATTTTGTTAAGGTGTACAATTTTTTTTTGCGATGGGGCTTATACAAATTAAAAATCTAGGTATTTGAGGAAATTAATTCCATTGTCTCCTATGGGATCTATATAGATAATTGTTTTAAATACAGTTTTGTGAATGTTTTCCTTATGTATTCTTAGTTGATGGTATCCTGATTTTAAGTCAATTTTTGTGAAGATATTGGCAATTTGAGGTATTTTATGTTGTCATTGATGTCACATTGATCACATTTGGTTTTGGTGGCCAAAGTATTTCATATATAAGCATTTATGACATTTTGGAAAGAATGGAAATTTATAAGCTTTTTATGAAAACCAAGGCAGGAAAAATAAAAGGTTTTATTTAAAACCATGGATGGTAGATATGAAATGGGTTTTATTAAAACCCATTTTGGACTTTCATTTCATCGAAAAGGGTGTCCCCGTGATAGAGATATTTAATTTTAAAGATTTAATGTTTAAATTTTAATTAATTAAAATTAAAATTAAAAATTAATATTTTATTTATTTTCGACGTCAAAAGGAGGAGGCGCATAATATCTATAGCCGACGTCAAATTTTTTTAAGGGAGGCATATATTAATATGCCATCAAATATTTTTCAAAAGTCTTAGGACTCGACATTTTAATTTACGGTCAATTTGACAAGGTAGAGCGTGGTGTGGAGAGTGCAAAGCTTTCGATTCGCTAAGGCAACAAAAGGGGAAATAATTCATTCGAGTCCATCAAAGAGAGGAGGAAGAAGGGTAAGGGAAGTCACTTACCAAGCATCATAGGTGCTTGTGGCCTAACAGCAAGAGGAAAGTGCGTAGGGTGTTGAAGCGCTAGCAGATCCGAGTTCGAAACCCGTTGATGCTGGTTTTTGCAAGGAAAAGGGAGAACATTTTTGTGCATGTGATTTTTGAGGGCAAGTTCATAGAAGGCAAAAATGAAGTCTTGCGCTCTTGCTGTTTTGTGAGCGATGGCTCATGTGGTTGTTTGGCACCGCCGTGTGATTTTTCTTTTAGAAGTATATCATATTATATATCATTGCAAAGCTTATTTTGAGGGCTATTTGATTATCTTGCTTAGAAGGATAAATAAGGTGTACATAAAGAGATATTTCTATTTTTGTAATAGGGTTCAAGTGAAGGTTGTTTTATTCTTTTCAAAGTGTGTTGAGTGTGGCAGATTTCCAAAGGGGTTTCTTCATATTCATAAAAGATATGGGTACATTCTCCTATTGATTGTTTATGGTGGTTGATTTCTGAAATATCATTGGAGAGAAAATAATTATTTGTGGTTTCATTTTCAAAAGTGGTTGGTTGAATGCTTCAAGGTTTTCTTAATTGAGAGTTATCTTTAAACCTTATTTTATAAGCATAGTTGTTGAAGCCCATTGGTTGTGAAAGAACATGAGTTAGAAAAGAACATGAGTATCATTGTTATATGAGATTTGTGGTTGAGCATTGTTGGAAACATTTGAGTTGGTTGATACATACTTGGACTAGGGTTATGTGAGAGAGAGTTGTCCCTTGTGGTGATTGAGTTTAGAACATATTGAGTCTCTAAAAATTCTCTTTATGGTTCTATAAGACTTGAGTTGAGTTGAGATTTATTTGGGTTCAGAGTGATATTAGAACATATTAAGTCTCTAACAATTCTATTTATGCTTCTATAAAGTTGATTTGAGTTGAGTTGAGTTGAGATCATTGTTGTCATTCATTGAAGAGTACATTACCATTCATTGTTGAGTTCATCTTTGAAGCTTTACCTTGATATATTTGTGGATGAGATTTGAGTGCTACTTGTGCATGATTGATTGAGCCTTTGAGAAGGCCTTTGTGGACAGTTTTAGCATAGCTTTGTGGATAATTTTGTGACATATTTGAACAATTTCTTGGTGATCTTGTTGGAAAAATTTTGGGCAAGTTCTTGGTGAGATTTCTAGAGAAAAATTGGACAAGTTCTTGGTGAGCTTGTTGAAGTAAATTTTGGGCAAGTTCTTGGTGAGCTTGCTAGAGCATATTTGGACAAGTTCTTAGTGAGATTATTGGAGCAGATTTGGACAAGTTATATGTGATCTTGTTATTCAAAATTGGACAAGTTATGTGTGAGCTTGTTATTAAACATTGGACAAGTTCTGTGTGATCTTGTTATTAAGCATTGGACAAGTTCTGTGTGATTTTGTTAAGTAGGGTATGTGTGAGCCTATTGAGAAGGTTCTTAGTGAGCCTATTGATAGATATTTGGAGGTGATAAAGTACAAAGGATAAATTCAATGGATAGAGATCTAGCAGCTAGCACAGTTGAAAACAGATCTGAGTGAGGAGTCTTCAAGTAAAGAGAGGTCCACCAATCAGTGCAGTAGATATACAGAGTCTTCTAGAAGATCACATAGCCAAATTATAAGTGGAAAGAGTTCTCCTGTGGAAGATATCCATGAACTTGAGATTAGAGGATCAACATCTCCTTTGGACAGAGATCCATAAACATTGTAATTGGGAGTGATTCCTAAAGAGATTGATTGAGAAATTTTTAATAAAATATTTTCTCTGTGGAGCAGTCCACATTGGGTGAACCACGTAAATTGTGGTGTCTCTATCATGTATGGTATTTTGTGTAGTACTTTGATTACTACTATTAATATTGCTATATATACACAATATAATATCGGATTGGAAGAAAAAGAAAAAAGTGGTCTTATACTGTTCAACCCCCCTCAGAGTATAAGCTTATGTTCTTCAATTGGTATCAGAGTGGATTCCTTATAAAAATATAACAGATTGAGGGTAGATTCTACAAGAACACAAATGGCTTCACAGAATGGATTATCTACAAATAAGGCTCCATCGTTTGATGGTAACAATTATGCTTTCTGGAGCATGAGGATGAATAACTACTTGATATCACAAGGATATGAGGTATGACATATGGTTGAAAAAGAGTATAGGGTTGAAGGTGATCCCGAGGAAGATAAGGCTACCAGGAAATTGGTTGAGATAAATACAAGAGCAATGAATTGTATTTTGAGTGGGCTACCTGAGATAGATTTTACAAAGGTCATGGTATGTACTTTAGCTAATGAAATGTGGACCAAGTTGCGAAATGCTTATGAAGGAGATTCCAAGGTAAAGTTGTCAAAACTACAAACTCAGAAAAATATTTGAGGAATTGAAAATGGAAGATTCTAAAGATATTGCAAATTTTTTACTTCGAGTTAATGAGATTACTAATACCATGAGAGGCCTAGGTTTTGAGATGAAAGAATCAAAATATACTCAAAATATTTTGAGATCAGTTCCCATGAAATATGATTCTAAGGCTTCAACAATAGAAGAAATAATGGATATCAACAAGCTAACAATGGAATAATTGCAAGGTACTCTCACAACTTATGAGATGAGGGTAAGTAAGAATCAAGCTCCAATAAAAGAGATTGCATTCAAGGCTTTAGAAAAAGAGAAAGGAAAATTTTCAGAAATAGATAAAGTTTTAAAAAATGTTGAGGAAGCTAACTTCATCAAAAGGAATAAGAACTTAAGGAATTTCAAAGATATAAGGAAAGTCAGATGCTACAAGTATGATGATCTTGGTTACTATGCATACAAGTGTCCACATGAATAAAATAGTGATGATGAAAAATAGGGTCACTGAAGAAAAGAAGATGGAAAGCACAAGCATGACAAATATGACATATACAAGCAAAACAAGTATGAGAAGAAGAAAAATTTTCGTAAGGCAAATAAGTCTTACTACATTGTATAGGTAAGTGATAGCTCAGATCATAGTGATAGAGAAAAATTAGATGAAGAAGAAAGTACATTTTTTGGAATAAGTGAAGAAAGGCAAGAACACCTATTCCTAGGTATTGAAGTTAAAGAAAAGGATAGATCTATTGAAGAAAGACATGAAGATCTTGACATAGCCATTGAACAAGAAAATAGGTACAAGAAGGGTCTATGGATACTAAAATGTTTCATATGTGGATATTTTTGGCATATAGATGATTATTGCAATACTACAACAATTGCAACAAGTAAAGTTCATTTGAAAAAGAAAGCAACAGTTCTAGAGATAATCTCAGTGACAATGAAAATAAAGAAGTCTCACTTATGGTAATAGAAAAAGAAGAGGATGAGCTAAGTAAACAAAAATCAGAAATCAAAATGCTAAAAGAAGAATACAGGAATCTTGAAAACAAGATTCGAATAGATGTCAAAATCAGAGAAGAACTACTTCAAACAATCAGTAATATGAGAGAAGAGCTTCAAAATGAAAAAAAGGATAGAAGAGAGGATGAATGAAGAACTAATGGTAACCATGGAAAGACATTATACATTAGATGAAAAGGTTCAAAAAGGATTGGAAACTTATTTTAAGGTTGTATCTTACTTCCAAGAAAAGTCACACTCAAAAGGAAAGGAAGTTCTAAAAGATGAAAGCAAAGAAGCACCTAAGATTTGTGAGGAAAGCTCCAAAGTTTCTATGGCTCCAAATATTCAGTTTGGATCTTGTTTTTAGATAGGTGAATCAATTTCAAAGGGAAAATAAATTCTTGAAGAGAAATGCAAGGAAGAAACTAAAGAAGATTTTTTAGATGCTACAAAGAAGATTCAAGAATAAAATGCACAAATTGAAGATGATCATAAGGATAATGGTCAAGAAAGGCATGAGGAACCAAGGCATGAACAAAGGGATTTTCAAGGAATTTTTTTTTCTTGTAATGCATTTGGACACAAGGCTATACATTGCAGGGTCTATGGATCAAAGAAATTTGATTTTGCAAGAAGAAACTTCAAAGGAAGAAGGTATGATTTTCAGGGACATTGCTTCTCATGTAATAGGATTGGTCATAAAGCTTTTCAGTGCAAAGAAAATGAGCAACATGGTTTTGGTTTTAGAGCTACACAATTCAGAAGTAATGGTCATAATGGTAATGAAAACAAAGCTTCACAATACAGGGTTCAAGAAAGGAATGGATATGAAAATTACTTCAAGAAAGAATTCAGGACATGGGTACCATCCAAAGGCTACAATATGAAATGTTTTAATTGCAATAAATTTGGGTATATTGCAAAATGGTGTAGGACTCAATTCAAAATAGGTTCAAGGCAAGAATTTCAAACAGGTTCAAGGCAAGAAGGTCAAACAAGTTCAAGACAAGAATATCAAGTAATTCATCAAGAGAAGGATATTAGAAAAACATGGAAGGAAGTTGATAAAGGAAAGAATTAGTATAATATGGGAGTAAAGATACTCCCACCCAAAAATTAATCACATCAAGAGAAAATGTGGTGATGGGACTATGCTTAAGAGTCATATCGTTTCGCCCCATAGGTGTCCCTTTTGCCATTGATGTCAAAGGGGGAGATATTTGAGTAAGGGAGATAGATTTGAGTTAGAGGGACCAGACTCCAAAGAGAGTATTAAGTTAGGGGGATCAGCCTACAAAGATATCATTTAGTTAGGTGGAGCAGCCTCCAGAGAGAGCATTAAGTCAGGGGGAGCAACTTTTATTCTCATAGATGGTTTTTGGAGTGATTGTGGTGTTTGCATTAGAGGTGTTGCCATCAATGACAAATGGGGAGATTGTTGGAAATTTGAGGTATTTTATGTTGTCATTGATGTCACATGGATCACATTTGGTTTTGGTGGCCAAAGTATTTCATATATAAGCATTTATGACATTTTGGAAATCTTAGAAATTTATAAGGTTTTTGTGAAAACCAAGGCAGGAAAAATAAAAGGTTTTATTTAAAACCATGGATGGCATATTTGAAATGGGTTTTTATTAAAACCCATTTTGGGCTTTCGTTTTGTCGAAAAATGTGTCCCGATGATGAAGATATTTAATTTTAAATAATTAAGTTTAAATTTTAATTAATTAAAATTAAAATTTAAAATTAATATTTTATTTATTTTCGATGTCAAAAGGAAGAGGCAAATAATATCTATATCTGACGTAAAAATTTTTGAAGGGAGGCACATATTAATATGCCATAATTTTTTTTTCAAAAGTCTTAGGACTCGAAATTTTAATTTGCGATCGATTTGCCAAGGTACAACGCGGTGTGGAGAGTGCAAAGTTTTCGATTTGCTAAGACAGTGAAAGGGGGAAGAATTTTTTTTTGAGTCCATCGAAGAGATGAGGAAGAAGGGTAAGGTAAGTTTTTTACCAAGCGCCATAGGCTATTGTGGCCTAGCGGCAAGAGGAAAGTGCGTAGGGTGTTGAAACGCCAGCAGATCTGAGTTCGAAACCCATCGACACTGGTTTTTGCAAGGAAAAGGGAGAACCAATTTGCGCATGTGAATTTTGAGGGTAATTTCATAGGAGTCAAAAAGGAAGTCTTGTGCTCTTGGTTTTGTGTGAGCGGTGGATCACGTGGTTGTTGGCACCGCCGTTTGAGTTGTGCAAGGGTAGCGATAGGGGATCAATCCTGCTGAGGTTAAAAGGCAAGTTTTAATTTTTAATAATATTTTATTTTTCTAAGGTTGCTTAGGAGATATAAGGTTTGAAATGCATGTTGTGAAAATGAAATATTTTTGGTGATTTTACTTTTATAAGTATATCATATTATATATCATCAGAAAGCTTGTTTCAAGGGCTATTTGATTATCTTTATTAGAAGGATAAATAAGGTGTACATAAATACATATTTTTGTTTTTGTAAAAGGGTTTCAAGTGAAGTTTATTTTATTCTTTTCAAAGTGTGTTGAGTGTGGCATATTTCCAAAGGGGTTTCTTCATATTCATAAAAGGTATGGGCACATTCTTCTATTGATTGTTTATGGTGGTTGATTTCTGAAATATCATTGGAGGGAAAAGGATTGTTTGTGGTTTCATTTTTGAAAGTGGTTGGTTGAATGCTTCAAGGTTTTTTGAATTGAGAGTTGTGTTTAAACCTTGTTTTATAAGCATAGTTTTTGAAGCCCATTGGTTGTGAAATAATATGAGATATAAAAGAACATGAGTATCATTGTTATGTGAGATTTGTGGTTGAGAATTATTGGAAACATTTGAGTTGGTTTATACAAACTTGGACTAGGGTTATATGAGATAGAGTTGTCCCTTATGGTGATTGATTTTAGAACATATTGAGTCTCTAAAAATTCTCTTTATGGTTCTATAATACTTGAGTTGAGTTGAGATTGATTTGGGTTGAGAGTGATATTAGAACATATTGAGTCTCTAACAATTCTCTTTATGCTTCTATGAAGTTGATTTGAGTTGAGTTGAGTTGAGATCATTGTGGATCATTGTTGTCATTCATTGAAGAGTACATTTCCATTCATTGTTGAGTTCATATTTGAAGCTTTTACTTGATAGATTTGTGGATGAGATTTGAGTGCTACTTGTGCATGATTGATTGAGCCTTTGAGAAGGCCTTTGTGGATAGTTTTGGGACAACTTTGTGGATAGTTTTGAGGATAGATTTGTGGACAGTTTTGGGACAGATTTGAACAAGTTCTTGGTGAGCTTGTTGGACAAATTTTGGGCAAGTTCTTGGTGAGCTTGCTAGAGAAAATTTGGACAAGTTCTTGGTGAGCTTGTTGAAGCAAATTTTGGGCAAGTTCTTGGTGAGCTTGCTAGAGCATATTTGGACAAGTTATTAGTGAGCTTGTTGGAGCAGATTTGGACAAGTTCTATGTGAGCTTGTTATTCAACATTGGAAAGGTTCTGTGTGAGATTGTTATTCAGCATTGGAAAAGTTTTGTGTGAGCTTATTATTCAACATTGGACAAGTTATGTGTGAGCTTGTTAAACAGGTTTTGTGTTAGCCTACTGAGTAGGTTCTTAGTGAGCCTATTGAAAGAGATTTGGAGGTGATAGATTATAGAGGACAGAGTCTTAGTGGATAGAGATCCAACAACCAACACAATTGAAGACAGATCTGAGTGAGGATTCTTCAAGTGGAGAGAGGTCCACCAGTCAGTGTAGTAAAGAGATAGAGTCTTCTAGAATATCACATAGCCATAATAGAAGGGGAAAGAGTTCTCCTATGGAATATATCCATGAACTTGAGATTAGGGTATCAACATATACTTTGGATAGAGATCCATAAACATTGTAATTGGGAGTGATTTTCAAAGATATTGATTGAGAAAATTTTAGTAAAATATTTTCTCTATGGAGTAGCCCACATTGGGTGAACCACATAAATTGTGGTGTCCCTATTGTGTATGGTATTTTATGCATTGCTTTGATTACTGTTGTTGATACTGCGATCTATACACAACATAATATTTAATTGTAAGAAAAAGGAAAAAGTGGTCTTATACTTTTCACCCCCTTCTCAGTATAATCTTGTGTTCTTTCGAAGATTGTAGCATCCATTAATTGATCAAATAGATCTTCTATTCTTGGTAGATGATACCTATTTTTAGTGATTTCTTTGTTGAGCATCCTATAATCGATATACAATCATAGTGACTCATCCTTCTTCTTGATAAAGAGCACTGATGTATCCCAAGGTAACACAATAGGATTGATCAACCCCTTTTCAAATAGCTCTTGAAGTTGCACCTTTAAATATTGTATTTTTATAGGGTTCATATTATAAGGAGATCTGTGAATAGGCTCTAATATTGAAATTAAATCAATTGTGAAGTCAAAATCGCATATAGAAGAAAGCCTAGATAGGTATTTAGGAAATACATCTTAAAAATCCTATAGAATTAGTTGATTTCTAAAAACCTCTCCTTTTTGTTTCTCCCCAACATCATTGATCTTCACTACAAAAACTATCCCTCATTTCTTGAGGATTTTTTTTAGTTTCATAGTAGATAACAGTTGGGGTTTGAAAGATCCTTGATTGCTATGGATCCTTACTCTTTCTTTGCCTTATTTTGAAAAATATATCCACCTATCCTAAAAAATTTTTAAGGCTTTATGATCCTGTAACCAATCCATCCCTAAGATGACATCGAAGGTATGTAGTGACACTACATATAAGCATTATTTGGTTGAATTATTTTCTAAGGTAATATCCACCATAGGAAAACATTGATCCATATAGTAGGTCTACCCAGAACTATACTCAAACTTCCATACATGTACCAAATACTCTGGCCTTTTTGGCATATCCTTGGCTAGTCTAGAAGAAATAAAACTATCTAAAGCTCCACTATCAATTAAAATTTTTACTTCTCTATTGAAAATATTACCCTTCATAAGTAGTGGTGTAGCTTGTCCTTCAAGCTTCAATTTTCCCATGGCTTCTTAAATTTTGTGAGTAGACTCCTATCCATTAGCGTTGGATGAGCTCAAAAAAAACCAATGAGGATAATTGTTAGCATAATTAGGTCCTCCACAATCGTAGCAACAACTTTTACGCCTTGTATGAGTTATCTATTCTTGATCCCCTCTTTTGCATACCAAAATTAAACTTAACAGATTTTGCGATTGTGGTCTCCTATTCTTGGCATTGCTATAATTTCTCCTTTGTTCGTTCCTTTTGAACTTCCCCTGATTTATACCATTTTTCTTTTAATTTTTGAGTAATTTCTATTATTTTATTCCTGATCCTTTTCCCACTTTAGGAAAAATTGGCTATTCATTTACCTTAGTGCCTACTACTCCTTTCCAAATAAAGGGGTATATTTGAATTGAAAGTGGTTTTCTGCATTCTTTGCAAGGTCATAAGCCTTTTGAAGTAACTTAGGTTTGAGTAAATATACCTCATATCTGATACTATTTTCTAACTCGAGGATAAACTTATGAATCCTCATCCTTTCATCATATGTTGGCACATACTTAAGCAACTTTACAAACTTTTTGTAATACACTTACACAAGCCTTGTCCCTTGTCAAAGGTTGGCAAACTCTTCGAAATTAAAAATATAAAAATTCTTAGTAAGGAATATGTTTAAAAAATTCCAATGAATTCATTCCACTTTAGGTCGACAACCTCGATCTTTGGTTTGATGAGTAGGTTTACTACCAATCCAAACACTTCACTCAAGATAAATTATTACTCAAAAATTTTGGGTTCCAGGGGAGTAGTTATTCATTGTAAAGTAGATCTCTAATTTTCTTAACCAATATTTGGTTGCATCTCCATACTTCTCCATTAAATTTGGAGGTGAGAACATTCTTCAAATCCTTTGCCAACTCCTTTTCCAACAAGGTTCTAGCCTCTATTTTTTTTGTAGTTAGTTTAATATGTTCACCGACCTCTAAAATGTTAGCCAATGAATCTTGATTCTTAAAGGTTTCCAAAAAATGTTTCATATGATCTTGAATGGTGGTAACCATTGCGGTGAGGTTCTCTACATTCCTATTATAATTACTTGAGGTTTCTACTAGCTTTCCTTCCTCGAGGTTTCTACTAGCTTTCCTTCCTCGATATTATTTTGTTGAGTTCATCTAGTTGAAGGAATAGGCCTCTCTTATCTCAGTGTCATTTTATCTTGGTATCATCCAAAAGAGTAAATTAGGTTACAGATTCACCTTTCAAAACTACCAAATATAAAATTGTATGGCTAAAACACCTTTAATCTATAATATATAGTACTCTAAGCATATTGAGGATCTCTATGCCAAGCCACACCTACTAAAAGTATGTGGTTTGTATCTTAACAACTAGTTCTAAGGATTAATTTCCCTCTCTTCTTATCCTTTAGCACAACAAGAAGCTCTAGCTCCTCGTGCCTAGGGCTTTGATACCAAAGGTAAAAAACCAAAATATAACTAAATGGGTTGATATTTTTTTAACAACAAGCATACAAGACTAAAAAATACCACAAGCGACACTAAACACTACCAAAGATACTAAGCATATATCCTAAAATCAGTTATGTATCCTTCTCCTCAACATCAACCTTCTATCTAGCATCTAATACAGGATATACCCATATCCATACCATGCACACACAAATTTGTACAAGTATACTATGTATATTACAAGAGCTATAACTGCATTCTAGTTAGGGTTAGATTATCTCCTTCAACCGGTCAAAGGGTACGCTTGTCTCTTTACACCACACAAACTAGTATGTATGGGCTCGTATTATCATTATGATGGGGTAGCCCAATTATTTCATAGATAATTGCCTCATTTTTAAATACTTAGGAGGTGTAATTCAAACCTATTTTAACCATCTAAGCTAATTTTATGTAATTGACCCTAAAGGACCCCATAATCCCCGAGGATCTCCTACTCTATTGACATATAAAACTCTAGACATTAAAGAATCAATATCGAAAAGAAAGCATATAAATCTATCAATTTAAAATAAGCATGGAATAAGGGTACAAATTATAAAAGAGATGATCTAAAGACATAGATATGTATAAAATATGCATATATAAAGAAAGCTACATCATTAATCCATAAGAAGAATTATAAATTACAATCAGGAGATACACTTCCATCAATCTATAATTATTACATGGCTTGAGTATGGTAAAAGAGTCCATACTTTTTTAAAGAATAACATTACATAAATAGATAAACAAAGGTTGCTCTAATAATGTTTCAATCATAACATAAATAAATATCTATCTAAATTTTTAATGTTATCTCGGTCCTTTAGCTCATCATTTTCTTATTTGATGGAAGTAAGGGATCAAGACAACTTATGAAACTATGAATAATGCATCTACTAATGATCATTTAATCTAGTATAACTATCATGCCAAATTGTAACTATAAAATCATCAGTAAGTCTTAAGAAATCATTCACTAAACAACTAGAACACCATAATTCATTTTATTATATCATCTCTTTAGTCTTTCCAAGATTTATACTTGAATATAAGAGTTTCCCCCAATTAAACTTACTTCTTTAGTTTAATCAATCCTCCATAAACCTTTTCTAATTTAATTATCTGATATTCATTTTCTTTAGCTAACTAGGGCCCCATAAACCCTAATTAACTAAGTACTTAATATCTACTTTCTTTAGCTAACTAGGGCCCCATAAACCCTAATTAACCAAATACTTATCATCTACTTTATTTACAATCGATTTAAATATTCATTCATAAATCAATTAATATAATCTTTATTTTATAAATCAATTGATTTAAATATTCAAATCTAAGCATTCTTTTATAAATCAATCTATTTAAACATTCATTTATAAATCAATTAATATAAGGATTATTTAAAGAAAACATTGAATTTTAAACAACTACTTGATCCTATGCTAGCAAAAAAGAGCCAACCATACCACTATTACACAAAAACACACAACTAACTTCCACAAATTTGATTCAAACTAAGGTGGCTTTACAAACTAGAAACTAGGTGCAGGAGACTGTGGATTCAACCTTCACTAACCATATAGGAAACCACAATTTGCATGGAGAGGGTTGATCACAGGTAGCAACTAGGTTTCACAAGTGGTGGATGCTAACAACAAGGAGACCTAGCCAAGAACCTATGGTGCTTGGCTACAATCCTAAATCCACCAAGCATCTTAAATGTTATCACTAATCTCCAAAAATGTAAATGTGGGATTAAGCCCTAAACAATGACACCATGAACTCACCGACTAATAGACGGTATGATGGCTTAAGAAGACAACATTAGATATCATCAAATCTAGATGAAACATAACAAAAGTTTTAAATAAGTTGGATAGAGTTTAAACTATCCCAAAGTATTTATGGGAGAGGGGTGTGTGTGTTCCCGTTTTAATATGGGAAGCCCAAAATTTGATGTAGGAGAGGATGTAGACATTTTAATCTAGATTTTCTTCCAAATATGTAATCTAGATTTTCTTTCAAAATGCATTTTAATCTAGCTTTTCTTCCAAAAATGTTGTAGACACCAAAACAACACCAATCCGATTATGTGACTGCAAACACTGATCGCATTGACACACACAGCCCCAAGGGCAGCCCCCAGAGGTTAAACAGTGGTCCTAACCACTCTCACAGCAGTTTTGGAAGGTCAAAAATCAATTTGGCACCTTCAGGCACTTTGCTCAATATTCGCCCTACCCAGGGACGAATTCAAACTGGGATTCGCCCCACCCAGGGACGAATATCAGGATTCGCTCCAGGGTGGGGCGAATTGCAGGTTTGACGGGAAAAAAGTCAAATCTTGACAAATGGCAGCTCAGATCCGCCACTTAACGCTTCCTTCATCGCATGGGAGTGTGGGTGAGCATTTTTGAGCATTAGAGGCAGTTGCAAGGGCAGTCATGAAGTCCCTAATCAGGGAAGAATCTCCTTCCCCCTGGGAAGGCATGATTGCCAAGTGGCGCCTCTGCATGCCCAATTCAAAGAGACCTCCAGGTCTATAAATTGGTGAGTTTCCTCACCCCAAAAAAGGAGGAGAGACAGAGCATTTTAAGCAATGAAGTGCTGCCATTTTACTTCCCCATACACCCTTAGTTGATTTGTGCCTTTCACATCCGTGATCTCTTTTCGAGAAGAGGTCATTGGGTGACCATTGGAAGGTCAAATATTGAGCCCAAAAACCTAACATTTTGCCATAGAATACCACCCAATTTGCTGACAACACTTTACAAGAGATTTTGGACCCATCCCAAGTGGATTGGTGCCGAAATCAGGCCCCAAACGGTGGGCGGCCTACCCGGGCGCCCCCGCACTATTGCAGGTCTAATCGTCCCTTTTGGGAACGATTAGGAATCTATGGTAGATTGTTCTTTCTATCATTTTCATTTTGCATTTCATCTTATGCTGCTTAGATAGTTTGCAATTTTGATTTCGTAACGTTTTGAGCAAATCTTATCATGTTTTATCATTTTCTCGTCTTTACTAACTTGCAGAGGGCATCATCAAAATCTGGGCGTTAGAGGCCAAATCGGGGAAATATGACCATCTGGGTCATCCCAAAATGCCCCCAATTAGCTAACCCCCACTTTTGCAGGAGATTTGTAGCTGTCCAGATGTGACATTTTGAGCGGTGCTATCTGGCATTTTGTTGTAGGTAAATTCGTCCCGCCCCGGAGCGAATTCAAATCGGTGAGGAATTTCTTGACTATTATTTTTGCAATGCCTTCCTGGTGATGTTTTCATGCCCCTATCAAATTTTTAGATCATTTGGATATATTTTAGTTATCGTTTTATCTATTTCTTGCATGCACTAATCGTAGGCTTGGGGATTGCATGTCTCATCTCATCCACGGGTGCTACTGACTATTTCTTGTTTCTTTGAATGTAGGATCTAGATGTTAGAGGAGCAGCAGTGAGTCAAAATTCGTATACGCAAGTGGCGGTGATGTTTGGTCTGCCCACTTTACATGTGGGCACGCGGAAGAAGTAATGGCCTCCATGGATGTAACAAAGAAACGAATTTAACGCTCCTCGCCCCTAAAAGGGGAGGAGGCGAATTGTAACCGAATTCCAAAACACATCAATAAAAGAAAGGGCTGTTTTCTGCATTGGTTTTTCATTTGGGGTTTCAATTCGTTTATGCTTTCCCTATTTCATGCATTTTCAATTCGTAGGACTTAGCGTTAAGTTTAGTTTCATTTTGCATCGTACTTGGAGCCCTGTTTCCTTTTTGTTTCTGTATCCTCATGCTTTCAGTGGTGATCATGGTGGGACCTTGTCCTCTATTCTTTTTAGATCAGAAATCTGATCAAAATTTACCTCTTGCTTGCAGGTATCATTTTTTTTGAACGTGGGACTGCTGTTCGTTCCAGTCTGTGGCGAATACAGAGCTAGAATTCGTCTCACCCAGGGACGAATGGGAATGCACCCCACCCTATGAAGAATTTAGTTCTATTATTCATCTCACCCTGAGATGAATAGCTCTCTACGCAGTTTCAGGGCAGAAACTCAGAACTAGCAGATTTGGGCAGAGAAGAGGTAGGGATTCTGAACTTTTCCTATCATTTTTTGTTTTTAGTTTTCTATTTTTAGGGTACTTGCTTGCTTAGGGAAAGTTTTCTTTTACTGCTTGCTTGTTCCCTTTTTGCAAAATAAAAATAACCCCACACATCACGTGGCAAATTAAACACCAAGGAGCTGGTCGTAAAACCCCAGCCCTTGATCAAGACCAACGATGGATTTCATCACCACCTTGGCTTGAATTTTTGCATCCATTGCCCCGATCGCTACTATTGCTAGACGTAAATCCTGATGAAAGCTGACCGAGTGTAGCTGGGGTGATTCCCAACACACGAGGATAAGTCTTCTATGGTAGGTGTCATAAACAGGGTGATTCCCCTTTCGTACCGCCTACGTTCCACGTACCATCTGCTCTCACGTACCTATAGTTTCCCTCACGTAAGGGCGGGTATATAGAGAGGTTGGTATATCGGCCTGGAAATGGTATATCGAAGGGGCGACCAATTTTGGGAGTCATAAGAGCCATCATATTGCATTTAAACGTTCTTTACAAAAACCTTCAAAAACAAAAAAAAAAAAAAAAACAAAACACACTAAACCAGGTTTAGGACACACTTTTAATCTTTAAACGAGATAATCATTGCTTTGTGTGTGTGTGCTCTTTTCTATTTAGTGTAGCATAAAAATCATAAAAAGAGATAAAAACCTACATAGCTTGTAGAAAAACAACACCATGGTGTACACCCGTAGCCAAGCCCAATCAAGGGTGGAAGCTACAAAAAGTGTACAAGGGGGCACAAGTCGCCTCCGCTACAGCCCCAGGGACTTGGTCATTCCACCTTGGTGGCCTGACCCACAAGGGAGTCCACATCATTCCATTTTAGAATGGGACTATAGAGGCACCCCTTTGAGGGACACGCCCATTCATCATAGCCCCTTTCAGGAGGAGTCCTTACACGTGGCGCTCAATATAGACAAGAAAGCTCCCTTAGAAGCTCGATATGAGTGGCCACCATGCGATGAAGTGCTAGAGTGGCATAGTGTCCATGAGGAGAGGCCACATGATTATGGCATCCCTCCTTTTCCCCCCATCACTGTTAGAACCAATAGACAAAACCCAGAGCGTAGGGCTCTTCAAGCGGGGCGAGCCAACTCTGCCCACCCCTTTCACACATACGAAAGGGAGCATGAGGAAGACCATTACATTCCTCAAGAGCAATGTACAATGTGGGAGCCATGCGCTTCCGCACCTGCTATATACCATGATCACCCACTGAGGCCAGAGCCTCGGGTAAATGCTGCCAACCTCGATAGAGGGAAGCAACCCATTGAGATCTCGGATCATCATGATCGAGGTAAGTGCATAGGAGAGGCATCCAAGCCTCCTAGGCTCAAGATGGTGGAACAAATCGACCTGGCAGTCGCAAGACATGCCGCCCGCCAAGCCTAGATCACGTGGCTTGAGCAAGACCAACAATAGCTAGAGCATCTATATCGCCTTAGCAAAGAGTGCATTCGGTGCCAAACAGATGAGCTGCTCCATAACCTAGTGCCTGAGAGGGTTTCGACCCCTCACACCCAAAGAGTGGAACCATATGAGAGGCGCAACCCCTTGGTGCGAGATAGGTCTCCGTGACCTTATCAAGTGTTGCCTCCGAGACCTCCTAGACCTGAGCGGGAGGCCACTCCCTGGAACAATGATGGGTACCCTCCACGGGGACCCACCCAGGGTCATAGGTCTCATCCAGAGACTCCTCAAGAAGCTTACGAGGAGTATGAACAAGAAGAAGAGCGGGCCGAAATGCCCTACCAAGGTGGAGGGGTTGCTATCCGGCCACCCCTCCATAGGCCTCAAGTCTCCCACAACCCACAATGGGAGCAAACTAAAGAGGAAAAGATTAAATCTTTAGATGCATATAAAGCACTGCTAGAGCATTTGGAGTCTATGGAAACCAAAACTTTTGGGCCCCAAAAGCCCATGTTACGCCAACTCCGTAGTCATCCTGTGCATCCATCAGTGCCAGCACCCCCTTACCCTGAACACTTTAAGCTGCCTCAGTTGGCAATCTTTAGAGGTGAGGAGGATGCCCAAGAGCATGTGACGAGATTCCTGAGCCAATGCTTCGGCATTCAGGACAATGATGCTTTGTTATTAAGAACATTTATAACCACGTTCGTAGGCCCTGCCTCGGATTGGTTTACTCAATTACCAAAGCACAACATTAACAACTTAGATCAGTTAGTGGATGCGTTCCTCGAACGCTTCACCTTCAACACCAAGAAGAAGGCGTCACTAAGTGACTTAGCCCGCCCTAGATAGTATGAGGAAGAAACCATGGCGGCCTATGGGAATCGATGGAGGACTTTGCTTTCAAAGCTGCCCTACCTTCCCCCTATGTCCGACCTCACTCAAATGTTCTCAAAGAGCTGTTTGAGATCGATCTCTATGCTATTGCAGCTGCAGCAATATGCCACCTTAGAAGAAGCTCTGGCGCAAGCCAGGATCATTGAAGAGATCAAGATACAGGATGGCGAGATAGCCAAACCTAAAAAAAAAGAGTGGACTAAAAACACTAAAACCGGGACCATGCAACAGAAACCCGCTACGGTCAATCAAGTTGCTATCAATGTCCCTAAGCCTGCACAAGCAACATAGCCTCAAAAGGCTAACTATCAGGCGGTGCCTCCTAGAAACTATGATAGAGAAAATTAGAGGCAAGAACAGAATCAACAGCGTCACCCTAGGCGACAATACACACCCTACACAGAGTCCAGGGACTCCCTGTTTGACCGCTTGTTAGCGGAAAATCTGATCAATCTGCCAGAGATTCAAACCATAGACCCCAACGCTCCCAAGCCTAAGGGGTACAGAGAGGACTTGTACTGTAAGTTCCACAGATGGCAGGGACATGACCTAAATGCCTGCTGGAAGTTTAAGGGCTTGGTGCAAGACCTAATTGATAATAAGACACTAGCGATGGATAATCCTGTGGCACCAAGCAACCAAAAAATGGAGGTCTTCAAAGACCCCTTGCCTACCCATGTTCCGTAGGCAAAGACCCTACAAGTTAATGAGGTCACACAGAACTTCCCCATGCAGGGGTATGTAGGGATGATCAGTATAGTGACTCGAAATAGGAGGTACCCGAGTACAAATGCTCTTGCGGTAGCTACAGGAGAGGTGCCAACAACATCGCAACCACAACAACACCTTGCACAACCTCCTCTGCCTAAGCCAGTGGCCACACTTTGGACCAAGCTCACTCAGAGTTTGAGGACCACCTCGGCTAGGCTCTCCATATACGAGCTCATACAACAATCAACGCCCCATCGGGAGGCTCTAATGGAGATATTGAAAGCCATCGAGTTGCAGCCCCATGAAACAAATTCTTTCAACAACTTCGTGGGACACGTCAAATGATGCACTGAGCCAGTCATCACATTTCGAGAAGACGAAGTGAAATCAGTGGCCGATGACATGGCGGATCCACCCCTGCACGTTATCGCGTGGGTCAACGGGATCCCATATAAGAGGGTGTTGATAGACACTGGCTCATCTAGTAATATCATCACAACAATGGCCCTAAAACATCTGAAGTTGCCCGCATCTCACATCACAGCTTCCACCTACACACTGCGAGCATTCAATGATGCGATATGCTCGACAGTTGGCATAATTGTCCTACCCATCCAGGTGGGGCAAAAGACTATACCTACATTGTGCCATATTTTGGAAGGTGAGATGGCCTACAACATCTTGTTGGGGCGGCCATGGATCAGGGACATGAAGTGTGTCCCTTCGATAGCTCACCAGTGCTTAAAGTATACATTTGAAGGGGAAGTGCATGTAGTCCCGATGGACTTAGAACCCTTCAAGTATTGTAATGTGGTGCAGCTGATGCCGCAATCGACCCTTCCATCAACGCATTTGGATTTCCAATTGAATCCATCTAAGCAGGGTCCGATTCCGTAGGCATCCCCATTAGCAAGTTCTTCAAAACCCCAATCGGGTCCATCTTCATCGTCTGGTCCTCCACCAACGATGCCACCTATGGGGGCTAAACAGAAGGACAAAGGGAAGAAACCCCTAGAAGAGGCACAACCTTTGGAAGAGACGCTGCCATCAATATCAACTATCTCTACTGAGGAGATGCCTAGCCGGATGGAAGTCGAGGCTCCTAGTTCACCCGACATGGAGTGGACTCAGGGAGAACTTCCATTCCCTCCCCCTCAACCACCAACGATCACCATTGAAATGGCCAATACGGGCCCGGGGAGTATCTGGTGTGGAATATTGTAGCAACACCCGCACTGGAGTCCATGCAGGACATGGGGAGACCTCGCCTCCCCATTGGCACTATTGTTCCCCTAGGCTACCCGTCGAACCAGAAAAACTTTGTGTATGGGGGCCTTGATCATGGTACTGAACCATGCATGCAAGAGGACGAAGATGAAGAGCCTTTTGCTGAAAATGTCAACTATCTGTCTAACCCAGACTTTGCTCTGAGATACCTTGGCCAATGCAATTGGCATGGATATGGGTTAGGCAGATATGAGCAAGGGATACGTGTTCTTTGCCAACCAAGATACCAAATGCCATATGACAAGTCGGGAGTAGGGTTCAACTACCCCCTACCCTTGGACATCTTGGTGGAGAACATGCAAGGCCTAGGGATAGGCAACAAGGGGGGTTTGGCATCAGATCCATATGCCAACCCTAACACAACATATACATTGAGGGATTATCTCCCATTGATGGCAATCAACCTTGTTGACCCCCGCAATCCCTTCCCTTTGCTCGAGAGAGGAGAAAGCTCGAGGGCTCATTTTCAAGGAGGGTCCAGACAATGTCAAGAAGGGTCCTCAGAGGACGAGTCAGAGTATGACCCCTTCGAATCAAATAGCGATCACTCACGGGTGATCCCCATGGATGATTATCAAGAAAACCTCTTGACAATGTTCCCTTTAGATGCTCCAATCGAGCAAGCACCACCGCAAGACAATCAGGCCCCACCGTAGAGAGCGGAACAACCCCAATGGGGCCAGATCAATTTGCTCGAGCAAGATGAGCCCCTAATGCCACAAGTAGTTGTTGGAGCCAACGAAGGCCTTTGGATCTTCGATAGTGATTATGAAGATGAAACCGAGATGGCGTATCTTAATCACATGCGACAAATACAATGACCATACCCCTTGGAGATTAACGACATATTTGAATAATTAAACATAGTGCCAGGGCATGAATGGTACGTAGACCCAGCACGGTGGGACCAAGTGTTGGATCCGCCACTTTGGGCATACGAAGAATACCTTTCACCCAGAGACCCTATAACGACATCAGTGCCGAGGGTAGACCCTATCTTCCTATCCACACATAGGGCCGATCCATTCATGCCAGTACCTCTAGAGCCAGATCCGGAGCTCAGAGAACATCCAGAATGTTTGAGTCATCACACCCATGGTAATGGAGACCAAAATCATTTCATCAACATGATCTCCATTGACTTAACCGCCCCCATCCACAACCCGGTAGATCTAGCACAGTCATTGTATCTAGACATAGATGCCATCGACTGGGATCACGTCAATTCACCTCCATCCCCATCAGAGTATTGGCCTTTCGGTGAGATGCTTCATCTCACCCCAAGGCCAACTCAGGATATCTTCCATGCTGAAGAGGAACCCGAGGTTCCCAACGTAGATTTAAACTCAGCAAATGATATCCATTTGATCCCAACTCCACACCAGTTGGAGGATGGATCCCACATGTCGATCGAGGAGACGATTGACGTAGACATCGGCTCTGATCCAATGAATCCATAGATTATCAAGCTAGGGGTAAGCTTATCCCTCGAAGAGCAAGCCGACTACATTGCCCTTCTCAAAGAGAAGAAGGAGGTTTTTGCATGGTCATACAAAGACATGTCGGGACTAGATCCGTAGCTAGTCACGCATAACCTAACGCTTGATCCGACAGTCAAGCCGGTTAAGCAAAAACTACGTAAGATGCACCCAACAGTGGCCTTAATGGTCAAAGATGAGCTGCAAAAGCTGTTGGATGCACAGTTTGTCATCTGCATGGATTATCCACCATGGCTGTCCAACATGGTGCCCGTCAAGAAGCCCGATGGGAGGATTCGCATATGCACTAATTTTCGAGATCTAAACAAAGCGAGTCCTAAGGATGATTTTCCCTTGCCGAGTATCGACGCATTGGTAGACGCTACAACGGGCCACGAAATGCTTTCCCTCATGGATGGTTTCTCGGGATACAATCAGATTCGTATCAATCCCGAGGACCAACTAAAAATGGCGTTCACAATGCCTTGGGGAACATTTTGTTATAAGGTCATGCCTTTTGGCCTTAAAAATGTTGGCGCCACCTACCAACGTGCCATGACGTACATCTTCCATGATTACATGCATAAAACTTTGGAAGATTACATGGATGATTTGTTGGCCAAATCTCTTTTGTGCCCAGATCATCTCGATGACTTAAGCAAGATCCTCGATCGCCTCATGGAACATAAAGTCAGACTGAATCCCAAGAAGTGCGTATTTGGCATCACATCTAGAAAACTCTTGGGTTTCATAGTCTCAAAGCGAGGCATCGAGGTGGACCCAAACAAAGTCAAGGCAATCCTTGAAATGCTCCCCCCAACTACCATCAAGCAGCTCAGAAGCTCATAGGGAAAGGTCGCGTCAATCAAGCGCTTCATAGCGCAGCTATCTGACAAGTGCCGACCCATGAACAAATTATTGCACAAGGGGGTAGCATTTCACTGGGATGACGAGTGCCAGTCAGCCTTTGATGACATTAAACAATACTTGGCTTCACCGCCAGTATTGGCACCACCTAGACCAGGAGTGTCATTCTACTTATACATCTCAGCCTACGAGGTGGCACTGGGCGCCATGCTAGCCCAAAAAAATGAACTTCATAAAAAACGTGCTACTTATTACCTTAGCCGCACCCTGGTCAGTTATGAACTTAACTATGCATACGTTGAGAAGCTCTGCTTGGCAGTGGTGTTTGCTACCAAAAAGCTATGCCATTACATGCTGAGCAACAAGACGTATGTTGTGTCTAAGGAGAATCCATTGCGGTACATGATGAGTCGTACTTATCATAGTAGTCGCACGGCGAAATGGATCATGTTGTTGACGGAATTTGACATAGAGTTTATTGGACAGAAATCCATAAAAGGTCAGGTCATAGCCGATCAACTAGCAGAGGCTCCTCTCGAAGACGATCAGCCTCTAGTCATAGAACTACCCGATGATGGGGTCTTCCATGTCTCGGAATCGCCAGATTCTGATGAGCCTGAGTCACAGGCCGACATAACCCTATTTTTTGATGGTTCTAAATGTGAGCAAGGTGGTGGCACGGGAATAGTATTCTTCACACCGTAGGGCGCTCCAATGCCTCTGTCATTTAAATTAAACTTCCCATGCACCAACAACAATGCAGAGTATGAAGCCTTGCTCATAGGTCTTCAGACAACAATCACCATGAACATCAAATGATTGAACATCTTTGGTGATTCGTTGTTAATTGTCAACCAAGTCAAAGGGGTATTCCAATGTAAATGCCTAGTTCTATAGGCCTACAAAGCCCTTGTGGACAAATTCTTGGCAAAGCTTGAATGGTACGACATCGAGGCACTCCCTCGATCATCGAATCATTTTGCGGACACTATGGCCTCCTTGGGGTCACTAATCCCGCAAGACATTTCTGGTGATATGACAACCATTCAAGTCAAAACACTATCGCAATCCGCGATGGAGCGTGCAAGCTCTGATTTGACGCCAGGAATCCACTTGATCCAGATTGAACCATCCTCGGATAAGTTCTCTCGAATCCATGATTATTTGAATCATGCCAACTGGGGGTCCTTGTTCTCCCCTACTCCCCTTAATAGCAACACAATGCTATTCTTACAAGTTCTATCCCACTCAGCATTTGCTAGGGATGAACTTCAAGAGGGATTGGTTGTTCATACCGTCGAGGTTTCTGATCAGTAGGATTGGTATTCACCCATAAGGGACTACCTCAAGTTAGGTAATCTCCCGCTTGGATTGATGCATGCCGCAAAATGAGCATTCAAGCAGAAAGCGGCTAAGTATGTCTTGTTAGGAGACATTTTGTACCATCATAGCTATGAAGGAATCCTCCTTCATTGCTTGGACCAGTAGGAGTCCACTTGGGCAATCGCCCAAGCGCACGATGGTACGTGCGGTGGCCACTTCAGTGGTATGGCCATCGCAAAGTGCATTCTTTGCATGGGCTATTATTGGCCATCTTTAGAGCGAGATTGTTGCGCATATGTGAGGAAGTGCATGAAATGTCAACACCATGCTAATTTGACACACGTACCTTCCTAGGCCTTGCAGCCGATCCAATCGGCTTGGCCATTTTCATAGTGGGGCTTAGATCTAATCGAAAAGATCTCCCCTGCATCGTCAAGTCATCACACGTTTATCATAACGGCCACAGAGTACTTCACCAAGTGGGTGGAAGCGATTTCGCTTACCTCTACGATAGGACCCCGCATTGTGGAGTTCATTTTACATAACATCATATGTCATTTTGGTATTCCATCCAAGATAATTTTGGATAATGGGACGTCATTCAAGAACAAAGACGTGCATGCTTTGACCACAAAGTACAAAATTTAGCATAATTTTTTGACACCCTATTATCCGTAGGCAAATGGGCAAGCAGAGGCATCAAACAAAATGCTAGTTGCCATCCTCAAGAAGATAGTCGCAGATAGTCATAAGGATTGGCACATTCAAATCCCACTTGCCCTATGGGCTTATCGCACTAGCATTCGGATGCCCACTGGGGCAACTCCATTTTCGCTCGTGTATGGCTCCGAGGCAGTCATGCCTCTCGAGTTGGAAATTCCTTCCCTACGCATATCAATGCAAGAGTTCATCGATGATGACACTGCATGGTAGGCCCGGTTAGACCAGCTTACGTTGCTTGATGAACGACGCGTTAATGCTCTCGAGCATTTACGTATCTATCAAGAGCGACTTAAGAAAGCATACAACATGAAGGTTCACCTGAGAGATTTTCAGGTTGGTGACTTGGTCTTAAAAGAGAACCAACAGAACTCTAGTTTGTCGTCCCATCTAAGGGACAAGTTCACGGCAAATTGGTTAGGTCCCTATGTAATTGATAGTAAAATAGGACCTGGAACATACCGGCTAGCCTCTCTTGATGGAATCAAGGAACTAGAACCCTTGAACATCAGTCATTTACGGCCATTCCATATCTAAAAGAGCCATAGCCCACAAAATGCTCCAAGGATTCCCACAATCGCTTGGTCAAACCCAAAATGCTCCAAGGATTCTCATAGTCGCTTGGTCATCCCCAAAATGCCCCAAAGGTACCCATTACCCCTTTGGTCAAACCAAAAAGCTCCAAGGATTCCCACAATCGCTTGGTCAAAAATAAGAAAATTCAAAAACAATAAAATCATCAAAAATAACAAAAATTTGCATCTCATTTCCATGCATGCTCAAACTCATCACAACAATAAAGAGCTCTTTTGGCATCTCATCTTCATATTCACAAAAATCAATCCATCAAAAACACAAAAATCTATAGTTGCATTAGGCATCACATCCATACATTGCATATTTGTGGTCATACAGGTCAAAGGCACCATAGACTGTAATTACTCCGCCAATCCATCTTGTTCCACATTTCTCCATTCTATAAGCAGTCCATCAAAAATAAACGCCATTCACTTCCTTTTACCATACCAGAGTCAGTGGTCTTCTAATGTATCAAGAGTTTTCGTCCTTCAATCATCATTTGCTTTCTAGCCACGTACTATACCAAGTCAGACAAATTTTACAAAGGTAGAGTTCTACTTGGATCACACCTTGTTACGTAGCATCCCAACACAAATTAAAACACATAAAAATTCCCAAGTTGTGTGAATGAAAGATGAAACATGCAAAGCAATCCAGGTCACCATAAGCGAAATGGTTATCTTGCTCATCCCCCTGTGCGAATGACCCCAAGAATGCTGAGAGTTGGCAAAAGGACAAGCATCTTCCCTACCCAATTCCCCAAGAATCCCAAGTCCTTAAAAAGTTGCAAACATCAAAATTTTGCAAAAAGTCAAAACTCCAAAAATTTGACATCACCACCAAAGTGCATACATCCAAAGGCACATATAATAGTGATTCTCATCACTCAATATTCAAATCCCTTGCTCAAAAAAATATATATATAAAAATAAACAGTGATTTTTATCACTACAAACGAGCAAGTATCCCAATACAATTGAAGAAAAGAAGGGAGTCGAACTTGAATCCCTGGAACTCTCAGCATTCAGAAGGTCATGAGGCAAACCTCAGTACTGGTTTGGTGGATAGCTTATCGGTCACCGGTGGTAAACCTCCCACATGACGATATATCTGTCACATTAACTCATGTGCATAGATCAATGTTTGCATGTGGATGAGCTAGCTTATGGTATCCTAGATAGCACCGTAGATTAATCGGACTAAATACAACAAAGGAGTTAGTGGAGCTAATTAGGTGATCCTCAGTACAGGTTTGGTTGACAACCTATCTGGCACTGGCGGTATCCTGACAAATACCACAGAAACGAACTCAATTGCACACACAGGGATGTGAAATAACTTGGTCAAAGACAAGTCCGATTCATACCTTGTTCAAAAGTCTTGTAAGATAAAGTACAGTCGTGGCTAGTTAGTTAAAAATGTCTGAGTCTCAAAAAACCTTAACTACATTCTAAACCAACTGTGCTATCTTTCATCCTCGCATTACCATCAAAAAATACAAAAACAACATGTATACATGAAAAGTCATTTACCACAAGAATCGCCTAGGACAAAAAGCCATAAAGTTCTAAACAGTCTATGGTGCCCTCGCCAAACAACACAAATTCAATTCATCCATTCCATTTTGCATATCACATATAAATAAAAAACATTTGCATTCATCATAACATATGCATCCATCAATATAAATTAACATGCATAAATCCATATTCATCAATCATCATGCATAACATCAAATCATCACACGTGCATAAATAAAATAAAGTCATCTGTATATATATCATCAAAAATGCCCGTAGGCTACAATAAACCGGTCCTATGACCCCGTGACAAAATCCACAAACTCAAAAATCCCTAAAGCCTAAGGCATCGGCCACCATGATCACGTAGGATCGGTGCGATGGGAACTACCCCCCATGGTGTGGGTCCTATGGGACCCCTCAGGGTGGCTGCTGCTAGCCCCCGCATCACGCCTACTACCCCCTCCCTCATCCAATCGCCTACGACGAGATGATGCTGACTGCTCAGTATCACTACCCCTCGTTCGGCGTGAAGAGCCACCTCCAGAGGGCTCAGGTACCCGCCCCCCGAGGTGGATGATCTCTCCCTCCAAATCCATCCGGTGTCGGCACCACTCCGCCTCCCACCGATGGTACATCGCTACTACATCATCGCGCTGCACCAGCTGCATCCGTAGGAGGTCTCTCTCCCATGCAGCATCGGTATCCCCCTCCTGTCGGTGGTGCGTAGCCCATGCATTCTCTCACTTTGCTAGCTGGGCCGCAAGAGATCCCTCTCTTGTAGAGCCTCCCCTAGCTCCTCATCTCACCTCCGTAGTAGCCCCGCCAACCGTGCATTCTCAGCGTGCACCCCTGCCTCCACATCCTCTACCACTACCTGGTGCATAGGCAAATCCGAGACTATAGCTTGTGCTGGCTCCCACTGCTCCGGAGCATCCTACATCTTCGGATGATCTGAAGCACCATAATCCGCACCCACATCATCTACCTCCACCATGTCCGCATCCTCTAGCGGAGCACCCCAATCATCTCCTGGTGCCTCGACACCCTCCGCCTACTGCTGCTACCTTTGCACCTCCCAATGGCCCCTCTCCCCGCCATCACCGTAGTATCCACCACTGGTCATACTCCGCGGTAGTCCCGACATCATCCACGTCTGAGACGTCAATCACCATTTCTGAATCCTCGCCAAGTGGCGCGATGACTGGCCGGTCTAGAGTCCTCTCATCCCCCCGATGTCGATAGACCACGGGCTCACCAGGCAACCCATGGCGCACCCCAAACTATCATGTCACCCGAATGTAAGGGAAGAACTCCTGCTCGGTCCCATGCCGCCCAATCAGCCACCGCTCCCTGCGTACCCATCGGAGCCACTCTCCAGCCTCAGGCCAGGTTGGACAGTCCCGATAGGGGTGCCAAAACACCTCCCCTAGAGCAAGCCGAGTGAAGGCATCGACATAGTGCCCTATGGCACCTACCCACCGTCGACTCTATCCTTACTCCTCAGATCGCCACCACAGAGCCGCGTAACCTATATCCTTATCCACCATCTCTGCTCGAGTCATCCATGGTAACCCCACTGGCCTCTCCACCGCTATGTGCTGCCAAGCCCAACTCTGCAATAGATAGCTGCAGCTAATCCCCTTCCACCTCCGATAGTGGACCTCGTACAACTCACCATAGAGCTGTGCCAGCAGCGTCTATCCCCACCTCATGATCAAAGGCTCATGCGTCGAACACTCCACCAGTCGATAGACCACATCCAACAGGTTCCATGGGAACCTTGCACCTGACGAGTCAGGTAGCAGCATGTTGGACATGAGGCCCATGAGTAATGCATGCCTCACTCCCAACACACCCCTCTCAAACCACCATCGAACCAAGATCCCACCAATCTGACAGTCAACCTCAGCCCTCTCCACTGGACCATCCACCCCCAACTCCTCCCCATGCCCAAAATAGCGTATCAGTATCGTCTGTCCTCCGATCCCGTGGCATCATCCGGATCGGCAGTCCATCTATTGGAATTCGAAGAATCCGATAGACATCCTCCAAAGTCACCATCATCTCCCCTATTGGGAGATGGAAAGTATTAGTCCGGGGATCCCACAAGTTGATCAGGGCCGTCAGATAGGCCCGATCCCCAATCACTAGCTCCAATCGAGTCACCTACTTGAGCCCAAGGGCGTCAAGCCACTCCTAGTCAGCCAAAGCTAGCGCCTCTCGCGCTTCAAAGAAAATAGTAGGCACACGATACCGACTCTTCACAACCTGCAAAAGAAACCAAAATAAAACACATTAAAACAAGTAAAAACTATACAACACTAACAATGAATATACAAAATCATCAAAATTACACCAAAACAAAAAAAAAAAAAATTAACCAAAAAAAAAAATAAATAAAAACACAAAATTTAAAATAATTGTCAACCTAGGGTTTTTACACTCTAATTCATAAATTAACAAAAAAAAAAAAAACAACTTTTTCAAATTAATAATAATAATAATAATAATGAGGGAAGGCACTCACTGGTATCGCTTCAGCTCCGCCACTCGATCCGGTGTGTGAACTCATGGTCGCAAGAAAAATTCAGCAGCGCTTCGCTTCGCAGAATTGACTTCCTCCTCCTCAGAGCTCCAAATCGCCAAGAAAAACAAATGCAAATGAGCCCAAAACTCAGTTTTGGCCTTTAAATAGGCTTTTTGAGCTTGTATTCGCCCCCCCTGGGATGAGCACTCTGGTTAGCACTCGTCCCTCCCTGGGATGAATACTAAATAGGAATTCGTCCCACCCCAGGATGAATACAGAGCAAAAATTTCAAAAATAGCAAAAAACTGCACAAAATGCACCAAAAACAAGCCCTAAAAGTGTCCGATAAGAGTGCTTTTGCACTTGACATTTCGGGCATGCAAAATAGATGTCGGGGTCACAAATCCTCACTATCCTATTCCCTAAGAAGGCTCTCATAGCCGGACCACTCCATGGGAAGACAGATTTTCGAGAATTTCATCCCCAAACGGCGTCACCAAAACGGGTCAAAACCCAACCAAAAATAGCAATACCATTGCCGAACGAAGGCGCCTTTGCGCATGACATTCTTGGCATCCAAAACTGACATTGGGGCTACAAATTGTCACTACCCTACTCCCTAAGAAGGCCACCATGGCCGGACCGCTCCACGGGAAAATGGATTTTTGCCAATTTTAGCCCCGAAAAAGCGTCACCAAAAGGGTTAACACCCACCAAAAATAGGTCTAAATGTCGAGAAACTGCACACCCATTCAATGATAAGCATCTGAAGGCACCCTTACTTAAGTCATCTTGGGTCAAGCGACTCGTCACTTTTCTCATGCAGGTCATTCCCTCATCGATTCGTCGCTTGAGGGGGTAGTCACACTTAGTCACCAATCAACAAATACACACCCAATCATGGGAATGACATGCATTCAAAGGATCATTGACAAAGACAATTACGCTCCTGCTTGGGGTAGTAAACAAGCAATAATCACAAGCTGATCAATCACTTGGCATTCATGAATCATGAACTCAAGGTTCTCACAGATAAAAGGTTGCGCCCTTTGCCTATTCATGACTGATCAATGTCCAAGCTCAAGTAACACCTCACCGAAAAAGGTTAACACTTGAATTAAAGTTCCTTCGCTCGTCAGAAGCAAGGATCCAAGAATGCATGCCCTTTCCATACTTGGGGCATCAAAATTTGGTTAGGTTACTGAGAAACCCTAATCATTAGTGCTTTGGTTATCTATTTTTGCTCGGAGCTGCACCTTGCACAACGCATCCCAAAAAGGGGCATCTGTAGACACCAAAATAACACCAATCCGATTATGTGACTGCAAACACTGATCGCATTGACACACACAGCCCCAAGGGCAGCCCCCAGAGGTTAAACAGTGGTCCTAACCACTCTCATAGCAATTTTGGAAGGTCAAAAATCAATTTGGCACCTTCAGGCACTTTGCTCAATATTCGCCCTACCCAGGGACGAATTCAAACTAGGATTCACCCCACCCAGGGACGAATATCAGGATTCACTCCAGGGTGGGGCGAATTGCAGGTTTGATGGGCAAAAAGTCAAATCTTGACAAATGGCAGCTCAGATCCGCCACTTAACGCTTCCTTCATCGCATGGGAGTGTGGGTGAGCGTTTTTGAGCATTAGAGGCGGTTGCAAGGGCAGTCATGAAGTCCCTAATCAGGGAAGAATCTCCTTCCCCTTGGGAAGGCATGATTGCCAAGTGGCGCCTCTGCATGCCCAATTCAAAGAGACCTCCAGGTCTATAAATTGGTGAGTTTCCTCACCCCAAAAAAGGAGAGACAAAGCATTTTAAGCAATGAAGTGCTGCCATTTTACTTCCCCATACACCCTTAGTTGATTTGTGCCTTTCACATCCGTGATCTCTTTTCGAGAAGAGGTCATTGGGTGACCATTGGAAGGTCAAATATTGAGCCCAAAAACCTGACATTTTGCCATAGAATACCACCCAATTTTCCGACAACACTTTACAAGAGATTTTGGACCCATCCCAAGTGGATTGGTGCCGAAATCAGGCCCCAAACGGTGGGCGGCCTGCCCGGCGCCCCCGCACTACTGCAAGTCTAATCGTCCCTTTTGGGAATGATTAGGAATCTATGGCAGATTTTTCTTTCTATCATTTTCATTTTGCATTTCATCTTATGCTGCTTAGATAGTTTGCAATTTCGATTTCGTAACGTTTTGAGCAAATCTTATCATGTTTTATCATTTTCTCGTCTTTACTAACTTGCAGAGGGCATCATCAAAATTCGGGTGTTAGAGGCCAAATCAGGGAAATATGACCATCTGGGTCATCCCAAAATGCCCCCAATTAGCTAACCCCCACTTTTTTAGGAGATTTGTAGCTGTCCAGATGCGACATTTTGAGCGGTGCTATCTGGCATTTTGTTGTAGGTAAATTCGTCCCGCCCCAGAGCGAATTCAAATCGGTGAGGAATTTCTTGACTGTTCTTTTTGCAATGCCTTCCTGGTGATGTTTTCATGCCCCTATCAAATTTTTAGATCATTTGGATATATTTTAGTTATCGTTTTATCTATTTCTTGCATGCACTAATCGTAGGCTTGGGGATTGCATGTCTCATCTCATCCGCAGGTGCTACTGACTGTTTCTTGTTTCTTTGAACACAGGATCTAGATGTTAGAGGAGCAGCAGTGAGTCAAAATTCGTATACGCAAGCGGCGGCGACGTTTGGTCCGCCCACTTTACATGTGGGCATGCGGAAGAAGGAATGGCCTCCATGGATGTAACAAAGAAACGAATTTAACGCTCCTCGCCCCTAAAAGGGGAGGAGGCAAATTGTAACCAAATTCCGAAACACATCAATAAAATAAAGGGCTATTTTCTGCATTGGTTTTTCATTTGGGGTTTCAATTCGTTTATGCTTTCCCTATTTCATGCATTTTCAATTCGTAGGACTTAGCGTTAAGTTTAGTTTCATTTTGCATCGTACTTGGAGCCCTGTTTCCTTTTTGTTTTCGTATCCTCGTGCTTTCAAATGCATCTAGGGTTAGATTTACATTTTAAAAAGGCATCTAGTTATCTTTCTTGCTTTTACATCATCATTATACAACACAAAACCCATACACTCATGTGGTATACATTAGTGGTGAGATTGGATTTCATCCCCAATCCATCACTCGACACCCCCCTAGACACCTAGCAGCCCCATAGGACCGATTTTTTGGACTTCATCACCAAAAAATCCTCAAATTTTGATATTGGTATTTTGAAATTCTTCATCGAAAGGAGCCTTTAGAGTGGCATAGGATTAGACACCTTTGTTCACAAGGCTTACATAATTAGTGAATATGGTAACAATATTCATTGACTAAGCTCACCCGAGAGTGAAGCAAATCCTGGCTAGGAAAGTAGCAAGTATTAGACATTATTGCCTCTTCTCGCAAAATGTTATTGGACTCATTAGCATATCTTGGTTCCTTCCCTATAGGCTATCATTTTACTATGCCTTCCATACAGATCATCATTTATCCATTGTGATATTGTTCTATTATTTTGACCTTTGAGTGTTGTAGGAGGTTCTGTGCCAAAAAAACTCCTGATATTTCTAGATTTATCATTCCCAATGCCTAGAGCAGAAAAAGAGAAAAAAAAAAATCCAATGCCCATGCAAGAAAAAAATAAAAAATAAAAATAAAAGAACACCACAAAAATACAAGCAATAACATAACATCACCTTTAGTTCTTATGTTTAACATAACATCATGGGATGATTTCCATCACCAGATATAGGCCCTAAGCACCTTCCTCCCAATGGAATTGTTTTACAAGTGGTGACACATCTATCGCAATAGAAACCTTCTTTTGTATAGATCACTGCATGCTTATGGATGAGCTAGCTACTTTGGCCTATTTTACAATGGGTTAGTACTACCTCCCTTAAAATGGATAATTGAACATCACCCACTTGCACACATAGGTCCTTGATATACTTTGATCTAGCCAGGTTAGTTATGAGTTGTCAACAGATCTCGCTTAGTTTTTCATGAGGTTTGATTGCTACAACTATGATTGTCAAGATTGTTGCAACTATAATTGTCAACTATGATTGTCAACATAATATATATATATATATATATATATCTAATAGTTGCAACACAATATGTATCTATATATATCAAGATAAAAAATGCCATCAAGCTATAAAATAAGTACAATTCCACAACCCATAATCACATCAGCCCACAGGATACAAAAACCAACAATACATTACCACAAACCAAAGCATCAGCTCTATCGATCACCAGGAGTCTCTCCACTTCCCTCATGAGTCACCATACCCTACGTTGCTCTGCGTGCCATTACTACCCTACTAGAATATACTCTTGCCTTGGATGTCTAAGTCATGACAAGAGCAACACTCCCTCCCTAAAATACTATTGGCACCTCTATCCCTACCCCCTTTGTGCCATCAAGGTTGTACTCTAATTATTTTACTACGAATGTTTCTCTACTCATAATCATGAGCTTGAATATGACCATGACCTACCATAATTTGGTAGTGGAATCCCATGCATCATCAAGAAGATCTCATAATCAGATTGTATCACTATCTCCTCTCTCATCCTATCTCCCACCTCTTCACTACCCCTCTATAATTACTTTATCTTTGCTCTCAATGCAACCACATTCGTAGGGACCTGCTCTACTACTCTCACCCTCTCTACATCTTCTCGTACCTACCACTAGCACTCAAAATCAATGCATAATTTGATAATCTCTATCAAGTACATTGCTCATTTTGCATTCCTTGTTTCTATCACATATGTCATCTTATGTATCTTGGACTTCAAGCTATCCCCTACTGCCATAGTCTCTTTGATAAAACAATGTAATTTCTCCTCTATATATGCATGCCTCGTCTCCACTGCCTCAAGTCACCTGCAATTCTTAGCAACCAAAAGCTCCAACTCCTCCCTAGTGGCACTTACCACCTCCATAGCCACCAATATCTCCTCCAGATCCCTATGATCCTCACTCCATATTTGTCTATATACTGCCCAACCCTCCTCACTTGTACATAGTTTCCCCTCTAATTGTCATAATTTCTCATGCAACATCAACAACTCCTTGTTAGCTTCTAGCCTCTCCTAATCCTCAATGGGTATCTCTCCCATATCTCCAATATCACCAATATCTCTCATATAAATTGTGTCATGAATGCCTATATCAACTCCAACATCCTCCCTCACATCCTCCATCATCGAGGGATCATCTATATGCTACTCTACACCGCCTAACGGTGCCTCTACCACTCTTTCCATAGCTACACTATATGTACCATCCAATCGATGCCTCGATCGACAAAGAGGTACCTCAGCCTCATCCCTCACCTCCCCTTGTGCCCTAAAGTAGGAAACACTCATTGCTTGCCCCTATGACATAGACACCCCACTACCTAGCGACACCCATCGATCAATAACTCGCTTATTTTCTTCCAATTTTGAGTTGCCCACCAAGAATTATACTCTAGTGTCATACTCACATCCTCCATATTTGGAATGATTATTAGTGGATCCCTCTCACCAGTCCATGGTAATACTATAGGATGACTCCCTCTATCATCTCATCATTTATAATCATGATAGGTACCTCTAGAAAATATTGCCATAAACCAAACTATCGTGTCATTTTGCTAAACTAGAAGAACTTAGCCTATCTAGTATATTGATCCACCACTCACCACCCTTGATGAATAGCTCCTAGATGCTCCTCATACTTTTTACATACTACTCCACCTATCTAATACCTTCAAAAAATATCCTTAGTCATAAACTCCTTAAACTTCACCCTCCAAAATAAATGATCACCCTCATGTGGCTTCTTCATCCCCTTCTCCTCATTTTTCCTCCATCTCAGTGCATACGACAAGTTAGTCTTCCCCTCCACATGAGCATTATAGGGAAACAACAATATCCACTCTATAACTATATGCTCCCATGTCCACACTTGTAGAAAAGGAGTCCAAATCAATCCCTTCTACCCCATGCACACTACATCATGCAACTTCCTATACACCTAGACCAACAGTGCAGGTGCCCATGCAAACACAACCTTGTGCTCCACCATGTCGCACACCACATCTAGCATATTCTAGGTAAAAAACACCCCAAAAGTATCTAGTAGTCCATAAGTAGAAATCATCATCATCATTGCACACTAATGATTAAATATCATGCCATAACACCAAAGATACTCATAATCCATATTCTTGATATCTACCTCTCTCCATCATGCACAAATGCATGCTCTATCACAACCTCCCAACTATAATCCATAGTCTCCCTCACTATAATACCCTTAATGGGTAACCTATAAATATTGTACGTCTTTGAAGGTGATCATCATATCATCCATTGAAAAGTGGATGGTATTCCTATCAAGATCCCACCTCTCACATAATGTTGATATGTAAGCTTGGTTAGCATGAATGCTTACGCATTCCCATATGCATTTTAGCCACACTGCATCCAACCATGCTTGATTCTCATCACCCTTCAAAAAATCCTCCAATTCAATCTTCATCATCCACACACAATGTCACAACTCAATATTCTTCACTTATTTTATTCACAATAAAATTCATGTCAGTTCCACACACAAACTAAAAATTCCACTTATTCTAGTTAATTTAATTTTAATCAATTCACTAAAACATATTTAACAAATACAAAATAATTCATTTACTTTCTCACACATTTTGAGATGTAAAATCATGTACAATTCATAAAATATGGTAAAAAAACAAAATAATAAAAAATTTGGATACCCATTTTGCCATTTCATGGTGAAAGTCCAAAAATATTTGATAAAAAGTGCATATTTGGATCTCAATAGCCTATTCCATTTTTACTCAAATATACATCATGTACGAAGTTCAAAAGTACACCAAATGCCACAACATACAAAAATAAAACATACTTTTGAATACCCAGTTCACCCTTTTATAGTGAAAGTTTCAATAGGTTTCAAAAATATCACATTGATAATCACCAAAATCAAAGTCAAGTTCAACCAACTTACACCTAAAAATCACACATCAACATCACACACCAAACGAGGTCAAAAAAAAATACAGTCACATATTTGGATATCCATCTGCCACTTTTATAGATAAAATTCAATCACATCTAAAAAATAGTACACCGTTTGCTCCCAATAGCAAACCCAAGTCACTTAACTACACTACCTGCAAATCGGTTAAACTAATGCAAAAATTGGTCAAAATGAAAATCTAATCACACATCTAGATACCCATTTAGCTCGTTTAACACTTTGGGTTTTAATTTTCATTACATTTTGCATAAATTTCAAACAAAAAATACAAAACCCTCCTCTCCCTCATTTCATGTTTTTCTGAGAATAATAAAATAAAACAAAATCAATTTATGACCACTTATTGATGGGTCCCCGCATTGGCTTCCAACACCAGTCTATCCCCTCACCATCGCTGCATCCAAATCCTTAAACTATAACTACTTCATGTCGCCAAATGCTGCTCACTCCATGCTCTCTAAATCACATGCTACAAATTACCCCCCACATGCATAAAAAACGCATAAAAACACCTTAAATCCATAATTAACTCCCCACCCTATGATTTAGGTCCAATTCCCCTCCCATCCTATGAATTTAGGTTCAATTCACTCCCCACCATGCGAATTGAAGATCCGGAATCCAAAATCACCAAATTTTCACTCCAACCCCTAGATTACCTGATCCTCTTCATTTCCATCTAATTTTGCATCCCTGTTATCATCCATTTTCTTCTATCAATCACCTCATCATCACTTCATTACATTTCATTCACCTCATTGTTGATTCCTTGTTTGAGGGGGATTCATATCCAAAATCCACTTTGCATGCAACCAAACAATCAAACATCCAAATCATGAACATCATATCTCTCTACAAATTTTTTTGCTGAAGATTATTTCAAGATAAAATCCATCCCAATTAAGACATTTTTTAAGTCACGAGAGCCATGCACAATATTGGAGATGTCACTCTAGCATTCAATCGATCCTGACCAAATATTGAATGGTATGTTTGAATAACCTAATAATAGAGATGTCACTCTAGTATTCAGTTAGACCTGATCACATACTTAATGAATAATCCATGCCACCCAACTCAAATGGTTTGACAAGTGTCACAATGCACTCATCAATCAATCAGAAGCAAAAATTTGAATAGACATGTGTTATTTTCGTATTTGGACCATATTGCATTGGTCACAAAAGCAAAGTAGTCATAATATACCCTCATGGACAACCAGTATGACATTGCAAAATGTTGTACAAAATCAACAAATTATCGTATTTCATCCATAATCATCCACATGCATCCATTCACCTCCATCTCATCATTTGCATTCACCCATTCTTTTCCTTCTTTGTTTTCCTTATTTTCTTGGATACCGATCAATGTTGTATGGTCATGCTTCAAGCAGCTACATACATTTGATCAGATCCCATTATTTTACCTTCTCCTTCTTTTCCCTCATTCTCTTGGCTATCGATCAATGTTGTATGGTCACGCTTCAAGTGGCTACATACCTTTTATTGGATCCCATTATTTTCACTTATTCTTCCCCTTTCTTTCTTTTCCCTTCTTCTTTCCCTTTATTTTTTTTCCTTTCTTCTTCCCCTTTCTTTCTTTTCCTTTTCTCTCTTGGATTTCAACCAATGTTGTATTGTCATGCTTTGAGTGGCTACATACCATTGATTAGATTCTATTCTTATCTTCCTTTCTCCAATTCCAAACATCTCATTCACCTTCTTATATCATATTTTTGCACTAAATTGTGTTCCACACAACATAGTACAAAAAGGGGTAAATGTAGACACCTAAAAGTTGCACATGCTCACTTCTAGATACTTGTACAACTACATACACACTTGTAGATCGACATAGACTATCATAGGCTATCCTAGATCATCGTAGTCATCCGTAGGCTATCTTCATCTTTTGTAGGTTCCTAAACCTAAAAAATTAGGTAAAACACCTCCAAAATGCCTCTTGCCCACTAGGAGACCACTTATTAGCCCCCTAAGGAAACTTAAGCCCTCCCCTACACCTAATTAGCCTTCATGGGACCTTATCCCGAACTAAAATCCTAATTAGGTTGATTAGTGATTTGATTCATCATTGGCATTCACTTAAATGTACTTTTTCACTTAAGTGAGTTTAATTAGGGTCCTAAGTCAAATTAGCCCTAAGCACACTCCCACACATGTGTGCACATGAGATTAGTTAGTATATTTCCAAATGATCTAACTAAACCCTAACCTAAGCTAGGATCTAACTAACCTTAATTAGTCCCAACTTTTTCTCACACATGTGAGGAGGAGATATTTCTCTAAAGAATGTGGGTTTAACACCTATTCAAAACCCTAACCTAACTCCAACATGGAGTAACTCTAAGGGTTGATTTATCTAACCCCTTATCTTGACCTCATTTTTTTCTATAAATAGAGGGCTCCCCTTCCCATTTAACCTCTCTCTCCCTTTCAATCACCATACAGAAACTCTACCAAAATTAGTCTAGAATCGTATCTAAGAATTCTACACCATGCAAACAACAAAATATAACTTCAGACATCCATCCAGATAGAAATTTTGGTCCCACAGTCAGCAAAAGTTCAATTCACCCCCTGACCTATGAATATGAGATCCAGTTCACCCTCTACTACATGAATTGACCGTGCAACACATCTACCTCAGCAAATTTAGCAGGTATACTTTGTGTAGACACAAAAACAACACCAATCCGATTATGTGACTGCAAACACTGATCGCATTGACACACACAGCCCCAAGGGCAGCCCCCAAAGGTTAAAAAGTGGTCCTAACCACTCTCACAATAGTTTTAGAAGGTCATAAATCAATTTGGCACCTTTAGGCACTTTGCTCAATATTCACCATACCCAGGGACGAATTCAAACTAGGATTCGTCCCACCCAGGGACGAATATCAGGATTCGCTCCAAGGTGGGGTGAATTGCAGGTTTGATGAGAAAAAAGTCAAATCTTGACAAATGGCAGCTCAGATCCACCACTTAACGCTTCCTTTATCACATGGGAGTGTGGGTGAGCATTTTTGAGCATTGGAGGCAGTTGCAAGGGCAGTCATGAAGTCCCTAATCAGGGAAGAATCTCCTTCCACCTGGGAAGGCATGATTGCCAAGTGGCGCCTCTGCATGCCCAATTCAAAGTGACCTCCATGTCTATAAATTGGTGAGTTTACTCACCCCAAAAAAGGAGGAGAGACAGAGCATTTTAAGCAATGAAGTGCTACCATTTTACTTCCCCATACACCCTTAGTTGATTTGTGCCTTTCACATCCGTGATCTCTTTTCGAGAAGAGGTCATTGGATGACCATTGGAAGGTCAAATATTGAGACCAAAAACCTGACATTTTGCCATAGAATACTACACAATTTTCCAACAACACTTTACAAGAGATTTTGGACCCATCCCAAGTGGATTGGTGCCAAAATCGGGCCCCAAACGGTGGGCGGCCTGCCCGAGAGCCCCTGCACTGCTACAAGTCTAATCGTCCTTTTTGGGAACGATTAGGAATCTGTGGCAGATTGTTCTTTCTGTCATTTTCATTTTGCATTTCATATTATGCTTCTTAGATAGTTTGCAATTTCAATTTCGTAACATTTTGAGCAAATCTTATCATGTTTTATCATTTTCTCGTCTTTACTAACTTGCATAGGGCATCATCAAAATTTGGGTGTTAGAGGCCAAATCGGGGAAATATGACCATCTGGGTCGTCCCAAAATGCTCCCAATTAGCTAACCCCCAATTTTGCAAGAGATTTGTAGCTGTCCAGATGCGGCATTTTGAGCGGTGCTATCTAGCATTTTGTTGCAGGTAAATTCGTCCTGCCCTAGATCGAATTCAAATAGGTGAGGAATATCCCAACTATTATTTTTGCAATGCCTTCTTGGTGATGTTTTCATGCCCCTGTCAAATTTTTAGATCATTTGGATATATGTTAGTTATCATTTTATCTATTTCTTGCATGCACTAATCATAGGCTTGGGGATTGCATGTCTCATCTCATTCGCAGGTGCTACTGATTGTTTCTTGTTTCTTTGAATGTAGGATCTGGATGTTAGAGGAGCAGCAGTGAGTCAACATTCATATACGCAAGCGGAAGCGACGTTTGGTCTGCCCACTTTACATGTGGGCACGCGGAAGAAGGAATGGCCTCCATGGATGTAACAAAGAAACGAATTTAACGCTCCTCGCCCCTAAAAGGGGAGGAGGCGAATTGCAACCGAATTTCGAAACACATCAATAAAAGAAAGGGTTTTTTTCTACATTGGTTTTTCATTTTGGGTTTCAATTCGTTTATGCTTTCCCTATTTCGTGCATTTTCAATTCATAGGACTTAGTGTTAAGTTTAGTTTCATTTTGCATCGTACTTGGATCCCTGTTTCCTTTTTGTTTCCTTATCCTCGTGCTTTCACTTTTTTTCATGCTTTTATAGTGTTTTATGTATTTTTTATCATGTTTTAGCAATTTTCTTTCATATATTTTTATCTTTTATCAGTAAAGAGCTTGATTAAGGTAGGCCCTCAAAACCTCTAACTATATTTTACAGGCCTTCAAAAAAATGAAAGAGATCACAAACAACAACCAACAAACTACTGGTGGTCCGCAAGCCCACCTTCACTGAGGAGTCTCGAAAGAAATCATCAGGATATTTGATATTCATAAAGAAAGATTGGGAAAATCACCTTTGTAACCCATGAACATTTTGAATGAATAAAAAGCAACATTTTGGGAGTTACATTTGTTTATGTATTATGTTTGATCAAATGGCATCTTTAATCTGCTTCACCTTGCTTGTTGAATAATATCTAGCTATGTTTTACCCCTTAGGCTAAATATAAAAATCCACAATTCTACAAGAATTCACATCCTATATTGTTTCCTTTACAAACCAGTTCCAGTTTACAAGAGAAAACCTAAATATTTCCTAACATCCTTTCTAAATAAAGTCTCTTTGAATTTTATTAAAATTTGATGCTATATCTTCTTGCAACCTTCAAAGTGATATCATATAAATAGGAATAGATTGTAATTTAGTATTTATGAGTTTTCTTCCATCTATGGTTAAGAAATTACAAACTATAAAAAAATATCTCATTCTATCAAAAATCCAAATCTTTTTTATTTCTTTATGAGACAAAGGAATACTCAAATATTTTAATGTAAACTTTGTAATTTTAAAACCTAAAACATCCACAATAATCAATTGTAAATTTAGAATATTGTTAATGAAAAAGATTTTGAATTTAGTATATTAATCAACACTTCATAGTCTTCTCATAACAACAAATAAAAAAAATAGTCTTCTCATAACATGATAATAATTATTTAAACTCCATGGCATGATTGATTAATGGATAATTTATTACAACCTGGATACCTTTGGTTTGTACTTATATTTTTACATTTGAGAAAGATCTTGCTAATGATTTTGTAAGAATAATAAATAGAGAAGGAGACAATGAATCAACCTATTATATTCCACAAAATATCTCATAGCATCCATATGATATTTAGAGTGCTAAACAAATATCTAATCTATACACACCAACATTAATTAAGACAAAACTTTTTAAGAATATCATGTAGAAAACTCTCACTAACCCTAGCATATGGTTTATATATATTTAATTTCGTGAGCATACATATTTGTATCATATAATGAAGTAAATGTATTACCTCCTATGTAATGCTTACACCATAAATACTTGATTTACAATGAACAAGACCATGTTATTTATTTGAGATAACATAATATAGAATGATTTTCAGTTTGTTTATTGTAATTTCTTACAAGATTTTATAAATCATTTTACAAAGTCTTATTAGACAGAACTTATCCAAATAGTGTGGTGTTCCTTTTTCAAGCCTCTTCAAAAATTTCCAACATATAACACTCTTCAATAAATCCCATTTTTTTAAAGGATATTACTAAATTTCATAAAGACCAAGTGGTTTATTAGGATTCAAAGAGAAATTGATCTCATGTAGCTCTTCTAGTGATATCATTTTCATCAAGATATATTTTTTCCATGTGTGATAATTTATGGAATATTTTTAATGACCCAAAAATATAGCTAATCTAGCTAAGGTATTTTTTTACAAAAATATACCCAAGATGGATTTACATATCCCTAACTAACATATGTGTTACTGCGAAGATATCTAAATTAATATAATTTTTTTAGTTGATAGTCCTCTCTAAAATGAACCAACATTATCTTCCTTAATCTATTAAATAATACACCCATATCTATACCATACACAAGTCTGTCTTTGTATGTATACTATATGTATTGTAAATAAGGTATATATAACATCTCCACAATGAGCTAACTTATATCCTTTTGTCAGTTGAAGGAATACACCCATTTCTATGTCATACACAAGTCTATTTGTGTAGGCATATTACACATATTGCAAATAAGATATCAATATCATCTCCACGATGAGCTAACTTATTCCTTTCATAGATATCCAAGTTTATTTAAAACTATTTTGTTTTGCAATTCTATCTAGTTTAGCTTCTTTGAAAGGGATATTTTTTTAAGCAAGGTTACCCCAAGTTCCTTCCTAAGGGATCCCATAATCCCTTAGGTTTCTTTCTTTACTTCCAACATATATTCAAAGACATATTTAGATATCAATTCCAATTATCCAACTACATTAAATCATTTAAGATCTTTCTAATCTTACTTAATTTAGAGGTATATGATTATCAAGTCTATCTACTTAATTCAACATGGAATAATATCTAAGAACATTAAATAAGGTACTTAAATAAGACATCATGATCTAACTAAAAATAACATAATAGAATGGTTTATGAAACTATAATACCAAGATTATTTATAACCAACAAGTAAGAGATACATCTTCAATTCATATATTAAATTATTACATAACCCAAGTATGGAAAAATTACTTCCATACTTAAAAGAATAAAATATTACATCATTATCCATCTAGGAGGTTTACACAACATGTTTTTATTACAACATTTATCAAGGTCAATGTTTCATATCTAAGTCTTATCTTTGATACTTCTTGCTTTTCCATCACTTTATTGATGGTGGTAAGGGATCAAGACAACTCATGGATCATGTGAAGCATGCAACCTAGATGCATCTACTAAATAACTTATAAAAAGGTGCATTCATAATTTAGATGCCAAATTGCAACTATACAAAGTACTTAATGCATTCATTCATTTCATCCATTTAGAACATCAAAAGGAAAGTCATTTATCAAGCATGGGTAATTCAATGTACCACCCTTTTATCAATCAAAGGTTCATGCTCTAACATATAAAGCCATTCCTTGGATCAATTAAGGTCCCATACCCTTAATTAATTAAATACTTAACATACCATTTCTTTAACTAATTAAGGCCCCATAACCTTAATTAATTAAATACTTTTCATACCCTTTCCTTAACTAAGGACCCAAAATATTAATTAATCAAATAATTAACATATTATTTCTTTAACTAAGGCCTCAAAACCTTAATTAATAAAATACTTAAAATTCTATTTCTTTAACTAAGCCCTCAAAATCTTAATTGATCAAATACTTAACATACCACTTCTTTAACTAACTAAGATCCCAAAAATTTTATTATCAAATACTTATCATACCCTTTATTTAACTAAGGCCCCAAAGCCTTAATTAATCAAATATTAAATATACCATTTATTTAACTAAGGCCCCAAAACCCTAATTAATCAAGTTCTTAACATACCATTGTATTTATTAATCACTATAAAAATACATAAATCCTCTTGAAACTTAAATCAATCAAATGCTATTTTTAACCAATTAATTCTGTTTAAGCCAAAAATGGGAAATTTTCATTAATTTTTCTAGGTAACTCAACGGTCGACAATCAAGTAGGTGGCCAACTACACATGTACCAATAAAACAACACAAACATAGCAGATAGGGTTCTAAGGATACTTTCATTAATTTAAAATAAAATAACCTTTTATTACCTAATTTAAACAAAGAGGGGACTTTCTAGTTTATCAATAAACTCAGCTAGTCAACAACTATGAATAGTTATCCAAAAAAATATGCATCTCTAACCATGGTAAGACAAGGTGAAACCAACATAACATAGGTGGATAAACTAAATCAAGCAACTAGAATCAGCCACGTAACCAACCTAGTGCATGCACAACTAGCGCAAGATGGCCTCCGCTTAGTGGCCACCTTTAACCACCAAGTGGTAGTCATCAAAATTAGGGACATCCACCTCAATCAAGGGGTATAAATTCCATTGTATTAACAATGTGGGATAATTCCTTAATAATTTTGAAGCAACCTTCCTTCTCCCATGCCACTCGGGCATGGATTCACTATGTTGTGGTGTTGTGAAGCAATATTAGGGAAGTGAATTTAAATACACTCTAGGGTTTGACCTAAGAGAAAAGGAAATATATGCAGCAAATGTGTAATCATCACCGCCCATATATAAGAGACATCCAGATCTATAAGGACCTAGAACTAAGATGTAGCAACCCAATACTTTAACCACCAGTCAAACAAAGGATATCCATATGGTCTTCAAGCCCAACTCACCATAGTGGGGACGGTTCCTAGAGATTTTAAAGGTCATAAGGTTCATTCTATGTCCTCCTGTAACTAGGAGAAATTTGATTCCAATGCAATGGTAAAGTAACAAAGTTTAATACCTAGGTGTTGTAGGTGATTTGGAGAGAAGAGGGAAATCCTCCAAGGGAGGTCCCAGTTTCAAATCTCCACCCTACCAAAAAGTTGAATTGGGTACGCAAAATCCAATTGATAATGTTAGTTCTGAAAGGGCCGGGCGTGACTCCCAAGTGACTTTGATGGTGTATAACCCCCTGGACATGGTCTCTCAAACCAAGGTGGCCCTGCGAGGGGTTTTCAGTAAAAAAAATGTGATAGAGTTTAAAAATTTTCAAGCATACAAGAATGATGATAAACGGAAACATCTAACTGGAGATAGCAATCCTCCATTGCAAAATTAGTGGATAGGGGAAACAACTTCATGGGTAAACTTGAATAAAGTAGATTGGAGGTGGTTTATGCAAGTTGGTTGAGTAAGTATGCAAAGCTCTAAAAGGTAATATTAACCAAATAAAATCACCAATATTGACACATAGTCCTCTAATTCAGCAAAGGAGACACCAATATTTTCTTTACTTGAAACTAAAGTCCAACACAACCACTCTTACAATGAACATATTTAATATGAAATTTCTAGGGATTTTAGAAATCATAATCAAATTTAAGATTAAAAGAAATCAAAAAAATCAACCTGAATTTTCTCTTACAATGAAATTTCTCTCCACTAGTCAACTCCTTTATTTCTCCTCACTTTTGTTTTTTTCCTTGTTTTCCAAAAATATGATGATGAAGGAGATTCCCCCTTCGTTTTTCCATTTACCCTTTTAGCGAAGATGGAAACATATCTACTTGCCTCAAATTCTTTTTTCAACATAAATGATATCGACTAAATTAAAAATCCATCTACCCAAGATGGTCCCCAAAGAGGATATTTTGAATTTATAATATTTTTTTTATAAAAGTTATTTATTATAATATTTAAATAAGAGTCCATTATTTAAAACATAAACATTATTTTCTATTTAAATGGAATTCATAATAGTATCTATTATTCCTTATTTAAATAAAATACCTATACTAATATTAAACATTAGTATGGTATTTAAGTGGACTAAGGATTAGTGGAACCTCTATATCCATTAATCCCTTCCAAAGGAGATTCTTTACTCAAACATTTTACACACAACATGTATGCAAAAAACATAAAACAATCAAGTGCACCAAAACAAAGTGGGTGATTTATCATGAACCCAACCACCTATCCTAGCCGAGGACTTATGGTAGCTTCTAGGCTACCAAATTTGGCTCTAGATGGTTGGATCATCGATGATCATCCTAAAAGCAATAATGCATGCCTATATGAGGGTAGTCATCCATGTTACCCTAAGTTTCCTAAATCATCATTTCTTTTTTTAAGTGCCCCATTCTTAGTGGTCAATTCTACCTCTTCCACCCGGATGTACCTGGTCCTGCACATTGGCAATATATTAGTAGTACCATATTCCTTAAAGATAAATCAATATATAACATTGCATAGTCATATAAATGCATTAAAATTAGGCATCAAATAGTCATTCATTAATACATAGTATGATATGCAAAAGTCTTGCCAAGGAGGATCATGACATACTACCCCCTTGGCTAAACATAGTACCGTGTGTTTTTGGGTATAAATAAAATGTTATTACAATACATTTTAAAATAAGAATGAAAAATATATTTTCATATCATTCACTTCATCCCAAGTGGCATTTATTTAAAAATATCGGTCCCACCGGACCTTACATTTTTCTAGAGTTCATGTATTCTTGAATTTGGAACAAAGCTCTAGAATATTCACTAATATTACTTCAATAACCTCAGGGTTTTCCATCTGTAATTTATAAACATACCACATGATCAAGGTCAACAACATACTTCCCAAGTATGGATATGTGGAAGGTGTCATAGATATCTGATAGGTTAGGTGGCAAGACAAGTATGTGCACAATTCGACTAATCTTCTCAGTGATCTCAAAATTTACAATAAACTAAGGATCCAAATTCATGGATTTAATAGTACTTTTCATTGGATTAACCCTTAAAAACACTCTATCTCCCACAAAGTATTCCCTTGGAATTCTTTTCAAATAAGTGTAGCTTTTATGATGATCAACAACTTCCTTAAGTCATTGCTTGATTTTCTTTAGCCAATATTCCATTTCCTTGACCATGTCTAGTTTGATCACAACCTGTTCCTCTAAATTATCCCAAGACGATGGTATCCTACACCACTTATCATACAAGGCATCGAATGGGACCATATCCCAAAAAGATTGATGTCCATTATTGTAGGTAAACTCTACAAGGCTGTAGATAGTTTTCCCATTGAGACTTCTAATCCGTGTAGTACATGTGAAGCATGTATTCTAATACATGGTTTACCCTCTCCGTTTGACCATTGATCTTAGGGTGATATGCTAATATTATATTCAAATTTGTGCCTACTACATGGTGTAGGGCTTTCCAATATTTAGAAGTGAATCTAGAATCCCTATCTAAATAATCATCATAGGAAACCCATGTAACCTAAATATCTCTTTGGAAAATCTATTGGCCACAACCTGGATATTGTCTTTGATGTTTTTGGGTATAAAATATGTAACCTTAGTCAATCTATCAACTACTACAAGGATTGGATCATGTCTATACCTAGTCTTGGGTAAATCTACTATGAATTCCATAGATATAACCTATCACCTTTGTGTTGGTATATCATGTGGATATAATTTACCTATAATATGTTTGTATTTAGCCTTTACCTTTTAGAATTCAAGGCAATGAGCAATAAAATCAGTGATATCCTTCTTCATTCCTTTCCAAAAGAAGATCTATTTCATATTATCCCTCATATTGGCCCCTCTAGGATGAGTAGAGTAAGGATATATATGCACCTATTGCATGATTAGTCTCCTTAAATTTCCTATATTTGGTATGATGACCCTATATTTATAGCACAAAAGACAATATTTCATGTCAAAATCCTTGTTTTCCCCAAGATTTTTACCCATTTTGACCTGAATTTCTCTATAATACTAGTCTTGAGTTTTCATCTCCCTAACTTGATCTAATAAATATACGTAACTCTAATTCAAGGCTGCTATGTGCCTTCTTCTTCTTAAGGCATCAACCACATTATTTTCATTCCCTTTGATATAATAAATATCAAAGTCATATTCAACTAAAAACTTGACCCATCCTCTCTACATTGCATTGAGCATAGGTTGGGTAAATATATACCTCAATATTTTATGGTCGGTTCTTAGCTCGAAGGGTCTCCCTACCTAATAATGATGTCAGATATTTAGAGTATGAACAACTACTACCATCTCTAGATCATGCATAGCATAGATAATTTCATATTTCTTAATTTTCCATGATGCATATGCTATGAATAACACATCTTGTGAAAGCACCCCTCCTAATCCTTCTAGTTATGTATCAATGCATACTGTGAAGTTTCCTTTAGGATATGGGATTTTTAGTATAAATGTTGTGGTGATTTTATGCTTAAGTAACACAAAAGCAACCTCACACTTCTCCATACACTTAAATTTATTTTATTTCTTTTGGAGATCAATTATTGTAGTGACTATATGTGTGTGAAATTTTGGGTCTCCTCACCCACTCCTCCTTTGGATGATGATGTCTTAGAGTCGTCCAATTTTTGAAGCATTGACGGTTGATGTGAATTTTAGAGACCAAGTGGGCAAACAATAGAACAAATCTTCAAGTCTAGGATCAAATGGAAGAATGGGCAAGGGCATGCTAAAAAGAAGATCCCAAATCCCTACCAAAAATTTGGATAGAATATTGGAATACCAAATACCCAAATAGAAGAATAAGAACAAGGCATAGTAGTCACAAGTCCCAAGTTCCTATCCATAAATTTAGAAAAACTTTGGGAAAGCAATGTTGATAGTTTGAGACTAATCTTCCATCCTCATGAAGATGTGATGGAGTGCTCCTGACCATGGTTGATTTCAAAAGAAAGGTCTCGAAAGGTTTAAATTGGATTATTAATGATCATAGCTACCCTGGTACGAGCTAATAAAGAGCACTTGAAAGTATGCAAATCCTACAGTAATAAAATGGACTTTCCAGGCACTCAAAAGGGTAAAATAGATAAGAATTATTTGCTTAAATAGGACCAAAATAAATTATCAAGGGCCCATATCTATGCAGATCTATCTAACTTCTAGATAGCCAACATTCTTCTAAAAAGTAGCATGACAACATATCTTCTAGCCATTCCAGAGTGATTTTTTCTTTTGAATGCCATTAATACTTGAATTTGAATGTATTGAAAAATATTCTATAAATAATGGAATTCTCACCATTCCAAAAGGTGGCTTTGTGGCCTTTACAATTCATATGTAATTTTTCTTCACCTTGTAAATAATAGCATATGATTGTTTGGTCTCTCAATCTATCTTCTCTTCTATTTTTTCTCAAGTATAGATGTTTATTTCTATGATGACTGTCTGATATTGTTCACTTTAGTTTACTATATAGATTTTTTAGGTTTGGCTAGGCAGTTCTAGAATTCACATCCATCCCTGGGCATCAAGGTTTATTTTTGCTAAATATTTTTGGGTGGGAGCACTATAATTTTTCTATCTAGATTTCATGCACCCTCCCACTAATTTAGGAATTTGCCCTTGCCCACTATGCTAAATGAGAAGTGATGATAGGATGATATGATCTATTAGTTCATTTTCTACTTTTTGCATTGATCACATTGAATGAGTGTGTCTTGATGTGGTCATATCTCATCCTTGTTAGTTCCAACTATAGTGTCCATTTGCTTTCTTTCTCATTCTCTTTCCCACTTTCTACCTTTGTGGTGTAGGTAGATGGAACCAAAGGAGCTAGCCTTCTTCAAACATTGACCACCTCTACCTAGACGACCATTCAATACCGATCGAGGACCGTCAGGTGCACTCCCGCTCATTTGAATATGGTTTTTGAACCAAAATTTTTTGGTGACTCTACTAGGGAAATCATTGAGTTTTTGTGAGTGAGGAAATTAGAGTTTGGTGATACTATGTTTTATCCATATTTTTGCAAATCACATGGTGACTTTGATTGACCAGCATCTCTAGATCATGATATCAATTACCTCTTTGAGTTGAAATATTTTCATTTCTTGGAGTTTCCAAGGTTTTATGAACAACCTTGACCTCATCATTAGAGAAATTATGCTCATATAGTGACTCCAAATACGATGCATAAACCAAACCTTCTAAAGTATAGTACCTCAATGGCCTAGTTATGCTACCCATAGTGGAATTATCCTGGCCCACTATACCTCCAATTTTGTTATGAGATTCTTGAAGGTGCCTTGGAAGCTCTAACAAAATATAATGGCACCTTAGGAATCACTCGAGATCATCTGGAATATTGCACTACACTAGCACCCTTCCATGGTATAACCTTATAATATGTCATGATCATGCTCCTAATCTTGTCTCTAGAAGGGAGGGAATTATTGTGCTACAGATCCCTTGAAAAGAATATTATCTTCTCATGGGTGAACTTGGTGGGATCTCTCATTGACACATTTGATGGCCCCATGGATTCCTTCCAACTCTTGATGCACATCTCATTCATCGAAACGGAACCTTTCGAATCCATCACAAACTTCAACATTCAATTTGAAAGGAGTTGAAAAAGGATCCCACTTGAGTACTAGTTGTCACCCACCCAGACTCACTTGTACTATGTATAAGTCCTTAGCTCAAATATTAGCCTCCTTTTTTATCAATATAGGAAAAGAAAATTCCCTCAAATAATTTAAGATATCGTACAGGTAGAGCGACTCCTACTTCAAGAAGTAATGATATCTTTAGAATATTCCGCCCTCTCATACCCTTTCTCAACCATGGTTGCTCCCTTATCAGGTGTACAATATCCACCATGGATGTCATCTCAAGCTATGTAGGAGTTGAAACTATAGTTCTATGAAACACAAGGGATGGATTTCCTCTCAAGCCCATGCAAGAGAAAAGAGAACACCAATCCTGTAATGGATATTATTATTTCTTGCACCTTTTCCCAAAGAGCAGAAGATCTGGACCAAGGTTAGAATTCCACTCACAAAGAGGGAGTGTTTTTGCAACCATTTTGTAGCTAGGAACATGGTGAGCAATGGACGAGTCAATTTCATGATGGCTGAGCCAATCAACATATAGTTCCTGAGAGTTCCTGAGGATGTCCCATCCACTACAGACTCAATCATTGAAGTTTGTGGGAGAAAATACACAAGGATAGTGGAGGCATGCAAGGTTAGGATTTCAAAACAAGTGGATCCTGAGGAGTGAAGACACTAGAGCTTGTTGCTAGATAAGCTAATACCTGAGGAAAGATCCTTCTTGGAGAAAATTATTGTCACATTGATCATCAAATATATAAGTATTGGTATGCATGATGATCTGCAAAGTTGTAATCTCTTAGAAACTTGGAAAATATTATGGAAATGTTAACCAGACTAAAAAAGATACCTTAAGTTCAACATAATATGGTATGAATACTGCATATTCACTGGATAATTTCTAGGATGGGTCAATGATTCTGGTGTGCCACTCAGACCATAATTTTGTGTACATAAGTCATGGTAAATAAATTACAATAAGAATGTGTCCAGTGACATCATCTTGTCATTGGTGACTGAGGGAAGACTATCATAATGCTTCATTTTGAGACATATCCACATTCCATGTGTTTTTTATTTTATGTTTGTTGTGATCTCGTGCCCAATGGACGAAGGCTTGAAATTCATACATCACAACATGAAATTTTCTAAATAATATCTATTACGATACCCACTCCTCGACCAATGTTATGACTGGTCTATAAATCACACTTTCAAGGTAGAAAAAAATATGTAAGAATTATAAAACCAAAACGAGGCTACAACCGAAGAGTCCTTGCATAAGTGGTGGTAAGCTAATGAATTTTTTATGTGATTGCATCAAGAAAATGTTTTGCAAGTACCTATGGCATCTTGATTTTGGTCCTTGATGGGATATGTTGGTGGGAATGCATTCTACAGGGATGTCTCATGGATCACTTTCCATTTTGTTTATTTTATTTTTGTGAATCCTTTACTTTATTATATCTCCTTATTTTCTTGTTACTTCCAATCGACGAGGTTAGCTGTTTTTTCCCTCCTACTTTTTATACTTCATGTGTTTCCATCCCTTCCCTCTTCCCCTCTTGTTCTCCTTTCCTAGTTTTGCTTTTTGTTTCTTCTTGTTGTCTCCATCCTTTTCTTCTCTTTCGAATTTCTCCCTCTTGTTTTACATTCACCTTTGGCCTTATTCCTCCTTTGTATTTCAATCCTCCCTAACTATTTTGTTTGTGTCCTCACTTCCCCCTATCCTCTCTACTATTTTGTTGGTTTCAATATGTAGCTTTTTGAGTCCTCCTTTTTCGTAATGGAAAAGTACCTGTGATTCACCAAGAGTGTGGGTGAAATTTTATATCTCCTCACCCACTCCTCCTTTTTGAGGATGATGACATTTTAGAGTCATCCAATGTTTTAAGCATTGATGGTTGAGGTGGATTACAGATACCAAGTGGGTGAACAATAAAATAAATCATCAAGTCTGATATTAGATAAAATAATGGATAGGGGTATGCTCAAAAGAAGATCCTAAATACCTACCCTAATTTTGGATGGAATATTGGGATCCCAAATCCCTAGATGGAAGAATCGAACCATGGCATAGTGGTCACAAGTCCCAATTTCCTGTCCACAAAGTTAGACAAAATTTTGGGAAAGAAACATTGAGAGTCCAAGCCTAATATTTTGTCCCCATGAACATGTGATGGAGTGCCCCTAACAACGGTTAACATCAAAATGAAGGCCTCGAAAGGATCAAGCTATATCATTAATTATTATATCTTCCCTTGTACGAGCTGATAAAGAGCACTTGGAAGTGCATAGGATCAACTAGACTTTCCACACACTCAAAATGGTAGAGTAGATAATAATTTATTGCTTAAATAGGACCAAAAAAAGTGATCAAGGGCCCAGATCTATGTAGATATATCTAACTTATTTCTAACAACCAATATTCTTCTAAAAAGCAACATGATAGCATATCTTCTAGCCATTCCAAAGCGATTCTTTCCATCGAATGCCATTAATGTTTGAATTTTAATGTATTGATTATTTGTACCCACTTGGATTTTTCCTGATAAAAAGAGAGCTCTTTATAAATATGAAGAGTAATTGCATAGGATAGACTTGCTTCAAGACCTAAATTTTAACACAAGATCTACTCACGTAAAGGTGGCTCTTGATGGAGAGTATATAATCACATCAATTACCTATCCACCTCAAGTAAAAGTATATAAAATGAGACACTTGTCATTAAAGTTTGAGCAACACTTAGTGGAAAGAATATCAATTTATATGTGGAGGGAGATGACTATTTAAAATTAAATTTTATTTGTCCTTACCATTCTATTTGACTCCATGCTAAATATGAGAGTCACTATAGCCTCTATATTCCATGTATGGAAAGAGATATTGCCTATGATCAATGGTATTTTGATTTTTTTCTGTAACTTCATTGCTAAGTTTATGTCACATTAATTTTAGAATGCGATTTTTTTCTTCCTCCTATAAACACTCACTTTTTAACAATTAATGTTATTTGTTGAAGCCTATTATATGTATTAGTAACTAGAGGTGGATACGATGACACTTTAGAATACTTTTATTTGTGATAGAAGATTATTGTTGGGAGAATCAATGTTGTTGTGTCACTAGGTAATTTTGATATGGAAATGATGACAATGCAATTTGATGAAACTGAAGGGTTTGATGTGTCATTTGGAACTAGTTATGGATAGGTGATAATATATGATGTTAATTCATCAAACTTTGTTTGAGTTAAACATAACATGTATGGGAATCCCATTTTGGATATTAAGTAGAACAAGACTCTAAATATTGCAAGTCCAAAAGTGATTACTACTAACAACTAAGTTGTCAAGATTTGGAATCTTGAGATGGAATATGGGATGATTAGCAATGAAACAACAATTGGGAATATCAATGATATTTTTTAGTTTGCAATAGTGGATTAACACCTATGGAACTAGAGTCTACTCAAATTCCATTCTATTTTATCCTTCTTCAGGACCTACACCAAAGTGGTGTTCTTATTTGGAGAACTTAACATGTCCTTGTTCTAGTGCATAAAGAATGGGCTTCCATATAATTATTGGTATATCTTCCTTTAAAAATGAGAAAAAGAAACATATTGCACCACTGCAATCATGTCCTACTCCACCAATACAAGCATTTTGAGGATTACCTCTTGAAGACCCATATGTATTTGATGCCATCCAACTTTATACAATATTATTCACTACATTACATAAGTTTTATTGTCATATTACTACACTCCATACAATCTAGTCCATGATGCATTTGTTAAATGATCCTCCTAAAGGATGGATGGATAATTTAAGTAATGGAGGATACCACAAGATATAAAATTATAACACTTCTAATAATAACTTTTCCAAGTTGTTCTTTTCTATTTTTAAAACTTTCTTCTTAACTTTTGCATCCATTTCTCTACTTTTCAATTGTTTTTCTAACTCTAAAATATTTTTTTTCCTTTTATTTTTCCTAAAATTTTGCATGTACTTTTTCACATTAAACATTACTTTTTCCACTAAATCTTGTCATAATAAAATTTGACTTTAAACTTTTCTATAATCACAAATATACCTCTATATAAATGTATATCTTAAAAAAACAAAACAAAATTAAATAAAAATTAAATAAACATATAGCAATCTTACTTATAAAACAACTTTTAAGTCAATGAAAAATTCAATTATAATAATCTAACTTATTGTAATTCTTATCATCATTTGTAATCGTTTTAAATTTAAAATTGTAATTATAAATTAAACAGTTACAATTATTTTTTTTTAGATTTTTTAAGCTACCCAAATTTATCTGCAAGAATAGTATTTTGTTGAGACTATTGCTATCCGGAAGGTGCCTCCAATAATAGATTACTCCAAAAACTTGTAATTATTATTTAAACAGTTACAATTAATTTTTTTAGATTTTTAAGCTACCCAAATTTACCTACAAGAATAGAATTTTATTAAGATTAATACTCTCCAGAAGGTGTCTACAATAATAAATTACTCCAAGAAAATACATAATAACAAGATATTTTACATTACTTCAGTACAATAGAGTTCAATGATTAGGTGAAGAAACATAGATAACCGTCACTAAACTGACCACAAGAGATATGAAATCCAAACTATTACACCGAAATAATTGACCTTTAATTAAATATTGATTATAATATTATAAAAATTTTAACTAAATGTGAATTTATCTATGCTAAGAAGATAAATATAGATTATAATATCATAAAAATTTTAACCAAATGTGAATTTATCTATGCTAGTCTTCCTACATAAAGAAAATCTATATATTATCCGGGAGGTGTGCAAAATATGCATGCAAGAATGGAAGGAAAATCGGCAAGTCTTAACGGCAAAAGGTTGCCGAAACCATCAACTTCAAGAAACAGGAGTAAAGAATTTGGGTGCAACTGCGCCTTTGAACTGAGGACTCACTATTGCAACAAATCTGATATACATTTTGTTATAATAATTATTAATTTTGTTGAGTAATATTTATTTTTATGAAAATTGAACCGTAATCACATAAACAAAAATCAAATAACGCCCTTCTCAATAATTATTAATTTTATTTAATTGTATTGTAAAAACTTTACATTGACATGTATTGCTTTCTCGTATTCCAAATTATTAGACGCGCTAGTCAACAATTTGCCTTTAATAGTTCAAGAGGCTAATCATGATTCCAACACCCATTTAACTTTTATTCGTAAATCTCGATCCATCTCATGCCAATCTTCATACCGTAAAGAAATATATATATTAAAGCTAAGGTGTGCAAAATATGAATACAATACATGCAAGGAAAAATGGCAAGTCCTAACCATAAAAATATGCCGAAAACATCAAGGACTATAGAAGATCTTGCTAATCACCTTCCTACTGGAACCCTTCTCATATTCCAGATCATGAGTCCTCTCTTCTCCAACAATGGTCAATGTTCTGCCTTCAACCGTCTGATGATGGGAGTCCTTGTGGGTTTGTGTGGCATCTTCTGCATGCCTTACTGACAGCCACCAATTTCCCGATGGAAGTGTCCGCTATGGCTGGGTAACCAACAAGGGTCTGAAGCCCTTTGATCATTCTGGAATCCCCATAGAAGACGAGAACTATAAACTTCGTTTCCGAGATTTTGTGCATATTATTATGTCAGCCCTCTTATTCTTTTCTCTTACTCTGATGGATCAAAACACAGTGAACTGTTTCTACTACGGACTTGAAGACCGACATCGGCAAGTGCTGAGTGTGATTCCAGTGTGTCTTTCCCACGCAGCGGCGTGGCATTGGATGCTCTCCCAACAGACCTACTCATGGTATATGAACATTTATGTTTTAATTACTAATTTCGAATTTTTCAGTATGCAAATTAATAACTCTTTTCGATCATAATACGATATTTGCTAATCTTGTTAATTTACATGTCTATTGACTCTACCAAACTTATTACCAAGTAAAATCTCATCTAGAGCTAATCTTACAAGTTAGTTGGAGCATAAACACTTTGTTGTCGAACGTATATATTCGAAAAAGCATAAACTTATGTTAATAACTCAAGAAACTTGTACAGAGGTGAAGAAAGAAGAAGATTCATCGCATAATTTTAATACCACGGAAAAGAAGCTGTTGAAGAAAGAACAAGATTCATCGCAGAATTTTAATACCACGGATATGAAGCAGCTAGCTCAACGTGCTCTTGATGATTACACCAAAAAGGCCAGTAATTCTTTCCACACGAGATCCATCTACTACATATTTATTAGATATCTAGCATCCCACTAATGATATAAATTGTTGATTGTGTTTGTCACAGAATACTGGTGAACCTTTGAAATTGTCTGATGTGGTTTTTGCAACGACGCCAGCGTCCATGTATTATCTTCTAATACAAGTTTTGGAAGGTCGAAAGCTTTTCCAAGCTACTGTGTGGGTGGACCCATCTCAAAATTCTCCGCAGGTTCTAGACGTCAAACCCATCTTCAAACCTCACAAAACCTCGGTCACCCAGGTATCTCCAATTTTTATATATATGGCGCTGCTTGCTATTTAAAAAAAATAAGTTGTTATACGAGAAATAAATTAAATAGAAAGTACTGGTTATCTTCTCAATAACATTTATGAATGTGTATTTTGATAATTTTGGATTGGCAGGATAAGGAAACGTGGACCATAAATATGTTCTCGCCAGATGATGAGATCGAGGAATTGAAGGGTGTTCTGTAGTTAATTCTAAAACTGCAAACAAGGGGAGCGTATATTATATATTATATGTCTATATTGTGTGTACGACTTCTTCTTTAGACGTAGAACTTATATGCTTATAAATACTTGTAATGTTTTATCTGCTAAAACATATGTGTATATATATTGAGCAAATTTAAAGCTCCTAAGTCGGAGGTCGAGCAGATAAAACACCCCGACTTAATCGTTAAACTTATAAATATATTGTAATATGTTCTTCGACTGAACTACAATACAATTTTAGCGGTGCATCAAATCCTGATGATCTAGTGCGATGAAAGTAGATTAAGATATTATAAATCTGTCGTTCTACTTGATTTGATGTATGTGTTAATATATTTGTTGTACGTATGATGTTAAAACTATGTATTAATAATTATTAAAATAAAATAAAATAAAATAAAATGAAATGAAATGAAATGAAATGGTTAAATTTTTTATTTGTTAATTTGTTAATTATAAATTTACTATCATAAAATAAAATGTTTTTCAGTTAATTGATAGATTTATTTGTTTTAATTTTTTTTTTAATATTATAATATTGTTAAAAATATAATAATTAAAATGTTAAAAACATAAAAATGTAATTTATAGAGTTTAAATCAATACTATAATTCTGAGAAGGATACTAGATGGTTAATATTACAAAACCCAAAAGATAAGATTACCTAAGATTTACAACATATTATTTAGAATTTAAAGTTGGAAAACTGTTGATGACATACTTAGCTATTTATTTGTCTAATAAAAGAAAGAAAATGCTATGGGATGTACTTTTTATTAGAATGAAATCTTGCTTGACAAATTCTAAAGGTATGTTCTAGGGAAGGCTTCAACTCATGAAAACTATATTCTAATCTATTTCTAATTAAATGACATCATTTTTGAGATTGCTAGCATGTGTAGCATCTAAACTTGATGAAACAAAGATATTTTATTTGGAAAGGATATGAGAAAAAAAGGGTATCCTTTGGAAAGTGGGATAGGGTTTGGGAAGGAAAGAATATTAGAAGGATAAGTTTATGAATTGTAGAGTTATGAGTTTATATTTGGGGTAAAACATGGTCAAATATGATTCAATATCAAGGAAAGAGTTATGAAAACTTGTCAATTTGAAAATATATAAAGTTATATCAATGTAATAAAATTGCTAATGAAATTGACGGTGGCTAAGTTTTAAACAACATGGACCTTCATATCCCATAGTTTGCAATTGATTAAGAAATATATTAGTTTTTTTCCCAATTAGGAGGATTCTACAAAGTTCTAGTGTAATACTTAGTTGAAGTCGTATCCTCTTATTTTAGTCAAAAATGGTAACCACTATCTTGAGAATGTTTAGGTCCTAAAATTTCAAAGGTCAAGAATCATATTGATGTGAACAACAATTCTAGATCATGGAATTTTACTACCAACGTTTTTTTCATTAAGCAAAAAACCCCTTGCAGAGTTGCCTTGGTCTGAGAGACCATGAACAGGGGTTTCTACACCGTCAAAGTCACTTGGGGGTCGCACCCGACCCTGCTCGCACCAACATTATCAATTGGATTTTGGATACCCAATTCAGCTTTTTGGTATGGTGGATATTTGAACCTGGGACCTCCCTTAGAGGATTGTCCTCTCCTCTCCAACTCACCTACAACACCTGGGTATTTACTACCAACTTAATTGAGGGAGATGAACTCAAGAAAATATTGGATTACCTTCAAATTATGCTCCAAAAATTTTATCTACCTATTTTTTATGTGGATGGATAATTTGTTATGGAATCTATTAAAAAATAGAAACCTCAAGGACACATGGGGATAAAAACTCTTCCTAATGGTTTTTTCCTCATCACTTTCTCCAACCATAAGACCGTGTTTGAAATTTATTTGGAGGACCTTGGATTTTTTTGGAAGAATGGGTCTTCTTTTTAAGAAGGTGAAAATCAAATTTCAATAGAAAAATTGAAAATATAATTCTCACCCTATTCTGGGTAAGACTTCTAGGATTACCTATAGAATTCTGAGATAAAGAAAATTGAGAGAATTATGAAATTGATAGGTTAGCTTAACTTTTAGGTTTCGACTCAACAACTAGATTTGAACTAGGTTAATTTTTTCTAGATTTTATGTCAATACTTAAATGGAGAAAAAATTACCAATGCCTATAAGTCTTATGTCTAAATTTAGGTTCTAGGAGCAACATATTAAATATGAAAACTTGTATGATCTATGTAAAGTGTGGAATAAATTTGGACATTCAGCTAAAAATTATTCTTTGAAGAAACCCTTGAATGATGTTTGGAGAAAGAAAGAAAATATGGACAAAGAGAAAAATAAGAAAGATGAGAAAGCCATGGGAAAACCCCCTTATATGGTGAGTGTAGACACCAAAACAGCACCAATCCGATTATGTGGCTACAAACACTGATCGCTTTGACAAACACAGCCCCCAAGGTAGCCCTTAGAGGTTAAACAGTGGTCCTAACCACTTTCATAGCAATTTTGTAAGGTCAAGAGGCAATTTGGCACATTTAGGAACTTTGCTCAGTATTCGTCTCACCCAGGGACGAATTCAAACTGGGATCCGTCTCACCCAGGGACGAATTCTGAATTCATCTTTTGTCAGGACGAATTCCAAGTTTAACGGGCAAAAAGAAGAATGGCACCAAGTGGCAGCCAAGGACAGTCAGTTGATGACTCCTGCCTCGCACGTGTGTGTGGGTGGACAGATGGGCCGTTAGAGGACTATCACAAGGGCAGTTATGAAAGCCCAAGTCATGGAGGACTACCCTCCCTCATGGGAAGACATGACTGCCACATGGCACCTATGACCAACACATGGCGCTTATGCATCCCTCTCAAAAGAGACCCCATGGGTCTATAAAATGGTGGAATTTTCTCACCCAAAAAAGGGGATGGGAGGCGATTTCAAGCAACGAAGTGCTGTCCAATTGAACACCCATTTGCATCTTTTTGATTCACCTTCTCACATCCACTAATCTCTTTCGCAAGGGAGGTTATTGGGTGGCTTTTGGAAGCGTGGATCCAACCCAAATCCAAAATTTGACCACCTTACACCACCAATTTGTAGACACCACAATCCTAAGAGGTTTTGGGCCTATCCCTAGTGGATTGGCACCGAAATCAAATGCCAACTGTGGGAGGCCCACTTGGGCACCCCCGCATTTTCTAAGTTTTATTCTAAAGCATTCTAGATTATTGGTTCATGTTGCATATTGTGTTATTCTGTTTAGTGAACTCATAGCTTCAATTCCATAACATTTTGATCAGATTTTATCACACATTTTGTCGCTTTGTTGTCCTACTAACTTGCAGGTGGCGATATCGAATTCTCGAGGATGGAGGCCAAATTGGGAGAATCCGACCATATGGGTCGTCCCAAAATGGCCCCAATTACCTAACCCCTCTATTTGCAGGTGTTTTGGAGGTCTCGAGATTTGACATTGGAGAAGTATCACTTTGGCTTTTCCAACATAGTAGAATTTGTCCCACCCAGGGACGAATAGCAGTCAGAATTCATCCTGCCCAGGGACGAATTCCAAGTGAAGGTAGATTGGCCGACTGTTTCAACGGCAGTGGCCCTCTGGTAATGTCTTCTGACCTCTATCGAATTTGCAGGTGACTTAGACCCATTTCATTCACTGTATTTGACAATCTTTTGCATGCATCTTTTGGCAATTTCAAAGAAGAAACTCTCCTTTTTGTCACAGGTGCTACTGACATCTTTGTTGTTTCTTTTTTCGCAGGAGGAGTAGCAGAAGTTAAGGACTCATCAACATCAGGGACGGCATCTTCTTGGCCCGCCCATCTCAAGTGTGGGCATGCGGAAAAAGGAACATTAAGTCTTGATTGTAATCAAATTCTTTTAACGCTCCTAGCCCCTGAAAAGGGAGGAGGCATCTTTGTAATAGAGATCAAGAGAGTTTAATGAAAGGGTTGTGTTTTCTCCATTTTCTTGTATCTCATTTCAATGCGTCTCTTTCATTTCATGCATTCTACATTTTTAGGACTTAAGCGTATTTGATTTTGAATGCATCGCAATTAGTGTTTCCTTCGCCCGAAATCTCGTGCTTTCAGTGAGTACTACGAAATTTTCTTAGGATGAGGAGTAAGAGGAAGGAGAAATAGCACAAAAAATTGAGAATAAACCAAATGTGGAGAAAGAAGTAATTTTTCAACCCGATGATCAAGTAGAAATTTAAACCCAAGAGTAGAACCAAAAATAAGAAATCTAAGATCTAGAAGATAAGGTTTATTATACATAAAAGTGTAATAAGATATTAATTCAAGAGAAAATTAGCAAAGAATAAAATTGACAAATGGAAGGTACCCCTTTCCAGGGTCTAGATATTGCAAGAATATTTTTAGCAGTTAAGAATAATATTTATAAAAATGTGTACTATGTAGCTAGAGCAACAAATGGAGCCTCAAGAGCCCTTTGGATTTTATGGAGTCTTTAAATTAACTTAATAGCTATAGTAGATTTGATAATAATATATTATGGTGAGACATATAATTATGTAATTAACTACTCTAAAAAATAAGAAAATAAAATTGGATATAATTATTGTGCATATTCATACTTCAAGATTTGGGGTACTCCAAATAGGAAGTCCAACGTTCAAATTCAAAGGGAATAGGATATGTATGTCCTATAGGATGATAGTTTTGTTCCATGCATAATAAACCTAGGGGAGAGTATAATAGTATCACAGTTTTAATAAGGTTCAAATTCAATGCAGTAAGATATGGATAGCCTCTTTGCATAAATAATAAACTTAGAAGAATATGGGTTAATATAATATGTGATATTCATGCTAACAATTAATTTACTTTTACTAAAAACAAAAGAAACCAAAAAATTCAAATAACCATTGACCTTTCATATTTCAATATTCCTACTTCTTTAGAAATTATTATGGCAAATTAAATAGTTACATATTTATTTAATTCAAAATATTGATATATTAACTAAGCTAAAAAATTAAAAAAATGTGATTTAGATTATAATAATTGAATTTTCATACTCCCAAAGGTTTTCTTTGTAAGAATTTTTTGCCATTTGAGGCTCTCCCTAAGCCCACAACATTCCTTTGGTTAGTAGTTCAAAGTAAGATTCTTACAAGAGAGAGTTTAGAATAAAAAGAGGATATCATAAACCTTTTATATGTGCCTTGTGTGAGAAACATTTACTCACACCATTTAGGGTTACTTTTTTAAGAATTTGAGGATATATTTGGTAGTCCATAAATATTGAAAGGGTTGATGAAATATTGGATTAATTATTTGAAAGATAAAACACTTATATGAAGGATTGGTCTTACAATTATTTGTTGGATTTTATTTTAAAGGAATAAGAAAATTTTGAAAAGTAAATCTCAAATTCATGTCCAAATTTGGAATCATACTATTACCTCTCTTATAAATATTTATAGATATAGTGCTTACCATGTGAAGTCTCAAGTGCTAAAACAACTTGTAACCACTTGGTTATAGAGTTATAAATATACATGGAAGAGTCTTATGTGATAATAGCAATAAAAAAAGAAATGTCCAAAATTTGAGTTTATTAAAATTAATTTTAGTGTTCGCGATATCGCGACATATCGCGATTTCGCGACTTGTTGACTTTTTGCGGTCAGAGGTGAATTGTGTCACATTTTCGCGCCTTGTAGTCTTGTGTTTTCTTTGTTTTCGGCTGGGAAGGGTCTTCTCCCTTGTGTAACTGATCTTTGTTTTAATACAAGTTTTTTTCAATTTTTTCAAAAAAAAAAAAATTAATTTTAGTGATGTTACCAAAGAAAATTGGAAATTGAAGAAAAGTTAATGCAAAGGTGTTTTTTGAAATAATAATCATTTACTCAAAATCATATGAAACTTCAATTAAAAACTACACAAAGGCTTTGACACTTCTTACAAGAATTAAAAGTGTAATTGAAAACTTCTTACAAGAATTAAAAGTGTAATTGAAAAAATGGAAACATATTTCAATTTAAAAGGATTTACAAATTATAATTAATGTTGTCAACAAAAATGAATGTGGGGATTGGAAAAAATAGTATTAGTGATGGTGTTCATCATCTATTCTTGGATGCAATCTTTTGCAAATGTAAGCATATCTATAGACAAGATAATTAGGTAACAAATTATTTAACTAATTGAAATGTTGATTTACATTTTGGTGAAATTCAAAATTTAGAAGGCAATTGACCAAGTGAGATTTTATTTCTTAATGAAAAAGACAGAATATTTGGAAACAAGATATAAACTATATATAATAAAAATAAATAAATAAAATATATATTTGCCAAAAAAAAACAAACTATATATTTTTTAAATTAATGTAACAATACATAAAATACTATATAGCTTATTAAAAAAACAAAAATATAATATAAAAAGTTCAAAAACTTTTATGCGTTGAATTCTTTAGCATCATCTATCATTTATTTTAAGAGAAGACGTTAATGCGAGGACAACATAAAAATGACGTGAAAACGTCAATATTGTCGCCTTGTCAATCTATCTTTCTCAGATAGGATTATTAATCTCTTTTAAAGATGAGATTGAATTGAATCGTGTACAACCTTTAGCAAAGAGCTATTTAATCTGTACATTCTATTTAAAGCTAAACAACAAGGGACCTGAAAATTGTTTACCCAATAGCACTGAACAGCATGCAGGACTGCGTATAACGTGTTTTCTATAAAGGACACGTGTAACACTTCATCTGCAACTCGCTTTATCGATCAAAGGTTTTACACAGAGCAATTATTGATGATGATGATAAGGTTTGACATGCCAAATGATGATGACAGCTCGTAATAAGTAATAATTCAATATATTTCTATGTATAGAAATTCTTTTAAATATATATTTGCTTTAAATATAAATATTTGTTTTTCCTAACAAACTAAGAAATTATCTTGTATTTTTTATTATTTATTAAAAAAATTATCCCAGGCAAAACTTTTACATAAATAATTTTCAATACTAATTTTATTTTTATATCACATCATAATAAATCTCAATAAAATCATAATAATAAAAGCTGAAAATTCAAAATACATATATTCATGTTAATCTGGTGGCCCTCTAGTTTCACGAATTCCTTGTCTTTCATAACATATAATCATGTCAATCTGGCGGTACATGATTCCTGATGGACTCCTTATCTTCCCATTTTGGTGAATTGTCATTCTATCAATCTCCACAAACCAATAAGAATTGATATTCTGTCAATTTAAAAGAAAAATCTTTGATAATATTTTTTAAAATCTCAATTATTTTTTATAATATTTTTTTTTACCTCCAGCGTATTAACAGTCTTGGCATTGTTGACTTTAATTTGATCCCTTAACGTTCAATGCTGACAACCTCATCAAACTTTATGATTCTTCAGTGCCAACAATCATGTACGGCAAGCATTTCATAAATTAAAGACGAAGAATAAGCAATCATTTGTTAATAATCAAGCATGTTTCTTTCTTTATTAACTTTGATTCAAACTCTTGGCGCCCTCAAACTTTATTTACAGTAATGATCAATTAATACCATTAAATTTGAAGAAGATCGATCCATCAATCATGCATGGAAGGGGGTGAACTTATAGTTTAAATAATCATTTGCTGCTAATCGAGTATATAAGTTTCGACTGTGGTTTGAACCGTTGCCCCCACGCTGAAAAATTGACTAAATTTTATCTAGAGTAAACAATCACGTCTCCATACAATTATCTATCAGCAGATCACCACCAAGGCACCCCTTAGAAGGGCTGTAATAAGAAACAAGGAAAGTTCATTGTAAGCATTCATATGTAGATCAGTGCACTTTGTAGCACACGTATTCTTAAAACAAAAGTCTATGGACCACAAATCTTATAAAATCTAGGTTTGGACAAATCCCTTTGGTTGTATTTTTGTTCCTCGTCAGAAGATCACCTATGGATGGCTTCCAAAATATCTAGAGTCCAACAAGAAGATAGTAATAATGATTACATTTTTAAGTTACAAAATCTACCATATACTATAATTTTAAAGTATTTTATGAAAAAATTAAACAATTATATTGTTCAGTGAATTTTAAATCAACATGGTCAAAATTTATCTTTAAGCATGATCAATTGCTTTTGGATAGGTGATTATATGGATGAATAATACTCATTATTTTATATTTTACTTACTTTTTAAAGATCTTTGAAATTAAAAATATTCTTTTCACAAACATATTGCTAAATTTTAGAAGATGTTGTTAGAGTGACATTTTAAATGATATGTTGTTGGTATAAATATTTGTAGAAAATTATAAATGATATATTGTTGGCATTCATTGGAAACAACAATGTTAATAAGAGGGGTTACACTGTGCATGGTCATTGTTGGCATAGAATGATAATGTCAGCAAGTGCTGATCATTATGTGAATGGTTAGGGTACCCATTTAGAGGTATTGTACTAGAACATGTTCTAGCTTGCAAATAAGAGACCTACACTTTTTATTCAATTCAATTAAACTTTTATCTGAATCTATCCCCAAGGTAAACAGGCAACACCAAATCTTGCTTATTGATGACAACTCTATTAGATATGTTGCCCAACACTCCCCTTGGGTGATAACATCCTTATCAACACCATGGAGTTATACGAGAAATAAATTAAATAGAAAGTACTGGTTATCTTCTCAATAACATTTATGAACGTGTATTTTGATAATTTTGGATTGGCAGGATAAGGAAACGTGGACCATAAATATGTTCTCGCCAGATGATGAGATCGAGGAATTGAAGGGTGTTCTGCAGTTAATTCTAAAACTGCAAACAAGGGGATCGTATATTATATATTATATGTCCATATTGTGTGTACGACTTCTTCTTTAGACGCAGAACTTATATTCTTATAAATATTTGTAATGTTTTATCTGTTAAAACATATGTGTACATATACTGAGCAAATTTAAAGCTCTAAGTCGGAGGTCGAGCAGCTCTCATAGGCCAGGCTGTATCAATCCAAATTCTCATCCTAACCAACACCCCCACTTAATCGATAAACTTATAAATATATTGTAATATGTTCCTCGACTGAACTACAATACAATTTTAACGGTGCATCAAATCCTGATGATCTAGTGCGGTGAAAGTAGATTAAGATATTATAAATTTGTCGTTCTACTTGATTTGATGTATGTGTTAAAATATCTGTTGTACGTCTGATGTTAAAACTATGTATTGATAATTATTAAAATAAAATAAAATGGTTAAATTTTTTATTTGTTAATTTGTTAATTATAAATTTACTATGATAAAAATAAAATGTTTTTCAATTAATTGAGTGATAGATTTATTTTTTTTAATTTTATTTTATTTCAATATTATAATGTTGTTAAAAATATAATAATTAAAATGTTAAAACGATAAAAATGTAAAGTTTAATGATACATTTTTTTTATATTATCTTTTATTCATTCAAGTTATAGAGTTTAAATCAATACTATCATTCAATGAGAAGGATACTATATGGTTAATATTACAAAACCCAAAAGATAATATTACCTAAGATTTACAACATATTATTTAAAATTTAAAGTTGGAAAATTGTTGTTGACATACTTAGCTATTTATTTGTCTAATAAAAGAAAGAAAAACTATGAGATGTAATTTTTATTAGAATGAAATCTTGCTTGACAAATTCTAAAGGTATGTTCTAGGAAAGGTTTCAACTCATGCAAACTATGTTCTAATCTATTTCTAATTAAATGACAACACTTTTAAGATTGCTAGCATGTGTAGCATCTAAACTTGATGAAACTAAGATATTTTATTTGAAAAGGATATGAGAAAAAAAGGGTATCCTTTGGTAAGTGGGATAAGGTTTCTGAAGGAAAGAATATTAGAATGACAAATTTGTGAATTGTAGAGTTATGAGTTTATCTTTGAGGTAAAACATGGTCAAATATGATTCAAAGATCAAGGAAACATGGTCAAATATGATTCAAAGATCAAGGAAAGAGTTACGAAAACTTATCAATTTGAAAATATATAAAGTTATATCAATGTAATAAAATTGCTAAGAAAATTGATGGTGGCTAAGGTTTAAACAACATGGACCTTCATATTCCAAAGTTTGTAATTGATTAGGAAATATATTAGGTTGTTTTCCAATTAGGAGGATTCTACAAAGTTCTAGTGTAATACTTAGTTGAAGTCGTATCCTCTTATTTTAGTCAAAAATGGTAAGCACTAGCTTGAGAATGTTTAGGTCCTAAAGTTTCAAAGGTCAAGAATCATATTGATGTAAACAACAATTCTAGATCATGGAATTTTACTACCAAATTGATTGAGGGAGATGAACTCAAGAAAATATTGGATTACATTCAAATTATGCTCCAAAATTTTTATCTACCTATTTTTTATGTTGATGGATGAGTTGTTATGGAATCTATTAAAAAATAGAAACCTCAAGGACACATGGAGATAAAAACTCTTCCTAATGGTTTTTTCCTCATCACTTTCTCCAATCATAGGACCATGTTTAAAATTTGTTGGGAGGACCTTGGATTTTTTTGGAAGAATAGGTCTTTTTCTAAGAAGGTTAAAATCAACTTTCAATCCAAAAATTGAAAATATAATTCTCACCCTATTCTGGGTAAGACTTCTAGGATTACCTATAGAATTATGAGATGAAGACAATTGAGAGAATTATAAAATTGATAGGTTAGCTTAACTTTTAACCTTCAAATCAACAACTAAATTTAAACTAGGCTAATATTTGCTAGATTTTATGTCAATGTTGAAATGGAGAAAATTTTACCAATGTCTATAAGTCTTATGTATCAATTTAGGTTCTAGAAGCATCATATTAAATATGAGAACTTGTACATTTTATGTAAAGTGTGCAATAGATTTGGACATTTAGCTAGAAATTATTCTTTGAAGAAACCCTTGAATGATGTTTGGAGAAAGAAAGAAAATGTGGACAAAGAGAAAAATAAGAAAGATGAGAAAGCCATGGGAAAACTCCCTTATATGGTGAGTACTAAGAAAATTTTCTTAGGATGAGGACTAGGAGGAAGGAGAAATAGCACAAAATTTTGATAACAAACCAAATATGGAGAAAGAAGTAATTTTTCAACCTGATGATCCAATAGAAACTTAAACCCAAGAGTATAACCAAAAATAAGAAATCTAAGATCTAGAAGATAATGTTTATTATACATAAAATTCTAATAAGATATTAATTCAAGAGAAATTTAGCATTAAAAAAAATTGACAAATGAAAGGTACTCCTTTCTAGGGTCTATATCAATCAAAATAAGGTATAAAATATTGTATGACTCTAAGGAGGTGATCCCTTAATTTTTTTATGTTCTTCATATTTCCCTAACAAAGCCTTTGGTTAAACCTCTAGGTAATAAACAAGAGAAAATCCCTTCTATGAGTCCCTATAGAAACTCAAGAAGAACAACAAATGTAAGAAGCAAGATTAGATTAGAAAAATATATCAAATAAAGTCAGAAGTAGAGAAATTACTAAGAATATAGCAAATGGAACACAAAGTATTTTAGATCCGAGGGGAGGAAAACCCTCGACCCGAGGTAAGAAATGAAAATTTTGTCTTAGAATGTAAGGAGAATGAATACCCCTCCTAGACAATGGGTAATTAAAAATATTAGGAAGGATAATTACTCAAACATTCTTCTTCTATAAGAGACTAAGATTGATAGCAAGAATATTTTAGTAGTTAAGAATAATATGTATAAAAAGGTGTACTATGTAGCTAGATCAATAAATGGAGCCTCAAGAGCCCTTTGGATTTTATGGAACCTAGATTCCATTGATGGGAGTTGTATTCAAAATACTAAAATGCATTTATAGTTGGTTTCTTCTTTAAAGTATCAAACTTCCACCGGGTTTTCACTAATGCTTATCCTCCTAATTCTATCAAAATTAGGAGAGCAATATGAAAAGATTTAAAAATATTAAGCAGAATACCAATGATCTACCATGGGTGCTAGTAGGGTATTTTAACACTACCCATTCCCCAAGTGATAAAAAGGAGGAAATTAGGATTTTCATGATAGTATTAGCAATATCATTGGATATTGTGATATTATGGATATAGAATTAAGAGCAACTAAATAGACTTAGTATAATAGAAGGATGGGAGACAACTTGATTTAGATTAGATTGGATAGAGTTTTGGTGTCTTATGCCTAGATTATGAAGAATAGTAATTCTTCTCTCTCTTTGCTCTTGCAAAAATTAGAACTAATCACAATATTTTTTTTTGTAGTATTAAGAAAAAAGAGGGTTTTGAAAGGGACCCCACAACCTTTTACAAAAAATCCTGCCACTATGACAACCAGAAGTAAACTACAAACAGAAACTCAAACAACAACTACCCAATTTTCCTAAAAAATCTCTAGCAATGAAAAATTGCACGAGGAAAGATGATGAAAAAGACTCCTCCAAAATATTTTGGAAAACACCCAACTTATCAAAAAGATACCTGACACATCACCTCCAAAATGTCCTACCCCTCAACCACCTCCAAGAGGCATGAGAGGGCCACATAAGATGAAAATTGAAAAAACCTAGGCACCACCCATTGTCTTGCATTAAAACCTGCTCCACCAAGCCGTTGGAGGCCCGAACATTTAAAGCCAATAAAGGTATAATATCCAAATATCAAACATACAGACGTGCGAGTATCTCACCCACCCGTTTGGTAATAAAGCAAGAGAATTCAAATTAAACACACAAATGGGTTTGAAGAAATCTTGCTCCAAAAAGGATTCAAAAATGAAACCCAAACTGAAATACAAAACCCCCTAACAAATAGGAAAACAAGAACGAAACCAGACCCTTGTTGCACCATGATAAAAGTAGAGAGACCAAGAACACTGATTGAATCCCTCAATAGCTCAAACACCCATGGGAGGAGAGGATTTGAAAACATCAAGTCTGAGTTGTCTACTAAGACCCCTAGTGCACAGTCTACCAGATAGGACACTACAAGCTGCATTAGAAATGCAAACACTCTTCTTCGGACTTCCCACTTTCCTCTTGGCTCCTGAGACACTTTGAAAGTTCTAAATGCTCTCTGATTTAGGGCCTGGGGACCACTTCACCACCCTCGAAGGGTTAGTCCTGTATTCTAGTGGGGAGGAACATTCAACCATCAGTTTAACACTAACCACCTTCGACTCCAAAATGTTAGTCCCCTGGTTAACCTTAGCCCCATCCTCACCAAGAGCTTCAAATGAGTTTTTAAGCAGAAGGTCAGCCGCTTTCTCCAATGGATCTGGGAAAGGAACAACTTCCAAGTTAATCTCTACTTCCATCAAATATTTCCCAAATTGAGCCTCAGTAGGGATCTGCTCGAAAATAGTATCAAGATGAGATGAAGCCACTGTCTTGTCTTTCGAAGCCCCTTGGGCCCTTTTTTGCCAAAGTTTTTGTTTTTTCTTTGGGGTCCTCCAGACACCCTGTTCTACATGATTCATCCCCTGAGGTGTCAAAGGGACAGATGGTAGCAGAGACTTCTTATGTGGATACAATTTTTGGTGGTGGCCATCCAACCCGTACATTTGACAAACCTAAGGTATATTTTCATAAACCACAGTCTGAGCGTGACTTCTGACATGAGAGACAAGCTCCACTGAACTCGGCAGTTCCTTTTCAAGATCCACCATAACACACAGTCTCACAAACTATCGTTGAGCATCCGAGAGAGTAGCCTTGTCAAAGGAGACAAAATCCCCAATCAACATTGCCACAACTCTAAAAACACTTTCATACCATAAGAACGAAGGAAACTTAGGCAAGCAAACCCAAACTAGAACCAAATTAATCCTTTGTAAAGCATGATTAAAATATGGTCCCCATTTTCTAAGGAAAAGACTATGCTTTCCAAAGAACCATGGGCCTCCCTCAAAAATTCTTCTAGAATCATATTCGCAGGAAATCCTAATTAGAAAGAAATTATGGGGGAGAGTGGCAAGGTCTAGACAGCCCCTCAGACTCCATCTAGATAGTGCCCACCATTTAAGGACCTCAAGGTCTGGCCTCCTACTAGCAAACTTACCAACCAGGTCCCACGAACCCTTCTCCAAAAGAGAATCGACCATTATGTCTGGAATACAAATTTGAAAATATTCTAAAATAACCTCACAGGGAGCAAGCACATCCTCACAAATCAGACCAGACACCGCCTCAGTGAAGTAAAGAGCAGGAGAGGTAACACCAAAACCTTCCACCCCAGCCCCACTCTTTCCAGGATCCCACGAATGAAAAGAAATTGAGTCACCATCCTTACCTGAACAAAATGGATCTTCCAGAAAAAATTCATCATCTTCCACTTCTCCAACCTCAACAAGCTCAGCAGACGTAGAAGACGCTCCAGAGTACCACATGCTCACTTCGGTATGTAAAAAATTATTTCTATTATCTGAAAATTATCTAATCACAATATTTTGGTTCTTAATATAGAATAAATAAAAAATGGTAAGAAGTCCTTTCCATTTTAAAATCATGTGGATTTTTCACCTAGGATTAGAGGAAAAATTTATGGAATGTTGGAATTGTGAAGTTGTTGGAATAGGTATGTTCAAAGTGGTAAAATATTAAGAAATGTTAAAAACAATATTAAAATATGGAATAGGAATGTTTGCAATAATATTTTGCAACAAAATGAATATTTGATGATTAGGAATTGTTTGAATTATTGTGTGCATGGGAAGGTGGAGATATGATAGATAAATAACAATGTATAATAGTAGGATGAGTTGGTAGAGCTACAAGAGATTACAATTACGATTGGAAATGAAGACCTCTCGAATGTGGTTTCAAGAGGGTATGTTGTTTGGTGATTTGGTGTAGTAATACTTTTGTGTACAATTTTTGTCTATTCTATAATTGGGCATGTATCCTTCATGGGATTATAGGCATGTGTATCTAGACGCAATTCTAGGTTATAGCCTATGTAAGGAAGGCCTCATGACTATGTAATCTAATTTTTATTTAATAAAATTTGATCTTTTTTTTTGTCAAAAAAGTAACAAATTAATCAAGCATATATGTTACCTTTATGGAACAAATGTCTTAAATTATAAATTTATAATTTTTTCCTTAAAATGTATTTTATATAACACATATACTTGCATATTTAATTAATTACAAATAATTTTAAAGTCTTTAAATTAACTTAATAACTATATTAGATTTGATAATAATATCTTATGGTGAGACATATAATTATGTAATTAACTACTCTAAAAAATAAACAAACAAAATTAGATATAATTACTGTGCATATTTATACTTCAAATTTAGGGTACTCCAAATAGGAAGTGTGCATATTTATACTTCAAATTTAGGGTACTCCAAATAGGATGTCCAATATTCAAATTCAAAGGGAATAGGATATGTGTGTCCTATAGGATGATAGTTTTCCTCCATGCATAATAAACCTAAAGGAGTGTAGGATAGTATCAAGGTTTTGATAAGGTTCAAATTCACTGGTGTAAGATATGGATAGTATCTTTCCATAAATAATAAACTTAGAAGAATGTGGGATAATATAATGTGATATTCATGTTAAAAATTAATTTACTTTTACTAAAAATAAAAGAAACCAAAAAATTCAAATAACCGTTGACCTTCTATATTTCAACATTTCTACTTCTTTAGAAATTATTATGTCACATTAAATACTTACATATTTATTTAATTCAAAATATTGATATATTAATTAAGCTAAAAAATTAAAAAAATTATGATTTAGACTATAATAATTGAATTTTCATACTCCCAAAGGTTTCCTTTTTAAGAATTTTTGGCCATTTGAGGCTCTCCCTAAGCCCACGACATTCCTTTGGTTAGTAGTTCAAATTAATATTCTTACAAAAGGGAGTTTAGAATAAAAAGAGGATATCATAAACCTTTTATATGTGCCTTGTGTCATTTAGGGTTACTTTTTTAAGAATATGAGGATATATTTGGTAGTCCATCAATATTGAAAGGGTTGATGAAATATTGGATTAATTATTTGAAAGATAAAACACTTATATGAAGGATTGGTCTTACAATTATTTGTTGGATTTTATTTTAAAGGAATAAGAGAAATTTAAAAAGTAAATCTCAAAATCATGTCCACATTTGGAATCATACTATTACCTCTCTTATAAATGTTTATAGATATGGTTCTTATCATGGGAAGTCTCAAGTTCTAAAACAACTTGTAACCACTTGGTTATAGAGTTTTGAATATACATGGAAGAGCCTTATGTGACAATGGCAATAACAAAATATTTCTTTAATATATGGTAAAATGGAAATGTACAAAATTTGAGTTTATTAAAATTAATTTTAATGATATTACCATAAAAATTTGAAAATTGAAGAAAAGTTAATGCAAAGGTATTTTTTGAAACAATAAAGATAAAGTTTTTCTCATTTACTCAAAATCATATGAAACTTCAATTAACAACTATGTAGAGGCTATGACACTTCTTACAAGAATTAGAAGTGTAGTTGAAAAAAATGGAAATATATTTCAATTTAAAAGGATTTACAAATTTCCAAACCCCATAAGGGGGGTGGAGGTCAAGGATCAAATTTTGGGCCTCGTCAGACTAAACGCTTGTCCCTTTACTGGTGCTTTCAACGGTGTAAAAGATTTTAAATGATTGTGGCATGGTGGTAATAGGGGTGGACTGCGCGAAGATCTGTGTGGCGGCTTCTAGGGCGGACAACGCAGAATACTATAGCGGCCATAAAAGCTAGACAGCCTGCCCAGATTCGTGGCGGCTATCAATTCCACCATGTAAATTAAAAAAAAATATATATTTACAAATTATAGTTAATGTTATCAACAAAAATGAATGTGGGGATTGGAAAAAATAGTAGTAGTGATGGTGTTCATCATCTATTCTTAGATGCAATCTCTTGCAAATGTAAGCATATCTATAGACAAGGGAATTAGGTAACAAATGATTTAAGTAATTGAAGTGTTGATTTACATTTTGATGAAATTCAAAATTTAGAAGGCAATTGACTAGGTGAGATTTTTTTTCTTAACGAAAATGACCTGAGATTTGGAAACATAACACTTTTAAAGATGAAAACTATATATAATAAAAATAAATAAATTAAATATATATTTGAAAAAAAATCAAACTATATATTTTAAAAATTAATGTAAAAATAAATAAAATATTATATAACTTATTAAAAAAACCAAAATATAATATAAAAAGTTTAAACTTTTATGCGTTGAATTCTTTAGCATCATCTATCATTAATTTTAATAAAAGACGTTAAGGCGAGGACAAGATAAAAATGACGTGAAAACGTCAATATTGTCGCCTTGTCAATCTATCTTTCTCAGATAGGATTTTTAATCTCTTTTAAAGATGAGATTGAATTGAATCGTGTACAACCTTCAGCAAAGAGCTATATAATCTGTATATTCTATTTAAAGCCAAACAACAAGGGTCCTGAAAATTGTTTACCCAATATCACTGAACAGCATGCAGGACTGCGTATAACGTGTTTTCTATAAAGGACACGTGTAACACTTCATCTGCAACTCACTTTATCGATCAAAGGTTTTACACAGAGCAATTATTGATGATGATGATAAGGTTTGACACGCCAAATGATGATGACAGCTTGTAATAACTAATAATTCAATATATTTCTGTGTATACACATCCTTTTAAATATATATTTGCTTTAAATATAAATATTTGTTTTTAATTGAGTAAATACTTCTTATATATATACATATCCGTCCTGTGGATTGAACCCGAGTCACATAACCGATAATACAAGTGGCAGCCCACATACAGCTGCCCTAGTGGCTAAAGATGGTGGTTGTTTCTTAAGTGGTCTTGTGTTCAAACCCCGTGAAGGTAGTTGTTGATGTAATTTGTAAACGTTCTCCTGAAATATTTGTTTTTCTTAACAAACTAAGAAATTAACATGTGTTTTTTATTATTTAATAAAAAATTTAACCCAGCCAAAACTTTTACATAAATAATTTTAACTACTAATTTTATTTTGATATCACATCATAATAAATCTCAATAAAATCATCTTAATAAAAGCTGAAAATTCAAGATACCATCTTAATCCACACCATATATTCATCTTAGGCCCTCTAATTTCACGAATTCCTTATCTTTCATAACATATATTCATGTCAATCTGGTGGTACATGATTCCTGACGGACTCCTTATCTTCCCATTTTGGTGAATTGTCATTCTATCAATCTCCACAAACCAATAAGAATTGATATTCTGTCAATTTAAAAGAAAAATCTTTAATAATATTTTCTAAAATATCAATTTTTTTTTATAATATCTTTCTTGATATAACATTCCGATGGATGTAAGTGAGATGAAGCCAAGCACTCTAATGCAATTTAAATTATACTTGCAATTATTTGACATCCAGCGTATTAACAGTCTTGGTATTGTTGACTTTAATTTGATACCTTAACGTTCAATGCTGACAACCTCATTAAACTTTATGATTCTTCACAGCCAACCATCATGTACGGCAAGTATTTCATAAATTAAAGACGAAGAATAAGCAATCATTTGTTAATAATCAAGCATGATAACAGTTTCTTTCTTTATTAACTCTTGGCGCCCTCAAACTTTATTTACAGTAATGATAAATCAATACCATTAAATTTAAAGAAGATCCATCCATCCGTCATGGATAGAAGGGGGTGAACTTATAGTTTAAATAATCACTTGCTGCTAATCGAGTATATAAGTTTCTCTGTATTGACTTTGGTTTGAACCGTTGCCCCCACGTTGAAAACTTGACAAAATTTTATCTAGAGTAAACAATCACGTCTACATACAATTATCTATCAGCAGATCACCGCCAAGGCACCCCTTAGAAGGCTGTAATAAGAAACAAGGAAAGTCCATTGTAAGCGTTCACATGTAGATCAGTGCGCTTTGTAGCACACGTATTCTCAAAACAAAAGTCTATGGACCGCAAATCTTATAAAATCTAGGTTTGGACAAATCCCTTTGGTTGTATTTTTGTTCCTCATGGATGGCTTCCAAAATATCTAGAGTCCAACAAGAAGATAGTAATAATGATTAATTTTTTAGTTAAAAAATCTACCATATACCATAATTTTTAATTATTTTATAAAAAAATTAATCAATTATATTGTTCAACGAATTTTAAATCAACATGGTGAAAATTTCTCTTAAAGCGTGATCAATTGTTTTTGGATAGGTGATTAATATTCATTATTTTATTTTTTACTTATTTTTTAAATATCTTTGAAATTAAAAATATTTTTTTCACAAACATATTGCTAAATTTTAGAAGATGTGATTAGAGTTTCTTTATATATGCTTAAGACATTTTAAATGATATGTTGTTGGTATATATATTTGTAGAACATTATAAATTATATATGGTTGGCATTCATAGAAAATAACAATGTTAATAATAGGGGTTATATTGTGCATGGTCATTATTGGCATAAAATGATAAGTCAACAAGAGGTGATCATTATGTGAATGGTTAGGGTACTCCTTTAGAGGTATTATAGGAGAACGTGTCCTAGCTTGCAAATAAGAGACTTATATTTTTTATTCAATTAAATTAAATTTTTATCTAAATCTACCCCCATCGAGGTCTTTTCAAAGTTGAAGTTAGATGATTAACAATAGGAGGTGTCAACAAGTCAAGTATCAGATGACCTCACTAATATCATGGCCTTGGCTCTACCACAAGGTAAACAGACTGAAAGCACGAGATTTCGGGCAAAGGAAACACCAAGTGCGATTGCATTCAAAATTAAGTACGCTTAAGTCCTAGAAATGTAAATTGCATGAAATGGAAAAGAAACACATTGGAAGAGACACAATCAGATAGAGAAAACACAGCCCTTTCATTAGTTTCCCTTGATCTCTGTTACAATGATGTCTCCTTCCTTTTCAGGGGCTAGGAGCGCAAATAGAGTTTGATTACAATCACTGAATGATTCCTCTTTCCGCGTGCCCACGATTGCAATGGGCGGGCCAAGATGATGTCGCCGCTGATGTCGATGAGTTCTTCGCCTCTACTACTTCTCCTACGAACAAAGAAATGACCAAGACGTCAGTAGCACCTGCTGCAAATGAAAAGCGTTTTCTCTCTAAAACTAACGAAATATGCATATAAATATTTGCCTGAAACGGTGAATACAGTGAAACCAAATTGCTTTAAAACTTGACAGAAGGTAAGAAAAGTTACCAGAAGGCCATTGCCACTGAGGCAGCTGGCCAATCCACCTTCAATCGGAATTCGTCCCCGGGCGGGACGATTCGATCGTAATTCGTCCCTGGGTGGGACGAATTCTTTTGTGTTGAAGAAACCGACCTGTTGCTGCTCCAATGTTAGATCCTGAGACCTACAAAACACCTGCAAACAGGGGGGTTATGTAATTGGGGCCATTTTGGGATGACCTAGATGGTCGGATTTTCCCAATTTGGCCTCCACCCTCGGGAATTTGACCTTGACACCTGCAAGTTAGTGAAACGACAAAGCAATACAAAACATCCTAGAATCTGACCAAAATTTACAAAATTGCAGCTATGGACTAATCAGACCTAGTAACACAAAATGCAATCTAAAAAATAATCTAAAATGCTCAAAAACTAAAAATAGGACTTGGGAGGTGCGGGGGTGCCCAAGTGGGCCTCCCATCGTTGGCCCTTGATTTTGGAGCCAATCCACCAGGGATGGGCCCAAAACCTTTTAGGATTGGGGGGTCGGCGAATTGGTAGGTTCAGGTGTCCATGCGTTGGATTTGGGTAAGGTTCGAGCTTCCAAAGGCCACCCAACAACCTCCCTTGCAAAAGAGATTGGTGGATGTGGGAAGGTGAACCAAGAGGGATGCAAGTGAGTCTTCAATTCGGCAGCACTTCGTTGCTTGAACACTCCTTCAACCTGTCTGTTTTGGGTGAGAAAAGTCCCACCTTTTATAGACCCAAGGGGTCTCTTTTGGGAGGGAAGCACAAATGCCATGTGTTGGCCATAGGTGCCATGTGGCAGTCTTGTCTTCCCCTGAGGGAGGGGAGTCCTCCATTGACTTGAACTTTGATAAATGCTTTTTGTAACAGTCCTCTAACGGCCCCTCTGTCCACTTACACATGCGTGCAAGGCAAGAGCCCTTAACTGACTGTTCTGGGCTGCCACTTGGCACCATTTGCCTTTTTGCCCATTAAGCTTGGAATTCGTCCCACCCAGGGACGGATTTAGAATTCATCCTGGGGTGGGACGAATTCTATTTTGAATTCGTCCCGGGGTGAGACGAATACTGGGCAAAGTTTCCAAGTGTGCCAAATTGCTTCTTGACCTTACAAGATTGCTATGAAAGTGGTTAAGACCACTGTTTAACCTCTGAGGGATGCCCTGGGGGCTGTGTTTGTCAAAGCGATCAGTGTTCGCAGTCACACAATCGGATTGGTGTTGTTTTGGTGTCTACACAGACAACACCAAATTTTACTTATTGATGATAACTCTATTAGATATGTTGCCCCACCACTCCCCTTGGGTGATAACATCCTTATCAACTCCATGTTAGTATTATCCATATTTTGCTCATGCATTTGTAGTAAAACATGAGTATTTTTAGGCACATATTTCTTAGGAAAAACTCGTCATCATTAATAAGTAATGACATAACAAAAGTAGCATCCCTTTGATATATGAAAATTTAAAATTATTTTATGCACAACTCAAAATGGATCTTTGATGATTTTTCTCTAATGACAAAGCTAAAATGAAGGTAGTGTAGCAATAAAGGACACCCCTAAAGGTAATGTTAATATCAAGCAATGTGTGGAGTAAGGGATGACCTATGGAGCTATCCATTTAAAAATAAGTTGTTGCATGCATCAAAGGTAAAAGATAAAATTATTTTCAACATCCACAAAATAATACCTATTAGGATCAAATCTTAAACTTCCTATTCAAAGTTCTTGAGTTCAATTTTGGGAAAACCTTAATTAAAAGCTTAGCATTATTCTATAGTATTCAATAAAGAAGTGTAATTTCCAAAGAGAAACTTATTAAAGTTGCATTAGAAATATTGTAAATTCAAGGAATAGATAGTACTACAATGGATTAACACCCATTTGTATCTATAATAGTCAAAGAAGGAGGTTTCTTCCCTATTACTTCATAGTCGTATATTATTATTGTGTTATCATTTGGTGTTTTTATCCTTTATAAAAATAATGTTTATTTAGCATTAATCATCCTAGTATTCAAGATTCTAGGTCAAATTCATCTTTTATATAAATATATTAGATACACTTATTTTTTATAATCATTCTTGTTGGAGTTGCAAGTTTAAGATAGACTTTTAAATCTCTCATTTTAAATTTTAATCATGAAATTGATAGCATTAATCTCTAGTCATTCTTTTGTTAGTGTAATTGCACCTTTTCTAGCATCACCTACCACCTACATATTCACTAGATGTTATGAAAGGATGGACTTGATTATAGAAATCCCTTTGACAACCATTATCTTATGTTTTTGAAATATTATCTTTTATGTTTAGTAGTATTATACTCTTGTAATATTTTTGGTCACATGGTTGGGTATTTGACCTTCTATGGATCTATTAGCCATAAATATTTTGATTGGACATTATAATCAATCTTCGTCAAAATATCTTAACTAAAAAATATCATGATCTTCCTAATATTTCATCTTCTATATCTCCTTCAATCCATTTTTATTAATATTTGAAAAACATTTATATGCACCAAGGGCGTAGTTGAGGCAAGCCCTCAATCCATTGTAAATTATTTTTGTGCTTATGTGTGTAGATATATCTATCAAGATTAGATTAAAGAAGCTATGTTCAACACTAATGAATAATATAAAAAACAAAATATCCTTAAAATATTCAAAATTATGTGTGTAGTATTGTCTATCTCAATTTTCCGTACATATAGAATATATAGGTTTTGTGTTGTTTTTTTTCAAGTAGTTAGGTGAAACTTATGCTAGAAAATTTTATCAAAATCAATAGGAAATTTTAAGGCTTATTCTATTATATAATATAAAGTTAAGAGTTTGTATCTAATTTCATTTAAGAGGAATTGAAAAATTCTTGTATTTCTTAGGTAGCATATTAAAAGTGTAGTATTTTCTATCCCTTCTTCGTCTTTGTCTATGCATCAAAAGAGTTAAATTTATCTTAGAATAAATTTATAGTATCTTAGCATCTTCATGTTACATTTATCCAAACCTTAGATAACATTTTAGGCCTTTCGTTGTACTTTACATTTCTATTCCATAACTTACATCATAAGTCAAATGAAATGAGATATGACATACTTTACATATTACATGGAATTGATTTTTTTTCCTTTATAAATTCATGGTTCTCAACTAGTTGTTTAAACCCAATCTTTACCCTCGTTTTAATAAAGTAATAGCCTACAAGTTAAATGATATTATAAACTTATATAAATTAAAAGTGTATTATTTTTATTTAAATAGTTAATGAATACTAACCATGTAGAGCATAGTGTTGATAGTATAATCAAATCCTTATCTTGAATAGATCTACTCTTACAAATGTGAAATACAATAGGGAAATGGTCTTTCTAAATTTAGTTGTTTTATATTATCTAATTATTTGAAATTTTGCATAAAAATAGATTATTGTCTTCTTACAACATATCTTACATTTTTCCCTTTTGTAGAGCCACATTTTTACTTCTTATATATTTAACTAGTCAAATTATTTGAACTTGCTAGAAAAAGTAGTAAACTAATTTGATTCGGGTCTTAATGTAATATAGATGCAATATAATGGTATTGAACTTGATTTTAGGTGTTATATATTTTTTTCCCCAACATAATTACAATATAAGATACCATTAAAAGAATCAAAATTTGATAGATCCTTTTAAGAGCCAACACATAGAAGTGCCCATGATGCCAGTAACTTTTTATACTAGTAAACAATACAATAGAGTAAGTGCTCCCACATTACCTTTGCCATTGTTATAACACAATCACAATTTTTTATCACAAAATATTTATGGAGTGATGAATAGGAGATCCTTCTGAAAACCAAATTATTTGTTGTCAAAATCCAATGTTTTGATAATCATTTATTTACATGAGATATTATGAAAGTGTAGAAATTATCTTACAACTATAAAATTATTTAAATTTATTCATATACAACATATAATATATTGTACAATATAATTCATGTTTTCAATTTATGTACAATTGCAACACTCAATTATTTTTTTGAATTAATAACTAGTGTAATAAACTTTTTTCCATCCAACTATTTACAATATTCTTCAAAACATCACATAGGTTTTTCTTCCATCTCACTACACTCCATAAAACCTCAATCAACTCTAGATGATGCACATGTTGGATGACATAACTTAGGATGGATGTATAAGCACATATTGGATAATCCAACTTAGGATGGGTAATTCAATTTATGGAAGTATATACGAATATAGAAAACCATGACACTCCTAATAATAGCTTTTCCAAGTTATTATTTTTTGTTTCTAGAACTTCCTTTTTTACTTTTGTATGCACTTCTCTGTTTTCGAATTGCTTTTCTTATTTTATCTAGTTTTTTGCATCTATTTTTCCAAATTAAACATTATTTTTCCAGCATTCTCCTCCTTAATGCTTAATATTTTTTATTTTAATTTCTTGAATAAAACCCTCTCTTCAACTTTCTATTGCACATAGGCATTCATTGTTGTTGTTTTTCTTTTTTTTATCATAGTTGTAATCCTTGAGTCAACCAAAAGTGTCCTTATGGAACCTTCTCATCCTTTTGGATTGCATGGATAATGAGTTGTAACCACTATGTTTAATAGAGTAAATTTTTGCTTACAAAATTGATTTTGTTGTTTTTGCATCAAATATTCATCTTTCTTCTCTCATGTGTGGGATCTTACATCTACCATACATAACCTTCATCCATCAATCCTCATCACTCTCATTTCTCTTTTGTGAAAATTCCTATTGCTACTCTTTCTCTTTTGGGACTCATCTTATTGTTTTTATGTTCTTCAACTTTATTACTTAATCTCTCGTACCTTGTTAAGGGTTTGGATCAACTAAGGACTTGAATATAGGACCTCCATTTATTGAGGTTGCTCCACCAATAATCATTTGGTTCCTTCTTGAGCAAGTCTACAATATTGATATAGGATTACTTCTATTCATTGCTCCAAAATCGCTCCTAATCCACTATAGGAGTGTTTGTGACTCCTTTAATTTACCTTCTTGCTTCAACACTCTTCATCAATTTTATTACTTTAGATCTCATACCTTGTTAAAAGTATGGACTAGCTAGAACTTGAATCTAGGACCTTTATCTGTGAGGTTCCTTTGCTAATGATATTTTGGACCCTTCTCGAACCAACATGCATTCAATCATAAGTTTACTTCTAATCATTCTTTTTATATGAGATGTTATGGAAACATAGAAATTTTTTCATAACTATGAAAGCATCTAATTTCATTCATATGCTCAATTTGGGTGCAACTATACCACATTACATTGAATTAATAATCATTATGGCAGATTTGCTACCATCCAACTCTATACAGTATTCTTCAATTCATCACATAAGCTTTGTTGTCATCTTACTATACTCCATACAATCTAATCCAACTCTTGATGATGCATATGTTAGATGATCCACCTAAAGGATGGATGGATAATTCAAGTGGTGGAGGATAGTCTAATATATAGAATCATGAAACTCCTAATAACTTTTCAAGTTGTTCTTTTCTACTTATAAATTTTCATTTTTACTTTTACATGCATTTTTCTACTTTTCAATTGTCTTTCTAACACTTTTGTTTTTTTTAATTTAACATTTTGCATGTACTTTTCCATATTAAGCATTACTTTTTCTACCAAACCATATCATAATAAAGTTTAAGGCTTTTCCAATCACAAAGAGAATTTTTTTTTGCAATCACACATATATATTTGGAAGTGTATATCATTATACCTTGAAGGCCATAGAGACGACAGTGTACTCTGATCATCTTTGTGGTGGCTGCCAATTCCACCATGTAAATAATTAAATTAAAAAAAAAACTACATTTTGACATGGACAAAAGTAAATAAGAATTGTTAAAACATATAACAACATTATTTATAAAAAATGTCTTCATCAAAAATAAAAAATTATAATAATCCAAATTACTATTTGTATTCCTACCATCATTTTTAACACTTTCTAATTTAAACACTTACAGTAAAAAAATCCAGATTTTTGTGGAGATTAATACCATCCGGAAGCTGTCTACAAGAATAGATTACTCCAAGGAAATACATAATGACAAGATATTTTATATTACTTTAGATACCATAGAGTGAAATGATTCGGTGAAGAAACATAGATAACCGCCACTAAACTGACCACAGGAGAGATGAAATCCAAACTATAACACCGAAATAATTGACCTAACAGCAACAAAGATAACCACCACTAAACTGACCACAGGACAGATGAAATCCAAACTATAACACCGAAATAATTGACCTAACAGTAACAAGTCAATCTTATGGTCGGCCATTGTTGACCGGTTTGCATGTTTTCATTTTCGCTGAAAAGACTATTCTATGAACCACGTACAATCAATCTCGATCGATAACGGCATACATTGTATTCTCATGTTCCAATTTATTTGATGCGTTCCGTCAACTTGCCGTCTAAGTTGATTAAACACTGATTACAACGCCATTTAACTTTTAATCGTAAATGTGGATTTATCTATCCCAGTCTTCATACCATAAAAGAAATCTATATATTATCGGGGAGGTGTGCAAAATATGCATGCAACAATGGAAGGAAAAACGGCAAGTCTTAGCGGCAAAAAGGTGCCGAAACCATAACTTCAAGCAACACGAGCGTATATTATTTGTTGATGGTATGAGCATATATTATTCTTTCTGATATTGAGCGTAAAGAATTTGGGTGCAACTGCACCTTTTAAGTTCTAATAAATTAATTGAATGTTCTAATTACATCTAATTATACAGACATATAAATTATAATATGAAATATTTTTATCTTGTGTATAAATAAATTTACATATAATTTATAAAAAGAATTTGATTGTCTAATTTATCGTATCAATTATTAACACTAACTCTGAAATGAATTGTCAGGATCATAATACCAATTTATTATTATCTTAACAATTGATATCGAGCATATGACGCTGACATACAATCAATACAATCAATGTCGATCGATTCTCAATACTCCTAATGGCATATAGTTCTTTCTTGTGTTCCACGTAATTAGATGCGCTAGTCAACAATTTGCCGTTGATAGTACAAGAATCTATTCATGATTAAAATAGATCAGGCACTTATCACAACACCCATTTAACATTTACTTGTAAATCTGGATCCATCTATGCCAATCTTCAAACCTTAAAGAAATATATATATTATAGCGAAGATGTGCAAAATATGCATGCAACACATGCAAGGAAAAATGGCAAGTCTTAGCCGTAAAAATATGCCGAAACCATCAAGGACTATAGAAGATCTTGCAAATCACCTTCCTACTGGAACCCTTCTCATATTCCAGATCATGAGTCCTCTGTTCTCCAATAGTGGTCAATGTTCTGCCTTCAACCGTGTGCCGATGGGAGTCCTTGTGGGTTTGTGTGCCATTTTCTGCATGCTTACATGCCTTACTGATAGTCACGAATTTCCTGATGGAAGTGTCCACTACGGCTGGGTAACCAACAAGGGGCTGAAGCCCTTCGAACATTCTGAAATCCCCATAGAAGACGAGAACTATAAACTTCGTTTCCGAGATTTTGTGCATATTATTATGTCAGCCCTCTTATTCTTTTCCATTACTCTGATGGACCAAAACACTGTGAATTGTTTCTACTACGGACTTGAAGAGCGACATCGGCAAGTGCTGAGTGTGATTCCAGTGGGCGTAGGAGCCCTCTGCACTGCGGTTTTCACAGTCTTCCCGACCCAACGACGTGGCATTGGATGCTCTCCCAAAAGACCTACTGATGGTAGATAAACATTTATGTTTTAATTGCTAATTTCGAATTTTTCAGTATGCAAGTTGAAAATCTCTTTCGATCATAATACGGTATTTGCTAATCTTGTTAATTTACATGTTTATTGACTCTGCCAAACTTATTACCAAGTAGAATCTTATCTAGTCTTACAAAGTTATTTGTAGCATAAACACTTTGTTGTAGGACGTATATACTCGAAAAAGAAAACTTGTTAATAACTCAAGAAACATGTACAGAGCTGAAGAAAGAACAAGATTCATCGCAGATTTTGAATACCGCGGATATGAAGCAGCTGAAGAAAAAACAAGATTCATCGCAGAATTTTAATACCACGGATATGAAGCAGCTGGCTCAACGTGCTCTTGATGATTACACCAAAAAGGCCAGTAATTCTTTCCACACGAGATTCATCTATTACATATTTATTAGATATCTAAAATCCCACTACTGATATAAATTCTTGATTGTGTTTGTCACAGAATACTGGTGTTCCTTTGAAATTGTCTGATGTGGTTTTTGCAACGACGCCAGCGTCCATGTATTATCTTCTAATTGAAGTTATGGAAGATCGAAAGGTTTTCCAAGCTACTGTGTGGGTCGACCCATCTCAAAATTTTCCAAAGGTTCTAGACGTCAAACCCATCTTCAAACCTCCCAAAACCTCGGTCACCCAGGTATCTCTAAGTTATATATATATATGGCGCTGCTTGCTATTTTAAAAAAATACGAGAAATAAATTATATAGAAAGTACTGGTTATCTTCTCAATAGTATATTTTGATAATTTTGGATTTGCAGGATAAGGAATCGTGGACCATAAATATGTTCTCGCCAGATGAAGAGATCGAGTTATTGAAGGGTGTTCTGTAGTTAATTCTAAAACTGCAAACAAGGGGAGCGTATATTATATGTCTTATAGTGTGTGTACGACTTCACCTTTAGACGCAGAACTTATATGCTTGTAATTATTTCTAATGTTTTATCTGTTAAGACATATATATTGAGCAAACTTAAAGCTCCTAAGTCGGAGGTCGAGCAGCCCACATAGGCCCACACGGCTGATCTAACCGAATTCTCACCATACCCAACACCCCGACTTAATCGATAAGCTTATAAATATATTGTAATATGCTCTTCGACTGAAATCCAATACAAATTTAGCGGTGCATCAAATCCTGATGATCTAGTGCGATGAAAGTAGATTAAGATATTATAAATTTGTCGTTCTACTTGATTTGATGTATGTATTAATATATTTGTTGTACGTGTGATGTGAAAACTATGTATTAATAATTATTAAAATAAAATAAAACAAAATAAAATAAAATGGTTAATTTTTTTATTTGTTAATTATAAATTTATTATGATCAAATAAAATGTTTTTCAATTAATTGAGTGATAGATTTATTTGTTTTAATTTAATTTTATTTCAATAGTATAATATTGTTTAAAATATAAAATGTAAAGTTAAATGATACATTTCTTTTATATTATTCTTTAGTCATTCAAGTTATAGAGTTTGAATCAATACTATCCATGAAAAGGATACTAGATGGTTAATATTACAAAACCCAAAATATAAGATTATCTAAGATTTACAACATATTATTTAGAATTTAAAGTTGTAAAATTGGTGTTGACATAGTTATTTATTTTTCTAAGAAATGAAAGAAAAAGATATGGGATGTAATCTATATTAAAATGAATTCTTGTTTGACAAATTCTAAAGGTATGTTCTTTATTATAGAGGGAAGGCTTCAACTCATAAAAACTATGTTGTAATCTATTTCTATTTAAGTTTCATCACTTTGTAAAAAGGGGGTATCCTTTGGTAAGTGGGATAGGGTCTGTGACAAAAGAATATTAGAAGGGCAAGATTGTGAATTCTAGAGTTTTGAGTTTATAGTTGGGGTAAAACATGGTCAAATATGATTCAAAGATCAAAGAAAGAATTATGAAAACTTGTCAATTTGAAAATATATGAAGTTATATCAATATAATAAAATTGCTAAGGGAATTGACACTGACTAAGGTTTAAACAACATGGATCTTCATATCCTAGAGTTTGCAATTGATTAAGAAATGTATTAGGTTGTTTTTCAACTAGGAGGATTCTACAAAGTTCTAGTGTAATACTTAGTTGAAGCCTTATCCTCTTATTTCTAGTCAAAAATGGCAACCATTAGCTTGAGAATGTTTAGGTCCTATAGGTTCAAAGGTCAAGAGTCATATTGATGTAAACAAAAATTCTAGATCATGGAATTTTATTACCAACTTGATTGAGGGATATGAAATCAAGAAAATAGTGGATTACCTTCAAATCATGCTCCAAAAGTTTTATTTACCTATTTTTTATATGGACGGATGAGTTGTTATAGAATATATCAAAACATAGAAATCTCAAGGACACATGGGGATAACAACTCTCCCTAAAGGTTTTTTCCTCATCACTTTCTCCAACTATGAGGATTGTGTTAAAAATTTGTTGGGAGGACCTTGGTTTTTTTTGGAAGAATGGGTCTTATTTTAAGAAGATAAAAATCAAGTTTCAATCCAAAAATGGAAAATATAAATCTCACCCTAGTTTGGGTAAGACTTCTAGGATTACCTATAGAAGTTTGAGATAAATATACAATTGAGAGAATTATGATAGGTTAGATTAGATTTTAGGCTTTGACTCAACAACTAAATCTGAACTAGGCTAAACTTTTCTAGATTTTTTATCAATACTTTTATGGGGAAAAATTTGCCAATGTTTATAAGACTTATGTTTAAATTTAGGTTCTATGAAAAACATATTGAATATTAAAACTTGTTGGATCTATGCAAAGTGTGCAATAAATTTGGACATTTAGCTAAAAATTATTCTTTGAAGAAAATATTGAATGAAATTTGAAGAAAGAAAACAAATATGGACAAAGAGAAAGATAAGAAATATGAGAAAGCCATGGGAAAAACCCCTTATATGGCAAGTACTAAGAAATTTTCTTAGGATGAGGAGTAGGAAGAATGAGAAATAGCACAAAAATTTGAGAATAAACCATATGTGGAGAAATAAATAGTTTTTCAACATGATGGTCCAGTAGAAACTGAAATCCAAGATCAAGAAGATAAGGTTAATTATATGTAAAATTCTAAGAAGATATTAATTCAAGAGAAATTTAGCATAGGATAAAATCAACAAATGGAAGGCAGCCCTTTCCAAGGTCTAGATAAATCAAAATAAGGTTTAAAAATATTGTATGACTCTAAGGAGGTGACCCCTTAATATTTTGATGTTCTCCATATTTCCCTCACAAAGCCTTTGGTTAAACCTCTAGGTAATAAAAATGAGAAAACTCAAGAAGCACAACAACTGTAAGAAGCAAGACTAGATGAGAAAAACCTAAATCAAATAAAGTCATAAGTAGAGAAATTACTAAGAATATAGCAAATGGAACACAAAGCATTTTATATCCAAGTGGATAAAAATCCTCGATCCAAGGTAAAAAATAAATATCATATCTTGGAATGTAAAGAGAATGAATACGCCTTCCAAGAAATGGATAATTAAAAATATTAGGAAAGATAATTATTCGAACATTCTTCTTCTATAAGAGACTAATATTGATAGCAAGAATATTTTAGTAGTTAAGAATAATATCTATAAAGAGGTGTACTATGTAGCTAGAACAAAAAATGGAGTCTCAAGAGGTATTTGGATTATATGGTATTTGATTGATAAGAGTTGTACTCAAAATACTGAAAGACATATATTAGTTGCTTTCTTCTCTAAAGTATCAAACTTCCATTGGGTTTTAACTAATATTTATCCTCCTAATTGTCTCATAAGTAGGAGAGCACTATGGAAAGATTTAAAATATATTAAGTAGAATACCAATGATCTTCCATAGGTGCTAGTAGATGATTTTAACACTACCCACTCCCATAGTAATAAAAAAAAAGGGGGAAATTAGGATTTTAATAATAGTATGAAATAATTTAGCAATTGCATTGGTCGTTGTGGTCTTGTGGACATGGAACTAAAAGAAACTAAATAGACTTAGTCTAATAGAAGGATTGGAGACAACCTGATTGCGAATAGATTGGATAGATTTTTGGTGTCTCATGACTAGTTTAAGAGGAATAGTAATTCTTCTCTCTCTCTTTGCTCTTCCAAAAATTAGATGTAATCACAATATGTTGGTTCTTAACATAGAATAAATAAAAAATGGTAAGAACTCATGTGGATTTTTCACATAGGATTAGAGGAAAAAATTAAGGAATGGTGGAATTGTGAAGTTTTTGGAACAGGTATGTTCAAAGTGGCAAAAAAAATAAGAAATTTAAAAACAATATTAAAATATGCAATATGAATATTTGCAGTAACGTTTTGCAGCACAATAATGTTTGATGATTAGGAATTATTGTGTGATTAGGAATTGTTTGAATTACTATGTGCATGGAAATGTGAAGATATTATAGATACATAACAATGGAGATTAGTAGGATGCATTGGTGGAGCTACAATAATTTACAATTGCAATTAGAAATAAAGACCTCTCGTGGTATGTTATTCAGTGATTTAGTGTAGTAATGCTTTCAAGGGATTATAGGCATGTGTATCTATAGGTACTTCTAGGTTGTAGCCTATGTAAAAATAAGGTCTCATGACTATGTATTCTAGTTTTTGTTTGATAAAATTTAATCATTTTTCGTCAAAAATAAATAAATTAATCAAGCATATATTATCTTTATGGAAAAAATGTCTTTAATTATAAATTTATTATATTTTCATTAAAATGTATGTTATACAACACATATACTTGCATATTTAATTAATTACAAATAATTTTAAAGTCTTTTAAATTAACTTAGTAATTATATTAGATTTGATAGGAATATCTTATGGTGAGACATAAACTTATGTAATTAAATGCTCTAAAAAATAAATAAACAAAATTAGATATAATTTTTGTGCATATTCATACTTCAATATTTGTGGTACCCCAAATAGGATGTCCAATGTTCAAATTCAAATGGAATAGGATATGTGTGTCCTATAGGATGATAGTTTTCTTCAATGCATAATAAACCTAGAGGTGTGTAGGATAGTATCAAGGTTTTGATAAGGTTCAAATTCAAAGGGGTAAGATATGTATAGCCTCTTCCTATAAATAATAAACTTAGAAGAATGTGGGATAATATAATATGTAATATTCATGTTAACAATTAATTTACTTTTACTAAAAATAAAAGAAATCAAAAAATTCAAATAACAATTGGCCTTCTATAGTTCAATATTCCTACTTTATAATTTATTGTCACCTTAAATAATTACATATTTATTTAATTTAAAATATTGATATATTAATTAAGTTAAAAAGTTAAAATATTGTGATTTAGACTATAATAATTTAATTTTTGTACTCCCAAAGGTTTCCCTTGTAAGAATTTTTGGCCATTTGAGGCTCTCCCTAATCCCACAACATTCCTTTGGTTAGTAGTTCAATGTAATATTCTTACAAGATAGAGTTTACAATAAACAGAGGATATCATAAACATTTTATATGTGCCTTGTGTGAGAAACATTTACTCACTCCATTTAGGGTAAAATATGAGAATATATTTGGTAGTCCATAAACATTGAAAGTGTTGATGAAATGTTGGATTAATTATTTGAAAGCTAAAACATTTATATGAAGGATTGGATTTGTTGGAATTTATTTTAAAGGAATAGGAAAATTTTGAAAAGTAAATCTCAAAATCAAGTCCAAATTTGGAATCATACTATTGCCTCTCTTATAATTTTTTTATAGATATGGTGTTTATCATGTGAAGTCTCAAGTGCTAAAACAAGTTGTAACCACTTGGTTATAGAGTTTTGAATATACATGAAAGAGTCTTATGTGACAATGGTAATAAAACAAAGGATTTGCTTCAATCTATCTATTGTAAAATAGAAATGTCCAAAAATTGAGTTTATTAAATTAATTTTGATGATGTTACCAAAGAAAATAAACGTGTTTTTTTTTAAAATAAAGATAAATTTGTCCTCATTTACTCAAAATCATATGAAACTTCAATAAACAACTATGTAAAGGCTAGGACACTTCTTACAAGAATTAAAAGCGCAATTGAAAAGGAATGGAAATATATTTCAATTTAAGGGGATTTACAAATTATAATTAATGTTATCAACAAAAATGTTTTTGAATGTGAGAATTGGAAAAAATAATATTAGCCATGGTGTTCATCATCTATTCTTGGATGCAATCTCTTGCAAATGCAAGCATATCTATAGACAAGGGAATTAGGTAACAAATGATTTAACTAATTGAAGTGTTATTTACATTTTGGTGAAATTCAAAATTTAGAACGCAATTGACTAGGTGAGATTTTTTTTTTTAATTAAAATAATGTCAAGCAGTTTGGAAATATAACACTTTCAAGAAGATGAAAAACATATATATATATATATATATATATATATATATATATATATATATATATATTTTTTTTTTTTTTTGATAAAATATTTTTTAAATAAATGTAACAATAAATAAAATATTATATAACTTATTAAAAAAACCAAAATATAATATAAAAAGTTTAAACTTTTATGCGTTGAATTCATCTAACATTAATTTTAAGAGAAGACGTTAATGCGAGGACGACATAAAAATGACGTGAAAACGTAATATTGTAAGCCTTGTCAATCTATCTTTCTCAGATAGGATTATATTGAATTGAATCGTGTACAACCTTCAGCAAAGAGCTATATAATCTGCATATTCTATTTAAAGCCAAACAACAAGGGACCTGAAAATTTGTTTACCCAATATCACTGAACAGCATGCAGGACTGCGTATAACGTGTTTTCTATAAATGACACGTGTAACACTCCATCTGCCACTCGCTTTATCGATCAAAGGTTTTACACAGAGCAATTATTGACGATGATGATGATAAGGTTTGACACGCCAAATGATGATGGCAACGTGCAATAAGTAATAATTCAATATATTTTTATGTATACACATCCTTTTAAATATATATTTGCTTTAAATATATATATTTGTTTTTCTTAACAAACTAAGGAATTAACTTTTGTTTTTTATTATTTAATAAAAATTTTAACCATGCAAACCTTTTACATAAATAATTTTAACTACTAATTTTATTTTTATATCACATCATAATAAATTTCAATAAAATCATCTAATAAAAGCTGAAAATTCAGGATACCATCTTAATCCACACCATATATTAATGTTAATCTGGTGGCCCTATAATTTCACGAATTCCTTATCTTTCATAACATATATTCATGTCAATCTGGTGGTACATGATTCCTGACGGACTCCTTATCTTCCCATTTTGGTGAATTAACATTCTATCAATCTCCACAAACCAATAACCCTTTAATCATCTGGACAATGTCCCTCTTGAGAATTGATATTCTGTGTATTTAAAAAAAATCTCTAATAATATATAATAATATTTTTAAAAATCTCAATTTTTTGATTTTTTTATAATATCTTTCTTGACATAACATTCCGATGTAAGTGACATGAAGACAAGCACTCTACTACAATTTAGATTATACTTGCAATTATTTGCCATCTAGCGTATTAACAGTCTTGGCATTGTTGACTTTAATTTGATCCCTTAACGTTCAATGCTGACAACCTCATTAAACTTTATGATTCTTCAGTGCCAACCATCATGTACGGCAAGCATTTCATAAATTAAAGATGAAGAATAAGCAATCATTTGCTAATAATGAAGCATGATAACAGTCTCTTTCTTTATTAACTTTGATTTAAAATCTTGGCTCCCTCAAACATTATTTACAGTAATGATCAATTAATACCATTAAATTTAAAGAAGATCGATCCATGAGGTGAACTTATAGATTAAATAATCATTTGCTGCTAATCGAGTATATAAGTTTCTCTGTATTGACTTTGGTTTGAACCGCTGCCCCACGTTGAAAACCTGGCTAATTTTATCTAGAGTAAACAATCACGTCTCCATACAATTATCTGTCAGCAGATCACCACCAAGGCACCCCTTAGAAGGCTGTAAAAAGAAACAAGGAAACTCCATTGTCAGTGTTCACATGTAGATTACTGCACTTTGTAGCACACATATTCTTAAAACAAAAGTCTATGGACTCCGGATCTTATAAAATCTAGGTTTGAACAAATCATGTAGTTGTTAAAATAATTGCAGCACTTATGTTGTAGCACACATATTCTTAAAACAAAAGTCTATGGACTCCAGATCTTATAAAATCTAGGTTTGAACAAATCATGTAGTCGTTAAAATAATTGCAGCCCTTTACACAAGTGCAACTATGCAACCATTAATACAAGTGCGACATTAACACTCAAATATAGTCCTTAAAATAATTGTAGTCCTTAACACAAGTGCAGCCTTTAGCATAAGTTCAACTATGCAACCATTAATACAAGTGCAACATTAACACACAAATGCATTTCTTAAACAATTGCAACCTTTAATATGAATGCAGCCTTTAGCACAAGTGCAACCATGCAACCATTAATACAAGTGCAACATTAACACACAAATGTAGTCCTTAAAACAATTGTAGCCCTTAACACAAGTGCAGCCTTTAGCACAAGTGCAACCATGCAACCATTAATACAAGTGCAACATTAACACACAAGTGCAGTCCTTATGTAAGATTATTCAATAGAATATAATATTAAGAAATGCAGTAGCATTCAAGCCTAAAATATCTAATAAAATGCAATAATGTTTGAGATTATCCCACAATATTTAAACCCCTAAAAAAAATGTAGCAATTTTTAGGATTATCCAGCAATATTTAAACCCCTAAAAATGTAGCAAATTTTCAGATTACCCAACAACATTTTAATCCTTAAAAATGTAGCAACATCACGCGTATAATCCCCAATAAATTGCAGCAATTTTTAAACCATGAAAAAGCAACAATGAAACAATGTATTCAAAAGCCCTTTCACACTTATTTCCAAGAAAAATTGCAGCAATAACCTCAAGTATTTCAAAACCCTTTCTTGCTTTATTTTCAAGAAATATTGCAACAATCAACTAAAGCATTTCAAAACCCTTTTCATGCTTTATTTTCAAAAAAATATTGCAGCAATAAACAAGCATTTCTAATCCCTGTCATGCCTTATATTATAAAAATATTGTAGCAAAAAACTAAAGTAATTCAAAACCCTTTTCATGCTTTATTGAGCACAATATAATGGTTATTAAAAGTAGAGGATTAATATGTAAGTTCCATAGATCCTAGACAACGTTTTTGGAGATTCAAACTTGGATCAAGCCAAAGTGGGGATTGACTTCAAATTATTTTGTGAATTTTATTTCTAAAGGTTTTTTCTTTATCATCTTTTCTAGTTCAAAAATCATGTATAAAATAATGGATGATGGCCTTTAGGAGTTGATACTCCCTTTATTTAAGACAATATAGTGAGATTTTTTTATTGAGATAGAAACCATTAAAAACAGTATAATGTAGGTAAGGCTTTTCAAAATTCCATATCAACTTATCAATAGGATATTTTGAATAATATAAGAAATTCTCTAGGAAATTCATCAAGGAAGGACTTTTGATACTTTTGAGGTTATTCCATGCACTTTATATGCTTTATAGCAAGACAACACTAAAACTAATAAGTCTTACTATGAGTAGTCTGAGAATATTGAAGAGATTTATGAAGATGAAAGTATTAGTGAGAATGAAAAAATACAATAATACCCAAGAAGCAAAAATAAAGAGAAAAAGAAACAGAAAGGGATATTGATATAAGAAAATAAAAATAAATATTAAGTGTTAACAAGAAGTGGGGTTAAACCAACAAATTAAAAAAAAAATAACAGTGAAAATAATATCATGGAATATTAGGGGCATGAATAAGAACCTAACAAAAGGTATTTAGAAATTTTTAGGTTGTTATAGACAAGATATGGAAACAAGGCAACATATGTTTTAGCCATTCACAATTTTTAATTCCTTCTTGACAAATTTAAATTTTAGAAGGCATCTATATGAGTGAGATTTTATCACTTAATAAAATTGATATAAAGGAGTTAAATGTGGAAATTGAGAAGTTTGAGGAATATGGTGAATATCTTTGATAGAAAGGTAAATGAAGAATATCTCTGATAGAAAGGTAAGTTGTATATGGTTTAATTAACTTGATACAAATGTAATTAAAGCAATCTAAAGTTTCATTTTGTAAATGGGAGTGGTCCCAAATAGAAGCCACATATAGCTTATTATTTATGTGTGTGTGTACATGAAAAAAATATTTGATATAGAGGCAAGTTGTATATGGTTTAATTAAATTTATAGAAATGTGATGAGAGCAATGTAATATTTTTTTTTTTGTAATGGGAGTGGTTCCCAATAAAATATTATATTACCCTCATTAAATTTACATAAGGTTAACTAAACCATATATGACTTGCCTTTCTAATTCATATATATATGAGCACAATCAACATATTACCAAATAAAAAAAAAAATATGAATCTTAGATAAGCATCACATGATATGAAATGTTTCCTTAGACATCAAATAGTCTCACTAACAAAGTAAATAAAACTTTCCAACCAATGAAAAAATTGTTGATTTCAAGGGTTTAAATACCCAAACTTTAAGTAATATTAGGTCAATTGTAACCTTCCCCAGTATTACATGGATTTTTTTTTGTATTTATTATATTATTATCTAAGTCATTGATCAATAAGTTATTAAAAGAATCTCCATGTGGTTTTCTTATAGAGGAGTATCCAAGTAAGTCCAAGGTTGCACTTTACAGGAATCAATGTGGTCAATTTCTATCCCATGGATAGGAATGGCCAACCCATATAATTAGCTGCAAGTAAGTTTCTTTACCTCACAATTGGGAATTCTCCTATCTAAAATAGGAATACAATTTTCCCTACTAGCTTAATTCCACATTAAGGTAGACTTATGTTAGGTCTCTTTCAAACCGTACATTAGGCATATACCTTGAGGATTAACGTGTTCCTCATTAAGGATAGAATAATTAATCATGCAATGCTTAACTTTCTCAAATAAAAAATGGGTATCTAAGGGGGTTATCACACAAACCCTCATATACCTTTTAATGTCTATCAGTGTACCTTAATCTATTCAACTATAATCTCTATGATATGAGATAATATTCAAATTCTCCCTTATGATCATTCTTATGGTTAGTCACTAAAGATACGTCTTTAAGTGTTATACAATATTTATCCTTTATATTTTAATTAGGGTTAATTTATGTCATCTAAACACAATTTTTAATCCTCTTTTAAAGATCCAAGTCCTAATATATGATAACTTCATGCCATAATATAACTTTAAGTTGTTTCCTATAATTCCTTGTAACTGAGAATCTCAAAGTAATTTAATTCCTCTATATCAATTTGCAATCATCATCAATAGAAGGATTATTACAATAAAGGAGACCCTATATTAAAAATGCCTTGTTACAACATAATATACATATCAAATGGAAGCCGAATGAATCCAATATTTGCTCAACTCTACTCGAGTCCACCAATACTAGATTATTGATATTTTGGGATCAGGACAACCGATTACATGTATATGAAAATGCATTCTACGAAATAAGTAGAATGTAACAATTCCCAATTAGATGCAACTAAACACAATATATTCCTCATAATGTAATTGTCTAAAGCATTCCAATAGTCAAAGAGAAGACAGGGTAATTATCCAAGGGAGGTCCCAGGTTCAAATCTCCACCCTACCAAAAAGCTGAATTGGGTATCTAAAATCCAATTGATAATGTTGGTGCGGGCAGGGTTGGGTGCGACCCCCGGGTGACTTTGACGGTGTAGAACCCCCTGTTCATGGTCTCTTAGACCAAGGCAGCCCCGCAAGGGGTTTTTCGCTTTAAAAAAAAAAAAAATCTCATACTTTCCTAAGAATGAAATCCACATTTTCATCCTATATAATTTCTCCACAAAGATATACCTTTGAAACAAATATTATTACATTCCACTATAGTTAATGATTTTCAAAGAGAATTCCATAAATTTATTCAAGAATGGAATATTTTCATGCACAAAATAAGCAATACCATTACAAGTAACTCATATTTCTATTACCCAGAAATAGCATTTAAAATAATGGATTCGCTTATAGAGTCACATATCATTCCATAAGTTTATTTCATAATCTATCACTAGATCATATTCTAGATTTGTTTCATAATTAAACCTCAAGGTCACACTATAGCTATTTCATAAATATATCTACTAATTTTTCTTGTAGTCTATAGTTTTCCATAAATTTAGTTTATCTCTTGATCTATCAACAAGCTCATACTATAGTTTACAAGTCTAGCTACAAACAATCTTGCAATCCATAAACAATATTACTCAAGTTCAACTATAACTTGTCTCGTAATCAACCATCAATATTACACTATAGATTAATAAACTTAGCCTCAAATCTATCTCACGAAACACACTATAGATTTACAAAATTAGCAATATATTTGTTAACTAATATTTCGTCGAGATTAAACTATAGTTTCTGATAAAATGTCTCTTAGTCTTTCAACATGACTATTTCTATTTCTTTCACATATTTGTCCCAAAATATCTATACAACAAATTACTAAGGTAAACTCAAATTTTCTCCACAATCTTACCCCAAGGATTTTTTACAAAACTAAACGAAGTTTTACACAAAGTTTATCATAGTTTTGTTTCACAATTTGTCCCCTAAGTTATTATTTAAGAATTTGTTTAGTTCATACAAATTACCCCTAAAATATATGTCATGTTTTTTTTAGAATAATTCATTACATGCTACACAAATTTTATCCTTAAAATTTGTCTCATAAACTTCAATAGAATTCATTAAAATTTCACAAATTTTATCCCTAAATTTTGTTTCCGAATTCATTAAGGATACATAAATTTTATCCCAAAAAATTTATCTCAAAATTCATTAAGGATACACAAATTTTATCCCCAAAAATTTATGTCAGAATTCATTAAGGATACACAAATTTTATCCCTAAAAATTTGACCCTTAATATTTAGTAAATATTGTTTCATAATCTCTTGGAAGAGTTTCACTATTTTGTATCAATTTGATAAAGATATTATTTTACCAAATTTTTATTAGCAAATTAAATAGCCTAATATGAGTTCGAGTAGGTTTACCCAAATCCTATCGACATCAGCAATCCATGATTTAGTCCATCTAGTGAAGGAAATACAACATAGCCAACTAACCCCAAGTTCATATTGACCAGTAGTCAACTATCATCTCTAGCCTCTATAGCTTGATAGCTGGTGTGTGCTAGCCTCAACCGTGACCAGTGGTCACCTACCAAACAATGGGTATTTCTTATTAAACTCATCCACAGGATTTCATGGAAGATATGTGAGATTACAGACCCTATCATTCGATAACGATGAACACACTGAGACCATGAAGCTAGGGAGATGATATTGGGTGTTATAAAATGCCACTCACTAAAATTGATAAGTAACATTCATGAATCATCTCTCTGTGAGAACTCAGATGTAGATGATCAGCTTCAAATGTGAGATGATAATATAGAGGACTCAACTCCTTTGGAGGAATTATCTAGTCGTCCAGCAGGTAGGGTGAACCGAAGGATGTACAACAGATATAGATATATTATAGGGTTATTTCCAAATGAGTTTACTCATTAATTCAATATTTTATCATACCAGTGAACAGAGGGTTAAATTACCTATGAATTTATTTGGGTTTGAAGCAATCCATCATCTCGAATGAAAGCAAACTAGTTTATTAAATTATTTTTGACAAAATCTAATAGATGCAAGCATGATGGTAGAAGAGGGAGATCAACAACATTCCATACTGATGATATCATGGGGAGGGTTAAGATATAAGAGTGCCTTAACACTTTTAGTTAATATCCACCAGATGGTGATCGAGAGGGTTCCACTGATGGTGCTAGTTTATGATATTTTGATCTAGACCTTACTATTGCATAGGGTTTCTAGGGTCGTTTAACCAGTTTTTAACCAAGTAACATAACTACTAAGACTAAGTTACCTTTATAGACCTCAAATGCATTCAAATAAATTTTATGCCTAATAAGTGACACACGACCTTCCTATTAGACCTTACATATGGTAAAATTTAGTTTATAGAACTCCAACTATATATATATCATGAATTATAGCTAATACTGAAATGATTCACAAACTTGTAAGAAAATAAAAATTAAATTTACATGAATCACATTAAAATGAAAATAAATAGGGATATCCCTTCGACCTATAATATTTGCAAAAGTTCCAAACTTTTCTTCCTTTTCTTGTAAGCCCTCCTAGCCTTTTTCTCCCCCTCCTAATATCTCATGGTGGTTTTTTATAAGATTTTGGAGATGCCTTTTCAAATGGTGAAGGACAAGTTAGGTAATAACTTGTTTTAGGGGTCATTTGGAAGTGTAGACCCACTACGGTGGTGATACATACAAGGACGAGGAATAGTGTTTTAGAAGACCTAAGGGCATGATGATGCATGTAAGGTGGAGTAATAGTGCCTTTGAAGACCCAATAAGGTTATGATCTATATAAAGTGAAGTAATAGTACCTTAGAAGATCCAAGGTGACTATATAATAATTTTTTTAATTCCTTATAGTGCCTTATGAGTCCAGATTCCTTTCCCATGGCACTTAGAGCCAAAATATTCCTTCCCTAAAATTTTTAACTCCTCATTAATATGCAAAACATACTAGTAATTTAATTCATATGTAATCCTCTTTGTTTTTATTATATATATTTTTCTTCTAACGTGCATTTTTCAAAAGCATTAAATAAATCATCACAATTTTCAAAACTCTACAAATTTCCAATACCTTCTAAGACTTCACAAAAATAAACATTAGTTTCCTTTTTCTTTGTCAAGCACAAGGGTTCGATCGAGGTGGGATGTGACATACTCCCCCCTTAGACTAAATACAGTCCCTTGTGTTACCATAGTTAGCAAGCATAAAACATTAATACATTTTAAAAACATAGCAAAGAAAACAAATAACCATAATTCTTTTAGCATTTTGCACTCACAAGAAGCCATGCAACCTCATTATTCCACACCATTATTTTATCTTGTGGATGGTCTCTTTAAGATAGACTCACTATCACCATCCAATCCAGGAGACTAGTCTCAGATATTATTTCTAATGGTGTAAACATGAGTAAATAATGCACTTACATGCAGGTAATAATCTGTGTTACCCATGAGTTGTCTTCATCATCCTTTTCCTTCTTCCAATATCTCATTCTTGGTGGTCGAGTAATTCCTTCTTCCTATGAGAAGAGCAACTTCTTCCACCCACGAGAACTCTTGGACTTGTGATGTAACAAAATATTAGCAATATCATATTCTTCAAGAAATAAATCATCTATACTACATGAACTAATATTGAATCATCCATCAATAACTACTTTGCATGGTGAAACCAATGAAGAACATAATCTTATACTGAGAGGGGGGGTGAATAGTCTAAGATGAAACTTTTTACTTTTCAATCCAAATGATAAAAACAATAATATCAAAGCAATAAACAATTCATATATCATCACACACATGAGAGACATGATTTAACATGGTTCACCCAATGTGGATTACATCCATAGAGAAAATATTCCTTATAAATTTTCTCAATGAATCTTTTGGAAATTAAAATCCTATTACAATGTTTATGGACCTCTGTCCAAAGGATACACCAATCCCCTATGCTCAAGTTTATGGATCTCTATCCATAGGAGACCTCTGCCCACACTGCTCTGGTTTGTGGATATCTTTTCATAGGAGAAATCTATCCCCTCTACTCTAGTTTGTGGATCTCTCTCCATAGGAGAACTCTATCCCCTCTACTCTGCTCAACTCTGATAAGCTTTACTCTAATATAATCTAATCACAACACTGATCCAATATGCTCATAGTACTATCTTAAACTTGCTCACAAGTCTACCTCTAAATTTCTCACAAGTCTACCTCAAACCTGCTCAAACATCTACCTCTAACCTACTCACAATTCAGCCTCAAACCCACTCAAAATTCTACCTCTAACCTAATCATAATATTTTCTCAATTATGCTCTAATACATGCTCATAACTACTTAAAAAATATTCTTAAAAAGATTTCACAAAGATGCAAAACATTTTATTCAAACCTAGCACAAGTAGTTCACAATATCTAGGAAAAATATCTCAAACTCTTTCAATAATATAAGCATAGATTATTCTCAAACTCCATCCCAAATATTTCCAAAAAAAATCCACAATGAGCACAAATCCTAACTCAAATGTTTCCAACAATGCATACCAAACAACCCTTTTATTTCCACCTTATGTTCCAAAACATTCACTTCAAAAAAATACTTTAAACAAAGAATTATGTGCTCATACCCCTTAACTTGCTCTTATGGAGATATGTCTTCAAAACCTGTCTCACAAACAACTAATTTTCTAGTGCCACTTCAAGGGTTAGAGTGCAAGATACTTTCTCAAAACATCCACATGATATTTCTTCTCAAAAATATATGCTCAATGAAATATGAAATTGATGTTCAATCACTCTTATTTTGTTATAAAAAATTAAGCATTAATACTCAACAAAAAATTTCATATATTCCTTTCACCATGCAAGAGTTATAATAAAATGTCAAGCAACTTATGAAACCTTATTACTCCTAATATTGCAAAATAAAATTCAACCCAACAAAACCACAAATTACACATATGAATTTTCTTATACACCTTATACCTCCTACTTAAAATAAAATATTTCAATGCACCTCAATCCTTCAACAAGACCATAACATCATTTATTTCATTCACCATACATAGAACTTATCAAAACTCCACACTATTCATTTTTAATTCAAAAAGAATAACACCACGTTGTCCTTTTAATCGAAACACCAAAAATAAAATAATCACCTTATGACTCCCTAGGAAATTGCATAACTTAGCCTTAGTGAATAATTATTTAATCAAAAATTACTGCCCCCTTGTTGTAGCCATCATGATTCAAACTGGAACTGCTTGCTGTCTCGTGCTCTAGCTTTCGCTAGGCCACCGCATGGGCTAACCACCCACACAAAATTAAATTTACATGTTCAATGATTTATTCCCTATCTTCAACATGAAATATCTTTTCAACAAAAAAAAACTCCCTACCTCCATCGTGTCTCGAACCCTTGACCTCCCTGCTGTAACATCTTAGTACCAAGGGATCTACCATCTGGACTAGCTGCCCAGATGGGATTTATTTTTGCCATCACAACACCTTATCCCGAATTTAACCTCAAAAAGTATTTCTTCTTTGTCCTTTCTCCCATGTGACCATGAACAAAGTGCATATGACTTTCACAAATTTTGCACATTCATTGACCAAAATTTTTGCATACCATTACAACTTAACTTTACAATAAACTTTATGTCTTATATATGCATTTACCCTTTGAATATTCGATGTCAGTGCTTGGGGAGGTATTTCAAATTTGCAACATTGGCACCCACACTAAACCTTTAAAATTATTATAATAATTAAATCTAAAGTAGATTTAAATATTATAACTTATATTTTTACCTTTGGGCCCTTTTACTCATTTAATTTTTAATTATTATAATATTTTAAATCTTCATAGATTTAAATATTATAATTTATTTTTCTCCTTTTGGGCCTTTTCTTTTGGATAAAGTCTTTGCCACCATAAAACATCTTCCTTTTTCTTTTGCAAGTGCCACCATGGTAAAACCATTAAACCTTTATTTTCCTTGACATAAATGATAAATAATGTCATCAACTTATGACATCAACGACAATAATATACTCAAAATTTCCAACAATCTCCCCATTTGTCATTGATGGTAACCCTTTCTAAAAATTCATTTTCAACCACTGGATTCCAAATCTTCTCCCCCTGAGAAACTGCTCCCCCTGATTGAATGCTCTCCCTTACTCAAATATCTCCCCCTTTGACATCAATGGCAAAGGGACTCCTTTGGGGCTAAAGATAATACTCTTAGCTCAGCCCCCTCCCCACCTCCTCTCCTTGAGGTGATTAATTTTGGGGTGGGAGTAATACTACTCCTAATTTCATTCTAAGATACTCAAAAGTTTCCTTTGGAAGTGGCTTAGTGAAAATATTTGTAATTTGTTACTTTGTAGTAACATAATCTAATTTTACTTTATTATCCATCACCTGTTCTCTCAAAAAATGATATTTGATTGGAATGTACTTGATCCTTGAGTGCATCACTAGATTCTTTGAAATGTTCCATAACACTTGTGTACAACAAGAAACCACTGTAATGTACTCTACCTCTGCTATGTATAAGGATACTGATGCTTTTTTCTTGCCTAGTCAAGATACTAAACAATCTCCAATAAAAAATGCTCCTCCACTTAAGCTTTTTCTATCATCAATACTGTCTGCCCAATCTGCATCTGTATATGATGTAATAGTAAAGTTATCACCTCTGGGATACGAATTTCCAAAATCCTTAGTCCCTTTTAAATACCTGAGAATTCTCTTTACTACCAGTACATGTGTTTCCTTTGGTGTTGCTTGAAATCTTACCACTAGTCCCATTGCCTGCATTATATCCGGTCTTGTAGCTGTGACATATAGTAAGCTACCAATCATAGATCTATACAATGTTTGATTTACCTCAGGAGATTCATCATATTTACTCAACTTGAATTCTATAACCATGGAGGTACTTACTGGTTTTCAGTCCTCTAATTTGAATTTCTTCAGTATTTCTTTTATATACTTGGTTTGTGAGAGAAATACACCCTTCTCTGATTGTGAAATTTGTAATCCAAGAAAGAAGTAAAACTCACCAAGCATTGATATTTCAAATTCATTTTGCATACTCTGCAAATTTATGACACATATTATCATTATTACCTCCAAAAATGATATCATCCACATAAAAAACCACGATTAATAAGTTATTTCCTTCATTTTTGATGTATAAATTATTGTCAACTATTCCTTTTCTAAAACCTTGTTCCTTAAGATATGTATCTAACCTTGAATACAAATCTCTAGGATATTGCTTTAGTCCATAAAGATCCTTCTTTAATTTGCATACATAATTTGGTTTATCAGTTAGGTTGAACCCCTCATGTTTCTCAATGTAGACCTCTTCTTCCAAGACGCCATTGAGAAAAGCTAAGTTTACATCGATTTTATATAATTTGAAGTTTTTAAAATTTAATAAATCTAAAAGCATCCTTATTGCCTCAAGTCATGCAATAGGAGCAAATGTTTCATCAAAATAAATCCCTTCAACTTGTGCATAACCTTTGCATACTAGTCTTGCTTTATTCCTGACTACCTGACCATCTTCATTTAACTTATTTTTGTAAATCCATTTAGTTCCAGTTACATTATTTTATCTTTTGGACATGGGACAAGTTCCCAAGTCTCACTTTTTTCTATTTTATCCAACTCCTCATCCATTGACTTGACCCAAAATTTATCTTCTCATTTTAGACAACAAAGAAAGATTTGCATGTTCACTTGTTCCTATTATCTTCCTCCTTGTTTGTCTTTCATCTAGATTTACAATAATCAAATATATTGGATGATTATTTTTCACATACCTAGATGGAGTCTTAGGTGGTGTTCTTTGTGTTTCCTCTTCTTATGATTCTTCACCTATTTATTCTTGGCAACTTTCTTCTTATTGATATACAATTTCTTGAGTTGGTTCTTTTTACCCTATTTGTTCATCAATTGTGACATTTTTACTTTCTATAAATGTATGTGTCCTCTTATTATAGCATTTATAGGCTTTTATCTTAGTGGAATACCCAAGGAATATACCCTCATCACACCTTTATTCAAACTTGCCCAAATTTTTCTCTCTTCTCATCTAATGTAGCATTTACTTCCAAAAATATTGAAGTACTTCACAACCTTCCAAATATCATATGGATTTTATGATGATTTACCCTCACCTGAGCTCTATTGATGATATATACTTGATGAGTGTCATCAATTATTCATCATTTAATCATTATTCTTGTCAATCCAGGGCGGTGTCCAATGGTTGTATACGATAGGAAAGTCAGGCAGTTAAAGGATCAGTTCATTTAGAGGAGGGCTTTATTGGTAGAGCAGTTAATGTTGGGGGTTTGATGTTACCTTTAAATCCTATGAACTAAAATTGACTCCTATTTACCTTTACAGAAATGAAATTGCAAGAATTGAAATTTTGCAGGAAAAAGAAAACTACTTAAATTGCAAAATTTAAAATGACAACAATGAAAGGATGCAGAAATGGAAATAGCAGAAATGAAACTTGCAGAATTGAAAATCACACTTGCATGAAGTAGAACCTAATTACAATAACATAATTTAAAGGATAGTAATCAAATGTTGTAGAACTGAAACATCAAGAAATTCTCTGATGCAAACTGGAACTGTCAAAGTCTGAAACAACTATTGAAAAATAGGGAATTTCATAAAATGTTGTGGGATGCAAGAATCTATGCTAAGTGGTCAGCTGACATGCACACACACTTCCTATATTACAAATTATCACATGCATTCTAAAATAACACAACTGAAAATGTGAAATAGAGTCAGGTTTCTGCTAATTTGTTGCAGCAAGAAAAGAGCAAAAAACCTGTCAATGTTGTCCCTTCTCCTGGGCCTGGAAGTGGCCCTTGCTCCCTGAACCAGAAGAAGGTGAAAAGTACCTATCCTAAACTAACTAAACCTTACACTAAACTCAGAATGCCAACATAGATGATGAAACTGCACCTTTTATTAAATCTGCAGTAGCATAACAACAATGTAGGGGAAACCTGTAGAATACTATTCTGCTACAGTACAATGCTACAACATTTAAACTTCTGCTATTTTTCTATCCTCTAGCTCCTATATGCTCAACCAAATGGGAGCTATATTATTTATACTAATGGGTTACAATATTGATAGGATTTTGTGTTGCTATGTAGGGCTGCTACAACTATTGTAGAACTGTTTCCCAGAATGCAGGGATTTGTTCTGTTATTCCTTATCCATTCCTTCTATTGAGCTTCATGCATTGAGGGACAGGTGTTGGGAAGAATAAGGGTATCCCTTAAATAGCTGCAACCACCATTTACCACCCTTCTACTGTTGTTGTAGGTGCTTTTGACCAAAACTGTTCTTACTGCGTTCATTTTGGAGCTGCTCCGGAATATCAGGCAGGATAACAGAGTTTGTGTTAATTCATGCACCCAAAGGCATAGGAAAATAGTTGTGATGGCGTGAATAGTCTCCATAATTTCCTAGAAGACTTATTCCATCCTTTGCATGAGCTGGAGTGGACCAATTCCAAGCCATGTTGTATATGTACAACTGGCTGGAATTTGAATGGACAATTTCCTGTTTCTGCACAGTCAAACTGTTTTGAACAAGTTTTGGCACCTTTTTGGCCATTTGAAATGGTTAGACGATGGGGAAAGCTAATGAAATGATTTCAGAACTAAATACATATCAACACTTATTATTACAACTTCAAATAAATCCTACTTTGCTTAAAGAATTCAGCTGAAACAGGTCAGAAAGTACAGAAAAATAGTCAAAATAGAATATATGCTCTTTAACATTTAAAACATGTAAACACTAATACATAATGCATTCTATCACCATAATTAGCATCAAAACATAACATAAGGTTTATCAAATAGTTTATCAAATATCCAAAAATGGTCCATGAATGAGGCAATTTTTTGGCCTCATCATTTTCCCCCAACCTATTATAATGCATGTCCTCATGCATTCTGTGAAGCCACAACAACACAGAGATCTATGTCCAGATTTCATTCTTCATAACTCAGTTTTAGCCCTAGAACCTTATAATATCCTTTGATTTCCTGTATTTTCTTGAGCCACTCCTGGAACTGCTCATCTGATTGGGGATCATTATCAAAGAAATATGGAACAGGGGTTATAACATTTGGCAGCCTATACCTCAAACCTACCCAATGATCTTGCAGTTTGTGGATGACCTGCACTATACCTTCTACTCTTCTTCTAGACCACAACAAATTGTTGGGTGAGATAGGTTCCCTTTTCTGAAGTGATATTGGTAATTCTCCCCACCTGTTCTTACAAGCTGACAAAGCATTACCAAAATGTTGGTTACAAAAGACCTGAAAACTCCTGATACAATCAGTAAGATTGCTCTTATATACTTCTCTAATTTTTTGTTCCCTCATCATAGTGAAATGTTGGTTTATGGATTCCCTATAATTAGTATGGGTCCGTCTTATTAGTAACTCAGCTTTCAACTCCATTTCCTTGCTTGCCTTTTTCTCCTCCTCCCAATGAATCTGATTTTGCACTAGAGATATGAAGGCTCTCAACTGGATATCTCCTATAAAGATGTGTGGCAAGAAGGTTCCATTCTCAGGTAAGAAGAAGTTATGCATAAATAATTCACAAAGCAGATTTCTCTGTTCTTCTAGACTATGCAGATATGTTTCTACAAATTCCTCAATAGTGTCCAGTTTGTAAGGAAGTTTGGAAATAATCCTCATTAACTACCAACGGAGGTATTTTTATTTTAGGATCAAAGTATAAAACCTTGCAGGCCTTCTGCACTGAACTAAGTACTCTACAATTTGGCACATATCCTGTATCTATTCCTGTAACTTAGTTATATCTACAGTTTGGGCTTCTAGCTTCTGCTTCAAAGGTTTTAAGGCTGAAATTTGTGCCTCCATTTGTTGACACTGCAGCATCCAATGTGCTATGTCCTCATTATATTTTTTCATTGTAACTATTTGTGGGGGCCTTATGATTGATTGTATTTTTGGAGGTAAGTCCACTTGTATACCAATTTTTGATGTGTTAACAGAGAGTAGATCTACTTGTACTCCAACTTCTGTTGTTTCAACTTGAGGTGATTCAGCTATAATTAATTCAATAGATAATTGAGGAGAATGTATATTTACCTGTTCTTGCACTTCTCCCTATTCATTGGCCTCCTCAACTGCTTGTGATGTTTGTGCCCCTTGTAAATTTTTAGAATGTTCTGCAGAAGCTCCTGAATCTGTCATGCTGACATCCTGCTGGAAGATTTGTGTTGTTGTCTCTTCTATTTCCACTCCTCTGATGGGTGATTCTTCCTCAGGTAGGGCTATCTCCCTATGATATTCTGCCAATTCTAACAAAATTTTGGCCAATTCATCCTCAGAATCAGATTCTGTAGGTTGTTGCTCTAGAGTGGACAACCGAGCCTTTAGTTTGTTCACTTCTTCCTGCAAATCAGCAATAAGCTTATATTTTTCTATGATAGAGGCTTCATGTTGTTCAATCCAACCCATTTGTGTCTTAATGACACTTTTAGCAGCATGTAACTGGGTTTGCATATCAGGCTCTTCCTCTTCTCTTAGTGATTCTTTGCCAGAATCTGAATAGTCAACAAGTGAGACTGTAGGTATTTTTGTATCTGTGATTGTTGTCTCTACCTCCAATTCTTCTATGTCCATATATACTTCCTCTGATATTTCTTCTGTAAATTGTTCTACAAGCACTTCCTGCTCCTGCTCTGTATTTAACTGCTGAAACAGTGGTGTCACTTCTTCATCCACTATTTCTTCTGTTAATTTTTGTTTTTGAAGTCTAGAAGACCTTCGTAACCCCATAGGAGTTTGTTTAACCCTTTTTGGTGACTCTGGAACAAATTATGATGATTCTGGAGCAGAAACTACTTCAAGTGTTTCTTTCTCTAGTCGCCCTTCCTTTCTTGAACTACTAGGCTGCCTAATAGGTTGTGTTGGAAAAATAGTTACATTCTCAGAAAATGTAACTCTCCTTATTTTTCCCACAGGACCAGACTTAGATTGTTTTTCCCTTTGCTTCCTAGTCCTAGAGGATGGAGGTCCTTGTGGTGAGGAGGGGATTTCTTTTTCAAAGGATTCAATTTCAATTTCAGGTTCAGATCTTGTAATTTCTGCTTCATCTTCAGATTCAGACTTCTCACCTTCTACCTCTTCCTCAGATTTAGGGCTTTCACTCTCCAATTCATTCCAGGTAGAGAAGAACCATTCAAAACTCCTAGGGTTTCCTCTAAAGTGATGTTTGTAGATGATCTTGATGAGCCCATGGTGTTTGGGAGACCCTCTTCCTGCTTGGTACTTTTTGGCCATATTTACTAGCTCCTGATATAAATACAGAGGAAGGTTTACCCTAAGCTCAGGATTTGAGTTGCCATGGTGTAGATGGGTTAGAATTCTCATGTGATGTCCATATAGGACAGGGAATTGCCCATCATAGGTCAAAAACCTAATGATCCATACTGCAACTTCATTCCAAGGAGGCTGTAAACTTGTTCTTTTGACCCCCTTGCAGATATTATTACTCAATACAAACTCAGTGGGCCTATCCTCATCTCCCCTGAACTGGTTTACTAATTCATTTAAAGTATTCTTGCTAGATTTCCCAATTTGAACCCCATGCAATGGCATTTCAGTAACTTGACTGAGAATTTTAGGGCTTACCTGGATTGTCATGCCGCTGATGTGAATTTGATTGTTGCAAAAGGTGCGTGCAAACTCAGTGGCCAATCCCTCTGAATGCCCATCGAACTTGCACAAAAAGGGCAAAAATCCCCCTTCTGTAAAAATACGTAGCGATTCAGGATCTCCCTATAGGCAATCTGTGTTTTCTGGCTCAATTCGATTCTTCTTACCCCCCATTTTTAATCTTCCTGTGTTCTATCTCTTCTCAGTGTCGAAAGACAACGTCGTTCTTGGGTCTGAATCGAACTATTTGCAACTATAGGGCTCAAAATGGTTCTGGGCTATGGAATTAAATTTTTATAGCATCGAAAAAATGCTTCAAAACGTGTTGGAACATTTGGAAATTAAATTTCCTTCTCCTATCTCATGTGGCAGACTCCTATTTCCCATAGGAACGTGATCTGCTGTGTTTGATTAAATGATTACGATGCGTTGATGTGGCAGTTGTCTGTTGGTTGGGTTATGGACAATGTACAAACCTTCCCTTTTTCCTAAAGTCCTTGTGAAGTGTGCCAAAGATTTTGCATATCGTGAAATGTGCGATGATTCCCAACAACCTCGTTTCCATCGTTGTGTTGGAAACCTATGTCTTGAAATCTGTGCCATAATTTTTCCTTACTCTGAACAATAGAAATTTTATTGTGATGCCACATGTCGTTTCGTCCTTATTCTTACTCATTCCAGAGTCTTTCTCGAAGTATGAACATTCCTTCATTTCGAAGCATATGTTTATTTTTATTCTGAAGTTGTTCTTGTCTTTTCTCTTTGTTTTGGTTCCAGAGTTATCATCATTCTGAAGTAGTTATGAGTACCATTTATTCTAGAGCATTATCATGCTGAAACATTTGAAGGTTATGGATAAAAATTTTCTGCCCTTTTCACATCTTCCATTAACTAGATGGATAACTTTTTGAATTAACCTTATGTATGCCTCATATACTAACTAGGGATATTATACACTACATACTAGATATCAACATTGTTCTAAAATGAAAAAGGCACATACCTGATATAACCATTTACAATTGTACAGTGGTTGTTTCTGTTGATTCTCAGCTGGCTGCTCTATGGACTAAGACAGGTGCAATCTAAAAATAGGTGAAACAGTGATTGTGAGAAAATATGGAACAATGATGGTGGGTACAAATGGTAAGTCACTAAGGCAAACATGCCGGAAGACCGGTTTTCATGCAAGCCTAATTCAGAGGCGCCTCAAAGAGGTTTTCACTTTCTGAATTTATTCATTTTTTTTTCATTTTTTCTCTTTTTTTTTATTGTTTTTTTTTAATTTCTTTTATGTTACTCTGTTGAGTCCAGTGTGGAAGAAGTGTTTTCTTCCAACATGTATACATCCAAGTTCTCCACTTGCTTGAGAAACTCCTCCTTTGATAGTGGTTTATGATATATCCGAAGGCGATGTCCATTAACCACCAATTTTCATCGTGAATCATCAATGGGTGAAAGGCGAACAACTCCATTTTCAAATACTTCCTCAATATGATATGGTCCAAGCCACCTAGTCTACAACTTTCCAGGATAGTCTTCATAACGTGAGTCAAACAACAAAGCCCAATCGCCTTGTTGAAACTTCCTCTATTGAATGTGACTATCATGCCATAATTTTTGTTGTGCTTGGATCATCTCAGTCTGGTGCAATGCATCCCTCCGTAGCTCATCTAATGCATTGAGCTATAGAATTCGGTTAGTTTGTGCCTATGACAAATCAATACCTACATCCAAAGTAGTTCGAAGAGTTAATAACTCAAATTCAATAGGCAAAAGAGGCTTTTTACCATAAACCAATTCATATGGTGTGAATCCAATAGTGGATTTCCAAGTAGTTTTGTAAGCCCAAATTGCTTCAGGTAGTTTGTCCATCCAATTCCTCCTATGGGAAGCTATGGTTTTGGTTAAGATTCTCTCTAGTTCCCTATTTGTTACTTCAACCTGACCATTGGCTTGTGGATGATAAGGTGAGGATTTCTTGTGCTTGATTTCATATAGTTGAGTGAAGGCTTCAACAACTCTTGAAGTAAACTGAGGTCCCTGATCTATGGTGATGGATTGTGGGGCCCCAAAATGCAAGAAAATCTATGAATACAGGAAATCAACAACTTTGTCTTCTCGAGCATGCTTAAAAGCATGGGCTTCTACCCATTTGGTTACATAGTCAGTACATACCAAGATATGCACTTTCCCTTGGGAAGGAGGGTCAATGGGTCCTACAAAATCTAACCCCCATCTCTCAAATGGTTATGTTCCTATTTGAGGTTGTAATGGCATTTCACTAGTGAAGGTAGGTTTTCCCATCCTTTGGCATGCATCACAATGTCCAACATACCTTTTCACATATTTATGTAAATATGGCCAGTAATAACCAGTACCCAAAATATTTTGAATGGTGCTCTTTACTGAATAATGTCCTCCTGATGGTTCATCATGACATGCCCGTAGGATATCATATACTTCATCCTTGTGGATACACCTACGCAAAACATGGTCAGGACTGCATTTGAAAAGTAAACCTCTTATCCATTTGAAAGAAGAACTTTGCTTGATTAACTATTTCTTTTGTTTAGGAGTAAAGTGAAGAGGAATTTTTCCTGTAGCCAAATAATTAGCTATATCTGCAAACCATGGAGACTGCACATAAATAGCAAACAGTTTCTCATCAAGAAATGCATCTTCAACCAACTCTCCTGTATCTGCATTTTGCAATCTTGACAAAAAATCTGCAACTACATTAGCTTTCCCTAGTTTATTAACTATAGTGATATCAAATTCCTACAATAGTATTAACCAATGAATAATTCTTGCACTAACCAGAGGTTTATTCATCAGGTATTTAATGGCAGCATGATCTGTATGAATGAATACCTGATATCCTATGATATAGTGTCAGAACTTATTGATAGCATATACTACAACTAAGAATTCCTTCTCAGTAGTAGTGTAGTTATTTTCAGCTCCTGTCAAGTTTTTACTGATATAGTAAATGGCATAATGCTCCCCATTGTCAATTTTTCCTAATGCAGCTCCAATAGTAGTATTGGAAGCATCAGTTTGAATATGGAAGGACAATTCCCAATTAGGTCCTCTCAATACAGGGGGAGTGGTTAATTTTTCTTTCAATTCATCAAAAGACTTTTGACACTCAGTAGACCAAGAAAATTTAGAATCCTTCATTAGTAATGCAAACATTGGATTGGCTATGGTACTGAAATTGGCAATAAATCTATGGTAGAAACCAATGTGTCCCAAGAAACTCCTCACATCAGTTTGAGTTTTTGGAGGAGGAAGGTTTTTGATGACTTCCACCTTTTTAGGATCAACCTTGATCCCATAAGAGGAAATATGATGACCAAGGACAATCCCTTCCTCCATCATTAAGAAGCATTTCTCAGGATTAAGAGACAAATGGTATGTTTCACAACGTATTAAAACTTTTTCAAGTTGTTCCAAAGTATATTCAAAACTATCCCCAAATACTGTGAAATCATCCATGTAAATCTCTACACTCTCATTTGTCAAATTAGAGAATATGGCCAAAATAGCTCTTTGAAATGTTGTTGGAGCATTACATAAACCAAAAGGTAGAACCCTATAAGCAAAGGTTCCCCAAGGACATGTGAAAGTAGTTTTCTCTTGGTCTTCAGGTGCAACTTGTATCTGATTATAACCACTAAATCCATCAAGAAAACAAAAAAATTTCTTGCCAGCAAGGGTATCTAACACTTGGTCTATGAAAGGTAATGGGAAATGGTCCTTATGTGTTACCTTGTTTAACTCTCTATAATCCACACACACTCTCATTTTCCCATTTTTCTTTGGAACAATGACTAATGGAGAAACCCACTTACTGTCTAAAATTGGGTAAATGAATCCTACATCTAAAAGTTTTTCAATTTCTTCTTTAACAATATCTTTCAGAGCAGGATTCAGGTGCCTTTGAGGTTGTCTCACTGGTTTGACATCTTCAGTGTATATCCTATGTGTACACACATCAGGATGAATGCCAATCATGTCCTTATAATTCCAAGCAAAAGCCTGAACATATTTTTGTAGGACAACAAACAGTTTGGCTTCTTGTTCATTAGTCAACCAACTATTAATATTTAGAAATTTCCTTGGTTGTATTTCAATTTGTTTAATCCCCGGATAAACAAGAATTGACTGCTTCATATCTCATTGATTAAAGAATTTAATGGATAGTGATGTGGCTATAGAGTATGAAATACTTTGGATTCTATTTCATAAGTGATGTTAGATGGAATCATTCCCTGCATAGGACATGTGAAAGAGGTAAGAAGATGATGATGCCATCCATGTGGCAGTGTGAAAGAGCTTTCCTGTATGGGAATAGGTGATAGATGTTTTGAAGTTTGTTCTTCATCCTTCCATAGCAGGTGATGAACAAGAATTTGATCATATTTAAGTCCTTCTTCTTGTAATGTGGCAACTAGGACAGTTTCATCTTCAAAAATTTCCCTTTCTAGTGAATTGACTTCCTCAATGTGTTCCTTCACTACTACTATAGCCAAAGTGGCAATAGTTTCTTGTTCTTCATCAGACTCAGGATACCATATTTGTCCAAAAAATTTGGTTGAAGGTTGGGCTAGTGGATACAGGGAAATCTTCTTAAGGTCAATGTCATTTGAAATAGTCATTTCTCCTGACCTAGCAGTCTATAAAAGTAGTAGTGGCAAGCCAAGGTCTTCCTAGAATGATGGGATAACCACTAACTAAATTTCTAGGCTGCAACACCAAGAAATCTATAGGATACTCCCAGGAAAAAACTTCAATGGCAATATCTTCTAGGATTCCTTATGGCTTGGCAACTGACCTATCTGCCATTTCCAAAACTGTAGTGGTAGGACTGAGATTATTGAGATGCAGTTGTTGCATTGTTTCCTTAGTCATTACATTGATTGTAGCTCCAAGGTCAATTAGTACATTTGGAATTTGCACTAACCCAATAGTAATTGTGACTACTAGACTTCCTGGATCACTATATTTGGGAGGCACTAGTTTTCCAGATAGCAGGTCAACCAACTTCCCTTCTACTTGCATAGTTTTAGGAAAGGCTTTCTTCTTTCTACCAGGTTTCTTGATACATAAATCCTGAATGGTTTTCTTGATTAAGGGCACATCCTTTATTGCTTGCAACCTTAGTTATCAAGTTCGAGTTCATATTTGAATTCGATACTTTTCAAGTTCGAAAGAAATTCGAGATGTTTAAAAATTCGTAATAAAATTCGACATAAAATTCGATATATAATAAACGTATATATATTTTCACTTCTTTTTTATAAAAAAATTAAAAATAAAATATACAATAAATATATATATATATATATAATAATCATTTTTATAAATTTATGTAAATATAATAATTTTTTAACACATGAGAAGATTCTTAAAGGTTAAATCAATAATTTTTTTGAAATATAAATTATAAGTTTTCTATCAATTATAATAAAAAATCATAAAAAATAAAAAATTGTTAGATCATGCATAAAAAAAGCACTTAAAATATCTTATATCATTCAAGTTTAAAAAGTAGAAAATTTTAATTTTAGGTTTCATTAGAAGCTAGGGTTAAAGAGCAATATTTTTTCTTTTATTTTAGGGTTAAGAAGCAATGTTTTTTTCTTTTAGGGTTAAAGGAGAAATGTTTTTTTTAGGGTTAAAGGAGCAATGTTTTTTTTAAAGAGAAGTGTTTTTTTATTTTATTTATTTTAACGTTAAAGAGCAATGCTTTTTTTTTATTTTTAGGGTTAAAGAACAATTTTTTTTCTTTCTTTTATTTTGAAGAACTTGCAAATTAATTAAGACAAGGAGCATTTTAAATAGTAGGTGCAGGAATAATGAAACCTTCAAATGGAATATTTGTTTGTCAACTGCACTTTCAGAGCTATCCATTCTCTCAAATGATGATAAAGAAATAAAGAAAATAGCATCCCAATAGATTGAAAATTGTTGCTTCAAAAAATTTTAAGCTTCCAAATTGCACGTTGCAGGAGGGAGATTGCAGGAGGGTTTGTTCATAGTTGTTGTGTTTATAGTGCTTCCTTTGTATTTTTTAAGCTAAAAACTGATTTTAGGGTTTTTAATGCTTTTTTTTTACCTTTTTTGGCCAAATTTAATGTTTGTTCGTCAAATTTATTTGACAGTGTTTTAAATTCGACGATTTTCAATTTTTATATAGAAAATTCGACGAATTTGATAACTAAGCTTACAAAAAAGGAAGATAAATTTTCATTTTATTAAGTTCTGTAACTAATTATGATTCAAGAATAGTTGCAAATTTTAAATATTTCAGGGTATGGTACTACTCCTACAGGGGATTCTTATTTTTCTTGCTCATTTTCTTATTTTCTTATTTTTATTTTGTTTGCACTAGTTTTGAATGTGGAGATTCTTGCTTTCCATCAATCTCTTCAATGGTGGGTGGAGCAGGGTTAGGTAAAAAATTTCCTAAAAACAACTGGATAGTACTGCAATCAAGCACGTGAACTGTAGTAGAATCTTCAGAATCAGCTCCATAAATAGGGGTTGCTTGTCTGGTAGTATTTGGGTTAGCAACAGGCTGAGTTGGAAGTGGGGGTTGCTTAATTGGTTGTGCCTTTTGAGGTTGTATTCTTCCTTGAAAGGTCTAATTAGGAGCCGATAATAAGTTTTGAGTTTACCCTTGATACCTTTGCTACCCTTGATATGATGGGTATTGTGGCCCCCATATTTACCCATATTATTGATTTTGTGTCCAAGGTGGATTAACAGGATTCTAGGGAGGATATGACCAATCTTGGGAAGATGCCCAAGATTGATTCCATGGTTGTGAAGGTGGTTCCGAATATCCCCAAGACATATTCCAAGGATTTTATCCCCAACCTATAGGAAAATGAGGGGTATTCCGGTATTGTGAAAAGTTTCCACCTGGCCTCTGCCTAATAACATTAAGTTCTTTAGTTTGGATTTGCAAAAAAAAATTAAGGTGAGGTAGGAGATAGCACTTATCAGTGTTATGCTCTTTTTAACATATGCCACGAATAGTTGAGATAGAGGTTCTATCGAAAGTAAAATCATGTAGGGCACGCTTATTCCTACATCTAAGACAATAGATAGCTAGGGGTGGTGAAGAATTGGATTTTGCATTCCTTTCCCCTAATGTAGTATTTAATTGAACAAGAATATCAGTTTTCATGTTAGCCATTTATTCCATAAAATATTTTATATCAGTATTACCAAGATTTTGCTTCCTTCTTCTTTGCCTAGTGCGGGAATAATTTTTGCATAACTCTACAATATCATTAATCTCAAGCTGGTTTATATCTCCTTTTCCCATTAAATCCAATACTTCTCTGGAATCATCATGTAAACCTCTCAGAAATATAGTTTTTAATAAGTTAGTTTCCACAGGACCACATCTCTTTTGAATAAAGGTAAACCTATCAAGATAATCCTCTAAATTTTCATTCTCTTCTTGTCTAATCCAAAATAACTCATCGTTCCTATTTCTCACTCTACAATACTCCTGATACTTATCCAAAAATATAGTTTACATTTGATCCCAAGTACGAATTGAATCTGATTCAAGGCTCATAAACCATCATAAGGCTACATCTTTGAGAGTAGAGGGAAATAACTTCAATTTCTGGTTGTCATTGACATAGTCATAAGTCTGACACAAAACTTTGAATTCAAACAAAAACTGATCAAGATATTCATAAACAATTCCCCTAAAGATTGGCAATACTAAGGGTGAAATTGTTTTCATAGGATAATTCTAAGTAGGATTCAGATGAATAGGGTATTCAAAATTTCTAACAGGAGGATTATCAACATCATGACCAACAATTTCCCTATCACGTTCTCCTAATTCTGCCATAGGTGCTTCCTTAGTTTTGACTTGTTCATCTGGTTTAGATGGATAAGCCCTATGGGTATGTCTATAAGGAAGTGCCTATAAGAGCTCTTCTTGCAAAGATCTTGAAATTTTAGTTGATGAAGAAGATGACTCTATTTTAAGTCTTTTAGGAATTTCATACATAGACAGATATTCACCTAACCATGAAGAACGCCTTGGTGGAAAAGAGCCAGTTTTGATAAACCTTCCTTTTTCATCTCTTGGCCTATTCATCCATGCCCATCCACTAAATAAACTAGAATTCAATTTTAAAGAACTGTTACCTGTAACAGGATAGTTTCTGGACTGCTATGTTTTTCCTAACAACACCTAAATTTATCCCCAGCAACGGTGCCAAAAATTATGAATGTCATCAATTATTCATCATTTAATAATTATTCTCATCAATCCAAGGTGGTGTCCAATAGGAAAGTCAGGAAGTTTAAGGATCAGTTAATTCAGAGGAGAGATTTATTGGTAGAGCAGTTAATTTTGGGGGTTTGATGTTACCTTTAAATCCTATGAACTGAAATTGACTCCTATTTACCTTTATAGAAATGAAATTGCAGGAATTGAAATTTTGCAAGAAAAATAAAACTACTTAAATTGCAAAATTTAAAATAACAACAATGAAAGGATGCAAAAATGGAAATAGTAGAAATGAAACTTGCAGAATTGAAAATCACATTTTCATGAAGTAGAACCTAATTACAATAACATAATTTAAAGGATATTAATCAAATATTGCAGAACTAAAACATCAAGAAATTCTCTAGTGCAAACTAGAACTATCAAATTCTGAAACAACTATTGAAAAATAAGGAATTTCATAAAATGTTATGGGATGCAATAATATATGCTAAGTGGTCAGATGACATGCACACACACTTCCTATATTACAAATTATCACATGCATTCTAAAATAACATAGCTGAAAATGTGAAATAGAGTCAGGTTTTTGCTAATTTGCTACAACAAGAAAAGAGTAGAAAACCTGTCAATGATGTCCCTTCTCCTGGGCCTGGAATTAGCCCTTGCTCGCTAAACCAGAAGAAGGTGAAAAGTACCTATCCTAAACTAACTAAAACTTACACTAAACTTAGAATGCCAACATAGATGATGAAACTGCACCTTTTATTAAATCTATAGTAGCATAACAACAATGTAGGGGAAACCTGCAAAATACTATTATGCTATATTTCTATCCTCTAGCTCCTATATGCTAAACCAAATGGGAGCTATATTATTTATACTAATGGGTTAAAATATTTATAGGATTTTGTGCTGCTATGTAGGGCTACTACAACTATTTTAGAACTGTTTCCCATAATGCAGGGATTTGTTCTGTTATTCCTTATCAATTCCTTCTACTGAGCTTCATGAGTTGAGGAATAGGTGTTGGAAATAATAAGGGTATCCCTTAAAAAACTATAGCCACCGTTTACCACCCTTATACTACTTTTGTAGGTGCTTTTGACCAAAACTATTCTTACTACATTTATTTTGGAGCTACTCCGAAATATCAGGCAGGATGACAGAGTTTGTGTTAATTAATGCACCCAAAGATGCAGGAAAATAGTTGTTACGATGTGAATAGTCTCCATTATTGTCCATAAGACTTATTCCATCCTTTTCATGAGCTAGAGTGGACCAATTCCAAGCCATTTTATATATGTACAGTTGGCTAGAATTTGAATGGACAATTTCCTGTTTCTACATAGTCAAACTATTTTGAACAAGTTTTGGCACCTTTTTGGCCATTTGAAATGGTTAGATGGTGGGGAAAGATAATAAAATTATTTCAGAACTAAATACATATCAACACTTATTATTATAGCTTCAAATAAATCCTACTTTTCTTAAATAATTTAGCTGAAACATGTCATAAAGTACAAAAAAATGATCAAAATAGAATATATGCTCTTTAACATTTAAAACATGTAAACACTAATACACAATGCATTCTATCACCATAATTAGCATCACAACATAGCATAAGGTTTATCAAATAGTTTATCAAATATCCAAAAATGATCCATGAATGAGGGAATTTTTTGGCCTCATCATAGACAACTGTATGAACTGCCTCTCTCCAAAACCCATCTAAAATATTAGATTCATTTAGCATAGCTCTGGCCATATTCTCAATAGTTATGCTTTTTCCTTTCAACTACTCTATTTTATTGTGGGGTTCTTGCTACTGAATACTCTCTTTTGATCCCATGTTGTTCACAAAATTCTAATAATTCACCTAAAGTAAATTATCCTCATCTATTTGATCTTAGACACTTTATCCTTTTACCTGTTTCATTTTATACTAACTCTTTGAATGCCTTGAACTTCTCAAAGGCTTCTGACTTTTCTTTCAAGAAAGCTACCCAAGTCATTCTAGAGAAATCATCTATAAATATAATGAAGTAAATTTCACCTTGTAATCTTTTTGTCCTTGTAGGGCCACATAAATCAATATGAACTAGTTTCAATAGTTTGGATGAAGTAAATTCTTTTGACTTGAAACTTGTTCTTGTTTGATTTTCATGCTGACATTATGCACAAATTATGCTTTGTGGTTTTTTTATCTTGGTCAAATCTCTGACTTCCTATTTTTTTCTTATCTTGACTATGTTTTCAAAGTTTATATGACCCATTATTCAATGTCACAACCAAATCTCATATTCTTATGATAAGAAATTTTTATCTACCTATTTTTTATGTTGATGGATGAGTTGTTATGGAATCTATTAAAAAATAGAAACCTCAAGGACACATGGAGATAAAAACTCTTCCTAATGGTTTTTTCCTCATCACTTTCTCCAACCATAGGACCATGTTTAAAATTTGTTGGGAGGACCTTGGATTTTTTTGGAAGAATAGGTCTTTTTCTAAGAAGGTTAAAATCAACTTTCAATCCAAAAATTGAAAATATAATTCTCACCCTATTCTGGGTAAGACTTCTAGGATTACCTATAGAATTCTGAGATGAAGACAATTGAGAGAATTATAAAATTGATAGGTTAGCTTAACTTTTAACCTTCAAATCAACAACTAAATTTAAACTAGGCTAATTTTTGCTAGATTTTATGTCAATGTTGAAATGGAGAAAATTTTACCAATGTCTATAAGTCTTATGTATCAATTTAGGTTCTAGAAGCATCATATTAAATATGAGAACTTGTACATTTTATGTAAAGTGTGCAATAGATTTGGACATTTAGCTAGAAATTATTCTTTGAAGAAACCCTTGAATGATGTTTGGAGAAAGAAAGAAAATGTGGACAAAGAGAAAAATAAGAAAGATGAGAAAGCCATGGGAAAACTCCCTTATATGGTGAGTACTAAGAAAATTTTCTTAGGATGAGGAGTAGGAGGAAGGAGAAATAGCACAAAATTTTGATAACAAACCAAATATGGAGAAAGAAGTAATTTTTCAACCTGATGATCCAGTAGAAACTTAAACCCAAGAGTATAACCAAAAATAAGAAATCTAAGATCTAGAAGATAATGTTTATTATACATAAAATTCTAATAAGATATTAATTCAAGAGAAATTTAGCATTAAAAAAAATTGACAAATGAAAGGTACTCCTTTCTAGGGTCTATATCAATCAAAATAAGGTATAAAATATTGTATGACTCTAAGGAGGTGATCCCTTAATTTTTTTATGTTCTTCATATTTCCCTAACAAAGCCTTTGGTTAAACCTCTAGGTAATAAACAAGAGAAAATCCCTTCTATGTGAAAGCACGAGATTTCGGGCAAAGGAAACACTAATTATGCAATGTAAGACGAAATGTAACGCTTTAACCTTATGCACAAAAACAAAGAAAAGAGACAATTTGGAAAGGAAAGAAAAGATGTAAAGAAATCACAGCCCTCTTTATTCAAATATCTTATCCTCGGTTACATAGACGTCTCCTCCCTTTTTAGGGGCTAGGAGCGTTAAATTTGTCTTTGTTACAATGTTTGACTTAGTCTTCCTCCTTCCGCGTGCCCACGATTGCAATGGGCGGGCCAAGATGATGCCGCCGCCGATGTCGATGAGTTCTTCACCTCTCGCTGCTTCTCCCGCGAACAAAGAAACAACCAAGATGTCGTAGCACCTCGCTGCCAATGAAAAGTGTTTGTTCTTCTAAAATCATCAAAAGATGCATGCAAACATTTATCTAAAACAAGTGAACAAAATGATTCTAAACAACCCGAAAACTTGCCGTAAGACAGAAAATGTTACCAACAGGCCATTGCCACTGAGACAGTCGGCCAATCTGCTTTCAATTGGAAATATTCCCTAGGTGGGATGATTTTTGACTATAAATTGTCCCTGGGTGGGACGATTTCTTACTGTAAATCGTCCCCGGGTGGGACGATTTCTTCTGTGTTGGGGAAGCCGAACTGACACGCTCCAATGTCGACTCCCGAGGTCTCCAAAACACCTGCAGACAAAGGGGTTATGTAATTGGGGCCATTTTGGGACGACCCAGATGGTCGGATTCTCCCAATTTGGCCTCTATCTTCGGGAATTTGATATCGCCACCTGCAAGTCAATGAAACAACAAAGCGACACAAAACATACTAGAATCTGACCAAAAGTTACGAAATTGCAGTTGTGAGTTAACCAAACATAATAACACAAAATGCAACCTGAAAAAGTAATCTAGAATGCTCTAAAACTTAAAAAGTGCGGGGGTGCCCAAGTGGGCCTCCCACCGTTGGCACTTGATTCCGGCGCCAATCCACTAGGGATGGGCCCAAAACCTCTTAGGATTGGGGGTCGGCGAATTGGTTGGTTCAAGTGTCCATGTGTTGGATTTGGGTCAGGTTCAAGCTTCCAAAAGCCACCCAACAACCTCCCTTGCAAAAGAGATTGGTGGATGTGGGAAGGTGAACCAAAAGGGATGCAAGTGGGTCTTCAACTCGGCAGCACTTCGTTGCTTGAAAACTCCTTCAACCTGTCTGACTTGGGTGAGAAAAGTCCCACCTTTTATAGACCCAAGGGGTCTCTTTTGGGAGGGAAGCACAAATGCCATGTGTTGGTCATAGGCGCCATGTGGCAGTCTTGTCTTCCCAAGAGGGAGGGGAGTCCTCCATTGACTTGGGCTTTCATAACTGCCCTTGTGACAGTCCTCAAACGGCCTATTTGCCCACTCACACACGCGTGCGAGGCAGGAGTCATCAACTGACTGTTCTGGGCTGCCACTTGGCCTCATTTGTCTTTTTGCCCGTTAAACTTGGAAATCGTCTCACCCAGGGACGATTTCAGAAATCGTCCCTGGGTGAGACGATTTCAAGTTAGCAATCGTCCCTGGGTGAGACGATTTCAGAAATCGTCCCTGGGTGAGACGATTACTAGGCAAAGTGTCTAAGTGTGCCAAATTGCATCTTGACCTCACAAAATTGCTATGAAAGTGGTTAAGACCACTCGTTTGACCTCTGAGGGCTGCCCTGGGGCTGTGTTTGTCAAAGCGATCAGTGTTTGCAGTCACATAATCGGATTGGTGCTGTTTTGGTGTCTACAGATGCCCCTTTTTGGGAAGCGCTGCGGGTGACGCAGTGCTGAGCAAAAAATAGATAACCAAAGCACTAATGATTAGGGTTTCTTGGTAACCTAACCAACTTTTGATGCCCCAAGTATGGAAAGGGCATGCATTCTTGAATCCTTGCTTCTGACGAGCTAAGGAATTTGATTTCAAGTATTAACCTGTTTTGGTGAGGTGTGACTTGAACTTAGACATTGATCACCATGAACAGGCAAAGGGCATTTTTATCCTCGGGGGGAACCTTATGTTCATGATTCACGAAATGCCAAGTGTTTGATTGATTTGATTGTTGCTTGTTTATTGCCCCAAGCAGGAGCGTGATTGTCTTTGTCAATGATTCTTTGAATGCATGTCGTTTTCCTTAATTGGGTGTGTGATTGTTGGTTGGTGACTAAGTGTGACTACCCCCTCAAGCGACGAATCGATGAGGGAATGACCTTCGTGAGAGAAGCGACGAGTCGCTTGACCCAAGATGACTTGTGCAAGGGTGCCTTTAGAGGGTTTACCGTTAAGCGTGTGCAATTTTTCCAACATTTGGACCTATTTTTGGTGGGTGTTAACCCTTTTGGTGATGCCGTAATGAGGTGAAATCATCGAAAATCTAACTTCCCGTGGAGCGGTCCGGCTATTGTAGCCTTCTTGGGGAAGTAGGAGAGTGATAATTTGGACCTCGACATCGATTTTCTTTGCCAAGATTTTAAGTGAAAGAGCACTTGTGTCCGGCAATGTTTTTTACTATTTTTATTGTTTTTGATTTTTTTGTGACGCATTTGGTGATAAAATTGTCAATAATCTTCTTCCCGTGGAGCGGTCCGGCTATGGTAGCCTTCTTAGGGAGTGAGATAGCGACAATATATGACCCCAACGTCTATTTTGATTGCCTTGTATTGCGAGTGTAACAACATTCTATTAGGCAACTTTATTTGTTGTTTTTAGTGCATTTTTGTTGATTTTTTGATGTTTTGGCTTTTTTGGCTGGAAATCGTCCCTGGGTGGGACGATTTCCAATTGCAAAAATCGTCCCTGGGTGGGACGAGCGCTGACCAGAGCGCTCGTCCCAGCCAAGGACGATTTCCAGTTGGTAGGCTTATTTAAGGCCCAAAACTTGGATTTGGGCTCATTTGTGTCATTTTTTCCTGCGATTTGTGAGTTCTGGGAGGAGGAGGTAATTCTGCGAAGCGAAGCGCTGCCGGAATTCTCTCTGTCATCATGAGTGCACAAACTGGTTCGAGCGGCGGAGCGGAGGCGAAACCCGTAAGTGCATTTTTTTTTTTTTTATCAGTTAAGCTTAGGAACCCTAAATCTGAAAAATTAATTTTGAATTTTTGTGTGTTATTGTTTTGCAGGTTAGGAGCCGGTACCGTGTACCTGCCGCATTCGCTGAGGCGCGGTCGGCGCTGACTGATGTTGACTGGCAGTGGCTTGATGCCCTTGGGCTCAAGCAGGTGGCTCGACTGGAGCCTGTGGTCCCGGATCGGGCCTATCCGACGGCCCCGATCAAAGTTTGGGATCCGCGGACCAACACTTTCCATCTTCCGACAGGGGAGATGACCGTGACACCGGAGGACGTTTATCGGTTGCTTCGGATTCCGATAGATGGATCGCCCATTAGGACATCGCCGCGTGATCAGCGGACCGTCGTACCGACGAGATGTTTTGGGCATGCGAAGCGGCTGGGTGTAGCGAACCCAGTGGAGACAACCGAGGTGGACCTGTCAAAGCTAGCGAAATTTTTGTTAGCTGTTGGCAGGAGAGGGGGGTGTTAGGAGTGAGGCACGCATTCTTGATGGGCCTCATTTCTAACATGCTTCTACCCGATTCGTCAAGCGGGAGGTTCCCGTGGAACCCGCCGGAGTTGGTATGGCAGCTGGTAGAGTGCCCGATAGAGGCACCGCTAATTTATGGATGGGGACAGACATTTTTGGCACAGCTCTATGGGGAGCCGTACGGCGTCCGCCGTCGGCAGCGAAAGGGGGTGAGTTGCAGTTATCTTCTTCATGTCGGGGTTGGCAGCACATAGCAGTGGAGAGGCCGACCGGGTTACCGTGGACGACGCGGGCGATGATGGATGACGAGGAGATTGGCTATGCAGCTTTGTGGCGGCGGTCTACGGAGCAGGGGCAGAGTCGGCGATGGGCAAGTGCCGTTGAGCACTATACCGATGCCTTTTCTCGGCTCACTCCAGGGGAGGTGGTTTGGCGTCCTTATCGGGACCGTCCGGCCCGGCCTCGAGGCCGGAGAGTGGCTCCGACGGGTACGGAGGGAGCGGTGGTTGACTGGGCGGCACGGGACGGAGCATGAGTTCTTTCCGTACCGTCGGGTTACACGACAGTTTGGGGTGCGCCAGGGGTTGCCTGGTGAGCCCGTGGTCTATCGACGGTGGGGAGATGAGAGGGATCTGGAGCCACCGGTCACCGCGCCATTGGGCGAGGAGTCGGATGCGGTGATTGAGGTCCCGGATGTGGATGACATCGGGACTACCACTGAGTATGACTCGTGGTGGGTACTGCGGCGCTGGAGAGGAGAGGGGCCACTGGGAGGCGCGGAGGCGGCAGTGGAGGATGCTGAGGCAGCAGGGGGTGATTGGGGGGGTCCGTTGGATGATGCGGACATGGTGGATGTGGGAGATGAGGATGTGGACTTGGGTGTTCTGGAGCAGCCGGACATGCAGGATGTGGAGGAGCAGTGGGAGCCTGAGCAGGCTACTGTCCCCGCGAGTCCTATGCGTCCGGCAGATACAGAGGAGGTGGGGTCGGATGTAGGCGTTGAGATTGCGCGACTGACAGAGCTGCTACGGATGTGGGATCTGGAGTTGGGGGATGCGAGCGGCAAGAGAGGGATCTTCTACGGGCTCAGTTGGCAGAGCGGGATAGAGTTTTGGCGCAGCGCGATGATGCATTGTCTATCTATCATCGACGAGAGGCAGAGTGGTGTCTGTACCGGATAGACTTGGAGAGGGAGGTCATCCGCCTTGGTGGGCGGCTACCTGAGCCTTCGATCGGTGGATCTTCGCGACGGACAAGGGATAGTCTGACTGAGCAACAACATCATCTCGTCGCAGGCGGTTAGATGAGGGGGGTGGTAGCAGGCATGATGCGGGGGCTAGTAGTAGCCGCCCTGCAGGGTCCCGTAGGACCCACACCATGGGGGGTAGTTCCCGTCGCACCGATCCTGCGTGATCATGGTGGTCGACGCCTTAGGTTGGGTTTTTGGATATGATTGCGGGGTCTGAGGACCGGTTTTGTAGCCTACGGGCATCTTTTTGACGAATATATATATATATATACCGGTTTTATTTTTGGTTTTGTACATGTGATGATGTGATTTTTTTGTTATGCATGTTATATTTATTTTGATGAATGCAGATGTTATGATAAATGTAAATGTTTTTGATGTCTATGTGATATGCGAGGTGAAATGGATGAATGACATTTGTGATGATTGCACTATAGGCTGTTTAAGAAGCTCTTTATTTACATGGTTTTTCTTTTTTTTTGATGGTATCATAAGGATGATAAGTAGCGCAGATGGTTTTGGAATGAATGTAAGGTTTTCTGAGATTCAGTCAGTTTTAACTCACCATCCATGACTAGTACCTTTATCTTACAAGACTTTTTGACCAAGGTATGAATCAGACTTGTTTTTGACCCAGTTATTTCATATCCCTATGTGTGCAATTGAGTTCATTTAGTGGTATTTGTTAGGATACCGCCAATGCCAGATGGGCTTTCAACCGAACCTCGTACTGAGGATCACCTAATTAGCTCCACGAATTCCTTTGTTGTATGTACTAAGATTAATCTGCGGTGTAATCCAGGATGCCATAAGCTAGCTCATCCACATGCAAATATTGATCTCGTACGCAAGTTAATGTGACAGATATATCGTCATGCGGGAGGTTTACTTCATTACCAATAGGCTATCAACCAAATTGGTACCAAAGCTTGCCTTATGACCTATAGAATGCCGAGAGTTCCAGGGATTCAAGGTCAACTCCCTTCTTTTCTTCAATTGTATTGGGATACTTGCTCATTGTAGTGATGAGATCACTGTTTATTTTGATTTGTTTTTCTTTCGAGCAAGGGATTGGGGTTATGGAGTGACGAAAATCACTGTTGTTTGTGCCTTTTGATGTGTGCACCGTAGTTTGTCAAATTTTGGAGTTTTGACATTTTGCAAATTTTTTGTGTTTTGCAACTGTTGAGAACTTTAGGGATTCTTAGGGAATTGGGTAGGGAGGATGCTTGTCCTTTTGCCAACTCTCAACATTTTAGGGGTCATTCGCACAGTGGGGATGAGCAAGATAACCGTTTCGCTTATGGTGACCTAGATTATTTTGCAGTGTTTCGTCTTTCGTTCACACAATTTGGGAATTTTAGTGTTTTGATTTGTGTTGGGATGTTACGTAACAAGGTGTATTTCAAGTATGACTCTACCTTCGTAAAATCTGTTCGACTTGATACACTACATGGCTAAAGAGGAAAATGATGACCGAATCACCGAAACTCTTGGTACATTCCTGGACCACCGACCGTAGTGTGGTAAAAGTTATGCTTGGTGTTTTTGTTGTTTTTGTAACATGAGACAATGCGGAACAAGGTGGACTATCGGAGCTATTGCAGCTTATGGTGCCTTTGACCTTGTATGACTACAAATATGCAATGTATGGATGCAATGCTTAATGCAACTATGTATTTTTGTAATTTTGATGGATTGTTTTTGGTGAAGGTGAAGATGAGGTGCGAGAATATGAATTTTTTTGATGAATTTGAGTATGCCTAGAATTGAGATGCAAATATTTGTTGTTTTTGATGATTTTTGTTGTTTTGTTTTTTTGAATTTCTTGATTTTTTTTGACCAAGCGATTGCGATAATCGTTGGAGCTTTTTGGGTTGACCAAGAGATTGCGATAATCCTTGGAGCTTTTTGTATTGACCAAGAGATTGCGATAATCCTTGGAGCTTTTTGGTGACCAAGAGATTGCGATAATCCTTGGAGCTTTTTGGTTGACCAAGAGATTGCGATAATCCTTGGAGCTTTTTGGTTGACCAAGAGATTGCGATAATCCTTGGAGCTTTTTGTTGACCAAGAGATTGCGATAATCCTTGAGCTTTTTGTTGACCAAGAGATTGCGATAATCCTTGGAGCTTTTTGGGTGACCAAGAGATTGCGATAATCCTTGGAGCTTTTTGGGTTGACCAAGAGATTGCGATAATCCTTGGAGCTTTTTGGTTGACCAAGAGATTGCGATAATCCTTGGAGCTTTTTGGTTGACCAAGAGATTGCGATAATCCTTGGAGCTTTTTGGTGACCAAGAGATTGCGATAATCCTTGGAGTTTTTTTTTTTTTTTTTTTGGTATATGGCTTTCTTAGATATGAAATGGTCGCAAATGACTGATATTCAAGGGTTCTGTTTCCTTGATACCGTCAAGAGAAGCTAGCCTGTACGTTCCCGGTCCTATTTTGCTATCAATGACATAAGGACCTAACCAATTTGCCACGAATTTGTCCCTCATATGGGACGGCAAATTAGAGTTTTGTTGGTTTTCCTTCATAACCAAATCACCAACCCGAAAGTCTCTTAGGTGAACTTTCATGTTGTAAGCTTTCTTAAGCCGCTCTTGATAGATACGTAAGTGCTCGAGAGCATTAACGCGTCGTTCGTCAAGCAACGTAAGTTGGTCTAATCGGGCCTGCCGCGCAGTGTTATCATCGATGAACTCCTGCATTGATATGCGCAGGGAAGGAATTTCCAACTCGAGAGGCATTACTGCCTCTGAGCCATACACTAGTGAAAACGGAGTTGCCCTAGTGGGCGTCCGAATGCTAGTGCGATAAGCCCAAAGGGCAAGTGGGATTTGTATGTGCCAATCCTTATGACTGTCTCGCGACGGTCTTTTTAAGGATGGCGACTAGCATTTTGTTTGACGCCTCGCTTGCCCATTTGCTTGCGGATAATAGGGTGTTGAAAAGCTGTGCTGAATTTTGTACTTTGTGGTTAAAGCACGCACGTCTTTGTTCTTGAATGATGGCCCATTATCCGAGATTATTTTGGATGGAATACCAAAACGACATATGATGTAATGCAAAATGAACTCCGCAATGCGGGGTCCTGTCGTAGAGGTTAACGGAATTGCTTCCACCCATTTGGTAAAATATTCTGTGGCCGTTATGATAAACGTGTGACGGCCTGACGATGCAGGGGAGATCTTTCCGATTAGATCGAGGCCCCACTACGAAAATGGCCAAGCAGACTGGACTGTCCGTAGGGCCCGGGAAGGTGCGTGCATCAAATTGGCATGATGTTGACATTTCACGCACCTCTTGACATACTCGCAACAATCTCGCTCTAAAGATGGCCAATAATAGCCCATGCGAAGAATGCGCTTTGCGATGGCCATACCGCTAAAGTGGCCACCACATGTACCGTCATGCGCTTGGGCGACTGCCCAAGTGGACTCTTGCTGGTCCAAACAACGAAGAAGAATTCCGTCATAGCTTCGACGATACAAAATGTCTCCTATCAAGACATATTTTGCCGCTTTCTGCTTGAATGTTCGTTTTGCGGCGTGCGTCAATCCAAAGGGAAGATTACCTAACTTGAGGTAGTCTCTTATGGGTAAATACCAGTCCTGTTGATCGGAAACCTCGACAGTATGAACAGCCAATCCCTTTTGAAGTTCTTCCCTAACAAATGCTGATTGGGATAGAACTTGTAAGAATAGCGTTGTGTTGCTATTAATGGGAGTGGGGGAAAACAAAGACCCCAAGTTGGCACGTTTCAAACAGTCTCGAATTCGAAAGAACTTATCCGAAGATGGTTCGATCTGGATCATGTGGACTCCTGGCGTCAAGTCTGAGCTTGCGCGCTCCATCGCGGGTTGCGATAAGGTTTTGACCTGAATGGTTGTTATATCACCGGAAAGGTCTTGCGGGATTAGTGACCCCAAGGAGGCCATTGTGTCCGCAAAATGATTCGATGATCGAGGGAGTGCCTCGATGTCATACCACTCAAGTTTTGCCAAGAATTTGTCCATGAGGGCTTTATAGGCCTTTAGAACTGGGCATTTGCATTGATATACCCCTTTGACTTGATTGACGATTAACAACGAATCACCAAAGATGTTCAATCTTTTGATGTTCATGGCGATTGTTGTCTGAAGACCTAGGAGCAAGGCTTCATATTCTGCATTGTTGTTGGTGCACTGGAAGTTTAATTTAAATGACAGGGGCATTGGAGCGCCCTAGCGGTGTGAAGAATACAATTCCTGTGCCACCACCTTGCTCGCATTTAGAACCATCAAAAAATAAGGTTATGTCGGCCTGAGACTCAGGCTCATCAGAATCTGGCGATTCTGAGACATGGAAGACCCCATCATCGGGTAGTTCTATGACCAGAGGCTGATCGTCTTCAAGAGGAGCCTCTGCTAGTTGATCGGCTATGACTTGTCCTTTTATAGATTTTTGCCCAATAAACTCAATGTCAAATTCCGTCAACAACATGATCCATTTCGCCGTGCGACTACTATGATAAGTACGACTCATCATGTATCGCAATGGATTCTCCTTAGACACAACATACGTAGTGTTGCTCAGCATGTAGTGGCGTAGCCTCTTGGTAGCAAACACCACTACCAAGCGGAGTTTCTCAACGTATGCATAGTTAAGTTCGTAATCGACCGGGGTGCGGCTAAGATAGTAAGTAGCCTGTTCTTTGTGAAGTTCATTCTTCCGGGCTAGCATTGCGCCCAGTGCCACCTCGTAGCCGAGATGTATAAGTAGAACGGCACACCTGGTCTAGGTGGTGCCAATACCGGCGGCGAAGCCAAGTATTGTTTGATTTCGTCAAAGGTCGATCGGCACTCGTCATCCCAATGAAATGTGACCCCCTTGTGCAATAATTTGTTCATTGGTCGGCATTTGTCAGATAATTGCGCTATGAAGCGTTTAATCGATGCGACCTTTCCTTGCAGACTTCTGAGCCGCTTGATAGTGGTTGGGGGAGCCATTTCAAGGATTGCCTTGACTTTGTTTGGGTCCACTTCGATGCCTCTCTTTGAGACTATAAAACCCAAGAGTTTTCCAGATGTGACGCCGAACACGCACTTCTTGGGATTCAGTCCGACCTTATGCTCTATGAGGCGATCGAGAATCTTGCTTAAGTCACCGAGATGATCTGAGCGCAAGAGAGACTTGGCTAACAAATCATCCATGTAATCTTCCAAAGTTTTGTGCATGTAATCGTGGAAGATATACGTCATAGCACGTTGGTATGTAGCGCCAGCATTTTTAAGGCCAAAAGGCATGACCTTATAGCAAAATGTCCCCCAAGGCGTTGTGAATGCCGTTTTGAGTTGGTCTTCGGGATTGATACGAATTTGATTGTATCCCGAGAAACCGTCCATTAGGGAGAGCATTTCGTGACCTCGTCGTAGCGTCTACCAATGCGTCGATGCTTGGCAAGGGGAAATCATCCTTAGGACTCGCTTTGTTTAGGTCTCGAAAGTCGGTGCATATGCGAATCCTCCCGTCGGGCTTCTTGACGGGAACCATGTTGGACAACCATGGCGGATAATCCACGCAGATGACAAATTGTGCATCCAACAGCTTTTGCAATTCGTCTTTGACCATCAAGGCCACTGTTGGGTGCATCTTTCTTAGTTTTTGCTTTACAGGCTTGATTTTCGGATCAAGCGTTAAATTGTGCATGACTAGCTACGGGTCTAGTCCTGGCATATCTTTGTACGACCATGCAAAAACTTCCTTCTTCTCTTTGAGAAGGGCAATATATTCGGCTTGCTCTTTGGGGGAAAGGCTTACCCCTAGCTTGAGAATCTATGGATTCATTGGATCTGTGTCGATGTCTACGTCAGTCGTCTCCTCGACTGACATGTGGGATCCGTCCTCCAACTGATGTGGAGTTGGGATTAAATGGATATCATCATCTGAGTTAAGATCTGCATTTGGAACCTCGGGTCCCTCTTCAGCTTGGAAAATATCCTGAGTTGTCCTTGGTGTAAAATGAAGCATTTCACCAAAAGGCCAAGTACTCGATGGTGACAATGGTGAATTGACGTGATCCCGGCCGATGGCATCCATGTCTAGATGCAATGACCGTGATGGATCGGTCGGATTGCGGATGGGTGCGGTCAAATCAATGGAGATCATGTGGATGGAATGAATTTGGTCTCCGTAACCGCGGGTGTGATGACTTGATTCTTTTAGATGTTCCCTATACTCGGATCCGGCTCTACGGGAACGGGCACGAATGGATCCTCTCTAGGTGCAAATTCATCTCTATGTGTGAAAAGGAAGGCGGGGTCTTCCCTCGGCACTGCCGTCATGATGGGATCTCGAGGTGGACGATGCTCATCTTGAATTTGGAGCCATAGGTCTAACACTTGGTCCCACCTCGCTGGGTCTACGTGCCATTCATGTCCTAACCAGTATACCCATCTGTCCCATTAGATCTTCATGAGTTAGAGCGCGGTGATGTCGTCGCGCATGTCCGAGATAGTCCATTTTCGCCTCATCTTCTGAATCACTTTCATAGATCCAAAATTGTTCATCCTCTTCGGCATCTGTTGCTTGCGACGTTGAGGACTCTTCCTGTTCCAATGAATTAATCTGGTCCCATTGCGGTTGTTCCACTCTTAGTGGAGGGACCTGATTCTCTTGAGACCGTATTGTTTCGTCTGGAACCTCTAAGGGGAACAGCTTCAGAAAGATGTCCGGCAGCCGTTGATGTTCTCTTTGAGGATTAATCTCTCGAACTTTCGCCTCTCTCTAGCAAAGAAGAGGGATTACCGTTGCTGCCAGGGGTGTTTGTTGACCATGGGAGGTAGTCTCCCAATGTGTATTCTCGTATTCGGATTGGCATAAGGACCCAATGCCAATCCCCCCTTGTTGCCTATTTCTAGGCCTTGCATATTTTCAACCAAGATGTCTAATGGCAGGGGATGGTTGAACCCTACCCCCGACTTGTCATATGGCATCTGATATCTTGGTTGGCAAAGGATCCGCATCCCTTGCTCATATCTCGCCGAGCCCGTATCCATGCCAATTGCATTGGCCTAGATATTTTAGGGCAAATTCTGGGTTTGACAAATAATTGATGTTTTCAACAAAAGGCTCTTCGTCCTGCTTCCTTTTGTTGGCATGGTTCGAGACCATGATCAAAGCCCCCATACACAAAATTTGTTTGATTCGGTGGGTAGCCTAGAGGGACGATTGTCCCAATGGGAAGGCGAGGTCTTCCCATGTCTTGCACTGACTCCAATGTGGGGGTTGCCACAAAATTTTGCACTAAGTATTCCCCCAGTGCCCGTACCGGCCATTTCAACAGTGATTGTTGATGATTGGGTGGGAGGAAACGGTAGTCCTTCCCGAGTCCATTCCATGTTTGGTGGTTCAGGAATCTTGGTTTCCGTTGCGTTGGGCGCTTCCTCTCTTGTTATTGTTGAAATTGTGGGCAACCTTTCTTCTAAGGGCTTAACCTCTTCCATGATTTGTTTTCCCTTGTCCTTCTGTTGGGCCATGATAGGTGGCGTTGATGATGAAGGAGCCGATGATGAAGTCTCACCCGGCTCGGGATTTTGCCTTGTTGGCCACCGATGGTGCCTCGCGGTATTGGACCTTGTTTAGATGGATTTAATTGGAAATCCAAATGCGTTGAAGGGAGGGTCGATTGAGGTATGAATTGTACCGCATTGCAATACTTGAAGGGCTCTAAGTCCATTGGGACTACATGTATTTCTCCTTCATAAGCATACTTCAAGCACCGGTGGGCGATCGAAGGGACACATTTCATATCCCTGATCCAAGGCCGCCCTAGCAAGTATATTATAAGCCATTTCACCTTCCAAAGACATGGCACAGTTGTAGGTATTGACTTTTGTCCTACCCGGACCGGCAGAACGACCGTGCCGACCGTCGAGCATATTGCATCATTAAAAGCTCGCAGTGTGTACGTGGAGGCCGTGGATGTGAGAGGTCGGCAGCCTTCAAATGCTTCAAGGCTACAAGTGGTTATGATGTTACCGGACGAGCCAGTATCTATCAAGCACTCTCTTGTACGGAATCCCGTTGACCCGCGCGATAACGTGCGGGGGTGGATCTCGCCATGTCATTTGATATCGTTTTGACCTCATCTTCTCTCGAATGTGATGACCGGCTCCGTACATTGTTTCACATGTCCCACGAAGGCGTTGAAAGAATTTGCCTCGTGGGGTTGTAATTCAATGGCTTTTAAAATGTCCATAAGAGCTTCTCTATGGGGAGCCGATTGTTGAATAAGCTCGTAGATGGACAGCCTAGCCGACGTGGTCCGCAAACTCGCGTGAGTTTGGTTCGTATCGTGACCTCGGGTCTAGGCGGAGGTAACCGCGTTGGGCGTTGTTGAGGATGCGATGTTGCCGGAACTTCCCTCGTAGCTACCTCAGGGGCAGCTGTCGGGTACCTTCTGTTCCTTGTTACTATGCTAATCATTCCCACAAATCCCCGTGTGGGAAGATCTTGTCGCACCTCGTTAATCTGGAGTGGTTTTGTTTGTGCCTCGTGGGCTGGCAAGGGGTCCTTGAATACCCCCATTTGTTGGTTGTTTGGTGCGATGGGGTTGTCCACAACCAATGTTCTCGTTGTCGATCAAATCCCTGGACTAGTTCTTTGAATTTCAAGCACCCATTCAAGTCATGTCCTCTCGCGCCTATGGAATCTACAATACAATTCCTCTCTCTACCCCCTAGGCTTGGGAATGTTAGGGTCTATAATTTGAATTTTCGACAGAGTGACTAAATTTGCCGCTGACAAGCGGTCAAATAAGGAGTCCCTAGACTCCGCATATGGGGTGAAATTTTGCCTAGGGCGACGCGGGTAATTTTGCTCCCGTCTTCTATTATCTCTTTCATAAGCGTGGAGGCACCGCCCGGTAGTTAGCCTTTGAGGCTGCGTTTCTTGCATAGGCGCGGGAACATTTATCGCAACTTGGTTGACTCGCAGCGTGTTGTGGTTGCGTTGTCCCAGCTTTTAGTGGTTTTATTCCACTCTTTCTTCTTAGGCTTGGCAATTGCGCCTTCGCCTATCTTAATCTCTTCTATGACTCGGCTTGCGCCAAAGCTTCTTCTAAGCCGTCGTATTGTCGCAGTAACAATAGACCGTAGATTGATTTTAAGCAACTTTTTGCGAACATCTACGTGAGATCATACATAGGAGGACGGTAGGGTAACCTAGAAAGCAAAGCTCTCCATCGATTCCCGTACGCTGCCATTGTTTCCTCTTCAAATTGCTTGAGGCTCGCTAAATCACTTAGTGATGCCTTCTTCCTTGTGTTGAAGGCAAAGCGTTCAAGAAACGCGTCTACTAATTGATCTAAATTGCTTATGCTGTGTTTGGGAAGTTGTGTGAACCAATCCGAGGCAGGGCCTACGAATGTGGTTATGAATGTTCTAAGCAACAATGCGTCATTATCTTGGATGCCGAAGCATTGGCTTAGAAATCGTGTAACGTGTTCTTGTGCGTCCTCTTCACCTTTAAAAACTGCCAATTGAGGCAACTTGAAGTGTTCGGGGTAAAGAGGTGTAGGCACCGAGGGATGCACCGGATTACCGCGGAGTAGACGTAATGTGGGTTTTTGATGCCCAAGTAGCTTTTGTCTCCACAGACTCCAAACTCTCCAATAGCGCTTGGTATGCATCGGAAGATTTTATTTCTTCCTCTCTTGTTCGCTCTTGTTGCAAGTTACGGTAAACCGGAGGCCTATGGAGGGGTGGCCGAATGGCATCCTTCCCGCCTTGATGGGGAGTTTCAACATATTCCTCTTCTGGTTCATACTCCTCGTAAAATTCTTGAGGAGTCTCTGGGCGAAACCTATGACCCTGATCAAGCTCTTGCTGAAGGTACCCATCATTGTTTTGGGGAGTTGCCTCCCTCTCGAATCTATGAGGTCTTGGAGGCAGAGCTTGACGAGGTCGTGGAGACCTGTCCTACACCAACGGATTACGCCTCTCATACTGTTCAGCTCTTTGGATGCGAGGGGTTGGCCCCCTCTCAGGTATTTCATAGCGTAACTCATCCGCTTCGCGTTGCATGCGCTCTCTATCCAAGCGGTGTCGATACTCTATCTCCTGATGACTTTGTTTAAGCCGCATGATTTGGGCTTGACGGGTGGTATATCTGGCGACAACTGGGTCAATTTGGTCTACCCTATTTTGCTCAGGAGGTTCGAATGTTTCTTCTATGTGTTTACCTCGAGTTTGCTGGTCTAAGGTTTCAATGGGTCGCTTCCTTCTGTCGAGGTAAGCGGTATGTGCTCGAGGTTCTGGCCTCAAGGGGTGATCATGATATCCTGCTGGTGCGGAAATGCAAGGTTCCCACGTTGTTTGTTGCCCTCGAGGAATGCGATGGCTTTCCTCGTACTCCCTTTCATGGGTGTAAAGGGGGTGGGCGGAGTTAGGTCGCCCTATGTAAGGAGCCCCGCGCTCCGGATTTGGTCTTTCTGTTCTGATGATAGGTAAAGAAGGGACGCCATATCCACGTTGCCCCTCCAAATGGACGGTGTGCCCGTCTAACGCTTCATCGCGCGGTGGCCACTCATGCCTAACTTCAAGAGGTGATTCTCTATTTATGTCAAGGTCTACATGTAAGGCATCTTCCCGAAAGGGGCTGCTTTGAATAGGCATACCCCACCGAGGATTCTGAATTGGATTCTTTTGTAGGTTAGACCTATAAGGCGGTATGACCAAATCCTCAGGATCGAAGTGAAGGCGACTTGCGCCTGCTTTTTGTGTACCTTTCGGAGCTTCTGCCCTTGATTGGGCTTGACTACGGGTGTACACCATTGCGGTGCTTCTATGCTATCTAAATAAGTTTTTATCTCGTTTATGGTTTTTTTTTTTGTCTACACTAAGCGGAATTAAGCACACACATTCACAAAACCGTGATTATCTCTTTTAAGGATTAATGGTGTGCCCTAAACCGGTTTAGTGCATTTTGATGTTTTGTTTTGTTTTTGTAGGTTTTGAAGATCGTTTAAATGCATTATGACGGCTCATATAACTCCCAAAATGGTAGCCCCTTCAATATACCAACCAGGCCGATATACCAACCTCTCTATATACCCGCCCTTACGAGAGGGAGACTATAGGTACGTGAGAGCAGAAGGTACGTGGTACGTAGGCGGTACGGAAGGGGGATTGTCCTGTTAATGGCACCTACCATAGAAAACTTATCCTCGCGCGCATGGGAATCACCCCAGCGACACTCGGTCTGTCTTCGTCAGGATTTACGCCTAACAACAGTTGACAATCGAGAAATGGATGCAAATCAAGCCAAGGTGGTGATGAAATCCACCAATGGTCTTGATCAAGGGCTGGGGTCTTACGACCAGCTCCTTGGTTTAAAATTGTTGCGTGAAGTGTGTGAGGTTCATTTTATTTAACGAAAATGAAACAAGCATGAATGACTTTCCCTAAGTATGCAGGATAAAATGAAAACAGTCAAAGAAACAGAAAACAGAAACAGAAAATTTAACAGAGATGATAAAATCCCTACCTCTTCTCTCGCTCGCTCCAGCTTGCTTCTGAATTTCTCGCTCGAAAATCTGCAGACAAAAAATCGTCCCTCGGTGAGACGATTTACAGAACATAAATCGTCCCTGGTAGAGACGATTTTAAAATCGTCTCAGGGTGGGACAATTTCCAGTAAAGTAATCGTAACAGTCAGAGACGATTAACAGTCTGCAAAAAAAAATGTACCTGTAAAACACAAAACACAAAAACCCGATTAGTTTTCTGTGATCTTAAAAATAGGGAACAGGTCCCACCGTGATCGCCACTGAAAGCACGAGATTCCGGGCAAAGGAAACACTAATTATGCAATGTAAGACGAAATGTAACGCTTTAACCTTATGCACAAAAACAAAGAAAAGAGACAATTTGGAAAGGAAAGAAAAGATGTAAAGAAATCACAGCCCTCTTTATTCAAATATCTTATCCTCGGTTACATAGACGTCTCCTCCCTTTTTAGGGGCTAGGAGCGTTAAATTTGTCTTTGTTACAATGTTTGACTTAGTCTTCCTCCTTCCGCGTGCCCACGATTGCAATGGGCGGGCCAAGATGATGCCGCCGCCGATGTCGATGAGTTCTTCACCTCTCGCCGCTTCTCCCGCGAACAAAGAAACAACCAAGATGTCGTAGCACCTCGCCGCCGCTGAAAAGTGTTTGTTCTTCTAAAATCATCAAAAGATGCATGCAAACATTTATCTAAAACAATGAACAAAATGATTCTAAACAACCCTAAAACTTGCCGTAAGACGTAAAATGTTACCAACAGGCCATTGCCACCGAGACATCGGCCAATCTGCTTTCAACCGGAAATCGTCCCCGGTGGGATGATTTCATCTAAATCATCCCCGGTGGGACGATTTCTATCGTAAATCGTCCCCGGGTGGGACGATTTCTTCGTGTTGGGGAAGCCGAACTGACACGCTCCAATGTCGACTCCCGAGGTCTCCAAAACACCTGCAGACAAAGGGGTTATGTAATTGGGGCCATTTTGGGACGACCCAGATGGTCGGATTCTCCCAATTTGGCCTCTATCTTCGGGAATTTGATATCGCCACCTGCAAGTCAATGAAACAACAAAGCGACACAAAACATACTAGAATCTGACCAAAAGTTACGAAATTGCAGCTGTGAGTTAACCAAACATAATAACACAAAATGCAACCTGAAAAAGTAATCTAGAATGCTCTAAAACTTAAAAAGTGCGGGGGTGCCCAAGTGGGCCTCCCACCGTTGGCACTTGATTCCGGTGCCAATCCACTAGGGATGGGCCCAAAACCTCTTAGGATTGGGGGGTCGGCGAATTGGTTGGTTCAGGTGTCCATGTGTTGGATTTGGGTCAGGTTCAAGCTTCCAAAAGCCACCCAACAACCTCCCTTGCAAAAGAGATTGGTGGATGTGGGAAGGTGAACCAAAAGGGATGCAAGTGGGTCTTCAACTCGGCAGCACTTCGTTGCTTGAAAACTCCTTCAACCTGTCTGTCTTGGGTGAGAAAAGTCCCACCTTTTATAGACCCATGGGGTCTCTTTTGGGAGGGAAGCACAAATGCCATGTGTTGGTCATAGGCGCCATGTGGCAGTCTTGTCTTCCCAAGAGGGAGGGGAGTCCTCCATTGACTTGGGCTTTCATAACTGCCCTTGTGACAGTCCTCAAACGGCCTATTTGCCCACTCACACACGCGTGCGAGGCAAGAGTCATCAACTGACTGTTCTGGGCTGCCACTTGGCCTCATTTGTCTTTTTGCCCGTTAAACTTGGAAATCGTCTCACCCAGGGACGATTTCAGAAATCGTCCCTGGGTGAGACGATTTCAAGTTAGCAATCGTCCCTGGGTGAGACGATTTCAAAAATCGTCCCTGGGTGAGACGATTACTAGGCAAAGTGTCTAAGTGTGCCAAATTGCATCTTGACCTCACAAAATTGCTATGAAAGTGGTTAAGACCACTGTTTGACCTCTGAGGGCTGCCCTGGGGCTGTGTTTGTCAAAGCGATCAGTGTTTACAGTCACATAATCAGATTGGTGCTGTTTTGGTGTCTACACTATGAGTCCCTATAGAAACTCAATAAGAACAACAAATGTAAGAAGCAAGATTATATTAGAAAAATATATCAAATAAAGTCATAAGTAGAGAAATTACTAAGAATATAGCAAATGGAACACAAATTATTTTAGATCCGAGGGGAGGAAAACCCTCGACCCGAGGTAAGAGATGAAAATTTTGTCTTAGAATGTAAGGAGAATGAATACCCCTCCTAGACAATGGGTAATTAAAAATATTAGGAAGGATAAGTATTCAAACATTCTTCTTCTACAAGAGACTAAGATTGATAGCAAGAATATTTTAGTAGTTAAGAATAATATCTAGAAAAAGGTGTACTATGTAGCTATATCAATAAATGGAGCCTCAAGAGCCCTTTGGATTTTATGGAACCTAGATTCCATTGATGGGAGTTGTATTCAAAATACTAAAAGGCATTTATAGTTGGTTTCTTCTTTAAAGTATCAAACTTCCATCGGGTTTTCACTAATGCTTATCCTCCTAATTCTATCAAAATTAGGAGAGCACTATGAAAAGATTTAAAAATATTAAGCAGAATACCAATGATCTACCATGGGTGCTAGTAGGGTATTTTAACACTACCCATTCCCCAAGTGATAAAAAGGAGGAAATTAGGATTTTCATGATAGTATTAGCAATATCATTGGATATTGTGATATTATGGATATAGAATTAAGAGCAACTAAATAGACTTAGTATAATAGAAGGATGGGAGACAACTTGATTTGGATTATATTGGATAGAGTTTTGGTGTCTTATGCCTAGATTATGAAGAATAGTAATTCTTCTCTCTCTTTGCTCTTGCAAAAATTAGAACTAATCACAATATTTTTTTTTGTAGTATTAAGAAAAAAGAGGGTTTTGAAAGGGACCCCACAAACTTTTACAAAAAATCCTGCCACTACGACAACCAGAAGTAAACTACAAACAGAAACTCAAACAACAACTACCCAATTTTCCTAAAAAATCTCTAGCAATGAAAAATTGCATGAGAAAATATGAGGAATAAGACTCCTCCAAAACCTTCTGGAAAACACCCAACTTATCAAAAAGATACCCGACACATCACCTCCAGATAGTCCTACCCCTCAACCACCTCCAAGAGGCACGAGAGGGCCACATAAGATGAAAATTGAAAAAACCTAGGCACCACCCACTGTCTTGCTTTAAAACCTGCTCCACCAAACCGTTGGAGGCCCAAACATTTAAAGCCAATAAAGGTATAATATCCAAATATCAAACATACAGACGTGCGAGCATCTCACCCACCCGTTTGGCATTAAAGCAAGAGAATTCAAATTAAAAACACAGGTGGGTTTGAAGAAATCTTGCTCCAAAAAGGATTCAAAAATGAAACCCAAACTGAAATACAAAACCCCCTAACAAATAGGAAAACAAGAACGAAACCAGACCCTTGTTGCACCATGATAAAAGTAGAGAGACTAAGAACACTGATCAAATCCCCCAATAGCTCAAACACCCATGGGAGGAGAGGATTTGAATACATCAAGTCTAAGTTGTCTACTAAAACCCCTGGTGCATAGTCTACCAGATAGGACACTACAAGATGCATTAGAAATGCAAACACTCTTCTTCGGACTTCCCACTTTCCTCTTGGCTCCTGAGACACTTTGAAAGTTCTAAATGCTCTCTGATTTAGGGCCTAGGGACCACTTCACCACCCTCGAAGGGTTAGTCCTGTATTCTAGTGGGGAGGAACATTCAACCATCAGTTTAACACTAACCACCTTCGACTCCAAAATGTTAGTCCCCTGGTTAACCTTAGCCCCATCCTCACCAAGAGCTTCAAATGAGTTTTTAAGCAGAAGGTCAGCCGCTTTCTCCAATGGATCTGGGAAAGGAACAACTTCCAAGTTAATCTCTACTTCCATCAAATCTTTCCCAAATTGAGCCTCAGTAGGTATCTACTTGAAAATAGTATCAAGATGAGATGAAGCCACTGTCTTGTCTTTTGAAGCCCTTTGGGCCCTTTTTTGCCAAAGTTTTTGTTTTTTCTTTAGGGTCCTCCAGACACCATGTTCTACATAATTCGTCCCCTGAGGCGTCAAAGGGATAGATGGTAGCAACGACTTCTTATGTGGATACAAATTTTGGTGGTGGCCATCCAACCCGTACATTTGACAAACCTAAGGTATATTTTCATAAACCGCAGTCTCAACATGACTTTCGACATAATAGACAAGCTCCACTAAAATCAGCAATTCCTTTTCAAGATCCACCATAACACACAGTCTTACAAACTATCGTTGAGCATCCGAGAGAGTAGCCTTGTTAAAAGAGAAAAAATCCTCAATCAACATCGCCACAGCTCTAAAAACACTTTCATACCATAAGAACGAAGGAAACTTAGGCAAGCAAACCCAAACTAGAACCAAATTAATCCTTTGTAAAGCATGATTAAAATATGGTCCCCATTTTCTAAGGAAAAGACTATGCTTTCCAAAGAACCATGGGCCTCCCTCAAAAATTCTTCTAGAATCATATTCACAGGAAATCCTGATTAGAAAGAAATTACGGGGGAGATTGGCAAGGTCTAGACATCCCCTCAGACTCCATCTATATAGTGCCCACCATTTAAGTACCTCAAGGTCTAGCCTCCTACCAGCAAACTTACCAACCAGGTCCCACGAACCCTTCTCCAAAAGAGAATCGACCATTATGTCTGGAATACAAATTTGAAAATATTCTAAAATAACCTCACAGGGAGCAAGCACATCCTCACAAATCAGACCAGACACCGCCTCAGTGAAGTAAAGAGCAGGAGAGGTAACACCAAAATCTTCCACCCCAGCCCCACTCTTTCCAAGATCCCATGAATGAAAAGAAATTGAGTCACCATCCTTACCTGAGCAAAATGGATCTTCCAAATAAAATTCATCATCTTCCACTTATCCAACCTCAATAAGCTCAGCAGACACAGAAGATGCTCCAGAGTACCACATGCTCACTTCGGTATGTAAAAAATTGTTTCTATTATCTGAAAATTATCTAATCACAATATTTTGGTTCTTAATATAGAATAAAGAAAAAATGGTAAGAAGTCCTTTCCATTTTAAAATCATGTGGATTTTTCACCTAGGATTAGAGGAAAAATTTATGGAATGTTGGAATTGTGAAGTTGTTGGAATAGGTATGTTCAAAGTGGTAAAAAATTAAGAAATGTTAAAAACAATATTAAAATATGGAATAGGAATGTTTGCAATAATATTTTGCAACAAAATGAATATTTGATGATTAGGAATTGTTTGAATTATTGTGTGCATGGGAAGGTGGAGATATGATAGATAAATAACAATGTATAATAGAGGACGAGTTGGTAGAGCTACAAGAGATTACAATTACGATTGGAAATGAAGACCTCTCGAATGTGGTTTCAAGAGGGTATGTTGTTTGGTGATTTGGTGTAGTAATACTTTTGTGTACAATTTTTGTCTATTCTATAATTGGGCATGTATCCTTCATGGGATTATATGCATGTGTATCTAGACGCAATTCTAGGTTATAGCCTATGTAAGGAAGGCCTCATGACTATGTAATCTAGTTTTTATTTAATAAAATTTGATCTTTTTTTTTGTCAAAAAAGTAACAAATTAATCAAGCATATATGTTACCTTTATGGAACAAATGTCTTAAATTATAAATTTATAATTTTTTCCTTAAAATGTATGTTATATAACACATATACTTGCATATTTAATTAATTACAAATAATTTTAAAGTCTTTAAATTAACTTAATAACTATATTAGATTTGATAATAATATCTTATGGTGAGACATATAATTATGTAATTAACTACTCTAAAAAATAAACAAACAAAATTAGATATAATTACTGTGCATATTTATACTTCAAATTTAGGGTACTCCAAATAGGAAGTCCAATATTCAAATTCAAAGGGAATAGGATATGTGTGTCCTATAGGATGATAGTTTTCCTCCATGCATAATAAACCTAAAGGAGTGTAGGATAGTATCAAGGTTTTGATAAGGTTCAAATTCACTGGTGTAAGATATGGATAGTATCTTTCCATAAATAATAAACTTAGAAGAATGTGGGATAATATAATGTGATATTCATGTTAAAAATTAATTTACTTTTACTAAAAATAAAAGAAACCAAAAAATTCAAATAACCGTTGACCTTCTATATTTCAACATTCCTACTTCTTTAGAAATTATTATGTCACATTAAATACTTACATATTTATTTAATTCAAAATATCGATATATTAATTAAGCTAAAAAATTAAAAAAATTATGATTTAGAAAATAATAATTGAATTTTCATACTCCCAAAGGTTTCCTTTTTAAGAATTTTTGGCCATTTGAAGCTCTCCCTAAGCCCACGACGTTCCTTTGGTTAGTAGTTCAAATTAATATTCTTACAAAAGAGAGTTTAGAATAAAAAGAGGATATCATAAACCTTTTATATGTGCCTTGTGTCATTTAGGGTTACTTTTTTAAGAATATGAGGATATATTTGGTAGTCCATCAATATTGAAAGGGTTGATGAAATATTGGATTAATTATTTGAAAGATAAAACACTTATATGAAGGATTGGTCTTACAATTATTTGTTGGATTTTATTTTAAAGGAATAAGAGAAATTTAAAAAGTAAATCTCAAAATCATGTCCACATTTGGAATCATACTATTACCTCTCTTATAAATGTTTATAGATATGGTTCTTATCATGGGAAGTCTCAAGTTCTAAAACAACTTGTAACCACTTGGTTATAGAGTTTTGAATATACATGGAAGAGCCTTATGTGACAATGGCAATAACAAAAGATTTCTTTAATATATGGTAAAATGGAAATGTACAAAATTTGAGTTTATTAAAATTAATTTTAATGATATTACCATAAAAATTTGAAAATTGAAGAAAAGTTAATGCAAAGGTATTTTTTGAAACAATAAAGATAAAGTTTTTCTCATTTACTCAAAATCATATGAAACTTCAATTAACAACTATGTAGAGGCTATGACACTTCTTACAAGAATTAGAAGTGTAGTTGAAAAAAATGGAAATATATTTCAATTTAAAAGGATTTACAAATTTCCAAACCCCATAAGGGGGGTGGAGGTCAAGGATCAAATTTTGGGTCTCTTCGGACTAAACGCTTGTCCCTGGTGCTTTCAGCAGTGTAAAAGGTTTAAAATGATTGTGGCATGGTGGTAATAGGGGTGGACTGCGCGAAGATCTGTGTGGCGGCTTCTAGGGCGGACAACGCAGAATACTATGGCGGCCATAAAAGCTAGACAACCTGCCCAAATTCGTGGCGGCTATCGATTCCACCATGTAAATTAAAAAAAAAAAAAAAATTTACAAATTATAGTTAATGTTATCAACAAAAATGAATGTGGGGATTGGAAAAAATAGTAGTAGTGATGGTGTTCATCATCTATTCTTAGATGCAATCTCTTGCAAATGTAAGCATATCTATAGACAAGGGAATTAGGTAACAAATGATTTAACTAATTGAAGTGTTGATTTACATCTTGATGAAATTCAAAATTCAGAAAGCAATTGACTAGGTGAGATTTTTTTTCTTAATGAAAATGACCTGAGATTTGGAAACATAACACTTTTAAAGATGAAAACTATATATAATAAAAATAAATAAATTAAATATATATTTGAAAAAAAATCAAACTATATATTTTAAAAATTAATGTAAAAATAAATAAAATATTATATAACTTATTAAAAAAACCAAAATATAATATAAAAAGTTTAAACTTTTATGCGTTGAATTCTTTAGCATCATCTATCATTAATTTTAATAAAAGACGTTAAGGCGAGGACAAGATAAAAATGACGTGAAAACGTCAATATTGTCGCCTTGTCAATCTATCTTTCTCAGATAGGATTATTAATCTCTTTTAAAGATGAGATTGAATTGAATCGTGTACAACCTTCAGCAAAGAGCTATTTAATCTGTATATTCTATTTAAAGCCAAACAACAAGGGTCCTGAAAATTGTTTACCCAATATCACTGAACAGCATGCAGGACTGCGTATAACGTGTTTTCTATAAAGGACACGTGTAACACTTCATCTGCAACTCACTTTATCGATCAAAGGTTTTACACAGAGCAATTATTGATGATGATGATAAGGTTTGACACGCCAAATGATGATGACAGCTTGTAATAACTAATAATTCAATATATTTCTGTGTATACACATCCTTTTAAATATATATTTGCTTTAAATATAAATATTTGTTTTTAATTGAGTAAATACTTCTTTTATATATATACATATCCGTCCTGTGGATTGAACCCGAGTCACATAACCGATAATACAAGTGGCAGCCCACAGACAGCTGCCCTAGTGGCTAAAGATGGTGGTTGTTTCTTAAGTGGTCTTGTGTTCAAACCCCGTGAAGGTGGTTGTTGATGTAATTTGTAAACGTTCTCCTGAAATATTTGTTTTTCTTAACAAACTAAGAAATTAACATGTGTTTTTTATTATTTAATAAAAAATTTAACCCAGCCAAAACTTTTACATAAATAATTTTAACTACTAATTTTATTTTGATATCACATCATAATAAATCTCAATAAAATCATCTTAATAAAAGCTGAAAATTCAAGATACCATCTTAATCCACACCATATATTCATCTTAATCTGGTGGCCCTCTAATTTCACGAATTCCTTATCTTTCATAACATATATTCATGTCAATCTGGTGGTACATGATTCCTGACGGACTCCTTATCTTCCCATTTTGGTGAATTGTCATTCTATCAATCTCCACAAACCAATAAGAATTGATATTCTGTCAATTTAAAAGAAAAATCTTTAATAATATTTTCTAAAATATCAATTTTTTTTTATAATATCTTTCTTGATATAACATTCCGATGGATGTAAGTGAGATGAAGCCAAGCACTCTAATGCAATTTAAATTATACTTGCAATTATTTGACATCCAGCGTATTAACAGTCTTGGTATTGTTGACTTTAATTTGATACCTTAACGTTCAATGCTGACAACCTCATTAAACTTTATGATTCTTCACAGCCAACCATCATGTACGGCAAGTATTTCATAAATTAAAGACGAAGAATAAGCAATCATTTGTTAATAATCAAGCATGATAACAGTTTCTTTCTTTATTAACTCTTGGCGCCCTCAAACTTTATTTACAGTAATGATAAATCAATACCATTAAATTTAAAGAAGATCGATCCATCCGTCATGGATAGAAGGGGGTGAACTTATAGTTTAAATAATCACTTGCTGCTAATCGAGTATATAAGTTTCTCTGTATTGACTTTGGTTTGAACCGTTGCCCCCACGTTGAAAACTTGACAAAATTTTATCTAGAGTAAACAATCACGTCTACATACAATTATCTATCAGCAGATCACCGCCAAGGCACCCCTTAGAAGGCTGTAATAAGAAACAAGGAAAGTCCATTGTAAGCGTTCACATGTAGATCAGTGCGCTTTGTAGCACACGTATTCTCAAAACAAAAGTCTATGGACCGCAAATCTTATAAAATCTAGGTTTGGACAAATCCCTTTGGTTGTATTTTTGTTCCTCATGGATGGCTTCCAAAATATCTAGAGTCCAACAAGAAGATAGTAATAATGATTAATTTTTTAGTTAAAAAATCTACCATATACCATAATTTTTAATTATTTTATAAAAAAATTAAACAATTATATTGTTCAACGAATTTTAAATCAACATGGTGAAAATTTCTCTTAAAGCGTGATCAATTGTTTTTGGATAGGTGATTAATATTCATTATTTTATTTTTTACTTATTTTTTAAATATCTTTGAAATTAAAAATATTTTTTTCACAAACATATTGCTAAATTTTAGAAGATGTGATTAGAGTTTCTTTATATATGCTTAAGACATTTTAAATGATATGTTGTTGGTATAACGTGTTTTCTATAAATGACACGTGTAACACTCCATCTGCCACTCGCTTTATCGATCAAAGGTTTTACACAGAGCAATTATTGACGATGATGATGATAAGGTTTGACACGCCAAATGATGATGGCAACGTGCAATAAGTAATAATTCAATATATTTTTATGTATACACATCCTTTTAAATATATATTTGCTTTAAATATATATATTTGTTTTTCTTAACAAACTAAGGAATTAACTTTTGTTTTTTATTATTTAATAAAAATTTTAACCATGCAAACCTTTTACATAAATAATTTTAACTACTAATTTTATTTTTATATCACATCATAATAAATTTCAATAAAATCATCTAATAAAAGCTGAAAATTCAGGATACCATCTTAATCCACACCATATATTAATGTTAATCTGGTGGCCCTATAATTTCACGAATTCCTTATCTTTCATAACATATATTCATGTCAATCTGGTGGTACATGATTCCTGACGGACTCCTTATCTTCCCATTTTGGTGAATTAACATTCTATCAATCTCCACAAACCAATAACCCTTTAATCATCTGGACAATGTCCCTCTTGAGAATTGATATTCTGTGTATTTAAAAAAAATCTCTAATAATATATAATAATATTTTTAAAAATCTCAATTTTTTTGATTTTTTTATAATATCTTTCTTGACATAACATTCCGATGTAAGTGACATGAAGACAAGCACTCTACTACAATTTAGATTATACTTGCAATTATTTGCCATCTAGCGTATTAACAGTCTTGGCATTGTTGACTTTAATTTGATCCCTTAACGTTCAATGCTGACAACCTCATTAAACTTTATGATTCTTCAGTGCCAACCATCATGTACGGCAAGCATTTCATAAATTAAAGATGAAGAATAAGCAATCATTTGCTAATAATGAAGCATGATAACAGTCTCTTTCTTTATTAACTTTGATTTAAAATCTTGGCTCCCTCAAACATTATTTACAGTAATGATCAATTAATACCATTAAATTTAAAGAAGATCGATCCATGAGGTGAACTTATAGATTAAATAATCATTTGCTGCTAATCGAGTATATAAGTTTCTCTGTATTGACTTTGGTTTGAACCGCTGCCCCACGTTGAAAACCTGGCTAATTTTATCTAGAGTAAACAATCACGTCTCCATACAAGTGCGACATTAACACTCAAATAAAATAATTGTAGTCCTTAACACAAGTGCAGCCTTTAGCATAAGTTCAACTATGCAACCATTAATACAAGTGCAACATTAACACACAAATGCATTTCTTAAACAATTGCAACCTTTAATATGAATGCAGCCTTTAGCACAAGTGCAACCTTGCGACCTTTAATATAAGTGCAACATTAACACACAAATGTAGTCCTTAAAACAATTGTAGCCCTTAACACAAGTGCAGCCTTTAGCACAAGTGCAACCATGCAACCATTAATACAAGTGCAACATTAACACACAAGTGCAGTCCTTATGTAAGATTATTCAATAGAATATAATATTAAGAAATGCAGTAGCATTCAAGCCTAAAATATCTAATAAAATGCAATAATGTTTGAGATTATCCCACAATATTTAAACCCCTAAAAAAAAATGTAGCAATTTTTAGGATTATCCAGCAATATTTAAACCCCTAAAAATGTAGCAAATTTTCAGATTACCCAACAACATTTTAATCCTTAAAAATGTAGCAACATCACGCGTATAATCCCCAATAAATTGCAGCAATTTTTAAACCATGGAAAAGCAACAATGAAACAATGTATTCAAAAGCCATTTCACAATTATTTCCAAGAAAAATTGCAGCAATAACCTCAAGTATTTCAAAACACTTTCTTGCTTTATTTTCAAGAAATATTGCAACAATCAACTAAAGCATTTCAAAACCCTTTTCATGCTTTATTTTCAAAAAAATATTGCAGCAATAAACAAGCATTTCTAATCCCTGTCATGCCTTATATTATAAAAATATTGTAGCAAAAAACTAAAGTAATTCAAAACCCTTTTCATGCTTTATTGAGCACAATATAATGGTTATTAAAAGTAGAGGATTAATATGTAAGTTCCATAGATCCTAGACAACGTTTTTGGAGATTCAAACTTGGATCAAGCCAAAGTGGGGATTGACTTCAAATTATTTTGTGAATTTTATTTCTAAAGGTTTTTTCTTTATCATCTTTTCTAGTTCAAAAATCATGTATAAAATAATGGATGATGGCCTTTAGGAGTTGATACTCCCTTTATTTAAGACAATATAGTGAGATTTTTTTATTGAGATAGAAACCATTAAAAACAGTATAATGTAGGTTAGGCTTTTCAAAATTCCATATCAACTTATCAATAGGATATTTTGAATAATATAAGAAATTCTCTAGGAAATTCATAGGAAGGACTTTTGATACTTTTGAGGTTATTCCATGCACTTTATATGCTTTATAGCAAGACAACACTAAAACTAATAAGTCTTACTATGAGTAGTCTGAGAATATTGAAGAGATTTATGAAGATGAAAGTATTAGTGAGAATGAAAAAATACAAGAATACCCAAGAAGCAAAAATAAAGAGAAAAAGAAACAGAAAAGGATATTGATATAAGAAAATAAAAATAAATATTAAGTGTTAACAAGAAGTGGGGTTAAACCAAAAAATTAAAAAAAAAATAACAGTGAAAATAATATCATGGAATATTAGGGGCATGAATAAGAACCTAACAAAAGGTATTTAGAAATTTTTAGGTTGTTATAGACAAGATATGGAAACAAGGCAACATATGTTTTAGCCATTCACAATTTTTAATTCCTTCTTGAAAAATTTAAATTTTAGAAGGCATCTATATGAGTGAGATTTTATCACTTAATAAAATTGATAAAAAGGAGTTAAATGTGGAAATTGAGAAGTTTGAGGAATATGGTGAATATCTTTGATAGAAAGGTAAATGAAGAATATCTCTGATAGAAAGGTAAGTTGTATATGGTTTAATTAACTTGATACAAATGTAATTAAAGCAATCTAAAGTTTTCATTTTGTAAATGGGAGTGGTCCCAAATAGAAGCCACATATAGCTTATTATTTATGTGTGTGTGTACATGAAAAAAATATTTGATATAGAGGCAAGTTGTATATGGTTTAATTAAATTTATAGAAATGTGATGAGAGCAATGTAATATTTTTTTTTTTGTAATGGGAGTGGTTCCCAATAAAATATTATATTACCCTCATTAAATTTACATAAGGTTAACTAAACCATATATGACTTGCCTTTCTAATTCATATATATATGAGCACAATCAACATATTACCAAATAAAAAAAAAATATGAATCTTAGATAAGCATCACATGATATGAAATGTTTCCTTAGACATCAAATAGTCTCACTAACAAAGTAAATAAAACTTTCCAACCAATGAAAAAATTGTTGATTTCAAGGGTTTAAATACCCAAACTTTAAGTAATATTAGGTCAATTGTAACCTTCCCCAGTATTACATGGATTTTTTTTTGTATTTATTATATTATTATCTAAGTCATTGATCAATAAGTTATTAAAAGAATCTCCATGTGGTTTTCTTATAGAGGAGTATCCAAGTAAGTCCAAGGTTGCACTTTACAGGAATCAATGTGGTCAATTTCTATCCCATGGATAGGAATGGCCAACCCATATAATTAGCTGCAAGTAAGTTTCTTTACCTCACAATTGGGAATTCTCCTATCTAAAATAGGAATACAATTTTCCCTACTAGCTTAATTCCACATTAAGGTAGACTTATGTTAGGTCTCTTTCAAACCGTACATTAGGCATATACCTTGAGGATTAACGTGTTCCTCATTAAGGATAGAATAATTAATCATGCAATGCTTAACTCTCTCAAATAAAAAATGGGTATCTAAGGGGGTTATCACACAAACCCTCATATACCTTTTAATGTCTATCAGTGTACCTTAATCTATTCAACTATAATCTCTATGATATGAGATAATATTCAAATTCTCCCTTATGATCATTCTTATGGTTAGTCACTAAAGATACGTCTTTAAGTGTTATACAATATTTATCCTTTATATTTTAATTAGGGTTAATTTATGTCATCTAAACACAATTTTTAATCCTCTTTTAAAGATCCAAGTCCTAATATATGATAACTTCATGCCATAATATAACTTTAAGTTGTTTCCTATAATTCCTTGTAACTGAGAATCTCAAAGTAATTTAATTCCTCTATATCAATTTGCAATCATCATCAATAGAAGGATTATTACAATAAAGGAGACCCTATATTAAAAATGCCTTGTTACAACATAATATACATATCAAATGGAAGCCGAATGAATCCAATATTTGCTCAACTCTACTCGAGTCCACCAGTACTAGATTATTGATATTTTGGGATCAGGACAACCGATTACATGTATATGAAAATGCATTCTACGAAATAAGTAGAATGTAACAATTCCCAATTAGATTCAACTAAACACAATATATTCCTCATAATGTAATTGTCTAAAGCATTCCAATAGTCAAAGAGAAGATAGGGTAATTATCCAAGGGAGGTCCCAGGTTCAAATCTCCACCCTACCAAAAAGCTGAATTGGGTATCTAAAATCCAATTGATAATGTTGGTGCGGGCAGGGTTGGGTGCGACCCCCGGGTGACTTTGATGGTGTAGAACCCCCTGTTCATGGTCTCTTAGACCAAGGCAGCCCCATAAGGGGTTTTTCGCTTTAAAAAAAAAAAAAAAAATCTCATACTTTCCTAAGAATGAAATCCACATTTTCATCCTATATAATTTCTCCACAAAGATATACCTTTGAAACAAATATTATTACATTCCACTATAGTTAATGATTTTCAAAGAGAATTCCATAAATTTATTCAAGAATGGAATATTTTCATGCACAAAATAAGCAATACCATTACAAGTAACTCATATTTCTATTACCCAGAAATAGCATTTAAAATAATGGATTCGCTTATAGAGTCACATATCATTCCATAAGTTTATTTCATAATCTATCACTAGATCATATTCTAGATTTGTTTCATAATTAAACCTCAAGGTCACACTATAGTTATTTCATAAATATATCTACTAATTTTTCTTGTAGTCTATAGTTTTCCATAAATTTAGTTTATCTCTTGATCTATCAACAAGCTCATACTATAGTTTACAAGTCTAGCTACAAACAATCTTGCAATCCATAAACAATATTACTCAAGTTCAACTATAACTTGTCTCGTAATCAACCATCAATATTACACTATAGATTAATAAACTTAGCCTCAAATCTATCTCACGAAACACACTATAGATTTACAAAATTAGCAATATATTTGTTAACTAATATTTCGTCGAGATTAAACTATAGTTTCTGATAAAATGTCTCTTAGTCTTTCAACATGACTATTTCTATTTCTTTCACATATTTGTCCCAAAATATCTATACAACAAATTACTAAGGTAAACTCAAATTTTCTCCACAATCTTACCCCAAGGATTTTTTACAAAACTAAACGAAGTTTTACACAAAGTTTATCATAGTTTTGTTTCACAATTTGTCCCCTAAGTTATTATTTAAGAATTTGTGTAGTTCATACAAATTTTACCCCTAAAATATATGTCATGTTTTTTTTAGAATAATTCATTACATGCTACACAAATTTTATCCTTCAAATTTGTCTCCTAAACTTCAACATAATTCATTAAAATTTCACAAATTTTATCCCTAAATTTTGTTTCCGAATTCATTAAGGATACATAAATTTTATCCCAAAAAATTTATCTCAAAATTCATTAAGGATACACAAATTTTATCCCCAAAAATTTATGTCAGAATTCATTAAGGATACACAAATTTTATCCCTAAAAATTTGACCCTTAATATTTAGTAAATATTGTTTCATAATCTCTTGGACGAGTTTCACTATTTTGTATCAATTTGATAAAGATATTATTTTACCAAATTTTTATTAGCAAATTAAATAGCCTAATATGAGTTCGAGTAGGTTTACCCAAATCCTATCGACATCAGCAATCCATGATTTAGTCCATCTAGTGAAGGAAATACAACATAGCCAACTAACCCCAAGTTCATATTGACCAGTAGTCAACTATCATCTCTAGCCTCTATAGCTAGATAGCTGGTGTGTGCTAGCCTCAACCGTGACCAGTGGTCACCTACCAAACAATGGGTATTTCTTATTAAACTCATCCATAGGATTTCATGGAAGATATGTGAGATTACAGACCCTATCATTCGATAACGATGAACACACTGAGACCATGAAGCTAGGGAGATGATATTGGGTGTTATAAAATGCCACTCACTAAAATTGATAAGTAACATTCATGAATCATCTCTCTGTGAGAACTCAGATGTAGATGATCAGCTTCAAATGTGAGATGATAATATAGAGGACTCAACTCCTTTGGAGGAATTATCTAGTCGTCCAGCAGGTAGGGTGAACCGAAGGATGTACAACAGATATAGATATATTATAGGGTTATTTCCAAATGAGTTTACTCATTAATTCAATATTTTATCATACCAGTGAATAGAGGGTTAAATTACCTATGAATTTATTTGGGTTTGAAGCAATCCATCATCTCGAATGAAAGAAAACTAGTTTATTAAATTATTTTTGACAAAATCTAATAGATGCAAGCATGATGGTAGAAGAGGGAGATCAACAACATTCCATACTGATGATATAATGGGGAGGGTTAAGATATAAGAGTGCCTTAACACTTTTAGTTAATATCCACCAGATGGTGATCGAGAGGGTTCCACTGATGGTGCTAGTTTATGATATTTTGATCTAGACCTTACTATTGCATAGGGTTTCTAGGGTCGTTTAACTAGTTTTTAACCAAGTAACATAACTACTAAGACTAAGTTACCTTTATAGACCTCAAATGCATTCAAATAAATTTTATGCCTAATAAGTGACACACGACCTTCCTATTAGACCTTACATATGGTAAAATTTAGTTTATAGAACTCCAACTATATATATATCATGAATTATAGCTAATACTGAAATGATTCACAAACTTGTAAGAAAATAAAAATTAAATTTACATGAATCACATTAAAATGAAAATAAATAGGGATATCCCTTCGACCTATAATATTTGCAAAAGTTCCAAACTTTTCTTCCTTTTCTTGTAAGCCCTCCTAGCCTTTTTCTCCCCCTCCTAATATCTCATGGTGGTTTTTTATAACATTTTGGAGATACCTTTTCAAATGGTGAATGACAAGTTAGGTAATAACTTGTTTTAGGGGTCATTTGGAAGTGTAGACCCACTACGGTGGTGATACATACAAGGAGGAGGAATAGTGTTTTAGAAGACCTAAGGGCATGATGATGCATGTAAGGTGGAGTAATAGTGCCTTTGAAGACCCAATAAGGTTATGATCTATATAAAGTGAAGTAATAGTACCTTAGAAGATCCAAGGTGACTATATAATAATTTTTTTAATTCCTTCTAGTGCCTTATGAGTCCAGATTCCTTTCCCATGGCACTTAGAGCCAAAATGTTCCTTCCCTAAAAATTTTAACTCCTCATTAATATGCAAAACATGCTAATAATTTAATTCATATGTAATCCTCTTTGTTTTTATTATATATATTTTTCTTCTAACGTGCATTTTTCAAAAGCATTAAATAAATCATCACAATTTTCAAAACTCTACAAATTTCCAATACCTTCTAAGACTTCACAAAAATAAACATTAGTTTCCTTTTTCTTTGTCAAGCACAAGGGTTCGATCGAGGTGGGATGTGACATACTCCCCCCTTAGACTAAATACAGTCCCTTGTGTTACCATAGTTAGCAAGCATAAAACATTAATACATTTTAAAAACATAGAAAAGAAAACAAATAACCATAATTCCTTTAGCATTTTGCACTCACAAGAAGCCATGCAACCTCATTATTCCACACCATTATTTTATCTTGTGGATGGTCTCTTTAAGATAGACTCACTATCACCATCCAATCCAGGAGACTAGTCTCAAATATTGGTGTAAACATGAGTAAATAATGCACTTACATGCAAGTAATAATATGTGTTACCCATGAGTTGTCTTCATCATCCTTTTCCTTCTTCCAATAGCTCATTCTTGGTGGTTGAGTAATTCCTTCTTCCTATGAGAAGAGCAACTTCTTCCACCCACGAGAACTCTTGGACTTGTGATGTAACAAAATATCAGCAATATCATATTCTTCAAGAAATAAATCATCTATACTACATGAACTAATATTGAATCATCCATCAATAACTACTTTGCATGGTGAAACCAATGAAGAACATAATCTTATACTGAGAGGGGGGTGAACAGTCTAAGATAAAACTTTTTACTTTTCAATCCAAATAATAAAAACAATAATATCACAGAAATAAACAATTCATATATCATGACACACATGAGAGACATGATTTAACATGGTTCACCCAATGTGGATTACATCCATAGAGAAAATATTCCTTATAAATTTTCTCAATGAATCTTTTGGAAATTAAAATCCTATTACAATGTTTATGGACCTCTGTCCAAAGGATACACCAATCCCCTATGCTCAAGTTTATGGATCTCTATCCATAGGAGACCTCTGCCCACACTGCTCTGGTTTGTGGATATCTTTTCATAGGAGAAATCTATCCCCTCTGCTCTAGTTTGTGGATCTCTCTCCATAGGAACTCTATCCCCTCTACTCTGCTCAACTCTGACAAGCTTTACTCTAATATAATCTAATCACAACACTGATCCAATATGCTCATAGTACTATCTTAAACTTGCTCACAAGTCTACCTCTAAATTTCTCACAAGTCTACCTCAAACTTGCTCAAACATCTACCTCTAACCTACTCACAATTCAGCCTCAAACCCACTCAAAATTCTACCTCTAACCTAATCATAATATTTTCTCAATTATGCTCTAATACATGCTCATAACTACTTAAAAAACATTCTTAAAAATATTTCACAAAGATGCAAAACCTTTTATTCAAACCTAGCACAAGTAGTTCACAATCTCTAGGAAAAATATCTCAAACTCTTTCAATAATATAAGCATAGATTATTCTCAAACTCCATCCCAAATATTTCCAAAAACATTCCACAATGAGCACAAATCCTAACTCAAATGTTTCCAACAATGCATACCAAACAACCCTTTTATTTCCACCTTATGTTCCAAAACATTCACTTCAAAAAAATACTTTAAACAAATAATGATGTGCTCATACCCCTTAACTTGCTCTTATGGAGATATGTCTTCAAAACCTGTCTCACAAACAACTAATTTTCTAGTGCCACTTCAAGGGTTAGATTGCAAGATACTTTCTCAAAACATCCACATGATATTTCTTCTCAAAAAGATATGCTCAATGAAATATGAAATTGATGTTCAATCACTCTTCTTTTGTTCTAAAAAATTAAGCATTAATACTCAACAAAAACTTTCATATATTCCTTTCACCATGCAAGAGTTATAATAAAATGTGAAGCAACTTATGAAACCTTATTACTCCTAATATTGCAAAATAAAATTCAACCCAACAAAACCACAAATTACACACATGAATTTTCTTATACACCTTATACCTCCTACTTAAAATAAAATATTTCAATGCACCTCAATCCTTCAACAAGACCATAACATCATTTATTTCATTCACCATACATAGAACTTATCAAAACTCCACACTATTCCCTTTTAATTCAAAAATAATAACACCACATTGTCCTTTTAATCCAAACACCAAAAATAAAATAATCACCTTATGACTCCCTAAGAAAGTGCATACCTTAGCCTTAGTGAATAATTATTTCATCAAAAATTATTGCCCCCTTGTTGTAGCCATCATGATTCGAACTGGCACTGCTTGCTGTCTCGTGCTCTAGCTTTCGCTAGGCCATCGCATGGGCTAACCACCCACATGAAATTAAATTTACATGTTCAATGATTTATTCCCTATCTTCAACATAAAATATCTTTTCAACAAAAAAAAACTCCCTACCTCCATCGTGTCTCAAACCATTGACCTCCCTGCTATAACATCTTAGTACCAAGGGATCTACCATCTGGACTAGCTGCCCAGATGGGATTTATTTTTGCCATCACCACACCTTATCCCGAATTTAACCTCAAAAAGTATTTCTTCTTTGTCCTTTCTCCCATGTGACCATGAACAAAGTGCATACGACTTTCACAAATTTTGCACATTTATTGACCAGAATTTTTGCATACCATAACAACTTAACTTTACAATAAACTTTATGTCTTATATATGCATTTACCCTTTGAATATTCGATGTCAGTGCTTGGGGAGGTATTTATAATTTGCAACATTAGAATCCACACTAAACCTTTAAAATTATTATAATAATTAAATCTAAAGTAGATTTAAATATTATAACTTATATTTTTACCTTTGGGCCCTTTTACTCATTTAATTTTTAATTATTATAATATTTTAAATCTTCATAGATTTAAATATTATAATTTATTTTTCTCCTTTTGGGCCTTTTCTTTTGGATAAAGTCTTTGCCACCATAAAACATCTTCCTTTTTCTTTTGCAAGTGCCACCATGGTAAAACCATTAAACCTTTATTTTCCTTGACATAAATGATAAATAATGTCATCAACTTATGACATCAACGAAAATAATATACTCAAAATTTCCAACAATCTCCCCATTTGTCATTTATGGTAACCCTTTCTAAAAATTCTTTTTCAACCACTGGATTCCAAATCTTCTCCCCCTGAGAAACTGCTCCCCCTGATTGAATGCTCTCCCTTACTCAAATATCTCCCCCTTTCACATCAATGGCAAAGGGACTCCTTTGGGGCTAAATATAAGACTCTTAGCTCAGCCCCCTCCCCACATCCTCTCCTTGAGGTGATTAATTTTGGGGTGGGAGTAAAACTACTCCTAATTTCCTTCTAAGATACTCAAAAGTTTCCTTTGGAAGTGGCTTAGTGAAAATATTTGTAATTTGTTACTTTGTAGTAACATAATCTAATTTTACTTTATTATCCATCACCTGTTCTCTCAAAAAATGATATTTGATTGGAATGTACTTGATCCTTGAGTGCATCACTAGATTCTTTGAAATGTTTATGCCACTTGTATTATCACATAGTATGGATATGGGATGATCATGCTCTATTTTGAAGTCCTTTAAATTTTGATTCATCCATAACACTTGTGTACAACAAGAAACCACTGCAATGTACTCTACCTCTACTATGTATAAGGATACTGATGCTTTTTTCTTGCTTAGTCAAGATACTAAACAATCTCCAATAAAAAATGCTCCTCCACTTAAGCTTTTTCTATCATCAATACTGTCTGCCCAATCTGCATCTGTATATGATGTAATAGTAAAGTTATCACCTCTGGGATACGAATTTCCAAAATCCTTAGTCCCTTTTAAATACCTGAGAATTCTCTTTACTACCAGTACATGTGTTTCCTTTGGTGTTGCTTGAAATCTTACCACTAGTCCCATTGCCTGCATTATATTTGGTCTTATAGCTGTGACATATAGTAAGCTACCAATCATAGATCTATACAATGTTTGATTTACCTCAGGAGATTCATCATATTTACTCAACTTGCATTCTATAACCATGGAGGTACTTACTGGTTTTTAGTCCTCTAATTTGAATTTCTTCAGTATTTCTTTTATATACTTGGTTTGTGAAAGAAATACACCCTTCTCTGATTGTGAAATTTGTAATCCAAGAAAGAAGTAAAACTCACCAAGCATTGATATTTCAAATTGATTTTGCATACTCTACAAATTTATGACACATATTATCATTATTACCTCCAAAAATGATATCATCCACATAAAAAACCACGATTAATAAGTTATTTCCTTCATTTTTTATGTATAAATTATTGTCAACTATTCCTTTTCTAAAACCTTGTTCCTTAAGATATGTATCTAACCTTGAATACAAAGCTCTAGGATATTGCTTTAGTCCATAAAGATCCTTCTTTAATCTGCATACATAATTTGGTTTATCAGTTAGGTTGAACCCCTCATGTTTCTCAATGTAGACCTCTTCTTCCAAGACGCCATTGAGAAAAGCTAATTTTACATCGATTTTATATAATTTGAAGTTTTTAAAATTTAATAAATCTAAAAACATCCTTATAGCCTCAAGTCATGCAATAGGAGCAAATGTTTCATCAAAATAAATCCCTTCAACTTGTGCATAACCTTTGCATACTAGTCTTGCTTTATTCCTGACTACCTGACCATCTTCATTTAACTTATTTTTGTAAATCCATTTAGTGTCAGTTACATTATTTTATCTTTTGGACATGGTACAAGTTCCCAAGTCTCACTTTTTTCTATTTTATCGAACTCCTCATCCATTGACTTGACCCAAAATTTATCTTCTCATTTTAGACAACAAAGAAAGATTTGCATGTTCACTTGTTCCTATTATCTTCCTCCTTGTTTGTCTTTCATCTAGATTTCCAATAATCAAATATCTTGGATGATTATTTTTCACATACCTGGATGGAGTCTTAGGTGGTGTTCTTTGTGTTTCCTCTTATTATGATTCTTCACCTATTTATTCTTGGCAACTTTCTTCTTATTGATATACAATTTCTTGATTTGGTTCTTTTGACCCTATTTGTTCATCAATTGTTACATTTTTACTTTCTATAATTGTATGTGTCCTCTTATTATAGCATTTATAGGCTTTTCTCTTAGTGGAATACCCAAGGAATATACCCTCATCACACCTTTATTCAAACATGCCCAAATTTTTCTCTCTTCTCATCTAATGTAGCATTTACTTCCAAAAATATTGAAGTACTTCACAACCTTCCAAATATCATATGGATTTTATGATGATTTACCCTCACCTGAGCTCTATTGATGATATATACTGATGAGTGTTGTCAATTATTCATCATTTAATCATTATTCTTGTCAATCTAGGGTTATGTCCAATGGTTGTATACGATAGGAAAGTGAGGTAGTTAAAGGATCAGTTCATTCAGAGGAGAGATTTATTGGTAGAGCAGTTAATGTTGGCGGTTTGATGTTAGCTTTAAATACTATGAACTAAAGTTGACTCCTATTTACCTTTACAGAAATAAAATTGCAAGAATTCAAATTTTCCAGGAAAAGGAAAACTACTTAAATTGCAAAATTTAAAATGATAACAATGAAAGGATGCAGAAATGGAAATAACAAAAATAAAACTTGCAAAATTGAAAATCACACTTGCATGAAGTAGAACCTAATTACAATAACATAATTTAAAGGATAGTAATCAAATGTTGCAGAACTGAAACATCAAGAAATTCTCTGATGCAAATTGGAACTGTCAAACTCTAAAACTACTAAAAAATAGGGAATTTCATAAAATGTTGCGGGATGCAAGAATATATGCTAAGTGGTTAGATGAAATGCACACACACTTACTATATTACAAATTATCACATGCATTTAAATAACACAACTGAAAATGTGAAATAGAGTTAGGGTTTTGCTAATTTGTTGCAGCAAGAAAAGAGCAGAAAACCTATCAATGTTGTCCCTTCTCCTGGGTTTGGAAGTGGCCCTTGCTCCATGAACAAAAATAAGGTGCAAATTACATATCCTAAACTAACTAAACCTTACACTAAACTTAGAATTCCAACATAGATGATGAAATTGCACCTTTTATTAAATCTGCAGTAGCATAACAATGTAGGGGAAACCTACATAATACTATTCTACTACAGTACAATGCTACAACATTTAAACTTCTACTATTTTTCTATCCTCTAGCTCCTATATTCTCAACCAAATGGGAGCTATATTATTTATACTAATGTGTTACAACATTGATAGGATTTTGTGCTACTATGTAGGGCTGCTACAACTATTGTAGATCTGTTTTCTAGAATGCAGGGATTTGTTCTGTTATTCCTTATCCATTCCTTATGTTGAGCTTCATGAATTGAGGGACAGGTGTTGGGAAGAATAATGGTATCCCTTAAATAGCTACAACCACCATTTACCACCCTTCTACTGATGTTGTAGGTACTTTTGACCAAAATTGTTCTTACTGCGTTCATTCTGGGGCTACTCCACAATATCAGGCAGGATAACAAATTTTGTGCTAATTAATGCACCCAAAGGCATAGGAAAATAGTTGTGATGGCATGAATAGTCTCCATGATTTCCTAGAAGACTTATTCTATCCTTTACATGAGCTGGAGTGGACCAATTCCAAGCCATGTTGTATATGTACAGTTGGTTGGAATTTGAATGGAAAATTTCCTATTTCTGCACAATCAAACTATTTTAAACAAGTTTTGGCACCTTTTTGGCCATTTGAAATGGTTAGACAATGGTGAAAGCTAATGAAATGATTTCAGAACTAAATACATATCAACACTTATTATTACAGCTTCAAATAAATCCTACTTTGCTTAAAAAATTCAGCTAAAATATGTCATAAAGTATAGAAAAATAGTCAAAATAGAATATATGTTCTTTACCATTTAAAACATGTAAACACTAATACATAATGCATTCTATGACCATAATTAGCATCAAAAAATAACATAATTTTTATCAAATAGTTTATCAAATATCCAAAAATGGTCAATGAATGAGGCAATTTTTTGGCCTCATCATTTTCCCCCAACCTATTATAATGCATGTCCTCATGCATTTTGTGAAGCCACAACAACACAAAGATCTATGTCCAAATTTTGTTCTTCATAACTCAATTTGAGCCCTAGAACCTTATAATATCCTTTTATTGCTTGTATTTTCTTGAGCCACTCCTGGAACTGCTCATATGATTGGGGATCATTATCAAAGAAATATGGAACAAGGGTTATAACATTTGGCAGCATATACCTCAAACCTACTCAATGATCTTGCAATTTGTGGATGACCTGCATTATGCCTTCTACTCTTCTTCTAGACCACAACAAATTTTTGGGTGAGATAGGTTCCTTTTTTGAAGTGATATTGGTAATTCTCCCTACCTGTTCTTACAAGCTAATAGAGCATTACCAAAATGCTAGTTACAAAAGACCTAAAAACTCCTAATACAATCAGTAAGATTGCTCTTATATACTTCTCTAATTTTATGTTCCCTCATCATAATGAAATGTTGGTTTATGGATTCCCTATAATTAGTATGGTTCTGTCTTATTAGTAACTCAGCTTTCAACTCCATTTCCTTTCTTGCCTTTTCCCTCCTCCCAATGAATCTAATTTTGCACTAGAGATATGAAGGCTCTCAACTAGATATCTCCTATAAAGATGTGTGGTAAGAAGGTTCAATTCTCAGGTAAGAATTTATGCAGAATTAATTCACAAAGAAGATATCTTTGTTCTTCTGGACTATGCAGATATGTTTCTACAAATTCCTCAATAGTGTCCAATTTGTAAGGAAGTTTGGAAATAATCCTCATTAACTGCCAGTGGAGGTATTTTTCTTTTAGGATCAGAGTATAAAATCTTGTAGGCCTTCTGCACTGAACTAAGTACTCTATAATTTGGCACATATCCTGTATTTGTTCCTGTAACTTAGTTATATCTGCAGTTTGGAATTCTAGCTTCTACTTCAAAGGTTTTAAGGCTGAAATTTGTGCCTCCATTTGCTGACACTACAAAATCCAATGTGCTATGTGTATCGCTCCAAATTTTTCGCATCCCTACCTTCAGGCTATAGGATCCGCGCCCGAAAGGAGGATGGGAAAAGGATGGTGCGGTACCTCGGACTGAGAGGACTTTGCGAAGGTCCCGCCTCTCAAGGGAGGTGTATTTTGGTGATTTTTCGACGGATGGTGGGTTCACCAGGAAACATTTGGCGGCAGTTTCCACGCCTAGGTTTTGGAATGTGTTTTGATGTGTTCGTTTTAATCTTAAGCATTCAAGTCCTAGGTTTGGCCGAATGAATCTAAATTAAACTACATGAAAATGCAACTTTCATGAACACAACAAACAGATTTGAAAGCAAAAAATAGAGAATTTTACAGAATGACAATGAAGAATACCTGATCCGGATGTCTGAAGAAGATTCTGACGTTTGAAGCGATCTGGATCGCCTGTAATCTGACAGAATCGCCTGCAATCTGACAGAATCGTCTGAAACTGACAGAATCATCTGAGATCTGATGAATTCGTCAGACGAATTCGTTAGAGACCTGCAAAATAGAAAATAGATGCAAAATACAAGAAATTCTACTGTGCTAACAGAGGCAAATTACACCAAATAATAAAATGAATACTGAGCAATAGTTTAAAACAGCAATCCTAGCCAATTTTTGTATTTTAACAACAAATCATGAACTTAATGTGCAATCTAAGCTAAATGGGTGAACTCCAAATGCAAAATAATATAAACACTGAGTAAATGATCTAATTTGCAGGATAAAATGACAAAGAAAAGGTTGAGAAAAGCAAACTCCGTGCACTCGATTGCCTCGATGTGGACTGCAGTCGAGATCGTCTCGCATCGACACGAAATCGTCTCGCATTTGACGGGATCGCCTCCGATCTCGAACAGGTTCGTCGACGACGATGGATGCCGGCTCCGACTGAAAATCAGTGATGTACCCGCAACAAAATTGCTATGGGACTAGTGCAAAAGCAAGATTAGGATGTTTTGACGCAGAGGGAATCACTTTGCAGAAAATTTCAGCCAGGGGTTGGGGAGGGAAAATCTTAGAGATTAAATAGGCTTAGGGGGAGTAGTTAGGAGGTTGGAGATCATCCCAATTTGGGAGATCTCCAACGGGGGAGGGTCCCAACGGCGCAGACACGCTTCTGCCCAGATTGGAGACCCGTTGGAACAGATTCCAACTATGCAAATTCAGTTTTGCGACAAGATCGTCTGGACGTCCTAGTCCAGACGAAATCGTCAAATCTGGGACGATATCGTCTGATCGGCGACGATATCGTCAAACGGTCAAAACAACCTCTAAAAATGGCGCGGAAAAGGGGGAAACGGATTTCCCGACGGTTAACGAGCGGTTTGGGAGGTTAAATTTGAATTTAAATTTATTTACTAAGGTGAATGTAAATTTTATAATTTTATCGTGCCAATTTTAGGGTGCTACATTTTGCCCCCTCTTTAGCGAATTTTCCGAAGAAAATGCGTTAAAGATGAGTTCTTCTCGATCTACGAGAAAGCAAAAAATTATTCCCATTTTTAGGCGACGATTCTTGGTCGAATCGTACGACGACTTACTATGGTGCCCCCTCCGTGTTTTTACCCAAATCGAACGTTTGAGGTAAAAACGCGGAAAAGCAAAAAAATTATTGTTGAATAAAATTAAGAAAAATAGGGTAAAACCCTAATTCATTTTTACTGTTCATTTTTACTGTTTTTAGAGCTCTGAAGCAAAATGGTGGAGACAACGCACAGATCGACATAAGTCCGACGCGGTCTACGGGTAAGAGTCTAAACTTAGTTTAGAATGCTTTAATTTGATTTTTACATGCTTTTTAGGTAGATTTTAGATGAATTTTGAGCATCGCGGCCGTTTTTGGGCCGTCGACGTCGTCGGGATGAAATCGTCCCGATTTTGACGAAATCGTCTCAATTTTGGCAATTTCGCCCGAGACAATTATGCTCAAATTTGGGACGATATCGTCCAATAGTGGGCGATATCATCAATTGCACAAAATTGAATTTTTAATTTGCATTATTGATTACTTGAATTATTGATTAATGATTGTTTATTGTTTATGTTGCTTATGTTGCAGAGAGGATTGCTAAAAAGCAGAGAATGGAAATATGGAGGATTGAGAGATGACTTGGCCGCTCTGACACAGGCAGAGCGAGATCTGCTGGCACAGGCCGGCTTACTGCATGTGGCAGAGATGCCACAAGTATCCACAGACATGGGGCTTCTAACAGCCCTAGCAGAGAGATGGTATCCGGGTTCTTCCTATTTTTGGTTACCGACAGGGGAGATGGCTCCCACACTAGAGGACGTATGGAGGATTCTGAGAATCCCCATACAAGGACGGATGATCACTCCTACGGCCAATCAGGGCCACGCTATGGGACGACTATGTGGTGACCCGAGCTTCGCCCTGGAGAAGGGCGAAGTGAATATCGAGGCACTACGCCAGATGCCTGGGGCATCCAGACTCACACGAGTACTAGCTGGAGTGGTTGGTGGACTTCTGCTGTGCCACCAGAGCGGATGCAGGGTACCATGGATGCTCGCAGATGTGATCTACGATATGCGGGACCATGGGTACAGGTTTTGCTGGGGCAGCTTTGTTCTATGCCGGTTGTACAGGATCCTGTATGGGGTCGTGTACAAGGGCGGGCGATGTCTGGTGATGACATCGCTCCTACAAGTTTGGTGCTGGGAGCACATTGCAGTGCGGAGGCCGGTAGGGCTTCCACTGACAGGGATTGACGGGGAGAGGCCCCGAGTCTTCTACTGGTGGCTCCGGAGAGGGTCACAAGGCGGATCGACCCTCCGATGTCCCGGAGACTACTGGATGATTTGGTCCTAGACCAGATCACCTGGAGACCATGGAGAGGGCACCCAAGGTGGGCCGAGGACGGACAGGAGCTGGCTCGCATCAGTGATTCTGTTGGCTATGGATGGAGAGAGGAGAGGTGGAGCTCCACCGCTATGACCGAGTTTTGAGATAGTTCGGTCTACAGCAGGGGATCCCATCTCTGAGGGATTACGAGTTTTCCTGGACTGTCCGAGATAACACCACGGTTAGCGGGGCTCCTGACATGCAGCGCTTCTGGAGCCAGGACGCAGACGATGCCCCCATCCAGCCAGTGGATGGGGACGACACAGGAGTAGCCGATGGCTACGATGCCTGGTACGTAGGCATCCGCCCTCCTGGATGACGAGGGCACAGGGTCCGATCCATGCAGTTGTGCGTCGGATAGGGAGGCAGTGCCAGGCAGCGATAGAGGCGGCCCAGGGTCACGGTGGGAGGGAGCAGAGGAGGCCACAGGCACAGGAGAGGCCACGACAACGGGAGAGGAGGGAGGAGAGACCCCCATCTCCACAGAGAGAGAGACCACCATCGCCCGATAAGGGCAAGGGTGTAGACACTGGGGAGAGCAGCGAGACAACGACTCTCCGAGCTGAGGTTGCCCGCTTGCGGGCTCAGGTGCAGACACTACAGGATGAGGCTACATGGCTCAGAGCTCGGGGGAGGAGCGAGCACTCGAGATTTAGCATGCGCTATCACCCAGATCACTTTCTATCAGGCTCTATACTACCAGGCGGTGCCAACGGAGCAGAGGGTGCCATTACCAGCACACATTGCAGAGCCTGTCGTGATGGGGTCATCTAGGACATCATCACGATCGGCATCCAGGACTCACGGCACCACACGGACTGCGATGGGGCCACCTCCTCCACCTCAGGGGGGAGGAGATGAGGGCCGAGAGCTCGAGGGGCTCTCGAGACACTACACGTAGGGTATTTGATTGAGTATGCCAAGATATGGATTGTGGCATACTAATCTAGCTGATATGATGTACATATATATTTGTGACTATATATATAGATGAGATATTTTTGATCATATGACTTATATTGTGTTATGTATTTTTATGATGCTTTTAGATGTTTTAATTGATTGATTTAATAATTCATTGAGGATTCATGTAATTATGTCGTTGGAAATATTATAATTTGAATGTCATGCTATAACATTATAAATGAAATAATCTGATGTAACAAAGTGGTTGTTTGTGATGCAATGTGATAAAAATAAAGACTTCTAACAATAATTTCAAAGGACATTGTCGCTATTATAGACCATTTCATGGAGTCGCTGCTCACTCGGTCGTCAAGCTAATCCCATTTATAGAAATATTGTTAAAAAGGAAAAGAGTGCTTAAGAGACTGTCTTAAGACTTTAGTGCAATAGTGCAAATGATGATGATGATGATGATTGGTTTTGTTTTCAGATTTTCATGAAAAATATTATGCATGAAATATTGTTTAAAATGATTTTTGCTAGGCATAAATTCCTAAGTGTGATAAAATTTGTGAATAATTCCTTAGGAATTATACCATCATTGCAAAGTTAAAGGTTGACATAATGACATGAAATAGTGATAACGTGTTTGCTTTTGAAAAGCAAAATTTGTGTAAAATGAAGTCATATGGTTTTCATGATTTTGAAGAAATGGGGAATAAAAATTGTTACAATGGTTTGCGCTAGGCATAGAATATGTAGGTATAGACTTATACCATCATCGCGAAAATCCAAAAAAATAGTTTTATTGCATGGTTGATTTTTGATGAACAGAAAAGATGAAAATGAGGACTTGCGCTAGGCATAAAATTCCAATTTTGGTTTTGAAACTATACCATCGTCGCGAAAGTCAACCAGATATATATGATTTGATTTGTGTAATTTGGAAGAAATTTTTGATTTTTCTAATTCTATAGTTGTCTTTGTGAAAAATAATTGTACTTGATTATTCCAAACAAGTTGCAAAAATAATATTTCAAAGTATTTTGAAGACAAAAGTTAGATTTATAAGGAATCCCATGTGCATATGTGCATTCATTTCCGATCTTGATTTATCATAATGATACACAAAATCTCTCAAATACAAATGTGTGTGCAATTGCATTGTTCATTTACCAGCTTTGAGCAAGATACTATGATACAAGTGATTTGAAGAAACCAAATAAGTGTGCATTAACCATGATGTAGATGCATATAACCATATTAGACTACTATGTAGGTCGGATTATCAAGAGCTAGCTAATCCATAAGCAGACATAGGTCTGTACAAAAGAAGGTCGCTAATGTGACAGACATATCGCCACGCTAGGAGTTACCCAAGGCCAAGCAGGTTGGGCACAAACCACCTGTTATGGGGCTTACCTCACAGTTTTCAAATAATTGAGAATTCCAGGGATTCAAGCTCATCAACCCTTCTTTTCTTTTCAAAGGGTAGGGAAAGGGATTTTATTGCTTTCTTGCTTTCTTTTGAACTTTGCTTATTTTTCTTTTTGTATTTCTTTTGCTTGATAATGCTTGGAACATTGCTGAAATAACATTTTTCTTTTCTCTTTTTTTTTCTTGAACTTTTCTTTTCTTTCTTTTTCTTTGCTAGGGATACTTGCTCGGATTAGTTGTAGAGCAAGGGATTTTTATTCTGGGTAGGGGTGAGCTTGTCCTTTTGCCAATTCTCAAAGATTCTAGACCATGTGCATGATAGGATAGCAGGGGAAACTTTTCACTCAAGAAATCAGTTCTACTATGTAGCAAAACATGGAAATTACAAATATAATCATTTTATTGTGGAAAGATGTGCGTGGTTTAAGTAAATAACAAGATCAATTCTCTATGCTCAAACTTTATTTAATTGAATTTTGTGAACTTTGATATAAGAGAGATTAGTAATCATGCCAAATAAAATCAAGATATTTATTGTTGTGAGTGTGCAAGTGAGGGATTCAAAATAAATGCTAATTTATCCAAAATAAGTTGAAACATATAACTGCAATAATTGTAAGAAAATATATATAAATGATTTGTGAGAAAGTTTTTGAGAATGTTGACTCTCTCTTTCTTCTGTATATTGTTTTGGTTTCGAAAGAGTCAAGCATATTGTTGTTTTTATATTTTTGAGCAAAAAATTTAACAACTGCCTTAAACAAATGCAATAGATAGTTTTTGAAGATTTTTGGAGATTTATGAATGTTTTTGGTGTTTTTGAATAAATTGAAAGAAATACAAGATAGTAATTTTGAACAAATATATACATGGATGAAATGACCAAGTTTATGCATAGTAACGTTTAAGATGCAAAATATTCATGGGTTCTTTAAGTTCTTTACCATCTAAGGTAGATAATTTATATGCTCCTCGATTCAAATTTTGGCAATAATAATGTATGGTCCAAGCCAGTTGGGCTCAAATTTACCTTTAAGTTCTTTGGTTGCATTTGTATTTTTTTTGATTTTCTTTTAAAACAAGGTCGCCAATCTCAAAGGATCGATGACGAACTTTCTTAGCATATGATCTTTTAAGCTTGTTTTGGTAAGCACGGAGATGCTCCAAAGCATTGATGCATTTTTCATCGAGGAGTTCCAGCTGACTGAGTCTGCCAGCACGATATTCATCTCCTACTTCGGTATCTTGAAGTAGCAGAGCCAAAGAAGGAACTTCCAATTCAAATGGAAAAACTGCTTCAAGCACCATATACCAAAACAAATGGTGAAGTGCCCGTCGGGGTTCGAACACTAGTTCGATAAGCCCACAAGGCTGGATATAATTGAATATGCCAGTCACGGCCAGTTTTATTGACTAATATTTTGAGAATTTTGATTAAAGTTTTGTTAGAAGCTTCTGCTTGACCATTACCCTGAGGATAATAGGGAGTGGACCAACGATGTTGAATCTTATATTTTTGACATAATTTTTTAACATCTTTATTTTTGAAAGGAGTTCCATTGTCAGAGATGAGGTTGGCAGGGATTCCGAACCTGCAAATGATTTGATTAAAAATAAATTTAGAAACTTGTGTGCCAGTGCAAGAAGCTAAAGGCATAGCTTCGACCCACTTCGTGAAATACTCAGTGGCAGTTATGATGAACTTGTGTCCATCAGAAGACACAGGATTGATTTTGCCAATAATATCCAAGCCCCATTTAGAAAAGGGCCAAGGAGATGAAATAGCCTACAACTCTTGTGCAGGCGCATGGACAAGGTCAGCATGTTTTTGACACTTGTCGCAATGGCGCACATACTCATGTGCATCTGTTTCCATGGTAGGCCAAAAGTATCCTATCCGAAGGAGCTTTTTAGCAATGGCACTACCACTAAAGTGTCCTCCACAAGATCCATCGTGGGCTTCACTCAAGGCTGATTTAGACTCTTCTAAGTTTAAACATCTTAATAGGATACCTTCAAAAGATCTCCTATATAAAGTATTGCCAATTATTACAAATCGACTTGCTCGTCGACGTAATAACCGACGCTGGTTTCTATTAGAATTAGCAGGGAAAGTCCCATTTTGGAGAAAATCAAATATGTCTGTATACCAAGGTTCAGGAGTAGTTTCATTGATTAGAAACACATCCAAAGGCTCTAAGCATGACTTATTTGAAGCGGGTTCCTGGAGTCGACGAATAATGATAGTGGCGTATTCGCCGCCTAACTCCAAGGGCAGGAGAGATGCAACTGCGGCCATAGCATCACCGCACGGTTGCTAGTTCGAGGAATAGCTTCCAAGGTGACTTGATCAAATAAATACATTAGTTGTAAAACATAGGCCTTATATGGGCACAGTTTATCATCTCGGGTTTGATAAACTTCATTAATTTGATTTATAACCAATTGGGAATCACCAAAAACTAAGAGATTTTTAATTTTGAGCGCTAGAGCAGCTCGTAATCCAAGGATTAGAGCCTCATACTCAGCAGTATTGTTGGTGCAAGCAAAGGTCAGTTTGAAGGACAGAGGAATAAGATGTTTTTGTGGAGATATTAAAATAATACCCGCACCAGCCCCACTCATGCATCGGGCGCCATCAAAGTATAAGGACCATTGTTCAGGATGGTCTGCCTCTAATTGGAGGCATTCATCTGGAAACTCGATGATGAGGGGATGAGTAGACTCTAAGGGTGCAGCAGCTAATTGATCTGCTATGATTTGACCCTTAACATACTTTTGTCCTATGAAGGTGAGATCAAACTCGCTTAGAGCAAGAACCCACTTGGCTGTGCGACCCGATAAATAAGGTCGACTCATGAGATATCTTAAGGGATCATATTTAGCAATGACATAAGTTTTTTGGCTAAGCATATAATGTCGTAATTTTTGCGTAGCAAAAATGACTGCTAGACATAGTTTTTCCAACGCGGTATAGCGGGTTTCATAACTGATGAAGGTTCGGCTAATGTAATAATTAGCACGTTCTCGCTTTTCATCATCAAGTTGAGCTAACATAGCTCCTAAGGCATAATCGAAGCCGAAATATATAGGAGAAATGGGCGATCAGATTTAGGCGGTGAAAGCACCGACGGATTAAGGAGATATTGTTTGAGAAGTTCAAAAGCTTCTCTACATTCTCGTGTCCCAATTAAAGGGGACATCCTTCTTAAGGAGTTTAAGAAAGGGACTAGTTTTATCCGCCAGCTTATCGATGAAGCGACGGATGGCTTGAAGCTTACCTTGTAAACTTCGTAATTCAGATATATTAGTAGGTGCGGGCATATCGGTGATGGCCGCAATTTTGAGAGGGTCAATTTCGATACCACGTAAAGAAACTAAAACCCCTAATAGTTTGCCGGACTTAACTCCGAATATGCATTTTGCTGGATTTAATCGAATGAGATATTCTCGTAATCGATTAAAAACTTTCCTTAAATCATCTAAATGATGATCTTCAATAAGAGAGCGAGCTATGATATCATCTACATAATCATGTAGGATATCATGCATCATATCATGAAAAATGTAGGTCATAGCTCGTTGATAAGTTGCACCGGCGTTCTTTAAGCCAAATGGCATCACTTTCCAGCAAAAGGTACCCCAGGGGGTAATAAAGGTTGTTTTAGCCTCGATCTTCAGGAGCTATCCTGATCTGATTATAACCGGAGAATCCATCCATTAAGGACATCATCCCACTTCCGGCAGTGAAGTCAATAATTTGATCCATGTTTGGAAGAGGAAAGTCATCTTTAGGGCATGCAGCGTTGATATCTCTAAAATCGGTGCAAACTCTAACTTTGGTAGCTTCTTTCTTGGTGACTGGAACTACATTTGAGATCCATTCAACATAATCAATAGCTTGTATGAAGATAACATTCAGGAGTTTTTCTAACTCCCCTTTGACTAGCAGAGCCACTTTGGGATGCATTTTTCTAAGTTTTTGTTTAACCGGTTTAGCATCCGGATGGACCACTAGATGATGCATGACTACGGAAGGGTCTAGACCAGGCATATCTTCGTATGTCCAAGCGAAGACATCTTCATACTCTTTAAGAAATGCGGTGTATTGTTCTTGTTTTTCTTGACTTAGTTCTCGCTCCAATATTGATTATGTGAGGATTGTCCTCAGTTCCAATGTTAATTTTAATGACATTTTCTACCTCCATGTGTAGATCTCTTTCAAAGTTAGGTGGGGCGGGTGACACGCCCAATTCTTGTAATTCTTGTAAGGTTAATTTAGATAATTCATTCTGAGGGTCAGTGGCCTCAATTTGGGCTATAGTTGGTATAGAACCATCAAAATAAAATCCGTTGTGTAGCATCTCTTCAACAGAGACATCATGGAAGATATCTCCTTCCAATTCTTCATCGGGGTCAGCAATCATTTCAGGGTATGCTATGGATAGCATGTTGCATGAAAACGACTGATTATTAAGAGGCAAATCAACATGCCTATCCAAATAATCTTGATAGCATATGAGATGATCATCATCCTCAAAAGGAAAGGGTTGACCCTTACTAGGAAATAGGCCCACACCACAGCAGGTAGGCCACGGTTCTACCTCGAAAGGTTCTTTCATGCCATTTTGGAAAGGTCCCAAGCCTTTCCCTTTATATCCCATTTTAAGCATCATGGGTTTAGCTTTAATATAATCATTGGTAAAATAGCACCGAGCGTATCCCTCATGATGAGTTTTGATATTCCGAGGGATTCTTCCCCAGTCATATCCTTTATAAATGAAGGCACAACTCCCAACTTGGTAAGTACTTCCCAGAGGTTGTGGGAGGCCCAAAGTACGAGGAGATGGCGGTAATTTATTTAAAAGGTTTGAATCTTGCATGAAAGCATTCATTTTTTCTGATATTAAGGTTGTAGATAAATCTGGTAAAAGTTCATCAGAAAGGGCATAAGATGTAGAAGGCTTATTACCTATGTCTTGAGATGTGGAAGGGATGATAGATGTGTCTAGAGGTTTTGAATTTGTAGGGGTAGTAGTTGAAGAATTGGTTGTAGATTTGAAATCTTTTTGAGGTTCTAAAGTAATTTGTTTAGAGGGTTGTTGATCTATATAGGAGGATGAAGTTAATGGAGGGGAACTAGGTGAAGTTATGGGTTTATGTTTCACAGTTTTAGATGAAAAAGAAGAACTAGAATGTGTGGATGACAGAGCCGGGCAAAATTGCACTCCAACCGGTTCTGCCAAAGCACACATATCAAAAGGTCTAGGGTCACCATGAATAGTGACCAACTGATTTTTGAACTCAAATTTAACACATTGGTGTAAAGTTGATGGGACCGCTCGCATGGCGTTGATCCAAGGGCGACCCAAAAGTATATTGTACGATGTCGGGCAATGTACAATGAACACGGTTGTTTCTAGGGTTCTAGGACCAACTTGCAATGGGAGGGTAATAACTCCACATGTTTCTTGTGTTTCGTCATTAAAAGCTTTGATGATCATATCGGTTTTCTTCATTTCATCACTTCTAAAGCCAAATCGTTGGTAGAAGTCAAAGGTGCAAATGTTTAGAGATGAGCCATTATCAATCAAAACTCGTTTGACAACTACATCTCCAATTAAAGCAAGTAATGTATAAGGGATTGTCCTTATGTAAACCGTGTTGTGGGATATCTTTATCCCGAAAGTCAATACAATCAATCTCTCGAGTGATGATAGTATTGGCCATAGCTTCAAAGTTGAATGTTTTGAGGCACCATCATTTGACTCAATGTAAGCATCAACTCATCCCTATGGGTGGGAGAGGATCTTAATAAATCTAAGAGGGAAATTCTGGCCGTGGTATTAGACAATTGCTCATTAATGTCGTAAGGGGGTTTAGATTGGATATTAGGAGCATGATTCCCTTTATTAGGGTTTTTCAAAACGAATGGAGCTGATCCATCGTTCTGGTTTGATTCTTGTTGAGAGTTTTGAGCTTGTTGTCGAGTAACGACTCCAATGGTACCTACAATGTTATAGTGAAGACGTTGAACTGGTCTCGGTTGAGCATTAATGGCTTGTTCATTTGAAAGGAATATATTAGAAGAAGGTCGAGTAGTGACTCTTCTAGGAAATGGTTCTTCCGGGAACCATATCATCTCGTGATAAAGTTGAATAGGATCTGATTCATTTTCAGAACTATTCGATTGGTTTGAAGTAATGTCTACTTCACTTTCACTATCCGACTCTATATCACTAGAATCGAAGTTTGAAAATTATGTAAGGTCCTGGTCGTAACCAAGGATAAGGTCGTGTCAAATATTTGAGGATCCCGAATAGGTAATTGTCCGCTAATGGTTCCTACATATCGGGTAGGAGGGGGAACATTATGATGTTCGATTTGATTGGCTACCTCTTTACCATGTCTTGGTAAAGGGTGTTGAAATATGTCTAGAGTTTGATTGGCATTTTGATTTTGATTTTGGGGAACAGTCTTTTGAGTATTATTAGGAGGGTTTTGTTTAGGTTGGAAGGCTTGCACTTCCATTTCATTATTGTCAATCAAATCTTGTATTTTATGTTTCAACCTTTTACAGGCGTTGGTAGAATGTCCAGGTCCTCTATGGAAATCACAGTGCAAATCAGCTCTATATCCGGGTATAGTTGGGTCAGGTTCCCGGATGGCTGGCAATTGGATTAAACCTCTTTCGAGCAGTTGAGGTAAAATAGTTGACAAAGGTTGGTTTAATCTAGTGAATTCTCGAGGAGGCTTGTCAGGAGGTTTCAATATGAATTTTTCTGTTGTCTTCGTTGCATTGATATTAGCAACATTTCTGCTGTCAGTGACTCCGTCACCGACAACCTGTTTGTTTTTATATTGATTTCTAGATGTTTTCTCGTCATCCTTCTTCCTAAGTTGGCCTCTCCTAATGAGGGCATCTTCTACTCTTCGAGCTAAATCTATAGCTTGATCGAAGGTAGTCAAAGTAGCTGTTGATAGCTCATAAGAAAGTTGTTCTTGTAAATTGTTGATGAAAATGTCCAACATTTCCCTATAGGGTAGCACAAAGTGCAGTTTTCCTGTCAATTGCCTCCATCTAGCTAAGAAATCGGCAAAGCATTCATCCTTATCTTGTTTTAAATTGTATAGGTCTTTAATAGTTACATGCCTCTCGATGTAGGCACTAAATTGATGGACAAATGATTCAGCTGTTTCTTCAAAGTTTCTCAAAGAGTGAGTGGGCAATTGGTAGTACCACTCTAATGCCATTCCACCTAAACTTTTGGGGAACATTTTTAGTAATAGCAAGTCGTCATGCGATATGTCGTGACATGCTATCCTAAACATGCGAAGATGCTCTATGGGATCTTCGGTTCCTTTATATATAGGCAGAACAGGCATGGGAAAATGTTTAGGATATGGTTGAGCTACAACTATGGGATCCAAAGGTTGACTACAAATCTCTCGATAATTATACGAGGGACGGTAGGGATCTATTTGGTCCATACGTGAAGCCAATTGTTTCACCATAGCTTCCAAATTACTAGTTTGCCCCCCATATTGGTTTGGTAGGGCATTGACATAAGTGTTATGGGCATATGATGGAGGAACATGCAGTGTTAGATGCCATGTTACCGTTGTGTAAAGTATTGGTAGGAAAAGTATTATGGAGGGATTTTGAAGTTGGATGATGTTGTATTTCGGATTGTTGAAAATTTGTATTTGGCTTTGTTTTAGGTTTCTGTTTATTTAAAGCATTTTGTTCAATAGTTTGGCGGAACAAAGTAGTGAAGGGAATTTTCTTTTGTGCGGGAGTGATTTTAGGTTGAGTAACAAGTTCCTTAGGAGGTTGGGTAACCTGTTGTTTTGACATGCTTTGGGCTATAGTGACCATATCCGTATTGGATGGTCCACCCTTGTCACTTTCTTGATCAATGAAAGACAAGGGATTAGTCTGCATATTGCATATATATTCCATGGCTGCTTGAGTTTTACTAATTTGCCCTTTATCAAGGCGAATTGCCACATTAAGGTCATCAATGTTTTCCATGAGAAATCTCTTGAAATGCTCTGCATTGTCAAAGGCAATAGCTCCATTTGGAGCTACTCTAGGGGATGAGGATCCATCCTCTTTAACATTTGCTTCTTGTTCCTTATCTTCACCTAAGTCTTCATCTGATTGACCTAGAGTTTCTCCTTCCGGATTTGTATCTCCAAGAAGGACATTTGGATTTTCAGTTGTATCTTGTAACCAATCTTCTCCTTCCCCTAAAGTTTCTTTACCATTCCTAAGTTTAGGCATGGTGCTAAGTTTTGATTTCAGCAAATATATATATATATATATATATATATATATATATATATGCAACAAATTAAGAGGTATATATTTACTATATACCTACTATAATATTTGAAATTGAAATGTTTAAGTTTTTGCTAAGTTTTTTTTATTTTTAATTTTTTCTTTAATTTTTTTTTTTTGAAACAATATAATAAAGACAACAAATAACACAATAAATGCACAAAATAATAAGACTGAAAGTAAATGAGCTAGTTTTCTATGAATAACTTATGAATATCATTAATAGGTTCAAGTTGTTCAGGAGTCATGAAATGTTCTTCTTCAAATTGAAAGTTTTCTTTTAAGAATTTGATGAAAAGGGCTATGGTAATATTATCTGTCTCATATGCTGGTTGATAGAAGTAAAGTCTCATGGCAATACTCTCGATATAACATAGCACGAGGAACTCTATTCCATATTCTCCCTATCTGTAAGAACAACCTCTTGGTCTTCTACAAGGCCTAGGAATTGGTGCACTATAGCTCGTGTCTTCGAGGTATTCCTCGAAGGTGAACAACTTTGAAGATACTAAAGCTCTCCTATAGGCTAACCATCTATGGCAGGCTCTCTGAAGTTCATGATAAAAAACTAATTGATGAGGATCCAGGATTCTATCCAAGACTAGCCTCTTAATTTGCTTAAGTTGTGTGGACCTAGATGAAATGAGACTAAGTCTCCTATCAAGTTCGTTCCACAAGAATTGATTTCTACTTGTTTCAGGGATATTAAGGACAGAATTAACTTCTATAGCTGCCAATTGATTTTCTACGTTTATAGTAACTCGCTAACCTCTTTTTAGGAGCTACCATCTAAACATGACTTTAAACCTTAAATGTTTTAAAATGCATCTAAGTTTTAGTTGTTCTAATTTTTTTTTGTTTTTGTTTTTGTTTTTGTTTTCAAAAGGTTATGATGCATTCACGTCGGGTTCACCAAAATGTATCGCTCCAAATTTTTCGCATCCCTACCTTCAAGCTATAGGATCCGCGCCCGGAAGGAGGATGGGAAAAGGATGGTGCGGTACCTCGGACTGAGAGGACTTTGCGAAGGTCCCGCCTCTCAAGGGAGGTGTATTTTGGTGATTTTTCGACGGATGGTGGGTTCACCAGGAAACATTTGGCGGCAGTTTCCACGCCTAGGTTTTGGAATGTGTTTTGATGTGTTCGTTTTAATCTTAAGCATTCAAGTCCTAGGTTTGGCCGAATGAATCTAAATTAAACTACATGAAAATGCAACTTTCATGAACACAAGAAACAGATTTGAAAGCAGAAAATAGAGAATTTTATAGAATGACAATGAAGAATACCTGATCCGGATGTCTGAAGAAGATTCTAACGTTTGAAGCAGTCTGGATCGCCTGTAATCTGACAGAATCGCCTGCAATCTGACAGAATCGTCTGAAACTGACAGAATCGTCTGAGATCTGACGAATTCGTCAGAGACCTGCAAAACAGAAAATAGATGCAAAATACAAGAAATTCTACTGTGCTAACAGAGGCAAATTACACCAAATAATAAAATGAATACGGAGCAATAGTTTAAAACAACAATCCTAGCCAATTTCTGTATTTTAACAACAAATCATGAACTTAATGTGCAATCTAAGCTAAATGGGTGAACTCCAAATGCAAAATAATATAAACACTGAGTAAATGATCTAATTTGCAGCATAAAATGACAAAGAAAAGGTTGAGAAAAGCAAACTCCAGGCACCGATTGCCTCGATGTGGACTGCAATCGAGATCGTCTCGCATCAGCACGAAATCGTCTCGCATTTGACGGGATCGCCTCCGATCTGAACAGGTTCGTCGACGACGATGGATGCTGGCTCCGACTGAAAATCAGTGATGTACCTGCAACAAAATTGCTATGGGACTAGTGCAAAAGCAAGATTAGGATGTTTTGACGCAGAGGGAATCACTTTGCAAAAAATTTCAGCCAGGGGTTGGGGAGGGAAAATCTTAGAGATTAAATAGGCTTAGGGGGAGTAGTTAGGAGGTTGGAGATCATCCCAATTTGGGAGATCTCCAACGGGGGAGGGTCCCAATGGCGCAGACACGCTTCTGCCCAGATTGGAGACCCGTTGGAACAGATTCCAACTATGCAAATTCAGTTTTGCGACAAGATCGTCTGGACGTCCTAGTCCAGACGAAATCGTCAAATCTGGGACGATATCGTCTGATCGGCGACGATATCGTCAAACGGTCAAAACAACCTCTAAAAATGGCGCGGAAAAGGGGGAAACGGATTTCTCGATGGTTAACGGGCGGTTTGGGAGGTTAAATTTGAATTTAAATTTATTTACTAAGGTGAATGTAAATTTTATAATTTTACTGCGCCAATTTTAGGGTGCTACACTATATCCTCATTATATTTTTTCATTGTAACTATTTGTGGGGGCCTTATGATTGATTGTATTTTTAGAGGTAAGTCCACTTGTATACCAATTTTTGATGTGTTAACAAAGAGTAGATCTACTTGTACTCCAACTTCTATTATTTCAATTTGAGGTGATTCAACTATAATTAATTCAATATATAATTGAGGATAATGTATATTTACCTGTTCTTGCACTTCTCCCTGTTCATTGGCCTCCTCAGTTGCTTGTGATGTTTGTACCCCTTGTAAATTTTCAAAATATTCTGTAGAAGCTCCTGAATCTATCATGCTAACATCCTACTAGAAGATTTGTGTTGTTGTCTCTTCTATTTCCACTCCTCTGATGGGTGATTCTTCCTCAGGTAGGGCTATCTCCCTATGATCTTATGCCAATTATAACAAAATTTTGGCTAATTAATCATAATAATCAAATTTTGTAGGTTTTTGCTCTAGAGTGGACAACCGAGTCTTTAGTTTGTTCACTTCTTCCTGCAAATCAGCAATAAGCTTATCTTTTTCTATGATAAATGTTTCATGTTGTTCAATCCAACCCATTTGTGTCTTAATGAAACTTTTAGCAGCATGTAACTAGGTTTGCATATCAGGATCTTCCTCTTCTCTTAGTGATTCTTTTCCAGAATTAGAATCTTCAGAATCTGAATAGTCAACAAGTGAGAATATAGGTATTTTTGTATCTGTGATTGTTGTCTCTACATCCAATTCTTCTAGATCCATATATACTTCCCCTGATATTTCTTCTGTAAATTGTTCTACAAGCACTTCCTGCTCCTACTCTATATTTAATTGTTGAAACAATGGTGTCACTTCTTCATCCACTATTAATTCTATTAATTTTTGTTTTTGAAGTCTAGAAGACCTTCGTAACCCCATAGGAGTTTTTTTAACCCTTTTTGGTGACTCTGGAACAAATTATGATGATTCTAGAGCAGAACCTACTTCAAGTGTTTCTTTCTCTAGCCGCCCTTCCTTTCTTGAACTACTAGGCTGCCTAATAGGTTATGTTGAAAAAATAGTTACATTCTAAGAAAATGTAACTCTCCTTCTTTTCCCACAATACGAGAATTAGATTGTTTTTCACTTTGATTCCTAGTCCTAGATGATGGAGGTCCTTGTGGTGAGGAGGGGATTTCTTTTTCAAAGGATTCAATTTCAATTTTAGGTTCAGATCTTGTAATTTCTACTTCATCTTCATATTCAAACTTCTCACCTTTTACCTCTTCCTCATATTTAGGTCTTTCACTCTCTAATTAATTATAGGTAGAGAAGAACCGTTCAAAACTCCTAGTTTTTCCTCTAAAGTGATGTTTGTAGATGATCTTGATGAGCTCATGGTGTTTGGGAGACCCTCTTCTTGCTTGGTACTTTTTGGCCATATTTACCAGTTCTTGATATAAATATAGAGGAAATTTTATCCTAAGCTCAGGATTTGAGTTGTCATAGCGTATATGGGTTAGAATTATCATGTGATGTCCATATAGGACAGGGAATTACCCATCACAGGTTAAAATCCTAATGATCCATATTGCAACTTCATCTCAAGGAAGCTATAAACTTGTTCTTTTGACCCCCCTTGTAGATATTATTACTCAATATAAACTCAATGGGCCTATCCTCATCTCCCTGAACTGGTTTACTAATTCATTTAAAGTATTCTTGCTATATTTACCAATTTTAACCCCATGCAATGGCATTTCAACAACTTGATTGAGAATTTCGAGGCTTACCTGGATTGTCATGCCGCTGATGTGAATTTTATTGTTGCAAAAGGTGTTTGAAAACTCAGCAGCCAATCCTTCTGAATGCCCATTGAACTTGCACAAAAAGGGCAAAAATCCCCCTTCTATAAAAATACATAGTGATTCAGGATCTCCCTGTAGGAAATCTGCATTTTCTGGCTCAATTCAATTCTTCTTACCCCTCATTTTTAATATTCATGTGTTCTATCTCTTCTAAATGTCAAAATACAACGTCGTTCTTGGGTTTGAATAGAATTATTTTCAACTGCAGGGCTCAAAATGGTTCTGGGCTATGAAATTAAATTTTTACAGCATCGAAAAAATGCTTCAAAATGTGTTGGAACATTTGGAAATTAAATTTCCTTCTCCTATCTCATGTGGCAGACTCCTATTTCCATAGGAACATGATCTACTATGTTTGATTAAATGATTATGATGCGTTGATGTGGCAGTCCTCTATTGGTTGGGTTATGGACAATGTAGAAACCTTTCCTTTTTCCCAGAGTCTTTGTAAAGTGTGCCAAATATTTTGCATATCACGAAATGTGTGATGATTCCCAACAACCTCGTTTCCATTATTATGTTGGAAACCTATGTCTTAAAATTTGTGCCATAATTTTTCCTTACTCTGAACAATAGAAATTTTATTGTGATGCCACATGTCGTTTCATCCTTATTCTTACTCATTCTTGAGTCTTTATTAAAGTATGAACATTCCTTCATTCTGAATCATATGTTTATTTTTATTCTGAATTAGTTCTTGTCTTTTCTCTTTTTTTGGGTTCCGAAGTTATTATCATTCTGAAGTTGTAATGAGTACCATTTATTCCGAAGCATTATTATGTTGGAACATTTGAAAGTCATGGATAAAAGTTTTATGCCCTTTTCACATCTTCCATTGACTAGATGGATAACTTTTTGAATTAACCTTATGTATGCCTCATATACTAACTAGGGATATTATACACTACATACTACATAACCATACCTGATATAACCTAATATAACCATTTACAATTGTACAGTGGTTATTTCTGCTGATTCTCAGCTAGCTGCTCTATGGACTAATACAGGTGCAATTTGAAAACAGGTGAAACGGTGATTGTGATAAAATATGGAATAATGATGGTGGGTACAACTGGTAAGTCACTAAGGCAAAAATACTGAAAGACCGGTTTTCATGCAAGCCTAATTCAGAGGCGCCTCAAAGAGGTTTTCACTTTCTGAATTTATTCATTTTTTTTTTCATTTTTTCTCTTTGTTTTTTTTATTGTTCTTTTTTATTTCTTTTATGTTACTCTGCTGAGTCTAGTGTGGAAGAAGTGTTTTCTTCCAACATGTATACATCCAAGTTCTCCACTTTCTTGATATACTCCTCCTTTGATAGTGGTTTATGATATATCTAAAGGTGATGTCCATTAACCACCAATTTTTATCGTGAATCATCAATGGGTGAAAGGCAAATATCTCCATTTTCAAATACTTCCTCAATATGATATGTTCCAAGCTACCTAGTCTGTAACTTTCTAGGATAGTCTTCATAACGTGAGTCAAACAACAAAGCCCAGTCGCCTTGCTAAAACTTCCTCTGTCGAATGTGACTATCATTCCATAATTTTTGTTGTGGTTGGATCATATCAGTCTGGTGTAATGCATCCTTTCGTAGCTCATCTAATGCATTGAGCTATATAATTTAGTTAGTTTGTGCCTATGACAAATCAATACCTACATCCAAAGTAGTTCAAAGAGTTAATAACTAAAATTCAATAGGCAAAAGAGGCTTTTTACCATAAACCAATTCATATGGTGTGAATCCAGTAGTGGATTTAAAAGTAGTGTTGTAAGCCCAAATTGCTTCAGGTAGTTTTTCCATCCAATTCCTCCTATGGGAAGCTATGGTTTTGGTTAATATTCTCTCTAGTTCCCTATTTTTTACTTCAACCTAACCATTGGCTTATGGATGATAAGGTGATGATTTCCTGTGCTTGATTTCATATAGTTGAGTGAAGGCTTCAACAACTCTTGAAGTAAACTAAGGTCCCTGATCTATGGTGATGGATTGTGGGGCCCCAAAACACACGAAAATATATGAATATAGGAAATCAACAACTTTGTCTTCTTGATCATACTTAAAAGCATGGGCTTATACCCATTTGGTTACATAGTCAGTACATACCAAGATATGCACTTTCCCTTGGGAAGGAGGGTCAATGGCACCTACAAAATCTAGCCCCCACCTCTCGAATGGTTATGTTCCTATTTGAGGTTGTAATGGCATTTCACTAGTGATGGTAGGTTTTCCCATCCTTTGGCATGCATCACAATGTCCAACATACATTTTCACATATTTATGTGAATATGGCCAATAACAACCAGTACCTAAAATATTTTGAATGGTGCTCTTTATTGAATAATGTCCTCTTGATGGTTCATCATGACATGCCCAGAGGATATCATATACTTCATCTTTGTGGATACACCTATGCAAAACATGGTCAGGACTGCATTTGAAAAGTAAACCTCTTATCCATTTGAAATAAGAACTTTGCTTGATTAACTATTTCTTTTTTTTAGGATTAAAGTGAAGAGGAATTTTTCCTGTAGCCAAATAATTAGCTATATCTGCAAACCATGGAGACTGCACATAAATAGCAAACAGTTTCTCATCAAGAAATGCATATTCAACCAACTCTCTTGTATCTACATTTTGCAACCTTGACAAAAAATCTGCAACTACATTATCTTTTCCTAGTTTATTAACTATAGTGATATCAAATTCCTGCAATAGTATTAACCAGTGAATAATTCTTGCACTAACCAGAGGTTTATTCATCAAATATTTAATGGTAGCATGATCTATATGAATTAATACCTGATATCCTATGATATAGTGTCAAAACTTATTGATAGCATATACTACAACTAATAATTCCTTCTCAGTAGTAGTGTAGTTCTTTTCAACTCTTGTCAAGTTTTTACTGATATAGTAAATGGCATAATGTTACCCATTGTCAATTTTTCCTAATGCAGCTCCAATAGAAGTATTGGAAGCATTTGTTTGAATATGGAAGGGCAATTCCCAATTTGGTCCTCTCAATACAGGGGGAGTGGTTAATTTTTCTTTCAATTCATCAAATGACTTTTGACACTCAGTAGACCAAGAAAATTTAGAATCCTTCATTAGTAATGCAAACATTGGATTGGCTATGGTACTGAAATTGGCAATAAATCTACGATAGAAACCAATGTGTCCCAAGAAACTCCTCACATCAATTTGAGTTTTTGGAGGAGGAAGGTTTTTGATGACTTCCACTTTTTTAGGATCAACCTTGATCCCATAAGAGGAAATATGATGACCAAGGACAATTCCTTCCTCCATCATTAAGAATCATTTCTCAGTATTAAGAGACAAATGGTATGTTTCACAATGTATTAAAACTTTTTCAAGTTATTCCAAAGTATATTCAAAACTATCCCCAAATACTATGAAATCATCCATGTAAATCTCTACACTCTCATTTGTCAATTCAAATAATATGGCCAAAATAGCTCCTTGAAATTTTGTTGTAGAATTACATGTATCAAAATGCAGAACCCTATAAGCAAAGGTTCCCCAAGGACATGTGAAAGTAGTTTTCTCTTGGTATTCAGGTGCAACTTGTATTTGATTATAACCACTGAATCCATCAAGAAAATAAAAACATTTCTTGCTAGCAAGGGTATCTAACATTTGGTCTATGAAAGGTAATGGGAAATGGTCCTTATGTCTTACCTTGTTTAACTCTCTATAATCCACACACACTCTCATTTTCCCATTTTTCTATGGAACAATGACTAATGGAGAAACCCACTTACTGTCTGAAATTGGGTAAATGAATCCTACATCTAATTTTTTTTTCAATATCTTATTTAAGAATATATTTCAAAGCAGGATTCAGGTGCCTTTGAGGTTGTCTCACTAGTTTGACATCTTTAGTGTATATCCTATGTGTACACACATCAGGATGAATGCCAAACATGTCCTTATAATTCCAAGCAAAGTCTTGAACATATTTTGTAGGATAGCAAATAGTTTGGCTTCTTGTTCATTAGTCAACCAACTATTAATATTTAGAAATTTCCTTGGTTGTATTTCAATTTGTTTAATCCTTGGGTAAACAGAATTGACTGCTTCATATCTGCTGATTAAAGAATTTAATGGATAATGATGTGGCTGCAAAGTATGAAATACTCTGGATTCTATTTCATAAGTGATGTTAGATGAAATCATTCCCTGCATAGGACATGTGAAAGAAGTAAGAATATGATGATGCCATCTATGTGGTAGTGTGAAAGAGGTTTCCTGTATGGGAATAGGTGATAGATGTTCTGAAGTTTGTTCTTCATCCTTCCATAGCAGACGATGAGCAAGAATTTGATCATCTTTAAGTCCTTCTTCTTGTAATGTGGCAACTAGAATAGTTTCATATTCAAAAAAATTCCTTTCTGGTGAATTGACATCCTCAATGTGTTCCTTCACTACTACTATAGCCAAAGTGGCAATAGTTTCTTGTTCTTCATCAGACTCAGGATACCATATTTTTCCAAAAAAAATGGTTGAAGGTTGGGCTAGTGGATACAAGGAAATCTTCTTAAGGTCAATGCCATTTGAAATAGTAATTTCTCCTTACCTACGGTCTATAAAAGTAGTTGCAGTACGATCGCCCTAGAATGATGGGATAACCACTAATTGGATTTCTAGGCTGCAACACCAAGAAATCTACAGGATACTCCTAGGAATAAACTTCAATGGCAATATCTTCTAGGATTCCTTCTGGCTTGACAACTGACTTATCTGCCATTTCTAAAATTGTAGTGGTAGGACTGAGATTATTGAGATGTAGTTGTTGCATTGTTTCCTTAGTCATTACATTGATTGCAGCTCCAAGGTCAATTAGTAAATTTGGAATTTGCACTAACCCAATAGTAATTGTGACTACTGGACTTTCTGGATCACTATATTTGGGAGGTACTAGTTTTCCAGATAGCAGGTCAACCAACTTCCCTTATACTTGCACAGTTATAGGAAAGGCTTTCTTCTTTCTACCAGGTTTCTTGATACATAAATCCTGAATGGTTTTCTTGATTAAGGGCACATCCTTTATTGCTTGCAACCTTAGTTATCAAGTTTGAGTTCATATTTGAATTTTATACTTTTCAAGTTCGAAAGAAATTCGAGATTTTTAAAAATTCGTAATAAAATTCGACATAAAATTCGATATATAATAAACGTATATATATTTTCACTTTTTTTTTTATAAAAAATTTAAAAATCAAATATACAATAAATATATATATATATATATATAATAATCATTTTTATAACTTTATGTAAATATAATAATTTTTTAACACATGAAAAGATTCTTAAAGGTTAAATCAATAATTTTTTTTAAATATAAATTATAAGTTTTCTATCAATTATAATAAAAAATCATAAAAAAATAAAAAATTGTTAGATCATGCATAAAAAAAAAGCACTTAAAATATCTTATATCATTCAAGTTTAAAAAGTAGAAAATTTTAATTTTAGGTTTCATTAGAAGCTAGGGTTAAAGAGCAATATTTTTTCTTTTATTTTAGGGTTAAGGAGCAATGTTTTTTTTCTTTTAGGGTTAAAGGAGAAATGTTTTTTTTTAGGGTTAAAGAAGCAATGTTTTTCTTAAAGAGAAGTGTTTTTTTCTTTTATTTATTTTAGCGTTAAAGAGCAATGCTTTTTTTTATTTTAGGGTTAAAGAACAATGTTTTTTCTTTCTTTTATTTTGAAGAACTTGCAAATTAATTGAGACAAGGAGTATTTTAAATAGTAGGTGCAAGAATAATGAAACCTTCAAATGGAATATTTGTTTGTCAACTGCACTTTCAGAGCTATCCATTCTCTCAAATGATAAGGAAATAAATAAAATAGCATCCCAATAGATTGAAAATTGTTGCTTCAAAAAATTTTAAGCTTCCAAATTGCAAGTTGTTACAGGAGGGAGATTGCAGGATGGTTTGTTCATAGTTGTTGTGTTTATAGTGCTTAATTTATATTTTTTAAGCTAAAAACTGATTTTAGTATTTTTAATGCTTGTTTTTTACCTTTTTTGGCCAAATTTAGTGTTTGTTCGTCAAATTTATTTGACAGTGTTTTAAATTCGATGATTTTCAATTTTTATATAGAAAATTCGACGAATTTGATAACTAAGCTTACAAAAAAGGAAGATAAAGTTTCATTTTATTAAGATCTGTAACTAATTATGATTCAAGAATAGTTGCAAATTTTAAATATTTCAGGGTATGGTACTACTCCTACAGGGGATTCTTATTTTTCTTGCTCATTTTCTTATTTTCTTCTTTTTATTTTGTTTGCACTAGTTTTGAATGTGGAGATTCTTGCTTTCCATCAATCTCTTCAATGGTGGGTGGAGCAGGGTTAGGTAAAAAATTTCCTAAACACAACTGGATAGTACTGCAATCAAGCACATGAACTGTTGTAGAATCTTCATAATCAGCTCCATAAATAGGGGTTGTGTTGAGTGTATATTTGTCTCATTACAAATAATGAACACGCAACTGGAGTCTCAAACCAGAAGACTCTTTCTTGCAAAGAAATATGTTATTATATTTTTATTTCTCCAAGTTTCTTGTATAACAGATTTCTATATGCATAACACCAATTTCAACTTAATGCACATAAATAAAAAAATATCCCAGAGTAACTCAGATCTTGCAAGTAACTATTAACAAGGGGCCTTTATTGATTCACAACAAACTTTGTAACCCTAATTTGTTTAAATGACCAAATCATGCAACAAAACAAAATCCTTTTAATGTTCTAACATTAATGGTTTATTCTAATGTCAATTGATTCATTTTATCTTTTTTAATCGTTCTATTATTTTAACGTTAGTCTTTAATATGAGCTTAAACATATCAGAAACTAAAACATAAAATGTTCTTATAAAAATCAGCTGGAAAACCAAAGAAGGATGTTAATCTGGTTAGCAATCTCCTCCCTACAAAACCCCAAGTTAATGAGATGAAGTTCTAAAACAACCCGATCGAGCAGATCTGTACTAACACACAATCCAATCAGATCAGATGCAAGACTCTATGGAAAGAATATAACTACATCATTCTGTCATTCACCTATCGTAACCCATCCCATGGCGTAAATGAATAGATACAAGAAAAAATGATGCAAAGGAAATATTGACAGTAAAACAGTAGTCTTAGCTTCGATCTCCTTTTGATTTTGCACACAAAAGTCACTTTGACCAAATAACTCCTTTTATTTCAACAAATAATGCTTTTTGTTACAATCTCCAGCCCCTTATCCATAACTTGATTTGACTTTTAAACCTTCTGCCTCGGCTCTTGGTTCCCCTGCGACGCTTCGTTTCAATGTCCAGGACTCTTCGCTTCAATTTCTCGCCTTTTGATATTCTAACCCTTTGCATGCATTTGTAATGCTTGATCTTCTCTACGGCCAATAACCGTCGATTCGAAGCGTTACTCTGACCCTCGTGAATTTTGCCACGTGTTTAGCGCTCTCTACATGTTCAGTAACAGTTCCTCAAAAATTGTGACCATAAATAGCATGCGGCCTTGCCTTTTTTTTTTTTTTTTGCTTTCGCAGCGAAATCGCGACATGTCGCGATATCGCTACGCCTTCGCTCTCCGTACACTTTATTTGTAGCTCATCGTGAAATCGCTACCGCTATCTCCATCGGGCTGTCTCATCGCACCTGTCATGATATCGCTACCATTTTTGCTCTCCGTACACTTTGCCAAAACCTATCGCGATATCGCTACCGTTTCTCTGCTTCGAGCATGGTCTTCATTTCTGTCGCGATATCGCTACCGTTTCTCTGCTTCGAGCATGGTCTTCATTTCTGTTGCGATATCGCTACCGTTTCTCTGTGCCGTACACCTTGGCAAAACACGTCGTGAAATCGTGACCATTTTCTCTGTCGGGTCACTTTGTCGAAACACGTCGCAATATCGTGACCATTTTCATCTGTCGGGTCACTTTGCCGAAACACGTCGCGATATCGCGACCATTTTCATCGATCGTACAATTTGGCAAAATACGTCGCAAAATCGTGACCATTTTCTTCGATCGTACAATTTGGCAAAACACATCGCGAAATCATGACCATTTCGTTGCTTCGTCCCTTTCTATCCACTTGCGCCATGAAAACGTGACACGTCGCTATTTCGTGACGCCTCTTCGAGCTATGCACCTCTATCCCAATTTCGTAGAGATTTCGCGACCCTTTTCTATCTTGTGCCTTCTGTTCGCTTCCAAGCCACGAAAACCAAACACGTCGCGATTTCACGACGTTTCTGCCCACCTGCTGCCGTTGACCATGTTGACCATGATTTTGCGACACATCACGATTTCGCTACAGTTTTTCATTCTGCCTTTCTCTCTCATCTTTGGGCCGCGACGGAGCAACATGTTGCGATTTCGCTACAACTTTCATCGTCCGTACACTTCATCCAAACACATCGTGATATCGCGACCATTTTCTCTGTGTTGGAGCAACATGTCGCAATATCGCGACACTTTTATTTTTTTTTGCGACGACGATGCGACATGTCGCGATTTCGTGACACTTTCTACACTTGCACATTTTGCCCCCTTTTCTTCATTTTTGGCATCTAGGTCAGTGAGATTTTCTCTGAAAACCTACAACAAGGTGGGTCCCCAATCTTGGGGTGTGTTGTGGATTAGCCACAACAAATTGCGACTCTGCTGTCAAATGCTCCAAAGCATTTTATGAGAACCCAACCTGAAATATATGAGCTTAGATACAAGCGTTAGCACATAAAAGATTAACAAATATCAACAGATCAGAAGTACATGAAACATAAGAATCATTAGTATTAGCTCAGTGTGTGTTATCTGTTTCATTCCTTATCACTTGGACTTGATCAACATTCCATTGTCAGCTTTACATGCATGCATGTGTGAGATTGTAAATGATTTGTGAAACCTAATGAATATGCTTAGAGATTTGCTTCTACAAATGCATAGACCTTCTAACATCATATACAAATATTCAAGATTGTCAAACCCTCTTAGGATCAACCACACATATAATGAATTGTTTTATTAGATCCCAAAGTTGGTTATGAGTCACTATTATCTTGAACCCATGTGTAAGTGATAGTGAAATCAGAGCTTTGGGAAATCGGACTCCCAACTTAATCTAGATGGGAGTTTAACCCTATTCTTACTACTATGATTTGGAATTCATTACCTCACTTTGAGCAAAATGACCTAACCAATTATGGAAGAAATGATCATGCTAGTCTAACCCTCTAAACAGTCAGTGGTCTTATTTTTAGACAAGACATGCTATCATGCATGGGCATACCTAACCCCATAATCCATGACTTAACTTCATTTCTTTGGACTTTGGGGATGACTACCCATCCTTTGCAGAGGACAAGTAGTACAATCCTTTCAATCCAATATAAATATGAGATGGGAAAAAGTTAATTTTACTTCTTGGATCTTAGGGATGACTACCCATCCTTTGCGAGAGGACAAGTAGTACGATCCTTCCAACCCAAGTTTTAGATGAAAATGAAGAATATTATTTTATTACTTAGACCATGGGGATGACTACCCATCCCTTACAGAGGACAAGTAGTACGATCCTTCCAATCCAAGTTTTATCTTGACATGAAACATAGGAGCTTTGGGGAATCAGATTCTCAACCTAGGCGAGATGAGAATTATGCCCTGTCCTTACTACTCCATGTAGGTCAAATCAAAGCTTTGGGGAGTTGGATCCTCAACCTAAGTTCGATGAGGACTTAACCCTATCCTTACTACTATGATTTTAGGCTTTAAGCTTAATGGAAGTGGTGAAAACCACTCGTTTGAAGGATCATGTTGCATAATAGGATAGACATGAAATATTCCTTTTCGCTTGACCCTCTTCCTCCAGGAAAGGTTTTGATAATTTTGCCCAAGATCCTTTTTAATGTGTACAAACTGTGCTTGGTTCTAGATACCTTTGGGCTCAGTTTCCAACCTTAGGATTTTTCTTTATTTATGTTATAGTATAATCCTAAGAGGATTTAACACACTTTAATGGTTTGTATCTGAAATGCATATGTAACTAGGATGGCATGAATATGCAAAGTGAGATGTACTATGAATGCATGGTCCTTTGAATTGCCAATGAAGTATTACTATAATTTGCAAAACTGACTACTTCATGCATCACAAGCCCCAAGAGATATTAATTAACTGTTTGTATTACATGTGGAGCTTTTACAAAATAATTCCAATGCTTCATATTCTCCCAATCTTAGGCATATGTTTAACATTTCAAACTTTATTCCTTTTTTTTTTTTTTTTTTTTTTTTTTTTATATATAAGACAACAAAAAAATGTCAAATAAACACACCACCTAAGTGTCCAACCTACACACACAAAACAAAGCACAACATTAATACAAAAACCTGAACATGTCAAAACACACAATTTAAATATCAAATCTGCACACAAAAGAAACAAAGCACAACATTAACATAAAACTAGACATGTCAAGAACACACACTTAAGTATAAAATCTGCACACAAAAGAAACAAAGCATGGCATAATTACATATAATACAAACCCAGCTACCTCAAGCCTGGAAGTAGTGTTTCAAGTGCAACCCATTGATAGGTAATGCCAAATCCTTTCCATCCAAGATTCTTAGCCTAAAACTATTTTCCCCTAGGACTTCTGAAACCTGGTAGGGACCCAACCAAAGGTAATCAAACTTATCATGCTCCCCTTTCTTCTCATGTCTTTTGTCCCATAACAACACTAGATCTGATATTTTAAAGGCTTTGGCCCTAGACTTTTTGTCAAACCATCTCTTTACCACATCCTGGTGTTTACTAAAATGAAGCATAGCCTCATCCCTTTTTTCATCCAGATGCATTAATTGTGTTAGTCTAGACTCAAGTTTTTCATTAGTTCCGAAATAATCCTTCATGAAATGCAGTGTTTGTAATTTGAGATTTGTAGGGAAAATGGGATCTTGTCCATAAACCAAATGGTAAGGAGATGTTCCTATGATGCAGGAGCATCCGGTGGTCAAGGAGCAATCTTGCATCCTCCAAATCATTTAATTGTTCGCTTTTATTTTCTAAGTATTTGTGTTGGGTTTGTTTCAAATCTTGGCCCAAGAGAGAGTTTTCGTAAGAAAAGAAAAAGAAGGAGAAGTTTTAGAGTAAAGGGCTCAAGTTGCGTTGGGGTCGCGAAATCGCGACCCCAAGGCTTCGGAAGGGCAATGGCCGGTTTGAGTCGCGATATCGCGACATATTTTTGCCATGGTGAAGGCAAAGGGGCAGTGGGTCGCGATATCGCGACATGTCGCGATATCGCGACTTGTTCTGCCAAGGTGAAGGCAAAGGGACAGTGGGTCGCGATATCGCGACTTTTTCCGCCAAGGTGAAGGCGAAGGGACAGTGGGTCGCGATATCGCGACAAGTATGAAGACAAGCTTGTGACACGCGTCCTCCACGTGTATTAAAGTGACACGGTCAGCCGAAGACAAAGCAAGAAAAGGAAATTAATTAAACACGGACACGCGTCCTCCACGTGTATTAAAGTGACACGGTCAGCCGAAGACAAAGCGGAAAAGGAAATTAATTAAACGCGCGGGCTGCCACGAAGATTGAAATTGAAATTGGCGACCGCGTGTATTAAAGATGGGAATGGTCTTCACAACAGTACAGAGCATGGACGTTATGGGCAAAACAGAGGCGCGGAAGGACGATCTGACCAAGGCGGCGTTTGCAGGTCAGAGAAGAGCTTTAATGAGGGTTTCATGGTGGGTAAGGCAGGGGCCATTTATTGTGAGAAAATTTGGGGAGTTCGACCGAGGGAGGGAAAAATTAGAATTTGAATTTGTTAGGCAGGGCATTGATGGCCGAGAGGATCGGGGGCCTCGTTAAAAACCCGAAATGCTGTAAGGATGGGGGATGGTGAAGTTCGGGATTGGGGGAGAAGTGGTATACTGGAGAGAATACTGTAACCCGTATCATGCTATTTTCTTTTTTTTAATGAAATTACCATGAAATTACTGTGAATGTGTTTGTGTGAATCCCGGCTTGCCATCAAGTGGTATCAGAGCGGGAGCTCCTGAGCGTGTAACAGATCACCGGAGAGAGGCAGTTGCACCAGGATCTGTGGAAGAATTCTTAAAAAAAAAATAATAATAAATAATACAGAGAAAAAAATATATATATATATATATATCATGCCTCCACGAAGGAACCGTGGCGGAGCAGGAAATGTGGTGCCGGCCGAAGACTTCTGGGCCTTGCAAAGACAAGTTCAAGCCTTGCAAGCAGAGTTACGCGAAAGGCGCGAACCCGGAGGGGAAGGGGAAAGTGAAGATGAAGTTGAAGAGGAAGAACAGTCTGAGGAAGAAGCAGAAGTTGTGGATCCTGCTCAGGCCCGGTTGTATAAGGCCATCTCTCAGATTGGAAAATAGCCAAAAATGGAGGTATCTACCTACTCGGGAAATCTGAATCCAGAAGAAGTGATTGACTGGATAAATGATTTAGAGGAATATTTTGAGTATGAGGAGATTGAAGACCCTAACCGGGTCAGATTTGCTAAGACCAAGTTAAAGGGTCATGCCAACATTTGGTGGATGGGAATCCAGTTGGAGAGAAACGAGAAGGGGGAAAGAAAGAATAACAAGATGGGATAGAATGGTGGAGAAGCTTAAAAGACGGTTCATCCCGGCAGATTACGAGTTGGATCCGCTAAGAAAAATGCGAGCTTGAGACAGGACAAACAAAAGCTGTCCAAGAGTACACTGAAGAATTTTACAAAATTTCTATTAGAACGGGGCATTTAGAGGCAAATAAGGAGAAAGTAGCCCGTTACATTAATGGATTGAGGCTTGGTATCCAGGAAGAACCGAGCCTGGTTCGAGTAAACACCATTGAGGATGCCTATCAATTTGCCTTGAAGGTAGAAGAAAAGTTAAACAGGCGGTTTGAAGGCAAGCAAAGAGGAAGAGGCCGAGGTGGAAGGACTGGTGGGAGGACCAGTGGAGAAAAGTACAAGGATCCGAAGAAGAGCGGGGAAGCCGGTAGTAACCGGGACCAAAAATACGAAGATGTTTATCGGCCCCGAGATCGAAACGACTACCCAAGAGGACGGGGTGGATACGGACGAGGGTTTGGAAGGGGAGTATTTCGTGGAACATGTTTCCACTTGTGGTGAAAGAAGGACACGGGGCATTTGAATGTCCACAACACCGAGAAAGAACAAACAAGAGGCACGAGGGCCCGGCTAGAGCTGTTGTGGCGAGAGGAGGATCCTGAATACGAGCATTCCGAAGAAGCGGAGAGAGGAGAAACAATGGTTGTAAGAAGAGTCTTGTTGAACGAGGAGAAGGACACAGACCAGAGGAAAAGTTTATTCCGCACTAGATGTAAATGTGCGGGCAAGGTTTGCAATATCATTATTGATAATGGTAGCACGGATAACCTGGTTTCAGAGGAAATGGTTACGAAGTTACAGTTAGAGAGGAAGAAACACCCACACCCATACCGGGTCGCATGGTTACAAAAGGACCACGGAGCCTTGGTCAATGAGCGGTGTTTTGTTAAATTTAACGTTGGGAAGTATTGTGATGAGGTCCTGTGTGACATCTTACCCATGGATGTTTGCCACATGTTTCTGGGGAGACCTTGGCAGTTTGACTAGAGTGCAGTACATGATGGTCGGGCCAACACCTACTCATTGACAAAGAATGGTGTACGCCATAAGCTAAAGCCCTTGAAGGATACGAGATGAAAAGGTGTGTAATATTTCCAAAGTCTGTTTAGTTGAGGGGAGAGAGTTTTTGAATGGGTTAAAGCATGAACATTTATGTTATGCAATAATTCCAAGAGTTAGGGGGAAGGAATGTCGGGATACCCCAACAGAAGTTCTAAATCTGCTTGAGGAATTTCCAGACATTGTGTCTGACAATGTGCCTGAGGGCTTACCCCTGTGAGAAAAATTAGCCACCATATAGATTTAGTACCGGGATCAAGCCTGCCAAATAAAGCTGCACACAGGATGACACCTGTAGAGAGTGAGGAGTTAAATAGACGGGTCCAAGAATTATTAGAAAAGGGATTAATTCGGGAAAGTTTGAGTCCATGCGCAGTACCTGCAGTTCTGGCGCCAAAGAAGGATGGAGAATGGAGGATGTGTATAGATTCACGGGCCATCAACAAAATTACTATTAAGTACTGATTCTCGTTACCAAGAATGGATGATATCATGGATTTGTTTAAGTGGAGGTGAGTACTTCACAAAGATTGACCTGAAAAGTGGTTATCATCAGATCCGTATCCGAGAGGGGGATGAATGGAAGACAACCTTCAAGACAAGAGAAGGCATGTTTGAGTGGTTAGTCATGCCCTTTGGACTGTCCAATGCACCAAGTACCTTCATGCGGCTGATGAATGAAGTACTGAAAGAATTTCTGGGAAAGTTTGTTATTGTTTATTTAGATGATATATTGATATTTAGCCGGACCCTGGAGGAACACACGATGCATATCGGGAGAGTCTTTGAAAATCTGCAAGAAGAACAGTTATTAATAAATTTGAAAAAGTGTAATTTTGTCAAGAAGGAATTGGTATACTTGGGGTTTGTAATCTCAGCAGAAGGCTTGAAGATGGACCCCGAAAAGGTGAGAGCCATCATTGAATGGCCTACTCCAAGGAGCACAACAGAAGTGAGGTCATTCCATGGTCTGGCCAATTTTTATAGGAAGTTCATAAAGAACTTCAGCAGTATTTGTGCACCTCTCACCGAGACAATGAGGGGAGATAAAAAGGAGTTCAAATGGACATCAGGGGCTGAAAGGAGCTTTGACACATTGAAGAGAAAAGTTACAGAACAACTGTTTTGGCACTTCCAGACTTCAACAAGGTATTTCAGGTGGATTGTGATGCCGGTGGCGGTGCAATAGGGGCGGTATTGAGTCAAGGAGGCAAGCCAGTTGCTTATTTCGGTGAAAAGTTAAATGATGCTCGGAAGAAGTATTCTGTCTATGATCAAGAATTTTATGCTATAGTTCAGGCCCTGAAAAAGTGGAGACATTATTTATTACCAAAGGAGTTTGTGTTGTTTACTGACCATCAGGATTTGCAATACATTAACAGTCAGACAAAACTGAACCAAAGGCACATGAAATGGGTGGAGTTCCTCCAAAGTTATACCTTTGTACTAAAGCACGAAGTGGGAAGTCAAACGGGGTTGCGGATGCCTTAAGCGGAAGGCGGACTCTGCGACCAGTTGACGGTGGAAGTAGTGGGGTTTGAAGAAGCGAAGGATCTATACCCTGCAGATCCGGATTTTGCGAAGCCTGGAAGGCTTGCTCAATACCTCTTACCATAGATAGAACAAAATGGTTGGATTTCTTAATCCAAGACGGGATCTTGTTCAAGGGCAATAAGTTGTGCATTCCCAGAAGTTCCATGCGGGAGAATTTAATCAAAGAAAAGCACAGCGGAGGATTGGCTGGGCATTTTGGTAGGGATAAGACCATTGCCTTGGTTGAGGAAAATTACTACTGGCCACAACTTCGGCAAGATGTACGGAAGTTTGTGCAAAGTTGCAGAATATGCCAGATGGCAAAGGGTGTGAAACAAAATACAGGGATTGTACCAGCCATTACCTATGCCCGAGAGACCATGGGAGGACATAAGCATGGATTTTTTTTCTTGGATTGCCGAGAACACGAGAGAGGAAATGATTCAATATTTGTGGTGGTGGACCGGTTCTCCAAAATGGCACATTTTATTCCCTGCCAAAAGACAAGTGATGCGGTTCACATTCTTTGGGTTGTTCTTCAAAGAAGTGGTACGACTTCACGGTTTGTCGAGAAGTATAGTTTCGAGACGAGAGATACAAAGTTTGTTGGGTATTTACGGAGAACTACTGTGGAAGAAATTGAAGACAGACTTGAAATTCGGTTCAGCATACCATCCACGGACGGATGGACGGACGGAGGTGGTCAATAGAAGCCTGGGCAATTTACTGCGGTGTTTGATAGTGGATCAACCCAAGGGATGGGATTTAGTCTTACCACAGGCAGAGTTTGCATATAACAGTTCAGTTAATAAAAGCACAAATAAATCACCGTTCCAGATAGTATATGGAAACAGCCCGAGGAATGTGTCTGAGCTAAGAAAGTTGGACAGAAGAGAAAAATGTAGTGCCGAGGCAGGAAGAATTTGCAGAGCATATAAAAAGTCTGCATGAGGAAGTAAAAAGACAGATTACAAAAATGAACAGGTCAATATAAGACAAGGGCAGACCAGAAGCGGCGGTTCAAGGAGTTCGAGATTGGAGATGAGGTTATGGTGTATCTCAGGAAGGAGAGATTTCCTGCCAAGACTTACAATAAATTGAAGATGAAAAAGTTTGGGCCATGCAAAATATTGGGAAAGCGGGAGTCAGGAAATGCGTATGAAGTGAAATTGCCGAGTTGGCTTGATATTTCACCTATTTTTAATATTTCAGATCTCGTGGAATATCATGAGGGAGAAAGTACAGACATGCAAAGTCCAGAACCATGGCAATTTCCAGCCTCTACTCCAAGCACAGATGAGGCCGAGGAAATATTAGATACCCGTGAAGGCCGGAGCACCCGAAACAGGCAGTATACTGAGTACTTGATCAAGTGGAGGGGCAGACCAACTGAAGATGCGACTTGGTTGTCGAAGGCGGAGGTTGACCGCTTGGGTCTCCCCTTAGCCGAACAAAAGTGAGGGTCACTTTTTTTATTCTACCCCGGTGTCTGATGCGGGGAGCATCCGGTGGTCAAGGAGCAATCTTGCATCCTCCAAATCATTTAATTGTTTGCTTTTATTTTCTAAGTATTTGTGTTGGGTTTGTTTCAAATCTTGGCCCAAGAGAGAGTTTTCGTAAGAAAAGAAAAAGAAGGAGAAGTTTTAGAGTAAAGGGCTCAAGTTGCGTTGGGGTCGCGAAATCGCGACCCCAAGGCTTCGGAAGGGCAATGGCCGGTTTGAGTCGTGATATCGCGACATGTCGCGATATCGCGGCATCTTTTTGCCATGGTGAAGGCAAAGGGGCAGTGGGTCGCGATATCGCGACATGTCGCGATATCGCGACTTGTTCTACCAAGGTGAAGGCAAAGGGACAGTGGGTCACGATATCGCGACATGCGATATCGCGACATGTCGCGATATCGTGACTTTTTCCCCAAGGTGAAGGCGAAGGGACAGTGGGTCGCGATATCGCGACATGTCGCGATATCGCGACAAGTATGAAGACAAGCTTGTGACACGCGTCCTCCACGTGTATTAAAGTGACACGGTCAGCCGAAGACAAAGCAGAAAAGGAAATTAATTAAACACAGACACGCGTCCTCCACGTGTATTAAAGTGACACGGTCAGCCGAAGACAAAGCAGAAAAGGAAATTAATTAAACGCGCGGGCTGCCACGAAGATTGAAATTGAAATTGGCGACCGCGTGTATTAAAGATGGGAATGGTCTTCACAACGATGACAGAGCATGGACGTTATGGGCAAAATAGAGGCGCGGAAGGACGATCTGACCAAGGCGGTGTTTGCAGGTCAGAGAAGAGCTTTAATGAGGGTTTCATGGTGGGTAAGGCAGGGGCCATTTATTGTGAGAAAATTTGGGGAGTTCGACCGAGGGAGGGAAAAATTAGAATTTGAATTTGTTAGGCAGGGCATTGATGGCCGAGAGGATCGGGGGCCTCGTTAAAAACCCGAAATCTTTGTAAGGATGGGGGATGGTGAAGTTCGGGATTGGGGGAGAAGTGGTATACTGGAGAGAATACTGTAACCCGTATCATGCTATTTCCTTTTTTTTAATGAAATTACTGTGAATGTGTTTGTGTGAATCCCGGCTTGCCATCATCCTATTGCCTCTTTGACTCTGATTCTATCAGCCCAAAGGGCCAACTTCAGCTTGTTATTCCAGTCCCGCGGATTTCTTTCCAACAATTTTTTTATGACATTTAACAGATTCTTGTTAGATGATTTGGCCAATCCGTTGCCTTGCAGGTAATAATTGGAAGAGAATTTCAAACTCACTCTATTATCAAATGCCCAATTAGTGAACTCTAGAGAGGAAAAATCTGAACCATTATCACTTACAATGGAGTTAGGCATCCCGAACCGAGTGACAATGTTATCTTCTAAAAATTTAATAACAACCTCCGAAGTAGCATTCTTTGTGGGTATAGCTTCGGTCCACCTTGTGCAATAATCCATAGCCATCAGAATGTATTTGTGGGAATCAGATGAATTGGGACTGATAATCCCAACAAAATCCAGGCCCCATTGTGCAAAATGTCTAGACTCAATTATGGATTGTAAAGGCATGGAAGCGTTCCTGTCTCTATTGGCTGCAGTTTGACATGTATGGCATGACCTCACATGAGTATGGGCATCTTTGAACAGATGAGGCCAATAATAATCGACTCTAAGGATTTTATGGGCTGTGTAATTAGCGGACCCATGCCCCATCCCATGTTTACCATGAAACTCCTCGAGTATTCGCACTGCCTCCTTTTGATCAACGCAATGAAGGTAAATACCTTCATGGTTTTTTCTGTATAATGTGCTAGATCTAATTAGGAAATTAGCAGACTTCAAATGCAAGGCTCTTCATTGAGTAGCATTCAAATGCGGTGGACATTTACCATTTAGCAGATAATACACCACATCTGCATACCACTCATCCTTGGTTAGATCTGCGACTTCATAATGTTGACATGAAATTGTGAGATCCTGTTCTGCTATTGTCTTAACCAGCCCTTGCCCCCGAACTATCTTCATCAACTGAATCTCAAGGTCAAACTCTTGCAAAGTTGAAACCCACTTACCACGTCTTTCACCCAATTAATTCTGTATGAACATGGCTTTGACTGCAGGATCTGGGACGATAGAAAAGACCCTACTGTGGACTATGTAATACCTAAATTTCTTTACAGTCTTAACCAGAGCATACATTTGCTTGTCCAAGATAGAGTATCTCAGCTTCGCATCTTTGAGAGGACTACTCAGGAAGGCAATGGTATTTTCAATGCTGCCTTCACTCTTCTGAGTTAAAACACTCGCAAAGGAGTGATCCGAAGCAAAGGTGTAGATATAGAAAGGCTTCGTATAATCAGGACTCACTAAAACCGGGGCTTTAGAAATCGCGTCCTTGATATTTTGGAAAGCATCTATACTTTCATTTGTCCACTTGATCTGGACTTCTTTCTTTAACATGTCGTTCAAAGGCTTTGCTATTTCTGCAAAATATGCAATAAATTTTCTAACAAAATTGATCTTCCCAAAAAATGATCTCAACCCCTTCTTGCTAGTGGGACAAGGAATCTGTTGTATGGCCTCTATTCTCTCAGGGTCAATGGAAATTCCCTCCTTAGATATTATATGCCCCAACAGCTTTCCTTCCGTTACCCCAAAAATGCATTTCTTTGGGTTGAGAGAAATACCATGTTCCCTGCATCTTTGAAAAACTTTCTTAAGATCCCTGACGTGGTTTTCCCTGTTCTTAGAAAAGACAAGAATTTCATCGACATAGACAATGATGCACTTACCAATGAGCCCTTTAAAAGCAAAGTCCATCGCTCGCTGGAAAGTGGCACCTGCGTTCAATAGTCCAAAGGGCATTCTCTTGTATGCAAAGGTGCCCCAATTTGTGGTAAAAGCAGTTTTCATCCTATCACTAGGATGGATAAGGACCTGATTATATCCCGAATATCCATCCAGGAATGACATCATTTCCGACCCGTTCACCTTTTGGAGTATTTCATCAATAGTGGGTAACGGGTAGTTGTCATTTTGGGAGGCTTTATTAAGATTTCTAAAATCGATACATAACCTTATTTATCCACTCTTTTTTCTCATAGGGACCAGGTTAGCAACCCATGTGGAATGCCTAACAAGAAAGATGATCTTAGCTTCTAACAGTTGCTTCACCTCTTTCTCTATCAAGGGTTCTAATAATGGATTAACTCGCCTTTGCCTTTGCCTGAAGGGTTTGGAATCTGGCTTCAATGGTATCGTGTGCATGATGACATTCTGATCATACGTTTTCAACTCCTTATAACTCCAAGCTATGCAGTCTATGTACTCTTTTAATGCACTGGCAATAGAATCCTTCTCCTGCTTGGTACATGCTTTTGCTATGAATACTTTTCGAGGATTTTCTGCACTTCCAATATTAACTAAATCACAGGCCTCTCTGGGAGGTAGAAATTTTTTACCCTCTCTTGGCTGGTATCCGATATCGAACGTTTTTTCTAATGAAGCCATCTCATCTGGCAACTTATTTTTAGCAACTTTTTCTTCCAAGTCTGCCTCCTCTAGGTCCCTTTTGTCCTCATCTATAACCTGCTTTTCAAATATACCAGAATTAGTGACAAAATGGAATATGTGCCTGTCACTATCAAACACTTGGAAGTTCGTGACATTATCTGGTATCAAGGGACAAGGGACCAGCTCTATTGAGAACTTCTTGCATTTCTTATGGTCCACTGGCTTCAACATACTCGCAGCCATGGCTAAAGAGTCTGCCAGATGATTGCCTTTTCTAGAAATTAGAGATATGTTAAAAGCATCAAACTCGTCTATCAAATCTCTAACCCTAGTTCGGTAAAGTCTGAGCCGCCTATCCTTACATATGTACTGTCCCTTTACTTGTTTCACCACCAGTTCTGAATCCCCAAGGACCTTGATAGATTTAATTTTCTTCCGAAGGGCCAATTGCAGTCCGAGAATCAAGGCCTCATATTCTGCCATATTGTTGGTGGCAGGGAACTGTAGTCTATATGCAGCGAACATAGGCTCTCTGTCCGAACATGATAATTCAATACCGGATCCTGCTCCTTTCCTGGACTTGGATCCATCAAATCTTAAAGTCCAGATGTCCTCCAGTAACGTTGCACCCAATCCTTTCATCTTGGGTATTTTCAAGTGTTTCTATGTCCAAACAATATGCTCCCAACTCTACTTCAATGTACTGGATCTCATTCGGTTTGTTGTAATCTGTGATCATCTCTTTGAGCCTGGGTTCACTATCAATCCAAATTTGATTGGCCACTCCCCTCCAAGGCAACCACATATGCGAAGAATCTGTCACAATGTAACCGTTTAGGTTTTTACTCCAATCTCTTCCCAAAACCATGCCATATTTGATAGGAATGTCGAGCACCAATATGTCTATGCGTTGTTGAACCCTAGGTTCTAAATTGACTTGAATAAGCACATCACCCAATTCTCCCACTACCTCCATGGTTGATCTATCCAACTGCACCACCCTGATCCTAGAAGGCTTTGGTGTAAGTCCCAATTTTTTACAGATTTCTAGGGGCATGATGGTAGCCGAGGCCCCTGAGTCTATTAAACAATTGTGCAAGTTTTTACCTGCAATTCTAATGGTTATCAAAAAAGGAGGTATATGTCATTTTTCTTTTCATAAAACCATTCGGGACTCAGCACTTTTGGCTTCATGAACTTGGGCAGCTGGATTTAATCTCTTTGGTGAACTTATTTCTTGGCCTAATAATCGGGACATGTCATACATCAAGACATTGGCCTTAGTTTTCTTCATGTCTTCCACCAAGTCATAAGTGGAATTTTCTGAATTTGACATATCTTGCCCCACCTTAGACTTTTCCACTTTGGATGGAGGAGGGGGATTGACATCTCCTTTGAAATCAGGAGGGAGTAATTGGTTGTTTGGAGGAGTAGAGGAAGTTTTGGGCTCCTTAGAACTCCTAGTGTAGTACTTGTGATTTCCTTTCCCAAAACATTTTTTGGCATGAACTTCCAAGGCTTCTTCATCTTCGCTTCCAAAAAATTCTACATCCTCTTCTTCTTCACTTTCTTGGGAATGTATAACCTCAGTCAATATAGACTCATGCTTCCCATGGCCACAGTGCATACAATCATTATCACTGGGTCCCGAATCTCCAAAATCTTTCGAGACATCTGCCTGATTGGCTACGGGGTTGGGTATTCGCCCATTATTCGGCTGCGTGTTATATGTTCCTTTTCCTCTATGATTATGAGGTCGGTTGTGACCCATGGCTTGGTCTACTTTTTTATTGACATTTCCCACCGTGACCAAAACTTTGGCCAAGGTTTCCTTCATGTTTTCTATGGCGGATTCAGACCCTTGTGGTTGGGGCACTGTAATGCCGAGTCCAGTTGTGTTTGCTGCATTAGCCACCTTTGGAATAGGTACAATGGATTGGGTCTGGGCAGGTGGATTCCACCCTGGATTCACACTTTGAATAGTTTGGGTTTGGGCAGGTGGATTCCACCCTGGATTCACACTTTGAATGGGAGTAACTGTTGGATAAGTCGTTGGGCTTGGTGTGCTAATCGGAGCAAACCCCGGCATGGTCAACAAATTATTGCCCATGCCGAACCCAGGCAAACCCATCGGGCTATTTTGAATCAATCCCTGTGTTTGAAAAGAGGCATTCGGATAGCCTGAAAATGGCGTCACTTGGGTGGGTGTTTGGAAATTGTTCATCATAGGCACTTGTGGTGTCATCAACTGGTTCATCATGGCAAATTGACTGTATGGGCCATATTTTCCCATCCCAGTCAACTGAGACAATCCTGCTCCTGGCAGGTTCATCTGCTTTTCGAGAGTCATTGTTTCTGCATAGGCCAAAGGAAGGGTCGTAACCTGGGGGTTCCTTCTAGTCAACAAAGACGTTAAAGGATCCAAGGCTCTGAAATATAATTGCAAGGTGACTATAGGGTCTATCGCAAAGTGACGAGTCACATTCATGTATAGCTTTTGAAACCTCTAATTGAATGTTCGTATAGGTTCATTGGGTAATCTTTTGCATGATACGAACAAATTGTAGGTTATGGAGGGATCCACTAACATTTTGAATTGGCTTATGAAGGTGGTTTCTAATTGGGCCCATGAAGTGATGGACCTTGCTGGCAGATTCCAATACCATTCATTGGTCGTGGGGTCTAGAATAGCAGGGAAAACTCAGCAAGCAACATCCTCGTGAGTAACCCCTTGTCTAAACATGTAATATTTATAGATTTGGACATGATCTTCTGCTGTTGTGGGACCATCGTGAATGAATTTGGGTAATCCCCTTTCAATGTTTCTAGGCAAGTCGTGGACTGCCCCGGGAATATCTAAAGGGGAACTTTGAGCACCATACCAAAGGGCAGGTGGCTGTTGTTGTTGTTGTTGTTGTTGTTGTTGGGCCATATTATTCGAAGGTGTTACCCCTGTGGGAACAATTGGAACACTTGGAACCGTGGAGACAGATATCACGGGTGTTATTGTCACACTTGAACTTAAAAGTTCAGGCCCGCTAGATGTACTTGAGTCTAAAGAAATTCCTAACTCAAGTATACTGGGTGGTATTTCAATTTCTAATGTTTTGTTTTTCGGCCTCTTAGCAGTGGGAGAAAGGCTTTGAAAAATAGTTTCCCCTGTGGTTTTAGACCTAGTAGCAATGTACTCAAAGTTGGGCCAACTTGGAAATTATAGAACTCCAAAGACTTCCCACAACCCTCCTGCAAAATACAGTATCTAAATGTTATACCTGCAAGCATCGTAAGTGGAAACAAAACTACCCATGTTAGTTGTTAGAACAAATTAAAAATCACAAAGCAATAAAGAAGGCCCTCCTTCTAGTGCCAAAATTTTGAGTGTATATTTGTCTCATTACAAATAATGAACACGCAACTGGAGTCTCAAACCAGAAGACTCTTTCTTGCAAAGAAATATGTTATTATATTTTTATTTCTCCAAGTTTCTTGTATAACATATTTTTATATGCATAACACCAATTTCAACTTAATGCACATAAATAAAACAATATCCCAAAGTAACTTAGATCTTGCAAGTAACTATTAACAAGGGGCCTTTATTGATTCACAGCAAACTTTGTAACCCTAATTTGTTTAAATGACCAAATCATGCAACAAAACAAAATCCTTTTAATGTTCTAACATTAATGGTTTATTCTAATGTCAATTGTTTCATTTTATCTTTGTTTAATCGTTCTATTATTTTAACGTTAGTCTTTAATATGAGCTTAAACATATCAAAAACTAAAATAGAAAATGTTCTTATAAAAATCAGCTGGAAAACCAAAGAAGGATGTTAATCTGGTTAGAAATCTCCTCCCTGCAAAACCCCAAGTTAATGAGATGAAGTTCTAAAACAACCCGACCGAGCAGATCTGTACTAACACACAATCCAATCAGATCAAATGCAAGACTCTATGGAAATAATATAACTGCATCATTCTGTCATTCACCTATCATAACCCATCCCATGGCGTAAACGAATAGATACAAGAAAAAATGATGCAAAGGAAAGATTGACAAGAAAACAGTAGTCTTAGCTTCGATCTCCTTTTGATTTTGCACACAAAAGTCACTTTTACCAAATAACTCCTTTTATTTCAACAAATAATGTTTTTTGTTACAATCTCCAGCCCCTTATCCATAACTCGATTTGACTTTTAAACCTTCTGCCTCGGCTCTTGGTTCCCCTACGATGCTTTGTTTCAATGTCCAGGACTCTTCGTTTCAATTTCCTGCCTTTTGATATTCTAACCCTTTGCATGCATTTGTAGCGCTTGATCTTCTCTACGGCCAATACCCGTCGATTCGAAGAGTTACTCTGACCTTCGTGCATTTTGCCACGTGTTCAGCGCTCTTTGCATGTTCAATAACGGTTCCTCAAAAATTGTGACCATAAATAGCATGCGGCCTTGCCTTTTTTTTTTTTTTGCTTTCACAGCAAAATTGCGACATGTCACGAAATCGTGACATGTCGCGATATCGCTACGCCTTCACTCTCCGTACAATTCGTTTGTAGCCCATCACAAAATTGCTATCGCTATCTCCATCGGGCCGTCTCACCGCACCTGTCATGATATCGCTACCATTTTTGCTCTCCGTACGCTTTGCCAAAACCTGTCGCGATATCGCTACCGTTTCTCTGCTTCGGGCATGGTCTTCATTTTTATCGTGATATCACTACCGTTTCTCTGTGTCGTACACCTTGGCAAAACACGTCACGAAATCGCGACCATTTTCTCCGTCGGGTCACTTTTTCGAAACACGTCGCGATATCGCGACCATTTTCTCTGTCGGGTCACTTTGTCGAAACACGTCGCGATATCGCGACCATTTTCATCGGCCGTACAATTTGGCAAAATACGTCGTGAAATCGCGACCATTTTCTTCGGCTGTACAATTTGGCAAAACATGTCGTGAAATCGTGACCATTTCACTGCTTCGTCCCTTTCTATCCACTTGCGCCGTGAAAATGTGACACGTCATGATTTCGCGACGCCTCTTCGAGCTATGCACCTCTATCCCAGTTTTGTCACGATTTTGTGACCCTTTTCTATCTTGTGCCTTCTGTTCGCTTCCAAGCCACGAAAACCAAACACATCGTGATTTCACGACGTTTCTGCCCACCTGCTGTCGTTGACCATGTTGACCACGATTTTGTGACACGTCACGATTTCGCTACAGTTTTTCATTCTGCCTTTCTCTCTCATCTCTGGGTCGCGACGGAGCAACATGTCACGATTTCTCTATAACTTTCATCGTCCGTACACTTCATCCAAACACGTCGCGATATCGTGACCATTTTCTTTGCATTGGAGCGACATGTCGTGATATCGTGACACTTTTCTTTTTTTTTGCGACAACAGTGCGACATGTCGCAATTTCGCGACACTTTCTACACTTGCACATTTTGCCCCCTTTTCTTCATTTTTGGCATCTAGGTCAGTGAGATTTTCTCTGAAAACCTGCAACAAGGTGGGTCCCCAATCTTGGGGTGTGTTGTGGATTAGCCACAATAGGTTGCTTGTCTAGTAGTATTTGGGTTAGCAACAGGCTGAGTTGGAAGTGGGGGTTGCTTAATTGGTTGTGCCTTTTGAGGTTGTATTCTTCCTTGAAAGGTCTAATTAGGAGCCGATAGTAAGTTTTGAGTTTACCCTTGATACCTTTGCTACCCTTGATATGATGGGTATTGTGGCCCCCATATTTACCCATATTATTGATTTTGTGTCCAAGGTGGATTAACAGTATTCTAGGGAGGATATGACCAATCTTGGGAAGATGCCTAAGATTGATTCCATGGTTGTGAAGGTGGTTCCGAATATCCCCAAGACATATTCCAAGGATTTTATCCCCAACCTATAGGAAAATGATGGGCATTCTGGTATTGTGAAAAGTTGCCACCTGGCCTCTGCCCAATAACATTAAGTTCTTTAGTTTGGATTTGCCAAAAAAATTTAAGGTGAGGTAGGAGATAGCACTTATCAGTGTTATGCTCTTTTGAACATATGCCACGAATAGTTGAGATAGAGGTTCTATCGAAAGGAAAATCATGTAGGGCATACTTATTCCTACATCTAAGACAATAGATAGCTAGGGGTGGTGAAGAATTGGATTTTGCATTCCTTTCCCCTAATGTAGTATTTAATTGAACAAGAATATCAGTTTTAATGTTAGCCATTTATTCCATAAAATATTTTATATCAGTATTACTAGGATTTTGCTTCCTTCTTCTTTGCCTAGTGCAAGAATAATTTCTGCATAACTCTACAATATCATTAATCTCAAGCTGGTTTATATCTCTTTTTCCCATTAAATCCAATACTTCTCTGGAATCATCGTGTAAACCTCTCAGAAATATAGTTTTTAATAAGTTAGTTTCCATAGGACCACATCTCTTTTGAATAAAGGTAAACCTATCAAGATAATCCTCTAAATTTTCATTCTATTCTTATCTAATCCGAAATAACTCATCCTTCCTATTTCTCACTCTACAATACTCCTGATACTTATCCAAAAATATAGTTTACATTTGATCCCAAGTACGAATTGAATCTGATTAAAGGCTCATAAACCATCATAAGGCTACATCTTTGAGAGTAGAGGGAAATAACTTTAATTTCTGGTTGTCATTGACATAGTCATAAGTCTGACACAAAACTTTGAATTCAAACAAAAACTGATCAAGATATTCAGAAACAATTCCCCTAAAGATTGGCAATACTAAGGGTGAAATTGTTTTCATAGGAGCATTCTGAGTAGGATTTAGATGAATAGGGTATTCAAAAGTTCTAACAACATCATGACCAACAATTTCCCTATCATGTTCTCCTTATTCTTCCATAGGTGCTTCCTTAGTTTTGACTTGTTCATCTGGTTTAGATGGATAAGCCCTATGGGTATGTCTATAAGCAAGTGCCTCTAAGAGTTTTTCTTGCAAAGATCTTGAAATTTTAGTTGATGAAGAAGATGACTCTATTTTAAGTCTTTCAGGAAGTTCGTACATAGAAAGATATTCACCTAACCATGAAGAATGCCTTGGTGGAAAAGATCCAGTTTTGATAAACCTTCCTCTTTCATCTCTTGGCCTATTCATCCATGCTCATCCACTAAATAAACTAGAATTCAATTTTAAAGAACTGTTACCTGTAACAGGACAGTTTCTGGACTACTATGCTTTTCCTAAAAATGCCTAAATTTATCCCCAGCAACGGTGCCAAAAATTATGAATGTCATCAATTATTCATCATTTAATAATTATTCTCATCAATCCAAGGTGGTGTCCAATAGGAAAGTCAGGAATTTTAAGGATCAGTTAATTCAGAGGAGAGATTTATTGGTAGAGCAGTTAATGTTGGTTTGATGTTACCTTTAAATCCTATGAACTGAAATTGACTCCTATTTACCTTTATAAAAATGAAATTGCAGGAATTGAAATTTTGCAAGAAAAAGAAAACTACTTAAATTGAAAAATTTAAAATAACAACAATGAAAGGATGCAGAAATGGAAATAGTAGAAATGAAACTTGCAGAATTGAAAATCACACTTTCATGAAGTATAACCTAATTTCAATAACATAATTTAAAGGATATTAATCAAATATTGCAGAACTAAAACATCAAGAAATTCTCTAGTGCAAACTAGAACTATCAAATTCTGAAACAACTATTGAAAAATAAGGAATTTCATAAAATGTTATGGATGCAATAATATATGCTAAGTGGTCAGCTGACATGCACACACACTTCCTATATTACAAATTATCACATGCATTCTAAAATAACACAGCTAAAAATGTGAAATAGAGTCAGGTTTCTGCTAATTTGCTGCAGCAAGAAAAGAGCAGAAAACCTATCAATGTTGTCCCTTCTCCTGGGCCTGCAATTGGCCCTTGCTTCCTAAACCAGAAGAAGGTGAAAAGTACCTATCCTAAACTAACTAAAACTTACACTAAACTTAGAATGCCAACATAGATGATGAAACTGCACCTTTTATTAAATCTATAGTAGCATAACAACAATGTAGGGGAAACCTGCAAAATACTATTCTGCTATATTTCTATACTCTAGCTCCTATATGCTAAACCAAATGAGAGCTATATTATTTATACTAATGGGTTAAAATATTGATAGGATTTTGTGCTGCTATGTAGGGCTACTACAACTATTGTAGAACTGTTTCCCATAATGCAGGGATTTGTTCTATTATTCTTTATCAATTCCTTCTACTGAGCTTCATGAGTTGAGGAATAGGTGTTGGAAATAATAAGGGTATCCCTTAAAAAAATATAGCCACTGTTTACCACTCTTATACTATTTTTGTAGGTGCTTTTGACCAAAACTATTCTTACTACATTTATTTTGGAGCTACTTCGGAATATCAGGTAGGATGACAGAGTTTGTGTTAATTAATGCACCCAAAGATGCAGGAAAATAGTTTTTACGATGTGAATAGTCTCCATGATTGTCCATAAGACTTATTCCATCCTTTTCATGAGCTAGAGTGGACCAATTCCAAGCCATTTTATATATGTACAGTTGGCTAGAATTTGAATGGACAATTTCATGTTTCTACATAGTCAAACTATTTTGAACAAGTTTTGGCACCTTTTTGGCCATTTTAAATGGTTAGATGGTGGGGAATGATAATAAAATTATTTCAAAACTAAATACATATCAACACTTATTATTATAGCTTCAAATAAATCCTACTTTTCTTAAATAATTCAGCTAAAACATGTCATAAAGTACAAAAAAATAATCAGAATAGAATATATGCTCTTTAACATTTAAAACATGTAAAAACTAATACACAATGCATTCTATCACCATAATTAGCATCACAACATAGCATAAGGTTTATCAAATAGTTTATCAAATATCCAAAAATGATCCATGAATGAGGGAATTTTCTGGCCTCATCATAGACAACTGTATGAACTGCCTCTCTCCAAAACCCATCTAAAATATTAGATTCATTTAGCATATCTCTGGCCATATTCTCAATAGTTATGCTTTTTCCTTTCAACTACTCTATTTTATTGTGGGGTTCTTGCTACTGAATACTCTCTTTTGATCCCATGTTGTTCACAAATTTCTAATAATTCACCTAAAGTAAATTATCCTCATCTATTTGATCTTAGACACTTTATCCTTTTACCTGTTTCATTTTATACTAACTCTTTGAATGCCTTGAACGTCTCAAAGGCTTCTGAATTTTCTTTCAAGAAAGCTACCCAAGTCATTCTAGAGAAATCATCTATAAATATAATGAAGTAAATTTCACCTTGTAATCTTTTTGTCCTTGTAGGGCCACATAAATCAATATGAACTAGTTTCAATAGTTTGGATGAAGTAAATTCTTTTGACTTGAAACTTGTTCTTGTTTGATTTTCATGCTGACATTATGCACAAATTATGCTTTGTGGTTTTTTTTATCTTGGTTAAATCTCTTATTGCCTTTTTTTTGCTTATCTTGACTATGTTTTCAAAGTTTATATGACCCATTATTCAATGTCACAACCAAATCTCATATTCTTATGATAAGAAATATTTTTCTCCCTTAATTTTACTTACCATGTAGAGATTGTTTGTAGTTCTACTGGCATCTACAATGAGCTTTCCTATTTTGGATTTTCTGATTTCACATCTATTTGGATGGAAAGTGACCATGTGCCCTTGATCACAAAGTTGACTTACACTTAGTAAATTGTACCTCAATTATTTAACATACAATACATTTTCAGTCTTTTATTTTCCATTGTCTACACTCAAAGTCCCTTTTCCACAAATTTTTGCTAAACCATTGTCACCAAATTTTATTGATCCTTCATTGATTTCAATAAGATCAATATATTTCTTTTTTCACATGTCATATGAATCAGACAACCACTATCAAGAAACCATTGATTTCTTTTATCTTGTACACGAAGATATATTTATACCAACATTAACTTCTCCTTTTCTTGCTCTTTTCTCTCTTTCCAAATGTTTGAGGTTGTATTCTTTTGATCCTTGTGATCCTCTTTCTTTTTTCTTAATTCAAGAAATATTATTTTACACCATTTGGACTTGTTCCCAAAGTTATTGCATTTGTGATAGATGATATTATTATCCATAAGTGGTGCAAATAAATTGAAATTTATATCAACATTATTTCACATGAACCATGCAATGGACAAATCTATGACCATATTTGTTACATGAAAAACAATAGCCATGGAAGAAATTTTGTAACCTGTTAGATTGTTTTGAATAGTATGGTTGCATGCTTCTTCCTTTGTTGTTTTTGTAATTGAATTCTATCCATGAAGCTTCTCTTCTTTCTTCCTTATTGGTTATTTTTCATTTCAATACATTAGCATAGGTCATGGGCTCTTCTTACTTTGATATCTATGTTCCTTTGGAGCTTTACTCCTCTTTCTATTTCCCTAGCTTTATATCTTGCTTTAACTTATCCTTAGACTTTTCAACTTCCTTTCTTAGAGATACAATTTCAAATTCCAACCCTTCACATTCTAAGTCTTTTGCCTTTAATTGTTCTGCCATATCCTATTCAATTTTATTTCCCTCTTCAACTTTTACCTTGAGCTTTGTGATATTTTATAGAAATTCCATATTTGCTTCCTCACCCTCTTGGATTTGAGCCTTCATACTTGAATTATTTCTTCTAGATTTTTCCAAGTTTCTAAGAGTAGCAATAAATTCCTCTTTTGTGTCAATCAAAGCTTCTTCTCTATTTTCTAATGCTATGTATGTTCTTATGGGATCTCCCTTCAAGTTGTTAGGCTTTTCATGAAGGAACCCGCTCTGATACTAATTGAAGAACATACTCTTATACTAATAGGGGGGTGAACAACATAAGATAAAACTTTTTACTTTTTAATCCAAATGATAACAACAATAATATCAAAGTAGTAAATAATGCACACATCATAACACACATGAGATACATGATTTAATGTAGTTCACCCAATGTGGGTTACGTCCATGGAGAAAATATGCCTTATAAATTGTCTCAATGAAAATATATCTATCCACAAAATACCTTTGCCCTCACTACTTTGGTTTGTGGATCTCTTTCCATAGGAGAACTCTATACCCTCTACTCTAGTTTGTGTATCTCTCTCCATAGGAGAACTCTATCCCCTCTACTCTATTTTACTCTGATCAACTCTACTCTAATCTAATCTACTCATAAAATTGATCCAATATGTTGACAACATTATCTTAAACCTGCTCACAAGTCTACCTCTAACCTACTCATAATTTTACCTCAAATATTCTCAAAATTTTACCTCTAACCTGCTCATAAGTCAGCCTCAAACCTGATCAAAATTCTACCTCTAACCTGCTCACAATCTCTGCTCAATTCGGCTCTAATACATACTCATAACTGCTTATAACACATGCTCAAAAAAATTTCACAAAGATGCAAAAACTTATCTTCAAACATAGCATAAGTAGTTCACAATCTCTAGTACAAATATCTCAAACTCTTTCAACAATAGAAGCACATATTGTTCTCAAAATCCATCCCAAATGTTTCCAAAACATTCAACAATGAAGCACAAATTCTAACTCAAATGCTTCCAACAATACATACCAAACAACCCTTTTATCTCCACCTTATGTTCCAAAACATTCACTTCAAAAAAATGCTTTAAACAAGGAATGATGTGCCCATATCTCCTAACTTGCTCTTATGGAGATATGTCTTCAAAACCTATCTCACAAACAACTAATTTTTCTAGTGTCACTTCAAGGGTTATATTACAAGATACTTTCTCAAAACATTTGCATGATCTTTCTTCTCAAAAATATATGCTCAATGAAATCTCAAATTTATGTTCAATAACTCTTCTTTTGTTCTCAAAAATCAAGCATTAATACTCAACAAAACATTTCATATCTTCCTTTCACCATGCAAGAGTTATAATAAAATGTCAAACAACTTATCACACCTTATTACTCCTAATGTTGCAAAATAAAATTCAACCCCAAAAAACCACAAATTACACACATGAATTTTATTATACACCTTACACCTCCTAATTAAAATAAAATATTGGAATGCACCTCAATCCTTCAACAAGACCATAACATCATTTATTTCATTCACCATACATAGAACTTATCAAAACTCCATACTATTCCCTTTTAATTCAAAAATAATAACACCATGCTGTCCTTTTAATCCAAACACCAAAAATAAAATAATCACCTTATGAATCCCTAATCAAGCACATAACTAAGAAGGGACACATGGAAATAATCATAGATTTTTCCCAAATTGGGTGGTAAGTCGAGTTTATAGGCAACAAGGCTAATTTTTTCTAGGATGGTGAATGGTCCAACACATCTAGGATCTAGTTTAGTCAACTTGATAGCACTTTTCATAGGCTTTACTCTCAAGAATACCTTGTCTAATATAGATAATTTTTTAGGAGTTCTCTTCAAGTCAGCATAACATTTTTGGCAATCTGAAGCTTCCTTAAGCTTTTACTAGATTACTTTCATTTGTTCCTCCATTTATTTGAAGTGTATCTGGTCCAATGATGACCCAATCCTCTCGATTGTCCTATTATAATGATGTTTTGCTTCTTAGGCCATACAAAGCCTCAAAATGGGACATCTTTAAAGAATAATAATATCTATTATTATAGGTAAATTCTACTTAAAGGCAAGAAGTATTCCCATCGAGACTTCTGATCCATGCAATACAGGTGAAGCATGTATTCCAGGACTTGGTTAACTCTGTTTGTCTATTCATCTATATATGTATGATAAGCAGAACTTTATTTAGAGTGGTGCCAATTTCATGATGAAGAGATTGCCAAAAGCTGGATGTGAACCTAGAATCTCAGTCAAAAATGATTATTTTAGTAAATCCATGTAACTTGAAGATCTCTTTGGCAAATCTATTGGCTATTACTACCACGTCATCCTTGGTGCTTCCTGGTATGAAATGTACCTGTAGACACTTAAAACACATCATATTGAGGAGACTACCTATATGGACTCCTTGAAGACCATATGACCCACCTTGGGCAACCTAGCAAAAGTATTAATTAATTAATTAATTGATTGATTTATTAGTTATTACCTAGCCTACACAACCACTCACCCCTCCCCACGGGAGCATTCACCCTTCCATCCCCCCTCCACATCATCGCCACTCCACTCACAGTTCCACCTCTCATATTTAATAAAAAATAAATATTTAATAATAAACAAATATTTAATATTTAATAATAAAAAAAAATATTTAATAATAAACAAATATTTAATATATATATATATATATATATGTATGTATATATATTTAATGAAAAATCATGGAGGTGCCATTATTAGATTTCTTTCGAGAAATCTATATAATGACACTCACCCTCAATAAAAAATAGAGATTTTGGATTTTGAGCAACGAAGTGCTACTTGAATTCAACCATGGACTCTCGGGTTGTTTGCATTCTTCATCATCTTAGCATAGTTGCATTTTTTTTTACGTATTTACTCATCATGTTTCAGTTATGTATTGTTTTTACTTATCATTTCATCCACACATGTTATTAACCTTTTTTTGTGTTCCTTGTGTGCAGATTATAGATCTTGGCAGGAGCTATCAACATAAATATTCTTCAGATCTACACCATACCTTGCGGAGGTCACAAGAAACTCCTCTTGGATTAGTTTGTGGGATTTGCAAATATTTTATGGGATACACCTACCATTCTTTATTTTTGTAAAAATTGTATCAAATTGGTATTAAATCCCTTAAAGGGATATCATTGTAACCTCTTGTTAAAGGATATGATTCAATATTAATGAGAAAGGCACCATTTTATTTATTTCTTATCTTTATCTTGATGGTTACATGATTATGCTTTCAATTTTATTATTTTAAACATTGCACAGGTGTAAGATTTTTTATATCTTCAATGGTGATCACAGTGGGACCTTGTCTCTATTTTTATGGTATTCTAATAATTGTTGTTTATTTTTATATTTGCAGGTTACAAGCCTCAGATCAAAGATAAAAAATGGTAGAAAACTGGATCATTTTCAAACATATGGCTTTAAAGGTAAGTACATCAGATCTATTTCTCTTTGTTTACAAGTAAAATTGCAAAAACATTTCATGTTGCAGAGATTTATAATACAAAAATTCAAGTAGTCGGTTCTCTATCTATGACTGTATAGTATCTATATAGCCCCTATTTTTAACCATCTATCTGTGAGATGACCCCTTCTATGTTGTTTTTTTGTCTAATTTCTTGTTACCTGACCTTGAGTTACTCATGTATGGTTCTGCATTTATAGATTTCTAAAATTTAAATGTCATTTTATTAGTAATCTGAATATAAAACATTATTTATGCATTAGTGAAAAATTCATCGATTGCTCTTTGATTTTATTTTCCATGCATAAAATGAACCCCCACACACCATGACACTTATTAAAAATTAACGAGCTAGACTTCATCACTAGTCGTTAATCAAGACCAGCAACATTGAGTTTCATCTCCACTTCGTTGGCTTGCATATTGTTAGTTCATACCTTATTTTGGTCAAATCTAGTCCTAGAACCATTGTAGCCATGGAAAATAGCATGCTTTCCTCTTCTAAGGGTGTATCACTACCCACGATGAATTGGGTGAGGACTCGTACGACCTGGACTCCCTCGTCACATTTGGATTTCATCACCAAGACTTGGGGTTTACAACTTGGATTTCATCACCAAGTTAGTGTGTGAGAGCATCTAGGGTGAAAATAATTAAACTAAGTATTATCATCAATAAAAATCAAACATGCAAAAGAAAAAAAAAGCAACACATCAAAACACACCAAACAGTTTAGGATTTCACATCTAAAATTTAAAAGAGATAACCACACTATTTGATTTTGTGTTTACTTGTTGTTTTATTGAGGTAAAAAATACCATGGTAACTACATGTGGCCAAGCTTGATCAAGGGCTAGTGCCATAGAATATTTTCAAGGAGGCATCGAATGCCTCCGCATCAATTCTGAGGATATGACCATTCCATATTGGCATCCTGGTTACTATAGAGAGTCTAACTTTGAGGAAATCCACATTCGATATGTATATACAACTCCTAGGTATGATTGCAATGATGACCTCCATAGTCGAGGTACTTCTCATAATCATAATAGACAAACCCTATATCACGAGGAAGGTCCTAGTAGGGTTGTGTCATGAATTCACATTTTGGCTCACCCTATACACTTAGGAAGAGAATGACCAAGAATATACACCATGGATGAGGTTGGATGACAATACCACTCCTCTAGACTGTCTATGGATAAGTCGATAATATGCATTTTTATATAGTAACAACCCTCATTGTATTATTCGAACACCTATTTTAGCTTGCACAATCCTAGTCAAAGAGAAGGAGAGGGATTTTGATCATCCCCATACTCCTCAAGAAGAGAATTTGGTGTAAGTACAGTGTGCTTCTGCACCACCTGAATACATTGAGCTTACTTATAAGCCTAAATATTAGGTCAACGCAGCTTATCTCAATCATGGAAAACTGATAGATAACCATTTTAGAGTTATGGAGTAGGCAAAAGTCCTTCATGTTAATACGAGGGTCAATCGACCCCATACTTCTAACCAACTAGAGCAAGCCCTTAAAAAGAATGCTAAGAAACAAGTGATACTAAACCAGCCACGGTTAGATAAATAGTGCTTGTATGAACAATATCATCTAAGCCAGTAGAGACTCTAAGAAGATAGGATGTACCAAGAAGCACTATACAAGGAAAAGTTACAAAAAATCATGCAAGAGGTGGTTCCCACACCCACCACACATAGGTAGCAGATCTCATAAAGGTGCATGGTGCTCAAGCAAAGACTACCACCTAGACCCAATCAGAACCATCCTCCACATGCACCCCCTCAATACCATAGGACTCTACAACATCAAACCAATAATGCTCAACAAGAGTAGGAAGCCTATGAGAATGCAGGGATAGAATATCAAGGTTAGGGGTACCTCGAGTCATATTATGAGGACATGGTTGATGATCATAATCAACCACCTCACCCCATCAGGCATATTCTATCTCTCCCTCCTCGAGGGCAAAGGCGAGAAGATGAAATAATTTCTTTTGAATCTTATAAGGTTCTCACTAAATGCATTCAATCGCTAAAATAACAAGATTCAAAAATGGTTTATAAGAAACCCACATTAAGTTAACTTTACAACAAATTACTACATCCTTCTATCCCATCTCCCCCATACCCGAATAATTTTGAAATGCCCAAATTTGACAAGTTTAAATGAGATGATGATGCACAATAACATGTCACCAGTTTCATGAACTTATGCTTTAAAATATTAGGATAGCGATACCTTGTTGTTGAGAACCTTCTTGATAACGCTTGTAGAGCAAAAAAAATGGTGTACTAAGCAAAGAGAAATGAAAACACCTATCTATTTAAGCATTACAAAAAGACATTCAAGTAAGTAGAAATGATAAATAAGTGAAATAAATGAGTGGTTCTATTTATATTAATGCATTTACCAAATATGTGGTTACAAAATGTCCCCTTGAGGGCTCTTAATTGATACAATCCATTACAATGTCCAAAGGATCTAATCCTTTCAAAAACTCAAGGTGCACTTTCAGTGTCTTCCTCGCACTCACGATTGAAGAGTAGGATTTTTGCTACCGCTACAATGATATATCCATATTCAAATATTTAGCTCCTTCCTCATGCACTAGAATACCTATATCTACACACAAGAAACTGAAATTGATTAATAACATGTGTGAATTAAGAGAAAATTATAATGATGAATGCAACATTGAATACAAAAAGTGCAATAGACAATGTAAACTATTACAAATTGTATCAAAACTTACCATGATGTATATTATCTACTTTAAAAATGATATATGTAGAAATTTAAATGAAATTGTAAGCAGAACCCATGGCCATTCTTGGGTGTTCCAATTGGGATTGTCATCACAAAAACCCTAATTGAAGGTCAAAATTACTCCAAATCTCACTAAATTCTAGTATGATGTATGTAAACTAATTTAGAAATGATCTACACTAAAATTAACTCAAAATTGTATGCCAATTCATGGCCATACTTGGGTGTGCCAATTGGGACTGTTAACCATCCCAAGTGGGGATGGCCACCAAACTAGGTGGTTTTTACCACCAATTCCTTTGGGATCTGGTCTAGAATACTCCTAGGGGTGTTGTCATAAAATTTGGTAATCTAACTCACAGAAATGGGTGGGTTTTGGAATGTATGTGCATATTTGAGGATGTCTTGGAAAATCATTTGATTGATGAAGAATCCAAGGATAAATATGTGAGTAAAATAGGAGAGTGAATCGCGACAACACTTCATGGTAAATTCTTACAAAGACCTCTCTCAATTTTTTTTTGGAAAGACTCTAATTTATAGCCCAAGAGGCCCATAGGGTCAAAGGTGCAAGTTGGGGCATGCAAGGTAGGTGTTACCACTTTTCAAAACCCTTTCCATGCTTTGGATGGAAGAGACCTCCAATTTGGGCCTCCAATTTGTAGGTTGTGATGGCTTTGGCAGGCCTCCAATCTATCATAAGTCATTGGGCAGGATAAATTGCAGAATTTTATTACCATTTGTCCCACCCTTGCCTTTTTGAGGGGCCTAATCCATGGTCATCCCACCCAGGGATGGTTTTTGGTGGCCATACCTGGGTGGGATGGCCATGAATTGTGGTCATCCTAGGGTGTGACAGCCATGGTTACATGGCCCAAAACTTACCAAAAGTGGGTTAACCTTCCTAAAAGTGGTTAGGACCCCCTATTTAACCCTTGATGGTTGCCTAATGGGGCCATATGGTGTCGATAAGAGTGCATCATTGTAGTCTAATATGATTTATGTGATTTTAGTGTCTACAAATACCCCTTTTTGAGATGTATTATGTGCAATATAGAACTAAGAAAAAATAGATGATTAAACTGTCAAATGATTAAGGTTTTTTAGTAACCTAACCAAATCTAGATGCCTCCACCATGGAAAGAGCATACATTCTTGTAATCCTTACTTTTTATATAATTGAAGGATTGATTTTGGTATACCTTTCAGCCACATTGCGATGGCAGTTGTAGGGGCTTAGGGTATGTTTGGTGTTTGTTCCTTATTTGGATTATAAGCCTATTTTGGGATACATTTCATGAGGCTTCCAAGGATACAAAGACTTTGTTTTATTGAATTGGTGCTGAATTATTTACCCCAATGTAGGCTTGAAATTTATCTTTGGCAATGATTCTTTTGAATGTATGCAAATTGCACTTTTGAGTATTTGAGTGTTGATTTTTATTATGAATTCGTTATTATGACTACCCCCTCAAGTGATGATTTGATGAGTTCATGACCAATGATGAAAGTGATGAGTCACTTGACCAATATGACTTGATTAGAGTTCCTTTAGTTTTATCCATTTGTAAAATTTATCAATTTTGCTAGGATTTTGATGGTTTTATTAATATTTCATGGAAGAAAACAAATGAATACCTCATTACCATGGATTGGTCTGACCATAATGGCCTTCTTAGGGATTTAAGTAGAGACATTTCTATTCATATATGAACAATTTTGGTTCCATCTTGATCCTTTGCGAATTTTAATAGTAACCCAAATGGGATGACCAAAAAATTTTGCTACATAGTTTATGACTATCTCGGGGTGGGACAGTCGGCCAATTTTCTGGTCATCTCACCCTAGGACAACCATGCTCATTCTAGGTCTTTTTAAGCTCAATTTTAAAAAAATAGTTAATTTGCACACTTCTAACTTGGAAAACTAAGAGGTGAGGAGTAGTAGATTGATTTTTTGAAGTAGAGAACTATAAAAACCATTCCACAATCACCATGAGCCACCCTCAAGACTCGACGAGCGATAGAGCCAGTGCAAGATGGGTAAGGGCTGAATTTTCTCCTATACTTTATTGAACTTAGAAATGTAATTAGTTTCATATTTTTCAACAAAACATACTAAATATTGATAAATGAACCTTAGTAGTGATAGTATGTAGGAATTTGTACTTTATTTTTGGTTTTTGTGCAATTTCATTGCATTTTTTATGTTTTTATGAGTTTTTATGCCTGTTTTTTGGGGCCAAGAAGGATTTTTTTTAGCATTTTTAGGGGTCGTCCCTGGGTGGGATGGCTTCCAATTTTGGGGTCATCCGTGGGTGGTACGACCATGAAATTGGGGGAAAATTGTCCCTTTTTGAGTTGTTTTTGCTATTTTTGGGTAATTTTTATTTCATTTTTGTTGAGCTTGCTTGCCTCTATCAGGTGATCAAGAGTCGATATCGATTTTTGACTCTCTTTTATACTACTAGGGACTTACTAATAGAGGATTATTGGAAATGGCTTGATGTCATTGGTCTCAAGCAAGTGACATGGTTAGAGCTAGTGCTAGGAGATAGAGCCTACCTGACAGCTTTGATAGATCTATGGGACCCTTGCACCAACACCTTCCACTTATCGACTGGGGAGATGATAGTGATGTTAGAGGATGTGTACTAGATTTTTTGTAATCAAATATATGGGCATCGGATAATATCTACTCATCAAGATCTTAGAGATACAATTTTGTAGAGATACTTCAGAGAGGACTAACATGAGGTAGTATGAGACTTGCCTAGCGGAGGCATCCTAGTGGATCTATGGTATGAGGCAGAGGTTATGACTATGAGATATATCTTACTGATGATGCTTATCTCCAACATGTTGCTACCAAACTTGTTAGGATCCAAGTTCCCCTGAAACCTTTTGGAGTTGGTATTTTCACTTGTGGAGTGCACCATAGAGAGGCCATTAGTGATGGCTTAGGGCATGACATTGTTGGTATAACTTTATGATGAGTTGTACAAGATCTGTTTCCATGGGTGAAAAGGATAAGAATATAGCTTTCTACTACATGTGTGGGGATGGCAATATATTATTATGGATCGACCATGAGGACTATCTTGGATGACACGAGCATAGCTTGCATTTGTGGAGATAGGCTATGGGATCCTATGGTAGTAGGACTAGGAGAGGGGTCAGATTTATCCCTATATAGGAACAATTTATCACTATTGAGAGTCTTTTGTAGAGATCATGGTAGAGGAGGTTATCTGGAGACCATACAGGGATTGTACAACATGGCCTAAGGCTAAGGTACAACTTCACTAGGTACAATGATGGAGATGGTTAGTTGGTTGACATAGGACCGAGTGAGAGTATTATGCTCAAGTGATATGGTAGTTTGGGCTATGCCAGGGGTTTCCTAGAGAGTTGGTGATATATCGACACCATGGGGATGAGAGGATACTTACTTGGCCTATAATGGAGGCAGTTGGAGAGGAGGTATATTATACAAATAATATCTCTAAGCTAGATGATGTAGGGACCACAACATAGTATGACTCCTAGTGGGTGATGTGCCAGTAGCAAGAGGATGGGATGCTAGTAGGTGGCATAGTTGTGATGATATAGGAGGATCATAGGGATGATCCATATGAGGGACATGATGAGGCTCTAGACGAAGAGGAGCCAGACTTAGGAGAGAGACATGTGTATCGTCGAGTTGATGATGAGTGGATGGATACTCTAGATATAGAGTAATAGTAGGATGATTATGCTAAGGATGAATTTGATGAGAAGTGAGTGTAGGCACAATTGGCAGCATGGAATTCCACCATTTTTGAGTTATAGGTCAAGTTGATTAGAGGTAGATAGGAGTGGAGGGAGTATGTAGAGGAGAAGACTCTCCTACAGGTATAGATGTAGACTACATAGGATATTATTGATAGGTAGGCAATAAAGTTAGCTACTCTTTGGTCACAGGTTAGAGTAGTGAGCTTGAGCCATGGGACACCTAGTAGTGTCAATATGGTCAGGCTATAGGAGGAGGTGACACAGCTCCAAATATTACATAGTGACTACCAGGCTCATCACCAAGATGATGCAACATACACAGAGAATTTGGAGGATGATATAGTGCACCTTAGAGGGTTCTTACCAGCTCGCTCTTCTGTTAGTGGGTCACAAAAGAGTAGGAGTGGTACATGACATTCATCTACAAGGATGGGGGATCCTAGCTCTACGATAAGAGTATATAGGACCAGGGAGAGAATATGTGGGTGCTCTCAATGATAATCGATTGAGGGTGGGAGTGAGAGTCATGGTGTCGGTCCTGCGTGACCATGGCTTTTGAGACTCGATGGTTCTTTTTGGATTTTTGGTAGTGTGAGGTCTAAGGACCCACTTGATTGTAGCCTACGAGCATTTTCTTGGATTATGATGTATCTTTTTACCCCATCTATATATATATATATATATATATATATCTAATATGTGAGTTTTTCTATTGTCATCATGTGTTTCCTTATTGCTTTACTAGATGTATGCAATGTTTATTTTTGCTTTACTAATGCTTTTATGGATTCTTATCATGGATGCATGTATTGTAATATGATGTGAGTTGATTATCTCTGTATGAGTGTATGCAAAATGAAATGGATGATTTGTTAATCTATATGATGAATTATGAATACTATTTGACACACTAGATGCTAGCACCATAGACTATACAAAATTCATAGATTCATTGATCTTTACCATAAGACTATGTAATGGATTGTGAAAATGTAAACTAACAAACATGTGATAAAATGTTATGGAATGATATGCATAGTAAGATGTTATAGAATGTCTTTGAGATTTTCATGAGAGTCAAACACTCTAGTGAACTAGTCAAAAGTTGTATATTAATTATGCAAGACTTTTTGGTAAGGTATAAATCTGCTAGGATGACCAATATATTCAATATCCTTGTGTGTGCATGTGATTTTATTGTTATGATAACGCATAAAGTTATCCCACTTCCAAATAGGATTGATGCAGCCCATTTTTACTTAAGATCACCCTGTGAGTATCATTATCCTAAGTTTTATACATAGTTGGATTAGACCACTAGGCAATACATGCTACCAAAAGCTATCTCATTTGCATGTAAACATTGATCTGTACAAAAGCAGGTTTCTAATGTGATAGACATATCATCATGCGTAAGGATACCACCATTTCTAGGTAGGTTTGATGCCACCCAACCTGTAATGAGGATCACCTCATGGTTATCAAATACTGAGAATTCCAAGGATTCAAGTTCAATACTCCCTTATTTTCCTCTATTGTTGAATTGTTTCTAAGGATTTGATCATTTTTTTTTGGGTGAGCAAGGGATTTTGGTAGTGGTTAGAACCACTTTTTATTTTACTTTTTTCTTTTGATAGTGGTGAAAACTACTATTTATTTTTCTTTCGCTCTTTTGGCTTACTTGCCCAGATTTGGCAGAGGCAAGGAATTTTGATTGCTTTAGGTAAGGAAGATCTTGTCCTTTTGTCAATTCTCAATATTTTTAAACCATTCACACAAGGGGTGAGTAAGGTAAATTTTTTGTTTAAGGTAACATGGACCACTTTATAGGTTTCATATTTCCTTGTGCAAAACATGGATTTATTAGTGTGAAAATGTGTTGGGATTATGACGTATGAAAGGTATAATCAAAGCAAGACTCTACCTTCTAAAAATTAGGATAGCTTTATAAAAAAATTGAAAATAAAACTAGAGATTACTGAGTAATTGAAAACCCTAAATATGCCTTATAAGAAATGACTAGATTAAGGGAAAAAAACACACGTATGAAAGGTGGGAAATGTGTATGGAAATTATAATTGAAATGTAGACAAGTATTAATAATGACTTTTGATAAAGTTGATTTTGAATGATGGCTAGTGTACAAAACTGGTGCTAGACATGTATGAGCACCTCTAGAATGCAAAATGAAATGATGAATATGTTTAAGGTAAGTGATTGTATAATTCAACGATATGAAATGCAATGCAATGCAATATTTTTTGTATTTTTTATATTTTAATGATATTTTTGGATTTTGATAAATATATATACAATTGACCAATGATCTTAGTGAATGTCATTGGGAATTTTTGGGTTACCAAAGGATTTATAGGTACCTTTGGAGATTTTTTGATGACCAAAGGGTTTATAGGTACCTTTTGAGCTTTTTGGGTGACCAAAGGGTTTATAGGTACTGTTGGGCATTGAATTGCACCAAGTTTTACTTGATACTATGGCTGTCTATCTTCCTACTTTCTGTTTAGGCTTGCACCCGATAGCTGTAGCTCAACACTCAACATTGGAAGGACCAAAACAGGGGTTTTCGATCCAACCTCCAGAGTAGGTTGGTTCCTTGTCAACTTAGCATATTGTTGACACAATTATGCTCAATTAGGGCTTGGAGTTTAGGGTAAGAGAAGGTTAGGGTTAGAGAGATGTAGATATCGGTGGACGGATAGGTTAACAACATTGCATCACCATAAAAAGCTCCCAAAAAACCATATTAAAGACATACATTCAGATCAACCCTTATCCCAAGATAGCTCATTTCAGATATTAAAGCATAACAGAGAAATGTTATAGCAAGCAATTTCAATATCCAAGAAATGATAATCCAAATAGCAGAATTCACCAAAACTAGATTTTACAGAAATGTACTTACTAATAACACAGAACAAACTTCAAAGCAGATTTCAATTACTCATAATAGCTAGTAATCCAAGATAGGCACAAACTAACCATCTAAGTATTCACAGAAATACAACTATGAAATCCGAACCTCTGACATCAAGCATGGAAATGCAGCCTTGAGGCGAATATCAATGTATTGCTCCTTTCATTCAGCTCTTCAAAAATATTTACAATGGTATAGGCAAACACGCTAGAGCCGACCCTTCAAAATGAGGGTTCGACCTCTACTTATAGTTTTTCATATTACAAATCAAGAAACAATACATCAAATCTTGTTACAACAGCTCAACAAAGAACTTAGCTGGCATTAGCTCATTGGTCAAACCTTCGAGAAATCCGTTGAAAGGGAAACCGCCATGGCAGCATGGGTTCTCTGCAACTTGTTGGTCGCTCATTAGAACTGTAGTTCAGAACATTCTAGATCATGCACTTCCATAGATATTTCTTGGGAGTAGAGCGCCACCATCGATCTGCAACTGCCTCTGGTTTGATCTTCTTGGAAACTCTCGATGCTTCATCTTTCGACCAATATGTTATAGTTTTGGTGTAGGAACATCCTTTTAAATGGCCCAGATTTAGCAGACTAACCTCCACCATTGATCTTCTTTATCCCATGGTCCAGATTAGATCCGGTATAAGCTGAGAGCCCATCCGTTGGACGACGTCACTTTAATTAGCAGCAGAACATCCAATCCGGATCTTGGAAATTCGAACCTTGAATCCACTCCGGAGCTTTTATCTTTTCTAATCCGCATTAAAAAATTGATGACATCACCTCTTCTTTATAACTTGTGTGGATTCCATTCCGGATAGAATGAGCATCTTCCTTAGTCCAGATCCGGAGTCAAGTTCTTACATCATCCCACCATTTCACCTTATCTTCATTCCAGATAGAAAAAGACTCATTTATTCTCTGGATTGTCAATCCACACTTTTCATCTACTTACATCATCATCTCCTTGAGACTTTTGTGGATTTGAGGATAACGCTAATCCGGGGTGGGGAGCAAAAGAGTTTTCAGAATCGGGTATATGCAAAAGGGCCATTCCACACTTTTTTCTTGCTGACGTCACCACCTTTCACAAAATTTTGTGGATTTTGCAATCCTACTCCAATCCGGACCCAGAATGGAGTTCCTCGGAATCATTTTAAACAAGAAAAATTGCATGACTATTGAGTGGATTCATCTTATCAACCTTGTTCCGGAGCGGAATGGCAGTTTTATCACTTAGTAAAAATCACACAAAATTTTACTAAGTATGTGGCCATTTTGGGCCTACATTCTAGCGCCTCTCGGGTGGATTTGCTCGCAAAGCCAATCGAATCCAGAGTCTTATCCATTGGGCCTTAGGAGTCAAAACAAAACTAATTTTTTGAAGATATGTTTTAAGGAATAACTTCCATACAAACCTTACCCTCTAAAAGCACAAATTCTACTTAGAGGGTAAAGGTTCATATAGAAACCATGCCAAAAACATCATAAAACCCACTTGTTCGGTCATAGACTTGTGTCCATAATATCAGTACTATTACTATCTTCCAAAACTATACACAACTCTACCTCCTTTATAAGGCTTTATTTCAAAGAATGCCTTCACACAAAAATGTTGTTCTATAGACTTCATACCTTTATTGCTTATTTCTGACAATCGTCAGGGTAAAAACAGAAATACAAAACTGATGAATATGTACAAAATAAAAATGATTTAAGCGTGAGCCCCTCCTGGGCCTGTAAATGCTCAATATTATCCTTATTCTTCCACACCCCCTTCATCCTCATCTTCTAGAGTTTGTACTCTCTGATTATTCTCACCGGAGGTGTCCCCCAACAACTTGACCATTGATTCCAAATACTGGAGGACATGTTTCCAATCTTCCTTAGAGGGATTTGATGTCTCTTTAAGCTGCTTATAAACATATTGTAGCTTCCCAACATCCTCATAATTAGCAGCATCCCCTTTAATCACCAGATCTTCCATGAGATCTCTTAAATGGGTGTAACTCACAATTAATTTAGTAGCTTGTTCTTGTGGTAGTGGCTCTTCTAGTGAATCAATCTCAGCCTCATCCTGCAAGATATCTTTAATGTTCTATTGAACTTCTTCCACAAATAACAATTTGTGGTCCTCCTTCCAGAGTCCTTCAAAACCAACATGAATCATCTCCTCATTTATGTCAATGATTTCTTTGATTCATCTATCCATCCTATCACACAACAATCGAGCTCTCTGGACTGCCCTATGCTTCTTCACTACTATCCTTGAAGCTACCCCGACTATATTCCATTCCTTACTAGGAATTGGTTTAGCAGCATCACTGAGCCTACTACCAACCAATCTATATATTTTCTCTATCAAAATCACCATAGACTGTAACTCTCCCATGATTCGATCTAAATCCTATTGAATAGTGGAGAGCAATTGGTTGGCATCCTTCAGGTAGTCGATTACAAGCTGAAGACCTGAACACTTTCCTTGGATTTTAGAAAGTAACTCCCTATTTATTCTTTTCAAATCATCTTTGGAAAACCCTGAGGATTTGGTTTTCTCAACCTAAAGCTGATGTTTCAAATTTTGAATTTCTCTTGCCTGATCTTCATGCAACTTCTTTTGTTCTTCTAATTGATCCTTCAACTTATTAGCCTTTTGAAATATTTCTTGCCAACTCTTCACCTCTTCTATCAAAGCTTTTTCTACTTCCTTTTTATCATAGAAGCTCTTCCTAAGATTTTCAACCTGTTGTTCCAGCTTATCTACCTTATCTTTAGCTATATCTGTCTTCACATAAAAGGTTTCTAAATGAGCCTTGGCCATCCCCAATTCATCTTCAACATGAAGCTTGTCAATATCTTCTATGACTTCTTTTGCTTTATAATCCTGAGCAGTCATCTCATTCTCGAGTTTGCTTACCCATGGAATCAAAGACCTTGAAACCCTTTGCCTAGTGATGGGGTTAACATACATACTTTTCCTAGTCACAACCATCTCACTGGAAGTCTTAGTAAGCTTCTCTGCCCAATAATCATTTATGCTTTGAGCACTTGCCTGCTCTTGGGATATAGCAATAGATCTTGAAACATCGACCACCAAAAGAGATACTGGAATTAAAAACATAAGGGTGGACTGAATTTTTGTTGGTAGGGATGAAGACACTTTGATAACATTTTTGTTACAATGGTGGATTCCATGATTACTGCCATTGTAGATATAGGTAAATTCAGAGAAATAGGGACCAAACTAATAGTGGATGAGATGGATGGACTCGAAATACAGCTTCCTATTGATGGTGATAATGAAGGAGGTGAGAGAGCGATAATGGTGGACACAGGAGTGGGTATCTGAGAAGTGGAAGGTGGGTTCGGAGAAGGTTGTGACACCATAGAACTGATCAGCACCTCCATAGCTACTGATAAAGCGAGGGAAGAACTGTCAGGTGGAGGAGGTAAGTTTACCACATCTTGACTAGAAAGGGAGGGAAACCCTTTTGGGGACTTATGGGGATGAGAAGAAGAAAAGGGATTAGAAACCATACCTTTGCCTACAGATGTAGGGTGCTCCTTTTCAGCTTCTGTTGCCAGCTATTGTTCTTGGTCAACTAACCCTTCTATAGTAGCAACAACTACCTCTTCAACAATTCCTCCTACACTTATTTTCTGCTTCTTGGAGACCTCACTCTCCTCTATTTCCAGGGCCCTCTTAGTCCTTCTATACACTATTTGATAAGTGGCCTTTTCCCCTTCAAAATTTTCCCCCTCTTCATCTCCCTATTCTACCCTTGAAAGTAGGGACTACTCAGCTATGGGTAGTAATTCAATTGAGACTATGGGGATAATAGAAAAAGGTGGGGATCTTATTTCAATTAGCGGGATATTGACCACTATCTCTTTGGAACATTGTGTCTCATTTGTCAATTTAGCCCTCTCGGGAAGCTTCTCCACCTGCTCAGAGATAAGTTCAGAGATCTTAGGTATTTCAGCTATGGTCGAAGGAACTTCCCGTACTTCTATCTGAATTCTCTGATGTGTTAGAGGAAGTAGAGATTCAGAATCATTCTGGGGCTTTTCACTTACCAAAACCATATTCCTGACATCCTTCGGTCTCCAGGTTTCAAAATTTTTATTATAAATTCCAGAAAATTCCTTATCCATTTTCATTCCAAACTTCGATTTGGGAAAAAGTTTTCCAATTTCGACCCTCATACGCCACCAATATGCAATATTTTTTACCTTCCATGGCCCTTTCTCTACCGGTTTTCCTCTCTGCGATATGTCTTCTTCAGAAGGGAGGTCTTTCAAATTAGTAGATTCAATTCTTACTTTATCAATCACATTTTTTGTAAGTCGATGACTGAGCTCATGTTCTGGATCAAAATCTACCACCTGTTCATAGAAATCCAACCATGGAGGCAATTGACCCATCTTTGAAATCTTCCACTCTAACAACGTAGTTTCATCATTATTCCTCCCCTGTTCAAATTTAGCCCTGGGCCTTCTTTCAAATTTATAGGCTTTGTCTCCATTGAGGGTTTTATTTCTCATAGTGAAAATACCATCAGGATCATAACTCCACCTTTGAGGAATATAGAACAGACCTAATCTATCAAGGTACTGCTCAATTTGTTGGCCCTGCCACTCGGATACAATAATATTATTTTTAGGGTGGTAAGTAATTAAAGACCTCTTCTTCCTTCCAGAACCATAGCTTGCATCAATGTATACCACCTACCTTAGATACTCTAGGGCGAATAGCCTTTTTATGACAAAGTGAGGTAAGAGAAAGGGTTTACCTATGAAACCATACAACCTGATTACTGTGCCCTCTGTTAGTAGATACCAATCTCCCTCTTCAGAGTATTCCTTCCTCAGAATATGCTTAGCTAAGGAAGGCAACCTAGGGCACTCATTGTACATTATTTTAAGGGCAGGTTCCAAAAATTCCAAATTGAATCTGTAATGGGACTTGCTGCTTTTCAAAATATCTATCCAATAATAGACTGGCAAGGGTTCTCCATCACTGGTTTTATCCCTAGCTAGAATCCATGGCATTCTATCTCTGACAGCTGCATAGAACATCCATACCAGACTTGAGCAATGCCTAAAACTGGGAGCACCAACACCTTTCTTCATGTTTACCATCTGCTCATGGATTCTTTGAGCGAGAAAAGCTAGCCAATCAAAGTAAATTACTCTGGTACCCCTCTCTCTCGCCCCTTTCTTGTACATTCTCTCATCAGACATACAATATGCTGTGATGATTTGCCAACCGTGTACCATCCTGTTAGAGTCCAAACCCTCTATACAAGCCAACATAGAAAATAATTTTGGGTATGCAATTTCATCAATATGAATTGGGACTTCAGGCATCTCGGCTTCATTCCTTATCCTTATGAAATTAAAGTGAAGCCATTTTTCTAGTGCCTCCCTTTTCTCTTCTATAGCCATCATGTTATTATAAGCCCTATTTAGCTCTGCTATGCTAAATGGTCTGAGATTTGATGGTGGTCCTACCCCTATGATGAATAATTCATAGCATGCCTCTCTGGTAATAGAAAATAGGGGAGTGCCCTCAGGGGTTTTGACTATTCTATTATCAGGATCATAGAACTGAATCATAGCAGAGACCAGTTCGGGATAGTGGTGCACATAATCACATATATAAGAGAACAAAAAATATTTTATGGCTACCATACCTTGTCGTTGCATCGACTTCCCTTCAAAATATGGAAATTCAAAATTAGTCCTGAGGTGGGTCCTCCCTACTCTTGCCATCACCGTATCTGCAACTCGACTGGTGCGATGTGCATGCACCTGCAACCTTATCGCTATTTTCACTGATTCAACGGATGATTTCTTGGGTGCCATCTTGACAGTAGCAAGCTTCGTCCTCCTGATTTGTAGTAAATCCTTCAAGGTATGGTTGTACCTCTTCTACCTTTCTGTAGATGCAAGGGCCTCTAAATGAATTTGGCATATATTTTTCATTACTTCTCTCTTCTGGAGACCATGTATCTTTCACCATTAATGTAGCTATTGCATGATATCTTCGTAGGCACACTTTCCAATCCATTTCATTATTTCTTCGATGGCTCAAAAAGTGGCGTCTTCCCTTCTCATTGGCCGAATTTTGAAATCATGTTGCCAACTCATCGCATCCCTTCGGCTACTCTTTAGTTCCCATGCGAGTTTGTTAGGATTGAATGCACGAGCAATATTTAGCCTCCACGTATCAACTTAGAACTTGTTCAACTTCATATTGATTTCGCTCTAGCTATCTTCATCTTTGGGAGGTTCCCAGATTAGTACCATTCTTGTTTTTCTTTTGATGGACCTTTCTTGCAGAATCGCCAATCCGGATCCGACCATGCAGTCTTGAGGGTGGAATGTCACTCCGAGGAGTTTCACATGGCACAATGTGTGGGATGGAAGATTACCATGAATCCGACCAATACTTAGTCTTTTCTTGCAAAACTTCTTTTTCTTTTTTTTTTTTTTTATCATTTCTTCTAAAAAAAATTATTTAAAAAAGATAAAAAAAAAAAAAAAAAAAAGGGAAGGAGAGGGAAATATTTGTACAATATATATACATATGTTACAATGAGCCTATTTCTCATATATAGTAAAGCTTAAGGTGGAAACCATTCACTGGAATTGGTTGTATGTTTCCCTCTAAGTCTTTCAACTGAAATACATTAGACTCTTTTGCTTCCATAATTTTGAAAGGACCATCCCAAAAGGAATCAAACTTTTCATGCTTACCCGACTTTGCTCTATCCACATTCCACCTGAGAACTGAGTCTCCTACTTGAAGTTTTTTGAACCTGGCCTTTTTATCAAACCATGCTTTAATGTCTGATGAATGCTTCTAAAAATGATCATATGCTTGAGTTCTGCTCTCTTCCAGTTGTAGCAAGTGTGTCAACCTAATTTTTACTGGATCATCCTCCAATTCTTCTTCTGTACTGACAAGCTTAAGTGTTGGAATCTCTAGGTGAATCGGTAGTACTACCTCTTTTCCATATACCAGTGCATAAGGAGAAGTTTTGATAGACTTTTTAATAGTAATCCTGTCTGCCCATAGAGCATGGTCGAGCAATAGGTGCCAACTCCTTTTGTTACCTTCCAGAGACTTTCTCAAAATCCTTAATAGGTTCTTGTTGGTAGATTCTACAAGTCCATTACCTTGTGGATAATAGTTTGAAGTATTTTTAAGAATGATGCCATACTTGCTGGAAAACTCAATGTACTTAGCTCCTATAAAAGTAGGGCCATTATCACTCACCAAAGCTTCCGAAACTCCAAATCTGGAAATTAAACTCTCCATAAAGTTGATCACAACTTCCTGGTCTACCTTCTTTGTAGGAATAGCCTCTACCCATCTGGTAAGATAATCTGTAGCTATCAAGATAAACTTGTGCTCTGCTAAAGAATTAGGATTTATGACTCCTATGAAATCTAATCCCCATTGTTGAAAAGGCTCCTCAACTTGAATAGGCTTCAGGGGGATGCAACATTTCTAGTCTTTCCAATATACCTTTGACACTTATCACAGACCTGGGTGACTTTAAAAGCATCATTGAACATAGTAGGCCAATAATAGCCTACTCTTATTATCTTCAAAGTTGTAGTTCTGCTTGAGCTATGGACACCTGCTGACCCTCCATGGAATTCTTCAATGACTCTTTTTTGTTGGTCCTCCTTCAAACATTTCAGGAGAATACCATCCAAGTTTCTTCTGAACAACCCCTTAGGAAGTAATACATATTTTAGAGCATGAAGTCTATACCTCCTTCTTTGAGAAGGATTCAGATCAGGTGGGAAAATTCCCATTTGGAAATACCTAGTCATTTGTTCGATCCAATCAGAATCCGGAGTGTGGACAATCTCTACTTGATCCTCTTCTGTTATCTGACAAGTTGTCACTCCAGTCAATGCTGAAGTATCTGCCAATCCTTGGCACAAGGCTCTACCTCTTACCAACTTGGTGGGGTGTATTTCCACGTCGTACTCCTAGATCTTAGTAATCCAACCAGCCCTTTTATCTCCTAGGTCACCTTGTAAGATAAAACTTCTCACATCTAGATGAACCACATACACCAGAGTTTTGCTTTGTACTAGATATTGTCTAAACTTCTTAAGTGACTTCATCACAGCAAACACTTGTTTTTCAATAAAGTTATATTTTACTTGATAGTCATGTAAAGTTTAGCTCCAAAAGAATACAGGGTGTTCATCCCCTTGATCATCTCTTTGGGTGAGCACCGAAGCATAACTTTGCTCAACTCCATAAGCATAGAGAATAAAATCTTTGCTAAAATCAAGATTTATCAAAATTGGGGCTGTGGAAATGGATTGCTTGATGATCTCAAAAGCTTGCTTCCTAACCTCAGTCCACTTGAATTCTACCTTTTTCTTGAGTAGTTCAGATATAGGTCTCACCTTCTATGCAAAATCAGAAATGAACTTCCTGACAAAATTGATTTGACCTAAGAAATACTGTAGCATCTTCTGATTAGTAGGCAATGGAATAGCTAGAATTGCTCTAATTCTATCCGGCTCTATGGCCATACCTCCTTTTGGGACCACATGTCCTAGTAGTTTTCCCTCATGTACTACAAAGAATGACTTCTTAGGATTTAGTGAAATACCAAATTCTCTGCATTTTTGAAAAACCTGTTCCAAATGAGACAGATGATCATTTTTATCATGAGAAAACACAGTCATGTCATCTAGGTAAATCAGAATAACTTTGTTTATAAGTGTACCAAAGGCATAATCCATGGCCCTCTGAAATGTAGCTCCTGCATTAGATAGACCAAAGGGCATCCTATGATAGGCAAATGTACCCCATTTTGTAGTAAATGTTGTTTTGTATTGATCTTGATCTTTTACCCAAATTTGGTTATATCCAGAATAACCATCCAATAGCGAGAATCTCTCTGCTCCAGCTACCACTTGTAAGATCTGGTCAATCTGAGGAAGGGGATAGTGATATTTGAGGGAAGCTTGATTCAGATTTCTAAAATCCACACATAGGCGTATATCTCCATTCTTCTTTCTTATGGGTACCAAATTGGCTACCCAAGTGGAATGTTTTATCGGATATATTATCCTAGCCTTTAGCAGCTTTAAAAGTTCTTCTCTCATAATGGCTTCTATCCTTGGATTGACAGGCCTCTATTTTTTTTGGAATGGTTTAGCATCAGGTTCTAACTCAATAGTATGTTGGATAATCCTTTTGTCATAAACTTTAAGGTCCTCATATGACCAAGCCACAGTGTCTTGGTATTTTAAGCACAAAGCTTTGATTTCTTCTGCTTCCTCAGGAGAACATTGGATCCCAATATTTAGCTTCTTTCCTATTCCAACTTCTACCTCCTTATAGATCTTCTCACCAATCTTCATAGCTCCAACCTTCTTCCTATCTTCATTATCGAACAAACTTTCAAGGGTGACCAATCCCCTCGGGATATGATTGTTTCTCAGCTGGATGAAGTCTTGCTGATCTATCTCCTCCAAGTCTTCCTCTTGGATAGTTGTGAGGCATGCTTCTTTTATCATAAAGTCTAGAATCTATTCATCACTTTTGAAAACCTGCTAGAATATTTGCTTATCCGGCACTGTAGGTCTGAAAACCATTTTAATTCCCTTGGTCTTCTTAGTCCCAAAATCCATAGGAGGATTGAAATTAGCTCCCTTTGTTGCCAATGCATCTGCCAGGTGATTCTCTTCTCTAGGCACAAAATTTAGGTTCAGGGCATCAAATGAATCCATTAGGTCCCATACTCTATTCCTGTAAGCCTTTAAGTAATGGTGCTTACTGCTACACTTATTCCTTACTGATGCACAATTAACTCAGAATCACCATATATGTTCAAAATCTTGATGCCCATGCTTTCAGCTTGCATTAATCCAAGGCACAAAGCCTCGTATTCGGCAGCATTGTTGGTACATGACCATGTTAGTCTATAAGAAAAATTCTTCATTCCTTCGGACTATGATTGTAAAACCACACCAGCCCCGCACCATTTCTACATTTAGCACCGTCAAAGTGCATAACCCATGTTTCATTGTTTCTTAGGGATTGATTAGAAATAGCAGGGAGTTTCTTTTCCAATTCATTTGTGATGTTGTATGTACCCATACCAGTTCCAAATTGATTGTAATATTCTTTGAAAGGTAACTCATCTTCAATGTCTAGTTCCTCAATGTTCTCTACTAGCTCAAATTCCTCCAAAGGGTTAAGGTTGCACATATCTTCTTCAATTTTTTCAATATGATAAGCAACTAGTTTTTTAGGAGTTATCCTTATCCTCTTTCCCTTGAAAGGTATTACCATACTAGAATAATCCATATACATACATCCTCCTAGCTTTGTAGTAAATTCTCTTGAGAGACATAACCCAAAATAGGGTTCTAAATCCACCACCACTATTTCCTGTACTACTGTCACCTCAGGGGCTCTATGCAACCTCATCAATACATCTTTAATAACCCCAACTATCTTGATAGGTGTCCCATCTAATTGTAACACTCCAGGACAAGACCGGGTATATTCCATACCCATTTCTTCATAGACTGCCTTAGGCATAACTATGGTTGATGCTCCTAAATCAATCATACAATTTTAGACTACCCATCCCTCCATTATTAGGGATATATAAAAAGGGGGAGGTTTGTTCTTTAGAACAATAGGTGTCATTTCTTTCTTTTCTGATGGTATACTGAGGATGGTAGTGGTTGGTCTATTCTGGGGATTTTTACTGAGGGAAGCTTTAAGCAGGTCAATCTGGCCGAGGATGAAAAGGGTATCATATAGGCTAGCTTTTGATGGAATCTTTTTCATCTCTTCCACAATGTTATACTCAGACTTGGTTAGGGATAGTCTTTCTAGTCCTCTATATGGCTCACCATACCTCCTTTTGTATTGTTGGGTTACCTCTAACCTTTGTATTTTGGTAATAGAGGGGAACCTGAGCCTTTCTTGTTCTTCACCCTTGGATTTCATTCTGTCTCCTTTCGGTATTCTTTCTAGATTTTTAGGGAAATTATCAGTTTTCTCTTTTCCCTTGGCTCGAGGAATAGGAAAAGTGTCACTATTATGAGGAGGGAAGTCAGCCTTCTTTTGAGAAGGGACCTGGAATTGTCCCATCTTCTGAGGGTCTACTTGTAAAGCTTTGTTTCTAGACCTTGTCATAACAACAATTGGGATTTCTTCCTCCAACTCTTTTCCAACCATGATCTGATCAGGGTGCCATAACATATTAACTCTCCCTTTCTGATTTCTTTCAGCTTGATCCATGGCTTGTTGAACATGGTGTTGATACATCACACAAGACTGTGAGTCATGGGGGTCATTGCATACTAAACACCAGATATTTGCAAGAGTGGTATCTGTAGAACATTCTGGATCTTCATATGTTGCATTCACCCTAACCCTGGTATTATTACTAGGGCCAGGCCTTTGATCTTTGTTTACATATGGGAATCTCCTCTATTGTGACCTTTCCTGATCTCTCTTCTCCATTGAATTCATTCTATTACTCAGAGTTTTCATGGTATTTTGTATGTCTAGAATAGCAGACAATTCTTGAGAAGGTTGAGAAGAAAGAGGGGGAAAAGAGGGTATGGAGGACACAGGTTTAGGTCCAGGAATCAGATTTATCTTAGGATATGGTAAAGAAAGGGGGTCCATGTAGGAAGGTTTTGTGGATTGCTCATGGCTACTATTGGTTTCTGAATTGTAGGGCAACACGGTCTTTGCGAGAATTCTTCCTACATTGATCAAGATATTCTCGGCATGGACGACTACATTATAAACTTGAGGGAAAGTTTCAATTCTAGATTGTTGTGTTTGTAGACCTAGCTCTGATCCCAGGGCATGGATGTAATACATATAAGCCAAACAAGTAGTTGGTCTAGCAGTAGGGGGAATTCTCTTCCATGTTCTGCTAAATCTCAAATTAAAGTCTGAGATAGTTTCTTGCTAAGTTTTTTGCATGGTTATAAACTGATTCAATAGAGAAAAGGGGTCAATAGATTCATTAAATTCTTCTATGAATGGCTCAACCAAATATTGCCATGAAGTGATAGAATTATCTTCCAGAGTTCTGAACCAATGCAATATCTTTCCATGAAAGGACAGGGCTAGAATTCTGACAATAACATTTTCTTCTTTTATGTTGTGGATTGCTGCCAGATTTAGGATATCTTGGCAGTGCTCATAAGATATTTTCCCAAATCCATCATATGTGGGGGTTGCCTTAGACACAACCTGAGGAATGGCATCCATTTGTGCTAATCTAAGGGGCCCAGTTGAATCCCAATTAGGGTACTTCTATAGTGGCTGATTGGGGGCCACATTTTGTGCCATATTTTTGGTTGTAGGTCTTCTTGGGGGAACTATTGGGTTTTCTTCCAGAAGTTCTTCTTCTTCAATAAAATCTTGATCTAAACTTTTGATAACAGTAGCCCCTCTCTGAGGTAACTCACAATGAAAGAAAGAATCAGGGTTGTTCCTCTTATAAGACCTGGTATACATGAAAGGGTACTGGTCTACAATACTTTTTTAGGGTCTTCTGACCAGGGAGTCACCAGGTGAACTTTATTTTCTCTGCTAATAAGGTCAAGATAATTCACCAAATCTTGATTCCTTCGGGATGAGATAATATTAACTCTTCTAGATGGGTTTCGTGTTCCTTGTGAACGGTCCCACCGGGCGTGCCAAAAATTGTTGGGCACTGAATTGCACCAAGTTTTACTTGATACTGTGGTTGTCTATCTTCCTACTTTCTGTTTAGGCTTGCACCCGATAGCTGTAGCTCAACACTCAACATTGGAAGGACCAAAACTAGGGTTTTTGATCCAACCTCCAGAGTAGGTTGGTTCCTTGTCAACTTAGCATATTTTTGACACAATTATGCTCAATTAGGGCTTGGAGTTTAGGGTAAGAGAAGGTTAGGGTTAGAGAGATGTAGATATCAGTGGACGGATAGGTTAACAACATTGCATCACCATAAAAAGCTCCCAAAAAACCATATTAAAGACATACATTCAGATCAACCCTTATCCCAAGATAGCTCATTTTAGATATTAAAGCATAACAGAGAAATGTTATAGCAAGCAATTTCAATATCCAAGAAATGATAATCCAAATAGCAGAATTCACCAAAACTAGATTTTACAGAAATGTACTTACTAATAACACAGAACAAACTTCAAAGCAGATTTCAATTACTCATAACAGCTAGTAATCCAAGATAGGCACAAACTAACCATCTAAGTATTCACTAAAATACAACTATGAAATATGAACCTCTGACATCAAGCATGGAAACGCAACCTTGAGGCGAAGATCAATGTATTGCTCCTTTCATTCAGCTCTTCAAAAATATTTACAATGGTACAGGCAAACACGCTAGAGCCGACCCTTCAAAATGAGGGTTCGACCTCTACTTATAGTTTTTCATATTACAAATCAAGAAACAATACATCAAATCTTGTTACAACAACTCAACAAAGAACTTAGCTGGCATTAGCTCATTGGTCAAACCTCCAAGAAATCCGTTGAAAGGGAAACCGCCATGGCAGCACGGGTTCTCTACAACTTGTTGGTCGCTCATTAGAACTGCAGTTCAGAACATTCTAGATCATGCACTTCCATAGATATTTCTTGGGAGTAGAGCGCCACCATCGATCTGCAACTATCTCTGGTTTGATCTTCTTGGAAACTCTCGATGCTTCATCTTTTGGCCAATATGTTATAGTTCTGGTGTAGGAACATCCTTTTAAATGGCCCAGATTTAGCAGACTAACCTCCACCATTGATCTTCTTTATCCCATGGTCCATATTAGATCCGGTATAAGCTGAGAGCCCATCCATTGGACGACGTCGCTTTAATTAGCAGCAGAACATCCAATCCGGATCTTGGAAATTCGAACCTTGAATCCGCTTCGAAGCTTTTATCTTTTCTAATCCGCATTAAAAAATTGATGACGTCACCTCTTCTTTATAACTTGTGTGGATTCCATTCTGGATAGAATGAGCGTCTTCCTTAGTCCGGATCCGGAGTCAAGTTCTTACATCATCCCACCATTCCGCCTTATCTTCATTCCAGATAGAAAAAGACTCGTTTATTCTCTGGATTGTCAATCCACACTTTTCCTCTGCTTACATCATCATCTCCTTGAGACTTTTATGGATTTGAGGATAACGCTAATCCGGGGCGGGGAGCAAAAAGAGTTTCTAGAATCGGGTATATGCAAAAGGGCCATTCCACACTTTTTTCTTGTTGACATCACCACCTTTCACAAACTTTTGTAGATTTTGCAATCCTACTCCAATCCGGACCCGGAATGGAGTTCCCCGAAATCATTTTAAACAAGCAAAACTGCATGACTATTGAGCGGATTCATCTTATCAACCTTGTTCCAGAGCGGAATGGTAGTTTTATCACTTAGTAAAAATCACACAAAATTTTACTAAGTATGTGGCCATTTTGGGCCTATAGTGCCTTTGGAGATTTTTAGGTGACCAACGAATTCATGGGTACCTTTGGGGCTTTTTGGGTGACCAAAGATTTTATAGGTACCTTTGGGGATTTTTGGGTGACCAAAGGGTTTATGAGTACTTTTGGGGCTTTTTGGGTGACCAAAGGGTTTATAGGTACCTTCAGGGATTTTTTTGGCTGACCAAAGGGTTTATGGGTACCTTTGGGGATTTTTTGGGTGACCAAAGGATTTACAGGTACCTTTTGGATGTTTTGGGTGAAAAAAGGGTTTATAAGTACCTTTGGAGCTTTTTGGGTGACCAAAAAATTTATGGGTACCTTCGGGGCTTTTAGGGTGACCAAAGAGTTTATAGATACCTTTGGGACTTTTTGGATGACCAAAGGGTTTATGGGTACCTTTGGGTTTTTTTTTTGGGTGCGGTGCTTTGAGTGTGAAAATTTCATAGGTGAAGGATATTCAAGGGTTTAGGTTCCTCACATCCTTCAATGGAATCTAGGCGATAAGTTCTAGGTCTAATATGACTAGTGATAATGTATGGACCTAAATAGTTTACCACAAATTTGTCCCATAGATGGGGCAACAAGTTAGAATTTTTTTGGTTATATTTTAAAACAAGGTCACCAACCTAAAATTATTTAGGATGAACTTTCATGTTATACGATCTCTTAATCTATTCTTGATAAACACATAGGTGCTCAAGAGCATTAATGCATCGCTCATCAAGAAAAGTTAATTGGTCTAGGCGAGCCTACCACACGGTGTCATCATCGATGAACTCTTGCATGGATATGCACAATGATGGGATTTCCAGATCTAAAGGCATGATAGCCTCAGCATCGTACACTAGTGAAAATGACATTGCCCCATTGGGTGTCCAAATACTAGTGTGGTAGGCCCAAAGGGTAAGAGGCAGTTGATTATGCCAATCTTTGTGATTATCCTTAATGGTTTTATTTAACATTGCAATTACTTTTTTGTTTGATGCCTCAGCTTATTCATTGGATTATGGATAATAGGGCGTATAAAACTTGTTTTGTATGTTATATTTAGCTATTAAAGTGTGCACATATTTATTATTGAAATCTGGACCATTATCTAAAATTATTTTGGATGGGATACCAAAAAAAAAATTATATTATCTAACATGAACTCCACAATGTGAGGTCCAATCATAGTGGTACGGGGAATCACTTCCAACCATTTTATGAAATATTTAGTGGCCATAATTATGAATGCATGACGGCCTAAGAAAGAGGGTGATATTTTCCTGATTAAGTCAAACCCCCATTGCAAAAATGGCCAAACCACTCGAATCAATTGTAAGGCCTGAGAAGGTATGTGTGTCAAATTAGTGTAGTATTGATACTTTATGCACTTATTAACATAAGCACAACAATATTACTCTAAATTTGGTCAATAATATCCCATGTAAATAATGTGCTTTGTGATGGCCATGCCACTGAAATGGCCACCACATGTATTGTTGTGCGCTTGGGCAATTGTCCAAACTGACTCTTGATACTCTAAGCAATGAAGGAGGATACCATCATAGATTCAACTATAAAATATATCTCCAATTAAGACATATTTTGTCACTTTTTTATTGAATGTACGTTTGGCAGTATGCAATAATCTAGAAGGAATACTACCAAGCTTTAAGGTAATCTTTTAGTTGGATGGACCAATATTGCTTTTAAGAAGCCTTAATTTGCATGAATTACTTGATCCTTTTGAATTTCATATCTCACAAATATTTATTGGGAGAGAACTTGTAAATTTTGTGTTGTGCTTCGATCAAAACTAATTTGAGGGAATAAAGTCCCCTAAGTGGAATTATTTAAGCAATTATGAATTTGATAGAACTGTTCATGAGAAGGTCCAATTTGAATCATGTGTACTTCTGGCATGGAGTGAAGTTCTTCATGATTAGTTGTCGATTGCGATAGAATTTTGAATTGAATGGTTGTGATATCATTAGATGGGTTTTGAGGGATTAAATACCCTATAGAGGCCATTGTGTCTACAAAATGATTAGATGAGTGGAGTGCCTCAATATCATACCATTCGAATGTTACCAGAAGTTTATCCACAAGGGCTTTGTAGGCTTGCAATATTGGGCATCTACATTGGAATATTCCCTTGACTTGATTCACTATGAGCAAGGAATCACCAAAAATGTTGAGCTTAGTTATTTTTATGGTGATTGTCATTTGAAGGCCTATGAGAAGAGCTTCATACTCAACATTATTGTTGGTGCATGAGAAATCAAGTTTGAAAAATAGGGGTATTGGAGCCCATTGAGGTGTAAAGAACACAATTCCTATGCCACCCCATTGATCGCATTTAGAGCCATCAAAAAATAGAGTCACATCAGCTTGTGCTTCAAGTTATTCAAGATCAAGTGATTCTGACACCTAAAAGATTCCATCATCGAGGAGCTCTACGCTAAGAGGTTGGTTATCCTGAAGGAGTGCCTCCATGAGTTGATCGATGATGACCTAACCTTTAATTGATTTTTGTTCAATGAATTTGAGGTCAAATTCCATCAACAAAATAATCCATTTTGTTGTGCAAATTTTATGGTAACTATGACTCATCATATATTGCAATTGATTCTCTTTGGATACTACATACATGGTATGATTGAGCATATAAAGGCATAGATTTTTAGTGGAAAAAAGCACTGCTAAACATAGCTTCTCAATGTATGCGTAATTTATTTCATAACTGAATAGGGTGCGGATAATATAGTATGTAGCCTATTCTTTGTGCAATTCATTCTTTTAGGCCAACATGGTACCTAATGCAATCTTAGTAGTTGAGATGTATATATAGAATGACACTCCTAGTCAGGGAGGAGCCAATACTAGCAGTGAAGCCAGATATTATTTAATATCAGCAAAGGTGGCTTGACACTAGTCATCCCACTTAAATGCGACCCCCTTATGTAACAACTTGTCATAGGTCGATACTTATCTAACAATTATGCTACGAAGAGCTTGATGGATGCGACCTTTCCTTGCAAACTACATAGCTACTTGATAGTAGTGGGGGGAGGAATTTCTAGGATTACCTTGACTTATTTGGATCAACTTCTATGCCTCATTTAGAGACTATGAATCCCAAGAGTTTTCTAGATGTGATGTCGAAGATGCACTTCTTGGAATTTAGTCTAACATTATGTTCAATGAGGTGATCGAGGAATTTTCACAATACATCAATGTTATCATGGTAGAGTAAATACTTAGCCAATAAGTCATCTATGTAATATTCCAAAATTTTATGCATGTAGTCATGGAAGATGTAAGTCATAGCTCGTTGGTAGGTAGCACCAATGTTTTTGAGGCTGAAAGGCATGACCTTATAACAAAATGTCCCCCAAGGTGTTGTGAATGTCGTTTTGAGTTGGTCCTCTATATTAATGCAAATTTGATTGTATCCAGAGAAACCATACATTAGGGATAACATCTCGTGGCCTACTATGGCACCCACCAGTGCATCAATATTTGGCAAAGAGAATTCATCCTTAGGAATCACTTTATTTAGATCTCAAAAATTAGTGCAAATGTGAATCCTTCCATCAGGTTTCTTGATAGGTACCATATTGGAAACCCATGGTGGATAATCAACTGATATAATGAAGTTGGCATCTAATAGTTTTTGCAATTTTTCTTTCACCATTAAGGCTATTTTTGGATGCATTTTGCATAGCTTTTGCTTAATTGGTTTTGCATTTGGGTCAATCATAATATTATGCATGACTAAATTTGGATCTAGTCCTAGCATGTCTTTATAAGACCATGCAAAAGCTTTCTTCTTATATTTTAGAAGAGATGTATACTCAGTGTACTCAGTAAGAGATAAGCCTTCCCCTAACTTGATGAGTTAGATATTCTTAGGATATGTGCCTATATCCTTATTAATTATTGGCTCAATTAACATATGAGATCCATCTTCCAACTGATTTGGAGTAGGGATCAACTGCATATCATCAACTAGATTTATATCCTCAATTGGAAACTCATGCTCAACATCAACATGAAAGACATTTTGAGTAGATATTGCATAAAAATGAAACAGTTGTAACATTTCATCACAAGGACAATACTCTGATGGAGATGAAGGAGAATCTCCTCAATAAAATTCAATTACATTAAGGTTGAGGTGCAATGGCTTTGATGGGTTATTTGGATCATGCAAAGGTGCAGTAAGATCTATGGAAATAATATTAATGGATGGATGATCTCCATTGGATGGGATATTGGGTCTAGTGATAAGAGGTCGCAATATTCATAGGGGTGGTTGTGGTGGAGTTGTAATAAATGGTGGTGGTCTATGTGGAAGGTGAAGAGCTTGCTCTTATAGTGGCAAAATCTATCACCAGATGGGATGTTGCACTGGGAACATATGTAGATAGAATTCTTCTTCATCATCCAATGGGATGACCTGCTTGTATTCCTCATTTGAACTAGGGTAGTTAATAGGTGCTACATCGTAATATGATTCATCATCAGTTTTCCATTCCTCAGGGGGACCTTGATATTCTTCCTCATAATCATATGGAAGAGTTTGTGAATCTTCACCCTCTTCATAAGATTAGATTAAATCATAATATATCCTTTGATCTATCATATTTACAAGAAAATAATCCCTCAAATAGTGGGTATGATTAGGATTAGCGTAAGGATCGTGTGCAAGATCTTCCCTATAGTTCAAACTTAGGTGCTCTAAACTCTTTGTGAGGACATCGAGGGGCATAGGCTTGTTGTGTCCTAAGCTAGATTTATCATATGACAATTGATATTACGATTGGCAAGGAATGTGAGTACCTTGTTCATACAAATACAAACCATAGCCATACCAATGGTAGTGATGGATATATCGTAAGGTATAGTCAGGATTGGAAATATAACTGATGTCCTCAAAAAAATGTTATTTATCATATTCTTGTTGATGATATGGTCCCTTGCCATATTCAATACCCCCATATATGAAATTCATTTGATTAGGAGGTATATCGAGAGGTACAATGGTACCTATGGGAATATGAGGTTGTCCTATATTCTGTATTGTATCAATGGATGGAACTTTTATGATATTCCTCACTAAATACTTTCCTTAACCTGTACTAGCCAAATGAACTATGACATGGGATGGCGAGGATGGATGAGATTAAAGCAAGGCTTGAGATGGTAGAGATGATTTGCGCGATATCATTAATAGGCATATTCGACATGTTCCTCTATGGAGGATTGGATGATGGTGAAGGTGTTTTTGAAGGTTCCAATGATGATGGTATGGAAGAATATGATAATGGATTAATGGAAGGCGATGGTAAAGGATTCAAAACTTGAATGGATGTATTCAGTTGAAAGTCCACATGAGTTGATGGCAAGGTCAACTTGAATATGTGTTGCACTAAGTTGCAATATTTGAAGGGCTCAAGGTCTTTAGAGACAATGTGTACTTGCCCTTCATGAGTGTACTTTAGACATTGGTGAGCTATGGATGGTACACACTTCATGTCTCTAATCCAAGGTCTACCCAACAATATATTGTATGCCATTGTATCCTTAAATATGTGACACAAAATTTGTATAGTTTTGTGTTCCACCTGGATAGGTAGGACTATAGTGTCAACCATTGAGCATATAGTATCATTGAATGCTCAGAGGGTATATGTGGACACAATAATATTGGATTCTAGGATAACTAGATGTTTGATAGCATTTGTGGTGATGATGTTTCTTGAAGAACTAGTGTCAATCAAAATTCTTTTATAAGGTGTTTCATTTACACATGTAATGATGTGTAAGGGAGGATCAACCGCATAATTTGCTATTGGTTTGAGTTTGTGTTCATGAAACATAATCACTGGCTCTTTACACTGCTAAACATACCCCAAAAATTTGATAAAGGAGTTAGACTCCTGGGGCTACATTTCAATTGACTTAAGGATATCCATAAGAGCTTCTCGATGTTGTGGAGACCATTGAATAAGATCATATATAGAGAGTCTGGTCGATGTTGTTCATAAGTTTTGAGCAAGCTTACTTTTTACTGTAACCATTGGACGAGGTGGAAGGCTTTGTACTGGATGTGGTAGAGGCTGTGAAGTTGAGGGAATATCATTTGAATTTGTAGGTGGTGCAACTTGATTTGGATAATGCCTATTCCTGGTTACAATTCTAACCATCCTGACGAACCCTTGTTGAAGGGGTGTCATATGGACCTCATTTACCTGTTTGGCCTTATTTTCTTGCACCTCATTGGTGGATAATGGGTCTTTGAAAACACCCATTTGTTGATTATTTTTCATGAGAGGGTTATCCACTTGAAGGTCATTCCTCTCAATCATGTCTTGTACTAGGTTTTTGAAACCATAGCACGTTTGCATGTCATGCCCAATATGCCTATGGTACCTACAATATATGTCATCATGATGTCCCATAGGCTTTTTTTACCCATACTCGGATCTATAGACCGGATCTCAGGTAGAGTAATCACTTTGGCTACACATAGATGATCGAATAGGGAATCCATAGACTTAGTGAAGGGCATAAATTGTTGCTTAGGATGACGTTGCTAGTTTTTCCCCTGATTTTCTTGAGTGTTATTGTTGTAACTTGCAAGGGAAGGTTGGGCCTGATAGTTTACCTTCTGAGACAATATTGGTTGCATAGGTCCTGACACATTGATGGAAACTTTGTTAACTATGATCACTTTTGATTGTGCTAGATCTCCCTTTGGGTTCTTATTCCACTTCTTTTTAAAGGGTTTTGCAATTTACCTCTCTTGAATTTTAATTTCTTCTATTTTTCTATCTTGCGCTAGAGCATCTTAATGAGTTTGATACTATTGGAGTTGTAATAATAATGAAATTGGATTTAAATAACTCTTGGAAAATATTTTAGTCAACTCAAATGTTGGTAGTAGTTATGGTAGCTTAGCGAGAAGCATTCACCACCTGTTACCATAATATGTGATTGAATCATATTTATACTGCTCCAACCCTATGAGGTCTATTAAAGTTACCTTTCACTTAGTGTTAAAAGAAAAATATTCCAAGAATGCATCTGTAAATTGTTCAAAGCTATGGATGCTATGACTTGGAAGTTGATTGTACCACTCCACAACTAGGCCAAATAGGGTAATCAAAAATGTTATTAAGCAGGATTATGCATAGTGGCGAATATTCACAAATTGGGTGAATATTAGGATTTCCAAAATTGGAAATTGGCAAATATGAGGACCCTCGACGTTGGCCCATTCGCCTAAAATTTTCAGGACCAGTTTTTTCTTAAGGTCAATTTGCCACAATATATATCCAAACATAGGCATATTTATACTCATTGGAAATATTTTTGCAAGCCTGATATAATGGTGGTGTTTTTATGAAGATATTAGATGATTTAATAGGTCAAAAGTGGACATAAATATGAAATTACATTTTAGAGCTTCAAATACCCCAAATTTTGGTGTGAAGATGAACGATTTGATTTGCTTGAGATTATCCATGATTCACCTTGATTTTGTTTAGGATTCACAATTTTTTTACTAAACATTATGAGTCCAACCCCTTATGCATAACCCTGTTCTTAATAGTAAGGTATCATTATCCTAGATACTAAAGCACTGGTTCATGAACCTAGTGGCATGCTCCTATGCATCTTCCTCTCCTTTAAATCTATCCAAATTGGGCATTTTGAAATGCTCTAGGTATGGAGAAAAGGTATTAATGGGTGAAGCAGTTGACTATACAACTAGTGCAAAGTGGGATTTTGAAGCCCAGATCCAACTGTCTTGCTCTTTATGATTTCCATGCATTCAATAAATGCTTTATATGCATCAAAGGATTTAATATTCTCTTATTTACTTTGGACCCATGGGGGAGGGCAAGGAATGTCAAGCATATGGTATGGTGGTTGATTGTCATCAACCATACCTCCATAAGGTTCTTCTAGGTATTCCTATTTTGGTTCCAAATCATCATAGGCCCCATAAGGTGTTTCCTAAATTGTCCTACAAGGAGGAATAAATTACTACTTAAGGTAATCTATGTTTGGCCTATTATGCAAGTCCTAATTATGCCTAGGAGGTCAAGGAGACAACATTTGGTTAGGCATAGGAAGCCTATTTTGATCAAAATTAGGTTATCGCTTATGAACTCCTTGTCTATGAGTACTTGGGGTAGGGATCCCATTGTGTAAGGTCTCTTGAATATGTTGTTTAATTCTTTGTTTTTCTAACTAATGTTGGTGATACAAGCATTGTGTATATATTTGAAGCTAATTGAATTGAGCTTGGCGATCATCATACCTTTTGACAACTTGGTTTATCTACTCAGTTGTGTGAGGTCTACAAGACCTAGCACTATTACCATGATGCCTATCTTGTTTAGGAGGATCTAAAATATCCACTATGAGCTTCCATCAATTGAGAGAGGTCATGTTCACTTGAGTCTCACTCCTAAAATTATGTTCTTTATACTCCACTGGCATAGAAGCACATCGTGCTTGCATCAAAAAATATGACTAAGGATAATCAAGATTCTCCTCAAGTCTTCCTTCATAAATGAGGAAGGGAAGGGTGGAATTTGCTTGCCTATGGTGATTAGTATCATACTCATCTTGGTATTTATACTAATTAGAATTATCAGGGTGATTTAAGGGCATATTTTTATCATTTGGTCCTGCCCATGGTGAATAGTCTTGATCCTGCGCATAGGTGTGTGAGGTAGACCAAGTAGGCACATGAGTGCATGGTATTGCTCTATGTGTTTGTGCCTCAATGAGTGGTTGTTATTCTTGAAATAAGGCATGTGAAGTATCTATATTTAGAAAGTAAGTTCCCTGATTAGGACCAAAACCTATAGGGGTGTCCCGTGTAGGGGTCCCTTGTAGGCTAGGTTCTTAATTTTACATTCTTGGACTTGGGCGAGTAGCAGAATTCCAAGGAGGTATACTCAAATCCTTGGGGTAAAATTAGATATGGTCTACATCTCCTTTTCCTACTCTCCACAGCATCAGCCCTTGAGTGGTCTTGGTTGCGGGTGCATACCATAACTACTTCCTTCTAAACCCTATGTGATTATCTCCTTTAAAATTTTTTATGATTTAATACACAAAAATAAAAACACACAATAATACAAGTGTTTATCTCTTTTAAATATTTATGTGTTCCTAAAACTGTTTGGTGTGTTTTTGATTTATTATTTTGCAAAGAGATCTATTTTCATGTGTTTGAATATTGTTGATGTAATTCTCAATTTTTTTAAAGGATTTCACTTGTATACTCATAGCTCAAAAATTGACAATGAAATTATGGTCACGTAAACCAACCAAAGTATGCATATGAAGCCCATACCCAATCAGGAAGCACAGGTCCTACCAATCATCACCCATATTGACCATGGACAACTATACACCCTCCAAAGAGAAGTGTGTGCTATTTTCTATGGCTAAGATGGTTCTTGAAGCTAACTTTAACCAAAAATAGAGTTTGTATAATGTGATCCAACGGGTGGAGATGAATCCCACCGTCATTGGTCTCTATCAATGGTTGGGGATAAAATTCCAACTCACTAATGTTAAAATGTGATGTGGTGTGTGTGGTTCCTTTTATACTTAAAGAAAGTAAAACAAGAGAGCACTCAATGATACTTCACTAAATGCACAAAGAACATTTCACTTTTAGAAATATTTGCATGAATAAGGAACCTACAAAATGCTTATCCTATATGTCAACCTAACCATTAGGTAGGTTGCAAGCAATCAGACCATTCAAATGCATACTTAAACTATTATTTTCCTTGTTTTTCTTCTTTTTGTTGTTTTGAAATTTAGGAAAAGTGAAATCTACCTTTCAATCAACAATAAAAAGACATGAAAAGTTGAATTTAACCTTTTTTGAATAGTATTAATGAAAAGTGAAGGTTTGGATGCATACCTTGAAATCCTAGAATGTTGTTGTTTCTGGAAATTTGAGCTACAAACCCCTTGTTTTGTGGCCATTGCAAGATGGGATGGCTACCAATTTTGGGGCCATCCTTGGATGGGACAAATTTTGTGGCCATCCTTGGGTGTTCCAATTAAGTTTAGGGGTCTTTTTAGTCTAGGATGGACAAACCATACAACATTCAAAAGAACAAAACAATTTGTAATTAAATGGAACAGGGGTGCCATAGTGATTTCCACTATAGAGCAAAAAAAATAGTAGACCAAGCAAAGGGAAATTAAAAGCACCTATCTAATTAAGCACTACAAAAAGACATTCAAGTAAGCAAAAATGATAAATAAGTGAAAGAAATAGGTGGTTCTCTTTATATTAATGCATTTTCCAAATATGTGGTTATAAAACGTCCTCTTGAGGGCTTTTAATTGATACAATCTATTACAATGTCTAGAGGATCTAATCCTTTTAGAAACTCAAGGTGCGCTTTCAATGTCTTCCTCACACTCACGATTGAAGAGCAGGATTTTAGCTACTTCTACGATGATCTATCTATATTAGAATATTTAGCTCCTTATTTGTGCACTAGAATACCTATATCTACACACAAGAAACTAAAATTTATTAATAACATATGCATATTAAGATAAAATCATAAAGATGCATGCAACATTGAATACAAAAAGTGCAATAGATGATGCAAAACTACTCCAAATTGTACCAAAACTTAGCATGATGTATATTATCTACTTTAGGAATGATTTATGTAGAAATTGAAATGAAATTACAAGCAGAACCCATGGTCATCCCTAGGTGTTCCAATTGGGACTATCATCACAAAAACCCTAATTAAAGGTCCAAAACTACTCTAAATATCACCAAATTCTAGTATGATGTATGTAAACTAATTTAGAAATGATCTACACTAAAATTAACTCAAAATTGTATGCCAATTCATGGCCATACTTGGGTGTTCCAATTGGGACTATTAACCATCCCAGTTGGGGTTGACCACTAAACGAGGTGGTTTTTAGAACCAATTCCTCTGGTATTTGGTCTAGAATACTCCTAGGGGTGTTGTCGTCAAATTTGGTAATTTAACTAAAAAAAATGGATGGGTTTTGGAATGTATGTGCGTATTTTGGGATGTCTTTGAAACTCCTTTTATTGATGAAGATTCCAAGGGAAAATATGTGGGTAAAATGGGAGAGTGAATCTTGATAGCACTTCATGGTGAATTATTGCAAATACCTCTCTCTAAAATTTGTTGGAAAGACTCCAATTTATAGCCCAAGAGGGCCACAGGGTCAAAGGGGAAATTTGGGGCATGCAAGGCAGGTTCCACCACTTGTCAAAACCCTTGCCATGCATTGGGTGGAAGAGGCCTCCGATTTGGGCCTCCAATTTGCAGGTTGTGATGGCTTTGGCAATCCTCCAATTTTTCATAAGTCATTGGGAAGGATAAATGGTAGAATTTTATTTCCATTTATCCCACCCTTATCTTTTTGAGGGGCCTAGGCCATGACCATCCCACCCAAGGATGGTTGCTAGTGGTCATCCCTAGGTGGGACAACCATGAATTGTGGTCATCTTTGGGTGGGACGACCATAGATACATGGCCCAAAACTTATCAAAAGTGGGGTAAAACTTCCAAATAGTGGTTAGGATCCCTATTTAACCCCTGAGTGTTTGCAAATGGGGCCATATGGTGTTGAAAAGAGTGCATCACTATAGTCTAATTTGATTGACATGATTTTAGTGTCTACAGACACCCTTTTTTGCTATGTGTTGTGTGCAACAGAGAACTGAGCAAAAATAGATGACTAAACTATAAAATGGTTAAGTTAATTTAGTAACCTAACTAAATTTACATGCCTCCATCATGGAAATAGAATACATTTTTAGAATCCTTACTTTTGACATAATTGAAGGATTGATTTTGGTATACCTTTCAGCCACATTGCAATGGAAGTCTTAGGGGCTTAGGGTATATTTGGTCTTGGTTCCTTATTTGTATTATAAGTCTATTTTGGGATACGTGTCCTGAGGCTTCTAAGGATACCAATACTTTGTTTTGTTGAATTGGTGTTGAATTATTTGCCCTAGCATAGGCTTGAAATTTATCTTTAGCAATGATTATTTTGAATGTATGCAAATTACACTTTTGAGTGTTATTATGAATTCATTATTATGATTACCCCCTCAAGTGATGATTTGATGAGGGCATGAACAATGATGAAATATATGAGTCAGTTGACCAATATCACTTGATTAGGGTTCCTTCAATTTTACCCATTTGTAAAATTTATCAATTTTGCTAGGATTTTGATGGTTTTATTGATATTTCATGGAAGAAAGGAAATGAATAACTCATTAACATGAAGTGGTACAACCACAATGGCCTTATTGGATATTTAATTAGATACTTTTCCATTCATAAATGAATAATTTTGGTTCCATATTGATCTTTTATGAATTTTATCAGTTTTGACCTATTTTTGGTGGTTTTTAGACATTTTTCTTGGCTTTTTCATTTGTTTTTGTGAGGTTTTTTTATGGGTGTCCTAGGGTGGTATCACTATATATTTTATGGCCATATCAGGTTGGGATGGTTGGCCAATTTTCCAGCCATACCACCCTAGGATTGGAATGCTCATTCTAGGCCTTTTTAAGCTCAAATTTGGAAAAATGAGTTCATTTGCACACTTCTAAATTGGAAAACTAAGAGGTGAGGAGTAGGATATTGTTTTTTCAAAGTGGATTTATACTAGGACCATCCCAAAATAACCATGATCCAGACTTAAGACACGACGAGTGGCGGAGCCAGTATGATACGGGTAAGGGCTGAATTTGCTCCTATACTTTATTAAACTTGGAATGTAATTAGTTTCACATTTTCCAACAAAACATACTAAATCTTGGTAAATGAACCTCAGTAGTGATAGTATGTATGAATTTGTGCTTTATTTTTTTATTTTGTGCGATTTCATTGCATTTTTTTATGTTTTTATGAGTTTTTATGCCCATTTTTGGGGGCCAAGAAGGCCCTTTTTTAGCATTTTGGGGGTCATTCTTAGGTGGTACGGCCATGAAATTGGAGGAAAAAGGTCACTTTTTAAAGCTATTTTTGCTATTTTGGGGCAGTTTTTATTGCATTTTTTTATCTTGCTTGTCTCTATCAGGTGATCAAGAGTCGATATCAATTTTTGACTCTCTTTCAAACTACTAGGGACTTAATAACAAAGGATGACTGGAAATGGATTGATGTCATTAATATTAATAAAGTGATATAGTTAGAGACAGTGCTAGGAGATAGAGCCTACCTGACAACTTTGATAGATCTGTGGGACCCTCACACTAACACCTTCCACTTATCGACTAGGGAGATGATAGTGATGTTAGAGGATGTCTACCAGATTTTGTGCATTCTGATAGAGAGGCATCTGATTATATATACTCATCAAGATCTTAGAGATACAATTTTGTAGATATACTTTAGATAGGACTAGCACAAGGTAGTACAAGACTTTCCTAGTGGAGGCATCCTAGTGGAGCTATGGTATGAGGTACAGGTTATGATTATGATACATGCTTTATTGATGATGCTTATCTCAAACATGTTGCTACCAGAATCGTCAAGAGTCAGGTTCCACTAGAACCTTTTGGAGTTGGTGTTTTCACTTGTGGAGTGCACCATAGATAGGTCGTTAGTGGTAGGTAAATAAAACTCATACAGCCTCACCAACTCAAGGATTTGTAGGGATGATCAATATTGTGATGTAAAATAGGAGGAATCCAAATCAAGATACACACCTACATCTCCAATAAATATCCCTTCCACATCATGGCTTGTACCATCAAGAAACCCTATCCTAGGTCTACCACCTCACTTGGTGGTGACTGCTAAGAGTAGGCTTAATCAGAGCCTACAGACATCATCGATCAAAATCTCCATGTATGAGCTAATATAGTAGTCATAACCACACCATGAAGCTCTAATGGAAATTCTAAATTTAGTTGAATTGTAAACCTAGGTTCCAAACTCATTTTCTAATTTTATGGGATATATTCAACAATGTAGAGATCCTATCATTACATTTCATGATCATGAGATCAAGGTAAGTCCTAATAATGGGCTCAATCCTCCACTGCACGTCATCGCTAGTGTGAATTAGATTCCCTACAAGTGTATGTTGATCAATACAGTATCCTCAACAAATATCATACAAACTAATGCATTAGAACACCTTATCCTTCCAACCTTGTATATCATAGCATCTGCATTCATCCTTCAAGCATTCAATGATGCTTTATGATCTATCATTGGCACAATAGTCCTTCCTATTCAGGTTGGGCTAAATACTATTACTACATTGTACCATATCTTGGAGGGTATAATATAGTATAATATATTACTTGGAAGGCCTTGGATGTGAGACATGAAATGCATCCCCTCCATTCTTCATCAATGTCTCAAATATATACATGAAGAGCAATTCCATGTGGTTCATGCCAATATTGAGCCCTTCAAGTATTGTAATGTGGTGCACCACCTACAAGAGTCTATCTTGTCATCTATACATCTAGAAATTAAGTTTATCACCTATGATGGTAGATGATGATGAGTCATTTTTAGGGAATGTCACTTATTTTTCAGACCTAAATTTTCCTTGTGATACTTTTATCACTGCCATTGGCATGGTAATGGTCTTGGTCGTTATGAATAGGATCTTCAAACACCTTACTAGCCAAAGTATCAAATCTCTACTAATAAATTTGGCTTAGGATACTCTGTACGTATTCCAGATGAACTCCTTATAGATTCCCTCCAATGCCTAACCTTAGGCTATGGGGAAGATATCGATGAGAATGATTACACCGATCTAAGATATTTTCATCTATTAGGAGACCATATCCCTATTATAGTATTTTATGTCCAGCTTCCTGACTCCCTCAATGAGACACCAAAAGAGTATGAGGAGGAGATGAAACTTGCATACCTTGGTCCTCACCATAGTCAGAAACCTCTTCAATCCATTAGTGAGGTTTTAAAAGAGTCAAAGGATGAGATAAACTTGGTATGTCTAGGCCTTGCTCACATGCAGTGGATTAGTGATCAAATTTATACAAATTCTCATTTATTCTCTAATCAAGAGCACATGCATGGTCGAATCTTTGCTACAGAAGAATATACCAACAATAAATAAGGGCATGTCCCAACCAATAGCCCTAAGAATAATTTTCTTGAAGAGGGTGGTCGATCCACTAAAGATCAAGATGAAATATCCATTAGTTCTTCCTATCATGAGTCTGATGCAATATCCATTACTTCATATATCTCAAAGGATGCAATAATTATTATTGCACCTATCAATAATCTTGATAAATTCTACCTTCATTTGTTCCCTATGGGGATGCCCATTTTACAGTAGTAATTACCATCATAAAATCAATTCATCTTAGCTCCTCATAGGTCCCACCTAGTCATTTCACCCCTAGCTCAACCACCTCTAGTGCATGTAAGATCATCCATATATGGTTGGTCCTTCCCACTAGAGATTGGAAAACATATACCTTCTATAAATATGGTTTCCATTTACCTGATCATGCCTCTCCATAATATCAATTATCCTTTGAAACCTTTGCACCTCAACCATGAGGCCATTGACTTGATCATGCCATGATTCTGCCATCACCCACAAAGTTATTTTCTTGTGAAGATATGTTACAACCATTTTATTTCTCTCAATATGATATTGATCCCGATGAAGAGATCACTTTCCCAAGTCCATATGATGGCATCCATTTGATCCCTGTGCCTCATTAGCTCAAGGAGATAACCCACATATAAATTAAGGAAATAATTGATGTCGATATCGACATCGAAACCATAATTCCTAGAATTGTCAAGTTCGAACTCAGTCTCTCCCTAGAGGAACAAGCCATTATTACATCTCTCTTGAAAGAAAAGAGATAAATATTTTCTTGTTCATATAAGGATATGTTATTAATACCCACTAGGGGTGTCCAAGGTATCACATCTTCCCCACCATCCACATCAGAATTAATGACACAAATTAGGGATTTTAAATGTATTGCACCTTGTCCAAATTCATAGCTCACCACACATTTTGGGGGTGCTTAAGGTATCACACCTCCCCTCTAAAAAAATCAAAAATAAAAAATCAAACAAAAACAACCAAAAATATTAGAAAATTGTAAAACACAAAAACATTGTATCATTAATCACAATGCATTTCATATAATTTACATTGATCTACTAGTTGCATTAGGCATATTAATTCATTGCATTAGTACTAGGACCATTTTTTTCTTGCATACTAGGATCTGGCACCATGCTTGTATACATATCATCATTCTTAATAAACCTTATCCATCATCAACATTTGTAGTTTTTCTTAGGAAAACCCCCATATTTCTCATATTACATCATCCATATTCTCCTTTGTGAGTAATTATGTTTTTCAACACAACCAATCTGTTGTTATTGTTCACTAGGGTTTTCGGTCATTCAGCCATTCCTAATTTTCCTTTCAAATTTTGTAGAAATCTATCTTGATTTTATAATGTAGGGTTTTGCTTTGATAGAACCTTGCATATCTCAAAATCCCAAACATAAAATCACACATTAAAATCCAAGAGTTGAACAAGGAAGGATAAACTTACAGAGTCATCCTTGCTCCTTAAGCAAAAATTTTCCCTTGCTCATCCTATTATGTGCACGGTTTAGAATGTTGGAAATTGACAAAATGACAAGATCCCTCTACCCAAAGCAATAAAATCCCTTTCTCCAAAAAAATGAGCAATTATCCAAGAAAATAAAAATAATTATTATTATTTTCACCACTAATCAAATCCCCTTGCTAAAAAAAAAAAAAAAGTGGTTTTCACCACTAAAAACAAGCAAGTATCCCAAAGAAATTAAAATAAAAGAAGGGGGTAATGAGCTTGAATCCCTAGAATACTTAGTATTCAAAATATGTGGTATGATATCCATTACAAAAATGGGTTGAATGAAACCCACCTGGAAATGGAGTATTCTTACGTGTGGTGATATGTCTATCACATTAGCAACCTTATTTTGTACAGATCGATGTCAGCTTACGGATGAGCTAGTTTTTGGTGGCTTGTATTGCCTAGTAGTCTAGTCCAACCCCATCTAAAATCGAGATAAGGATGACCATAATGTGATCCTTGTTATAGCAATGGGTTGAATGAAACTCGCTTGCCAATGGAGTAGTCTTATGCATCTTTAATGAACATCACATACATGAATATTGTATATCTAGGTCTTCCTAGCAGACTTTTATCTTTTCGAGTCATGTGTAGTCCGTATTCAACTAGAGTATTTGAGTCTCATTCAAACCATATTTGTTACCTCATAGCATATTACTAGTCATCCATCCATCATATACATGTTTATTATCTTACATATGGTTGGCTTTTAAATGTATGACTATTATGAAAGGTTAACATTTTGATTGACGACTTTTATACATCTGAGGTGCTTACACTAGTTGTTACTATGTAATAAATTTATTTATTTTGTTTTATCACTAAGCACATTCCTTCATATTTTTACTATCTTAAGTACATCACATCTATACATTTATGCATACATACTACGAAGTTGATGGGGACACGAAAAAATCCGCTCACCCCAACCTCTCAATTTTCTCATTCATCAAGGAGCCAAAATTGCTCTCAAAAATTCTCTTTCATTTAAACTTGGAAAAAAATTACAAAAATGGCAGACTCTGCCAAATAAACTTCTTTTACAGAAAGACAATTTATAACTTTTTATATTACATTAAAACGTTTCCAACTTTGGAAGAAAAATAGTTTATACAGGTCCATAATGGCCCTTCGCCTTCTCTATCTGCAACCCTACTGCTGCAACTCTGTCTCCGCTATTTTTTGACCACCACTCTGTCTCGGCCATTTTTTGACCTTGGAAGGAAACAACTCAACCAGGTCCAGAATGGCCCTCTTGCCTTCGCGTCTGTAACTTTGTTCAGCAGTTTCCAACCCCTCTGCATGCCTTTGCTTCCCCCTTTTAAACTTTCGGGCGTGACTCTCTGTTTCCCTTTTCGGACCCTTTGTTTCATCTCCCGTGCCTCTTCGTTGTTTTGGCTTTCAAAACGTTTCGACTCTTGGTCTTCGTCTGCTTCTACTGCACCTTGGTGCCACGTGCTTGTCCAGTGCTGCCACTATGGACTCTGTCTGCTTGTCAACCCATGATGACGTTCGGGATACCCATCGCTCGATGATTCCCTCTATAACGGACCCTGTAATCGCCTGTCGTTTATTTTCTTTCGTTTGGTCACAAAAATGCGACATGTTGTGATATCACGACATTTTTGCTTTACTACCTTCTTGCCCCCTGTCGAGTCATGAAAATGTGACATGTCGCGATACCGTGACACTTTTTGCTTTCGGGCCTTCCTGCCCTTTGCAAGTCATGAAAATGCAACATGTCGCGATATCATGACACTTTTGGCTTCTCTGCCTTCCTGTCCTGTTCGGGTCGCGAAAATGCGACATGTCGCGATATCGCGACACTTTTGCTTTTCGGCCTTCTTGCCTTTCTCGAGTCACGAAAATGTGACATGTCGCGATATCGCAACATTTTTCTCTCCTGTGCCTTCCTTCGCATTTTGGTCATGAAAATGCGACATGTCACGATATCGCGACATTTTTCTCTCCTGTGCCTTCCTTTGCCTTTTGGTCGTGAAAATGTGACATGTCGCGATATCGCGACATTTTTTCTCCTTTGCGCTTTCCTTCGTCCTTTGGTCGCGATAATGCGACATGTCTTGATATCGCGACATCTTTCCTTTTCGGTTCCTCTTCCTCCTTTTCGGTCGCGAAATCGTGACATATCGTGACATATTTCCTTTCTGCCTCCTCCTTGCCTCTCGGGTCGTGAAATCATAACATGTCGCGATATCGTGACAACTTTGCTCTCTGCCTTCTTTCTCTGTTTCTGGTCGCGAAAATGTGACATGTCGTCATATCGCGACAGTTTCCTTCCTTGCCTTCTTTCTGCTCTGTCAGTCGCAATTTTGCGACATGTCGTGAAATCGCAACATTTTCTTCTCTGGTCTTTTTGGTCTTCTTTCGGTTGCGTTTTCGCGACATGTCACGAAATCGCAACATTTTTGCTCTGCATCTTCTCTTTCCTCCCTGAGTCACGAAAATGCGACATGTCGCGATATCATGACATTTTTGCTCCGTGCTTTCTCTCTCCTTCCTGAGTCACGAAAATGTGACATGTCGTGATATCACGACATTTTTGCTCCATGCTTTCTCTCTCCTTCCTGAGTCGTGAAAATGCGACATGTCGCGATATCACGACACTTCTCTCTCTTGCGCCCTCGCTCGGCTTTTGGTCGCGATGCTGCGACATGTCGCGATATCGCGACACTTTTCTCTCTTAAGCCTTCTCTCGGCTTTTGGTCGCGATTCTACGACATGTCACGATATCGTGACACTTTTCTCTCTTAAGCCTTCTCTCGGCTTTTGGTCGTGATTCTGCGACATGTCACGATATCGTGACACTTTTTCTACTTGAGCCTTCTCTCGGCTTTTGGTCGCAATTCTACATGTCGCACTATCACGACACTTTTCTCTCTTGAGTCTTCTCTCAGATTTTGGTCGTGATTCTGCGACATGACGTGATATCGCGACACTTTTCTCTCTTGAGCCTTCTTTTGGCTTTTGGTCGCGATTCTACGACATGTCGCGATATCGCGACACTTTGAGCCTTCTCTCAGATTTTGGTCACAATCCTGCGACATGTCGCGATATCACGACACTTTTCTTCTTTTCCGACATGTCGTGATATCGTGAAACTTTTTCTACTTTGCTGTATTTTGCCTTTCGTTGGATGCTCCTACATCAGACAACTGGAGTGGATGGAGAAGTGACCTTCACTTCTGTACTGTTATGTCCCCTTATTTTTAACTGGGCCTGTACAAGCTCTCCAAGCTTCAGCAAATTTTGCATCTATAGGGCACAAACCCTTAAGTTCTTCAGATCCCACAACTTCCACTCTTATTATTGTCAGCAAACTCTTTTTATCCATCTCCTTCAATGGCTTCAACTTGTGACGCACTCCACCTTTCGTCAGAGAGTAAGTATTTGCATGCCCATCATGCACCACACTTCTGTCAAATTGCCATGGCCTCCCCAACAACAAATGGCAAGCATCCATAGGCAAAACATCACACAAAACCTCATATTGATAAGTTCCAATATGAAATTTAACTAAACACTGCTCACTGACTAATGCTCTGTGATCTTTCTGCAACCACACAATTCGATATGGATGTGGGTGCGCCCTCTTCTCCAATTTCAACTTAGCAACCATTTCTCCTAAAACCAAATTATTTGTGCTACCATTATCTATGATAACATTACAGACCTTCCCTGAACATTTGCACCTTGTGCGAAACAGGCTCTTCCTCTGGTCTGGTCCTTTCTCCTCATTCAACAAGGTTCTCCTTATGACCATAGCTTCTCCTTTCTCTCTTCTCACAATCCTTCCACAGATCCTGGTGTAAACTGCCTCACATCCGGCGATTTGTTTACACACTCAGGAACTCCCGCTCTGAAACCACTTGATGGGGACACGAAAAAATTTGCTCACCCCAACCTCTGATGGAGAGTTGCAAGGGTTTGGTGTTGTCATCAAGGATGATGCACAATTTTCTTTTCGACGACACCGACGGGGAGTCCATTTACGACAGCAAGTTCACCGACGAGAGTGATTCGGGCATTAACAGCAAGACCACCAAGTCCAGGGTTCAAAACCTTGACAGGCCAATGTAAGACCCCAGGAAAATCACCAAGGAAGAGGGCACAAGTCTGATGTGGTCCACTTCCTCTCTGCCCTCCAATAATGGCATTGACCAAAATGGTAAGAAATCTTCGAAATCCTCCATTTCGCCCATCATTTCTGACATGCAACGAGAGCACCACTCGTGGGTCTCCCTGAAACCCACGTCGGTCGTCTCGGCCTCTCATGACGGGATTGAATTTCTGGGAGACGTGAGGTCGAACCCCAGTACAGTTGCTGAAGCGACTAAAAAGCCAGAACATTCCCAGGAGAAGAAAATCCTAGGATTGAACTCGGTGAGGAATATGAGCACTGAGAAGGAGGGTTCTAGTGGAAAGGAGGGTAATGGCTTCCCAAGAAAATTGCATGAATGGCTCACTTTTCTGGAGGGCAGAGTGAACCAGATCGCCTCTGAGCTTAGGAAGACCAAGGAGATGTTGGATGCCAACAAGACCGAGAGGCCAAGAGCTCCAAGACCATGCTCTCGACATTCAGCTTAAGATAAACGAGATCGAGAGGGCCATGACCGCCACGTCAGCATCGGACGATGTTGAGCTTCTTCGGGAGTTTGTTCAGCGAAGCAGCAGCTTCGCAATAATTTTTTCTGAAGTGGAAATACTTCGGCAGTTTGAAGCTGCCTCGCCGAAGTAAAGTTTGAGGAGCCTCGCATCGATTTTTGGCCGAAGTAAAGGTACTTCAAAGTACTTCGGAAAGCCTTTGGCTGAAGCAAAGTTTCAATAGCTGCTTTTGCCGAAGTAGAAATGCTTCGGCAGTTTGAAGTCACCTCGTAGAAGCTCTTTGCCGAAGTATAGATTTAGCAGATTCGCAAAGCAATTTGGCCGAAGTAATTCCGAAGTAAAATCACTTCGGGAAGTGCTTCGGGAGTTTGTTTTTTGGCCGAAGTTTAAACTTCGAAAAGTTTTTGGCCGAAGTGAAATTACTTCGGAAACGTTTGGCCAAAGTGAAATTGCTTCGGAAGCATCCTTCGGAGTTTCGATCAGCGAAGCAGCAGCTTCGGACCTGTTTTTGCCGAAGTTAATCTACTTCGGCAGTGTGAAACTACTTCGACAGACTAAAGTGGTTTGGAAGGTACTTCGGGAAGCTTTTACCGAAGTGAATTTGAAACCCGAAGTGAAGAAAGGTTGAAGAGAAACTGCTTCGGCAGAATTGAGCCGCTTCGCGAGAGTTTGGGCCGAAGTGAATCATCTTCGAGAGTTTGAGCAGCGAAGTAGTTACTTCTGAGAGAAAATCACCGAAGTAAAAAAATTTGAAGAATGTCGAAGCTCAATTTTTTTTGAAGAATTTGGATTAAGGGAGGCTGTTGGAAATATTATTTAACCCAAATTCTGTACTCGCCTTCGCCGCTGGAGCGTCCCGTCAACAGTTCATCTAGCAGAGGAAGTATGGGCGAAGTTAAGGGAGTAGGTGAACTCCGTATGCCTCCAGCTGGCCTCGAGAATCCCGCCATGCCAGCCTGAGGTCCTCTGCAGCTATTTATGCCCGCTCCTGTGCTCGCATTCGGCATTCTGGGCAGCAGCCCCAGTTTCCCTGCAGTTTAGCAGGTTCTGCTCTGCAGCAGTGCAGATCAGTTTTGCTCAGAAAGAGCTTCGGGGTTCTTGCTGCTCCTTAGCGCAGAACCCCCTGTGTAATCCAGTTTGGATTTGGGCGATTTATTCCGCAGGCGACAGATGCCGCAGATGTAAGGCTCCGCAGACCCATTTCCCTATTGGGCTCCCTCTCCTGTTTCAATAATATCAACCCTGCATTTTATTTGTGCCTCCGCCTGTGTGTTTGCCTGGGCATGTCTTAAAAGATCCACAATTCTTTTGTTTTTGGTTTCGATTTCAACTTCCGTCACTTACCAGGTTTGGAATTATTGAAGCACACGCAGGCATGGGAGATCGGCATCGGCTAGTTTCCATTATGATCCGATGCAATCCGAAGAAAGTGCATCTAAAGTTGCCCGGGAGCCGGTCTTGTGCCACAAAACCTTCAAAATTTTCGGCACGGAAACTACGAATTACATAGAAGAGCAAGGAAAAAGCTACGTCTTCTTAAAATTTCTTTGTCTGCAGTTATTTTTTTTTTTTATAAGCATAATTTTTGGTTTTAGAAAGGTTATAGTTAAGAAATCTTGATCACAATTTTTTCACACTAGACAAATAAAAAAAATTATTTATTTATTATTATTAAATTTTACATATTTTAATTATTATTAAATCTAATCTATGTAAAATAAAATACATAAACGAGGATTATACACATTCCTCGTGAAATTAAAATTAAATCTCATCACTAATATAAGTGAGATATGCACGCATTTTAGTGAAATTAAAATTAAATCTCATCACTAATATAAGTGAGATATGCACGCACTTTAGGGAGGCCTAACGAAGAGGTAGCACTCCGTCATGATATAATCTTTAAGAGGCTGAAGGTCAGAATTAATTAATTTTATAATTAATTTAAAGAAAAATATATATAATAAGTTTCATTTATGTATTATCATTCAAAATTTATTATAAATTTAATATCATATTAATTGTTCAATTAGAAGTAACCTAAATGTTGGTTGATAAGCTTGATAGTCAGTTATTTATTCTTTGTATTATTATTTAAAATGTTAAGTTGTTTAAAAAGAATAATTATTATAATGATTTCTTGGATCTCGTTTTTTTATCTCATATTTTTACTTAAAATATTATAATATTAAATATTATAATAAAATTATTTTTTTTAAACCTGCTCTTTTTTTGGGTCTCCAATTTTTTAGGTTTCTTTTAGGCATATAATATTTAAAATAAATATTATATCTTATTTCTTTTAATCACTTCCTTGTTTTTTGGAAAAACAACCTAGTGACATTAATGACGATGAAACTTGGACATCAACCTCTTGACATCAATGACAACAAAACTTGCTCAAATTTTCAACAATCTCCCCCTTTGTCATTTATGACAACCCTTTTTCCTTTAACCATTTCTTTTACCTTTTTCAATTCTGCTCCCTCTGAGAAACTGCTTCCCTGATTGAATGCTCTCCTCCTAACTCTAACCTCTCCCCCTTCAACATCAATGGCAAAGGACCACCTTTGGGGCTAAAGATAAGACTCTTAGCTCAGCCCCCTCCCCACCTCCTCTCCTTGAGGTGGTTAACTTTGGGATGGGATTAGAACTACTCCCATCCCAAATTTTAAGATACTCAAAAGTCTCTTTTGGAAGTGGCTTAGTGAATATGTTTGCAATCTTCTCCTTTGTAGTAACATATTCTCACCTGCTCTCTCAAAAAAATGATATTTGATCAAAATGTGTTTTTTCCTAGAGTACATCACCAGATTCTTTGAGATATTTATAGCACTTTTATTATCACATAATATAGAAATAGGGTGATCATACTTTATCTTGAAGTCCTCTAAAGTTCACTTCATCCACACTACCTGTGTACAACAAGCAACTACTATAATATACTCTGTCTCTATTGTGGATAAGGATATTGAAGCATGTTTCTTACTTAGCCAAGAGACTAAACAGTCTCCAAGAAAGAATGCTCCTCTACTTGTACTTTTTTTGTCATCAATGTTGTCAGCCCAATCTGCATCTGTATATGTTGTGTGAGTGAAATTATCACTTTTGGGGTACCAGAGCCCAAAATCCATACTCTTTTAAATACCTAAGAATACTTTTTACTGCTACTACATGTGTCTCCTTGGGTGTTGCTTGAAACCTTACCACTAGTCCCATTGCCTACATTATATTTGGTCTTGTAGTTGTGACAAAAATAAACTGCCAATCATAGATTTGTACAATTTTTTATTTGCCTCAGGAGATTCATCATCTTTACTTAACTTACATCATGTAACCATGGGGGTACTCACTGGTTTGCAATATTCTAACTGGAATTTCTTTAGCATCTCTTTTATATACTTGGTTTATGAAATAAATACACCTTTTTTTTATTGTGAAATTTGAAGTCCAAGAAAGAAGGACAACTCACCAAGCATTGACATCTCAAATTCATTTTGCATGTTCTTTGCAAAATTTTGACACATCTTATCATTGTTACCTCTAAAAATGATATCATCCACATAAACAACCACAATTAGTAAGTCATTCCCTTCATTTTTTATGTATAAGTTACTATTCACTATTCCTTTTCCGAAATCGTGTTCCTAAAGATACTTATCCAATCTTGAGTACCAAGCTCTAGGAGCTTGTTTTAGTCCATAAAGTGCCTTCTTCAATCTGCCTACATAGTCTGGTTTATTAGTTAAGCTGAAACTCTATGGTTGTTCAACATAAATATCTTCTTCTATGACACCATTTAGAAAGGCTGATTTAACATCCATCTGATACACTTTTAAGTTTTTGAAACTTGAGAAGGCTAAGAATATTCTAGAGCTTCAATTCATGCAACTGGAGCAAATGTCTCATAAAAATCAATTCCCTCAATCTGTGCATAACCTTTGCATACTAATCTTGCTTTGTTTCTAACTACCTGACCATCTTCATTTAACATGTTTATGAATACCCATTTAGTGCCAATCACATTCTTACCTTTTGGTCATGGGATAAGTTCCCAAGTCTTACTTTTCTCTATCTGATCTAGTTCCTCATTCATTTCCTTAATCCAAAAATCATCTTCACTTACCTCATTGAAGTCTTTTGGCTCAATTTTAGATAACAAAGAGAAATTTGCTTGTTGATTTGATGCTATTACCCTTCTCCTTGTCTGTCTCTCATCTGGATTCCCAATGATTAGATCCCTTGGATGATTTTTTTGTAGATTCCTGGAGGGAGTATTATGAAAACATATTTGTGTTTCTTCTTCTTCTTCTTCTTCTTCTTCTTTTGATTCTTCACATAATTCTTCTTGACAACTTTCATCTTATTGATACACAATTTCTTGAACTGGTTCTCTTGACCCTATTTTCTCATCAAATCTTACATTTATACTTTCTATAATAGTACGTGTTCTTTTTTTATAGCATCTATAGGCTTTTCTCTTAGTGGAATAACCAAGAAAAATACCCTCATCACATCTTGAGTCAAACTTGCCCAAGTTTTTCTCTTCATGTCTTATGTAACATTTGCTTCTAAAATTTCTAAAATATTTTACAGTGGTTGGTCTTCCTTTCCAAAACTCATATGGATTTTTGTGATAATTTACTCTTATTTGAGCCCTATTAATGATATACATTGTTGTATTAATTGCATTCCTCCAAAAACCATCTGAAACCTTGGATTCATTTAACATAACTTTGGCCATATTTTTAATAGTTCTATTTTTACTTTCGACTTGTCCATTTTGTTGAGGATTTCTAGCATCTGAGTATTCTGTTTTGATCCCATGTTCAAAAAATTCTACGAATACATTTGAGGTAAATTCTCCTCCTCTATTTGATCTCAAACACTTAATCCTCTTACTTGTTTCATTTTCTACTAATTCTTTAAATACCTTGAACTTATCAAATGCTTCTAACTTTTCTTTCAAGAAAGCTACCCAAATCATTCTGGAGTAATCATCTATAAATAATATGAAGTAACTTTCACCTAGAATACTCTTTGTCCTAGTAGGACCACATAGATCAGTATGTATTAGTTTCAATGGCTAAGATGACATAAATCATTTTGACTTAAAACTTGTTCTAGTTTGCTTGGCATACTGACATTGTGCATAGATTGTTTTTTATGGCTTTTTTAGCTTGGGTAAATCTTTGATAGCTTGTTTGTTGCTTATATTCACTATGTTGTCAAAATTCAAATGACCCATTCTTCTATGCCACAACCAACTCTCATATTCTTATGATAGAAAACACTTTTCTTATTTAATATTACTTAGCATGTAGAGGTTGTTTATAGTTCTACTTGCATTTTCTATGAGTTCTCAGTTTTAGAATTTTTGATCTTATATCTATTTGGATGAAATGTAACCATGTGCCCTTGATCATAAAGTTAGCTCACACTTAGTAGATTGTGTCTCAACCCCTTAAATTACAATACATTCTCTATTTATTGAAATCTTGACTCCTCTTTCTATTTCCCTAACTTTATATCTTGTCATAACTTGGTCTTTTCAACTTCATTCCTTAGAGAGAAAATTTCTACTTCCAATATTTCACACTCTATTTCTCTTGCTCTTAATATATTTATCATATCCTATTCAATTTTATTTCCTTATTCTATCTTTATCTTGAGTTCTATGAGATTCTATAGAATTTCCATATTTGCTTCTTCATCCTCTTGAATTTTATCCTTCAAACTTGAGTTCTTTCTAACATTTTCCAAGTTTCTGAGAGCATCAAAGAATTCCTCTTTTATGTAAATCATGGTCTCTTATTCATTCTCTGAATTCATGTGTGTTCCTGATGGATCTTCTTCAAGCTATTAGTATTTTTATAGAGAGACCCGCTTTGATACCAATTGAAGAACATGAGCTTATACTGAGAGGGAGGGTGAACAATATAAGATAAAAAACTTTGATTTTCAATCCATATGATAACATCAATAATATTAGAGTATTTAGCATTACATAAAATATTAGACTCATGAGAGACATGATTTAACTTGGTTCACCCAATGTGGGCTACTCCACGGAGAAAATGTTCCTTGTAAATTTTTCTCAATAATTTTTTTTGGGAATCAATTCCCTATTACAATGTTTATGGACCTCTTTCCAAAGGAGACACCAATCCCCTTGATCTAATTCATGGATTACTATCCACAAGATAACTCTTTCCCCTCTTTTTTGGTTGATGCTCTTCTAGAAGAATTATTCCCTCATTGCACTGTCTTGTGGATCTCTCTCCAATGAATACCTTTGTTATCACTCAGAATACCGATGTCCTCATTTTCCCTAGCTAATGGATCTCTATCCACTAGAGACAATTGTCCTCTACTCTATCACCACCAAATCCTGCTCTAAACTCTGCTCAATATCTATCTCAAATTTGTACTAAAAACTATCCTCAAACTCGCATAAATCTATTCATAAATCTATCTCTACTCTAGCACAAATTTGCTCTCAAATCTGCACCAAAATCTATCCCTAAATATATCTCCACTCTGGCATAAATTTACTCTCAAATCTGTACCAAACTCTATCGCCAAATATATCTCTACTTTAGCACAAATTCGCTCATAAATTTGTACTAAACTCTATCCTCAATTCTATCCTCAAGCCTTAACACAAAGCTTGATCAAATCATAAACCAACTATGCTCATATTTATCCAAAGACTTAACACAAATGAATAAACTATGCTTTCAAGTCTTCATAAAGACTTACCTCTAATCCATCCTTAAACTTTCACAAAAGCTCATTAAAACAATTTTAGATTTACAAAAAAAATACAACTTAATTCTCTTTCAAAAAACCTCTTCAACATACAAACAAGTTTCACTCATAATATTGCTTGGCCACAGAAATATATAGAGAATGATCAAAGACTCAATATGTTTCACACTCACAATATTTTGTACTCAACAAAATACTCTATCATTTTCAAACTTTCTCTTTCAAATCAATTTAGAAATAAAGTATAATTTGTTTCACAAAACTTGTACTATCACTCCAATGCTTTCAATCAATAATGCTCAATCAACTTCACTCAAACATTTCCAACAATACTTATCAAACAATATTTTTCACTCCACATTTGCATTTCACAACATTTAATCCAATTTCACTCATAAGGAAGATGTACCCATACCTTTTATTTTGATGGAGATATATCTTCAAAACCTGTATTAATCACAATCAAATCCTCTTTGCCAATTTCAAGGTTAGATAGTAACAACCTATCTCAAAATCTCCACATAAATATTCTCCCCAATAATTATTTCACCATATACAAATATCAAATCTCAAGTACACCTTATAATCTCCAAACTCTCAAAATAATATTCAAAAATCAATTTCCTTTACTAACACCTTATAAACTCCAACCTCTCAAAATAATATTCAAAAATCAAGTTCCTTTATTAACACCTTATAAACTCCAACCTTTTCAAAATAACATCCAACATATAAAAATCAAATTCTTTTATTAACCCTTATAACTCCAAACCTTTATTTATTTTTTCTAAGCAACAAAAATATAAGATAATTTTTAATTACCTTATAACTCCCTATGCATTCCACTATGCAAAAAATATCACGTGGCCTTTATAAAACTTATGCCTACCAAACATTGGCAAAATTAAATAATAATTAAAAAATTCTTACCTTAGTCTTTGGCCTGTCTCAAAAATATTGTGCACATCTTGGCTACATCCAAATTCGAACCTACTATCAACTGCCACCACAACACCAGCCCAAGGCTAGATTATCGTTGGGCTACACGCCTGCGTGAACCTTAGTTCATGCACACCCCCTTATGCCTCCGTAGAATTTGATGAACAAACAAAACGTCTTCCTCCTTCACAAAAACAAGTCACGTAGGTATTCAAAACCACAACCTATATTGTACAAGCACCTTAGCAAGTCTTTGACCATCAAATCTGCTACCCATCACTATGGAACCTTTTAGCGATGTCACTTCCAATTCAACCATTATCTACCTCTTAAAAATTTAAAATCCATGAATCCTCTCTTCTCACTTAGCAAAGCAGTGCATGAAAAATCACATATAGCATTAGCATTGAATAGCATAGGTGAGGGGATAAAATGAAAAATCATTTTCCCCTTTTTATACACGTTTTCCTTTGCACTTAACTCGTCGACCCAAATTCGAAATTCAAATTTTGAAAACTTTGGCGCCTTTGGTTTATTTAAATTAAAATTTTAACCATAGGTTAAAATATTTTAATTTAAATAAATTAAATTAAATCCTTTAAGAACTGCTCAATGGGTCTTTTCTTCACTTCATCTTTTTTCCCAAAATATTATAATATTATTATTTATTTTTAAACCTGCTCCTCCTTCCTTGGGTCTCCAATATTTTAGGCCTCTTTTAGGCATATAATATTTAATATTATATCCTATTTCTTTTAATCACTTCATTGTATTTTGGAAAAACAACCTAATAACATTAATGACGACGAAACTTGGACATCAACCTCTTGACATCAATGACAACAAATCTTGCTCAAATTTCCAACAATCCCATATAATCCATCCATTAGAGTACTTGATTTTGCAACCACAAAATTTATTAGTAGTACCATGTTCTACAATTAACATAAACCAACTCATGTAAGCATAAAGTACAACTATCAACTCATCTTGATAGAATAATGTAGGATCATGCATTAATTATCAATACACCAAGTAAATCTATCAAACAACAAGAGAGGTCTTATCAAAATGAACCGTTATAGCATGGGATAAAATAACCATTAATATTTTTGGTCAACCTTTTTCCAGTGACGCTAGTTATTAAATTTTACTAACTATATATTTTGACATCAATTTATACGTTGACACCAAGTATGATGAAGGAATTAGCTCATGTCAAAAAAACCATTTGAACACACTAGGCCTCAACAAATTTTGATATTTAATAAAAACATACTACTTTTTCAACTAAATTAAATGAGGTGCAATTCACATTGCTCAAATGTAATGGTGAACTATAAGACCAAACGTATTGATATTCATAACCTCTTGATATTGGAAGACCATACCATCAATATATAACAATATTATACAAATATTTAAGTAATAACATGTTAATTAAGCTACTAGTAACAATTAAGTATAATAGTTTTTAAGCTGTTTTAGTAGATGATGTACTATAAGACCAAACCTATTCGTATTTAAAATATCTTGATATAAGAAAATCATGCAATCAATATATAATAATATTATACAAAACCTTAGGTGAGGACACGTTGATTAAGTCACTAGTATTAAGTGTATTCATCTTTAACCTACTTTAGGAGATACTGTACCACAGGACCAAACATATTGATATTCATAACCTTTTGATACAAGAAAATCATGTGATCAATATATAATAATATTATGCAAAACCTAGGTGATGACATGTGGATTAAGCCACCAGCAAAAATTAAGTATATTCATCTTTAAGCTACTTTAGATAAATATGTTACGTATCTTCAAAAATATATTTGGTAAATGATATTTTCACTAAAAAACAATTATATATTTACTTATAGAAATTTAAGAATTAAACTAAAACAACTTACAAACAAACACTCGATCACTACCAATAAACCTATTATTTTTAAGAAAATATTTATATTTATTTTTAAATATACCTAAGTTAATATAAAAAAATATGTTGTAAAATATTGAATAGAAAATCAATAAAATAAAATATATGGGCGTGAATGATGTTTTTCTAGAAAGGAATATTCTTCGCTTCTTCCTTCAATATACATGATTTAATCTGAAAACTATATGTTCCTTCCATATACATGAATTAATATGAAAAAAGCATGCTGTAAAATGTTAAATAGTAAATTAATAAAATATATTGAAGTCAATGATTGTTCCACATTAAAAAAGAAAAATATTCTTCACTTCTTCCTTCAATAGACATAGTATGAAAAAATATGTTATAGATTTATCTTATTATTTTTAGAAACTTAATATACTTAATCCACAGCATTACAATTATTTCTCCTCGCCCGATTTATTGGAAACACGATGTCCTTTCGATACATGCTTTCGACCCAGTCCATGCCACACACTATTGTTGCGTACTACAGTTCAGGATGCAATACTCGCGTAAAAATAAACGAAAGTAAAAGCATCGTTGCACGCCAATAAAATCTTCAATCAACAGACATTTATTGAATACGATTTTTATACTACTACGAAATAGTTTGATGATCTGCAGTGAGCGGGAATCCAATGCCATGGCGGGTGGTAGGAAACGCCACAAAAAGAAGACTAGCGGTGGCTCCCATAGCCACTGGCAACGCCTCCAAAACCTCCTTCGTCTCCCCCTGCGCACCCGGATAAAGACAATCCACCACATTCTGGTCCAGCAGAGCCACGGCAGCGAACACCATAACCGACATCAAGGCATGGGCAAAGTCCACGAATCTCAGTCTGTACTTGCCCTCCGTAGGCACTCCGCCGCTCAGGTAATCAAAAGTCCACAGCCCCCTCGGAGTGGCCACGCCGTAGCAAATTTTCCCGTCCGATCCCTTAAAGCTGTCCGTGAAGGAAAGGAGAAAGCATGAAATCCCGCACAAAACGAGAAGAAGTTGCGTCATAAGACGGCTGACGGTGTCGCAGTGGCCGCTGTTGGAGAAGACCGGGCACAGCATTTGGAAGGCCAGCACGGTCCCCGTGGGGAGAAGGTTTGCCAAATGTGCTGTGCTCTCAAAAGTTCCGTTGATTGCCTTCTGTATCACAGATTTTCTCAGCGCATCTTCGTCCCAATCCCTTTTGATAATTTGGCGATGCTCCTCATTTATTTCTTCCTCCTTTGGAATTAAGTGTTGCTGGATATCGATGGAGGTTGCCATCCCTTGGACCTGCTTCTTGATAAGGTCAGGTCAGATGCGTCTCCCGATTTATCTGATCCCGAATGTCTGTTGGTTCATTCGTTTTGTTCGGTTATTTAAAGTTAAATTTCTACATTAATTATGGTGGAAGTTATAGGTGCGTTATGAAGGCTTATAAAGAGTGGAATTCAATTCCAAGTGACGTGTTATGTTCTATCGCTTGAAGTAGGTCTTAAGAGGTTTGGAATTATTGAAGCACACGTGTGTGATGGGAGATCGACATCGACTAGTTTCCAATATGATCCGATGCAATTCGAAGAAAGACCATCTAAAGATGCCGCGGAGCCGGTTTTGTGCCACAAAACCTTTGAACTTTTCGGCACGGAAACTACGAACTACACAGAAGAGCAAGGAAAAAGCTACGTCATTCTTAAAATTTCGTGCACTTAAATTTATTTATTTATTATTATTATTAAATTTTTCTTGTGAGGTTAAATCTGGCTCTTATTATCAATGATACAAGTGGGGTACATAAACGAGGATTATATACATTATTGGTGAAGTTGAACCTTGTAAAATTAAATCTAAATCTTATCATTAATAATACAACTGAGATATACACTAGGGAGGCCTAACGGAGAGGTAGCACTCCGTTATAAGGCTGAAGGTCATAATTAATTAATTTTATTTATTTAAATATATGTAATAAGTTTCATTTATGTATTATCATCCAACATTTTTTATAAAATTAATAACATATTATTTGTTCAATTAGAAGTAACCTAAATGTTGGTTAATAAGCTTGACAGTCCATGGAAAATAATGATAGGAAGTTATTCATTTCTTCGTATTATTATTTAAAAAGTTAAGTTCTTTAAAAAGAATAATTATATATAATGATTATTATTGTTATGTATTTTTTTTTTTTTTTGGATAAAAATTTATTGAATCAATAAGTTTTATAAGAAATAAAGAATCCCATAACAATAACTTTTACAAGGGTTAGAAGGAAAAAACTTCCAATACCATTGAGCATCCGATTAGAAGATATTCAACAAATAATAGCCTCAACGAGGCATATCCACAGTAAGCAAATTAGCAAGATATCGGGAACAATCCAATGGAAGTTGATCCCATTTCCTAATATTCCAATCTTCCTAAAACTCAGAAGCCCGTTTTACCAAGCAATCAGCCACACCATTCCATTCCCTGGGAATATGAACAAAGGAAATAAACTCCAAATGCCAACAAATTTGAAAAATTTGTCGAGCTACTAACGCCAGCTGCCAATGAACATTAGAAATATTATGAGTCTTCAATAAATTAATAATAATCTGAGATTTCAACTGACAGATTATCTTCTACCATCTCAGAGCATAACATTTTTCCAAAGCAAAAAAAAATAGCAAAGGCCTCTATATAATTATTAGTCTGCTCCCCCTTATAATAGGAAAAAAAAAATTGCACCACTGCTATCTCTCCCAACACCACTAATACCTGCATGCCCAGGATTCCCTGTAGAAGAGCCATCAATATTAATCTTAAACACCCCTCGAGGTGGAGGACGCCATCTACTATCTCTCTGCACTTTTTGATTAAGGCCTTTCCTCTTGACTGATACAAAAGGATGAGGATCATTCTCCACTAAACCCAAATTTTGCATCATCAAAATCTCAGACTGCTCTAAAGGAAGACTGATCTGACATTTGGAAGAAATATTTTTTAGACCATACCAATAATCATCTGCCAAGTCTGATAAATAGTTAACTTTCTACCTTGAAAAAATCTTTGATTTATTTCAAGCCAAATCTACCATATAATACATGAGGGCCCAATACTCCATACAACATGACTAAAGAAAGCCTTAGCAGGAGGTCTTCCTAAAATCCTTTAAAATTGGTGTAAACTTAGCTACCAGAGACCAAAAAAATGGACTCTAATCACATAACACAATTGCAATATAATGGAATAAAACCTACAAATCAATATTATTCTCATTCTTGAATTCACCCCCCTTCTCCAAAAGAATACAATCCATCATATAGCCACCGAAAACCAAAGAAACCCTAAAGAAACCCTAAAAACGTTTTTTTTCTAAAAACTGCTAAAAATAGAAATGAGTCGGATTGCACCCAAATTTGGTGCACACATCCCTATTACAATAATGAACCTTAATTTAAAATATTAGGTCTCAACTTAAGGTATAAAAAAATATAATAAAACTCTAACATGCAAAAAAACCCAAAAAACCCGGGAACCTATTCTAAAAGCTAATTTTGGGACACTAGATGTCATATTTAGGTCTAGAAAACATGTTTTTAGAGTTTCAGGTGCATCAGATATGATCCTGATGCAGAACACGCATGTGGAACCACCTGTTAAATTTTAAGGCAAACGAGCGTACGGTTCACAAGTTATGGCTCTGACAAGGTGCATCATTCTCCTCTAGTGAAAAAGAACTCAACTCCTCTAAGTTCAACTGAATTGAAATTTTGTAGCTTATGGTTATCAATTTGTTTTAGCTCTAAATTTGAAACCCAAGTGTTATCTGACTATGGTAATCCTTCCCACTGAACAATGTATATGTTGTAGCTCTCGTGTCTAGTGGTGATCACCTTCTCATCGAGCACTTGTGCAACTCTATCTTTTTTCTTCTTAGGCATCTGTTGTGCCAAATTTAATATCTCCTATAATTCACCATCATCAGAAGTACCAGGATACTGAAATAAATTAGAAACATTAAAAATAGGTGAAATATCAAATTCATTGGGTAGCTCCACTTTATAGGCATTATCATTGATCTTCTTCAAAATCCTGCATGGCCCAATTTTCTTAAGTTTTAGTTTGTTATACGTCTTCTTAGGAAATATTTCTTTCCTTAGATGAACCATGACCATATCACCCTCTTGAAACACTTTCACCCTTTTGTGTGCATCAGTAGACTCTTTGTAGTGATCATTACTACTTTGCAATTTTTCTCTCACTAACTCTTGCACTTTCTAGATATACTCAGAAAATGCTTCTACATCATCACTAACTTGTTTCCCAATTGATAACTCAACCAATCTAATACACATCTAGGGTTTTGACCATAAATAATTTAAAAAGGAGATTTACCTGTCGACCTATTCACTGAACTGTTGTATGCAAATTTGGCTTGTGACAAGGCTAAATCCCATTGTTTTCATTTTTCTCCAACTATGCACCATAAGAGATTTCTTAAGCTTCTGTTCACTACCTTTGTTTTCCCATCGGTATATATCTGGTAAGCACTACTGAACTACGGCCTGGTGTTCAACTTCTTCCACAACGTCCTCCAAAAGTGACTCAAGAACTTAGTATCCCGATCAGAAGTAATAGTCTTTGGAACACCATGCAACCGCATAATCTCATCAAAGAATAAGACTGCAGTCCTAGTTGCATCATTAGTTTTCTGGAAAATAATGAAATGCACCATTTTTGAAAATCTGTCTACCATAAAAAAATTGAATCCTTACCCCTTTGTGTCTTGGGCAACCCCAACACGAAATCCATACTCAGATCGGTCCATGGTCTTGTAAGAACTGGCAGTGGCATAAACAACTCTGTATTTTGTGCATGGTCATTAGCCATTTGTGATGGCAAGCTGGGATTCACACCACAAATTCACAATAGAATCACAGTAATTTTCATTAACTTTCTTAATACAGTCATACAATAATTTTCCTGTGCTCACAGTCTCTCTTCCCCAATCCCGACTTCACCATCCCTTTACAAGAAATTTTCCGAGTTTTTAACGAGGCCTCGATCCTCCAGGCAATCAATGCCTCCACCAAATATAATTTCAAATTCAAAATTCCCTCTTCCTGGATTTTCGAAATTTCAGTCTTAAACGGCCATCTGCCCGATCTACCAAGGTACCGGCATTAATGGTCTTCCTGCACTGGCCGCGTCGTTCTGACCGTCCTTGCACTGTCGGCTCCTCCATTAAACTACCAACTGTAAAATGTTACAAAGCCAAAAATGTCGAGAAGAAAAGCGCGGTCGACTCCTCCCTTAACAGTTAAAGTGACCCATAAATTAGCTTGTACACACGTGGCCGGCTGCGTGTTCATCCATCCAAGCTTCTCCCCTTGTTGCCACAAATTTGATCCACGTGCCCTTCACGACCGCCACGTGTCCAGCTTGGCTTTGCCCGGTCGTTCGTCATTTACCCTTGGTCTTGTTTGCCTTCTATTTTCCTTAAGTCTTGCGGTCCCTCAGCCACGTGTCGCCCCTTTACTGGCCGCGATATCGCGACAGGTCACGAAATCGTGACCTGTCGTGATATCGCGACCGAACTCCAACTTCACTGCTTCATTTGATATTACCGTCGCGATATCGCGACGTCGCGATATCGCGACGTTTGAAGACCCTCTCCTCTACGTCTTAAAACCGGTCGCGATATCGCGACGTCGCGATATCGCGACGTTTGAAGAGTCCCTTCTCTGCCTCATGTTATTGTCGCGATATCGCGACGTCGCGATATCGCGACGAAACTTACCAAAGTTGCGTTTCCACGTTTGGGGTCGCGATTTCCCGCGACCCTCCCTCCTTTGCCTTACAAAACTTTCCAAACCAAACTTGCTCTACAAACCTTCCCCAATACTGAGAAATAAGAGGTCAAAGAGTAAAGAACTTAGAAAAGAAACTGAAACAATTTGAAGATGCAAGATTGCCCTACTGTCCCCAGATGCTCCTGCATCAGACACCCGGGGTAAATTAGAAGTGATCCTCACTTCTGTTTTGTTGGGGGAGGACCCAAGCAGTCAACCTCCGTCTTCGACAGCCAAGTTGCATCTTCAACAGGCCTGCCCTTCCATTTGATTAAATACTCAGTATACTGTCTGTTTCTGGTGCTCCTTCCTTCACGGGTATCTAATACTTCCTCGGCCTCATCTGTGCTTGAAGTAGATGCTGGAAGTTGCCATGGTTCTGGACTTCGCATTTTTGTACCTTCTCCCTCATGATATTCCACTAAATCTGAGATATTAAAAATTGGTGAAATATCAAGCCAACTTGGCAATTCCACTTCATACGCATTTCCTGACTCCCGCTTTCCCAATATTCTGCATGGTCCAAACCTTTTCATTTTCAATTTATTATAAGTCTTGGCAGGAAATCTCTCCTTCCTGAGATGCACCATAACCTCATCTCCAACCTTGAACTCCTTGAACCGCCGCTTCTGGTCTGCCCTTGTCTTATATTGACTGTTCATTTTTGTAATTTGTCTTCTTACTTCCTCATGCAGACTTTTCATATGTTCTGCAAATTCTTCTGCCTCGGCACTACACTTTTCTCTTCTGTCCAACGTTCTTAGTTCGGACACATTCCTCGGGCTGTTTCCATATACTATCTGGAACGGAGATCTATTTGTACTTTTATTAACTGAACTGTTATATGCAAACTCTGCCTGTGGTAAGACCAAATCCCATCCCTTGGGTTGATCCACTATCAAGCATCTCAGTAAATTGCCCAGGCTTCTATTGACCACCTCCGTTTGCCCATCTGTCTGTGGATGGTATGCTGAACTAAATTTTAGGTCTGTCTTCAATTTCTTCCACAGAGTCCTCCAAAAATACCCAACAAACTTGGTATCTCTATCTCGAAACTATACTTCTTGGTAGACCGTGAAGTCGTACCACTTCCTTGAAGAACAACCCAAAGAATGTGAACTGCATCACTTGTCTTCTGGCAGGGAATAAAATGTGCCATTTTGGAGAACCGATCAACCACCACAAATACTGAGTCATTTCCCCTTCGTGTTCTTGGCAATCCAAGGATAAAATCCATGCTTATGTCCTCCCATGGTCTCTCAGGCACAGGTAATGGCTGGTACAGCCCTCGTATTTTGTTTTACACCCTTTGCCATCCGGCATATTCTCGCAACCTTGCACAAACTTCCGCACATCTTGCCGAAGTTGTGGCCGTAGTAATTTTCCTCAACCAAGGCAATGGTCTTATCCCGACCAAAGTGCCCACCCAATCCTCCGCCGTGCTTTTCTTTGATTAAATTCTCCCGCATGGAACTTCCCGGGAATGCACAACTTACTACCCTTGAACAAGCATTCCGTCTTGGATTAAGAAATCCAACCATTTTGTTCTCGTCCATAGTAATAGGTATCAAGCAAGCCTTCCAGTGCTTCGCAAAATCCGGATCTCGCAGGTACGCACCCTTCGCTTCTTCAAATCCCACTACTTCTATCGTCAATCTAGTCGCAGAGTTTGCCTTCTCGCTTAAGGCATCTCGCAACTCGTTTGACTTCCCACTTCTATGTTTCACAGACAAAGGTATAACTTTGGAGGAACTCCACCCATTTCATGTGCCTTTGGTTCAGTTTTGTCTGACTGTTAATGTATTGCAAAGCCTGATGGTCAGTAAATAGTACAAACTCCTTTGGTAATAAATAATGTCTCCACTTCTTCAGGGCTTGAACTATAGCATAAAATTCTTGATCATAGACTGAATACTTTCTCCGGGCATCATTTAACTTCTCACTGAAATAAGCAATTGGCTTGCCTCCTTGACTCAAGATGACCCCTATTGCACCGCCACCGGCATCACAATCCACCCGAAATACCTTGTTGAAGTCCTGGAAGTGCCAAAACAGTCGCTCTATAACTTTTCTCTTTAATGTATCAAAGCTCCTTTCAGCCCCCGATGTCCATTTGAACTCCTTTTTATCTCCCCTCATTGTCTCCGTGAGAGGTGCACAAATACCGCTGAAGTTCTTTATGAACTTCCTATAAAAACCGGCCGTACCATGGAATGACCTCACTTCGTTGTGCTCTTTGGAGTAGGCCATTCAATGATGGCTCTCACCTTTTCGGGGTCCATCTTCGGACCTTCTGCCGAGATTACAAACCCCAAGTATACCAATTCCTTCTTGACAAAATTACACTTTTTCAAATTTATTAATAACTCGTTCTTCTCGCAGCTTTTCAAAGACCCTCCTGATATGCATCAGGTGTTCCTCCAGGGTCCTGCTGAATATCAATATATCATCTAAATAAACAATAACAAACTTTCCCAGAAATTCTTTCAGTACTTCATTCATCAGCCGCATGAAGGTACTTGGTGCATTGCACAACCCAAAGGGCATGACCAACCACTCAAACAGCCTTCTCTTGTCTTGAAGGTTGTCTTCCATTCATCTCCCTCTCGGATACGGATCTCGATGATAGCCACTTTTCAGGTCAATCTTTGTGAAGTACTCACCTCCACTTAAACAGATCCATGATATCATCCATTCTTGGTAACGGGAATCAGTACTTAATAGTAATTTTGTTGATGGCCCGTGAATCTGTACACATCCTCCATTCCCCATCCTTCTTTGGCGCCAAAACTGCAGGTACTGCGCATGGACTCAAACTTTCCCGAATCAATCCCTTTTCTAATAATTCTTGGACCTCGTCTATTTAATTCCTCGCCTCTACAGGTGTCATCCCGTGTGCAGACTTTATTTGGCAGGCTTGATCCCGGTATTAAATCTATATGATGGCTAATTTTTCTCACAGGGGGTAAGCCCTCGTGTACATTGTCCGACACAATGTCCGGAAATTCCTCCAAACAGATTTAGAACTTCGCTGGGGTATCCCGGCATTCCTTCCCCCTAACTCTAGGGATTATTGCATAACATAAATGTTCATGCTTTAACCCGTTCATAAACTCTCTTCCCTCAACTAAACAGACTCTGGAAATATTACATACCTTTTCATCTGCATCCTTCAAGGGCTTTAGTTTATGGCGTACACCATTCTTTGTCAATGAGTAGGTGTTGGCACGGCCATCATGTACCGCACTCCGATCAAACTGCCAGGGTCTCCCCAGCAACATGTGGCAAGCATCCATGGGCAAGATGTCACACAGACCTCATCACAATAATTTCCAATGTTAAATTTAACAGAACACTACTCGTTGACCAAAGCTCGTGGTCCTTTTGTAACCATGCGACCCGGTATGGGTGTGGGTGCTTCTTCCTTTCTAACTGTAACTTTGTAACCATTTCCTCGGAAACCAGGTTATCCGTGCTACCATTATCAATAATGATATTGCAAACCTTGCCCGCACATTTACATCTAGTGCGGAATAAACTTTTCCTCTGGTCTGTGTCCTTCTCCTCATTCAACAAGACTCTTCTTACAATCATTGTTTCTCCTCTCTCCGCTTCTTCGGAATGCTCGTATTCAAGATCCTCCTCTCGCCACAGACAGCTTCGGTCGGGCCCTCAGGCCTCTTGTTTGTTCTTTCTCGATGTTGTGGACATTCAAATGCCCGGTGTCCTTCTTCACCACAGTGGAAACATGTTCCACGAAATACTCCTCTTCCAAATCCTCGTCCAGATCCACCCCGTCCTCTTGGGTAGTTGTTTCCGATCTCTGGGCCGATAAACATCTTCTTCTCTTTGTTCCTCGGTTACTACCGGCTTCACCAGCCTTCTTCGGATCTTTGTACCTTTCTCCACCGGTCCTCCCACCCAGTCCTTCCACCTCGGCCTCTTCCTCTTTGCTTGCCTTCAAACCGCCTCGTTCAGCCTTTTCTTCTACCTTCAAGGCAAATTGGTAAGCATCCTCAATGGTGTTTACTCGAACCAGGCTCGCTTCTTCCCGGATACCAAGCCTCAACCCATTAATGTAACGGGCTACCTTCTCTTTGTTTGCCTCTAAATGCCCCGTTCTAATAGAAATTTTGTAAAACTCTTCAGATGTACTCTTGGACAGCTTTTGTTTGTCCTGTCTCAAGCTCGCATTTTTCTTAGCAGATCTAACTCGTAATCCGTCGGGATGAACTGTCTTTTCAGCTTCTCCACCATTCTATCCCATCTCGTTATTCTCTCCTTCCCTTTTCTCGTTCCTCTCCAACTGTATTCCTCTCCACCAAATGCTGGCATGACCCTTCAACTTAGTCTTAGCAAATCTGACCCGGTTAGGGTCTTCAACTTCCTCGTACTCGAAATATTCCTCTAAATCATTTATCCAGTCAATCACTTCTTCTGGATTTAGGTTTCTCGAGTATGTAGAAACCTCCATTTTAGGCTGCTTTCCAATCTGAGAGATGGCCTTATACAACCGGGCTTGAGCTGGATCCACAGCTTCTTCTTCTTCCTCAGACTGTTCTTCCTCTTCAACTTCGTCTTCACTTTCCTCATCCCCTCCGGGTTCGCGCCTTCGCGTAACTCGCTTGTGTGGCTTGAACCTGCCTTTGCAAGGCTCGGAAGTCTTCGGCCGGCACCACATCTCCTCCTCTGCCTCGGTTCCTTCGTGGAGGCATTCTATTTCTTTTTCTTTTTTTTGAAAATCTTTCCACAGATCCTGGTGTAACTGCCTCCTTCTCCGGCGATCTGTTACACTCTCAGGAGCTCCCGCTCTGATACCACTTGATGGCAAGCCGGGATTCACACCACAAATTCATAGTAGAATCACAGTAATTTTCATTAACTTTCTTAATACAGTCATACAATAATTTTCCAGGCTCACAGTCTCTCTTCCCCAATCCCGACTTCACCATCCCTTTACAAGAAATTTTTCGAGTTTTTAACGAGGCCTCGATCCTCCAGGCAATCAATGCCTCCACCAAAATATAATTTCAAATTCAAAATTCCCTCTTCCTGGATTTTCGAAATTTCAGTCTTAAACGGCCATCTGCCCGATCTACCAAGGTACCGGCATTAATGGTCTTCCTGCACTGGCCGCGTCGTTCTGACCGTCCTTGCACTGTCGGCTCCTCCATTAAACTACCAACTGTAAAATGTTACAAAGCCAGAAATGTCGAGAAGAAAAGCGCGGTCGACTCCTCCCTTAACAGTTAAAGTGACCCATAAATTAGCTTGTACACACGTGGCCGGCTGCGTGTTCATCCATCCAAGCTTCTCCCCCTGTTGCCACAAATTTGATCCACGTGCCCTTCACGACCGCCACGTGTCCAACTTGGCTTTGCCCGGTCGTTCGTCATTTACCCTTGGTCTTGTTTGCCTTCTATTTTCCTTAAGTCTTGCGGTCCCTCAGCCACGTGTCGCCCCTTTACTAGCCGCGATATCGCGACAGGTCACGAAATCGCGACCTGTCGTGATATCGCGACCGAACTCCAACTTCACTGCTTCATTTGATAGACCGTCGCGATAACACGACGTCGCGATATCGTGACGTCGCGATATCGCGACGTTTGAAGACCCTCTCCTCTACGTCTTAAAACCGTCGCGATATCGCGACGTTTGAAGAGTCCCTTCTCTGCCTCATGTTATTGTCGCGATATCGCGACGAAACTTACCAAAGTTGCGTTGCCACGTTTGGGGTCGCGATTTCGCGACCCCTCCCTCCTTTGCCTTACAAAACTTTCCAAACCAAACTTGCTCTACAAACCTTCCCCAATACTGAGAAATAAGAGGTCAAAGAGTAAAGAACTTAGAAAAGAAACTGAAACAATTTGAAGATGCAAGATTGCCCTACTGTCCCCAGATGCTCCTGCATCAATTTGACATACTCTACATCTAAAGATAAACTTTATTATGTTTCTCTTCATTTTTGGCCAATAGTACTTCTCCTCTACAAGAGTGGTAGTTTTGGCTACTCCAAAATGACCAACCAAACCCCCACTATGTAATTCCCTCAATATGTTCTCTCTCATAGAGCCATTGGAAATGCATAATAGATTACCCTTAAACAAGTAACCATTCTATAAAAAATACTCTTCAAAAATAGTATGGGACTCACCCTCTACCACACTTTTACATTGTTGCACAATATTCCTAAAATTTGCATCAGATTCATACAGATCTTTAATCCTCTCAAATCCTACCACTTCATTCTCCATAGTGGTCAACAACACGACTCTCCTACTCAATGCATCAGCAACCTTATTTTGTTTGCCCAACTTGTGCTTCAGGACAAATGTATACTATTGCAAAAATGAAACCCATTTGGCATGCCTACTATTTAAATTTTTCTGAGAGTTGACATACCTCAATGCTTCATGATCAGTAAACAACACAACCTCCTTTGAGAGTAAGTAGTGTCTCCAATGTTGCAATGCTTACATAATTGCATAAAATTCCACATCATACATAGAATAATTCTTTCTTGCATCATTCAGCTTCTCATTGAAAAATGCTACAGGTCGGCTCTCTTGACTTAAGACACCACCAATTCCAACAAATGATGCATCACAATCAACCTCAAACACCTTAATAAAATTTGGTAACACTAGAACAGGGTCTTCTGACACCTTCTTCTTCAAGAGTTCAAAACTCTTTGTTGCTGCCATAGTCCATACAAACTCTTTTCCCTTCGTGCACTCAGTTATAGGGGCAACTATACTATTGAAGTTCTTGATGAACTTTCTATAAAAGGTAGCTAGGCCATGAAAGCTCCTTACTTATGTTATAGTTAGTGAAAGAGGCCATTCCAAAATTGCCTTCACTTTCTCGTCATCCATCTGCATGCCATCTCTTAAGATTACAAATCCTAAAAACACTAAACTATCTTGAAGAAATTTACATTTCTTCAGGTTGACATATAATTTCTCCTTCTTGAGCACGTCTAACACTAATTTTAGGTGTAACAAATACTCCTCTTCACTTTTACTATAAATCAAAATATCATAAAAATACACAACCACAAATTTACCATTATATTCCCGTAGTACTCTATTCATCAACCGCATAAATATACTCGATGCATTAGACAACCAAAATGGCATCACCATCCACTCGTACAACCCATATTTTATCTTAAAAGTTGTATTCCATTCATCCCCTTCTCTAATTATGATATGGTAGTAGCCACTCTGCAGATAAATTTTACTGAAGTATTTAGCTCCAACCAATCTATCCATCATGTCATCTACTCTCGGCATAGGATACCGATATTTTATTGTGATCTTATTTATGGCTCTACTATCCACACACATCCGTCAGTCACCATATTTCTTTTGGGTCAGCAATGCTGGAGTCACACATGGACTCATACTCTCCCTAACTAATCCCTTCTTTATCAACTTTGTCACTTGTCTACTCAACTCTGCATTCTGTGTTCGGTTCAATCGATAAGATGCCTAATTTGGGAGCACTGATCCTGGAATCAAATCCATGTGATGCTGGATATCCCTCTTTGGTGGTAGCCCATCCAGTAACTCCTCTGGTGTGACATCTTTATAGTCACTTAGCAACTTAGCTGTTGTTGTAGGCATAACCACTTCCTCTATTTGTAGCTTCCTAGTTGTTAAGGCATAATAAAAGCTAGCATCCTTGATCTCTGCAAGAAACTCCTTCATCATCAACAAGCTCTCACTCCACCCATCCTCCTTTAGAGATACAAGAACTACCTTTACACCATCCTTCTAGAATGTGTAAGTATTATTTCTCCCATTATGGTTAGTATCCTTATCGTACTGCCAAGGTCTTCCCAATAGAATATGACATGCATCCATTGGGATCACATCACACCACACTTCATCCTTGTAAGTGACCCCAATTGAAAATTTAATTAAACACCTCTGATCTACTGTTACCTCATTCCCCATATTAACCCATTAGATGTGATATGTATAAGGATACTTTTCGCATTCCAGGTTCATTTTATCAACCATGATATTTGACACCATATTCTCACAGCTACCACCATCAATGACAATGTTACATACCTTCCCTCCTGATGTACACCTTGTTCAAAAGATGTTCGTTCGCAGCCCAGAAGCATCACCATATATGGTTTGACCCTCCACTTGCTCTACACATTCTCTTTCTTAGGAACAATCAACATCCTCCTTACCATAAGTGTTTCCCCCATGTCAACAACAACTTCATCCTCATCCTGCTCTTCCATCTCAACCAGATTGATCCTTCCTTGTCCTCCTTGACCCATTTCTTGGACATCATATTGGTGACACTCAAATGCTCTATGCCCCTCCTCACCACATCCATAATAGGTATACGACCTTCTTGGATCATTCCCATTTCATCCACCAACGTAACCTTTACCTCATTGGTATCCTCTTCCTCTCAGATTTTGCCCATCTTCTTGTTTAGCAGGTATTGAGGATTCTCCCTTGAGAAAATTAGATCCACTTCAACCCCAACCTGAAGAGGGTGTGAATTCCTTATTGTCTCTTCTATTAACTCTTTTCAATTTCTCCTCTGTCTTGAGGACCATTTGATATGCATCCTCCATTGTAAGAGTGTGATGCATGCTCATATCATCTTGGATAGCAAAAATTAGGCCATTTACATACTTGGAAGCCTTTTGGTCCTCCATATCATTGTGCTCCACTCGAATGGATAGCTTGTAGAATTCATTAGTATAGTCCTCAATGCTTTTATCCTTCTGTCGAAGATTTTAAAATCTACGAAATAGGGTTTGAGAGTAGTCTACAGGTATAAATTTCTCTTGTAACTTCTTCTTCATCTTTATCCAATCCTTTATCTTTTCCTTCCCATTACTCTATCTTGTAGTCTATAAATGATCCCCCCAAATCAATGCATGTCTTTTCAACTTTGTGCATGTGAGCTTAACCTTCTTCTCTAGTCAGTAAGGTTACTCCATTCAAAATATGTTTCTAGGCTATTGATCCAATTGATCAACTCCTCTGGTTTAACCCACCAGCATACTTAGGAACCTCGATCTTGATCCCATATCGATTCCCCTTAAGCCCTTCTAGAGCTCATATCAGCCTATTTTCAAAATCGTACCCTTCTTCCTCTGGACCCTCTGGTTTTGCTTCTATGTGGACCTCAAATCCACATTCCTTAGGTATATTTACATCATCATATCCTTGATCTACATGCGCTTTGGTATGTCTCTCTCCCATGTGATCAATCACTCCAGTCAGTCATGCTATTTTTATATTCAGATCCTTGATCTACCTATTCATTTGGGTATATCTTCTAGGCAGCATCTTCCCTTCACTAGCGATATCACACCCGCTCTGATACCAAATGGTGTGAACTCGGCTACAAGAGACCAACAAAATGAACTCTAATCACATAACACAAATGCAATATAATGCAATAAAACCTGTAAATTGATATTCTTCTCATTCCTGAATTCACCCCCCTTCTCTAAAAGAATACAATCCATCATATAACCACTGAAAACCAAAGAAACCCTAAAAAATGTCTTTTTTCTAACTGCTAAAAATAGAAATGAGTCAGATTGTGCCCAAATTCGATGCACACATCCCTCTTACAATAATGAACCTTAATTTAAAATATTAGGTCTCAACTTAAGGTATAACAAAAGATAATAAAACTCTAACATGCAAAAAAACCCAAAAAACCCGGGAACCTATTCTAAAAGCTAATTTTGGGACACTAGATATCGGAGTTAGGTCTCGAAAACATGTTTTTTGGAGGGTCAGGTGCATCAAATATGATCCTGATGCATAACACGGATGTAGAACCACATGTTAAATTTCAAGGCAAACGGGTGTACGGTTCACAAGTTATGGCTCCGACATTGTGCATCAAAAACTCAACAAGAGAAGAGGTATGAGAATAATACCGTTTCCACATCCTCCACAAAAGATGTTAAATTTATCATGCAAACGAATATTGTAAGATCAAATGCCCTACAGATTCATAACTATTCTCACAAAGGAAACAAAATGAAGGGCCCTGAAAACCTTTCTTTTGGAGATTATCCCAGGTGGGACATATGTTCCGAGTAGCGAACCATAAATAGAAATTGCATTTGTGCTAGGAAAAATTATTCTAAACATGTTTCTACCAAGGAACCTCCTCATCCCTAAAATGTTTCCTATCTAAAACATGGTAACCATAAGCCACCGATAAACCCCTCTAGTATCCGAACCCCAAGCCAAGACATCATCATCCTGTAAATAAGAGCACTCCCTAGTAGCCAAAATACTAGCCAAATATTCTCTATCCTGAACAAAACCACCTACCGACAAATCTCTAGGATCTTTCCACTGAACTACCTCCACCTAAACAACTCTTTTAGCAACTTTATAATCCATCACCCTATACCAACCAGCAACCAAGAAACAATTACATAGCTTCTAAATATGAGGAAACATAGATAAAATTGTATGGAAACCATCCAAATAATAATGTTAGAAAAGAGCCTTTGAGCCTTTGAGATAAATCCAGAACAACCCTTTCTTAACAAGAGATGCCCCTTCTTAAGGGTGTTCCAAATCAAATAACCTTTACCAGAAAAACTGCATCTAGGTATCTCAGAGTTCGCAACCCCATTAAGATACTTAAAGGAAATAATTTTATCCCAAGCATGGTCTTGAGAAATGCACCATCTCCAATAAAACTTACTCGTGAATGCCTGACCAAAAAGAGAAGTCAAATGAAGACCCAATCCACCATCCTTTTTTTTTCTACAAACTGTCTCCCACTTAATCGAACTCTATTTTAAAGACTCCAAATTTCCAGCCCATAAAAATCTGTTAGAATAAGTGAATATTCTCTTAAATTCACTAGGATACACACTTGATTTTCCACTCCTCCATGTGTCAGGAGAACTTTAAGTGGTTTCTTCATCAGGTTTAATGAGTTGTTGTAATCCAACGACTCTCAATGATCAACTATGCTATTTATACAGAGTTGATCCTAGAGATAAATCAATAAGTTCCACTCTTCTCTTCATTTTTTGTGTAATACTTTACATATCTATTATTGTGAAATTCTAACATGGTATCAGAGCAGGATAGATTTTGCTAGCATTCTCTCTTGAAGGTTCTAGGATCTTGACCTAACCACGGAGCGTGCACCTAGCTACTGTATTGATCTATATCATCATGAAAGCATAAAGATTCACACAAGTACATAAATTGAACAAAAACAACGTAAGGTTTCTTGTATTAATATTTGAATGAGCTTTGATTACAAAAATGCCCTCTTAGGGTCACTTGAAAGATGATACTGATATTACAATTGCCAATGCCCTCAATAGGGTAGGCGCACTTATAGTGCTCTATTGATTAGTCACAAACTGCCTTGGGGTGGAGCTGACCCCCTTCTTCGTGATGTGGAAGGATTATGACATAAGCTCCTCTTGCACCTGTCTCCCTGTGAACAAGAAACAACAGCACACGATTAAAAATATTGATAGCCTCTCGTGATGAGGCCCTTTAAGGAAATATGTATGTAAATGCCATTAAACTAGTAAAACAAGAAAACATAAAGAAAGACTTTAAACTATTCTAATTTGATCAAGAATTATACTACAACATGAAGGACATGAATAAGCAAATGATGCATGGATCAAATATCAAGTTAGGAGCAATAAAGTGCATAAAAGATCCAATATAATCCTACTTAATACAATGCATGAAATGACTAATTCCTACGGTCAGAGTTTCTCTAAAATGCAATTAAACCTATGAAAAGACTAATATAACTAATCTATGCGGTCAAAAGCAAAGCAAGTAAGGTGATCAGTCACCTGTTGCAAACCATAGCTATGGTGGGTGGTCTGCACTGTGAACCATGGCTGACAACCATGGTTTGACCTCTGATAGGTTTACCCTCAGAATTAGGGGTAGTGGGCTTGACCTCCTTATCCAAATTGATGTTCAAGGGTCGCCTTTGTTGTCCTCTGATAGATTTGGTGGTCAAATCACTGTGAAGGGCCTTCGTTTGCCCAGATTTGTGTTTCTTGAATCTCCTAGGCACCTAGGGCATCCATGGCTAATTGGTCTTTAGGTGAATAGCAAAGGGGCTCTCAAATGCATAGATTCAGTATGCAATTTGACAGGGCTTCGCTGCTCTCTTGATCAATTAACTCTCTCTCCTTTCTCCCCATTTGGAGGGGGTATTTATAGCATGCCCCTAGGGCTAGGGGTGGCTTCATGGAGAAGCCAAGACCAAGAAGGGTGGTTAGGATAGTTGGGATGGAAGCCTCTGGAATATTTCATCCTTCAACTACCTCCTTCTAGATCTTTCGGCCATTCCAACCGATTTGGCTCGGATGGAAGGCCTAACTGAACTTCAGTTAAGACCGCAGGTCACGGTTGCGGTCCAGACTATAGACCACAGGTGTCAACCATGGTTTAGACTGGAGACCACAGGTCTGGGCTGATATTCAGACTGCTTAGGCCAAAATGCCTAAATTGAGTGGTTAGAACCACTGCTCTATCTTGGAGTATGTCCAAGATCCTCCATATGGTTTTGTAGCATGTCCATATGAGTAGTCGCCCTCGACATGACGTGTTTTAGGTGTCTACAGATGCCCCTTTTGAGATGCGTTGTGAGATCGAACAACGTTGAGCAAAAATATACATCCTAAAATGATGTCGAAGGTTCTATGATGATCATTAGTCTGATCAACATTAGATGCCCCAGGTCCAACAAAAGGATGCGCATCCTAGAATCATTGCTTCCAACTTGGAAAGGCTTACATTTGAAAAGTCTGCACTCGCCATCAGACGTTCGGGTAGCTTTGGTGCTACAATAGGAGTTAGGCCTATATAACCGAAGGATGAGAGTTACAAACAAAATTTCATATTTGCTATTTACCCCAAGCAAAGGGGGAAGCTTATGATAGTTGTTAGCAATGATTCGCAAGAACGAACGCAATTTTGACAAGATCAAGGGATCTACGATCTCTGAGATCTTCTATTGATTTTGATTATGACATGAAATTATGACTACCCCCTCAAGCGACGAGTCGATGAGGGTAATGACAATGTATGAAGCGACAAAATCGCTTGACCATAATGAATGATCCTGAACAACTTTAGATTCGAGCCTTTTAATGCCTTGGCTAGGCCTGGTTCAGCTTATGATTGCAACTCTTAGTAGTACTTGCACATCTCTATCCCATGGAGCAATCAAGCTACGATAGCCATCTTAGGGAATCAAAATAATACAAATGCAATTAGACTTGTGTTGAATCATATTGTCGATGATTTGTTGAAAGATGTCATAAAAGAAATGACAAGTTTACCCCAAATGTCCTTATGGTGATTTACTCATCTTGTCGGATTGCATGGATCGCAAGTCGCTGCAACCACCAATTTTATAGGATAAATCACTGAATACGAGGCGCATTTGGTTTTTCATTATTTGATTTTTTTGTTTTTTGTTTAGTTTTGCATTTATTTGATTGATCCTGGTGCTTTTAACATCACCAAATTTGCAATTTTAATCATTGATTTTGAATTTTTGTTCGATGGAAGTCAGTAATTTGTCTTTTTAGACCTTCCCACGGTGGGTTTTGAGTGCATTTATTGCTAGCTACGGACCACGGGTACGGTCTATGGTTTACATTTCCAAATTTTGGGAACCGTGGGTCAGACCTACGGGTGGAAAACCCTAGTTCCAGAACCGCAGGTGTCAGCTGCGGTCCACGGAGACTAGGAGGACCTATAAATTGAATTCCCATTTGAAATTTTCATTATTTTTCTTGCAACTACTAGCAATTTGAGAGCTCTGAGAGAGAGAGAACATTCCTCGATCCGAAACGCTACCAAACTCTACCGCAATTACACTCATCTACCTCGATGGCGGATCTTGATCAGCCATCTACTAGCCGAGGCCAGGGTGCGGGTAAGGTAACTCGAAACTGAGACCACACACTCAATACCGATAGAAATGAACTACATTAAGTAATGCAAAAAATGAACCTCACTAAACTGTTGGTAATGAACCCCACTAGTTTAGGCTAGCTGTAGGATTTAATTTTATGCCTTAGTGGTCTAGGAGGGTACCCAAAATGGGTGTCACTCCTAAACCATAGCTGGTAGCTGTGGTTCCTAGTTGGCAAATTGGGGACCACAGGTTTCAGCTGTGGTTCCCAATTTGCAAATTGGGGACCGCAGGTTTCAACTACAGTTTGCTATTGCTATTTTTTTTCTAGGTTGTCTAATTAAAATTTTTAATTTTCTTTAGCTCTGCTTAGCTAGATTTAGCTTACATTATGCTTTTTGTTTTTAAAAGTTAACTTCTAGAGCGCGGGAGCCTGACCTTATGAAGACTCTCCATGAGGCTTTATCTGATGACGATCGAGCTTGGTTTTGAGCTGTCGGGTTTGGTTTCATCATGGATCTACCCACCATTAGGGTAGATCAAGCCTATCTTACTGCATTGGCCCGATGCTGGAATGCATGGACCAACACCTTCCACCTTCCTCCCGATGAGATGACTATCACTCTAGAGGATGTCTACAGGATCTTCAAGATCCCCATCGATGGCGAGGCTATCGTCTCCTCTGCCTCCATGACAAAGGATGCTGTCTTCGACACCATATTCGATGACCAGAGCATCGATGCATAGGATGATGCTGACCACGGAGGGGTGCACATCGATGACTGGTATCGTGATGATGTCTTTTCTATACGAGAGGCCCTCTTCATGCATCTCATTGTGCAGATTGTCCTTCCAGACTCCTCGGGTGTGAGGATTCCCTAGAACATGTTAGCCACTGCTTGGAGGGTGCTTCAGAGCTCTACAGAGGAGCCACTATGATTAGCTTGGGGGAGCACCCTATTATGCCAGCTCTACAGGGAGCTATACCAGATCATAGAGCGTAGTCATAAGGGCATCAGTTGTAGTCTTTTGTTATAGATCTAGGGGTGGCAGCACATCCGGATCGAGCATCCTATGGAGCTACCACTATGCATCACCACCATAGACGTCGACCATCAATGTTACGCCGCATGCTGGCCTCATGCTGAGGAGGGTATCCATAGTAGGGCTCATGCTGGGAACACTAAGCACTATATCATTAGGTTTGCATCACTTGGGCCGGGGGACATTGTCTGGCACCCCTACATGGATTGCCCTACATGGCCTAAGGTAGACGAGTGGCTACGATGGGCCCACCGAGATAGATGGCTTATCTAGCATAAGCCAGAGGTCAGAGAGTATCAATTCTTTTCTCATGTCCTATGATAGTTTGGCATGGTGCAGGACATACCAGAGATGCCACTGAGGTACAGACGCTTGGCTCTAGAGAGGGACCTCCCATTGATAGTTCCTCCACCACTAGGAGATGCACCCAATGACTTCCAAGAGTCAGGGGTTGAGACAGTTGGGACCACGCCAGACTATGATGGGTGGTGGTCCTTATTCAGATGGCATGGGATAGGGCCTCTAGGTCGAGAGCCGGCTCAGGCAGAGGCAGAGGTAGATCCTGATGGGCGTAGGGTGCACCAGCGTATAGAGGGAGATTGGGGCGCAGAGGCCACCGTTGAGGATATTCCAGAGATTGACCCTAAGGAGGATACTCTAGAGGAGGGTGAGGTCCCTCCTGACAGCATAGAGGGATGACTGCTGGCTCAGGTGGCTGACTTGCAGAGTCAGCTCGGGTGGTTTCACACACAACAGCTCGAGAGAGACACTACCATCACCACTCTAGAGGTGAAGGTGGCTGATAGGGAGCGATGCCTGACTGAGGTGCAGGACCAGGTATAGGAGCTCATGACTCGGGCTATAGATGTAGAGGCCTAGGTGTAGAGACTATAGACTACCTTGGAGTTAGCACAGGTGCAGCAGACTATAGCAGAGGCAGAGCGGGATCTTGCTCGAGCATCGAGGGGGGCTATGCCACCTCCTCAAGTGACTATGGGGCCTCCTACAACACCAGTAGTAGGTACAGCAACTGCACAGGATCCAACAACTGAGGTAGAGCGACTGTGTGGTATGGTCATGAGGACCAATGAGATGCATGTAGCCTGGCTTGCTCGTGTTGATCAGCTAGTCGGTTATATAGAGATGCATGGGCTACAGGTTCTAGAGGATCCTTTCTCCTTAGAGTCATAGCGTACCAGGTCTAGGACCTCAGGGTAGTCTACAATGAGCTCGAGTCATAGGACTCATAGGACTGAGAGGATGCACAGGTCCTCTAGCACACACACAACGAGATCGTAGGCCAGGACTAGAGATCCAGGGCAGACATCAAGGGCCTCCAGTCAGAGGACTAGCCTACTATAGTTACCAATTTCCCGTGTGCTGGGTGCTTTAGGCTTTGGAGGTAGGCAGGATCCACAGCAGGATCCACCATAGGTGCCAGGTCAGCCAGGAGAGCAGGCTCTAGAGCACAGTGCAGAGGGAGGTGGCGAGAGCTCCAATACAGGGGGAGCAGCCTAGATCTAGGTTATAGCAGTTATCGACTACATTTTTGATATATCATTTTGTGTGTAAGGTCGAGGACCTACACAGTTGTAGCCTACGGGCATTTTGTACTCCCTATGTACTCTTTTGGACACATATATATATGATATGATCTTTTATGGCTCATTATGTGTACATGTTTATTTATTTGTTTTTGATTTTATGTTTATTTGATGCACATGGATGCAAGGCTTATGTAAATGCTATGTTTATATGATGTGATGTATGGATGACATGCACTAGATAGCTATTTTACTTTATGATGATGATATGCAGTGATCTAGATGATTAGATGTGCGAGATATGATATATGCATATGGATGCGATGTTTATTTTTAAACGCATATTTATTTTTGCTTTGTGGGCATGCATTTATTTTATGCAGTTTATGGTATGCTATGCAATGTATGGTAATGCATTATGTACATAATCATAATCTAATGGAAATGAACCTGTATGCTTTAATCACTTAAAACATAAGGAATGAATGTAAACTGTGTATATCAATTTTTAAAATATGACACCACATAATGTATAACAATCATGCAAAATAATTGATAATTCTCATTACAAGAACTTAATCAATTAATCACCCATGTATGAAATGCAGTGAAATGGATTGGTATAATGCTAATGAATGAATATGTCATTTTGTATATTTCTTCTTTGCTGCACTAAATAGTCAGTGGTCGTCTAAACATCATTTCTGATATTCATGCGGTATCTATCCTATATGTTTGATTGTGCTTTGTAAAATGCATTCTGATGAATGAATGACTCGTATTTCTGAAGTTTAATGATATTTGGTATCTTGTTGCTATTGGAGAACTTTTTGGGGTTTTCCTTGAGACTCAAACACCCTAGTAGACTTCTCCAAAAATCACATACTAACTATACAAGGCTTATATTGGACAAGGCTTTTGCCGTGACAGACCCAACTATTCATTATCCCTGTGTGTGCATGTGAGTATTTTTAGATAGATCATAAGCATACCCCGTATGTCAGTCGGGACTCTTTCAACCCATATGTGAGATAGGGTTCCTCATACGATCGTACCATCCTTGTTTTAGCTTTGATTAGACTTATACAACTAGACAATCCTAGGTACCTAGAGCTAGCTCATCTTGCAAATTGATCAGGGCTACCCCTCCAAATGTAGGTGGGACTCTTTCAACCCATTGCTACGTTTGGGGATCACCCAATAGAACTACCCCTTCGATTGTAGGTGGGACTCTTCCAACCCATTGCTGCGATCGGGGATCACTCTATGGCTTTCAAAAGGTGGACAATCCAGGGATTCAAGTTCTCACCCTTCTTACTTGCTCATATGTAGTGATAAAAATCATTGTTAGTCCACGTGTTACCATTTTCTGTGAGCAAGGGATTTTTATAGTGCTTTTGATTCACTATGTCACTTTACATTTTGAACTTGAAATTTGTACTTTTGCACTTTGTAACTTGGGATTTAAACTTTGTGACTTTGGGATTTATAGGGGAAAATCTTGTCCTTTTGCCAAAGTACACCTTTCTAGACCGACTATTTGCAAGATAAGCAGGTCGTGAAACCCATCTCTCTAGATACCTAAGACTGCTTTCATAGCTTTCATCCTCTCTTGTCTTAGCAGGATTTTATATTGTTTTGCTTAGTGACGGGATTCTGATATGTTGAAGCACTATCCCAACTAATGACCTTGTCTATAACAACAAAGCAAGCTTTCTACAATATCTGAAGAACCCACTAAGTATGGCTGAGTGACTGGAAAACTTAATATACATACATATTTCTCCGTAACAAGTATCGTGTATGAATGCAATGAATTATGATAAATGCAAGGGTGCATGATTGAAACACAAACGTGTGATCATTTGTAAGATTTTGATATACACATTACGCTCTACTGTGGAATGCAACGGATGACAAATGCCTAAATGCAATATGATGATGTGAATGCATGTATGAAAATGCAAACTGCAAAAGCAAATGTTTTTGGATTTTATGCTTTACCAATTTTTTTTTTGGAATTTTATATATTTTCAAATTTTTATGCATTTTGGAGCTTTCATATTTGACCAAACGATGAGTACATGTCCTTGGAGCTTTTAAGGATGACCAAATGGCGAGGAACCACCTTTGGAGCTTTTACTTGACCAAGCTACTCAACGGAGAGCTTGGGGCATTTCGGGATGACCGAGCGGTTGAGACAAAACCCTCGGAGCTTTTGGGTTGACCAAAGGGCTTACAGATGCCTTTGGTGCCTTTACTTGACCAAGCTTCTCAATTCGAGAACTCGGAGCCTTTTGAGATGATCGAGCGGTTGTGGACAAACCCTCAGAGCTTTTGGGTTGACCAAAGGGCTTATAGATGCCTTTGGGGCCTTTACTACACTCTCAAGCATAGAACACCTTAAGATGGATGATATTGAGAGGCTCAAGCTCTTCCACACCCTCTAGCGATGTTAGGCGATAGGTACCTGGACCAATATTTTTAGATATGATGTAAGGCCCTAGCCAATTAGCCATGAATTTGTCTCGCATATCAGGCAGAAAATTCGAGTTCTGTTGGTTCTCTTTCAGCACAAGATCCCCAACTTCAAAGTCTCTCTGGTGGACTTTGACATTGTAAGCTCATTTTAATCACTCCTGATAAACATGAAGATGCTCGAGGGCATTCATGCGACGTTCATCGAGCAACATCAATTGATCGAGGTGAGCTTGCCGCGCGGTGTCATCATCGATGAACTCTTTCAATGCGACGCGTAGCATTGGAATTTCCAACTCTAAGGGCATAATGGCCTCAGTGCCATATACTAGTGAAAATGGTGTTGCCCCAATGGGCATCCGAATGCTAGTCCTGTAAGCCCATAATGCAAGGGGCAATTGTATATGCCAATCCTTGTGGTGTTCTTGCACTATCTTTTTCAAGATGGCTACCACAGTCTTGTTTGAGGCCTCAGCTTGCCCGTTTGCTTGCGGATAGTATGGAGTTGCAAAACTATGTTTAATGTGGTATTTAGACGTTAAAGCCCGCACAGTTTTGTTCTTAAAAGAAGTTCCATTATCCAAAATTATTTTGGATGGTATCCCAAAATGACATATGATATGCTCGAGAATAAATTCTGCGATGCGAGCTCCAGTGGTCGTTGTAAGGGGAATGGCTTCCACCCACTTTGTAAAATACTCAGTAGCCATGATAATGAATGTATGTCGACCTGACGATGGAGGAGAAATCTTGCCAATAAGATCTAGTCCCCACTGAGCAAATGGCCAAGCCGCCTGAATGGGTTGTAAGGCCTGTGATGGCAAGTGCGTAAGATTAGCATGATGCTGACATTTAATGCATTTCTTGACATACACATTGCAATCCTTCTCCATAGTGGGCCAATAATAACCCATGCAAAGGATGCGTTTGATGATAGCCATGCCACTGAAATGGCCACCACACGTACCATCGTGAGCTTCTAAAATTGCCCAAGATGACTCTTGGGGCTCAAGACATCGAAGGAGAACTCCTTCGTAGCTGCGTCGATACAAAATGTCTCCTATCAAGACATACTTAGTCACTTTCTATTTGAATGTGCATCTTGCGGCACGCGACAATCCCTCTGGGATCATACCAAGTTTTAGGAAGTCTTGGATTTGCAACATCCAGCTTTGACAAGCCTCAGCTTTGACTGCTAAGATGACTTGCTCCCCCTACGTATTTAACTTTGTAAATGCATACTGGGAAACAACCTTATGGTGAATGGTAGTACCACTCCTCGTAGGACTCTGAGAAGTCAATGACTCCCAGGGTGCCTTCTTAAGAAAGTCTTCTGCTCTACGGAACCAATCAGTTGTTGGTTCCATGACAATCATGTTGACTGACTCTTTGTTATCAAAGGTTGCACGCTCTGCTACTGGGTGCGAGAGCATTCTAACATGGATGGTAGTAAAATCGGTGGATGGATTCTGAGGGATCAAGGACCCCAAAGATGCCATGGTGTCTGCGAACCTATTTGATGAACGAGGGATTGCCTCGATGTCATACCATTCAAATTTAGCTAGATAAGTGGCAACAAGATCTTTGTAGGCTTTCAGTACGGGACATCGACACTAAAAGAGCCCCTTAACTTGGTTAACTATGAGCAGAGAATCACCAAAAATGTTCAATATTTTAATACCCATGGCGATGGCTACGTGGAGGCCCAAAAGTAGGGCTTCGTACTCAACATTATTGTTGGTGCACGAAAAGTCTAACTTGAATGACAAGGGCATTGGAGCTCCTTGTGGCGTGAAAAACACTATTCCTGCACCACCCCCTTGCTCACACTTTGAACCATCGAAGAACAATGTCATATCAGCATTATTCTTTGGTTCTTCGGGTTCGAGAGCTTCAGATATTATGAAGACCGCATCATCTAGAAGCTCAATGGTTAGAGGCCTACTATTGGACAGTGGTGCCTCAACCAGTTGATCAGCTATGACTTGTCCCTTGATGGACTTTTGGCTGATGAATTGCAAATTGAATTCTATCAATAGCATGATCCACTTTGTAGTACGTGTGTTATGATATGTCTTGCTCATCATATACTGCAAAGGATTTTGTTTCGATATAACATATGTTGTATGACTTAGCATGTAATGCCATAATTTCTTGGTAGCGAACACCACTGCTAAACAAAGCTTCTCAACATATGCATATCTTGACTCATAACTCACCAAGGTGCGATTGATGTAATATACGGCTTGCTCTTTGCCTTGCATGTTCTTTTGGGCTAACATGGTCCCTAATGCAAAGTTGGTTGTCGATATATATAGCAGAAAAGGCACATCTGGCCTTGGTGGAGCTAGTATTGGTGGCATTGCCAGGTATTTCTTAATCTCAGCAAAGGCTGCTTGGCAGTCCTCATCCCAATCAAATGGGACCCCCTTGTGTAGCAATCGATTCATGGGTCGACATTTATCCGATAATTGAGCGATGAATCACTTTATGGATGCTACTTTGCCCTGAAGGCTTCTTAGTTCTTTGATATTAGTGGGAGGACGCATCTCTAGAATAGCCTTGACCTTTTTTGGGTCTACTTCGATGCCTCATTTAGAAACGATGAATCCCAAGAGTTTACCTAAAGTTACACCAAATACGCACTTCTTAGGATTCAACCTAACATTATGCTCTATCAGGTGATCGAAGACCTTCCTTAAGACCTCCGCATGCTCTGCTCACAGCAATGACTTAGCTAGTAAGTCATCGATATAATATTCTAAGATTTTATGCATGTAGTCATGAAAGATATATGTCATTTCCCGTTGATATGTGGCACCAGCATTTTTAAGACCGAATGGCATAACTTTGTAGCAAAATGTCCCCCATGGTGTTATAAATGTGGTTTTATGCTGATCTTCGGGTTTAATTCGAATCTGATTATATCTAGAAAAATCATCCATAAGGGAGAGCATTTCATGACCTGCAGTAGCGTCTACTAGAGCATTGATATTTGGCAATGGAAATGAATATTTGGGTGTTGCCTTATTGAGATATCTAAAATCCATACAAATACAAACCCTTCCATCTAGCTTTCCTATGGGCACCATATTGGACATCCATTCTGGATAGTCGATGGAGATGACAAACTCTACGTCCAACAACTTTTGCAACTCGTATTTCACCATTAAGGCTACTTTTGGATGCATTTTTTCTAATTTTTTTCTTGACTGGCTTCTTCAAAATATCTAGTGAAAGGTTATGAGTAACAAATTTCAGATCTAGACTCGACATGTCTTTGTAAGTCCAAGAAAAGAGATCAGGTCTCTCTTTCAGTAGAGGGATGATGCTATCATGCTCATCCGGAGTGAGACTCTCTCCAAATCTAACCTTCTTTGGATTGGTGGGATCTTTACTGATATCCACATCAAAGGTTTTCTCTACTAACATATGTGATCCCTCCTCAAGCTAGTGAGGCGTAGGAATTATATGGATGTCATCAGCTGGGTTCACATGTTCCTCACGGGAAGCACCCTCAGTGTGATAAGCATCATAAGCACAACCTGGTACAAAATTAAATGGTTGCTACATTTCTTCATTAGGGAAGAAATCTTCAAGCTAGACTGACGAGTCAGGGCAATCCCAATCGATAGCATCCATGTTCAGATGTAGTGTTTTGGATGGATCTTCTGGATTGCAAAGTGGAGTGGTCAAATCAATAGAAACCATACTGGTGGAATGGAATTGATCTCCAGAACCACATGGACAAAACTCTATATCTGAATCGTAGCTTATGTATCCGAGATCTGGCTTGGATGGTACAGGCACAAACGGATCCTCTTTGTGGGATGCCCGTATAACTAGATCCTCCCAGTGCACTAGCTATAAAATGGGATCTTTCGGCTCACAGAGCTCCGCGTACATAGCTCAAAAAACAAAGATAGCAATATTATCTCTATTGTTGTTTTTTTTTATTATCTTTTTTTGTTGTTTTGATTTAGATATGATGTAAGTTTTTTTAACTCTTGAACAGTGTGTTTTTTGTTCATTCTAGTTTTTTGAGCTTAATTGCTTATCTTCTATTAGTCTTGTATATAAGGGTTGGGGCCCTTTCAAAAACCCCTATGATTTACCATAATAATAATAAAAATTCTAATCAATCCAAAATTAGCCATTGTAGAAATTTATCATTTCATGTTCTTATTCATTTTATATTTTTATTATCAAAACATAATATAAAAACATAATATAAAAATTAATTACTATGAAAAAGACTATTTAAAAATTGACTAATATTAACATAATAAACATATCATTAAAATTTTATTACTTAAAAAATTTATGTATTAATGGTTAAGACAATCCTTTATACCATAAATTACAATTAACATGTTAATTTTAATTTAGAATAAAAAACTTACAAAGTGGTATACAAATATAGCATTGAAGTAAATGATCAACCCCATATTTAATCAATATTAATCAACTTGACTATTCCCACAAGGAAATTTGACACCAAAATTTATAATTTTCACCATATTTTTCTAACTATGGTTTATAATATTATACACACAATAAATATTTTATTAATTTTAAGAGAAGGAAGTCGTAACATTTAATAGCAACAATTATGGATGGTATGCAAGTCGAGCCCAAGTAAGGTCATGCAAGGAACTCTGAGAAAGGTTTTTTTAATGGTGTGTAGGTCATAATGAATCTAAAAAATATACTATTTGAGCTGGGGCTTGGTCATGGTTAAATTTGCTTATAAGAAAGCTCAAAGGAGTGGAGAAGTGGTTTGATTTAAGCCTGGAGTAAGTAAAATACATCATTCTAGACATCTTGGTAGACCTAACAATGGACCAAGGAGCAATAAATTTAGTGGAAAATTTTATTAGCGCTCGACTAAATTTGGACACTATAAGAAAATGGGCTTTGATGAAATAGTGCCTACTAGGGCACATGGAGATAGCGACATTGCATAAAGGGTTCTTCATGATCAAACTAAACTATGAATAAGATGTAGATCACATCTTATGGGGCAGCTCATGGTTATTTGGATATCAAGGTTTATTTCTACAAGAATGGGGGGCTAACTTTGACACAAATAAGTAGAGCATTCATCAAGATCCTATTTGGGTTAGATTTTTGGATTTTTCATTCTAGTTCTAGCATGAGGAAGTGTTGATAGGTATTTCTAAATAGGTTTTCATTTTGTTTGTGATCAATCCTACAACATTAGTAAAGTCAATGGTGGTTTATGCTAGGATATATGTGAATTTCAACTTAGAAAAGGAGCTCCCTAGCTCAATAGAACTCATTTTTAAACATGGAAGTTGGGTGAAGTCTATAAAATATGAGAATAGTCCCTCAAGATGTGATTCTTGCAAGAAACTAGGGCATTCAAGAAATTTATGCCCTAATAGGAAGAAGGAGAGAAACCCTCAAAAATTTTGTCAAAGGAGGATTCATATTTGAGATCCAAACAAGTGGGAGACCCAGTCATTCCAATGGAGAAGAAATTGAATAAGGCTGATGTCCAAGAAACCCCTATCAAATACTCAAATACCAAGACAATAGAGGAAGGTAAAATTCTAGAAGAAGCACTTCAAGTAAACATCATAGATCAAAATCTCTCTATTAGTGAGAAATAAATTTTTCAAATCCTAACCCTCTTATGATAAAGCTGAATTCGTGAACCAAAACTCTTTTGCAAGTATTTGAAATCTAATGGTTGAAGTAGATTATGATATTCAAAATAAGGAAACTAATCAATAAAACATGATCGGGCATTAGAGGGATAAATATGATAACAATAATGAGATTTATCTAGTGGAAATACCTCACTAGAAGAGAAAAAATCATAACAAAGAGAGATTTAAGAATAGATCAAAAGAGGAAATGGATATAGAGGAGTGGGAGTCTTCAAAGGATACAAATATAGAAAATTTTGAAGAGAATTTGAAGTTATTGACTCTCTTAAAGCATTCTAATAAAATAGTAGTTGTGGGCTCGTATGTGTCTAGAGGAAGGTAAAAAACTAGTAGTTAGATCTAGAGAGGTAGCAAAACAAGTTGCAGATGGTACTCAAAAGGTTTTAGATTTGGGTGGGTGGAAGAACCCACTAAAATATAGGAAATAAAATATTAGTCTTGGAATATTAGGGGTATGAACACCCCTACAAAATATTAGTTACTTTAGGAGATGAGAAAAGAATGGTATCTTCTTGATTCAAGAGACTACGATTAATAAGCAAAATTTATAATTGGTTAAAAATACTATTTGGAAGGAAGTAGATATGGTGGGAAGTTCAACAATGGGAGTTTCTAGATGTGTATGGACTTGTTGGTCACGAATCTGCCACAGGAAAGGATTTTTACAATTGCGCCCTAGACCCGGCCAACATTGAAAGGCTGGAAGCAAGAAATGGCTCCCAGACCAATCTCCAGAGTGGGCTGGTTCCCTTCACTATTCTAAACTTAGTTTTAAGATAGGGTTGCTGGAAAGAGATTTAAAAGGTTGCAGAAAGAAATGGGAAATATGGCCGCAGGCCGAAGTGATGGGATCAGAAAAACAACAGCAGGAAACTACAAACGCAACAACAGCAAGTAACATAAGAAATCAGCTTCATCCTCGCACAATCACATGCCGCAAATCCCTCCAAACCCACATTCCAGGAATTGTACCACGACCGCAATATTTAAATCCAGTATGCAGAATTTAAATGTAATAGCAATACAGGAGTATGAATGCTATTAGAAATGCAGAAAAATAGAAAGCAAATTCATCCATGCGACGCTTGAAAAATTAGAAGTCGATCCTTGTATTCCCGCAAATACAATTCCAGTTTCTAGCGACAAGTTTTTCCAACCTTTGCAAATGAAAATTACATTGGTTTTTATAGAGGTCCGTCCTCTTTGCGGCATTAAATAATTAAAACCAACTTCCTCGTGATCTACAATCATGCGAAGGAAACGAGGAATATGATCCCCTTAATTGCAGTCTCGAAGAAATAAAAATTAAATTCCATGAAACGCTTGCGGCCCTTCATTAAATTCGATTCTTTGAATATGCGCATGAAAAACCGTTGAATTAATCCACGAACCGTAGCTTTGAACCAATAAATCTTTTAATTTTGGTAGCCTGGGCACTCTTTGACCTTAACCGCATCGGAAATCCGCAAAATATTTAATTCGGGTTAATATTAAATCATCGGAAATCGAAAAAACCCTTTCGGCCGTTCATATTGCACTTGGCGGGAAAACTGCGCAGGTCACGAAAATGCGACGGGTCACGAAATCGCGACGGGTCACGAAATCGCGACGTCTTATAATGCCGTATGCTTTGACCACCGTTGACCCGCGAAAATGGCACATGTAGCGATTTCGCTACGTCTCCGGCTTCCTCTTCGCCATCGCAAGCTTGCTCCGCGAAATCGGAACATGTAGCGATTTCGCTACATGTTTCCGTCGTTGCTCCTCCCTGCGCTCTGCCCCGCGAAATCGGAACATGTAGCGATTTCGCTACATGTTTTCGTCGCCGTACCAAACGCCATTTTTGGTCGCGAGTCGCTGACATGTCAGTGACGCGCTGCAAGTTTGCACTTTTTGCCTTCGACGCTCCCCGGGTCGCGATTCGCTGACATGTCAGCGAATCGCTGCATGTTTTCAACTTAATGCTTTTTCTGCCCGCCGACCCACGATTTCGAAACACGTCGCGATATCGCGACGGTTCCGCCAACCTGCCTGCGTTGACTGCGTTGACCGCGATTCTGCAACATGTCAGCGCGTCGCTGCAATTTTCAGACTTAACCATTTTTTGCTCATTTTTTCTCCTTTTTTCGCTCAAGCTGCATCAATCAAAGGTCAGATCCCCAACAATACATCAATGCATTCATCAATGAGAATCAATGTGGCAAAAATGCCAACATTCTTGGCGACTCGCGGGGTATACAGCTCGCTGTATGCAAGAATCCAGGCCTTAGTCCATTGGGCATAGAGTCATATCCGAACAGAAGGCTGGCTGCTGCAATACATGTGCTGCTGAAAAATTGAAACTGGAAAAAACCTGCATATAACTGATTATGAAATGACTAATGGAACGCGATGATGGAGTGAGCTCTTGCGGTTGCGCAAGCGGTGACTGCAATGGAATGATGAAATGAAAATGAACGAAGTTATGGAGTGGGAATGGAACTAGAAAAGCTGTGAAATGAAATGAACTAGACTGTGAAATAAATGCATAAAAGACTGAACTTAGAGGAAAGGGATAAGAAGGAACGGGGAAAAACAGAAAAGGGAAAAGAAACAACAGCTGTGGCTTATTTTGTTTTAATGCAGAAGAAACAGAAGGAAGAAGATGAAAGGAAAGAGAGGAAACGGGGAAGGGAAAAGAAGAAAGTGCTAGAAAGCCACCAAACTGTTGGGAGGAGAAAAACAAAGGAAAAAACAAGCATCTACGGCTCGCAGGCAACAAGAGCCGAGATGAACAAATAAAAACAATACCAGTTTTTTTTTTTTCTCCTTCTTTTTTCTATTTTTTTTTGTTTTTTCAAAATACTATATACAATAATGCACGACATGATTGGCATGTCGCCACCAGACATCCAATCTCAGAATGTTATCCGGTAAATCTGCAATGTCCCGACCAGATCTGATCATACTTAAGTCGGTCCTTGAAATTAGGCTGGCTCCTTCCTGAAGTTCTCCATGGTGCTGATAGGATGCAATTCAGCAGATTATCCTTCTTACTAGTACCCACATGGAGGACTTCTTCAGGTACCGGATGTAGTGGCTGGAACCAACACCACCACTTTGCAGACTTTACTGGCTGTGGGCTGAGTACAGGCTCCTCTAACTCCTTGATGTGATCACAGGGCTCTTCAAGGGAGAAATCTGATTCTGGGATCTCCTCAGGCTCTGGAATTTGAACTTTTTCTTCTACTTGGCCCATCTCTTGATGAAAACTGCAAGCAATCATATTGTTCATTGCTGGAAAAGTGCTTGCATGTTCCAATCCTTGACTTTGGACGAGATCTGTCCCTTGAAATTCACATGACTGCATCTCAGGGATCTGGCATGAATGTGCAGGGTAAACAGGAGCAGCAACCACCGGAGAAGGTAATGGAGTTTCTCCCCACGGTAATTTTCTTGATAAGAGCAACAGTTGTTCTGCTCGCACTGCTTCCTCAAAGATTTGTGGGAAGCGTTGTTCACCTGACTGCAGCAAAAAGAGACCTATGTCAGAATTAAAAGCTCGAACATAAAAGAGGTGGGCCTGGGTGGGTGATGGACGGATCTTCTCTGGAATTCTCTGCCAGCTTCTCAAGAATCGGACATTGAAGTCCGTGATGCTCTCTTGAGGTGCTCTCTTGATGTACATGAAAAATTGGTAGAGATCCAAAGAACTGTAGAAAGGATCTTCGTCAAATCTTTTGATCAGTGCTCCCGCGAGATCATCCCATGAACTGATGCTTTGACGTTTGAGCAATCTGTACCATTGCAATGCTCTTCCTTCCAAATACTGAACCAGAAGTCGGATCATGACATCCTCGTGTTCTATGACATGGATCATGGACAGAATAGCAATGTCTTCAACATGTGCCAGAGCCATGCCTTCGGTACCATCATATTTTGCCAGATTCTTCAGGGCACCTTCGGGAATTTCATGTCGAACTTGCAGATTCAGAGGGCCAGGATCATCCCATCTAGAAAAAACCCTCGCCTTTGTGGCAATGGTCTGCGGAATCACGGCCATCGCCATTAAGTCAGAGTCGCCAGATGAACATTCTTTGAAATTTTTTTTTTTTTTTTTTTAAACAAAACAATAGGCGTCCACGAACAGATCTTCAACTCAGCAAAGTCGCCAGATGAACTTACAAATCTCCGCTGTGAGGCCAAGATAGCTCATCAAATCTTGAGACCTCCGGGTGTTAAAAACGTGCCAAAACTGTTGGCACCGGTGGAGTTATCACTTTGGAAAATTATGCGTATCCCACCGATTATGAATTCTTGGAGACAGAAACAGTCTGTCCCACCGTGCGTGCCAAAAACTGTTGGTCACGAATCCGCCACAGGAAAGGATTTTTACAATTGCGCCCTAGACCCGGCCAACATTGAAAGGCTGGAAGCAAGAAATGGCTCCCAGACCAATCTCCAGAGTGGGCTGGTTCCCTTCACTATTCTAAACTTAGTTTTAAGATAGGGTTCTTTGGAAAGAGATTTAAAAGGTTGCAGAAAGAAATGGGAAATATGGCCGCAGGCCGAAGTGATGGGATCAAAAAAACAACAGCAGGAAACTACAAACGCAACAACAGCAAGTAACATAAGAAATCAGCTTCATCCTCGCACAATCACATGCCGCAAATCCCTCCAAACCCACATTCCAGGAATTGTACCCTGACCGCGATATTTAAATCCAAGTATGCAGAATTTAAATGTAATAGCAATGCAGGAGTACGAATGCTATTAGAAATGCAGAAAACAGAAAGCAAATTCATCCATGCGACGCTTGAAAAATTAGAAGTCGATCCTTGTATTCCCGCAAATACAATTCCAGTTTCTAGCAGCAAGTTTTTCCAACCTTTGCAAATGAAAATTACATTGGTTTTTATAGAGGTCCGTCCTCTTTGCAGCATTAAATAATTAAAACCAACTTCCTCGTGATCTACAATCATGCGAAGGAAACGAGGAAGATGATCCCCTTAATTGCAGTCTCGAAGAAATAAAAATTAAATTCCATGAAACGCTTGCGGCCCTTCATTAAATTCGATTCTTTGAATATGCGCATGAAAAACCGTTGAATTAATCCACGAACCGTAGCTTTGAACCAATAAATCTTTTAATTTTGGTAGCCTGGGCACTCTTTGACCTTAACCGCATCGGAAATCCGCAAAATATTTAATTCGGGTTAATATTAAATCATCGGAAATCGAAAAAACCCTTTCGGCCGTTCATATTGCACTTGGCGGGAAAACTGCGCAGGTCGCGAAAATGCGACGGGTCGCGAAATCACGACGGGTCGCGAAATCGCGACGTCTTATAATGCCGTATGCTTTGACCACCGTTGACCCGCGAAAATGGCACATGTAGCGATTTCGCTACGTCTCCGGCTTCCTCTTCGCCATCGCAAGCTTGCTCCGCGAAATCGGAACATGTAGCGATTTCGCTACATGTTTCCGTCGTTGCTCCTCCCTGCGCTCTGCCCCGCGAAATCGAAACATGTAGCGATTTCGCTACATGTTTCCGTCACCGTACCAAACGCCATTTTTGGTCGCGAGTCGCTGACATGTCAGCGACGCGCTGCAAGTTTGCACTTTTTGCCTTCGACGCTCCCCGGGTCGCGATTCGCTGACATGTCAGCGAATCGCTGCATGTTTTCAACTTAATGCTTTTTTTGCCCGCCGACCCGCGATTTCGGAACACGTCGCGATATCGCGACGGTTCCGCCAACCTGCCTGCGTTGACTGCGTTGACCGCGATTCTGCAACATGTCAGCGCGTCGCTGCAGTTTTCAGACTTAACCATTTTTTGCTCATTTTTTCTCCTTTTTTCGCTCAAGCTGCATCAATCAAAGGTCAGATCCCCAACAATACATCAATGCATTCATCAATGAGAATCAATGTGGCAAAAATGCCAACAGGACTCTATGGGATCCTAGAATATTTGATGGTCAATGTATTTAAAGAAATGAAAGGTGTGTGTCTTTCCTCTTGACTTATAAAATTATAAACTTTTCTTGGGTTGTTTCCAATGTGTATGTCCCAAACACTAGGGAAGGAATAAAAAAGGTTTTGGATATCCTTAGTAATCTTCATGAGGTGTCCCAATGGCCATGGATAGTTTCTAAGGATTTTAACGCACCCTTGTGTCCTAAAGACAAGAAGGGACATAGTTTGGGGTATTCTAATAGTATAGAGGAATTTAATGATTTTATCCCTAAATGTGAATTAATGGATTTGGATCTAAAATGGACTAAATACACCTAGTATAATAGGAGTTTAGGAAGCAACTACATTCAAATTTTCAACAATCCAAATCTAACTTATTGGTTGGTTAAAGTAAATTTTGACTAGTTTTAATAACTAGACTTGGTCTAAAATAAGATAAAAAATTTGAGTTATTTAAAAATTTAATGGTTACCAAATATTTAATTAGTATGAGGTATAGAATACCACTTTTGAGATTATGACCACTGCAGATGGTCTCCCAAGTGGATGATACTAGCCAGATCTTGTAAATTGTGCTATTTAGTGGATCTATCCTTCTCACCCTCTATCCTGGTATGAGAATCAAGATACATGGCTTAGGGTTATCCTCTAATATCCATAACACTTAAAGGATAGACACATAATTCCCCTCCCTTAACATGTGGAATCTTGAGTTTAATTTTACTCATCTATTATAAATAACATGAAAGGGTGTTTAGCATATATACCTAGTGCTTAGTCATTGTCCATTGCTTTGAAGTCAGCTAAGGCCATGTCATTTATTTGGACTTGGACCTAGTCTCATTTTTCAAGTTAATAATGATAAGTTATCCCATATCAATTATTGTAGTTTAGTCTAGCCCAATTTCATGCTAGTTTTTCTCCTATTCATAAGTTGCTCAAGGGGCCATCACCATACCACTCGCATAATGGCCTAGAGAGAAATCGCATACCACCCTTCCTTACCTACTCATCCTGACATATCTCATAAAAAAATAGTAATTCTCAAATCTCAGTGATTACCTTCACCTAATTACTGGTATTGGGTATTTGAGATTACTGATCACCTTCCTCATGATCCAATTGGGTAGGTTTGTTTTCAAGGTTGAAAATTTTCTAATAGGAATAATTTTTTCTCAATATAATTAGGAACTTCAAATTATATTTGATATGTCTCTATAAAATAAACCAAACAACTCCTAAGAGTTCTCTATTCAAATGTTATAATAAGAGTTCTCTATCTAAAAGTCACATATTTTTCTCTTAATTTTCATTTCTTTGATTTTTCGTTCAAGCTATAACAATAAACTAGGATTTAAAACATATTTCTATTTCAAATTTAGACAAGTTAATACATTTGACTATTCTCACTTTGTACAACAAGTTAATAAATCACAAACTTAATTATAAACACTTTTTCTAGATAATTATTATTATACATATTTATGTATTCTTTTAAAGGAGCTACTTCTTTCCTCAACCTATTTTTTCATTCCCATATTAATTTTTAAGAGGGTAGTGAATTCAAACCAGTTATCACATAACTAAATTCACACCAATTATCATTTTAATCATAATAATTTTAACTAGCTCCTTCTACTATTAAACAATAAATTATCAAAAGGGACAATAGACTCTTATTAAGATACATATATATAAGGTAAATAAATTTTGTATTTCTCTTAAATGAAAGAGTCATCACCTTATAAGGTAACAACTCTCTACTTTATTTCTATTAAAAGAGTTATCATTCTAATTGTAAAGTAGAGACCCTTCTACTTTTTTAAAAAATGGAGGAGTCACAATTCTGTTTATAAGGATTTTATGAAATTTATTAACATTAACCCACATATATATTTTAATCTACAAAGGAAAAATACATAACTTAAGAATATTTGTAGAACCACTTTTAATAACCATCAAATATATTTTAAAATAAGGTACATATCTATTGGTAAATTTAAATTTCTAATCTGATTCAGTGTAAGCTTATAAAAATATTTAATTTACCTTAGGATCTATCTTTCCATTCATAAGGGGATTCGATTAAAAAAATTTAAAGTGGAAACACATAGACTACTTCAACCGAACTTTGCATGGGTTTTTTTTTTTCAAGCAAGGACATCTCAGTTAATTTTTAAATTTAACTAAGAGTTCCTTTCCAGGAAAAATTCTTTAAAATAAATACAGTAAGTTGTAAAACCATAGATGTGCCTAGAATTTTTTAACATATGCAAACACGTTCACCATAATGAAATATATACATAACAAATATTTGTTCTAAAATATTTCATAAAATTTCTTCCACCTTTTAGTTGTGCTCAATTAGGAGATAATAAAATCAGAGTGGCCTATTCTTTATGATGAATGTAGCCTCTAAAAACAACACACAACCAACAATTCACAAATGAAAAATATATCAAATGATTCAAATAGGATGGCAATCAATTCATTTCCAAATCATTGAAAACAATCCTACCTATTTTTTTTCCTTAAAAGAAATTTATTGATGGCTTTACTAAAAATTTTAATAACATTAACTCTAGCATATCATAAGTTATTTAATTAAACCAAAAAGTAGACTAAAGAGGCATAAGGGAAGTAATTTGTTTACAAGGTAAAGTCACCTAATTAATTAGCTCATCTTGGTATTCAAGGGCATCCAAAAGCTTGTCTCTATTATGAAGATATCATATGAGCAGGTATGATTATTTAATAAAAACTTAATCAATAAAATTTGAGAAATAAAATCTTATTACAATGGTTTAGTTGTACAAAGAAGACGTCTAAAATATAATTTAGCCAATAAAACACTTAGCGGCTCAAAGAGAAAAGATAATACATAAAATCATTCGGTTGAAATTATCTTTAATGTAACAACCCTAAAAATTATCCATCCCAAGTAAGAAATTTTTGTTTTTTAAAGAAAGAAATACACAGTTCACTAATATGTTTCCACAACAAAACTTACAACTCCATAGGGCTTAACCATATTTCAAGCATTACAATGCTAATATGTCACTGAGTGGACAGGAAAGTCCAAGATACCATAAATAATTTGGGGTTTACCTTGTATACCTCCATAGTATGAAGGATGCCTTTGTATGGTTTCCCCATTCCCATGCACTCTCCATGAATGCAGGTCAACTTAACCATAGTATTGGATTAACCCTATCTTAGTCCTTTGAGACCAAGGGATGCTTTATTCCAAGAGTCATCATAAGTCCTTCTATGATATCTCATCTAGTGTAATGCCCTTATACCTAGTTGTTTACACCTCCATGGTGAAACACTAGACTTCCAGTGCTTAGTATTTCCATCTCCCTGATGAAATATCTAAGGTGATTTCTACTCCACGTAGATAGACTCACATGGAACCTATAGGCCATTCTGCCTTGGTTACCATCACTAAATCCATCATGTCAATGAGTTTCAATCCTTCATAGATGAGCAGGAGATTCAGGTTAAACCACCCAAACCCCCATTTCAAAGACTCACCATCTTATGAAAACTCCTCAAAATTCCTTTATTGAGTAGTACTCACTGCATGCTCCCTAAGAGTTATGCCACTATAACTTCTTTAGGTAAGTTGTATCTTTTTAGGTTTATCTATAAGGAAAATCTAGGTTCACCCTCCCAAACTTATTCCTATAACTAGAATGGAACATAAATCAACTCATACTTTTTTCCATAACAAACCAAGTTTTCCTTCATAATCATTATTGCTTATATCCAATATAAACCATCTTATTCCTTTAGATGCATTAAAAGTAGTCAAGCATACTACTTGAAATAAAAGGTCTTTACTTTCAAATTGCACAAAGCAAGATAAAAACCAAATAACATTTCATTTTACTCCATTGTAAATCATACATCATCTAATATAATATTCATTCATCATATCTTTAAAGCAATACATCGCAATTAGATTTACATTCAAGAACAACTCTAATTCTTTGTAAACCACCATCTACTATCATTCATTAATGATAACCAAGAATTCATTTCATTTAGAACTACATAGATGGAACTTTTAGAGGTAATTAAATCATATAAAAACATTACAAATCATAGGCCATATTTTTGACCTTTGCCATTACAATATTCTTTGAATCTCAAATAAAATAATTACATCATCTTAACCACACATGATCCTTCCTTGAATTAAACCATACTTGCTAATCTTCACAAGCTTACACCAAGGTTTGAGACTTGATAAGGGATCAAAATAACTTTCTAACATGATAGTGCATACCCTACATGCATGCTATTTTATTTCAATGCATCACAACAAATGCAAAGAGTTCAACCATTTCCTACTTTACATTTACCTTTCTTTAAGATGCATAAGTAATGGATTATTTTCAACATAATATCAAATTATCACCTCAAACAGAAACCCCATAATTTCTTTTCACACAAGGGTTCCACACCCAAGTATTTTAGATTTTTTTGCATATATATATATATATATATAAAGAAAAACCAGATATAAAAAAATATAAAGAAAGCCCATACTTTCTCTATCCCAGGGTTAGATTCCACATCCAACCTTAATATGTCATTGTCTTTCTTTTCAGTTATTCAATAATAAATTTAACAAAACACAACAATGTTTAACATAAGAAATAGATTTTAGAAAGTATTAATTAACAAAATAATTATCCTTCTATACTATTCCATTTCCTATTTTGTCAAAGCCATAATTTATTTATTTAATTAACATTGGTAAAAGATAGAGCTAAGCATTACTCAAAGTTAAATACCCAGGTTGAGCGCTTTTAGGTTTAACCCAACATAAGCATAAACAACCATCATGAAGCCCAACCAAATAATTATAACTCAAAAACCATCTACGCAAACTAAAGATGAACCAAGCATGACTCAAAACAATTCTAAGTAAACTACTTAGCACAAAGTAATGTCGATCCTGGTTAAAACCAAATATTATACCAATATGATAAAAATAAATGGTGGCGTTGGGTCACCCTACCAGAGACCTATACTGCTCTTAAAATACCCAACTACTGAGCCATTTATTAGCACAAAGAACCATATGGAGGAGAGACACTCCTTAATCATGGCAATAAAATTTGTGTGAAATCCAATTTAGCTAAAATGGCATAGATAAAATCCTATGAAACATGATCAAAGGCTTTATTCATGTAAGTTTAAGAAGAATACTTGGCTTTTTACATATAGTTACAAAGTGGATGAGCTCATGAATTGTAATAATGCCATATATAATGAGTCTCATTTGAACAGAACTACCCTAGCAATTGTCAATGATGCTTGGAAATAAATTTTTTATTTTGTTAGCTATGGTTTTGGAAAAAATCCTATAGATAATGTTGTTGAGACTGATGGATCTAAAATCAAACATAGACAAAAACTGTTGGGATTTAGGCATGAGGGTAAGAAAGGTGGAATTGGTGTCTCTAGCTAAGCTTTTAGACTTCTGAACATCTTAAATAGCTTTGGTTTTATCATTGCCAATGATATCCTAGAATTACTAGAAGAAGTGCATGGAAATTCCATTTGATCTCCAGTGGTATTTACTTTACATATATTTTATATTAAATTAAAAATATTAAATTTTGGTGGAGATGGTTTGTAGGGTGCAAGAGGTGTTGGTTTACAGTGAGGAAAGAAAATATCCTGTAGTGAAACCACTAGCAGATGATGTTAGGGTGCATTTTGAGCTCAAATACCTATTTGGTCCCCATTGAGTGCCAAGAGTGGAATCTTGGTAAATATAGAGGGGAAAAAATTTCTTCATTGGAATGTGCTAACGCTATTAATGGGGTCTAACATGCATCCAAGGAATGGAGTTGTTAGCTTACGAGGAATCACGTGAACTCGATGATTTTTTTTGTGAAGGTGACAACTAAGTTTAACTACGTTGGTGGGAGGCAGGTCCAGTATGATTTATTCCTAGAGTCTCATAATATTTGGATTTTCTAGTGATATCCTAAGCATGGTCAAAAATGAAAGCTCATGGTATTTAATTGGTAAATAGATCAAATTTATATTCTAATAAAAATGGGTTATGGCCAAATGGAAGCCCCTTGGATCCATAGGTATTATGGTGATTCCTAGATCCTTTTTCCCCGTCAAGCTTAACTATGAGGAGGATGTCAAGCGTATTTTGGAAGGGGGTCCATAGTTCTTCAGAAGGAGGAGTTTGTTCCTTCAAAAATGAGGGACAAATTTCAACTCCTACACTCAAAAATTTAATCTAGTTATCTTTGGGTCATATTTTTAGGGTTACCAATGTATTATTGGTGCCTTTATGTCCTAACAAGCATAGCAAGATATATTGGGGAATTGGTCTCCATTTATGCGGTAACCTTGGCAAAAACTAGAATGACCTATTCCAGGTTCTACGTAATAGCTAATCTGGAGGTGAATCTCTCGAATGCTATTGAGATTATTTCATATTTGGACTCATGGAACCAACCATTAGAATATGAAAATATGTCAGTGGTATGTTAGTTTTGTGGTGATCAGGATCACTCCAGAGATAATTTTCCCTCTTAGCAGGCTCTAGTGGTGTAGAAAATTAGGAGGAAAAATAAATTGTGGGTTCAAAAAAATTAGGATCCTTCAACTCTATTCTAGATAAAGGTATGGATACCCCATCCTCTAGCAACCCTTCTCTGGCTCTAACTGAGGAGAACGAATCGTTGGTACCAAGTAGAGAGTTGGTTCCAAGCATAGAGAACTCTACCCCTCTTCTAGTTGCTCTACCATCATATATTGGTCCCTCAAAGGTTTGGGAGCTACCATCCCTTCCCCTGATTGCTATCTTTATCGATTTAGTAGGGAATTCTATGGATGACCAAAAATATTCTACTTTAGAAGGACACCTGATTTGAAGACCAGTTGCTTCCATGGAGATTCATTAGAAGAGGTAAGTCCTAAAGATCTAGTCCTCTTTCACTCTTTTGATGGCCTGGCCTCATAAGAGCTTGTGGTGTAATATTTTTTGCCATATGATTTGAATAAATCCTCTCCTCCCAAGCTTGTTATGGAAATCAATTATTTTGGTCCCAAAACTAGAAGCCACCATTAAGGTAGAATTTAATGTGGGAGTAGAAAAAAGTGGGTAAACCATCAAATATTTCTTTGAGGAAGAAGGAAGCTAACTTTGATATATCCAATGACTCTCATACCCTTTTGAGGGTGGACAAGAGTAATGAAACTGGTGCTTAACAATTAATATTAGAATACTTCAAACATTCTTCCCAACCAATGGCAAGCAAAAAGAAACCCAATCTCAAACTTCACAAATGAAATTCCTCTATTGGAATATCTGAGAATTGATTTTATCCTCCAAAAGGTGGTTGATACCCTCTCTCAGGAAGGATTATTCTCTAGATATTATCTTTTTTCAAGAATCCAAAATAGAGGTCGAAAATATTGATATTGTTAGAAATTCTATATGGAAGGATGTTGGTTTTACAACAATCCCTACTAATGGCTCTTCAGGAGGTCTATTTTATTTTTGGAATCTCATGAAGGTAGATAATTATGTGATCTCCTTAACTGACAGAGTCATCAATTTACTATTTTTTTGCAGTCACCAATCAAATATGGGTTATGATAAATTTTTATTCTCCAAAATACAACCCTAGTAGGAAATATTTTTAGGATTCCCTTCTACATATGAGAGAAAAATTCAAGGAATAATCTTGAGTAATAGCGAGGGATTTCAATTCACCACTAAACCCTTTAGATTAGAAATGAAGCAACTATTGTAAAATAAGTATGGAGTATTTTACTGACTTCATTAGTCATGGGGAGCTAATGGATATTTATATGAAAGGTTCAAGATTTACCTAGAGCAATAGACATATTAGGGAACAACTTATCCTGACCAAGCTAAATAGAGTTTTCATCTCCAAGAAGAGCCTTCCTTTTTTTGGTGATGATGTTTTGAGTACTCTACCAAAATTAGGCTCCAATAATAATCCCCTTTGACTGGAAACTTACCATCAAGGGAGATTTTTTCCTAGATCATTCCATTTTGAGGCTATGGTGTGCACATCCAGATTTATAATATAAGATCAAGGAATGGTGAACTGAGCATGTTTTGGGTGGAGGATTGATGAGAATAGTGAAAAAGCTCAAATTTATCAAAGGAAGGCTAAATCTCTAGAATTAAGATGTCTTAAAAGATAATTTTAAGTAGAAAGAGGATCTCAAAAGGCAACTCCTAGCTCTATATATGGATATTGATGTTGGTACTCTATTAAGTAACTCCAAATTTAAATAAAAGATTATTCTAGTAGAACTTAACAATACCCTAGATAAGGAAGAAACCCTGTGGAAGAAAAAATTTAGAGCCCTTTGGCTAAGAGAGGAGGATATAAATACTAAGTAATTTTATGCTTCTACCTTAAGACACAACAACTCTAACTGGATCCATGAAATGTTTAGGGAGGATGGCTCCAAAGTGGTGGAAGAGCAAGATATCAGGGATGAGGCAGTTTCCTTTTTTAACTTGTTGTTATGTTCAAGAGATAGAAGAGACCTTGAGGCTAAAAATTCCCTACTCAAAGTAATACCAAGTCTGGTTTCAAGTGACATGTGCCAGAACCTTGAGACTCCATTTCAAGATGAAGATATTAGAATGACTATGTTTGACATGAAAGCTCTAGAGGCACCAGGTCTAGATGGCTTCCCTCCTTTTTTTTTCTATAAATTTTGGCAAATTATGGGAAAGGAAGTATGTGATGCGGTTAGATATGTTCAAAAATATAACCTTTTACCTTATGGGATAAACTCTACATTTCTAGTGCTTATTCCCAAATCAGCAAAGGAAAATAAATTTTGTGGGTTTTGAGAAATTAGCTTCTGAAAGACCATTTATAATATTCTTTCTAAAACTCTAGCTAACATGCTAAAACCACTTATGCCCCTATTGATTGAATAATATTAGAGTATATTTGTGGTGGGGAGATAGATCTTGTATGGGGTTATGAAAATTCATGAAATATTCTATTCAGTTTAGAAAAGTGGCAAACCAAAAATATTTCTCAAGTTGAACATGAATAAAGCGTACAACAGGGTTTCTTGAGACTTTTTATTTCAAGTTATAGGGAAGTTCAAGTTTAGCCAAAATTGGATTAAGCTGATCAATATTTGTGTTACATCAGCAAAGTTCTTGATGCTTATAAATGGGTCACCTATTAATTATTTCCAAAGCCTTAGGGGTGCCCACCAAGGAGATCCATTATCACCTTATCTTTTCATCCTTTTGGATGAGGCTTTGGGGAGATCAATAGCTCTAGATCCGATCATTAAATGTATTAAGCTAGTGTTATCTTCCAAATTATTTTCTCACCACCAATTTATTGATGATATGCTCCTTTATTTACTCACTTCATTAGTGCAAGCTAGAGCGGTGAAGAAAATTCTCATTTTTTTTAAATAAAGTAGGTCAAAAGATTAATTAGCTAAAAAGTCTATTGTTTTTCTTGAATACTCCTCAAGCTAGGTAAAAGAAGATAGCAAATATTCTTGACTATAGAATTTTTGAGTTCCCAACTTCTTATTTGGGCTTCCTATTATTTATTGGTAGAATGCAAAAGAGCTTCTAGAAATCGATGATTGAGAGAATGCAGAGGAAGCTAGCTTATTGGAAATGATCCTTGCTAAGACAAGAAGGCAAAATTATTCTAATAAAATTGGTATTGCAGAGTATTTTTGTTTATCTTATATATATTTTCAAGCTCCCATCCAAAGTGTTTACTAAATTGGAGTGTATTTAGAAAAAAATCTATGGGCTGGATCTCAAGATCACAAGAAGTTTCATCTAGTCTCCTGGAACCATGTTTACGTGAGGAAAATTAATGGTGGTTTGGGTCTCCAAAGAATCCACTTGATAAATGAAGCTCTAATCTTAAAACAAGGGTGTAAAATCCTAAAGAATCTAGAATTAGATTGGGTTAAAATTGTGTTAGCCAAGTACATGTCCCAGTTTGAAGGTCTACTATCTAATTCCATCTCTTTGGAGGGGTCTACTTTCTGGAATAACATTTGCAAGTTAAGAACAAAAATCAAGTTTGGTGCTCGATGGGTTATTGGAAATGGAAAATATATAGACTTTTAGAATGGTTCATGGTTTCTAGATCATCCTTTGCTCTAGGAAGGTAATCTAGCATCGATAGAATCCCTAATTATGAGTTTAGGATGGGTTAAGGTGGCATATTTTATTTCTCTCATGGAGATCCAAAGGATGTGGAAGGCAAATCCCCTATCCAACTATAGTAGAGACAAACACATTACTTGGAAAGCCATCTCAAACCTTCTTAAGTTGCAGGTCCTAATATTGCATGAAACTAAGGACTTGTTAATTTGGAAAGGGAAAAGTGATGATTTTTTTATAGTTAAATCTACATATATTCTCCTAGACTCTAATCCTGCCCTATGGAATATTCCTATAAATATTTGGCTGAAGCATCTAATCCCTAAAATTAACATTTTTTATTGGTTGGAAATCCAAAATAAGTGTCTCACCCTTGAGAACCTTTGTAAGAGAGAAATGAACCTCCCTAATAGATGTTGTCCATGTGAAGCCTCAAAGGAGACATGTTTACACCTATTCTTCCATTGTCCCTTCTCTACCATAGTAATGGAACATGTGCTCCACTTTTTGAATGTTAGTTGGGTGTTCCTACTTTTCATTACTAATTTGTGCTTGAAGTGGTGTTCTCCTTTTAGGTCTCCATGTTTGTCAAATTTCTATATGTTCTTGCTTCCTCACCTGTTTTGGAGTATTTTGTGGGAGAGAAATCAAAGAGCCTTTAAAAACTCCAAGTGAGACCCGAAGTCTATCTTCTGGAGAATGTATCTTCTCATTTCCTTGATCTTAATGGGGGGATGATCGATGAAGCCACTTTGGAGCTTAGATTAGGTTTTCTCGTGATAGTTTAGTCATTAAAACCACCTATTCCTTGATATTTGAGACCAAATGGTCCCCTCCTTCTATCGGATGGGCTAAGATTAACTTTTATGATGCTTCAAAGGGAAATCTAGGACTGGCAGTAGCAAGAGGTGTTATCAAGAATGATAAAGGAGAGTTGATCGGAGCTTTTGCAAAATTTCTTTTTGTTCAAACATACTACTATGTGAAAGATAGAGTATTACTCCAAGGCCTCATGTTGGCTGATTTGTTGGGTTTAAAAAATATTATAGTGGAAGGGGATTCTCTTAATATCATTAATCTTGTTAAGTCCTCAAACTCTTCTTGCTATAAGATTGCTAATATAATTATTGAAGCCAATAGAATATTGGAGTCATAATTATAGGTATTAATTCAACATATATTTCAATAAGAGAATAAGGTAGCAGATCTAATGATGAATCTTGTCCTCTCTTAGCAAGGTCTTTCTATTTGGACTACCAATTTTCCTCAAAATCTCCAAAACTTAATTATAGATGATAAACGCTAAGGGTTGGTCCTTGGAGTTTTAGGGCTGGTGGGAAGTGACTCTCAATGTGGTTAATATTTGCTTTCCCTCCCCCAATTTATTGGTCATGTGGTTGGTAATATTAATTTATGATAGTGATTGGTTGGGTTTTTCGCATCTTATGTGTTATTTTTGGGTTGTTGACAAGATATTTTTCACTCATTTTACCTGTTGGTATGTCTTTGGTCCCATTGTGCTGAATTGGTCATTGTGGTACTTTAAGTCTATGTCTCTTCCCTGGTGGTTGAAATTAGTCACTATATCTTGCCATGTTGGTAGATGGGGGTAGGTGGCTGACATGGGCTTCTATTGACACGGTAGCTAGATGTTAGTCTTTTGGGATATGGTAAGCCTCCCTACTCTTCCCAAGGTCATGTCTTTTTTGCTATGATTTTCTATTATGGTGTTGTCTCTCTATAAGTTGTTTTCCTAGGGTATATAGATATGGTGCTCATGGCTCATGCAGAAACTATCATCTTTACTCGTGGTATTTGCAGAAAAAGAGGCATCTCAATTTCTCTCTATTAGTGGAATTTTCTGAAAAACTCAAGACTTTGGCAATCCCTTGGAAACTTTGGTCTAAGTTTTATCAACATTATGGCACTCATAGTCAGCTTCATTATCTTTGGTACCGCATTTCTTGACCCTTATTTAGAATCTTGTTGAATATCAAGCCTTCAATGTATGTGATCCATCTGAGGAGCTCTATGATTTAAATAAGGCTTCATTTACTTTGCAAGGTGGATAGATTGATTCATGTTCCTATTTGGTTATTATATGGTTTTTTATGGCTCAAAATTTTGCTCACAAGGAAATGAATATCCCAATTGAGCCAATATTTTTGGAGGTTTATGAGAAAGTGAGGAAAATCTTGCGTAAAGGCGGTCTCTTGGATTACCTCCAATTATTTCATGGGCATCATAGAGCCCTATCTATATTTGTATCACTCCTAGAGGAGGGATCGATTCCAATCCAGAGGGATTGACTTTCTCATATTGATTTACCTCATTGCTAAGGTCAATAAAAGGTCTCAATGTCTTCTTAGTGGCCAAGAAACCTAGTTCTCCCCCAACTGGCCATGGACTTTTTTTGTAAGACATTTTTGCTTTCCTGTTGGTTCTATTTGGTGATTTTCCTTGATGTTGGTGCAATGTATGGAGTTGTTTTTCAGTGGAATTTTGTTTTCTTTTTTATTGTGTTCTATGTAGAGAAATATATGGATTATTTCCTTGATATTTCTTTGATCCATATGTATTAAGGTTTGGGGATCCTCTCAAAACCCCTTATTTTATCTAATAAAAAAATAATAATAATTGTTATAAATTTGGACAAGTATTTGATACTTATTAGTTCAAGGGGAACTATTGTAACTATGTAGGGGTTAGTCCATTGAAGAAAATTTGTAAGAAATTTTGAGAAGGTAAACATCTTCTATGGTCCTAATAGGTTGCACCTATTATTTTTTAATTAGGCCCCCATAATAACATGGATACGGGAGCTTATTTACTATGAAATGTAAGAAGTATTTACTTTTGTGTTATTGATGGATTTGTTAATATATATGTAATCCTAGGTCTATAGTTGGATTAAAGTTTATAGTTGAATTTTTTAATGATTGTTATAATTTTTTATTTATGTTAGATTACTTTGATGTCTATTAACATATTTATAAAAGCTGTAATTTTTTAAAATATGTAATTTTTTTAGGGTTGGAGAATCTAAATTGCAAGCATGCTAATTGAATTTGTTTAGGGCCATAGAAAATATAGGCCTAGAAGATATTTTTTCTTCTATGACATTATCTATTTATTTATCTTGGTCATTTGAATATACATCTCTTATTGATTACAGTGAACTCAAAAATCAAAAGCTAAAAGCTATGTTACTCTTGAGAAGTAGGGAGAAATTTCTTTGGTTTGGTGTTCCCTTTTATTGACACGTAACCCTCACATATGGTGTTGAATTTGAATTAAACTAAATGTATTTCTTAGATCAATAATATATTGTAACCTAACTCAAGGCTTATGTTATAGGATTTGTGACTACTAAAAATTTAAATGCTTACAAAAATCACCTTCTAGGATTCCTTATGTTGATTTTTTTAGTTTTTTTTGCTAAATTTTCATACTGTGATTTACTAACTCATATAGGTTTTGTTTAGTATAAATTATTATATAGGAACATCAACAATGGATTCCAAGTATTCAGTAGTAAGTTAGGAGAGTGATGCTTCTTTAAACATTAAAGAGGAAGCACAAGTATAAGTTGATCTCACCTTATTAATAGGTTGTTTTCTCTATCTCTCATTAATTTAGATAATTTGTATAGTAATAGTTGTAAGTATTGAGATATTATTACATAATAACATTTTTATGAAAGAATCCTTTAGGAAACTTGATCTAGATAGATGACAAGATTTTTAAGGTGTCAAAAGAACATGCTGAAGCATATTTAGAAGTATATGGATAATTAACCTATTCTCCAAGTTTATGTACAACCCCACTTTTTCCCTAGCATGTTCATAAAATACAACTAGACAACCACCTCATGGACACCAAGGAAAGTCTAAGACTTTGTCGGAGGCCAACTCAACTGAATCCATAAGATTTTGAGGATACATGCAAATATGTAGGTTATTTTGCTTATGTAATTTTAATATTTATGGGTGTATTGGGGACACTCTAAGGCTCAATCCTTTGCTTATTTACAATATTGCTTCTATTCTATTATTATTTAATTCATATTTATATAAATGTAACTAATCAAGTATTTTCCATGTAAATTAAATTTTATTCTTTTTAAGTGTTGCACAATATTCATCCAAGAAGGGGTGTTTTCTTGTGGATGAATCTCTCTCAAAATTTTCATAGAATTTGGAGAGGAATAAAATATAGATATATAATTCCTCTACTTATAACAATAATACATAAGCGAATTTGATAATTATTATAACTGAATATTTCTATCATATGATTTTTACTATAATAAAAGCATAAAAAATAAATATTATCTACTATTTATGAATAAAATTATATGTTAAAGCTCCATAATATTCTTAGCATAGGTGTATGTATGAGGACTAGGATCTATAAAAATGTCTACAATTATTTATAGTGAAGTTGAGTTAGCCAACCCATTATTTTTTTTATGCTTTGTTATCACTTCAAGTTTTTAATTTTCAAAGCATGACCTCAATTAAATTGAAAGGTTTTTATAAAAACAATTGACTTGCATACTCAAAATGCATAAAAGCTAAAATTCTTATTTCATTTCAATAATAATCCTTTTTTATCTATAATATTAATGGTGGTATCTTAGATATATACTTATGGAAATAACCATGCTTATCTTTGTAATAGGAATTTATGAGTTTTTCGTCAACTACCATGGATCTAGTAGCTTCTACTAGCCTCAACTATTTTAAAAATGATTTCTTTAAAGAGGTGAGTTCTAAGTATTGTAAGTGGATTAATAATTACTAAATATTAAATAATATGCATGTATTATGAGTTTAAAAGGACATCCTTTATGGTTGGAAATCCAATTGGTTCAAAAAGATGTTGATGAAGCATCAGGGATCCTTGATTGACTCCATGCAAGATTTTATCTCATGTGTTGAGGAGATTTTTGCTCTCATGGGTTGGCAAGCTTGGGATATGATTGAGTACAAATATGAGAATGGTGCGGGTACAAGCAGTACCAAATATTGATTGTTCTAGTTAGGATCCTAGCTTCTCTAGTTTTCTATTAGCATGGTTTTTTGACCCCTGGTTCTATTCTGCTTTAGGTTTATTGGTTTGTGCACCTTTTGGTTTCTTTTCCTTTGCCTCTACATGGGTTTTTGGCTTCCTTTTTGTAGTATTTTATGTTTTCTTGCTTTTCTCTGGGTCATCTATTTCCACAGTGGTTCTATTCCAAGGCTAGTAAGTTTTTGGATTGTTTTGTTCGCTATCATCTTCCTAGTTTGTGTTGGTGACTAGTCTCTTTTTGTAAAAGTTTTGGATATCCTTTTAAAACTTCTTCATCCATCGTATCAATGGTGATGAAAATAAAATTTGGGCATTTTATTATGAAGATATTATATTGTAATCTCTCTAAATATAGTAGTAGATTCCCAAAATAATATGGATAGACTTGTTATGTCTCTTAGCTATAATATTGATGTCCATTACTTTTGCTTTTCCTACATTCTAAATTGTCTTGTAAACAAATGGCTATCAATAATTTGAAAATTGTAATCATTATAGCCCATGACATAAAAAATTTCATTTATCTAATCCATTCTATTAACTCTAAATATTTTTCCCATGTTTTAAGTTAGGGATACCAGGAAACAAATAAAAAAGACAAGGTTGCTCATCTAATAAATTGTTTAAATAATTATTCTTTGTAAAAATAACTTCTCAAATGTCAAGTCAAGACATTGTATGAATGTGAGCATTTATTTCTCCATATACTAAAGCCTTTATTCAAACAAAAATAATCTCAAATCTCTATGCAAAAATATTAAACACCATTCCAATTATTCTAGCTCACTTGATCTAATGTTGGTTCCTCTCCCTCTCCTTTGACATTCAATTCCTTGTTACATAAGTAAGGTGACCATTATTGTATCTTGGTTTCTTATTCTTCAACAAGATGACACACTTAAGTGCCCTATAGACTACCATCTTTAATATTTTGAATCATTTCTAGAAAGGAGATCTAAAATCTTGGTTTTTATCTAATATTTCCCATTAATAATTATGTTTACTCTTTATATCCTATCATGTCAATAATAATTTTGGTTGACTTAAATCATGTTGGATAAAACCACCATGTGTCCTCAAAATTATAGTACTTACATGTTCAAACTAGTGTAATTAATCAACTTAACTAATAACTAATACACGTATTGCATAATTGCATTTGTTAGCAACCAATATAGAGGTCTAATAAAGGAATTATGTTCTTTACATATATGCTAGAGTGACTTGCTCCTGACTATTTTTTAATTACTATTATTTTCACATAGACTCCCATACCCTTATGGGACTCCTCTACAATGTGAAACTTATTTTTAATGTATTAAAGGACCCCTATAGAATGAAGGTAATAAAAATTCTCAATAGAAATTGAACTTAAATAAATATTATAAATATACCCATAAAGATTAAAACTAAGTGAGTTTTATGTGAGCATAGAGTTCTAACCATTGATATTCAAACTCATGGAAGATACATGTAGCTTAACTATGTAAGAACTAAAAATATATAAATACTTGTGAGATAAAATGTGTTAATAATTTTATATATTATTACATTGTTTGTGTATTTATAAGTATTATCAGTTTATTCTTGATATGGTGACTATACATGAAAATGGAATAGAGATTGTAATATATCCAAAATTTTATATAAAAAATACACATCATATTGATTAATATATATTATAATTAAACAAGTAGTCATTTCTATTAGCATAAAATTATTTCAAGGTACATAAATTATGATGAATATCAATTTAAAGAAATTAAAAATCACTTCCTATGCTCTTTCAAAGGCTTACCAAATGTAGGTGAATCATGAGATTGATTTTAAGAGCATGTTAGTCTCATAAAGACATCATGATGCATACAAATTTAACAATTAAAACTAAGTTTCTTTTGGGGTTGAACATATCTTAAATTTAATCATTCTAAGTTTCTCATAATATTTCATGTATCTCTAATACCTAGTGCAAATTAAATGTAAGTTTTTCTATCATTATGAACTAGGAAATATTTGTGTCATCCAAGTAATAAATTAAATATAGATATCACTTGTATTTTTTAAACCCTCTTACCCATCATATTTTTTTATCCAAATGTGTCTTCTTATAAAACAATTCAATCATAAAGAGGTAAAAAATATATGGAACTACTAATCTAAACTAGATACTATTAAGCAATTATCTAGAAGTAAAGTACAAAAATTATCATAATGAGGATACAACTTAAAGTCTCATTGTATATGGTTCTTATATTGATAAGAAGCACATCATCAAAATCCTAATAGATAATAAGAAATATGCTATATAATTCCTATCAAACACCATTCAACATATTATTGAATGGTAATATCTAATCTCTTGTGTTTTCTCTAGGTATTTAGACATTTTATTTTTGGACCTTTTCTTGTATTATTGTATTAATCTCAACATACATGAATGTGGGGTTAATAATCTACTTTTTAATTGTTCTAGAATGAATTCAAGAAATATTAAGAGAAAGCATATAAATATTTGTATTTAGAGAAGTAGTTATTTCCTATATTAAAATTAATTAGTTTTAGTTTATATTTTGAAGTATTTTCTTGTATGACATGATTTTATTCTTAAATTTCATTACTCTATTTCCAAGTTATGGAAGTTGATGAAATTTACTTTTATGTGTGTGTGTGTGTGTGTGTGTGTGTGATTTGTTGTTGACTTAGAGATTGGAATTGAATACATCCCTTTGAGTGACTTCATTATGACAACAAAGGTTGTATATTAAAATTCAACATTGCCCTTTAAATGAATTCATTTTTACTTGACTAAGATCATTTTATCAAGACCAATTCTATTATATGTGCTAAGGAATGTTATTGAATTTTAATTTATCCTTTAAATTTAAAGAAAGAAAATCAATGTATAAATGATTATATGACCACAACCTAAACATAAAAAAATGTCAAATATAATTTTACTTCAATTTTATATTAGATTTTAAGAAACTAGTTTGTACACTACTTTGCAATCTACTTTCGCTCTTATTCATCCCAATATATCATCAAAATCATCCATAATGATGATACTCTACTAATTATACTTGTTTATAGAAAATATTATTATATAAAAATATTAATAAAATTAAATTTAACATGGTGTGATTAGTTATATGCTTTAATTATAGTTGTAATATGCAATCTTTCAATTTAGAAAAATAGTATTAGAAATAAATATTCATGCACATTAGATCCATGTATTGATATAATCTTCTACATAAATTTTATATTAATATTATCCCATCTCAAGCTTTTTAACACAATTTAGTAAATAGATATTTTTGTTTGATTTTTTTAAAATAAGTAGCAATTGCTATATGCCAAGCTTCAAATAAAAATATGTAGCAATATTCTAACAATATCCCTTGTACAAAATTAATGGATCTTTTTTATATAGATCATATAAGTAGAAGGAAAAAGTGAAAATCCCACTTAAAAATAAGCTTGTAAATAATTATTAGACTAATTTTCCCTCAAAACTTATCACGCATGGTAATTTTTGCACATTAGTGGAGCAGTTTCCATTTACTGGTTAAAATTCCTTATAATCATCTTCCTTGCCTTGGTCTTTTTAGATAAATTTGATCAAACTATAAATCAAAGTGTTGTTCTTTCCTTTCCAATAAAAGACACTATATCTTCTTAACACCTATATCATAGGTGGAAGCATGAGGATACGGAAACAAAAAAGGAAAAACTCCAAGTACGATGCTAAAACGAAACTGAACTTAACGCTAAACCCTACGAATTAAAAATGCATGAAATGGAGAAAAACATGAATTGATTGAAACCCAAATGAAACAAACAGCCATTTTCTTTTATTGATGTATTTCACATTTCGGTTACAATCCACATCCTCCATTTTTAGGGGCGAGGAGCGTTAAATTCATCTCTTGGTGACATCCATGGATAGCCTTCCTTCTTCCGCGTGCCCACATGTAATATGGGCGGACCAAAACGTCGTCGCCGCTTGTGTCTATGAATTTTGATTCCTTGCTGCTCCTTCGATGTTTCTATCCTGCATTCAAAGGAACAAGAAATAGTTAGTAGCACCTGCGGATGAAACAAAACATGCAATCCCCAAGCCTACGATCAATGAATGAGAAAAATGAATTAAACTGTAACAAAAATGAATCCAAATGCTCTAAAAATTTGACAGGGGCATCGAGACATCACTAGGAGGGCACTGCAAAAAGAATAGTCAAGAAATTCCTCACCGATTTGAATTCGCTCCGGGGTGGGATGAATTTACCTGCAATAAAACATCGAAAAGGTACTATCCCAAATGTCCTACCTAGAGAGCTCCAAAAGACCTACAAACTTGGGGTTAGCTAATTGGGGGTATTTTGGGAAGACCCAGATGGTCATATTTTCCCAATTTGGCCTCCATTAATAGGAATTTTATGATGCTACCTGCAAGTTAGCAAAGACAAAAAGTGATAGAACATGATAAGATTTGCTCAAAACATTACGAAATCAAAATTGCAAACTACCTAAGCAGCATAAGATGAAATACAAGATAAATATAATAGAAAGAACAATCTACCATAGCTTCCTAATCATTCCTAAAAGGGACGATTAGACTCGCGGTAGTGCGGGGGTGCCCGGGCAGGCCGCCCACCATTGGGACCTGATTTCGGCGCCAATCCACTTGGGATGGGTCCAAAATCTCTTGTAAGGTGTTGTCGGCAAATTGGGGTGGTATTCTATGGCCAAATGTCAGGTTTTGGGCTCAAGATTCGACCTTCCAATGATCACCCAATGACCTCTTCTCCAAAAGAGATCACGGATGTGAAAGGCACAAATCGCACAAGGATGTATGGGAAAATAAAATGACAGCACTTCATTGCTCTAAATTGCTCTTACTCTATATATTTTGGGGTGAGAAAATGCACCAATTTATAGATCTGGAGGTCTCTTGGGATGAGCATGCAGAGACGCCACTTGGCAGCCATGCCCTTCCAAGGGAGGGAAGATTCCTCCTTGAATAGGGATTTCATGACTGCCCTTGTAACAGCCTCTAACGCTCGAAAACGCTCACCTATACTCCCATGCAATGAAGGAAGCGTTAAGTGGCAGTTTCGAGCTGCCATTTGCCAATATTTGACTTTTTGCTCGTCAAACCTGCAATTCGCCCCACCTTGGAGTGAATTATGAATTCATCCTTGGGAGGAGCGAATCCCAGTTTGAATTCGTCCCTGGGTGGAACGGATATTGAGCAAAGTGCTTGAAGGTGCCAAAATGATTTTTGACCTTCCAAAACTACTGCAAGAGTGGTTAGGACCACTTTTTAACCTCTGGGGACTGCCCTTGGGGCTGTGTGTGCCAATGTGATCAGTGTTTGCAGTCACATAATAGGATTGGTGATGTTTTGGTGTCTACAGATGCCCCTTTTTGGGATGCATTGTGCAAGGCACAGCACCGAGCAAAAATAAATAACCAAACCACTAATGATTAGGGTTTCTTAGTAACCTAACCAAATTTTGATGCCCCATGTATGAAAAGGGCATGCATTCTTGAATCCTTACTTCTGACGAGCGAAGGAACTCAGTTCAAGTGTTAACCTTTTTCGGTGAGGTGTTACTTGAGCTTGGACATTGATCGGTCATGAATAGGCAAAGGGCGCAACCTTTTGTCTGTGGGAACCTTGAGTTCATGATTCATGAATGCCAAGTGATTTATCAGCTTGTGATTATTGCTTGTTTACTACCCCAAGCAGAAGCATGATTTGTCTTTGCCAATGATTATAAGAATGCATGCCATTTCCATGATTGGGTGTGTATTTGTTGATTGGTGACTAAGTGTGACTACCCCCTCAAGCGACGAATCGATGATGGAATGACCTGCATGAGAAAAGTGACGAGTCACTTGACCCAAGATGACTTAGGTAAGGGTGCCTTTAGAGATTTATCTTTGAATGTGTGTGCAGTTTTCGACATTTAGACCTATTTTTGGTGGGTGTTAACCTTTTTGGGGACGCCTTTCTGAAGCTAAAATTGTCAAAAATTCATCTTCTCGTGGAGTGGTCCGGCCATGGTGGCCTTCTTAGGGAGTAGGATGGTGATGATTTATAACCCCGACATCTATTTTGGATGCCAAGAATGTCAAGAGCGAAGGCGCCTTTGTTCGGCAACTCTATTGCTATTTTTGGGTGGGTTTTGACCCTTTTGGCGACGTCGTTTAGGGATGCAATTCTCGAAGATCCGTCCTCCCATGGAGCGGTCTAGCTATGGTAGCATTCTTAGGGAGTAGGATAGTGAGGATTTGTGACCCCGACATCTGTTTTTCATGCCCGAAATTTCAAGTGCAAAAGCACTCTCATTGGACAGTTTTATTGCTTTTTTTGGTGCATTTTTGTGCATTTTTGCTGTTTTGTGAAATGTTTGCTCTGTATTTGTCCCTGGGTGGGATGAATTCCTATTGAGCATTCATTCCAGGGTGGGACGAGTGCTAACTAGAGTGCTCATCCTAGGGAGGAACGATTACAGGCTCAAAAAGCCTATTTAAAGGCCAAAACTAGGGTTTGGGCTCATTTGCACTTATTTTTTCTGGCGATTTGGAGCTCTGAGGTCAATTCTGCGAAGCGAAGCGTTACCAAATTTTTTTGCTACCATGAGTGCACGAACCAGATCGAGCGGCAGAGCCGAAGCAAGACCAGTAATTGAAGTCCCTCTTTATTATTTTCTTGTATTATAGCTTTTTTGTTCAAATTTATCAATTTGAGAGTATAAAACCCTAGGTTGACAAATTAAATTTTGTTATTTTTGAGTTTTTTTTGTGTTTGTGTTAATTTATCAATTTCGAGAGTATAAAACCCTAGGTTGACAAATTAAATTTTTTTATTTCTGAGTTTTTTTTGTGTTTGTGTTAATTTATCAATTTCGAGAGTATAAAACCCTAGGTTGACAAATTAAATTTTGTTGTTTCGTTTATGTTGTTTGTATCTGTACACTATTTTTCATGATTCTAATGTGCTTATTTTGTTGTCTGTTGCAGGTTGTGAAGAGCCGGTATCGCATGCCAACTATTTTTCTTGAAGCATGGGAGGTGCTAGCTGTGGCTAACTGGGAGTGGCTTGACGCCCTGGGGCTCAAGCAGGTGACTCGACTGGAGCCAGTGATTGGGGATCGGGCCTACCTGATGGCCTTGATCAACTTGTGGGATCCCCGGACTAATACTTTCCATATCCCAACAGGGGAGATGATAGTCACTTTGGAGGATATCTATCAGATTCTTAGGATTCCAATAGACGGACTGTCGATCAGGATGATGTCGCGAGATCAGTGGACAGTGGTGTTGACACGCTGCTTTGGGCATGGGGAGGAGTTGGGGGTGGATGGTCTAGTGGAGAGGGTAGAGATTGACTGCCAGATGGGTGGGATTCTAGTTCGATGGTGGTTTGAGATGGGGGTGTTGGGAGTGAGGCATGCATTGCTTATGGGCCTCATTTTCAACATGCTGCTACCTGACTCGTCAGGTGCGAGGTTCCCATGGAACCTGTAGGATGTGGTTTGTTGGCTGGTGGAGTGTTCTATGTAGGAGCCTTTGGTCATGAGATGGGGACAGACGCTACTGGTGTAGATTTATGGGGAGCTATATGAGGTCCACTACCAAAGGTGGAAGGGGATCATCTGTAGCTATCTGCTGCAGAGCTGGAGTTGGCGGCACATAGTAGTGGAGAGACCATGGGGGTTACCATGGATGACGCGAGTGGAGATGACTAATAAGAATATAGGTTACGCGGCTCTGTGGCGGCGGTTGGAGGAGCAGGGATAGATTCGATGGTGGGCAGGTGCTATAGGACACTATGCTGATGCCTTCACTCAGCTTGCTCTTGGGGAGGTGTTCTAGTGCCCCTATCGGGACTGTCCAGCCTGGCCTAAGGCTGGAGAGTGGCTTCGGTGGGTACGTAGGTAGCGATGGCTGATTGGGTAGCATGGGACCAAGCAGGAGTTCTTCACATACAGTCAGGTGACACAACAGTTTGGGGTGCGCCAAGGGTTTCCTGGTGAGCCCATGGTCTATCAGCATCGGGGGGACGAGAGGACTCTGGATCGACCGGTCATCACGCCATTGGGTGAGGATTTAGATGTGGTGATCGACATCCTGGACATGGATGACGTCAGGACTACTACATAGTACGATCAGTGGTGGACTCTACGGTGATGGCGGGGAGAGGGGCCACTGGGAGGTGTGGAGGCAGTAGCAACGGGTGGGGAGGGTGCCGAGGCGCCAGGATATGATTGGGGAGCTCTGCTTGAGGAGGCGGACATGGTGGAGGTGGATGACTTGGGCATGGATTTTGGGGCTCCGGACCAGTCGAAGATGCAGGACATCCCAGAGCAGTGGGAACCAGAGCATGCTGCTATTCTAGAGGCGCCCACGCCTCAGGGAGATTCAGAGGACACGAAGTCAATGGTGCATGCTGAGAATGCATGATTGGTGGAGCTGTTGTAGAGGTGATATGAGGAGTTTGGGGAGGCTATGCAAGAAGGGGATCTCTTGCGAGCTCAGTTAGTGGAGCAGGATAATGCAAGGGTTGCACATTGCCGGTAGGAGGGGGATACCGATGCTACACAGGAGAGGGATCTCCTACAGGTGCAGCTAGCATAGCATGACGATGTAGTCATGATGTACCATCGATAGGAGGTAGAGTGGTGTTGTCACTAGATGGATTTGGAGGGAGATATCATCTGCCTTGGGGGGCGGGTACCTGAGCCCTCGGGCGGTGGGTCGTCACACCGGATGAGGGGCAATGATACTAAGCAGTCAACATCGTCTCGTCATAGGCGACTGGATGAGGGAGGGGGTAGTAGGCATGATGCGGGGGCTAGCAGCATCCGCCCTAAGGGGTCCCATAGGACCCACACCACGGGGGGTAGTTCCCATCGCACCGATCCTGCGTGATCATGGTGGCCAACACCTTAGGCTTGGGGGTTTTGAGATTTTGGATTTGGTTGGCGGGTCACAGGACCAGCTCTTTGTAGCTTGTGGGCATTTTTGATGATATATACAAATGACTTTATTTTGTTTATGCACATGTGATGATTTGATTTTATGCATGATGATTGATGAATATGGATGTATGCATGTTAAGTTATAGAGATGAATGCATATGTGTTGATGAGTGCAAATGTTTCTAATTTATATGATATGCAAATGGAATGGATGAATTGAATTTGTGATGTTTGGTAGTCGCACCATAGACTATGTAGAACTTTATGGCTTTTTGTCCTAGGCGATGGCTGCGGTAAATAGCTTTTTATGTATACATGTTTTTTTGGTATTTTTTGATGGCGATGCAAGGATGAAAGATAGCAAGTTGGTTGAGAATGTAGTTAAGGTTTTCTAGGACTCAGATGTTTTAACTAACTAGCCATGACTGTACTTTATCTCACAAGAATTTTGACCAAGGTATGAATCGGATTTGTCTTTGACCAAGTTATTTCACATCCCTGTGTGTGCAATTGAGTTCATTTATGTGGTGTTGGTCAGGATACCGCCAGTTCCAGATAGGCTATCAACCAAACCTGTACTGAGGATCGCCTGATTAGCTCCACTAACTCCTTTGTTGTATTTAGTCAAATTAATCTGTGATGCTATCATAGGATACCATAAGCTAGCTCATCCACATGCAAACATTGATCTGCACACAAGTTAATGTGACAGATATATCATCATGTAGGAGGTTTACCACCAGTGACAGATAGGCTATCAACCAAACCAGTACTGAGGTTTGCCTCATGACCCGTCTGGATGCTGAGAGTTCTAAGGATTCAAGTTCGACTCCCTTCTTTTATTCAATTGTATTGGGATACTTGCTCTTTTGTAGTGATAAAAATCACTGTTTATTTTTGTATTATATTTTTCTTTTGAGCAAGGGATTAGGACATGGAGTGATGAGAATCACTATTTTGTGAGCTTTTCTTGATGTATGCACTTTGGTTGTGATGTCAAATTTTTTGGAGTTTTGACGTTTGCAAATTGTTGATGTTTTGCAAATTTTGAGAACTTGGGATTCTTGGGGAATTGGGTAGGGAGGATGCTTGTCCTTTTGCCAACTCTCAGCATTCTTGGGGTCATTCGCACAAGGGGATGAGCAAGATAACCATTTCGCTTATGGTGACCTGGATTGCTTTGCAAGTTTCATCTTTCGTTCACACAACTTGGGAATGTTTTATGTGTTTGAATTTGTACTGGGATGCTACGTAACAAGGTGTGATCCAAGTAGAATTCTACCTACGTAAAATCTGTCTGACTTGGTATAGTATGTGGCTAGACAGCTAATGACGACTGAATGACGAAAACTCTCGATACATGATAAAACAACTGACTATGATGTGGGAGAATAACGTGAATGGCGGTTATAGGCGATGATATATTGATAAAACAAAAAAATGTGGAATATGATGGTTTTTCCAAGTAATGACAGTCTATGGCGCTTTGACCTTTATGACCACAAATATGCAATGTGTGGGTGCGATGCGTAATGCAGCTATATGTTTTTGTGTTTTTGATGGATTGATTTGTGTGAATATGAAGATGATATGCAAAATAGAGCTCTTTGTTTTTGTGACGATTTTGAGCATGCATGGAAATGAGATGCAAATTTTGTTATTTTTGATGATTTTATTGTTTTTGAATTTTCTTGTTTTTGACCAAGCGATTGCGGGAATCCTTGGAGCATTTTGGGGATTGACCAAGCGATTGGTGGAATCCTTGGAGCATTTTGGGGTTGACCAAGTGATTACGGAAATCTTTGGAGCATTTTGGGGATCGACCAAGTGATTACAAAAATCCTTGGAGCATTTTGGGGTTGACCAAGCAATTACGAAAATCCTTGGAGCATTTTGGGGATTGACCAAGCGATTACGAAAATCCTTGGAGCATTTTTGGGATTGACCAAGCGATTACAAAAATCCTTGGAGTATTTTGGGGTTGACCAAGCGATTACAGAAATCCTTGGAGCATTTTGGGGATTAACCAAGTGATTACGAAAATCCTTAGAGCATTTTTTTTGGGCTATGGCTCTTCTAATCATGGAATGGCTGCAAATGACTGATGTTCAAGGGTTCTAGTTCCTTGATTCCGTCAAGAGAGGCTATCCGGTATGTTCCAGGTCCTATTTTGCTATCAATTACATAGGGACCTAACCAGTTTGCCACAAATTTGTCCCTTAAATGGGACGGCAGAATAGAGTTATGTTGGTTTTATTTCAATACCAAGTCACCGACCTAAAAGTCCCTCAAGTGAACTTTCATGTTGTATGCTTTCTTAAGTTGCTCTTCGTAGATACGTAAATGCTCGAGGGCATTAACGCGTTGTTCATCAAGCAACGTAAGCTGGTCTAACCGGGCCTGCCATGCAGTATCATCATCGATGAACTCTTGCATTGATATGCGTAGGGAAGGAATTTCCAACTCGAGAGGCATGATAGCCTTAGAGCCATACACGAGCGAAAATGGAGTTGCCCTAGTGGGTGTCCGAATGCTAGTGTGATAGGCCCACAAGGCAAGTGGGATCTGAATGTGCCAATCCTTATGATTGTCTATGACTGTCTTTTTAATGATGGCAACTAGCATTTTGTTTGACACCTCTGCTTGCCCATTCACCTACGGATAATAGGGGGTCAAAAAACTGTGCTGAATTTTGTACTTTGTGGTCAAAGCACGCACATCTTTGTTTTTGAATGACGTCCCATTATCCGAAATTATCTTGGATGGAATACCAAAACGACATATGATGTTATGCAAAATGAACTCCACAATGCGGGGTCCAGTCATAGAGGTTAGTAGAACTGCTTCCACCCACTTGGTGAAGTACTCTATGGTCGTTATGATAAACGTGTGATGACCTGACGATGCAGGGGAGATCTTTTCGATTAGATCTAGGCCCCACTACAAAAAAGGCCAAGCCGATTGGATCGACTGCAAGGCCTGGGAAGGTACGTGCATCAAATTAGCATGGTGTTGACACTTCATGCACTTTTTGACATATGCACAACAATCTCGCTCTAAATATGGCCAATAATAGCCCATGCAAAGAATGCACTTTACGATGGCCATACCGCTGAAGTGGCCATCGCATGTACCATCGTGCGCTTGGGCGATCGTCCAAGTGGACTCTTGTTGGTCCAAGCACCGAAGGAGAATCCCTTCATAGCTACAATGGTACAAAATGTCTCTTAACAAGACATGCTTTGTCACTTTCTACTTGAATGCACATTTTGTGGCATGCGTCAATCCAAGAGAGAGGTTACCTAACATGAGGTAGTACCTGATGAGTGAATACCCATCCTGCTGATCAGAAGCCTCAATGGTATGAACAGCTAGTCCCTCTCGAAGTTCATCCCTAGCAAAAGCTGAGTGGGAGAGAACTTGCAAGAATAGCATTGTATTGCTATTAAGGGGAGTAGGGGATAACAAGGACCCCTAGTTGGCATGATTAAGATGATCATGGATTCGAGAGAATCTATCCATGGATGGCTCAATCTAGATCGAGTGGATTCCTAGCATTAAATCAGAGCATGCTCGCTCCATCACTGATTGTGATAGTGTTTTGAATTGAATGGTGGTCATATCACCAGAAATGTCTTGTGGGATTAGCAACCCCAAAGAGGTCATAGTGTCTGCAAAATGATTCGATGACCAAGGGAGTGCCTCGATGTCATACCATTCAAGATTTGCTAGGAATTTATCCACTAGGGCTTTGTAGGCCTGTAGAACTGGGCATTTGCATTGGAATACCCCTTTGACTTGGTTGACAATTAACAACGAATCACCGAGGATATTCAATTTAATGTTCATGGTGATTGATGTCTAAAGACCTATGAGCAAGGCTTCATACTCTGCATTGTTTTTGGTGCATGGGAAATTTAATTTAAATGACAGGGGCATAGGAGCACCCTACGATGTGAAGAATACTATTCCCATGCCACCACCTTGCTCACATTTAGAACCATCAAAAAATAGGGTTATGTCGGCCTATGACTCAGGCTTGTCATAATCTGGTGATTTTGAGACATGGAAGACCCCATCATCGGGTAGTTCTATAGTCAGAGGTTGGTCGTCTTCGAGAGGAGCCTCTGCTAGTTGATCGGCTATGACCTAACCTTTTATGGATTTCTTTCCCATAAAATCTATGTCAAATTCCGTCAACAACATGATCCATTTTGCCGTGTGACTACTATGATAAGTATGACTCATCATGTATCGCAATGGATTCTCCTTAGACACAACATACATCTTGTTGCTCAGCATGTAATGGTGCAGCTTTTTAGTAGCAAACACCACTGCCAAGCAGAGTTTCTCAATGTATGCATAGTTAAGTTCATAGCTAACCAGGGTGCGGCTAAGATAGTAAGTAGCCTATTCCCTGTGAAGTTCGTTCTTCTGGGCTAACATGGCTCCCAATGCCACCTCAGTAGCTGATATGTATAAGTAGAACAGCACTCCTGGTCTAGGTGGTGCCAATACTGGCAGCGAAGCCAAGTATTATTTAATGTCGTCAAAGGCTGACTAGCACTCGTCAGCCCAGTGAAATGCTACCCCCTTATGCAACAACTTGTTCATTGGTCGGCACTTGTCAGATAGCTGCGCTATGAAGTGCTTGATCGACGTGACCTTTCCTTGCAGGCTTCTGAGCTGCTTGATGGTAGTTGGGGGAGGCATTTCAAGGATTGCCTTGACTTTGTTTGGGTCCACCTCGATGCCCCATTTTGAGACTATGAAGCCCAAGAGTTTTCCAGATGTGACGCCAAAAATGCACTTCTTGGGATTTAGTCTAACTCTATGCTCCATGAGGCGATCGAGGATCTTGCTTAAATCATCGAGATGATCCGAGCACAAAAGAGATTTGGCCAACAAATCATCCATGTAATCTTCCAAAGTCTTGTGCATGTAATCATGGAAGATGTATGTCATGGCACGTTGGTAGGTGGTGCCAGAATTTTTAAGGCCAAAAGGCATGACCTTATAACAAAATGTCCCCCAAGGTGTTGTGAACGCCATTTTTAGCTGGTCTTCGGGGCTGATACAAATCTTATTGTATCCCGAGAAACCATCCATGAGGGAAAGCATTTTGTGACCCATTGTAGCGTCTACCAAGACGTTGATGCTTGACAAGGGAAAATCATCCTTAGGACTCGCTTTGTTTAGATCTCGAAAATTAGTGCATATGTGAATCCTCCCGTCAGGCTTCTTGACGGGCACCATGTTGGACAGCCATGGTGGATAATCCACGCAGATGACAAACTATGCATCCAACAGCTTTTGCAATTCATCTTTGACCATTAAGGCCACTGTTGGGTGCATCTTGCGTAGTTTTTGCTTAACTGGCTTGACTTTTGGATCAAGCGTTAGATTATGCATGACTAGCTACGGGTCTAGTCCTGGCATGTCTTTGTATGACCATGCAAATACCTCCTTCTTCTCTTTGAGAAGGGCAATGTAGTCGAATTGCTCTTCGGGGGATAAACTTACCCCCAGCTTAATGATCTATGGATTCATTGGATCTGAGCCGATGTCTACGTCAGTCGTCTCCTCGATCGACATGTGGGATCCGTCTTCCAACTAATGTGGAGTTGGGATCAAGTGGATATCATTTGCTGAGTTTAGATCATCGTTAGGAACCTCGGGTCCCTCTTCAACATGGCAGATATCCTGAGTCGGCCCAGGGGTAAAATGGAGCATTTCATCGAAAGGCCAGTACTCGGATGGGGATGGAGGGGAATTGACGTGATCCCAGTCTATGGCATCTATGTCTAGATACAATGACTGTGCTGGATCAGCAAGATTGTGGATGGGGGCGGTTAAGTCAATGGAGATCATGTTGATGAAATGATTTTGGTCTCCATTACCACGGGTGTGGTTACTCGAACATCCTGGATGCTCTCTATGCTCGGGATATGGCTCTAGAGGGACGGGCACGAATGGATTGGCCCTATGTGTGGATAGGAATATAGGGTCTACCCTTGACACTAATGTCACTATAGGGTCTCTGGGTGGAAGGTATGATTCGTATGCCCAGAGTAGTGGATACAACACTTGGTCCCACCGTGCTAGGTCTATGTACCACTCATGCCCTAGCACTATGTTTAATTGTTCAAATATGTCATTAATCTCTAAGGGGTGCCGATGCTACATCTACCACATGTGATTAAGATATGCCATCTCAGTTTCGTCTTCATAATCACTATCAGAGATCCAAAAGCCCTCGTTGGCTTTGACAACTGTTTGAGGTATGACAGGCTCGTCCTGCTCGAGCAAATTAATGTGGTCCCACCTAGGTTGTTCCACTATCTACAGGGGGACTTGATTTCCTTGGAGTGGTGCTTGCTCTATAGGAGCATCCAGGGGGAACATTGTCAAGAGGCTTTCTTGATAATCATCCATGGGGATCACCTATGAGTGATCGCTATCTAATTCGAAGGGGTCATACGATGCTGGTTCATACTCCAGCTCATCCTCCGAGGACCCTTCTTGACACTGTCTAGAACCTCCTTGAAAATGAGCTCTCGAGCTTTCTCCTCTCTCGAACGAAGGGAAGGGATTACTAGAGCCAAAAAGGTTGATTTTCGTTAATGGGAGATAATCCCTCAATGTATATGTGGTGTTAGGGTTGGCATATGGATTTGATGCCAATCCCCCCTTGTTGCCTATCCCTAGGCCTTGCATGTTCTCCACCAAGATGTCCAATGGGATGGGGTGGTTGAACCCTACTCCTGACTTGTCATATGGCATTTGGTATCTTGGTTGGCAAAGAACACGTATCCCTTTCTCATATCGGCCTAACCCATATCCGTGCCAATTGCATTGGCCAAGGTATCTCAAACCAAATTCTAGGTTAGACAAATAGTTGACGTTTTCAAAAAAAGGCTCTTCATCTTCATCCTCTTGCGTGCATCGTGCAACGCCATGATCAAGGCCCCCATACACAAAGTTTTTCTGGTTTTGCGGGTAGCCTAGGGGAACAATAGTGCCAATGGGGAGTCGAGGTCTCCCCATGTCCTGCATGGATTCTAGTGCGGGTGTTGCTACAATATTCGGCACCAGATACTCCCCCAGGACCGTATTGGCGATTTCAATGGTGATCGTTGGCGGTTGAGGGGGAGGTAATGGAAGTTCTCCTTGAGTCCACTCCATGTCGGGTGGACTAGGAGCCTCGACTTCCATTCGGCTAGGCATCTCCTTAGTAGATATAGTTGACACTGATGGCAGTGTATTTTCCAAAGGTTTTGCCTCTTCCAGGGGTTCCTTCCCTTTGTCTTTCTGTTTGGTCCCCAGAGATGGTGTCGTTGGTGGAGGACCAGACGATGAAGATGAACCTGGCTGGGATTTTGAAGAACTTGTTAATGGGGATGCCTGTGAAATCGGACCCTGTTTAGATGGATTTAACTAGAAATCCAAATGCGTTGATGGAAGGGTCGATTGCAACATCAACTGCACCGCATTACAATACTTGAACGGTTCCAAGTCTGTCGGGACTACATGCACCTCCCCTTCAAATGTATACTTTAAACATTGGTGAGCTATCGAAGGGACATACTTCATGTCCCTGATCCACGGCCGGCCCAGCAAGATGTTGTAGGCCATATCACCCTCCAATATGTGGCACAATGTAGGTATGGTCTTTTGTCCCACTTGGATTGGTAGGACGATTGTGTCGACTGTCGAGCATATTGTGTCATTGAATGCTCGCAGAGTGTAGGTGGAAGCTATGATATGGGATGTGGGAAACTTCAAATGTTTGAGAGCCATAGTTGTGATGATGTTGCTGGACGAGCCAGTGTCTATCAACACCCTCTTGTATGGGATCCCGTTGACCCACGCAATAACGTGCAGGGGTGGATCTGCCATGTCATCAGTCACTGATCTCAATTCATCTTCCCGAAATATGATGACTGGATTAGTGCATTGTTTTACATGCCCCATGAATTTTTTGAAAGAATTTGTCTCATGGGGCTACAACTCGATGGCTTTCAAAATCTCCATTAGAGCTTCTCGATGGGGCGTAGATTGTTGTATAAGCTCGTATATGGAGAGCCTAGCCGAGGTGGTCCTCAAACTCTAATTTAGTTTGGTCTGAAGTGTGTCCATTGGCTTAGGTAGAGGAGGTTGTGCAATTTGTTGTTGTGGTTGCAAAGTTGTTGGCACCTCTCCTGCCGCTATTGTAGGAGCATTCATGCTCGAATACCTCCTGTTCCGAGTCACTATACTGATCATCCCTACATATCCTTGCATGGGGAAGTTCTGTGTGACCTCGTTAACTTGTAGGGTCTTCGCCTACAGAGCATGAGTAGGCAAGGGGTCTTTGAAGACCTTCATTTGTTGATTGCTTTGTGCGATAAGATTATCCATCGCTAGTGTCTTGTTATCAATCAGGTCTTGCACCAAACCCTTAAATTTCCAACAGACATTTAGGTCATGTCCTTGTTGCCTATGGAACCTATAGTAGAAGTCCTCTCTATACCCCTTAGGCTTGGGCATGTTGGGATCTATAGTCTGAACCTTTGGCAGGCTGATCAGGTTTGTCGCTAACAAGCGATCAAACAAGGAGTCCCTGGACTCTGTGTAGGGTGTGAATTGTCACCTAGGGCGACACTGCTAACCCTATTCTTGCCTCTAATTTTCTCTGTCATAGTTGTTAGGAGGCACTGCCCGATAGTTAGCCTTTTGAGGTTGTGTTGCTTGTGCAGGCTTAGGGACATTGATAACAACTTGGTTAACCGCAGTGGGTTTTTGTGGCATGGTCCTAGCTTTAGTGTTTTTAGTCCACTCTATTTTCTTAGGTTTGGCTATTTCGGCATCCTATATTTTGATCTCTTCAATGATCCTGGCTTGTGCCAGAGCTTCTTCTAAGGTGGCATATTGCTGCAGCTACAATAGCATAGAGATCAATCTCAAAAAACTCTTGGAGAACATCTGAGTGAGGTCGGACATAGGAAGGAGGTAGGGTAGCTTTGAAATTAATGTCCTCCACTGATTCCCATAGGCCACCATGGTCTCCTCCTCATACTGCATGAGGTTGGATAAGTCACTCAGTGATGCCTTCTTCTTGGTATTGAAGGTGAAGCGTTCGAGGAATGCATCCACTAACTGATCTAAGTTGTTAATGATGTGCTTTGGTAACTAAGTAAACCAATCCGAGGTAGGGCCTATGAATGTGTTTATAAATGTTCTCAATAACAAAGCATCATTGTCCTAAATGTCGAAGCATTGGCTCAGGAATCTCATCACATGTTCTTGAGCATCTTCCTCACCTCTAAAGGTTGCCAACTGAGGCAGCTTAAAGTGTTCAGGGTAAGGAGGTGCTGGCACTGACGGATGCATAGGATGACTGCAGAGTTGGCGTAAAGTGGGCTTTTGGGGCCCAAAATTTTTGGTCTCCACAGACTCCAAATGCTCTAGCAGCGCTTTATATGCATTTGAGGATTTTATTACTTCCTCTTTAGTTTGCTCCCGTTGTGGGTTGTGGGAGACTTGAGGCCTCTGAAGGGGTGGTCGGATGGAAACTCCTCCGCCTAGGTAGGGCATTTCAGCCCACTTTTCCTCTTGCTTGTACTCTTGATAAGCTTCCTGAGGAGTCTCTGGATGAGACCTATGACCCTGGGTGGGAGGGTACCCATCGTTGTTCCAGGGAGTGGCCTCCCGCTCAAGTCTAGGAGGTCTCGGAGGTAGCACTTGGTAAGGTCACGGAGACCTATCTCACACCAAGGAATTATGCCTCTAATATGGTTTCGCTCTTTGGGTGCGAGGGTTTGGGACCCTCGTAGGCACTGGGTTATGGAGCAGCTCATCTATTTGGCGTTGAATGCACTCTTTGCTAAGGCGATATAGATGCTCTAGCTGCTGCTGGTCTTGCTCAAGCTACGTGATCTACGCTTGGCGGGCGGCATGTCTGGCGACTTCCAGGTCAATTTGTTTCACCATCCTGAGCCTAGGAGGCTTAGATGCCTCTCTTATGCACTTACCTTGATCGCGGTGATCTGAGATCTCAATAGGTCACTTCCCTCTGTCGAGGTTGGTGGCATTTACCCGAGGCTCTGGCCTCAGTGGGTGATCATGGTATCTAGCTGGTGCGGAAGCGCATGGCCCCTGTGCTGTATATTGCTCTTGAGGAATGTAATCATCTTCCTCAGGCTCCCTTTCATATGTGTGAAAGGTGTGGACAGAGTTATCTTGCCCTACTTGAAGAGCTTTGTGCTCTGGGTTTTGTCTATTGGTTCTAACAGTGATGGGGGGCAAAGGAGGGATGCCATCATCATGTGACCTCTCCTCATGGAAACTATGCCGCTCTAGCGCTTCATCGTGCGATGGCCACTCATATCGAGCTTCTAAGGGAGCCTTTTTATCTATGTTGAGTGCCACATGTAAGGAATCTTCTCGAAAGGGGCTATGATGAACGGGCATGTCCCTCAAAGGGGTGTCCCTATAATTCCATCTTGACATGGAATGATGCGGACTCTCTTGCGGGTCAGGCCGCCAAGGTGATATAACTAAGTCCTTAGGGCTATAGCGAAGGCGACTTGTGCCCCCTTGTACACTTTTTGTAGCTTTTGCCCTTGATTGGGCTTGGCTACGTGTGTACACCATGGTGGTGCTTTCCTACAAGCTATGTAGATTTTTATCTCTTTTTATGATTTTTATGCTACACTAAACAAAAATGATCATACACACACACAAGCAGTGATTATCTCGTTTAAATATTGAAAGTGTGTCCTAGACCTGGTTTAGTGTGTTTTTTATTTTTGTTTTTGTTTTTTTGTTTTTTGTTTTTTTTTTGGTTTTGAAGGTTTTTGTAAAGAACGTTTAAATGCAAAATGATGGCTCTTATGGCTCCCAAAAATGGTCTCCCCTTTGATATACCATTGCCTAGCTGATATACCAACCTCTCTATATACCCACCCTTACGTGAGGGAAACTATAGGTACGTGAGAGCAGATGGTACATGGAACGTAGGCTATACGGAATGGGAATCGCCTTGTTTATGACACCTACCATAGAAGACTTATACTCATGCATTGGGAATCACCCCAGCTACACTCGATCAGCTTTCATCAGGATTTACGTCTAGCAACAGTTGTGATCGGGGTAATGGATGCAAAATTCAAGCCAAGGTGGTGATGAAATCCACCGTTGGTCTTGATCAAGGGCTAGGGTTTTACGACCAGCGCCTTGGTTTTTAAGTTGTCACATGGTGTGTGGGGTCCTTTTTATTTTTCCAAATGGAAATAAGCAAGCGATAAAGGAAAACTAATTTCCCTAAGCAAGCAAGTACCCTAAAACAGAAAAACTAAGACAAAAATAGACAAGAAAAGTTTAGAATCCTTACCTCTTCTCTGCCCAAATCTGTCGGTTTGAGTTTTTGCTCGAAGACTGCACAGACAAAAATTCATATCGAGGGAGAATGAATTATAGGAATGTATTCATCATAGGGTGGGGTGATTTCCCATTCGTCCCTGGGTAAGACGAATTACAGCTCTGTATCCGCCTCTTGATGGAACAAACAGCAGTCAGCGTGTGAAACTCGACACCTGCAAGCAAAAAAAAACCAAGTTTGGATCAGATCTCTGATATTAAAAATAGAGGACAAGGTCCCACCGTGATCACCACTAAAAGCACGAGGATATAGAAACAAAAAAGGAAAAACTCCAAGTACGATGCAAAAACAAAACTAAACTTAATGCTAAACCCTACGAATTAAAAATGCATGAAATGGAGAAAAACATGAATTGATTGAAACCCAAATGAAACAAATAGCCCTTTTCTTTTATTTATGTATTTCACAATTTGGTTACAATCCACATCCTCCCTTTTCAGGGGTGAGGAGCGTTAAATTCATCTCTTGGTGACATCCATGGATAGCCTTCCTTCTTCCGTGTGCCCACATGTAAGATGGGCGGACCAAAATGTCACCGCCGCTTGTGTCTACGAATTTTGATTCCTTGCTTCTCCTCCGATGTTCTGATCCTATGTTCAAAGGAACAAGAAATAGTTAGTAGCACCTGTGGATGAAACAAAACATGCAATCCCCAAGCCTACGATCAGTGAATGAGAAAAATGAATTAAACTATAACTAAAATGAATCCAAATGCTCTAAAAATTTGACAGAGGCATCAAGACATCACTAGGAGGACACTGCAAAAATAACAATCAGGAAATTCCTCACCTATTTGAATTCGCTCTGGGGCGGGACGAATTTACCTGTAACAAAACGCTGAAAAGGTACTATCCCAAATTTCCTACCTAGAGAGCTCCAAAAGACCTGTAAACTTGGGGTTAGCTAATTGGGGGTATTTTGGGAAGACCCATATGGTCATATTTTCCCAATTTGGCCTCCATTAACAAGAATTTGATGATGCTACCTGCAAGTTAGCAAAGACAAAAAGTGATAGAACATGATAAGATTTGCTAAAAAAATTACGAAATCAAAATTGTAAACTACCTAAGTAGCATAATATGAAATACAAGATAAATATAACATAAAGAACAATCTGCCACAGCTTCCTAATCGTTCCTAAAAGGGATTATTAGACTCGCAGCAGTGCGGGGGCGCCCGGGCAAGCCGCCCTCCATTGGGACCTAATTTCGATGCCAATCCACTTGGGATGGGTCCAAAATCTCTTGTAAGGTGTTGTCAAAAAATTGGGGTGGTATTCTATGGCCAAATGTCGGGTTTTGGGCTCAAGATTCGACCTTCCAATGATCACCCAATGACCTCTTCTCCAAAAGAGATCACGGATGTGAAAGGCACAAATCACATAAGGATGTATGGGGAAATAAAATGGCAGCACTTCGTTGCTCTAAATTGCTCTTACTCTGTATATTTTGGGGTGAGAAAACCCATCAATTTATAGACCTGAAGGTCTCTTGGGATGAGCATGTAGAGGTGCCACTTGGCAGCCATGCCCTTCCAGGGGAGGGAAGATTCCTCCCTGAATAGGGACTCCATGACTGCCCTTGTAACAGCCTCTAACGCTCGAAAACGCTCACCTATACTCCCAGGAAATGAAGGAAGCGTTAAGTGGCGGATTCGAGCTGCCATTTGCCAAGATTTGACTTTTTGCCCATCAAACCTGCAATTCGCCCCACCCTAGAGCGAATTATGAATTCATCCCTAGGAGGAGCAAATCCCAGTTTGAATTCATCCCTGGGTGGAACAGATATTGAGCAAAGTGCCTAAAGGTGCCAAAATAATTTTTGACCTTCCAAAACTATTGTGAGAGTGGTTAGGACCATTGTTTAACCTCTGGGGGCTGCCCTTGGGGCTGTGTGTGCCAATGTGATCAGTGTTTGCAGTCACATAATCGGATTGGTGTTGTTTTGGTGTCTACAATAGGGAAAACCCTCCACCTTTTCTAGAATTAAAAATGTATTTCCTTAAGAAAATATATAAATAGAAAACATGTATGGACAAAATATCAATTACTTTCCTAGATATTTTTATTGTAATACCAATTTTACACAATATCACATGTATCATTAATGTGGTACTAGGTAGTGCCATATCAGTGCTAATGTAATATCACCTAAGTAAAACTAGTATAGAATCAATGTAGAGCCATCATAATATGAAAAAATGATATTAAAGGGCATTAAAATGGTTTTAAATTTTAGCCTCATAAAAAATTTCTAAAATTGGACTAATGACATTGATATTGATTATGATGCTAAAACATTAGGATTTTAGTAGTGGCATGATCTATAATAGGATATATATGACAAACATCTTTTTAATCTCTCTCACAAATCAAATCTCTATCATGTGAAAAAACAACCTATAGTACCTACTTAAAAGTATGATTGTTCAAAGTTATTTCAAACCAAAAAATCATCTACTTTACTCTATTGAGTATCATCGGCTTTCTTTAACTATAATTTCCTAGATTTTCACTTGATAAGATTCATGTGGAAGATATAGGGTAATATTTAGGATTTATTCATCTATAGATCCACATCTAGAGAGATATCAAGAATTGTAACTAGAACTATTTATAGATATCTAGAAAATTTGATCATCAATGTCATTCTTTTTTGTCAAACTTGGTAGATACATAATATTTCTTTATGTGTGTATGTCTATGTTAATTTTATAAAACTACTTACCTTCTATCTCTTCTTAGGTTATATATCGATCCAAATAAATATCTATGAGGTACCCAACACTTCTTGCTTCCACTTGTATTAAACTTTTTTTTTTTAATATTTATTAGTAGTTATCAAGAGTGTAATTATTATTTTATAGATGGGTAATGTTAACAAGCAAGATAATATTTCACATAATATACATAGATCTATCTGTCCACTTAATCACAATATATAATTTACACACAAAAATATTTTTAAATGACCTATGATCATTATAAAACCAATGATTCCCTATTTTTAATACACCTTAATTATAGACTAATTTATCTTATGATGTTACATAGAATCAAGGAACTATCATTATCCTTTAATCAATATTTTCCCAATGGTTGCAATTATTGAGAATTAGTAGTTTATATTAACTATATATTTTTATATTTAGTTATATATGAATGATACCAATAGGACTTAGGCATCCACCACCTCTTTGTATTCTTTAGGTATTCATATATGGAGATGACATTAGCATATTTATTATAATATATCTCTCTTATTTGGATAGTTTACAATCTAGATAAGGGGGTCTAATGAAAGGCTACTTCTTCTAGTTGCCAAAAAAATCATAGCAACTCACAACCAAAAAATTATGCAGAATAATAATATATCATTAGAATTTCTTATTGTTGGATAACTAAATAATGTAGCCATACTTATACTTTTTCTATTAGTGTAAATGAAGGTGAAATTTGGAAGGCCAAAATTGATGTCGCTTTGTCTTCAAGTCCTCTAAATTTTTATTTTTTAATTATTTCTCACAATTGCCATGTGTTTATATAGTAGCCTCACTTGTACAACATGCTCATATGATAATATGGAAAATGGTAGATGGTAGTATAGAAAATAAATTATAGATGGTAGTACGATAGATAGCAATATGGCAAATGACATGACAGTAGGAGCAAAAACAACAATCATACTTGGATGACAGGGTAGCAACACTTAGATGACGATAATTATTTTATTATTATTATTATTACTATTATTTTTAATTGGTTGAAGAAATTTCCTGGACACCTAGATGCTTCCACATGAGTTACACTTCCCTTATTAGATTCAGGTAACCTTAAAAAAATTATTTAATGTCTTTTACCTTTCTTCTTGACATTTATCTCTATAATGCACTATCTTTATTCATTTTTGACATTCACATAACAAGGCCTCAACTCTTAATTTCATAAGGAAAATACATAAAGGTCTTTTGAAGTACTCAAATATAGAGTATTATCAAGAATTTACAAAATCATCCTATGATCAAATAATACATATTTACAATAATCAACTATGATGGTAATGACCGTATTTGATATTGATCTTCTCAATGACAAGGTAGTCAAGACAAATGGCATGACAAGGTAATCAAGATAAATGGCATGTTGTTGGATAAGATGGAGCAACATTGTATTCCACTCAAAATAAAAGTACTAAAAATTAAAGAAAATATGAGATGCCTTTTATTTGTTTTTAAATAAAAAGTTATAGGCTATTTATTTTGTTTTGATTTGTATATTGCCTAATGTATTCACAATCATTTATTTTAAAAATTAAATTAAATGATGACCAATCTTGTTAATAAACTTACCTTGATTTGTTCTACTTTTAAATTAAACAATGCAAGATTAAAATGCAAATATAATTGTAATAGAGCATTTGAGTAAAGTAAGGAAGATGCATTCCTTAATGTCCACCTAATAATTTTAGCCTACTTAAAAAAGTAAAACTCTCTTATTTTTCCCTTCCATGATTTTAGGGTGATACGAACATAACAAAAAAAAATCATCCTATGATCAAATAATACATATTGGCAATAATCAACTATGATGGTAATGACCGTACTTGATATTGATCTTCTCAATGACAAGGTAGTCAAGACAAATGGCATGATAAGGTAATCAAGATAAATGGCATGTTGTTGGAGAAGATGGAGCAACATTGCACTCCACTCAAAATAAAAGTACTAAAAATTATAGAAAATATGGGATGCCTTTTATTTGTTTTTAAATAAAAAGTTATATGCTATTTATTTTGTTTTGATTTGTATATCACCTAATGGATTCACAATCATTTATTTTGAAAATTAAATTAAATGATGACCAATCTTGTTAATAAACTTACCTTGATTTGTTCTAATTTTAAATTAAACAATGCAATATTAAAATGCAGATATAATTGTAATAGAGCATTTGAGTAAAGTAAGGAAGATGCATTCCTCAATGTCCACCTAATAATCTTAGCCTGCTTAAAATTTTAAAAAACTCTTATTTTTCCCTTCCATGATTTTAGGGTGATACTAACATAACAAAACAAAATCATCCTATGATCAAATAATACATATTTACAATAATCAACTATGATGGTAATGACCGTATTTGATATTGATCTTCTCAATGACAAGGTAGTGAAGACAAATGGCATGACAAGGTAATCAAGATAAATGGCATGTTGTTGAATAATATGGAGCAACATTGCACTCCACTCAAAATAAAAAGTACTAAAAATTATAGAAAATATGGGATGCCTTTTATTTGTTTTTAAATAAAAAGTTATATGCTATTTATTTTGTTTTGATTTGTATATCACCTAGTGGATTCACAATCATTTATTTTGAAAATTAAATTAAATGATGACCAATCTTGTTAATAAACTTACCTTGATTTGTTCTACTTTAAAATTAAAAAATGCAAGATTAAAATTCAGATATAATTGTAATAGAGCATTTGAGTAAAGTAAAGAAGATGTATTCCTCAATGTCCACCTAATAATCTTAGCCTACTTAAAATTTTAAAAAAATATTTTTTTTTCCTTCCATAATTTTAGGGTGATACGAACATAATGTTAGGAATGGAGCCTAATTATGAGGAGGCTAAACATAGAAAGTTTCTGGATTTACTGCAGGACGAGCAGGAAAAGTTTCCAGATTTACAGTCTGTTAGTCTACTAGAGAAAGTTTTCGGATTTACAACAGGACAGCAAGGGAAAGTTTTTTTGTTTTTTCCCAAAATTAGATGCTGGGAACTCAATGTTAATCTTGGAATGTATTAAGAAAAGCAGTTTGTTTTTCTGTTTTTTTTCTTATATATAGTTGTGAGGAAAAACAGAGAAGATAAGAAAATTACTGTGTTGATTCCTTGGAAATATAGAGAGGAAATTACAGCAGATGTTTGCTGTAGGTTGTAACCCTCTATTGCTTGGATTGAGAAAGGAAGGACTGAAAATTCTTGGTGGATGTAACCCACATTGGGTGAACCACGTTAAAATCATTGTCTCTTCTTCTATGTGTGTTTGTCTTATTTTGTTAATTTTGCTATTAAAGTTTGAAACACTATAATTGCTTTTCTATATAAATATATTTTATATAGTGATTTACTCTAACAAGTGGTATCAGAGCGGTTGTTTTGTTGGGTGCACTTGACAGAAGGAGAATTTCTGGATCAAGTGGGAGCAATGGCGGAAGAAGGGAGGTTTAGAGTTCAAAAATTCAATGGCCGTAATTTTCAATTCTAGAAGATGCAAATGGAGGAATACTTGTACCAGAAGGATCTTTACTTACCTCTTGAGGGGGAAACAGAGAGACCTTCATCTATGTCCGATGAGGAGTGGAGTCTCCTTGATAGAAAGGCATTGGGTACTGTGAGGTTGTGCTTGGGAGCCACCGTAGCCTTCAACATCTCTCGATGAAAAGACTACCAAGGGAGTCATGGATAAGTTGGCCAAGATGTATGAGAAACCATCAGCATCAAATAAGGTATTCTTAATGAAAAGGTTATTTAACATGAAAATGAGTGAAGGAGGATCTGTGCATGATCATTTAAATGAATTTAATATTGTCACTAATCAATTGCATTCAGTAGGATTGGATTTTGATGATGAGCTTAGGGCCTTATTAATCTTATGCTCTCTTCTGGAAAGTTGGAACAGTTTGGTAATGGCGGTAAGTAAATCTTCTTCGAGTTCAAATAAATTAGAATTTGATGATGTGGTTGGTGTGATACTCAGTGAGGACATGAGAAGAAAAACCACAGGAGAATCATCTAGCACCGCTTTAACTGTTGAGAATAGAGGAAAAGGAAGAGAAATAGGCAAGAGTTCACATCGTGGCAAATCCAAAGGCAGATCCAAATCACGTGGAAAAGGAAAGCTACAGTGTTGGCACTGTGGCAAAAAGGGTCATCTCAAGAAGGACTATTGGCAAAGAAAGGGTGATGGAAATGAAGGTAATGATAATAATGGTAACACTTTAGAAGCCAATATTATTGGACAAATTCTACAAGATGCTTTAATCTTATCTCTTGATAGAAATAGTGATTATTGGGTAATTGATAGTGGTGCTTCATTCCATGCTACCTCACATAAGGATTACTTCATAGATTATGTTTCTGGAGATTATGGACAGGTTCTATTGGGAAATGACCAACCATGTAAAATCATGGGTATTGGAAAGATTTTTATTAAATCCCCAAATGGATGTCAATGGGCTCTTAAAGAGGTGAGACACATACCAGATTTAAAGAGAAATCTTATATCGGCAAGTAAGCTTGATGGTGAAGGATACACGGTTGCATTCGAAGAAAATGCTTGGAAAGTTACTAAAGGTTCATTGATAGTAGCTAGAGGTAAATTGGTGGGTACTCTTTATTTACTTACTGATTTTTCTCACTTCTCCATGAATTTAGTTTCTATAGGTGAGAGTGCATCTTTGTGGCACCAAAGACTTGGCCATATGAGTGGAAAAGGTATGGAAATTTTACATTCAAGAAAGTTATTGCCTAAGTTAAAAGAGATTGATTTGGAATTTTGTGAGGATTGTGTTTATGGTAAAGCAAAGAGAGTTAGATTTCTCAAGGATGGCAAGGAAAGGAAGAAAGATAAATTGGAGCTTGTGCACTCAGATGTTTGGGGCCCAGCTCAGGTAACTTCTCTTGGAGGTTCCTCTTACTATGTACTTTTTATTGATGATGCAACAAGGAAAACATGGATATATTGCATTAAGAATAAAAGTGATGTTTTTAATACCTTTAAGAATTGGAAAGCATTAGTTGAAAATGAAACTGGAAAAAGGTTAAAGTGTCTAAAGTCGGATAATGGTGGAGAATATTGCAATAGAGAATTTGATGTGTTTTGTTCTAAAAATGGAATTAGAAGAATCAAGGTAGTTCCAAGAACACCTCAAGAAAATGGGGTTGCAGAAAGAATGAATAGAACCATCATGGAGCGTGCTAGGAGCATGAGAATACATGCAGGATTACCATTATTTTTATGGGATCATGCTGTTGATACTGCAAGTATATCTGATTAATAGAGGACTGTCTAGTGCCTTGGATGGAGGAATTCCGAAAGAGCTTTGGACAGGTAAACCAGTAAATTATTCTTTCCTTAAGGTATTTGGATGTGAGGCTTTTATGCATATAGACAAAGAGAACAAAAATAAGTTAGATGCTAAGGCCTAAAAGCGCTATTTTATTGGTTATGGTATTGATGGATTGTGATAACCGAAAAGTCATTAGAAGTAGGGATGTCATATTTAATGAAAAAAACTTGTATAAAGATCGGTTGCAGGGAAAGAAACAGAAAGAGGAAATTGCTGAATACATAGACCTTGATGGACACATAGAAAAGGTAACTCCAAAAGTGGTAGAAGATCAAAATGTACAGCAGCAACAAAAAGCACCTCAATCTCCATAAAGTGTTGTTAGACGATCTACCAGGATAAGTAAAATTCCTCAACGTTTCTCTGATTATGTTTTGTATACTTATGCTGGTGAGCCAGAATGTTTTCAGGAAGCATTACAGATGGATACCAGGAATAAGTGGAAGAAATGGACTCTTTATTCCACAACCAAACTTGGTATTTGGTTGAGCTACCCAAAGGTAAAAGAGCGTTGACCAATAAATGGGTGTACAGGATTAAAGAGGAGAATGAAGGGCATAAGAGATACAAAGCAAGACTAGTGGTCAAGGGATTCGCTCAGAAAAAAGGTATTGATTTTGATGAGATTTTTTCTCCAGTTGTAAAAATGACCTCTATTAGAGCTATTTTGAGTCTTGTAGCTATAGAAAATTTGTTTTTGGAGCAATTGGATGTGAAGACGACATTTCTTCATGGTGATTTGGAGGAGGAAATTTATATGCACCAACCAGAAGGCTTTCAGGTGAAAGGTAAAGAGGATTGGGTATGTAAAGCCGAAAAAGAGCTTGTATGGGTTAAAACAAGCTCCTAGATAGTGGTGTTTAAAATTTGATAAGTTCATGGCTAATCAAAGGTTTGAAAGATGTCAAAGTGATCACTTGTGTATATTTTAAGCAAGCCGGAAATGGTAACTATGTTATTTTAATATTGTATGTGGATGACATGTTAGTTGCAGGAACAAATATGCAAGATATAAACATGCTCAAGAAGAAGTTGGCTAAATCCTTTGCCATGAAGGATTTGGGAGAAGCCAAACAAATCCTTGGTATGAGGATAACAAGAGACAAGGATAGTCACACTCTGAAATTATCACAAGAAAAATACATTGAAAAAGTGCTTAAGAGATTCAACATGAACAATGCAAAGTCTGTTGCTACTCCATTGGCAAAGCATTTCAAACTCACCAAATATTTGTGTCCCAAGACACAAAAGGAACAAGAGCATATGGCTAAGGTTCCCTATGCATCAATGGTTGGAAGCTTGATGTATGCAATGGTTTGTACAAGACCAGATATTGCCCACGTAGTGGGAGTAGTGAGTAGATTTATGAGTAATCCAGGAAAAGGACATTGGCAAGCGGTAAAATGGATACTCAGGTACTTGAGAGGAACTTCAAATTATTCTTTGAATTTTGGAGGCTCTAATATATGCTTGAAAGGTTTTGTAGATTCTGATATGGCAGGTGATCTTGATGGTGGAAGGAGCACTACTGGCTACATCTTTACTATAGGAGGAGGAGCGGTTAGTTGGATTTCTAAACTCCAACACGTAGTTGCCCTTTCAACCATTGAAGCTGAATATGTTGTTGCTACGGAAGCAAGCAAAGAGATGGTTTGGTTGCAAAGACTAATGGAAGAACCAGGGAAGAAGCAAGAGGATAATAGGTTGTGGAGTGATAGCGCAGTGCTATACACCTTGTGAAGAATTCGGCATTCCATTCAAAAACTAAACACATCAAACTCAGGTATCATTTCATTAGATCAGTAGTGGAAGATGGATCTTTGAAATTAGGGAAGGTTCACACATCACAAAATCCTGCTGATATGCTTACAAAAGTGGTGTCAAGAGAAAAGTTGAGCTTTTGCTCAACTTTAGTTGGCCTTAAGGAATAAGAGGCCATGATGAGAATTTTTCGAGTCCTTGGTTGCAGTATGGTGCAATGGAATTAGTCTCCAAGTGGGAGATTGTTAGGAATGGAGCCTAATTATGAGGAGGCTAAACAGAGAAAGTTTTTGGATTTACTGCAGGACGGGCAGGGAAAGTTTTCAGATTTACGATCGTTAGTCTACCAGAGAAAGTTTTCGGATTTACAATAGGACAGCCAGGGAAAGTTTTTTTGTTTTTTCTCAAAATTAGATGTTGGGAACTCAATGTTAATCTTGGAATGTATTAAGAAAAGCAGTTTGTTTTTCTGTTTTTTTCTTATATATAGTTGTGAGGAAAAACAGAGAAGATAAGAAAATTACTGTGTTGATTCCTTGGAAATATAGAGAGGAAATTACAGCAGATGTTTGTTGTAGGTTGTAACCCTCTATTGCTTGGATTGAGAAAGGAAGGACTGAAAATTCTCGGTGGATGTAACCCACATTGGGTGAACCACGTTAAAATCGTTGTCTCTTTTTCTGTGTGTGTTTGTCTTATTTTGTTAATTTTGCTGTTAAAGTTTGAAACACTATAATTGCTTTTCTATATAAATATATTTTATATAGTGATTTACTCTAACACATAACAAAACAACTTCATATATATAGATCTTAAGCCTATGCTTAGTTATCAAATACACCATACATTTTTAACTTCAATTTGAACAATTCTCACTCACAGGTTGCCTTCCATAATGAAAAATTTACAGGTTTTTTTCATTGGACCGTTAGGCAAACTGATTCATGGAACTTTCTTTGATTTCTTTCCTCGCAAAGCATATGCAATGTTGAAAAATAAACCTTGGTTCTTCGCTAGTAACTAGACGTCCATATTTTGGAAAAAATTGTAGAGGCAAACGTCCATATTTTGGAAAAACTTGTAGGGGCAAAAGGAATAAAATTGATCCCACGAAGTGAATTGTGGAGAGACATAAACGTTAAATAGTATAATTGGAGTGCATGAAAATTAGTAAACCAATCTATGCTACATATTTTAAAGGAAAACTTGAATTTTCAATTCACATGCATAAATAATTGATAGTCTGAATGTGATTTCAGTCTGTTGTAGTTCAAAGAACATATGAATTATTCAAACAAACCCTCTTAATATCGATTGATTCATCCAGAAGAAAGAATGGCATCTTGATGGGGAGAACATGAAATTGGTTTTATATATACGCACACATACGCGACACTTGATCCAATTTTAAAGTCTGAAAAGTGGTCCAACGGCAGTTGTCAAACTTCTTATCTCCGTTGATGTCTCAAAGGAATATATCAAACCCAACCAGATGAATTTTCCTTTTTCTTGCGGTAACCAACCATAGCTTTTATTTATTGAAAATCTTTATAAAAACGAATATATCAGACCCAAAGGAAGAAATTTGAACTTCAAAATTTAAGTTGGTATGTCATTTAAAATAATTTTGAATCTGATCCAGTTGTATACCAATTATACTTTACATTTGCTTAAAGAAAGAACTTCTAGTTTAAAAAATTGTAAGCATCTAGCTTTTCGTAAAACAATAATTTACTTATCCTTCTTAAAAAGAAATGCCTAAGTGTCTCATGAAGGCTAAAACAATAATTTACTTATTCTTCTTAAAAAGAAATGCCTTAAGTGTCGCATGAAGGGATTCTGCACCGAAGGATCGGTCAAATTTATCTCCTTTTCATACCCAAATCACATAGTAGACCGTTTAGAGAGGTGACCGGGAATTCGTCCATGCCTGTTTTCCGCATGCTTGTGTTTGAATTATTCCAAAATTCGTAAACCCCACTTCAAACAAAGCAATAAATTATTACGATACATTTCTTGCATCGAAACACCACTTTTCTCACGCCTTCCTTTCTCCCTAATTATCCGAATCAACAATAGCTCTCACTTGCACTAGACGTAATGCCTGCAAATAAAAGAAGAAAGGAAACAAATGATCATTCAGAGGGACATCCGAACATACCATCCATGGCGACCCCCGTCGAAATCAGAGAACCCTTGATTTCACAGCAAAAGAAAGGACAGTCAGAAGAAACCGGTAACAAGACGGAGCTGAGGAAATCTCTTAGACAGACAGCAATCAACAAGACGTTTGCAAGCACGGCCCATTTGGCCAACCACCTTCCCACGGGGACAGTTCTGGCCTTCCAAATTCTGTGTCCGGTCGTCTCCAACAGCGGCCACTGCGGCGCCTTCAGCCGTTTCATGACGGAAACTCTTCTGGTTTTATGCGGGATTTCATGCTTTCTCCTTTCCTTCACGGACAGTTTCAAGGGACCCGACGGAAGTATTTACCACGGCGTGGCCACTCCGAGGGGATTGTGGACGTTTGAGAACGTGAGAGGCGGAGTGCCTGAGGCGGCCAAGTACAGGCTGAGGTTCAAGGACTTTTTTCATGCCGTGATGTCGGTTATGGTGTTCTCTGCGGTGGCTCTGCTGGATCACAATGTGGTGAATTGCTTGTATGTTACGGCGCAGGGCGGGATAAAGGAGGTGCTGGACGTGTTGCCGGTGGGCATCGGAGTTTTCGCTAGTTCTCTTTTCGTGGCGTTTCCCACCACGCGCTACGGTATTGGATTCCCTGTTACTGCAAATAATTAATCAGTTTGTATGCAGAATTTGTCTATAAACGATAAGTCCTCGTGCAGTGGGCTTTGCTTTGTCATGAGGTCAAAGTTTAGAATAGCCTTACAATAAAAAAAAAAAATCTATGTCTAGGTGTGTCTTCATATTTATTCTATCTCTAACTTTAGCAAATCTTCTTGTGTATAAAATTTAAAACAATTAATGATTTTGAATTTTCTTTCAAGATTCAGGTTAATTTTGAAACATGATGTGATTTTTTATTCTATTTTAAGAAATAAACAATAATAATATATGCAGTCTTAAATTTTAAAAAATTAAGATGATATATATATAAATATAAATAAAAAGGAAAATTAACCACTTATTTATAGTTGAGGTAGAGTTTTGTCCGTTTATTATGGGACAAGTAAACTTGTTTTGTTATTTTTTAGATATGTTTTCTTATTTTTTAGATATGTTTTCTTGTAAGACAAGGTGGACTCACTTTATTAGTTTTTAGATAGGATAATGGTGAATCAATTAACTAATGATTCTTTATCTTGTTTAGATTTTGATTTTCTTTTTCATAATGTTATGTGTTACCTTTCTTAATATTTTTACTTAAATAATTTCATAAATTTAAAATTTTAGACATGGTGAGAGATATACAATAAATACCACATGTTACATAGCATATTGATTAAAATAAATCAATGGACCATATTATTCCAGTTTAAAATTTTAGACATGGGTGAGAGATATACAATAAATACCACATGTTACATAGTATATTGATTAAAATAATTCAATGGACCATATTATCCCACTTTAAACTATGATTTGTTGTTGATCAGGTTTCAGACAGCATGTCTAAATACCCTAACATATTTAATGCATGGGTTTAAGATGAACTATTAACTTGGGTAATCCCAATGATTTTATAAACTTGAAAAGGGGTGAATCTAATTGTCGATTGAAAGGGAGAATTTATCCAAGTTAACCTTTCTCACGACAATAAAATATCAAAGAGACTCTTTTATCATTGACATCATATTGTCATTATTTTGATTCATCATTTTACTCATATTCTTGCTTTTCTCTCTTGCTCATGTTGCAGTGCTATCTATTTTTAAAGTGGAAGCTAAATCTTTTTGGATGAAATTCTTATCCCTTGCACGTGTCTTTGTGTTTTGTGCCAATTTCTTTGGCATCATTCATTAAATAAGTACAAAGTGCTCCATTGGATCATAAAACTAGCTAGTCAAGCATATTGTCAATGGAACTCTCTCCTAGGCCACATCATTCTTTTATCAAAATTTGGGTAGTCTCTTACCTATCTTTCTAGATTTGAAAGGAGGTTAGGATTCTTTGTAAGAAATGTCTATTTAATCAATTTGGAAAGAGAGATTTCATTTATTTTTTAATTGTAATTTTATTATTTTTGTACAAGATATTCTATTATTGTCTTACTTTATAATATAAGCATAAAAATCTAGTATGGTTTGCTATCTTAGCTATATCTATAGCTTAGAGGTCTTGTGTAAGATTCTAATTTTTATGAAAAAATTTGGTAAACATGTCTGTGATTTCTTCTTCTAGATTTTTTTTAATAACTAGGGTTAAGTATATTAGCCATCACCTTTACTACCTACGATTTTAATTCATATCACAAAACCTAATTTTTATATTCAATTATTTCTTTACCTATGGTTCCTCCTTCTATAGAACAACAAGGACAAAGAAAAATATCATCTATGATGAGTCTAATATAGATTACTTTTGGTTTAAAGAGAGTATTATTAATCGTATAATATCTAAGATTCAACCAAGATAAAGTCTATATTGATAATGTTACAAATGAATAAGAAGAGGACAAAGATCCAACTCAAACCAAAGAGAAATTTTATAAGAGTTCTAGTAACCATTATGACGATCCTCCTCTAAAAATCCTAGAGAAAATGAAGAGAGATTTCTTGACCATTTAGAATCATGTGTGAGAAATTTTCTATGAGGTCTTATGTTAAACATTTTAGGTAAATGTACACTATTTATTGTGATTTTTCCTATCTCTAGTCGTGATTGTGAATCAAACCCTAAAATTATAAATATTTTATCAAAATTCAACAAAGGAAACACTTAATTAGGTTTTTTTTCATAGCAACAACAAATGCAAAAAACATTCTAGTCATAATATAGTCCAATGTGTAACATGTATTCGCCCAACTAGTCTAGTCATATATGTGATGTGTCTTGTTTAGCAATAATCTTTCAATATAGTATTCAAATAATTATTGTTTGAAGAGTTGGTAAACATAATTTAACAATATGAAGTTTAGAATCAATTGAAATATTAATTGTCTAATAATTTTGTTATCTCCAAAAAAAAATCAAAATGTTTCAAAGGGTCCTTCTATCCCATGTTCATCATAAAATCGGCCTCAATGAAGAAGGAGGTATTGTCATATTTATAAAAAAGAACATAATACAAAATTTTGCAAATATAATTCATTGGCTCAAAGAAATCAATTCCAAAAACCTCCTCAAGGGAATCAACAGTCTCAATAGTCACAATGACAAGGATAATATCAAAGAAAACAATATCTACAAATATCATAATAGCAAGGGTATATTGCATAGGGTGAATCAAAACTAGATTGTGAAGAAGAGTGTGAAACAACACATAAGGTACTCATGGCCAAGGAAGTGTCAAGAAATAAAACAGGTAGTAAAGAATACAAGATAAAAGGTAAAAATAAAAATTGTGTATCATCAAAAGATAATGATTATGGAAATTTTTCAAAATGAAGGTCTTATTTATAGGTGATACTTAGAAAAGTTGGTGAAGAATATTTTAAAAATACTATGATAATATATGTTAGTGCTATGATAAGAATGTGTATGGAACTATTCACCCTTGGTATCCTTAAGGTGTAATTAGAAAGCAAAATGAAATAATTGAAAGGTTGAAGGATAAGCCCATGATGAATGATGTTGATTATGACACATGTGATCTTCTTAAAAGGATAAATTTTAGTTGTGATACAATTAATTTGAGGTCCATGATTATTGATGTGTGTCATAATACATGTGATCTCATCCAAAGGGAATATATAGCTTGTGATATAAATGATTTGAATCTTGTTGTTAAAATAAAATATTGTGTAGAAGGTGGTTTTGTTGGCCATGATAAAGATCACATTGGTAGAATTAAAAGTGATAGTTATTATTTTGGAAGTCATTATGATGATGACATTTGAGATTTGAATGTTGATAGAAATAAATGTGGTGAATTTTGGATATTTTAAAAGGTATACAAAAGGCATTGGTTCAAAATTATTGAGAAGAATGGGATATAATGGTACATATTTGGAAAGAATGGGTAAGGTGTGAAAGAACCCATAGTACCAAGAATAAGGTCAAAAATTGAAGGTCTTGATTATGATGGTCTAATAGGAAGCACTGAGATCAAATTTGTGAAGAAAGAAACATATGCAAAAGTTTTTAGTGTGGGTTGTAATAATCATGGAAGAAGTGGACATGTGAAAACTAGGTGTTGGAATCTACATTATTGTGATATTTATGGAGGAAATAATCACTCTAGAAGAAAGTGTTGGCACAAAGATAAAGTGACCATTAATATGCAAATAAATTGTAAATGAATAAATGTGTGTGGTTGAGATAAAGTAAAATAAATTTTAAATGGTTTCTATAGAAGAAAACCAAGTTTGGTGGTTGCAAAACATTATAGATTGTTGAAAGTGAATAATGTAAGTTTTTCCATGGAAAAATATCTTGGGAGACTTGAGGTAAATTATTTCAATATCAAAATAATATGATCTAAGCAATGCTTATATGACCTATAGTGATAGGATCTCCAAATGAAATATTATATGGAATATTATAAATATGTGGAAGATTCCAAAGATATAAATTAGTGGTAATTTTCCAAAGGTGATAACCTAATGAATGATCCTAAGGATGAACTAGAGGTGATGATGACTTAGATGTAACCCAAATATGCAAACCAAAGGCAATGGTAACCTAGAGGTAAAAAGGTAGTGTAGAGGCAACAACCCAAAGGTAGAAATCCAAAGACAACCTAGGAAAAATGACCTAGTATAGAGGTGACCAAGAGGTAACAACCCAAAGATATAAACCCAAATACAAAAATATTAATAAATAACCCAAATGTAATCCAAATGATAGACCTAAGAGGTAAACCAAGTGGATATTAGCTAGATCTAGTTGAGCTAGAGCCAAAATATCAAGAGCCAACAAAGTTAAATTGAGCCAACCAATAACAAAACTAGAGCTAGAGCCATATCCAAAGCCCAAGAATGATAACAAAAACTAGATCTAGAGCCATATCCAAAGCCCAAGAATGATAACAAAAACTAGAGTGAGAGATAGAGGTCAAGAACAATTTACAATGTACCATTATTCAGGGTAATGATTTTTATACCAAATAATATAATAGTGGGGTGTTATACTTTATTACATTATTTGGAGTTGTGTAATCATTAAGAGAAGGACTGATGATTTCCACCTCATGAAAATTTAGATAGTAATATTTCCTATGAGTATGAAGATAACATGAAAAGTCACAACTGAAGGTGAAACATCAAGAGTTGTAGAACTAAAATATCTCTCAAAATAAAGATATGCATTGGTTTTTTTTGGTAATGGTGAAAAAAAGGTTTTGGAGGGCCCTAACCCTATTATAGAATTAAGCTTTCCAAGGTTACAATATAAACATCAACCTCCTCCCTGGATAGCATCAAAAGGAGATGTAAGGTTGTAGAATGAGACAAAAATAAAGTTACAGCAAAAATCCTAGAACAAAACCAAACAAAAATTAGCACACTGGTTGATATCAAAAACTATTTATAGCAAAGAAACAAAGGTTGACCCAACTATTATTTATTCCTCCCTTCCACACCAACAATAGTAGCAGTCACTCCAATTCTCAATAGTAGATAATAGAAGTAGCAACAAAAAAAAGTAAAAGCACACTACAATAGCATTCATTAGAACTACAATTGTAATAACAGTAGCATACAATCACATTGGGAGTACCAAAAGACCCCAAAAGCAACAATAATACCAACAATATCAAAATATAACACCTTGTGGAATAAAATTTTCATCTGCCTCCGATGAGATAATTCTTATTTTCCCATATCTTCCTTTGATCAAAATGAACTCCAATGTTTTCCAAACAATCAGTTGCAACATTTCCTTCCCGATATATATGTAATATCTTCACCTCTACCATTTCTTTTAATAGGGATGAGGTATCCTTAATTAAACCTAATACCTACCAATTATTAACTCCTCCTTTCTTATATCCCTAAGAATATTCATAGGAGACACATTGATTTATTAATATGTGAGATGTACAATAGATTTGGTTGGTAGATAATGGAGAAATATGAAATATTACATGAAAAAATATTGTCTATGTATATTATTTAAAAATATTTGTTTTGTTTGCTATGTTTGGATATATGAAAATGCTCTTTATTACATTTTATGGATGATTTGAGAGAGTTTTCTCAATATGATATCCATAAACTTAATCCTTGTGAGTTTCCATCCTTGTAAAAGATTATATATTTTGTCAAAATCCCTAGAATACTAGGATACAAAGGAAAATTAGAATGCTTCCAAAGGTAGGAACCTTAACAATAATAATTTAGGTGATGGAATTTACAATATTAGTGTCCAAGATATTGTTCATAATATAGAAATTTCTAGCATGATTGTTAACATGCTCACTAAAGTTGAAATTGACCCAAGATCTAAACATGTGCTTAATCAATGGATCTTTAATGGTATTATATAGATGCTTTCTACTCATAAAATTGGATCTTATCACTATAATTCTAACTTTAAAAACCTAATATGGTATAACTATACAAATTTATTTTTTGAAAAGGACTATGGGGGCATCATCAATATGATTGCATTGAACTTATAATATTTATTTTTAAGCAATACTACTTGTGTCTAGTTTTGATTTAGACAAATTAATATAGCATAGGATGAAATAGCTTAAGGATACAAATATAATCATCCTCAAAATCAATATTTGCAGATATATTATACTTTTTATCTTGATCAAACTTGATAGGACGACTCAAATTTTAATCCTACTCAATAGAACCCTTAATCTAATCGATACTCCCACTAGAAAAATCATGAAAATAATAACAAAAGAGTTTTGGGTAATCAAAATCAACAACAAAACGTTTAACAAGTGAATAAGGTATATGGTTAACCTAGGAGTGAAAATGAAGAATATGTTTAGACTTATCCTATAGTGTTTATGTATGTCAATAAAGTGGAGTTTCAACACTAAATTATAGAATCCCTAGAATAATAGATATGCTATTACTAGAAGCTTGCCTCAATATAAGAAAAAGTAGCAAACCAAAGAGGAAAAGAAAAAATACAAAGAGATATCAAAAAATGTTCAATTAAAAATCAACCCATTTATATATGATAGCATTAATAACCCTTCTTTGATCATCAAAAATCCATTTAAATCTATAATAATATTCTTCAACGTTGAAAATGTTCTTTGAATATTTTTCTTTAATTCTAATAAGGAATCTATAAATAAAAGATATGCCTCGATGAAAACATCATTTAAAGTGATCATATTAGATATTTCTAAAAAATAAAAGGACACTATATAACCCAATTAATCCCTACTTAGGTTTGTTGTGATCAAAAAAATATAAGATATAATAGAAGATCTTTATACATCCCCTTGTAATATTGAATACATTGAGTTGCTTCAAACCTATTCCTACCTGATCCAAAGGCTAAGAGATCTCCTAAATGATCTGAAAACTAGGATCATTTACCAAATACTTACTATCCTAGGCTTCTATGAGGTTTAATTCATATAGTCCACAAGATAAAAATTATATATATATATACACATACTTGTCCTAATTTGGTCCTAATAATTCCACTAAAGTAAATTGTTTTATTTATTATCTAACTAGGGTTGATTATCCACCTCTAATGATCATGTTAATTTATAAGGATATGGCCACCTATAGGTATTTATTGGATGAAGGAAATTGAACCTTTGTAAAGTAAATTTCCTTGATAGAGTGTTTCTAGATTTTCCATGAACATGTCCTATCAACTAGGACTAGATGATTTATCTATAATGGTCATTCTCAAGACCTTGGCTTCCTATTTCAATAGGCCCAAAGAAGGTGAGGATAAATTTTATGGTCTTTGACATCAAAGCAAGTTACAACATTATTTTGGATAGACCATGGATAGTCATAATGAGGGTATTTGCTTCTTCTACATACCAAGTAGTCAATTTTATATATGAAAATAATAGTTATACCATAAAGAATGATTTACATCCTTGGGATCCTTATCCTCCAAATCATGTCAAACTCAATAGTTTCACATCTATGAACATTGTTAGACTCTATCACATTATTTGGAGTTATGTAATCATTAAGGGAATGATTGATGATTTCCACCTCATGAAAGGTTGGATAGTCACATTTCCCATGAGCATGAAGAGAACATGAAAAGTCATAGCTAAAGGTGAAACACCAAGAGTTATAGAACTAAAAAGTCTCTTAAAATAAAGAGACATGTCAATGTAATATATGTAAGATGTACAATAGATTTGACTAATGTATATTATAGAAATAGATGAAATATTGTGTGATAAAATATTTTATGTATGTTGTTTAAAATATTTGTTTTGTTTGCTCCTATTTCAACATTTGGTATCAGAGCCATGAATAAGTTGTAGGAAAAATCATTTCCATATGACAACATACCCTTAATTGGCTACTATAGTTTTTTGGTTGAAGAAGTTGCTAAAGATTTGAGGAATTCATTTGGAGTATTCAACCCCTTAGTTAATTTTGTAACGTCTAGACCAATAAAAATTGACTAGCCCTTGTGAAAGCCATATTTTTCCCTATAGTCATCTAATATATTTCTTATCTGCTTTATATTGTCATTACTCTACATATTTCACCTTTCTTTACCCTGCACTCACTTGAAATTCTATTTTTGTGATGTTTTATGTTTTCCTCTAGTCTGTAATGTCTCTCAATGCAAATTTAGGTGCTAATATTTTCCCTATGGTTTAAGTGCATTAAATTAATTTTTCTCCTTGATTGGTAGACTCTAAAAATAATTTCACTATCTAAGATATTTATGTTAAGGATTCATTTGGCACAAGTTATACAAAAGGTTTCATATTAATGGCATATTAATGTTAAGGTACTCATATTTGAAATAATATGAAATTTATAGAATTCCTTGCTTGGAGTTATGTTCTAATCATGGTAAAATTAAAACTATTTGTGATTGATTATTGTCTAAAGAAGGAAAAACATTTTTGGTGCGATGTGGAAAAGCAAAGTATGTGATTCTAACTAGTGGATGTTTCAAAGATTCAACTGAAATCATGTCACATTCTTAAGAGGTAAATTTACATTCAAAAGGAATTTTTTTTAGAATCACATAGTGAATAGTAGGGTAGTCATTCCTTAAACAGGTTTTTAAATGTTTTATTAAATAAAGTCACATGTTCAATTCTTATAGGGGAAATTTTATAAAGAAAAAAGGGGTACTCTTTTTTTTTCCAAAGGAGCAATTAGGGAGTTAAAAGGTGTGTAGATGCACTTTTTTATAGTGGGAAATTTTTTGAAGAAATATGACACTTAAACTAAAAAAAAGGGGAATAGGGGGAACAAATATTTGAAAAAAATATTGGCATTTTTTTTTATTAGGGTCCTATAGTTGATGTAAATAGTTGAATATTTTTAAAAGAAGAATAATATTTTACCATATAAAAATGTGCATTTTTATAGTTATTGACACATATTTTTAAATAAATTTTGCATTAAAATAGTGTTTTATGAAAAAAATTATAATATGTGCTTTTCACAACCATACCATTCGGTATAAATGATGTCTTTGACTTGCATGTATAGGTAATGTTTTTGCATTATGTTACTACGTCTATAGCCTAATATAGCTTCCACAATGATGTTTGGGGATTGATCCTATAAATCATTGGAGATGAATAAGGACATATTTTTATGATATTTTATTTTTCCAGTCCATTCATTACCCTATTCATTTCTATCATTAGACATAAATCTTGAAATCAAGAAATTATAAGTATATAGGGAAGTTATACCCATGTATAACGATTTATCTTAGTGTCATTGATAGATTGAATTATTTTCATAACTACCTTGGTGCCATGTATATATTTTTTTCATGTACCTTAAGGTCCTCTCACATGTGGCCACATATAGAGAGGACTAGATTCTTCCACATACCAACAATTATACCAAAATGATGGGTATATCAAAAGTATTGGTATATAGGACCGATGGTATATAGAAATAGGGACCATTTTAGGAGATATAAGACACCTTGGCCATGTCTAATTCAAATTTTTCTCATAGAATCTCAGTTTCTCAAGGGTCCAAATATTGCACCATGGAAAACAAAAATTAGGATAATACTAGTGGTCAGAAAACTTTGTGATATTATTATTGATGATGAAACTATACTTGATGAGGTTGTAGCTAGGTAGAAATATGACTAAGGAGATGCAAGGTCACTCATGATAATCACATTTGAAGTGGTGGATAAAATTTGTACCATATTTAAAGAGAAAAATGAAGCAAAAACAACAAAAGAAGCATGGTATGGACTTTGTACCATATTTAAAGATAAAAATGAAGTCATGGTACTTAATTTTTAATCAAAACTAAATACATTAAGGGTTCAATATGGATAAAGTTCTAAATAAATTCTTCAAATAATTGTAGACTTGAAATCAAGATTGAATATAGTGGTATAAAATGTGGAAGATAAGCTTTTGGTCTCAGTTGTACTTAGATCTCTCCTTGGATCATTTAAAACATTGGCGGTCTCTTCAAGTATCAAAAATAAGTGTGTCATTGGAATATTTGGTAGACATACTTCAATAATATGAAGTTGAGAATAACTAGAGAGATGAATTATCCAATAATACCTTTATCTCCATCAATGTTAGAGTTAGAGTATATTACATCATTTGGGTCATGTAAATGTACCACCTTAGGTACATAGTTAGAGTAGAATATTACTTTATGGGGAAGTTAGCTAGTTACTTCAAGAAATGTAATAAATGTACAAGTGGTAATGTGCAAGTTGTAATGTGCAAGGTGTCCCCTTGTATATCTAGGTAGAGTGTTGGCCAAGGAATCTATCTTCTTATATAAATGACCTCATAGATCAAGTAAGTATCAATTGAAGTTCTTATCTAGTGCAGTGTAGTAGATAATGGAGCATAATGTAGCTCTTTAGCTCATAGTAATTAAGTGACCATTTCCTCCATACTACATTGTAATTTTACCATTTCTATTTATAGTATATTTTATTCATATTGCAAACTCACTTTCTTTCATATTTATTACATCTTATTAGGACATGTGTTAGATCTCTTCCATTGTATATAACCTCAAAAGCTAACTATGGTATCAGATCCAGTGAATAAATATTGGAGGGCCTAAATCCATCATAAGAGAAGTTCAATACGTTAAGAGGAATAGGAAGAGAATCACAAGTGAGGACTAAAATAAATCTCAACTGTAGAAATTCTGAGATTATATTTGGCTAGAGTCTTTCCACAGAGTTGCAAATAAATTTGTGAAGACTAGGACTCAACATTCATACCACTAGATTGAAAAATTAACTAGTGAAGATTATTATCTCCAAAATTAAAAATTCTTCAATTCTAGTTTCTAGCAGCTTGGTGCGAGAAAAGGAGATTCAGCAAAAGTTTAGGAATCTTCCTAAAATAGAGTTAGGAAGAATATCTTCTTAGAATCATTCCAACACTTGTAGCAACAAGGAGAATTGAATATTTTAAAAACATCGAGAAAGGTTCCATTACAAAATTTGCAATCCTACGAAGTATATAAGTGAAGAAAAGGGTCACAATAGCATTATAGTAGACTCAAGGAAGAAGAGACTTTGTAGAGAATATTGTAAATAAATATTCAATCTCAATAACTGACTTATTATTCCATGAGAGGGACCTTGCATAAAACTGAATAGATATCAGTCACATAAAACTGAATAGATATCAAAACAATATTATCCATAGGATCCATAGGATCAAAACAAACTGAATAGATATCAGTCACATAAAACTAGGAGTTTACCAACCTCATAAATATCCTAAATATCCTTTTTTTTGGTAGATAAGATACTATAGCATTAATATCGGGTTTTACAGGTTGACCCAAAACCTTTTACAAAAATCAGTCCAGGGTTTTTGATGAACATGTCCTTACTAAGGATCCTATATATGTAAAATATACATGTTGCCAAAGCCATTACATTCGGTAAGGCACATAGTCTGTTATAAAAAAAAAACTTCCCATACAAAATTTTGGGTATACCCCGAGAAAACACACCTGCATCATAATTACAAAAAAAAAAACAGACACGGATCCCTTCCTTGAAACAGTGGAGAAACAAAAATTTGTAGACACACATAGCAGAGTACTGAAAAAACTCCCACAAGCTCTGTATTGACAATTACTCTCAATAATTCTTTGGTAATTACTTTCTTTTGTATATAACATGCTTTGGTACCACATCCCATCTTGTCCAATCAGCCTTGGAGAAGTGAACCTACTGGATATATTTATGACGATGGTTATTTTGTGGTCCACGTGGCTCTGGTTCGAAGTCTTATATTATCGTTTCTTTCCTACCCTGTGATTATCAACCAACCTCAAATTACTAAGATGACTGGGAGCCATGTCATCTGACATGTGACTATCCCCATTAGTCTTTGTGGTATTTCCAAGCAGCATCCATGAAGACTGACAGCTCGAATAATTTTTATTGTGAGTCCATTTCAAAAAAGAGGTGGGAATACTCCTCGCCTTCGAACTTACAATGTCTTCCCTATTGGTAAATTTGACTATCATTCTTGGAATTCTTGTTTAATAAGCTCCTCTACTTCACTCGAAACACCATGTTCCCATTTGAAAAGTCCATCACCATCGACACCCAAATTGGCCAGCTTATCAGTAATTTTGTTAGCTTCCCGAAAGACATGTTGGGTTTTTTTGTCCTATCTTCCCTAGAAAAGGATCCTAGCCTCTTCAAAAATTGTTTTAATCCTCCAAGGAGGTGTTTTCCAATTATTTAGGACATTTATAACATGCATAGAGTCTCCTTCTATGATCAAATTGCCTTCTAAGTCTTGAGTCATTTGAAGGCCTCTCCACATAGCTCTAGCTTCAGCTTCGTTGTTCGTCCTTGTTTCCAAATATTTGGAAAATGCAAGCATCATATTCCCATTATGATCTCACACAATGCTGCTAGTGCCTGCTCTACCAGGATTTTCCTTAGCCACTCCATCAAAATTAAGCTTAAACCAACCCGTAGGAGGTGGGGACCACTTAACATTGGCTCTAGGGTTGACTACCCTAGGCACATACTCATCTAACAAGGTTAAGCTTAAATATTGAGCAATCATGGTCTCCTGTAGATGAGGTTTACGGCTATCAAAAGGGATAAGGTTCACATTCTCATTGGCAAAGGATAGGATCCTGGAAATGATAGTTTTATGATCATGGATAGACTCATTAAAGACTCTATTATTCCTTTCTAACCACACCTACCAAATATAGTGATTGAGACAAATTTTCCACATGTATTTAAGTATTTGGTTTGAAAATGAGCGAGGCCACTAGATGAAAAAATCAAGTACGATGTCTGGTTTAACCCAAGAAATATTGAAGGCCTGAAAAACCCCACTTAGGATAGTCAAGGAAAAAGGGCACTCAAGGAAAATGTGATAAATGGTCTCCCAATTAGCCCTGCATAGATAACAGCGATTAGTGATACAAATACCTTTACGCATCATATTATCAATGGTTAGAATTCTTCCTTGGATAACCAGCCATGAAAAGACTACAATTTTTGGAATTAAATTTTTTATCCAATCTAAGTCCTTTTGGAGGACAAAATCCTCGTCATCAAGCAGAATCTTGTAAGCTGATTTAACAGTGAATTTCCCATTTTTTGTAGGAGCCCAGGTCACTTGATCTTCCTTGGGTATCATGGGGATAAATGGTTTCCCGAGAATGTTACAAAGATCATTTGATTCTACTTGAAATCCCTGAATCCTTATTTATTTCCACTTCATTCTGCCTCTATCCTCAACCATATAATTGGAGACTTTTTGCCAATGAGTTCTTCTATGATATCTCTGATTCGGGCTAAGTTAGGATATTGTGTAAGTGGTTCATCCTTATCCCACCTATCATTCCAACAATTTATCCTCTCACCATTGCCTAAAACCCATATTAAACCTTTTTTTATGATTTCCTTACAATTGAGAATTGCTTTCCAAAAAGCAGAACCTTTGATTGGAACTGAGTCACTTAGAAATTCCATATTTTGAAGATACTTTCGTTTGATGATAGTTGTCCATTCATTTTCTTCACCAAAAATGAGTCACCATGCCTTCTTATCTAGTAAAGCTAAATTTATATGAGCAATTCTCCTCAGAACTAAGCCCCCATTTTCCATGGGTCTGCACACTTTGGTCCATCCTACAAGGTGTAACCTTTTTTTCTCCTATGATCCAGGCCATAAAATTTCTTTTTGTAGTTTCTCAATTTTCTGGAAAACCTTCACAAGGGCTTTGAAAATGGAGAGGAAATATATTGGAATGCTTTGAATAGAGGCCTTAGTTATGGTCAACTTTCCTACTTGAGATAGAATATGACCTTTCCATCCAGCAAGTTTTTTTTGAATTCTTTCAATAACCCTATCCCACATTGACTCTCTCAGAGAATCGATGAAAAGAGGGAGACCAAGATACGAAGTGGGGAGGTTTGCTATATCACACCCTAAAATTTTTGCAATCCTTCCTTACCTCTGAATGGGGGTGTTCAAGAAATATAACTTGCTTTTACTGAAATTAACTTTCTAACCAGCAGCATCCTCGTAGATTTGCAGGATGTAACCATCGATGCCTTAGTCAATAGAAGGGTATCATCGATGAATTATTGGTGAGAAAAAGCCCTAGTGAGAGATGTTGCCTTGATTCCTGATATTATCCTTGAACTGCAAGCATTTTTTATGGTTCTGGCTAAAGCTTCTGCCACAATGATGAATAACATGGGGCTAATAGGGTCCCCCCTGCCGAATTCCTCTGCGACTTTAAAAGTAACCAGCAGTTGTTCCATTAACCAAAAACAAGAACCATGCTTTAGAAATGCATTCTTTGATCAAATTAACCCATTGGTGGTGAAAACCAAACTTAAGGAGGAAAACAATCAGAAAGTCTCAATTTAGCCTGTCAAATGCTTTGTTCATATCAAGCTTGAGGGCAAAAATAGACCTGTTAGTCTTATGAGTAGAGTGCAGAGCTTCATGAACTATGATAACTCCATCCAAGATTGACCTACCCTGGACAGAGCTTCCCTGGCATGGATCTATGATGCGGGGCAGAACATCTCTCATTCTATTTGCAATGGCTTTAGTTAGGATCTTGTAAGAAACATTGCACAGACTAATTGGCCTGAATTCAGCCATAGATTCAGGGGTTTGCTTCTTAGGAATTAGAGAAATAAAAGTAGAGTTGAGACATTTTGGGATATGATTGCTTTCTTGGAATTCTATGACAGCAAAAATTACATCCTCACTTACGATGTCCCAAAAATCTTGATAGAAACGAGGGGGAAATCCGTCGGGTCTCGGGGCTTTGTTTGGCTCCATGCTAAACAAGGCTTCCTTAATTTTCTCATAAGAAAAGGTAGCTAGATGCTTAAGGTTTATATCCTCATTTATCATGCTAGGAATGGATTGAAAGAGAATATCTTTGGCCTCCTCATTGCACTATGATTATTAACCAAGGATAGAATTGAAATAAGTTACTGCCTCCTTTCTGATTTATGTTAAGTCTTGAGTAATAGAACCATTTGCTTTTTTAAAAAAATGTATCTTATTATTGCTTTTTTTTCTAAGCATGGTGACGTGAAAAAACTTGGAATTTGAATCTCCATATTTCAACCAAATAGCCCTTGATTTTTACCTCCAATAGATTTCCTCACAGGCCAAAATGTTATGAAACTCTGCTAGTTTTGTTCATTCCTCCTGCCTAGTAGTTTCATCAGCATCACCATGTTGAATCCTTTGATCAATTATCTTCAAACTTTCAACAACTTGTTTTTTATTTTCAAAGAGGTTTCCAAAGACATCTTTGTTCCAAGTTCAAATATTTTCTTTAACAAAATCTAATTTGCCAGTAAGTTTAAAAGTTACACTATCCCTAATAGGTTGCTGCCACCATTGAATTAAGTTATCTCTAAAACTGGAATGTTTTATCCACATAGATTGAAATCTGAAAGGTTTATTGAAGGACAGAGAGTTAGGGATCTCCAAAAAATAGGATTATTATTAGAGGTAATTTTAGGAAGGGCTTGCAGGGTAAAATCATCGAACAGAGTTGTAGCCTCCTTTGATAGATAAAACCTGTCAAGCCTTTCTTAAATGATATGACACCCTATCCATTGATTGCTCCAGGTATAATTTGCTCCTCTAATTTTTACATCCATCAACATGTTGGAGTTCACAAAGTAATTGAACTCATCCATGCTCCTGATAGGTGGTCCATTTCCACCCATTTTGTCTGAAGGGTAAAGAGGAGTGTTAAAATCCCTAGCCAAAATCCAGGGGATATTATGGAATATTTCACTCAGATTGCCTAAGTACTCCCACAATAGAGCTCTCCCTTGAATTGAATTCGAGGCATAAATATTTGAAAGGATCCACGACATGTTTTTGTTTATTTCCTTAAATAAAATACTAAGAACCTTGTAATATTTCTGAATAATGGTGCCTTCTACTATACAGGGATCCCACAAAATCATAATGCCTCTAGACGCTCCTCTCAATGATTTGCAAACCATCTCCCCTTGATTCCAGATTTTGTTGCTACTTTTTTTGACTGAATCTCATTAGTTTTTGTTTCTTGCAACATGATAATAGTTGGATTCACTTCATTTCTTATTGCACTGACTTTCCTATGTTTGAGCAAGCCATTGAGGCCTCTCACATTCCATGAGAGGAACTTCATTTAGATTTTTTAGGATTTCTTCCTCTCCCCTTCCCTTAAGGGGGTTTTCCTAATTTGTTGTCTTCAGAACCCGAAATAACCTATTGAAACAAGATTCTCTATTTTCCATTGGCAATGTCATTATCAGTTTTAGTTTTTTGATGCTCATAATTTGATATTCTCCCTCTTCTTTTTTCACTGCCAAAATCTATAGGAGACTTCACAGTGCTTCTAGTTTGTTTAGGACTAAGTTGGGGGGAGACTATTTGTTGCAAAATCAGACTGCCATATTCCTTAGTCTAAATATTTTCACATATCTTCACCCCTACATCCAAATATTCTCCTTTTTTCTTGTATTCGCTGGTCTACGGGATGGTCCCTCAGTAGGATTCACCTGGCTCCTAGTGATGATGTTAGGGAGATGAGATTTTTTATTTTCCAATGCCTCAAATTTCTTCCTAAGTTATTCAGCATTAGGGTTTGGATTTGGGATGCCCACTGGGCTTGAAGTATTTTTAGCATTGGGGTTTAAGGATCCCGACTTGGATGGGGATTCTAGAGATCAGGAATTAGGGTTTGGCTTTGTGATGCCCATGGGGCTTACAGTAATTTTAGAATTAGGGTTTGAGGATCCTGACTTGGATGGGGATTCTAGAGAGTCAGAAAGGTTAGCCTAAAGGTTCTAGGCTTCCATGTCTTCCGATAATCCTCCTACTCCCATATTGTATATAATTGAAAATTTATTTGAAACTAGAGGATTGGAACTTACCTGAGTATTTTAGTTTCCAACAACCTATTTTTTTCCTTTGTCTTATTAGGACCCTGCACCCTCTCTTTTATTTTTTTGGTAGACATAGTTTGCCTGATTGAAATTACCTTTGCTAGGGAAACTCCTCAAATTTCCTCTGTTTAGCATTCCCTACTTTTGCTTTTCTCTATTCATTGCCAAGTTAGGGCACTGATTGCATAGATGTCCTTGATTTTTGCATTCTACACAAAATGTCGGTCTGTTCTCATATTCTATCGGTTGTTTTCGATAGTATTATCCATACTCTAGCTCCACAAACCTTGGAAATTTATTATACAAATTAGCATTTACGTAGATTCATGCATGATTCATCCTTGTCCTGGACAAGGTCGCATGGTCAATGGATATCAGGTCCCCTATAGTTCTGGATATGCCCTTTAGCCAATATTCATTGAAGAACTGGGTAGGTAGACTCGGGAGACAAACCCAAATAGGGGTAATGTTAATATTTTGCTTTTTAGGGTCAAAATCTTCACCCCATCGTCTGATAAAAAGGCTCCTTTTGCCCATAAACCAAGGACCTCCTATTAAAATGTAGTTAGCATCCTCCATATTGTTAAAATGGATAATGAATAACCCTCAAGTTAGAGCTACCAACTCCAAGCTACCTATCGGTCACCATTTACCCATTGCCCAAGACCTGATAGTCTCCATGTCCGGCCTACCTCCCAAAAACTTAACTACTAGGGAGAATTCTTCCATTGAAAGAAAAGGGCTCATGGAACTTTTCGGGGCCAAAATTTTATTATTTACTAGAACTAGGGGCGGAAGAGAGAGAACCTCCTTTCTTTTTCCTCTAAGAGTCTTAGCAAAAGATAGCCACTTCTTGGGCCTCGCATTGTCCTTCGTATATTTTTTGTCAAGATCTTTCTGAGGAGGGTTGGGTCCCTGTGTGATGCTCACCTCCTGGATCCTCACTTGATCCATGCTCGAGGTTCCCACCCACACCTTCCATACCTACTCTACCTCTATCACCTTGGCTAATATTCTTACCTAGAAAATTCAAATCCTCACTCCCATTGCACCCCCTAAACCTCATCTCACTCATTCCTCTTGCTAAAATATATATCCTAAATATCCTAGATACCTAGTAACAACTTAAGATATACTATAACACCCCCCCTTAAGTGGTACTAGGAGGTAATGAAAACAAAAAAACCAAACAAGTGGCATATCCACAAATATGAGTCCCAATAACAAGACCTGATAAGGTACTCATGTACAATATATCTATAAAAAAATCTATTGGAGTGATTATGAAAAATCACATGGAAAAATACCCTAAAGAAGAATAAGGAAGATGTGGAAGGAGGATGGAGAGGAAGATGTCCTCTTTAGCACCCCCTTAGGACAACTTCCATAAAGAAGGTCTTGCAAAGAATCCAGATGATGTCCCCAAAATGTATAGATGCCTCGTTGTCGAACTGAATGTCTTCCATGAGGAAGAAATAAGGTAGAAGACATACATCAAAAATATTCCCACTCTGAGAAGGTATGAGGAGGGAACAACATGAAATCTAGTGCTTGTGACAATGAACAAGGCTACAAACCATGAAAAAATCACCAAATAAAACCCCCTTAAACCAAAGTGTCTCACAAAAGGAGAGTGAGAAGATAGGTAGGAGAAAGAAGCAGCACAAGGGTAGTCCAAAATGACTCCACAAGCACAAATATGCGGTTTCCACCTATATGAACACAATGGGTTGATAACAAGATTCAAACTATGTGGACAAACAGCAAAATAAGGGTAAAAATGACTTTATATGATCCAACATGATAACTTACAAAAACACCAATGTAGCTACTGAACTATGAAAAAGTCACCAAATAAAATCTCCTTAAACCAGAGTGCCTCATAAAAGGAGAATGAAAAGATAGGATGGAGAAAGAAGCACCACAATTGCAAGGGTAGTCCAAAATGACTCCACAAGCACAAATATGTGGTTCCCACCTATACAAACAAAAAGGGCTTATGACAAGATCCAAAATGTGTGGATAAACAACCAATCAAGGGAAAAAGAGAATTTATAAATGTAGTCCGTAGGATCAAAAAAACCTTTTCCAAGTCTTCAAAAAGTGCTTGGCACAATAAATCGAAGATGACATTGATGAAGTCTTTTTATCTACATTATTTTCTCTTACTTCAATAGTATACATCACAACGTACCATCACCCTCCAATAAATCTGCTAAGAAAAAACACTATTTTCTAGAGATCATGGAACTCTCATAGCCCACATAGCGGACCATTGCCCTTCAATAAATCTGATGAGCATAAACACTATTTTCTAGAGATCACAAGATTCTCATAGCTCGCATAGAGCAAATTGAAGGAAAATTTTTCATAATTTTTCATAATGGTGAAAGCACTAGTGGATGCATTTTTTTATCACCAGTGTCTCTCAGCTACAAAAAGAAAATCTTACCTACAAGCCGCAGACTAGCGTGGCCCCCACTATTTACTCATGTTGCTTCTAGAACATACTTATCCTTTGCCATTTATTGTGTTGTGAGCTGAATCTACTCTTTCTCTTAGAGGAGGACATTCGTGGCCTCAACTAGCTGCCCAACGTAGACCCCATTCTATGCTCACATCCCAAGCCCACCTAGTTGGCAGTTTACCACCCCTGCTAAATGTGTGATAGTACATATGCTTGAAATCACATCCTGCTAAATACGTGAAAATGAATATTTTTTTGCTTCTCAACATGATGCATGGCTCTATTATTATTTTTTTGCAAGTTGAAGGGCATAAAACTCAGTTTCTAACAATGGTAGATTTCACGTCAAGGATGCTATAGTTTTGTCATTGTAGTTATGCCATAGTGATATCAATTTGGTCATTATAATTTGGATGTCTTTGATTTCTACCTGGGGGCTTCAATATTTTCACATTGATCCATAGGGGATCTCAAAATATTAGATGCAAAATAGCTTGGATCCAAAAATATCAACTACAAAATTATGCACCATTCTCCCACGTACAACCATCCTCCTGAGCCTATTTTTTGAGAGCAACATCACTATAGCAATAGCAACCTATAGCAAGACCGTCATGGCCCTTACAACTATGCAATAATTACTGCCCAATCAGCATGTTGACCTCCCATATTTGGCTTTATTCCATAGTCACATCGAGCCTAAAGTGAAGCATTCGGTCACTATAGGTTTACCACAGTATTGTCAACTTTACTATCTCCTCAACTACTGCAAGAATGTGATGTGTGACATTAATCATGTAGGATCGCTTCTCTATGTTGGATGATCGAGCAATCACTACAATCATTATGGACATCATTTGTTATTATGTATGAAATTTCCTCACAAATGATAATGTTGTCTATCAAATATTCAAATAAAGGTAACCACGCTTCCACATCACAAAAACAACTCCCACACCCTCCAATCTAACTAGTGCAAATATTTATTCCCTCGTTCATGTGAATTTTCCATTGAATATTGACATAGACATGTACACATCCAATGAGGGCCCAATTATCATGATCTGCTACCTACGTCATTGAATGATTTACTGAGTGGCATGAAAGTGCTCTATTTTTTTTGGACTATGGATGGTACAGGTGTTGGCACCAATGTGTCATATCATTGTTGGAGAAACTAAGGGAGGCCACATTTTAATGACTAATTCCATTCCAATGCTACATGGACACTATCTACAAGTTCTAATTTTAAAAATATCATGAGGTCGATAAACTTCTATCAAAACTATAACAACAAGAATCACCAGCAAGACTAAAAAAAATCAATGTTGGGTTCAAGAAAATGCCTTCACACTACCAATTTCAATTAAAAATATATATTACTAGTGAAACTTCATGGTTACGCCCACCTCTAATTCATTTTGTCAAAAAACTTTAAATTTTATTCACCACACTACACAGATAGATGGTTTGTCTAGGTTCGAAACTCCCAAAATGTAGGCCACTATCATAGCATCATAATACAAAATAGCATTGACTATTGCTTTTTCATATTTATTGCTCATTACAAGCTTGGGCTATGGGGTCTTAATGTTTTGAAAATGTGCAGTTTTAGTGGCAAAGCGAAACACAAAAGGAGCCATAAATTTAGAAAAATAAATGATTTATTCTCGTCGCTAGACACAGAAGAACTGGTAGATTCAGAGGAAGATGCAGTTCATGATCTAAAAATAAATGGTATCCACAAAGAGGGTTGTGAATTGCATTCAAGGATCTCCTTGTGAGCAGAAAACTAAAATAGATAGTAAATCCAAAAAAAAAATGACCTCGCAAGGATTTTTTATTTTGGTATCTCATTTTTTATTTATCTATCAAGAAACTACTTCGACAGACAGATACAAAAAACTTAACCAAAGAACTTCCCATAAATGATCCTAAAAAAAATGGTAGCCATGTATTTTCTCAAATATCTAGTTTCTGGTCCATCAATGATGGAGAGCATACTCCCTAGTTTGAAAAAAATAAGGGGAAAATGAGGAAAAAAATGAGGGGAAGATTTCCATGAGGGAAATCCCCCCTCAAGCTCACATGATAGGGAAATCCTGCTCTAATATCATATAGAGAATATTGAAAAGTAATATTCAAGCTCAAGAACTAACTTGTTATTCCATGAGAGGGACCTTGCATAAATAGCAAAGGTGTACAATATGATCCATAGGATCATAACAAACTAAATAAATCTTAGCCACACAAAACTAGGAGTTTATCAACTTCATAAATAACCTAAATACCCTAGATACCTAGTAACAACTTTAGATATACACTAAAAAACTCTAGAATTTGAGTCATAGAAAGAGATAGGAGATTGTTGATCTTCATTCAATATTAATACCTGTAGAGTGCATAATAAGAAAAGTCCAAATAATCCTAGAAGAATAGGCCAGAGAATCCTAGAAGAAGAATAGTCCAGAGAAGCCTAGAAGAAGAATAGGCCAGAGAATCCTTGAAGAAGAAAATGCCAAAGAAGCCTTGAAGCATAAAAGGCCATACAAGCCTTGATCAAGAAGAAGGCCATAGAAGCCTTAATTCTGAAGAAAACTTCATAGAATAATTCCTGATTCATAAGTAAACTCCAAAGAAGAGTTTTTGAAGAAAATTTTAGAGAAAATTTCCTGATTCAAAAGATAAATTTTGTGATTCAGAAGAAGACTCCAAAGAAGATATCTCTGAAGAAATTTCTAGAAGAAATTTCTTGATTCAGAAGAAAAGTTCTTGATTTAGAAGAAAACTCTAGAAACGAGTTCCTAAGGAAGATTCCAAGAAATAGGAGATTGGTAATCTCCTTTACTGATTAAAGACTTCTTTTAGAAGAATTTTAAGAGATCCAAAGTAGATCTCATTGAAGAAATTCTATTCTTATAAGAAAGATAAGGACTAGGAGAGTCCTATTCAAATCTAGAAGTAGTAAAATTAGAGATCCAAGAAGAACTCATTACTAACACTTCCTAAAGTAGAAATTTGAAGAAAAGGTCACAGATGGAAGACTAGAGATTCTACAAGATAGAAGACCTTGGAGAGGTCTCAAGAAGAAAAAATAATGCTTGGAGAGCCTTGTTGTAGAGCACGCAGAAGCATCATCAAAAGAGTTCCTAGAATAACTCGTTAGAGAATTCCACTACCAAGGAGAAAGCTCCTGATAATGAAGGACTTGGTACAATTGTCACCATCTGAAGACAAGTCCAAGAGAAGAAGAATTTGGTAATGAGTTCCAAATATAGAAGAAGAATCCAGTGAAGACCTCAAGATATTCATAATCTTGATAAAAAGAAGATCCCATTTGAAATAAAAATTCAATAAGAAGCTTGAATGAGGATTCAGATAGAAGAAGCCTACCAAATCCAAGAGATTTGGGGATTACCTCTCACAAAAAGGAGGCATAGTTCAAAGAAAGGATTTCTCTGAATCTATAGCAAAAAAGCAAAGATCACTAGAAGGATCAAGCCACCAAATTCAAGGCTCAATATAGAAAGTTTAAGGCTACATTTTGGTGAAGCAGGAAGCTATTCTGAACAGCCAAAAAGAAGCTATAAATTCAATCATTGCAAGGAAACTTGGTGAATCAAATATATCAAGATCTACATCTACTTTAGAAGCCATCAAAAAGGTATGCAACTAGGGTGCAATTAGTTGAACTTCAAATTAGGGTTCATTATAAAATTCTATTAAGCACCATATTTGAATTAAAAGTTGTAGAAAGATAGATTACATTATAGTATTCAAGTGCAAAAAGGTAAAATTCATTTTAAGGATTATTTGCACATTAAATAGGAGTTGGATATTTTTAAAAGAAATAAAATTATCATCTACCTATTTTCTATATAGAAAGCAAGAAAACTATATCCTACAATATTGATTGTAGTGAAAAATTATAGAATATTCATTAAGGGTAAATTACAAATTACTCTTAAAATTTGCAGAGATTATTAAGTGCATCTGAAATTATTTTGAGAGTTCATTTATTGGAGCAATAAGGTGAGATTATTGTTACCATTAAAAGTGCATTGGCACTATACTAGTTTATCTCTAGCTAGTTACTCTTAAAAGGGTTAGTTTATGTTTATTGATTAAATATCAAGGACACAAAAACCAGCAGATTATCAAAGTATCTAGAGACACTATTTGTTGCATAGGACCTGTAACATTTTGTGGTCCAAAGAAGCCACAAAAATCATATCATATTCCTCCAAGGAGTGGAGAAGAAATCCACCATCAAAACAGCAATAGAAGCTTCAAATCGAGACTTGGAGAGTCTCAGATTTAAAGTGCACTTAGGGTTTCATTAAAAGAATAAGTACAAAATTTTCTACTTCAAAAAGGTGCATATTATATTAAAAATTATTAGCTTGCTTTTACTCTTACTAAATTATCCAAGCAAAAGGAATTATGATGCACCTTGTCGGAGACATAACTTGTGAACCGTAAGCCTATTTGCCTTGAAATTTAACAGGTGGTTTCATGTGCATGTTCTACCTTAGGCTCATCTTTGATGTACCTGACCCTCCAAAAATCATGTTTTCGGGACCTAACTCCAACATCTAGTGTCCCAAAATTAGCTTTTAGAATAGGTTCCTAGGTTTTTTGGATTTTTTTGGCTGTTAGAAGTTTATTATCTTTTGTTATACCATAAGTTGAGACTTAATATTTTAAATTAAGGTTCATTATTGTAAGAGGGATGTGTGCACCAAATTTGGGTGTAATCCGACTTATTTCTTTTTTTAGCAATTTTTAGGAAAAAGATCTATTTTTAGCAATTTTTAGAAAAAAACATTTTTAGGGTTTCTTTGGTTTTCGGTTGCTATATGATGGATTGTAATATTTTGTAGAAGGGGTGTGAATTTAGGAATGAGAACAATATCAATTGGCAGTTTTCTTCCATTATTGCATTTGTGTTATGTGATTGGAGTCCATTTTGTTGGTCTCCTATAGTTGAGTTTACACCATTTGGTATCAGAGCGGGTGTGATCTCGCTAGTGAAGGAAAGATGCCATCTATAAGATATGCCCAGATGAATAGGTAGATTGAGGATATAAATGTAGAAATAGCATGGCTGACTGGTGTGATTGATCACATGGGAGAGAGACGTCCCAGGGCACATGCAGATTAAGTATTTGATGATGAAAATATGCCTGAGGAATGTGGATCTAAGGTCCACACAGAAGTAGAACTAGAGGGCCCAGAGGAAGAAGAGCACGATTTTGAAAATTGACTGATACGAGCTCTAGAGGTGCTTAAGGGGAATCGATATGGGATTAATATCGAGGTTCCTGAGTATGTTGGTGGGTTGAAACTAGAGGAGTTGATCGATTGGATCAATAGCCTAGAAAAATATTTTGAATGGAGTAATCTTGCTGAAGAGAAGAAGGTTAAGCTCACATGCACAAAGTTGAAGGGACATGCATTGATTTGGTGGGATCATTTACAGACTACACGACAGAGGAATGGAAAGGAAAAGATCAAGGATTGGACAAAGATGAAGAAGTTACAAGAAAAATTTATACATGTAGACTACTCCCAAACCCTATTTCATAGATTTCAAAATCTTTGACAGAAGGATCAAAGCATTGAGGACTATACTAATGAATTCTACAAGCTATCCATTCAAGTGGAGCATAATGAGATGGAGGACCAAAAGGCTTCCAGGTATTTAAATGGCCTAATTTTTGTTGTTCAAGATGAGATGAGCATGCATCGCACTCTTACAGTGGATGATGCGTATCAAATGGCCCTCAAGGCAGAGGAGAAATTGAAAAGGATTAATAGAATAGGTAGGAAGGGATTCACACCCTCTTCAGTTCAGGGTTGAATTGGATCTAATTTTCTCAAGGGAGAATCCTCAATACCTGGTAAACAAGAAGAAGATGGACAGAATCTAAGAGGAAGAGGATACCAACAAAGTAGAGGTTACGATGGTGGACAAAATGGGAATGATCCTAGGAGGTCGTATACCTGTTATGGATGTGGTGAGGAGGGGCACATAGCATTTGAGTGTCCCCAATGTGATTTCCAAGAAATGGGTCAAGGAGGACAAGTAAGGGTCAATCTAGTTGAGATGGAAGAGCAGGATGAAGATGAAGTTGTTGCTGACATGGGGGAAGCACTTATGATAAGGACATTGATTTCTCCTAAGAAAGAGATGGTGCAGAGAAAAGCAAAGGGGCAGACCATATATGGTGAATATTCTTGGCTACGAATGAACATATTTCAAACAAGGTGTACATCCAGATGGAAGGTATGTAACATTGTCATTGATGGTGGTAGTTGTGAGAATATGGTGTCAAATGTCATGGTTGATAAAATGCACCTGAAATGTGAAAAACATCCTTATCCATATCGCATCTCATGGGTTAAGAAGGGGAATGAGGTAACAATAGATCAGAGGTGTCTAATTAAATTTTCAATTGGGAGCACTTACAAGGATGAAGTGTGTGTGATGTGATCTTGATGGATGCATGTCACATTCTATTGGGAAGACCTTGGCAATACGATAGGGATACTAACCATAATGGTAGAAAGAATACTTATACATTCTGGAAGGATGGTGTAAAGGTAGTTCTTGTACCTCTGAAGGAGGATGGGCCAAGTGAGAGCTTGTTAACGATGAAGGAGTTTCTTGTAGAGATCAGGGACGCTAGCTTCTGTTATGTCTTAATAGCTAGGAAGCTAGAAATAGAGGAAGTGGTTATACCTACAGTAGCAGCTAAGTTGCTAAGTGAATATAAAGATATCACACCAAAGGAGTTACCAAATGGGCTACCACCAAAAAGGGATATCCAGCATCACATGGATTTGATTCCAAGATCAGCGCTCCCAAATCAGGCAGCTTATCAGTTGAACCTGACATGGAATGCAAAGTTGATTAGGCAAGTGACAGAGTTGATAAAGAAGGGATTAGTTAGGGAGAGTATGAGTCCATGTGCAACTCCAGCATTGCTAACCCCAAAGAAATATGGTGACTGGTGAATGTGTGTAGACAATATATCCATAAACAAAATCACAATAAAGTATCGATATCCTATGTCGAGAGTGGATGACATGATGGATGGATTGGCTAGAGCTAAATACTTCAGTAAAATTGATCTATAGAGTGGCTACTACCAGATCATAATTTGAGAAGGGGATGAATGGAAGACAGCTTTTAAGACAAAATATGGATTTTACGAGTGGATGGTGATGTCATTTGGGTTGTCTAATGCACCCAGTACATTTATGTGGTTGATGAACAGAGTACTACAAGAATATAATGGTAAGTTTGTGGTTGTGTATTTTGATGATATTTTTATTTATAGTAAAAGTGAAGAAGACCATTTGTTACACCTAAAATTAGTGTTAGACATGCTCAGGAAGGAGAAATTGTATGTCAACCTAAAGAAATGTAGATTTCTTCAAGATATTTTAGTGTTTTTGGGATTTGTAATCTCAAGAGATGGCATGAGGATGGATGATGAGAAAGTGAAGGCAATTCTGGAATGGCCTCTTCCACGATCTATAACATACGTAAGGAGCTTTCATGGACTAGCTACCTTTTACAGTAAGTTCATCAAGAACTTCAGTAGTATAGTTGCCCCTATAACTGAGTGCACGAAGGGGAAAGAGTTTGTATGGACTACGACAACAACAGAGAGTTTTAAACTCTTAACGAAGGTGTTGGAAGCCCCTGTTCTAGTGTTACCATATTTTAGTAAGGTGTTTGAGGTTGATTGTGATGCCTCATTTGTTTGAATTGGTGGTGTATTAAGTCAAGAGGGCCGACCTATAGCATTTTTTATTGAGAAGTTGAATGATGCAAGGAATAATTATTCTACATATGATGTGGAATTTTATGTAATTGTGCAAGCATTGCAACATTGGAGGAACTACTTAATATCAAAGGGGTTTGTGTTTTTTACTGATCATGAAGCATTGAGGTATGTCAATTCTCAGAAAATGTTAAATAGCAGGCATGCCAAATGGGTTTCATTTTTGCAACAATATACATTTTTCCTGAAACACAAGTCAGGAAAATAGAATAAGGTTGCTGATGCATTGAGTAGGAGAGTCTTGTTGTTTACCACTATGGAGAATGAAGTGGTAGAATTTGAGGGGATTAAAGATCTATATGAATATGATGCAGATTTTGTGAATATTGTGCAATAGTGTAAAAGTGCAGTAGGGGGCGAGTCCCGTACCATTTTTGAAGAGTATTTTTGAAGAGTATTAAGGGTAATTGATTATGCATTCCCAATGTCTCTATGAGAGAGAACATCTTGATGGAATTACATAGTGGGGGTTTGGTTGGTCATTTTGGAGTAGCCAAAACTACCACTCTTGTAGAGGAGAAGTACTATTGGCCAAAAATGAAGAGAGATATAATCAAGTTTATCTCTAGATGTAGATTATGTCAAATGGCTAAGGGCCATGCACAAAATACAGGGTTGTGTATGCCACTTCCAGTTCCTATAGGACCATGGACTGATTTGAGTATGGATTTCGTGTTGGGGTTGCCCAAGACAGAGGGGTAAGGATTTAATTTTTGTTATGGTAGACATATTTTCTAAAATGGTGCATTTTATTTCTTGTCAAAAAACTAATGATGCAACTAGGACTGTAGTCTTATTCCTTGATGAGATTGTGCAGTTGCATGGTGTTACAAAGACTATTACTTTTGATCGGGATACTAAGTTCTTGAGTCACTTTTGGAGGACGTTGTGGAAAATTTTGAATATCAGGTTGCAGATCAGTAGTGCTTACCACCCACAGATCGATGGGCAAATAAAGGTAGTGAACAGAAGCTTGGGAAACCTCTTACAATGCATAGTTGAAGAAAAACCAAAACAATGGTATTTAGCCTTGTCGCAAGTTGAATTTACATACAACAATTCAGTGAACAAGTCAATAGGTAAATCTCCTTTTCAAATTATTTATGGTCAAAATCCTAGAGGTGTATTAGATTTGGTTGAGTTACCAATTGGGGAACAAGTTAGTGATGATGCAAAATCATTTGCTGAGCATATCCAGAAAGTGCAAGAGTTAGTGAGGGAAAAATTGTAGAGTAGTAATGCTCACTATAAAGAGTCTGTTGATGCACACAGAAGGGTGAAAGTGTTTGAAGAGGGTGATATGGTCATGGTTAATCTTAGAAAAGAAATATTTCCTAAGGGGACATATAACAAATTGAAACTTAAGAAAATTGGGCCATGTAGGATTTTGAAGAAGATCAATGATAATGCCTATAAAATGGAGTTTCCTGATGAATTTGATATTTCATCCATTTTTAATGTTTTTGATTTATTTTAGTATCCTGGTACTTTCGAGGATAGTGAATTACAGGAGACAGTAAATTGGGCACGACAGATGCCTAAGAAGAAAAAAGATAGAGTTGCACAGGTGCTCGATAAGAAGGTGATCACCACCAGACATGGGAGCTACAACAAATTCCTGGTTCAATGGGAAGGATTACAAAAGTTAGATAACACTTGGGTTTCAGAGTCAGAGCTAAAGAAAATTGATAACCAGAAGCTATAGGATTTGAATTTAGCTGAACTCGTAGGAGCTAAGTTCTTTTTCACCAGAGGATAATGATGCACCTTATCGGTGCCATAACTTGTGAACCATATTTACCTTGAAATTTAATAGGTGGTTCTATGTGCATGTTCTGCGACCCTCCAAAAATCATGTTTTCAAGACCTAACTCCGACATCTAGTGTCCCAAAATTAGCTTTTAGAATAGGTTCTCGAGTTTTTTGGGTTTTTTTGGCTGTTAGAAGTTTATTATCTTTTGTTATACCATAATTTGAGACCTAATATTTTAAATTAAGGTTAATTATTTTAATAGGGATGTGTGCACCAAATTTGGGCGCAATCCGACTCATTTCTATTTTTAGCAATTTTTAGGAAAAAGATCTATTTTTAGCAATTTTTAGAAAAAAGACATTTTTAGGGTTTCTTTAGGGTTTCTTTGGTTTTCGGTTGCTATATGATGGATTGTAATATTTTGTAGAAGGGGTGTGAATTCAAGAATGAGAATAATATCAATTGGCAGTTTTCTTCCATTATTGCATTTGTGTTATGTGATTGGAGTCCATTTTGTTGGTCTCTTGTAGTTGAGTTTACACCAAATTACTAAAGGTAAGGATCTGCCTCATCAAAATGAAAAGGAGCATTTTAGAAAGAGATATTTTACCCATCATATTGGTGCAAAATCTATCTAATACAAGCACCATTCTTTTTCATTCAATAAGGACAAAAGGTCTTGTAATACAAGAAAGAGAACGGTCATCATCTGAGCAGGTATAAGGGTAGGTTTCAAGCAAGAAATAAAATCGTTAAGGAGCACATATTTCTCAATATTTAAGGTGTCAAAATACACCATTGCTCCACGTCAAAGCATCCAAAAGTAAGCATTCACCTACAATATCAAATCCCACATAAATACATTATCAATCTACATCTACATGGACAAAAAGGATAGCATAAAGCTCCATATTAAAGGGTGATCATCTACATAAAAAGGCATCAAAATATACTTTTATCAACATGGAACAAAACTATTACAAAGGACTATCTACATTATAAATGAGCACAAAAATTAGCACATTGAAAGCATAGATAATAAGGGAAAAAGGTGCTACATCCGAGGTCTCAAAATTGGAGAAGAACATCCACCAAAAGAAGCACCAAGATTAGTTACAAAACCGCCATTCGGAGCTCCATAGAACCAAGGAGCATCATAGCTAGCGCCATCCAACTTCCTCATCAAAATTCTTGTAAAAGAAAAAGATTGCTTGTTGTCTAATAAAATAAGCAAGCCAAGAAATAAGCATATGAAAGGGCAATAGGAGTTATAACATTCTTTCTAGAGTGTTATAGTAAAGTTCTACATGCAATTACCTTGAGTTCCACTTGGCACAAACATTCTAAGGTTCCATCCCAACTCTTAACACTCAAGAAATTTCAAGAACCTAATCAAGAGGAGTTACAAGGAATATTGAGGAGGTTATGTATGTTATCTTTGCATGAGAGTTGAAATAATTCCAATTTACAACTCTCATTCACCACTTGTCTAAAAGGAGGAAAATTCCATTCTATTTATAAATGCCCATCTTGGAGAAAGCATCAAAACAAAGTCAAAGTAAAGTTGAGCATTGAAGGTTGAGTTCATAGCAGCATCAAAATTTGAGCTCGTGGTAGAATTACATAGCAGCATCGGCATCATAGTAGTAGAAAAAAGAGAGCATTGAATACTCCTAGTCAAATTGGTCAAACGTGAAGCATACTTTGTCCAAGCAGTGTCATCAAAGAAACTAGCCACCATATGAGTTAAAGAGAAGCTAAATCTTGCTCCCATATGTTGGAGATAATGATCAAAAGAGCACTAAAGAGTGCTATCATCTATGTCTAAGAATCAGCACCAAATACCTAGAGGTTTGGGGCATCATAAAGGTAATACTATATCTTATTCCAATTTGCTTTCATTAATAGGGAGATATAAGAGATAATATAAGGTTGAAAAATTAAGATAAATCAACCATATTTGAAAGGAATATTAAAAGGGATATATATATTAATAGCCTAATATTTGCAATCTAAAGCATTGGAGAAATAAGGATTTATACCTAGATAGATTAATTATCTAACATTGTAAATATCATTGTTTTATAATTCCATATTAGTGAGTTATAAGGAATATTACACCAAAATAGGTAGTTGGAATTTAGAAACATTAAATATCATATTATCAAAGGATATAAAAGAAGGTTCTATAAGAAAAATCAAGAGTTGGAAACTAATTACTATTCTTGTCTTAAACTTACATTAAAGGGAAAAAATAATTCCAACAAATAGAACCTCATTAAACTAGAAAATGCTTAAGTTCAATAGGAGAAATAAGGTGTAAAAGAAGTTGATATTTTCTATTCAAAAAACTTTACAAAATCAACTCAAAATTGAACTATTATTCTCAAAAGCTCATTATCAATCATTAAGGATATCCAAAATTACTAGGGAGACATAAGGTATTTTATAAAACTTGATAATAATAGCATTCATTCAAAATTTATCAAGTACTCAATCCATTTGGAATCATAAGGTGCCTAAAAATCTTACAGGGATTTTATTAAATCACATCTCTTAACTAGGGAGTCATAAGGAAGCCTACAAAACCTAAGCTAAAAAGGTTTTATCAAATCAAGCTCATACACTCTAAAAGTAAGGAGTTATAAGGTAGACTACTACAAAGGTTCTATTATACCTCAATGGAAATAAGAACACATTTTCTCATGAAAAAATAAGAACAAGGCACACACACTACATCATGCCACAAATGCAAAAATAATCCAAACATGGAAAATTCAACAAAGCAAAAAAATCATTTTCAAACTAATGGTTTGACTGTCTTGAAATTACTAATGGTTACAGACTAAGAATTGCAGATAGTCAAACTTATCCTATACATGGATATGGATGTGTAACACCAAGTAAATCATTTCCAAACTTTCTACTACAAAAAGTATTATATGTTCCTGAATTAGCATTTAATCTCATTTCAGTAAGCAAGTTAGTAGAAAGCAATTGGATAGTCAATTTTAGATATTTGAATGAGATCAATACATGCCTTATCATGAACCAAGGTGAGATATAAGCAACATGACAAATCGATGGAAATATATATATCCTATATTCAATGGAAATATCACAAGACATTGTTGTATTTTAAAATGATACTAACTCATTTCCTGGGGAACAGGTTGAAGAAAATGAAAAACCAGTACACTATAATGGTAAGCATAGAAGGACCAAAATCAAAAATATGAGATGCCAAAAACATTATGCTCTACTCAATCAACTGCAATCTGAAGAAGCAATAGAACCAAATGAAGATACACACAAAGAAGAAAACAAAGGAGGATGGATAGAAGAAGAAGATGGTTCAGATAAAGGAGGACTCCAGAGCAAAAGTCAATTGATGAAATAACCTGATCAAATCAAATACCATTCTCAAGAAGAAGATCCATATTGAAGATTTAAATCTTCAATATCCAAATAATGTAATACAGGGAGTTGTTAGAGTTAGATTATATTACATAATTTGGGTCATGTAAATGTACCACCTTAGGTACATAGTTAGAGTAGGAGATTACTTTAGGGGGAAGTTGGCTAGTTACTTCAAGCAATTTAATAAATGCACAAGTGGAAATGTGCAAGTTGTAATGTGCAAGGTGTCCCCTTGTACAGATAGGTAGAGTGTTGGCCAAGGAATCTATCTTCCTATATAAAGGGCCTCATAGATCAAGTATCAAGTTCTTATCTAGTGTAGTGTAGTAGATAGTGGTGCTCTTGAATGGAGCACAATGTAGCTCTTTAGCTCATAGTAATGGAGTGACCATTTCCTCCATACTGCATTGTAATTTCATCATTTTTATTTATAGTATATTTTAGTCATATTGCATACTCACTTTCTTTCATATTTATTACATCTTATTAGGACCTATGTTAGATATCTTCCATTGCATATATCCTCAAAAGATGACAACCAAGAAATATCAAAAATATTCAAAGGGTCCTGTTGGCATTTTTGCCACATTGATTCTCATTGATTAATGCATTAGTGTATTGTTGGAAATCTGATCTTTGACTTCAGCTTTGATGCAGCTTGGGCGAAAAAAGGAGAAAAATTGAGCAAAAAATGGTTAAGTCAAAAAACTGCAGCGATGCGCTGACATGTTGCAGAATCGCGGTCAACGCAGTCAACGCAGGCAGGTTGGGCGGAACCGTCGCGATATCCCGACGTGTTTCGGAATCGCGGGTCGGTGGGCGACGAAGGCATTAAGTCAAAATTTGCAGCGCGTCACTGACATGTCAGCGAATCACGACGGAAAATAGCGATTGGTGCGGAGAGAAGGAACATGTAGCGAAATCGCTACATGTTCCATTTTCGCGGGGCAGAGCGCAGGGAGGAGCAAGGAGAAGAAGAGGAAGCCGGAGACGTAGCGAAATCGCTACATGTGCCTTTTTCGCGAGTCAAAGATGGTCAACGCGTACGGCATTATAAGATGTCGCGATTTCGCGACCCGTCGTGATTTCGCGACCCGTCACGTTTTCGCGACCTGCAACTGTTTTCCCGCCAAGTGCAGTATGAACGGCCGAGGAGGTATTTTTGGGTTTCGACGATTTAATGCTGACCCGAATTTAATAATTTGTGGATTTCCAATGCGGTTAAGGTCGAAGAGTGCCCAGGCCACCAAAATTAAAGGGTTTATTGGTTCGAAGTTGCTGTTCGTGGATTAATTCAACGGTTTTTCATGCACATATTCAAAGAATCGAATTTAATGAAGGGCCGCGAGCGTTTCATGGCATTTAATTTTTATTTCTTCGAGAGTGCGATTAAGGGGATCATGTTCCTCGTTTCCTTCGCATAATTGTAGATCTCAAGAAGGTCGGTTTAAAATATTTAATGCTGCAAAGAGGACGGACCTCTATAAAAACCAATGTAATTCGCATTTCGAAAGGTTGGAAGTTTTGCTAAAAATTGGAAGTGCATTTGCAAGAATAAATTATTGGCTTCGGATTTTTCAAGCAGTTGTTTGGGTGATTGTCTTTTCTGTTCATTGCATTTCTAATCGAATTTATATTCCTTGAGTCTCTGTTACATTCAAATTCTGCATATTGGATTTGAATCTTGCTTGTAAGGATATGATTCTTGGAGTGTAATCTTGGAGAGATTTTCTGCATACAGTTGTGTGGGAGTGGAGTCATTATATTCTGTTGCTTGTTGTTGCCGCACTTTAAGTTTTCTATTGTTGTTCTTCCGATCCCATAACTCCGGCCTGTGGCCATATTTCATTTCTTTCTGCAACTTTTAATTTCTTTCCAGCAACCCTTATCTTCAAACCCAAATTTAGATTAGTAGAGGGAACCAGCCCACTCGGAGATTGGTCCGGGAGCCATTTCTTGCTTCCGACCTTTCAATGTTGGCCGGGTCTAGGGTGCAATTATAAAATCCTTTCTCGTGGCAGATTTTGGACCAACGTTTTTGGCACGCCGGTGGGACAGACTTTTTGTCTCGAAGAATCATAGCAAAGAAACATCAAGGGAAGACTCTTTGTCTCACAAAAATCCACATTTGTTTTAACACCCGGAGGTCTCAAGATTTGATGAGTTGTCTTGGCCTCATAGCGGAGATTTGTAAGTTCATCTGGCGACTTTGCTGAGTTGAAGATCCGGATTTTTGATCGTGGACGCCTGCCTGTTATTTGGTGACTTTGCTGAACTCAGAAATACTTCATGATCACAAGATCACAGTCAAAGAAATTTGGCGATCTTGTTCAGTTTTTTGAGCTTGATAGTTCGAGAAGTGGTGAGCATTCTAGATTAGTTTCCTCGTCCCTTCCATCTTCTGTTGTACAAATATCCAGTATTGTTGCTAGTGTTGCACCCCTACAAGTTCCACCAATGGCACAATTTCCTCCACCCGAAAAATTCTTGGCATGGAACAAGCACTGGAGCCTTGAATCTAGCAGGCTCGGAATCCGAGTACCACGAGCTGCATCGAAGGCTTTGCCCACTTACGATGGTACTGGTAAAACAGCCTATGAGCACATAAATGATGTGGCTTCTCTGGCTGCTATTCATGACATTACTGATGAAGATGTAATGATCAAATTGTTAGTGTGTTCTTTGAGAGGTAAACTGCTGTTTTGGTACAGAACTCTGCCTCCCGGCACCATAACATCATGGGATCAATTTGGTGATTTTTTGGTGAAACATTTTCATGAACAGGCTGACCCTTTCTCATTGTTAAATCAGTTTACTGTCATACAGAGACATCCACAAGAAGAGATACCTGATTTTAATGTCCGGTTTACCAGAACTTGGCAAAGGATTCCTGATGGTATTCGGCCTGCTGATGAATTAGCTGCGATGTACTACCTCAGAGCATTTCACTCAGATATCGGCTGGGCGGTTCGGCAGTCTAATGTGGTGACGTTTCCAAAAATCTTTGAACAAGCAATTAAAGCAAAAGCTGATCTGGTTGCTGTAGGAAGACTGCCTCCAAAGGTAACTATGCCTCTTATTCCAGATTTGCCTCAATATTTATATGGTTCACAACCACACCCCATGCCAGCTATGTATCCTACACCATCATGGAGTTCTAAAGCGCCTCAGGTTGCAACTGTTCCAGCTCCTCAATTGCCTGCTTTAACTCCTTTACCGCTCCCTGCACCCAGCATTCAACCATCTCCCTTTTCCACTGCATTTCCAACTTTGCCAGCACCACCAGCTCTTTTGCCCTTACCAGCACTTCCTGCACCTGCAAACCCTGATCCATATACAGCATTATTGCAAGAGGTTAAGTCTGCAAATTCTGCCATTAGAGCCATGGGAAACAAGATCACACTCATTGAGAGGAAGCAGGCTGAGAGAGATTTCCAACCAAGGAGATTTCAACCTCCTCAAATTACTAGAGATCAAGCTGCCTCCACAAGCAAAGCACCTGAAAAGGGCTTAGCTGTTCTAGCAAATGAAGATGCAGCCCATGCAGATGGAGTATATTGGTGCTCGACTTGTAATGATCCTCACGGAGAGGATACATGTATGGTTCACTTAAATTATGTGCAGACCTTGGCGGCCAGCACCTCAGGTGACCATGTTAATATGATCTCAGAAGCTGGTTATAATTTGATGACTGCAGTGGAAGATCAAGTTTCAGTTCTAACAAGGACTGGAAAGAAGCCTATGAATGTTGATCCTGCTGACTTAGAGCCGTTAAGAGTACCGGCTGAAGTGAAAAGGCCAGTGAAAGCTCCTGTGCTAGCTCCAAAGCCTTTGCCCAAAGATCCAACTTTTAACAGAGTTCAAGAAAAGGCAGCAGTTGCACCAGTAAGGTCAGAAGCAGAGGAGCAGGCACGTGAAAAATTGAAGTATCCATCACTGACCAAGAGGTTGAGAGTGGAAGCTACACAACAGTACAGGACCAGATTTGAGCAACCTGCTGAGATGAAAAATTCTGTTGCAGTTTCATACAACATTGTTGATGATCTTAAAAAGACTCCTGCTAAGGTAAGCCTTTATGACGCTTTGCAATTACCTGGTCAAGTAGATTTATTACAAGAGTCATTGAAATCTGTGAAGGAGAGTGAAATAGGGCCTACCCAGACCGTCTATGCCCAAACTTTAACCACCTCTGTTACTGGCAAGAACAGACCTCCTCCTTTTTACTTGTCATTGCAAATAGAAGGTTGGGTTGTACACAATTGTATGATTGATTCTGGAGCTGCAACCACTGTCATGCCCAAGGGAGTCTGTGAAGCTATGGGAATGGAGTATACCCGGAGTAGTCCCGGAGTTCTGCAATTGGATGGTACGCCTGTAAAAATAGTAGGTGTCATTAAGGATGTACCCATTGTCCTGCATACAATGCCCCAAATCACTGTGATTCAAGAAATAGTTGTAGTAGATTTAGAGCCCTATTTTAGCATGTGTTTATCCAGGGAATTTACCGCAAAATTAGGGGGTTATCTGGCATTGGATTATTCTCATCTGGAAATTCCTTTTAAGAATAGACGTCTCAGAATACAGAATGAAAAGCCTTCCCCTTTTCACATTGAGAAGTTGGAAGATGTTGGAAAAGACATGCAGTCAGTCCATATGCTCACTGAAGAGTCTGAAGATGCTGTGTTAATGAGTGAAGTTTTAAACAATCTTCAGTTGGAAGACCAGTTTTCAATGCTTAACTTCAATGCCATGATGGAGACAGAGATTGGCTGCTATGCCATTCGAAAACCTGAGACTAAGACAAAGCAGAAATTGTCTAACCCAGTTGATCAGACTGAGGTTACAGATCAGTTATGGCAACTGTATTTCGATGGAGCTAGATGCAGGAATGGTGCCGGAGCAGGTATTGTGTTAATTTCTCCTTCTGGTGTACAGAGAACTTATTCATATCGGCTTACATGGAGTTGTACTAATAATGCTACTGAATATGAAGCATTGTGCTTGGGTCTGAAGAAAGCAAAGAAGTTAGGAATAGAACAGCTCAATATTTTTGGTGATTCCGAGCTTATTGTAAATCAGGTCACAAATAGATGCATCTCAAAGCAGCATTATCTGAAAGCATATCGTAATCAGGTTTGGGATTTGTTTGAACTTTTCATTGCGCTTAATATTCAAGTTGTTTCCAGAGAGATGAATAAACATGCTGACTTATTAGCATCTCTTGGAGCGAACTTTTCTCCTGCTAATCAAGTTGTGAACAAGCCCAAGACAGTGAGAATGGTATACAGACCCAGTGTGCCAGATAAGGAAAATTTTTGGCAGGTCTTTGAAACCGATGAGCAGATTGTGAATTTCTTGATACATGAAGCTGCAGCTGTTGAAGGCAGAACTTTGGAAGATGAGGAAGCCGAAGGTCTTATTCAATTAAGGAATAACCATATTCCAAAGGGTCTAATAACTCTGGAGAGCTTGTTTGACCAACATGATCATTCCAGAAAGCCTCGAATGGAGATTGATAGAAAGGAATTCATGGAGTTAGAGCTTCAGCCTGACAAAGTGATTAAGGTTGGCACTGACTCAACCCCAGAAGAACTGCAAAAAATCAGGCAGCTCTGTAAAGAGTTTTATGATATTATAGCTTGGAGCTATAAAGACTTGAAGGGTTATAACAAGCAGATTATACAGCATACAATTGAACTGGAAGAAGGAGTTAGGCCTTTTCGGTAGAAGCAGAGACCTGTAAACCCAAATATTGAGGCATTGATGAAGGCTGAACTCGTTAAAATGCTGCAAGCTAAGATCATCTATCCGATCAAGCACTCCACATGGGTCGCCAATTTGGTCCCCATCCGTAAGAAGAATGGAGATATTAGATTGTGCGTTGATTTCAAGAATTTGAACCGTGCTTCATTAAAGGATCATTATCCTTTGCCGAGAATAGATCAAATATTGCATGTTGTGGCTGGTGCACAGCGTTTTTCTTTCTTTGGATGGATTTTACGGGTATAACCAGATCTGGGTAAAAGATGAAGATCAGTTTAAGACAGCATTCACCATGAAGTGGGGTACTTTTGCATATCAGCGAATGCCCTTTGGGCTGTCAAATGCTGGAGCTACCTTCCAAAGAGCTATGGACATTGCTTTCAAGGATTTGTTGAACAAGATCATTGTAATATACCTTGACGACATGACAGTATTTTCACATAGAAGAGAAGACCATTGTTCTCACCTGAGGCTGATTTTTGAGAAATGCAGAGAATTCGGAATCTCCATTAATCCAAAGAAGTCTGTGTTTGCTGTAAAAGAGGGTAAGCTTCTGGGTCATGTGATTTCTGAAGATGGATTAGCAATTGATCCAGCCCGTGTTGAAGCCTTGAAGAAATTGTCACTCCCTGCAAACAAGAAGGAACTTCAATCTTTCTTTGGACAGATAAATTTCATTAGAAAATTCATTGCTGATTTTGCTCAGGTTGTTAAACCAATGACTGAATTGTTGAAGAAAGATGCAGTTTTCCAATGGACGACTCAAAGAAAGGAAGCATTTCAGGAGATCAAGGAAAGAATAGTGCAGGCCCCTGTCCTGATTAATCTTGACTACTCCAAGGATTTCATCTTATATGCAGTTGGAGAAGATGACAGGTTATCTCTGCAGTTTTGACGCAAAAGGGAGATGATGGGAATGAAAGGCCCATCGCTTTTCTGAGCCAAGTCATTTTACCTCACGAAGCAAAGTACAATTTTATTGAGAAACAGGTATATGTTGTGATGAAATCCCTGAAGAAATTCAAACATTTTATTTCCCAGAGCAGGACATTTGTTTATGTGCTTCACCAAGACGTGAGAAATTTCATTCTTCAAGGAGAATTGGGTGATAAACATGTTTGCTGGGTCACCAAGATCCAGGAATTTGATGTAGAAATTCACCCAGCTAAATTAGTGCATGGTAAAGCTCTGTGCCAGCAGTTAGCAAAGATAGCAGCATTTGATGTATGCGAAGATCAGGGAGAAGCTCTTGCTGGTAATAACAATTTAATGAATTTCTTAATTATGGAAAAAGATTGGACAGAGGACCTGATTGATTATTTCACAACTGGAAAATGTCCATCACAATTGACTGCTTCTCAGAGGAGGAGATTTCGGTTGCAAGCTCTGCGGTATGTTTTGTTTTCAGATGGTTTATTTTTTAAAAATATTGATGGTGTTCTTTTGAAGTGTGTTAAACAAGCAGACAAGGATAGGATCTTGGAAGAGTTCCATTCCGGTCTATCAGGAGGACATTTTGCAGGAAGACCGATGGCCTTGAAAATCATTCGAGCTGGTTACTACTGGCCGACCCTGTTCTCAGATTCTTTCAAGATTGCACAAGCCTGTGATAAGTGTCAAAGATATGCAGGGAGAGTAAGGAATGCAGCTCTGCCTTTGCATCTAGTTCAGGTTGAAGCACCCTTTCAGCAATGGGGGTTAGATTTTATTGGAATAATTGATCCTAATTCCTCAGCTGGTCACAGATACATTTTAACAGCTACAGATTATTTCACCAGGTGGTCTGAAGCCATACCTACAAAGATGGCCAATCAATCTGTAGTGATTTCTTTCGTTGAAAGTTTAATTACACGTTTTGGTGTTCCAGACGCCATCATTACAGATAATGGGACTCCATTCATTGGAGCTGAATTGGCTGAGTTTGCTAACAAGTTTGGCATTTTCCTTAAGACATCTTCCAATTACTATCCACAGGGAAATGGCTTGGCAGAGTCAACGAACAAAAATTTGCTCAAAATTTTGAAGAGGTCATTGGGAGAGAACAAAAGATCTTGGCACTTGTTATTGAATCAGGCGTTATGGGCAGACAGGATTTCCGTTAAGAAGTCCATTAAAACCTCACCATATGCCCTAGTCTATGGCAAAGAAGCAAGGTTGCCAGTTCATCTTGAGTTGCCAGTATTACAGCAGTTGCAGTCTTTTCAAGATGATGAGACAGACCTGAGTTCCTTGGATCTGCGAATAGCACAATTGTTGGAATTAGAGGAGCATCGTTCCAAAGCATATAATGAATTTGACAAGCACATACAAGGGATTTCGAAGTGGTTTTATAAGCATTCTGCAGCCCGTCCATTCAAGACAGGAGATTTGGTGCTGAAATGGAATGAGAATAAAGCTAAACCTGGCAATCATAAGAAGTTTGATGCATTCTGGGAGGGTCCGTTCCGTATTTCCAGTACTGGTGCAGCTAATTCTTTCTATTTGGAAGAGATGGATGGTAGCCCACTTCCAATTTCAGTTAATGGCTTTCATTTGAAAGCCTACTTTTCATGACTTCGCAAGTTCAATTTGAGTTTGTATATAATATAAAAAAAAAAAAAGTGAAGAAAAAGAAAAAAAGTATGTATATATGTGTTGCCTTTTGTTGTCACCTTGGCTCTTGTTGCTTGTGGGCTGTAGGTGTTGGTTTCCCTTTTGTCTCCTCCTTTCCCAGCAGTTGGTGGCTTTCTAGCACTTTCTTCTTTTCCCCTCCCTTTTCCTTTCCTTTCCCTTCTTCATCTTCCTTCTTTTACTTCTTTTTCTTCTGCAGTTTCAGAATAAGCCACGGCTGTTGTTTCTTCTCCCCTTTTCTATTTTTCCCGTTTCTTCTTATCCCTTTCTTCTCAGTTTGTTTTTGTTTTAAAAAGCATTTATTTTCCAGCTTAGTTCATTTTCATTTCACGCTTCAAAACTTCCACTTATGTTCCATCCATTCGTTCATTCCATCTATTGCCGCTGGTAGTGTATCAACATGATGTTGTTATGTCTATCTCATCACTTGCTTACTTCCACATCACTCCATTGCAGTCATCGCTTGCGCAATCGCAGGAGCTCACTCCACCATCACATTCCATTTCTTCAGTTTATAACCGCTTCTATGCAGGTTCTTCCAGTTCTAGTTTTCCATAGCAGAAGAAGTTTTGCAGCAGTCCTCTGACATGTTTTGCGGCGGCTAGTTTACAGTTCCAATATGACTCTGTGCCCAATGGACTAAGGCCTGGATTCTTGCATACAGCGAGCTGTATACCCCGCGAGCCGCCAAGAATGTTGGCATTTTTGCCACATTGATTCTCATTGATTAATGCATTAGTGTATTGTTGGAAATATGATCTTTGACTTCAGCTTTGATGCAGCTTGGGCGAAAAAAGGAGAAAAATTGAGCAAAAAATGGTTAAGTCAAAAAACTGCAGCGACGCGCTGACATGTTGCAGAATCGCGGTCAACGCAGTCAACGCAGGCAGGTTGGGCGGAACCGTCGCGATATCGCGACGTGTTTCGAAATCGCGGGTCGATGGGCGACGAAGGCATTAAGTCAAAATTTGTAGCGCGTCGCTGACATGTCAGCGAATCGCGACGGAAAATAGCGATTGGATGCGGAGAGAAGTAACATGTAGCGAAATCGCTACATGTTCCATTTTCGCGAGCGAGCGCGAGGAGGAGCAAGCTTGCGATGAAGAAGAGGAAGCCGGAGACGTAGCGAAATCGCTACATGTGCCATTTTCGTGGGTCAACGGTGGTCAACGCGTACGGCATTATAAGATGTCGCGATTTCGTGACCCGTCGCGATTTCGCGACCCGTCGCGTTTTCGCGACCTGTAACTGTTTTCCCGCCAAGTGCAGTATGAACGGCCGAGGAGATATTTTTGGGTTTCGACGATTTAATGCTGACCCGAATTTAATAATTTGCGGATTTCCAATGCGGTTAAGGTCGAAGAGTGCCCGAGCCACCAAAATTAAAGGGTTTATTGGTTCGAAGTTGCTGTTCGTGGATTAATTCAACGATTTTTCATGCACATATTCAAAGAATCGAATTTAATGAAGGGCCGCGAGCGTTTCATGGCATTTAATTTTTATTTCTTCGAGACTGCGATTAAGGGGATCATGTTCCTCATTTCCTTCGCATAATTGTAGATCTCAAGAAGGTCGGTTTAAAATATTTAATGCTGCAAAGAGGACGGACCTCTATAAAAACCAATGTAATTCGCATTTCGAAAGGTTGGAAGTTTTGCTAAAAACTGGAAGTGCATTTGCAAGAATAAATTATTGGCTTCGGATTTTTCAAGCAGTTGTTTGGGTGATTGTCTTTTATGTTCGTTGCATTTCTAATCGAATTTATATTCCTTGAGTGCTGTTACATTCAAATTCTGCATATTGGATTTGAATCTTGCTTGTAAGGATATGATTCCTGGAGTGTAATCTTGGAGAGATTTTCTGCATACAGTTGTGTGGGAGTTGAGTCATTATATTCTGTTGCTTGCTGTTGCCGCACTTTAAGTTTTCTCGTTGTTGTTCTTCTGATCCCATAACTCCGGCTCGTGGCCATATTTCATTTCTTTACGCAACTTTTAATTTCTTTCCAAGCAACCCTTATCTTCAAACCCAAATTTAGATTAGTAAAGGGAACCAGCCCACTCTGGAGATTGGTCCGGGAGCCATTTCTTGCTTCCAGCCTTTCAATGTTGGCCGGGTCTAGGGCGCAATTGTAAAAATCCTTTCCTGTGGCAGATTCGTGACCAACAGGTCCTTCTACCCCTTCATCATAAAATTAGCCTCAATGGAGAAGGAGGTATTTTCATATTTGTGAAAAATGACAATACAAAATTGTTGCTCTGTCCTTGTTTACTTATATAATTCATTGGATTAAAGGAATTAATTTCAAAGAACTTAACAAGGGAATCAACAATCTAAAAATTTACAAGGACAAGGGCAACATCAAATAAGAAAATCTCAATAAAGGCCATATCAAGAAGGGCATATTACACAAATGTGAATCAAAACTAGATTATGAAGAAGAGTGTAAAAAAGCACATAAGGTACTCATGGCCAAGGTAGTGTCAAAACCAAGAAATGTAGCAGATAGTGTAGACACCAAAACTTAGCCACTTGTCATCCATTCCTAGTCTTCCCGCCATTTTACCCACTTATTTATATATATTTAGGCATGTTTATAAAATATATGTTTAATATTAAAATTTTAATATTATATTTTATATATATTTAATAAATATAAATATTATATATAAATAAATCCCAGCCATCCGATTTAACTTAATCCTAGTCATCCATCTACATCAATCCATGCCACACACCCGAAATTAATATCCAACCTCTGTTATGTTTTAATATGAGCCACACAATTTGTGTCACTCAAACCCTAACATAACCTAATGTGGATTATTAATAGGAGCCATTTTTATGGCTCAACCCTGAATCCCTAAAAGTCCTAAGTTTTCGATGAGTCTGAATATTCTCTAAGTCCCCGAGCATCCATGCATCCTCGCTTTCACTTTTGTTCGCTTTTGCATCCATCACTGCCCACCTCACATGAACTAGATCCGATTTTGTCACATTCCATGTAACTGCCCCAAGCACGGATGGTCGTTTCCCATTTTGGTGAGTGCCCATAGGAATTTCTCGAGCACCCATGGGTGTTTCTCATTCTATCAAGTACCCACGGGCATCTTCCTCCATTATCGAGTGCCCAAAAGTAATTTTTGTTATTTTCGAGCACCCGTAGGTATTCTAGAATATATCTCTACAACCTTGGTAGCCCTCAGGTGATGCTAGGGCATTGTCGCACTGATTACCTGCAAAAAATACCACAAATCAGAGAATAGCAAGTGTCACAAGGTAAATATTTCATTTTGGTTAATGTTTTAATATTCTTCATATTTGCATGTAGTTTCATTAGTTGATAGGGTTTTATTAATTTTTGAGGGTCTCACATAGTGGAGCCCTCACAGTTATTACTAACCCTTCGTTATTATCTTTTGTGTGTAGGTTTGGAGATACACAAGCGTTGTGTAGCTGCTTAAGCTGGAGTGGCCTAGTATTGGATAACATGAAGCCCACTCACATCTGTTGGGAGCAAGGATACATTTTGAAGACACCACCAACATTGTAGCTAGGGTTTCAGAGAACCCTAGAATTGTGTATATTTGTATCAAATAGTTCAAAGATTTTTTATTGTAACAATGGAGTTTTGAGGCTCCCCTCATTAATAAAAATCATTCATTGTGCAATATTATCTTTTTGAGTTCAATCTATATCTTGTTATTTGGTGTTGCATTTTTGTCTTCACAAATGGTGATCATGGTGGGACCCACTAAGGGTTTCTTTTTCTAATTTGCTTTGCTAATTTATTTGCTATTTTCTATCTTACTTTGCAGGATTTTCATATGTGTGAATTGAGTGTTTTTTGCTGGTTAGGGTTTCTGAGGACTTGTAGGAAGTTGCAGAAGGTGCGTGAACACCCGACGGTGCTTGAGGGCCATCCAAAAATGCCCAAGTATATTTCAAAAATATCCAAAGGTATTTTACAAATAGTTAGAGCAGAAACATAGTTTGTTCTGTAAGTCTATTATTAAAACCCTAACTTTTTTGTTTACGTATTATGGCAACCTTACATTTTTTTTAGATTTTTAAACTAAAATGAACATCACTAATTAATCTAGGAAAAACATTCATAGTAGCTTGCATTTTAGGTTTTATATTAGTCATTTGCACCCATCCACACTTTCTATTTGAAGTTTCTGGCTTTCTATTGTATTCACAAATTGAAAAATATTGCATTATGATTTCATGTGAATTGAAAAATTGCATAATTAGTTTACATTATAGGGTTAGGGATTCCTATTTTTGTAGGTCTAAGTAGGAACATTATTCAGATACCAAAATTATCCTCGTACTTGGGTGATTCCATACGGAGGAGTAGACGAACCCCCAACTATCTAGAGTGGGTCTTAAGTGGTGTACTCTACATCCTTTGGAAAAATTGGTATTCTGGGTGATTTAGACTATTGAAAGTAGTTATATTTCTAACATCTTATGTACACAATAGAAAATCAGAAATTTTAAAAAGAATCACACAGTTCACTCTTCACATTAAACAGTAGTGACTGGATTTCATCACCAGTCATTGCTTGAGATTTGGTGATGGTGGCTTTCATCTCCATCCACCAATCTCTACCCTTAGACACCTTAGATTACCCCCGAGAAAACTTTTTGGATTTCATCACCAACAAGAATCTTGTTGCCTCAGCCAATCCATAGGATTCACCCCATTTAATTCAAATTAGTACATTGAAACACATGAAATCAAAATAAAAATAAATTCACGTTAAAATGAAATAATCAATGAATGAGGTAAGACACACTTGTTGAACAAAATTAGAATTGATTGATCTCTATTTGATTTTTGTGAAGCTTCAATTCTACATTTCATTTTACTGCATAATTTGTATTTGGTTTATTTGCTTATGGTATTAACAAGAAATCAATAAAAAGCATTAAATCAAAATAATTTCATGTAAAATTCATCCACCTTCCCCATAATTTTTGTGGTAGATTCTCTAAATGTGACATAGGTATATTTATCTGCAGGTCCCTCACATTCCTTGTCACCCACAACCTTTCATATGGTTGTTCCCCAAATAGAGTCAACCTCACCAACCATTGATAACCACATTACCCCTATAGACATGGTAAAAGTAGAAGCTCTAATGAAATATGATAACTATATCTTACAGTTAGTTCCCAATTCACCTAGATAATATCCTACCTTACAACAAGAACTTGTTCATTCCTAGCCATCTAGCTTCACCCAGGTTTACATTAACCCTCTTTTTAAGGCATCAGTTGCACCTTAATCCCATTTCTCCATTCCCCAACCATCATGTGCTCCTATAACTTCATACACATCTATCTATACCAACCCTTGGTACGAAGCACAAGTCAATGCTGCTTCACATTAGCCATTTCATCTTCATCCATGCCTTCCAATGATATATGGAAATTAATTAAGAATGGGAACATTTGAATAAAATTCTTAAGAACCGGTAGACAGCTCAACAACAAGTTCAAGTGAATCCTATACCTCAGCTAATTTCCACTCAACCCATATTTGTTAGCCAAATCCCCTCTTGGGTACCACAATATTTTGTGGTTTCCATTCCAACACCTCCATATACCCATACCCATTCCATTCCCATAGCCCATACCTATTCCATTCCCATGAGTCAACCCATCCATAGTCCTCATACATCATATACTTTTCTTCATTCACAATCATTTCCTCACCAATATCATCATCATCAATTTCACTCCATGCCCCCCAATTCATCACAACACCAACAACACACTCAATCTCATCCATTCACCACATCTCAATTCACTCAACAAGAAAACCAAGGCTTACAATCATATTGTCAACACACTAAAATTTTGCAACAAATTTTAACTTGACTCACTAACATTGAGTTATAGTTGAGTCATCTTCAATTTCATCATCATCCATGTTAGCAACCACAACAATTGCAACATCTAGTTCCACAATCCACATCTTAGGTTATGATACCTGTACCACAATTTCAAAATCCAACACAATTGGATAAATGCATCAAGCATCCCACAAAGCCCAGTCAAAATTATACAATGCTTTCATAATCTTATTCAACCATTTTTAAAGGCTTTATGAAGCACAAGAGATTGTACTTTCATAAATCAAATCAAGTGATCTTAACAAACCACATGGAAAGAGTTATAAGAAGCACTTGTATTATCCCTACCATCAACAAGTGGGTCATGACATCAACAATTGCCATGTGTTTAAAGACATTGTCCAAGGTCTTATTGATCTGAAATTATTTTCCACAAACGGTCCATCCAACCCATCTAATAAGGACATTGGTACCAACTCAATCATCAAGCATACTAAGGATTCTCAGGATATCACATCCTCCCAATCACTCATGCCATCAATCATCAAGCAAATTGGGGACACTTAAGGTATCACACTTTCTCCAAAATAAAATAAAAAAATCCAAAGGTACTTAATCCCTTTGGTCACATCACCAATCAAAAAGCTCCAAAGGTATTTAATCCCTTTGGTCACATCATCAATCAAAAAGCTCCAAAGGTACCTAATCCCTTTGGTCACATCTCAATTTTCAAAAAGCTCCAAAGGTACCTAATCCCTTTGGTCACATCTCAATTTTCAAAAAGCTCCAAAGGTACTTAATCCCTTTGGTCACATCTCAATTTTCAAAAAGGCTCCAAAGGTACCTAATCCCTTTGGTCATAAGCTTACCAAGCTAGGGGGAATAGAAAAACCTGAGCCACTGAACAACATACACTTGAGAGAATTCTATGCATAATTCCTTTTATATATGTATATATACATGGCTAATACACAAAAATATTGCACTTCATTTGCATACATTAAATTCAAAAACATTACATTTCAAAACATTGCATTCGCACACATTTCATTTTGCATTTCATACATTGCATTCACATACACATTTCACATTTCATATTAGGGATCATTTATTAAGTTCAAGATTTTGAATTGGTCCAATAAATTCATGTTGCCTTAATCAGGGGCACCTTCACAACATCATCCACACAATTCCACCAAGCCAAAATTGTCATTTGCAAAGCCACATTTCCATAAAGTCCTAGGTGTTTTCGATCACTTAGCCACTCCTAGTGTTTTAAGAAACATCCAAAATACATGTCAAGTTCCTTTTAGGACCATTACACATCTACACTAAGAAAATATTGAGTTTTAGGAATTGATTCCAAAACATTCTTGAACCAAACACAATTTCACATCTTAAAAACATCTTGTGTCAAAGAGGGATAACACCATACTTGGTTTGAACCTCAAAGTGAAAAGGGTAATCCTTGCATGTCCCATCATGCAACATAGTCCACAAAAATAGTGGTTTTCACCACTATCATAGTTGCTTCTAAATTCAAAATACAGAGTAGTAAGGATAGGGTACAATTCTCATCACACTTAGGTTGAGAATCCGATTCCCCAAAGCTCTAAATATTTTACATCACACACCAGTGATTATTGGGTTGTAAGGATCATACTACATTTCTAGTCAGACGGGTAGGTAGTCATCCCCAAATCTTAATACATCAAAATAAAAATCGTGGACTATCGATTTAACCTCCATCGGAGCTATATATGCTTGATTGGCAATGGAGTACGCTCATGCGTGGCAACACATCTCTTTTAAAGAGATCTCTGACCACACATAAGGATAAGCTAACTTTTTGGTCTTCTCCATAAAAGGGCACACCCAGTTTACTCAATATGAGTTAAATAACTCACTTGCACACACACTGGATCTTGATTACCTCGAGTCATTACCATGCTCTTGATTCGGTAAATGAATTCACTACACACATAGTTGGTCCTAGAGGTATTAGGAAGTCTTAGTGAGTTTTCTTGATATCACTAGAATATTTGATTCTATACAAAATAGTCATTTTTCCATATCAACGTCCATATATTCTTCCATGTCAACATCCATGTCAGTTCATGAGTATTTCACCCCACATACCATCGAGTTTGGTGCCCCTAATTAAACAACAATGCTAAAATATGGCCAAGCAAATTCTAAACAATGAATGATCATTAGAACATTTGCATTCCATAACTTGCATTAATCATCCATAACACATTACCACTTGCATTCCACAACAAGCATTCACATAAAAAGCATAACACAAAAGTAAAAGCCATGTATATATATATATAACTTGAATATGCAAAGATTGCTAGAAAGTTCAAACAACATCACAACTTGGGGGTGTTCAAGGTATCACACCTTCCCCCTAATCAAGAAAACAAGCATCACAACTTGGGGGTGTTCAAGGTATCACACCTTCCCCCAATCAAGCAAACATCATGTTCTGGTTGCTCCACAACTAGCCCCAAATCTTGGGGACCCACCTTTAAAAATTTGGTTTTGGAGAGTCTTGTTTGTCTTGGAATGCAAATGTTTGATGTGACCTTAGCCAATAGCTCACCCTACGGATATTTGATGCCTCCATGGTTTAATAGGGTTTTCTTGTCTTTTGGGAGGAGTTTGATTTTTCTATTTGATTGAAGTCATTATCGATTGCATAGATATTTTCATTCATCCGATAAAGTTAAGCTTTGACTTGGACCTTTCTTTTTGTAGTTTGCTTGTTTTCTTAATTGTTGGGAGTTCAGGATTTTGTTCTAATCAAATATTAAAAAAAAAAAAACCTCTTTTATTTTTATTGAATATAATTGTTGGATCCAATGTCTCAATCAAATAAAAATAAAACATAAAAGTTATCTATATATTCATATTTATATAAATATAATATATAGATAAAGCAAAAAATTGTTTAATAAGAGTGTGCATAATAAAAGATGTCGAAATAAAATTTAAAATATTTTTTATGTATGTATATCTTATAGATATAAAGATTTTAATAAAAAAAAAATATAAAAAAAAAAAAAACAAAAAGGCTATAAGGACATTTTGCCATTCCTTTATCATCCCTTATAGTACGGGCATTATATTAATAAGGTTAAAAATCCGATGTCTTGATGTTTGATGCTCGCAGGTTTAGGACTACCATCGACGAATGAGTAGGCATTTGCATTGGCGAACCAAGTAGCGGTGATGTAGTGATGAACTTAAAATGGAGTAGCCTAACGATGAAGGATGTGGCAAAGAAATATTTGTCGACCATGGGATGGTCATGTTAGAACAGTGATGTTTGCAGCGTAAATCAACGGTATCGATGGCAGTCTCATGGCATTCTGCAATAAGACATGAGTTTCATGGGCGATGGAGGCGGTGGCTGATTGGGATCAAGACGCAACAAGGAAGTATCCAGGCACTGTGGATGTTTTAGAGTCCATAGTGACAAAATGAATGGCGTACAGCAAGGATGCCACTTGATGATGAGATTATCTAGCAGACGTCGAAATGGGGATACCATAAATGATAGTTTGGACAACCAAAGAGTGGGTTGATGGTGATGGACGATGCTGGGAAATATACGATATAGCTCTGACAGAAAGGATGCGATGGATGTCGAGGCGATTTTATACTAGGAAAACACAGACAGGGAATCAACAACAAACCATTAGTAGTGATTTCTATAGAGAAGGCAGTCGAATGTAGACCAAATATGGACATGAGACAGTGATAACCGACATTTTGAACGTATGGACCAAAGTAGGCAAAGCCATTGGAGTTTTCAGGGATCGTGGTGCTCAACAAACAAACACACACTCTGGCAAGTGAGCTTGGTGGTAGAGCATAGAGAGGAAGAAAGGCTGGTTTTTTGGGAAAGGAACCAGAACACTGCTGGATTTTGAATGTAAAAGTGTGAAACATTTTTTTTAATGCACAGGTTTTTCATAAATTTAGACATGGTTAGCAAGAAAGAAGAGAAAATTTTCTACATGCTTGGTTTTAACTTTTTTATTTTTCTCCTTTTCCAAATTTCGGATTTATAAATGAAGTTTAATGCATTTTTATGGTTACTTCATGAGAATGTTCGAAGTCTGAAATTTATTTCTGTACCCTAGGAGCTAGCACTTAGTTTATTTCGATTGTGCAAATGCAGACTAGGTTGCATGTAAGAGTTTCTCACATCTTCGGTTTTGCAAGATGGGGTGCTATCAAACTGATAAAGCTTTGCATATCTGCATTTTTAGCATTTAATTTATTTCAGATTTTTATTTTTCAGTTTTCCAACTTTTATTTTATGAAAAAAAAATTTAAAACTTTGAACATAAAAATAAAAATTGAAAAAAAAATAAAATGACAAAAATAATTACATGAGTGCAAAGCATGATATACAATCTATCATACACAACAGATTCGGACTCATTCCGAGGCCATTTCGATTTTATAATTATTTTTGAAAACTGTTGTTTTTAAGGGTTTTTATAATTTCGGAAATTTTATTTTTTTTTAGTTTTGGAGGTAAATCATATTTTTAAATTCTGCATTTTCATTCATAAGCGTAAGATGACCTTTCCTTTATGAAAATTCAATTTCATAAAAGGGGGGGAAATTTTTATGGCATTTCATGAGATATTATTTTCGGAGCAATAAATGCACCTTTCTTCATGAAAATTTTAATTTCATTGAAGAGGGGTAATTTACCTTTACATCAAAGGTCTTGGTTTTAAAGCATGAAATTTTTTCTTCTTAATGAAAATTAATTTCATTTAAGAGGTATAATTCATCCTAACATTATGAAGCTAATATTTTCGAGCAATAAATTGGTATCTCTTTATGAAAATTAATTTCATCAAAGAGGAACAATTTATCAATTATATCAAAGGCTTTCTTCATCTTCATGATAGAAGCTACATTTAATGGATATTTTCATCATTTTAAATTCACTTTCATAGATAGATTTAATCTTCTATTTCATGCTTTAAAGTATGATTTTAATGCAAGATAAAACTTTTTAAAATCTACTTAATCCAAAGGAAGATAAAATCAATCCTAAAACATCCAAGATAAAATGAATTAAGGCTTACATCGTGGTCATATGAGGGCCAATTCACATTTGATTTTTGTTAAGTTTTATGAACAATCATTAACATAGCATGGTAAAATGAACCAACACATGCCCCTTGTTAACAATTATTTGCAATCACTAAGGTATTCCTAGAATTAATTGATATAACTTTATTAAGATTACTAATACACGTGCAAATGCTAATATAGTAGAGACCTTGGAGAAGTTGTTTTGTTTAACTTCTTTGCAAGAGAGAGTTTTGGGATCAAAATCCTAAGGGAGAGTGTAATTTCACAATTGGGTAAAATTAGCACTCAACACATCACAACTTGAGGGCGCTCAAGGTATCACACCTTCCCCATAAATTTAACAAACAATTCAATCACACATACACATCACATCATCAACAAGTCAATTTCTAGGTTCAAAATGTTGCATCCTTTTGTCAAAGGTTGCACCCTTTGCCTTGCATTCACATCATCCACATCCATTGCTAGATTCAAAAGGTTGCATCCTTTTGTCAAAGGTTGTGCCCTTTGCCTTGCATTCATACATTGTCAAAAAACCCTTCATCTATTAGGGCAAAAATAGACTCACTTCCTTACATTTTCACAAAAAACCCTTCATTTGTTAGGGCAAAGAATAGACACATTCATCACATTTTTCACATTTAAAAAAATCCCTTCATCTATTAGGGCAAAGAACAGACACATTCATCACATTTTTCCCCATTTAAAAAACCCCTTCATTTGTTAGAGCAAATAATAGACATCTATTAGGGCAAATAAAAGACACAATTACAAGTGAACCTTGTATTTAGTGGTTTATCCTATTAACCTAGTGGTTGTAGCGACTGGTTATCCATGCAATCTGGTAGGATGGACAAATTACCATAAGGATAGTTGCATATCAAACATCCCTTCATCTATTAGGGCAAATAATAGACACATTCATTGTATTTTTCCTATTTCATAAACCCCTTCATCTATTAGGGAAAAGAACAAACACATTCATCACATTTTTCCCATTTCAAAAACCCCTTCATCTGTTATGGCAAAGAACAAACACATTCATCACATTTTTCACATTAAAAAAAAAACTTCATCTATTGTGGTAAATAATAGACACAATCACTCGTCACATTTTTCCATGTTTCAAAAAAACCCTTCATTTGTTGGAACAGACACAAGTACAAGTGAACCTTGTATTTAGTGGTTTATCCTATTAACTTGACGATTGCAACGATTGGTTATCCATGCAATTTGGTAGGATGGATAGATCACCATAAAGAAACTTGCATTATCAAAAAACCTTCATCTATTGGGGTAAATAACAGACACAATCATTATATTTTTTCACATTTATTGCATCATACACATGTCAAAAACCCTTGGCAAAAATAGATTCAGTAACTCGGAATCCATATATTCAAAAATGTAGCTTACCTCCAAAAAATCACTCCACATTACATCAATCAATATAATTCTCATCATCACGTCTTCATGTCACCAAAAAACCCATCAACAATTGCATTTACATTCAACATTTACCAAGTTCATCTACAATTTCAAGTGGACCTCGTATCTAGTGGTTTATTCTATCTCCTTGGTGATTGCAGTGATTTACGTCTATGCAATTCGATAAGATGAATAAATCACCATAAGGACACTTGGCCATATCCATCATAAAATATCCCATTGTTCAAAAACAAAATCACTTTTGGTACTTCACCTTTCGGGTGAGACTATGCCAAGACCAATTTGCTCAAAATTTATCATTGATGGCCTTGTTTGTGGGGCTTGAAACACGGATAAAATCATAACTTTCATCATTTCCTTTGCAATTACACCAGTATCCAAGGATATATGCCAGGTAAAGTGATTGAAAAACCATTTAGGAATTTCGTGTAGGAATTGCCATAATCATGAGTGGCTTCGAGGGTAAGGTTATTTTTCTTTTTGCATTTGCATTTGCATACTTACATTTCAATGATGTCATATGACACATTCTTCAACAGCATGGAATCACCCTAAACTTGGGGTAACCTCATTTGATTTTGACTTTCTTCCAATGGAATACATCTTACATGATCATGGCATATACACTTGTCAAAAACCCTTCATATGTTAGGATAAAAATAGATGCAATCAACATGCATTTCACAATAACCCCCTTCCACCGTTGGGGTATATATGGTATCACAATTTATAGCATTCATATCATCCACAATCGCACCATTCATTCATACAATCATTTGCACTCATTTATCAATTGGCTCATGAGATTCATCCATAACTCATTCGCTAATTGAGGGGGTAAGTTATGCAATCAAAATTATTTTATCTCCAAGTTCATGTCCACATCCCAACTAATTTGCATCTGCATCAAGCCAAAACAAGTGTCTCATATTTTTGCACTACATTGTGTTTCACGCAATGTGGTACAAAAAGGGGTATATGTAGACACCAAAATCTAGCCACTTATCGTCCATCCAGGTTTTCCCACCATTTCCACCCATTATTTACATATATTTATATATAATTGTTTAATATATATTTAAATATTAATATTTTATATTATATTTTTATATATATTTAATAAATATGTATATATATGTAAATAAATCCCAGCCATCCATATTGTTCTAATCCTAGCCATCCATCCGCCTTGATCCATGTCACTTGCCCAACCTTAATATCCACCCTCCGTTATGTTTTAATCTTGACCACATGATTAGTGTCGTTGAAACCATAACATACCTAAGGGAAGATTATGAATAGGAGACCTTTTGATGGCTCAACCCCTAAGTTTTTCCTAATTTTTTCCCTAAGCCCTCAGTTTTCTAAGTACCTAATATTCCTGAAGCTTCACCCTAAGTCCTTGATCTTCCAACAGTCAGAGGCTACCCATGTTTGTACAAGACTACACAAAATTCTAGACTATGTTGGGTATATCTCACTCATCTGGAGTTATATTGAGTTGAAATTTTGAGGTAAGTTCCTAATAAACCCCATAACATCTCCAAAAAAAATCAAATTAATTAGAGATATAGATATCATGGTGCAACTCTATCTTTGTACGTGAGCCTATGGTGCATCTCGTATAGCAGATCTGTAGTCTACAAACCCTCGGGCATCGCTAGGGCATCCATGCACCTATTTTCTTGCAACAACAATTCCATATCAGAGAGTGATAATTCAAATAAGGTAAATATTTCATTGGTATTTTTATTTTCAATATTCTTATATTTTCTTAGAGAATTATCTTTTCTGCAACTAGGATTAGATATTTCATTCTTTAGGGTCTCACACAATGGAGCCCTCACAGATATTTTTGACTATTTTTTGTTGTTATCTATGTGCAGGTCTAAGGATCATTCTAATTGGTAGTTGTTTAAGCTAGAGTGGTCCTACATAGGATATCAAAAGCCCACTCACCTCTGTTGGGATCAAGAATGAACCAGAAGACACCACCAACATTGTTAACTAGGGTTTTGAAGAACCCTAGTGTTTTATATTGATTTTATTTAAAACAATAAGCATTGTAAACCCCTTATTTGGGGTATATTTTATTGTAATGCAAGAAATCCACTGACGAGAATAAATTTTATTTCCTTTGTGTAAATCTTGTGTATCAATCTGCTTATCTATTTTTTTATTCATTTTATATTTGGTGTTTAATTTTTGCATCTACAAATACCTTTGCCTTGCATTTATTCCTTTTCAAAAACCCCTTTTTTTTAGGGCAAAAATATAATCATTCAATATATCATCCACATTCCTTGCATTCAACATCATCAATTTTACTCACCATTGTATTCGTCAATTTCCTTGGCATTTTTCAAGTGAACCTCATATTTAGCAGTTTATCCTATTAACTTGGAGGTTGCAGTGACTGGTTATCCATGCAATCTAGTAGGATGGAAAAATCACCATAAGGACACTTGCATTGTCAAAAACCCCTTCATCTATTAGGGCAAAAATAGACTCAATCACTTGCATTTTCATAAACCCTTCATCTTTTAGGGTAAATAATAGACACATTTATTGCATTTTCTCCATTTCATAAACCCCTTCATCTGTTAGGGCAAATAACAAACACATTCATTGCATTTTTCCCATTTCATAAAATCCCTTCATCTTTTGGGGCAAGGAATAGACACAAGTACAAGTGAATCTTGTATTTAGTGATTTATTCTAATAACCTGACAATTGTAGCGACTGGTTATCCATGCAATCTGATAGGATCGACAAATCACCATAAGGACACTTAAATTTTCATAAACCCCTCATCTATTAGGGCAAATAACAGACACATTCATCTTCATTTCTCCATTTCATAAATCCCTCCATCTATTAGGGCAAATAACAAACACATTCATCACATTTTTCCCCATTTCATACACCCCTTCATCTATTAGGGAAAATAATAGACACATTCATCGTATGTTTCTCCATTTCATAAACCCCTTCATCTATTAGGGCAAATAATAGACACATTCATCGCATTTTCCCCATTTCAAAAAACCCTTCACATGTTGGGGCAAAGAACGGACACAATCATTGCATTTTCACAATCATTGTATTTTCCCATGTTAGAAAACCCTTCATCTGTTGGGGCAAAGAATAGACACAACCATTACATTCAACATCATCAAATTCCTTGGTACTTTACAAGTGAACCTTGTATTTAGTGGTTTATATTTTTTAACCTAGCGGTTGCAGTGACTGGTTATCCATGCAATCCGGTAGGATGGGTAGATCACCATAAGGACACTTGCATTATCAAAAATATCTTCATCTATTAGGGCAAAAATAGACACGGTCATCACATTTTCCCATATCAAAAACTCCTTCACCTGTTAGGGCAAAGAAAAGACACATTCATCACTTTTTTTTCATTTCATAAACCCCTTCATATATTAGGGAAAATAATAGACACAGTCATTGCATTTTCCCCATTTCAAAAACCCCTTCATCTGTTAGGGCAAATAACAAACACATTCATCACATTTTCCCCATTTCAAAAACCCCTTCATCTATTAGGGCAAAGAACAGACACATTCATCACATTTTTCACATTTCATAAACCCCTTCATCTGTTAGGGTAAATAACATACTTATTCATAACTTTTTTTCATTTCATAAATCCCTTCATTTGTTAGGGTAAAAAAAAAACATAACCATTGCATTTTCCCCATTTCAAAAACCCCTTCATCTGTTAGGGCAAAGAACAGACACATTCATCACATTTTTTACATTTCAAAAAACCCTTCATCTATTGGGGTAAATAACACACACAATCATTCGTCGTATAAAATCCTACAACTATTGGGGAAAATAATAGACACAATCATTCATTGCATTTTTCCACATTTTAAAAAACCCTTCATCTATTGGGGTAAATAATAGACACAAGTACAAGTGAACCTTGTATTTAGTGGTTTATCCTATTAACCTAGTGGTTGCAGTGACTGGTTATCCATGCAATTTAGTAGGATGGATAGATCACCATAAGGACACTTGCATTATCAAAAACCCTTCATATGTTGGGGCAAAGAATAGACATAATCATTGTATTTTTTCACAGTTATTGCATCATACACATGTCAAAAACCTCTTTCACCTGTTGGGGAAAAAATAGATTCAATCACTTGAATCCATATATTCAAAAATGTATCTTATCCCTACCAAATCACTCCATATTGCATACACACATCTATTTCATCATATTAATAGGTTTTGTGAAGATTCCAATTGATTTGGATGCATAAATTTTGTTTGCGACCACAAATCACAAATTTGCCTAACAAGTTACAAAAACACTCCAAAACGGTCAAAATCTTCACAAAATGACCATAATCATCATTCTCATCACCAATACATCATTTTCACATCATCAACATCATTCCATATCATCATTTGCATATTTTCCAAGATCAAACAACATTCAAGTGAACCTTGTATCTAGTAGGTTTTTCTATATACTTGGTGATTGTAGCAATTTGCATCCATGCAACTCGGTAGGATGAATTACCTACCATAAGGACACTTGGTCATTTTCATCATTCCATATCTCTTTGTTTTAAATTAACAATCATATTTGGTACTTCACATTTTGAGTGAAACCTTGCCAAGAGTTTGCACAAAAGCTATCATTGATGGCCTAGTTCATGGGGCTTCAAACATGGACAAAATCACATTTCATCATTGCACATTTCCTTGATAGTCATCATGGTGACTAGCCTTAGCTAGGGTGATTGGTTTCGATGATAGGAATTATCTGACGGTCACTAGTTGGCCCTTTGAAGTTGACTATTTTTATTTTTGCATCTTCATATTTGCATATCAATGATGTCGGAAGGCACATTCTTCAACAACATCAAATCACCCAAAATTTGGGGTAACCACATTTGGTTTGACTTTCCCACAATGGGACACAGTTTACATAATTATGATATCTATATTTGGCAAAAATACCTTCATTTTTTGGGGCAATATAGACATATTTTTCATTACATTTTTCACAAAACCTTTCATCTGTTGGGGAAAAAACAGACACATCATGCATCACATTTTTCAATAATCCCTTCATCTGTTGGGGCAAAAATAGATGCAATATTTTACATTTTTTCACCACTCCCATTCCCACCATTGGGGCAAAAATGGTATCACATAATTCATATCATCCATCATTCATTTGCATAGATTTTTCAATTGGCTCGTGATATTCATCTGCAAACTCATTCGTCAATTGAGGGGGTAAGCTACAAAAAATCCAAATTCTTTCATTCTTTTATCTTCAAGCTCACATTTCACATATCAAGAGAAAGATGCTTCTGCACCTAGCCAAAACAAGTGTCTTATATTTCCACTGCATTGTGTTTCACACAATGCTGTACAAAAAATGGCATATGTAGACACAAAAACCTAGCCACTTATCATCCATTCCTAGTCTTCCTGTCATTTTACCCACTTATTTATATATTTAGGCATATTTATTAAATATATGTTTAATATTAACATTTTAATATTATATTATATATAATAAATATAAATATTATATATAAATAAATATCGGTCTTTCAATTTAACTTAATCCTAGTCATCCATCTACATCAATCCATGCCACACACCCGAAATTAATATCCATCCTCCATTATGTTTTAATTTGAGCCACACAATTCATGTCGCTCAAACCCTAACATAACCTACTATGAATTATTAATAGGAGCCATTTTGATGGCTCAAACATGAAGCCCTCAAAGTCCTAAGTTTTTGATGAGTATGAATATTACCTAAGTCCTTGAGCATCCACGCATCCTCACCTTTGCTTTCATTCACTTTCGCATCCATTGTCGCCCACCTCACGTGAACCATATATGGTTCTGCCATATTCCCTACAACTTCCTCAAGCACCCACAGGCGTTTCCCATTCTTGTGAGTGCCCATGGTCATTTCTTGAGTGCCCATAGGTATTTCCCATTCTTTTGAGTGCCCACAGGCATTTCCTTGAGTGCCCACGGGTGTCTTCCTCCATTCCCAAGTGCCCATGAGCATTTTTTGCTGCCATCGAGCACTTGCTAGCATTCCAAACCAGAGCTCTACAACCCTGATAGCCCTAGAGCGATGCTAGGGTATCGTCACACTGATTACCTACAAAAATTCCATAGATCAGAGAACAAGTGTCACAAGGTAAATATTTCATTTTGGTTATTTTTTTAATATTCTTCATATTTACATGTAGTTTCAATATTGGATAGTTAGGGTTTATTAATAAGGGTATCACATAGTGGAGCTTTCACAATTATTACTAACCCTTCGTTATTATCTTCTATGTGTAGGTTTAGAGATAGACAAGCATTGTGCAACTGCTTAAGATGGAGTGGCCTAGTATTGGATAACACAAATTCCACTCACATATGATGGGAGTAAGGATGTGTTATGAAGACACCACCAATGTTGTAGCTAGGGTTTTGAATAACCCTAGCATTGTGTATATTTGTATCAAAGAGTTCAAATATTCTTTATTGTAACAATGGAGTTTTGAGGCTCCTCCCCATTAATAAAAATTATTCATTGTGCAATATTGTATTTTTGAGTTTAATCTATATCTTGTTATTTGGTGTTACATTTTTATCTTCACATATAGTAAACAAGCCAAGATAAAAGGTGAAATTTAAAAGTGTGTTCCATCAAAAGATATTTATGATGGATATTTTTTGAAACTAAGGTCTTATTTATAGGTAATACTCAAAAATATTGATGAAGGATATTTTTAAAATAGTGTGACAATATCTATTGGTATTGTGATAAGAATGTGTATGGCACTATTCACCCTTACCATCCTTGAGGAGCAATGTAGAAAATAAATTGAAATAATTGAAAATTTTAAGTATAAGCCCATGATGAATGATGTTGGTTGTGACACATGTGATATTCTTCTAGGGACATATTTTAGTTGTGATACAGGTGATTTGAGGCCTGTGATGGCTTATGAGTGTTGTGATACATGTGATCTTATACAAAGGGAAGATATATCTTGTGATACAAGTGATTTGAAATTTATTGATAAAAGAAAATATTATGTAGAAGGTGGTTGTGTTGGCCATGATAAAGGTCATGTTGTTAGAATTAAAAGTGATAATGATAGTGTTGAAAGTCATTATAATGATGAGATTTGGTATTTGAATGTTAACAAAAGTGAATATATTGATGAAAAATGTGGATATTTTGAAAGGCATACAAAAGGTATTGGTTCAAAATTATGGAGAAAAATGGGATATAGTGGTATAGGTTAGGGAAGAAATGGGAAAGGTGTGAAAGATCCCATAGGACTAGGAATAGGTCATATAATGAAGGCATTGGTTATGATGGTCCAATCGAAAACAGTAGGACCAAATTTATGACAAATGGAAATAACACTAAATTTTTTTAAAAAGAATTATATGTAGAAGTTCCTAGTGTGGGTTGTTTCAATCATTATGGAAGAAGTGGGCATGTGATATCTAGGTATTGAAACCTGCATTCATATGAGATTTTTGGAGGAAATAATCATTCGAGAAGAAAGTATTCGTACAAAGATAAAGTGACTAATAAAAATATAAATAAATTGTGCATGGATAAATGTGTGTGATTGGGATAAAATAAAATAAATTTTGAATGGTTTATATAGGAGACCAAGTTTGGTGGTTGAAAAAAATTATATATTATTGAAAGTAAAGAATGTAAGTTTTCCCATGGAAAAATATCTTGGAAAACTTGAGACAAATGATTTCAGTATCAAATGAATATGACCCAAATAGTTCTTGGATGACCGACAATAACAAGACATATAGATGAAATATTAGTGCACTATTCTGAATATGTGAATGATTCCAAAGATATAAATTAGTGATATTTTCTATAGGTTATGACCTAATAGTTGATCCAGAGGCTAACCTAGAGGTAATTATGATATATAGGTGACCTAGAGTGGTAACGTAGAGCTAATAATAACCTAGAGGTGACATAGAGAGGTAACCTAGATGTAAAAAAGAAACCTATAGACAATGACCTAGAGGGGGAGATCCAAAGGTATCCCAAGGGAAATGATCTATCCTAGAGGAAACCTAGAGGTAATGACCTTGAGATAATAACTCAGAGGCAGACCTAGTGATAAACCAAATAGGTAGGTCAAGTGGAGCTTATCTAGATCTCACTAAGCCAAAGCTAGTAAAGTAAGATCCATCTAGCCAATGATAAATCCAGATCTAAATCCAGATCTAAAGCTAGAGAGCAAGATCCAGATCTAGATCCAAAGAAAAATTTACTATGTACCACTCTTAGAATCATGGGGATAATGATTTCTATAAAAAAATAATATAATATGGGTAAATGATTAATGATTTCCACCTCATGAAAATTTGGATAGCCACATTTCCAATGAGCATGAAGAGAACGTGAAAAGGCATAACTAAATATGAAATTCCAATAGCTATAGACTTGAAAAGTATGTCAAAATGAAGAGACACGTTGATGTATTAAGATATGGATAATTGAGAAATAGATAAAATATTGTATATGTGTATTGTTTAAAATGTTTATTTTGTTTGCTATGTTTGGAAGTATGAAGATGTTCATACTTAAATATTATGGATGATTTCAAATATTTTACTCAATATGAGATCTATAAACATAACCCTTGTGATTTTCCATACTTTGAAAAGATTCTACATTTTGTCAAAATCCCTAGAACACTAGGAAACAAAGAAACTCAAAATGCTTGAGTAGGAACTTCAACAATATTATTTTAGGTTAAAGGATTTACAATATTAGTGTCCAAGATATATTCCATGATATATAAATTGCTAGCATGCTTGTTAACATGCTCACTAAAGCTAAAAGTGACCCAAGTCCTAAAAATATTCCTCCTCAATGGACCTTTTATGGTATTGTATAGATGCTTTCTACTCAAAAAATTACATATTGTATGAATATACAAAAATATTTTTTGAAAAGTACTATGGGTTCATAATCATAATTATTGCATTGAGCTTAGAATATTTCTTGTTAAGCAAACCACTTCTTTCTAGTTTCAATTTGGAAAAATTCATATAGCATAGGATGAAAAATTTTGAGGATAGAAATATAATCATACTCAAAATCATAGTTTATGGTTATATAATACTCTTTTTCTTGATCATTCTTGATAGGATGCCTCAACTTTTAGTACTACTCAATGGTACCCTTAATCTGATCAAGACCCTACATAGAAAAATCAAGAAAATAATAATAATAGGGTTTTGGGTAATCAAAATCAATAATAAAATACTCAACAAGTGAATAAGATGTATGGGCAATCTAGGAGTGAAAATGATGAACATGTTTAGACTTATATTATAGTGTCTATGAATGTCAATAAAGTGGATCTTGAACACAAAATTATTGAATCCTAAAACAACAAAAATTACTATTACTAGAAGCATGCCTCAATATAAGAAAAAGTAGAAAACCAAAGAGGAAAAAGAAAATAAATACAAAGAGAAATCTAAAGAATTTATTCAAACCAAAATCAACACATTCATAGATGATAGCATTTGTAACCCTCCTTTGGTCATCAAACAGACATATAAATCTATAGAAATATTCTTCAACATTGAAATTGTTCCTCGAATGTATTTCTTTAAGTCTATTCAAGAATCTATAAATAAAACATATGCCTCAACAAAAACATCATTTAAAGTGATCCCATTAGATATGTCAAAAAAATAAAATTACCCTGTCTAACACAATGAATCCCTACTTAGAGTTGTTATGTCCAAAATGAAATCATAAGATATAATATAATATCTTTGTGCATATCCTTGCAATATTTCATACATTGATTTGCTTAGAACCTTTTCCAATTATATCCAAAGGTTGAGAGACCTCCTAGATGAAATGAAAACCAATATAATTTACTAAAAGCTTACTATCCTAGGCTTATATAAGGTTTATTACATACAATCCATAAGATAAAACCTTTATATAGATACCCATACTTGCCCTAATTTTGTCCTAATATTTCCACTAAAGTTAATGAATTTATTTATTGTCTAGTCAAGGTTGATGATCCACCTCTAATGATCACATTATTTTATAAGGATATGGCCACCCATAGGGATTTAGTGGATGAAAGCAATGGAACCTTTTTAATTTCAATGTCTTTTATAGAGTGTCTCTATATTTTCTATTAGAATGTTATATCAACTAGGAATAGATGATTTATATATAATGGCCATCCTCAGACCCAAGAACTTCTATTTGGATTTCTATTTTCGTAGTCCTAAATAAGGTGAGGGTAAATTTTATGGTCATTGACTTCAAAACAAGTTTTAAAATCATTTTAGATAGACTATGGACAATCATAATGAGGGTAGTTGATTCTTCTACATATCAAGTAGTCAATTTTACATATGTAAATAATAATTATACAATAGAGAATGGTTTACATCCTTGGGATCCTCATCATCCCAAGAATGTCAATTGTTTCATATCTTCCATGGAAGAAACTCAGTATGTTCTCAGTTATGAACATGAGAAATAATGGAGTTCTAGAAGATACTTTTTTTGGGAATATCCTAAACTTGATTATGATGCCTTAAATATGTTTATGATTCAAAGGATGACCAACCATACATCGATCTCATCATTCCCCTACCTAAATAAGTTTTTGATCAACTTCTACCCTTATTGAAACCTAATCCTATAGAATACCCTAACTTGTTTTATGGAAGGTTGGTGAAGTTAGATAAAAACACATAGATGTTGGTATAGTCAAATAACTACCCTATTGATAGGATTATTCTAGCATAGGCAATGAAAGTGATAGTGAACATGAGAGGAATGAAACCTATTGTATAGAAACTAATATTACCTCATCTAACAACACATTTTCTAGTGTTTGTATAAGTCATTACTAGGTAGGAGCTTTAGAAATATCAAATTTTAATGGAAATGGTTTTATTTTGTATATAAATGAATGTGACAATGGTAAAAGTATTTTTGGTTTATGCTTACTATATTATGTGAAATTATGAATTTATTAAATACAACTATTCTTTTTTTAAATAAAATAATATATACATTTTAGTCTTTTCCTTAGTTCAAAATACATTCGATGATATAGAAACACAAGTAATGTTCACAAAATAAATCATATAGTGTAATAAGTTTTGGTTCTATAATGTTTATTTAGACAATTAATTAGGTTACCCCATTAAGCTTGAATCCCATTCTTTGGAAGTTTAGATACCTAATAGTCCTATTTTTCAAAAACAATGCATAAAAATATTCTCTACTTAAAGTTATGATTTTGCTTGATATTATTTTTTTATCATAGTTCTATTATTCAAACTATTATCACTTATATATATAATCTACATCAATAACTTAAATATATTTCTTCCACTCAATTAGGTTCTATAGCCTATCAAAGTATTTGATTATAATGAAATTTTATCCAACTCTTGTGTGCCCCAAAACATATCCCATATTGTCTTTAGAAAATTCTAAATAGGACTAAGGGCCTACTAGTCCTATCTTGAGTCCCTCTAGCATAGAAAATCTTGAGTTTTTCTCAATTTTTGTGTTATCCCTATTTAAAGTGGAAATTTTGTTAGGAAACATTAAACCTCAAGTAGATTTGGTCTATGATATCTTTGTCCCTAAGTAGTTTATCATGACATGTTTTATTATGTTTTACCATTTTAATGCTATTTCAAAATATTGGTAAAAGGTGTTAATGAAACATAATATTTGTCTAATAAGGAACCTTGTTGAAACATAATTTTCTCTTAAATTCAAATAAAAATTAATCATTGCTTCCCTTACCAAAGTATATAAAAAGTTAGAACACTTTTTGTTCAACATTTGTCTATCTTTTCATGCTATCTAAAGCACTCTAAAGTCTTATCTAGGTTAAAGTATAAAAAACAAAAGAAAATCCTAGCATTGAGATCCTATAAAATATGCTATGTATCTCTACCTTAACTAATGATAAGACTATGTTAAAATTTCTCTATAAAGAAGAATTTTCCCTAGGAAACTTCACAAAAAGGATTTTTTAAAAAAACTAAATGCACAAGTGGTCTAGTTATGTTTACAACTTGAAATGAATCATGAAATAAAGAATCTTCCTCCATCTCTAATTATTTCAAGGAAGGTAATTCCATTAAATATAATCCCATTATAGATGTTAACATAGACATTTCCAATATTCCTTGGATCAACTAAATAACAAACTATCTTTAACAATCTAGTTAAGGAATATAAATATGTTTTTTCTTGGGGCTACTTTGATATTCCTATCATAGGAAAACACCTAGTATTCTATAATATTGTCTCATATGAGTATGTGGTACCACTATGACAAACATAAATAAGGTTCAATACACTTATCCAAGACTTATATAAGATATATATCTATAAATTGTTATATTCTAAGTTCATTAGGCTTGTTGATTACTCGGGATGGGTTTCTAACATAGTCCTAGTTAAGAAGAAATTAGACAATGTTGTTTGAATTATTATTACTTTCAAAATATTAACATAGCTTATTCTAATGATAACTTGTCTCTACCTTCAATAGTTGCTATAGTTTATTCCATAATGGGGTATGAGATGTTATCTCTCATGGATTAATGCTTTAGATATAATAAAATTGGATTACTTCTATGAATTAGACTAAAACATATTTTAATAATCCTTGTGGCACATTCTATTATGTTGTTATTCCTTATGTATTAAAGAATGCTATAACAATTGTTTTTTGTGATCTTATAGGAAAAATAGTATAATCTTATATGGAGTGCCTTTTGAAATTTAAATAAATGAGTTGATTATCCATCTAACATTAGAATTATTTATCAATTAATATGTCACTATAAGGTAATACTCAACCTCCAAAAATGTGTTTTTGGTGTTACCAATGGGAAAATACTAGGATTTATGGTGTCTAAAGTAGGGATATATGTAGATTAATATAAAATTAAATCCATAGAATCCATGCATATTGCTCAAAAAATTAAGTAGATTGGTTTATTTCCAGGAAACATGGGGCAATTTGTGGATTTATATTTTGCTTTCAAGGCTTACCTCCTTAACTAGTTAGTGTAAATGGGGAAAACTACCCTATCGCATACGATTCTCAGTTGGATACACTAAGGGCCTAGGTGAACCGTGGGGGTGTGTTATATTCTCTATACTCAATGATACGAAAGGATGGGTTCATAAGGAATGGTTTTAGGAATCGCTCCAAGTCTGCGGTGGAGATGTTTGATGTGTCAATTAAGCATACACCTATTGTTTGGCCTTTCTAAACTTAACTATGAGAATGAAAGAACAATACAATATACACAAGATGCAAGAAGGAAAGAGCTAACCCTAGTATGATTCTATAATTCAATGATGTCTAACCCTAGGGTTGAAAAATAGATTCTTTGAGCAAGGGTCTAAGGGAATGCACAAATAAGATTAAAAATCCTAGACGCACACTATATTTTTGTATTCTTTCAATGTTAGCTTTTGAAGCTTTAAACATAAAGTAAATGCAACCACAAGTATGGAAATAAGCATGCAATGTTATAACTACGATAATGGCTACCTAATATGCATGAAAATATGAGAGAAATCTTGATACAATACTCAAGAAATGCTCATATAAAAATCTCATGAAAATATACAATGCTCATCAATGGAGGTCACAACCTCTCCATATTTGCAAAAATGGATCTACATTGTATCTACTACTACTCAACCTATGCACTCCAAAATCCTCTCTCTTTTCTATTCTATGAAGGTCTATTTATAATGAGATGCAACTCTTTTACTTCAATATTCCTATGACACCTCAGTATTCTTAAGGACTTATGTATATATGGACTACATGCACATTTACATCATTGCACATTCCAAAACTTGTGCATTTATTACATTACTTTAATAAAATACTTAAGTCCTAAATAAAATTCTAATATAAATATGTACCCACGATGGTACATTAGTAAAGAACCAAATAATGTAATATATTCCAACACCCCCTGTATTACATTGTTTGGTTTTTGAAGACTTTAGTCTTCAATATGGATCTTCATCTTGATCTGGAAATTTGAGTTCTTTTCTCCTGATTTCTTCTTTGCACCCATTATTTGTATTAGGATGTGTTTCTTTGTCTTCTCTCTCTTGCTCACTTTTATTTGAATTCATCTTAAAAGTACTTTCTTTTATCTTCTTCTTTCTGTTATGCTTCTTTTTCTTTCTTTTCCTTCATTTTTTCTGTAATTTTATCAGTGGTTTATCCTCTTCATGATGAGTTAGTATATCATCACAATAATATTGCTTATGATTGTTGTTTTACTTTTCATTTTGAAAGTATTAAAAAATAATTAATGATAGATATATCATTAAACATTCTTCTAAAGTAAGTGTAACTATATTTTGAGTGTTCCACCATGTTCTGAAGAGTACTTCATGTAGATAACCAATTAATGTCATAAAATTCCCTTCCTTTGCCTCTTTGAGAAACATTGAGAATATTTCCTTTTTTCTAGTGGACAAGTATTTGTACCCTTTGAATGTATCAATCAAGTTTTGAGAATAAAATTCTAACTCATGCAATAGTTCCTCACTATTGAAGGTATTTCTAACAATGTCATCCATGTTTCTTCTAATTAGGAAGATGAACTCCTTATTACTCACTAGTATTTGGAGAATATGAATAAATACTAGTTGATAATTCTATAATACCCTTGAGTGTATTTTGGTAGACCCCTTGTAGTAATCAACCTTATTACTCCCTAGTAAAATGATTAAATAATCTTATTCAATTTGTAGAATCAATATTAGAAAGACATCCAATTTTCAACTTTTGTAAAAATATATTTTGGACTTAATAATGAACTTGATAGTGTGCTAAGCTTTCTAGATTAGCTTTAAGTTGAATTCATTTTGTCTCCCTAGTAAGGTGATGAAACACTTAGAATAATGTTCAACTTTTATCACTTTTCAATCAACTATTTTATCTCTTCTTGTAGAAAGATTATAAATACAATTTCAATCAACTTAAGTATGAGACTAATAATTTTACTTTTCCAACTAGTATTTGATGCAAGCAATAAACTTTAACTTTGAATCAATGCTATGATAAATCTCTAAACTTCTATGATATAAGTTTGATGTAGGATTCCTTATATCTCCCAAGTTAGAAGTTTTTAGAAAGGTTATATATTTGCAAATCAGATTTTACTATCCTTATAAATCCTTGAACTAAATTTTGTAAATAGTTGAAGCAATAATAATAAATATTTTAATGCTTCTATTTTCTACTTCATTCTCAAGATAATCAAAATGTTTTTCTAGATATTAACACCTTATTACTCCTATATTTTAATTTATCTAGATTATAAGGTTTAGCTGATTTCAACCTTAATAAACTTTGCAATATAACTCTTACCTTTTCAATACTAAGCTCAATCTTGAAATTTCTCTGTAATCGACTCGAATTGCTACAAATTTGTGATAGTTGACTCCTTGCAAACTTTGAGACGTTTCATATAGTTTTTCACTCATTTGTCACCGAACTGCATGCCTTCTCCAATGTTCACTTGTCACCTTATAATATTTCTTCTTCAACCATAAAGTGTGCTTCTCATTTACATCTTACTGCTAACTTGTGCACTCTAAATCAACTAGCAATTTTTCCCTTCAATGTTAATGTTTCTGCCTGCATCCTTCTTTCTCCAACAGGAACATTAGATAGCTTTATTACTCCTTGATCCTCGTGTGCTCTCAACTCTTTAATGCTACCTTAGTTTCACTTCTTCATATTTGAATTGATGTCTACTTTAAGCACTGCTCTAGCACTTCCTTTTAAAGTGTTCTATCTATAGATTTAGAGCACAGTGTAGGAAGGATGGTGCCAAGTGGCACTTGATTTGCCTAACTCCTTTCAACCGCTTATACTGCACCTTCTCAACATTGAATAACAAGTGGTACTAAATGGTTTATCTATTACCTTCAATGCCTTTGATAACACTTGTTACAAGGGTGTTATAATAATTATGCTTCATCTAGGTATACTTATAATGTTGTGCACTTGATATACCTTGGTTATAGTGGCGACTATATATGGTGTGCATGAGACACCTTCTTCCACATGGTGCAATACCTAAAACACTTTGCCCTAACTCCCTTGGGCTATACAAATGTTTTCTTTTGCTCACTTGATGCTCATTCTCTACAGACTATAATGTTATTCTAGCATTTCAATAATCAATATTCTCCAACCACTTTACTTGAGAGAAATGATGTTGATTCTCTCAATGCTTCTCTAGCAGGGATGTTTATCTGCCATTGCTTCTACAAGAATGCCAACCAGGTGCATGTGATGGCTTCAATGATAGGTAACTCCATCTTGAATCTGAGTCAAACTTTGAATGATATGCATTGTCACTTTGATGTGTCTTCTCCTTGTCTAGCTGGTGCAGCTACCCGAGTTTATTTTGCCAACTACAATGACTTCTATGTTTTATGTCTTAGTTGAATGCAATACTTGATTTGGTGCAAGTGTGTGGATAAAATGATGTTTAATCTTAGTGCCAATGATGCTACTCCTAATGCTTTTACATGGATATAACTCTATGATGATTACATTATCCATTTTTTATCGCTTGGAGGTAGATGTTGTTGAGTTTCATTATGATGCCTTCACTAAAGGCTATCAAACATGTAAGGTACCTTAATTTATCTTCACCAAAGGCTATTGAATTGTACCTTATAATTTTGTATGTCCTTAGTATAGCTAATAGCTTCTCCTACCTTTTTATCAATGATCCTTGAATGAATACTATTGGAGATTTTTCTTGCATCCTTAGGATTTATTGTCACACTACAAGAAAACCTACTTCCAATCAACAATTATAGGCTTTGATAGACTAGGTAAATAAATTTTTATATATTTCTAGACAGACCAGGTATGGTAAGGAAACCCTTGAGGTGAACTTAAATATTTAACAATTTATGTTCATGCTCTTCTAAATTTGATAAAAATATAAAAGTTATATTTATTTGACCAAGATTTGCAATAAAAGTTTGATTATGCCTTATATGTATGACCAATGCCTTAATCCTTCGAGCTATTGTAGCAATATTTTAAAACAATTCAATGTAATAGAAAAAAGGGGAAATAATTGGTGCAATTACATTCATTCGAATATCATAATAAACATAATTGTTGACCAACAAAAGAAGCATCCATCCATACGTTCAAATAATATAACATGCAATGGAGACACACAAGAATGAATAAAAGATATAACAGATAAGAAGCCTAGAATTGTATTAATATCAAGAGTAATTACATGAATATTTGGTCTGAAACTGCCATTTAACTCTTTAAATATTAATACAATAAAAATCCTTGTTCAAATAATGTAACAAGGACTTTTCACTCTCTCATTCCTTTCTGGTAATAGTCGATTCTCTAGACCTCTAGCTCAATATCTAGAAATAATATTTCTCTTCGAACCTACATAATAATGGGAAGAATAATAGATGAAAGGAAAGACACAAGGGAAAATACAACATCAAAGAACAGGGAACTCAAGTATACCTCTTATCAAAAATATGTTATGGAAAAGCTTGATGTAGATTCTGGTAGCGATTGCTTTATTTATAGCCTTTGTTTCTTGAATTCGTTATAATCAATTAAATCTTATTCATCCACTTGTCATGATCTCCTACATCCAATAATATGAATATATAGCAACTTACCTAGATCTTGTTTTGCTTACAAAACTATATTTTTCTCTCTAATGAGCCTTTAGATCTTCTCAAAAATGTTTTATAGTTCTCTGGTAGTTTATCATAGGCTGGTCATTTGGTCAATAGTTTTGATTTCTTCTTCAAAAGTGGACCCATTAGTTCTCATACTGACATCTAGCAACACATTCTTTCCTATTTTAGTGCCTGGGGGTGTCAACCTCATTTCTAGGCTACTGATATTAATCTCCTTATTCTTATGGTTATCTTCCTTTTTAACGTTCTTTATTAGAAAGCTTATGAGCTTCCATGCTTATTAATTAAAATACATGGCAAACCTTATAGTTTTTAGATCTTGAAGTGTTTTGTTCTTTTGCAACCTTATCCATCCTTTGTTCTTTTCATTCATAGAACACAATAAATTGGTCAAGTCAGCAAGGAATACTGTTTGTCTAGCTAATTCTATTTTATCTTTTGGGTCACAATCAAACTCATGAATTCTATTGATGATAAGGTCTTCTACATTGGAAACTTCTATAAATTCTTCAATGGAAATACCTGCCCCTACCATATCATCCCTTATCTTTTGTAGTAGCATGTCCATTTTTTTGTCCATCTATATCATCCTGTTATGTTCAATCTAAGCATGAACACTTTAATAAAATTTGTTTCACATTCTATTTCAGTGCCATATCCCAAAGTGTCATCTTCAATATCTTGATAGCATTCTTCAAATTGATAAAAAATAGAGAATACAACATCCATTTTGTTCTCACCAAGGATTAGCAAATTCCTTACCTCTTGCACTATGGCTTTAATTGTATTTATTTTATTGAACATTTTTATTGTATCTCCCATATTATTTTGTACTCTGAGTCATCTCTTTATTGATTTTTTAGAATAAATCATAGCATTCAACTCTCTTAATTATCACTTGAGGTTAAACTCATGGAGTTGTGACCTATGATAATTGTGCCTTCAAGCTGTCTATTTCAACCTGTAAACTCTTTGTAGATTTTAACTTGGCCTTCAAGTCTTTATTTTCTTTTAATAGGAGCTGTGACATTTGTGTCTGTATGATCTGTCCCATCTGTGCCAACTCTTTCATCTCCCCCATCATATAGACATCACTGTAGGCAAAAAAAGGCTACATTCATACTTAGACCAAAATTTTGCAAAATTTGGCTATGTAAGGGAGACGCAAAATCAATAAAAATCACCCAAAATTGAGAAGCACTGAAATTGACTCAAAGTGAGAAGGCTAGAAAAGGGCACGCTTCTTGGTTTCCTTTGTACTTACCGTGCAGAAGTGAAGAGTGTTTGAAAACTAAAAAGTGTTGCGCAAAGGTGAAAAGTGAGAAAGCATTGAAATCGAGCCAAAAGTGAGAAGTCTAGAAATATCACACTTCTCAACCTTCCTTGTGTCAAGGGCACAATCAAAAAATGTCGAAAAGAGCCCAAAGCTAAGAAGCGCTAAAAATAAAGTAAAATAAAGAAGTCATGGAATTCGTGCTTCTCAGTCATCTTCACATAAGCCATGGTTTTTCTCCTTTGCATGAGCTATGAAATCAGGAAAGCACCGAGAAAAGGCCAAAATTGAGAAGCGTTGAGAAAAGGTTGAAATTGAGAAGTACTAAAAAAAGGTGAAAATATAAAAGAACAAAAATCCATGCTTTTCCTCCTTCATTGTCATCGTGCAAACAAGATGTGGTACTCTAGCCATCATATGTACTTGTAGACACCTAAAACATGTCATGTCGATGGTGACTACTCATATGGGACATGTTAGAAGACCATATGGAAGACCTTTGGACAAATCCAAGGTATAGAAGTGGTTTTTACCACTCAATTGGGCATTTGTGCCTAGTCATTTCTAGCCGTGGCTGACAGTTGTGGCCCCCAATCTATCAATTGGGGACCGTGACTGACACATGTGGTTAGCAGTGCTGGCTATGAATGACACCCGTGATCAGGACTAAAGTTTAGTTGGCCTTCATCCGACCCCAAAAGTTGGTTGCAATGGCCAATTGGTTGCAGATTGGAGTGGTTTGAGCGAGGAAGGATCCATAACCTTCCATCCAACTGACTCAACTACCCAATCTTGATCTTGGCTTCATGAGGAAGCCACCCCTAGCCCTTGGCAAGTTCTATAAGTACCCCCTTCAAATTGGGGATAAGTCTGGAAGAGAATTTTATCAATTGAGCAATGAAGCCCTATCGAATTGCATACTCAAGTTCATGCATTGGAAAGGATACTCTTGCTACCCAATTGGAGATTGAATTGCCATGGATGCCCTAAGGAGCTAGAATGCCAAGAAACATGAATTCGGGAAAACGGAGGCCCAATTGTGAAATCCAACCACCAAACCTATCAAAGGACATAGAGGCAACCCTTGACCATCAATTTGGCAAGGCAGATCATAGAGGAAGCCCTAATTCTGAGGGTAAATCTATTTAGAGCCTCGTCGTGGCTGTCAGTCATGGTCTATAGTGCTGACCACATCTTAGACCCATGGTGAGCAAATGGCTATAGATCTCCTTGTTTTATTTCTTGCAAATTAATTAGTTAGATCATTTTAGGCTTAATGTAGGTTCAATTAATGTTTTAGAGACATATGACCAATTAGAATAAGCAGTTGAAGTAGGTTTACTTTCATGTTGTCAATTTGATAATTAGTATAATTGTGACTTGTTTCATGTACCTTTGTTTCTTATTTGTCAACTAATCTAGTAGATAGATAATACATGCTTTCTTGAATATGCTTAATGATCACATTTCATGATTAACATAGGTTTACCATGCTTTACTCATTTTCTTGATTATATGCTTATCATGGTATCCTTTTGTGAAACTTCTTTAAAAGACCTCATCAAGAGAGGTTACCTTTGCTTTTGACGTGTTATTGTTGTTTCTTGATCACAGGGAATAGATATTGAAGGAGATTCAATTATTCAATTCCTTCCTCAATGCAAAGAAGAGGGTTAACTCCACCCTAGAGCAGTTCGTGTCACCTTAAAGGCTTGAAAAGTGCATTTATCCTTGAGGGGATTGTAACATTGTAATTGCATATCAAAAGGGTATCCCTAAGAGGGATTCATTTGTAAAACATGAATTTATTCAAAGAGAAATAAAGATGCATTTTACTTAATTGCTTTTGTCTTTGTCAATTTGTGTATGAATATCCATTTTATTTCCATTTATGCAATTTTCATGTTGGGTGCACACCTTTTTGGTCGTACAGAAGGTGATCACGGTGGAACTCCACAATTCTTTCCACATTTCACTGAGTGAATTTGTGTTTTCTAATTGCAGGTGCTCACCATGGATGACAGTCATAGTTAGGAAGTTGTCCCGTGGGTGACAGTTGTGGTATGTAGTGGCAGTCATGCATCAGAGTCGTGGTTAGCAGCTAGTACATCACAGAGTAGGGAGTCAAAGCTATTTCGAATATGGATCTGAGGTAGGTCATATTTTCAGCCTTTGTGCATCTATTTCTCTGCCTGTATTTTTCCAGAGAGAATAAAATGAAATATAATTAGGATAACCTTGAAGTAAGGGTAAAATGAACTAGGTCCTAAGGTTTCATTATTTTATGCTTTAGCTAGGCACTGCTAGGAACAATGGACCTCTGAGTGTAGTCCGCCCTAGAATCCAGCGTGCTAGGGTTAAATTGTGTGTTGGTTTGCATGCTTGAGGCCCAATCAGAGGCTATATCATCGTAACATGCATTGTCAAAAAGTCATATAGGATATAGCATGCATTCTCTAAAAATGAAACGTTTCTTTTTGCATATCATGTAGGAAATAATCATTCATGTTGTATTATGCATTTTCCTTTATATGCAAAGATTAAAACGAACCACACACACCATATTTCAATTAAATGCTAGTGAGTTGGGAGTGACATCCAACCACTAGTAGGGTCCAACGACGGTGGCAGTTATTTCCATCCGTTGGCCCAACTCCCACGTACCTATTGTTCTAGACCAAGGTCGGGCCCAAGAACCTTTCGTACCCTAGAAAATTTGCATGTATTCTCTTCGGAGGGTATAACGTTGACTGGGGGAAAATGGGTGAGGGACTGGTAGGACCGGTGCTCCTTGTCCGGGTGTGGAGTTTCATTGCCACACACAGGGGATTTATGTGGCCTGGATTCACACCTAGGTTGTCAAGCTACGAGTGTACCAGTGAAAGCCAATTTAAACTGAGAATATCATCCAACAAGTTTTCAAAACACGATAAGGAGTTTCTAATACTGATACAAAAAATCATTGAAACAACATCAAACAGTTTAGGGCTCACTTTTAAAATTTAATATGAGATAATCACCATTGTATACCTTGTTTTCTTAATAAAGAATAAATCTAGACACTAGGTGCACCATGGTGGAGACACGGGGTGGTCACAAAGGCATAAGCCTGATGCCAATGACCAAATCCTGACAGATTCACAACAACACATGTCGAACCCTCACCCACATGCACTTCTCGAACATCGTTCGATGAGCATTAGAGGAGATAATTCGACATGAGGGGAACCTATTGAGCATACCCCCGATAGAGGAGCTTCTATGCATTCCTCTAGATGTAGAATAGAGCATGGAGCCTCTCAGCATGAGGGTGTTCCACTCAAAATCCATTACTAAGATCGCATTGCACACGCATCCACAGGATCGACCGAAGAGTATGTTATATAGGGGTCCAAGTTGGTACCCCTACATCATAGGTCTATAGGAGGATCCATAGCTCCACCTTCAGAGTACAGATGGGATCGAGACCCACCCATTCAGGGGCATGCAGACAGGGCCACCGTTGAGCATAGGCCTGTGCAGACTCCCACACGTAGTGAGCCTCGAAATATCACTATTGATATGGCTAAGGTGGGAGCCAATGGCACACCACCACATGAGTGGTGGAGATCCAGATAGTTGGATGGCTTAGGTAGCATCCTTGAGCAGCTAGGCTATAGGTCTTTGGCTCCACCCACTCGTGCTCCGAGTGAGCATAGTGGGGGTTCTATTAGGACTGCTAGAGAGCATGGAGAGGCTTCCAAGTGCCCTCATGTGACACATCCACCATCCATGCATGGTGGCATAGAGCGTAGAGCTCAACAGGATGCCAATGTCATCTTCATAGACAAAGGTAAAAGTGTCACAAATCAGTCAGATGGGTACAAAACCCATAAGGTCGCTCACATAGAGCATGCATACCAGAGGCCTGTTACGATCGATCAACTTGATAGATCACATAGACTGGTATCCGAGCAGTGACAATAGCTCCTCCAAGATCAATTGGAGGACACTCACCTAGAGAGGCAGTGCATCGAAGATGAGAATCTTCAAGTGCAGAGGCTCATCAGATAAAGACTATATGAGTAGCACATGTGTGAGGAATGCATCCTTACCCAAAAGGAGCACGTAGAGCAGGAGGATAGGCTAGCTAGGGCTGGTCTATACACTCACATGGAGAATAGAGAGCGCATACATAGGAAGGCTTTTTCACAAGCCGATGTGTAGCAAGAGCGCAGAGATGCTCACACTCATGTCAGTGCCCAACAGAGAGAACGACCACCATCATTCGAAGAGCAGGGGCAACAACAATATGAGGAAGAAGAGGGAGATGGAGCCGATCAAGAGTATCCTAAAGACTCCCAAGTTGAGGAGGAGGAAGAGCAACGTCCTCCACCTCGATAGAGGAAGAATGTACCTCCAAGACCGCCCTTGCGTCAGCTTAGGGAGGAGGATTTTCTATCCTCGCAGGCCTATAAGGCCTTAGATGAGAAGGTAAAAGCAATTGAGAGGTAAGGCATGACTCTCCAAAATTTGACATTAAGAAAGATTCATAATGAGCCTTTGGACCCCTCGATGCCTACTCCAGCATATCCTGAGCATTTTTTTATGCCTAGGCTAGATAAATTTAAAGGTGACAAGGATGCACAAGAGCATGTCACAAGATTTTTGGATGCATGTTTCCAGATTGCGAGCAATAATGCCTTGCTTTTGCATACATTCATCACAACCCTCTCAGGCCTAGCCCGAGAGTGGTTCAATCAACAAAAGAAGCATAGTATCACCAGCTTTGAGCAATTGGTTGATGCTTTCCTTGAACACTTTTCTTTTGGCATCAAGAAATAGGCTAACCTTTTTTATTTGGCTGTGCTAGCTCAGCGTGATGATGAGCCAATTGAACAATATGAAAAGAGGTGGAGAAGATTGATGGCAAAGCTGCCATTCCCTATTCCTGCTATGGAATTGACCTAAATGTTCACCAAGAGTTGTGCCAAGCACATCTCGTTATTGTTGCAATTGCAACAATATCCAACATTCGAGGAAGCTTTGGCGCAAGCCAAAGTAATTGAGGACATCAAGTTGCAAGAAGGCAACTTGAAGCTCAAGAATAGGAAGGAGGGGCACAAGAAGAGCTCCATGAAATAATAGGGCAAGTAGGCCCATGTAAATCAGGTGGTGCTAAACCTCCAGAGAGAGGATAAAGGGCAACAAAAGCAGAATTATCAGGCCCAACCTCCTCCTATGCAGTACGAAAAGTGCAATAATAATTATAAGGGCAAAAACAAAGAACAACATCCGCCTCACCAATTCATGCCTCTAATGGAATCATTGACGTCAATATTCCATCAGTTATGTGAGGCTAAGGCAATCAGACTACCCGAGGTTAAGTTGGTCGATCCGAATCAGCCCAAGTCAAAGGGGTATCAGGATGACTTATTTTGCATCTTCCATCGCACGAAGGGCCATGACATTGAAGTGTGTTGGTCCTTCAAGCATATTGTGCAAAACATGATTGAAAAGGGTGAGCTTGTAGTACCAAGTAATCCATTGGTACCTGACAACCAGAACATGGGGATTTACAAAAATCTATTACCAAACCATGAGGCACCGTGCAACAATGTTGGCCAGGTCAACCAAGTGCACGTCGAACCGCCTACCCAGGGGTTCGTAGGTATGGTGAATGTTGTTACCAGACATGGGAGATATGAGCAGCCGAATCAACCTCACACTCCCATTAGGATACAAGCTACGTTGAATCATGAGCCAACTCAGAATATTCCAGGCCCACCAATGAGATCGATGGTGACCATACGGAGCAGGTTGGTCCAAAACCTATAGACAGCTCCTACGAAGTTGTCTATATATGAACTGATACAGTAGTCCCCTAGGCACAGGGAGACTCTTATGGATATTCTAAGGTCCATCGAAGTATAGTCTCAAGATGCTCAAGCATTTACCAATTTTGTGGGACATGTACAGCAGTGCCAGGAGCCCATGATCCAATTTTATGATCATGAAATCAGGATGGTTCCTATAGATACGGTTGACCCACCATTGCATATCATTGCATGTGTCAATCACGTGCCATTCAAGAGGGTTTTGATCGACATTGGTTCATCGATCAATATAATAATGACCAAGGCATTGAATCATCTAAAGCTACCAAAGTCACATATTGTGCCCACCACCTTCACATTGAGAGCGTTTAACGATGCCTTATGCTCGACGGTTGGCACAATCTTCCTACATATTCAGGTAGGCCTAAAGACCATATCTATGATGTGTCATGTGATCGAGGGTGCCATGCAATATAACATCCTACTCGGGAGGCCTTGGATTCATGAAATGCATTGTGTTCCCTCTATATTACACCAATGTGTAAAATATCTGCATGAGGGATGGGTTCACGTAGTATCATCAGACGAAGAACCTTTCAAGTTTGTGAACCTTACGAATTTACCTGGGGGTTTCATACTCCCATCAATGCACTTGGATGTCCGATCTGCATCACTGGTTAAAAATCTAGGAGGTAAACCAATAGTACATGCTCAACCATCGACATCTGTATCGCATAGATCTGAGCGCACTATTGCTACTTCGTTGAAACTGAATGCATCAGTGATGCTTCGGGATGACAAGAAGTTAAAGGTAAAAATGGGTAAAAAAGAGAAGAAGTGTGTGCCCAAACCAATCATCGATGAGGCTCCCATCCCCATGGAAGTGGAGGAAGCCCAAGACATAGTCGAGGAGGTACCTCAGCCTGCATCGCATGCATCGTCAGTAGGGTCATCCGCACCACGGGTGATTGTACATCTCACCAACATAGGGTTAGGTGAGTATATTGTGTAGAATGTAACCTTCGGACCGATTCTAGAGACTGCACAAGAGATGGGCCGACCGCATGCTCATCATTTTCTAGTTGGATCAGTGGTGCCATTGGGAGAGCCACCCAATCAGACTAACTTCATCTACGTTGGGCTAGATCAGCTTCCAATACGAACGCCCATGGATGAAGATGGTGATGAACCTTTCACAATAAATGTTTATTATTTATCCAACCCAGAGTACTCCATGCGTATTTTTGAGTTATATCACTGGCATGGGTACGGACTTGGTCTATTTGAACAAGGACATAGGACTCCACTTGAGCCACGTTATCAGCTAGCAACTGATAGGTTCATATTAGGGTTACAGATACAAGGACAAGATGACTTGCTCATAGCATCCTTAGATCACTTGTACCTTAGTCTAGGGGACGATGTGGACTTCAACCCATATCATCCTAATCCTTCCAGCTTCTAGAGGAGTAACCCGATGGTATCTATCATCACTTTTGAGCCACTTGAAGAACATCATGAAGGGCTCTTAGAGTAGACTAACATAGAGCAGAACCCCAGAGGCAACCTGGGTCATCAAATCCATAATGCAACCAACAACACAGGTATGCAGGGGCATAACCCCATAGTTTTAGGTGATCTCGAGTCAGGAGATCTCTACAATGATGATGGAGAGGAGTCCACCTTCGAGATAAGTGGACCAAGTTATGATGCCGACAGTGAATCCTCAAATGATGATCAATCTAAGGATGAAGTTGAGGGGGGCTATTTAAGGCCTTTGTATGCGCATCACCTACTACCTACAGAGTTAATACATGTTACCGAGGAGATTCTTCCCAACATTGATCATTTGGGGGAAGAAGTAGAGCCAATTTTCTCATCAATGTCATACATACGGACTTATTATCCAATTTTTCTGGACATGGATGATAGCGACCAGGAAGTGAGATTCATGGGACCGCACCTACCATAGCATCCCCCACCTGTAGGGGCAAATGAAGGATTGTATTATGATAGTGATGAAGAGGATGAAACAAAGAGAGCCTATCTAGGACCTCCCTACCTACATCACCGCAATGCACCTTATACGATTGAGGACATGCAAAGAGAAATCAATCTCAACCCTCACCTTAGGGGAATACCACCAAAATTTAATGTGATTTATCACATGTTGTTTCCCCGTCTGCCTACCTACATGGAGCTCCATGAGCCAAATGATCCCATATTGCAACTAGTGCATAGAGAGGATCCAATAGTCAATAGTGCTCATAGAGAGGACCCATTTGTACCCATGCCATTAGAGCCAGATCTCGGGTATGAGAGCTGCATCGATAATGTAGAGGTTTATCCATGTGGTCCTAGAGATCAATTCCATTCCATCAATATGGTCTCCATTGATTTGACCACCCCACTTCGCAATCCAATCGATCCATCCAAACCGTTGTATCTCAATATAGATGCTATCGATTGGGATCGTACTGACTCGCCTATTGAGCCTGAAGATTTCTTCCCTAACAAAGAAATGTTACAACCATTTCATTTTGTGCTAGGTTGTGCTTATGATGTCTATCATGCTAAAAATGCTTTCGATGCAAAACCTATCAACCCGACTGATGACATCCATTTGATCCCTACGCCTCATCAGCTTGAGGAGGGATCACACATGTCAATAGAGGAAACCTTCGATGTGGATATCAGTAATGATCCCACTAATCCAAGGAAGGTTAAATTTGGAGAGAGTCTCACTCTAGATGAGCATGCCACCCTCATCCCTCTACTGAAAGAGAGACCTAATATTTTTTCTTGGACATACAAAGATATGCTAGGTCTAGACCCAAAATTGGTTACGCATAACCTTTTGCTAGATCTGACGAAGAAGTCGGTCAAGTAGAAGCTTAGAAAGATGCATCCAACAGTAGCCTTAATGGTGAAATATGAGCTACAAAATCTATTGGACGTAGAATTTGTAATCTCCATCGACTATCCAGAATGGGTATCCAATATGGTGCCCATAGGAAAACCTGATGGAAGAATCCATATTTGTATGGATTTTAGAGACCTAAATAAGGCAACACCCAAAGATTCATTTCTATTGCCCAATATTGATGCTCTTGTAGATGCAACCACAGGTCATGAGATGCTCTCCTTAATGGATGGTTTTTCTAGTTACAATCAAATTCAGATTAAACCCGAAGACCAGCATAAAACCACATTTATAATGCCATGGGGAACATTTTTCTATAAATTTATGCCATTTGGCCTCAAAAATATTGGTGCCACATATCAGTGGGCCATGACATACATTTTTCATGACTACATGCATAATATTCTAGAATATTATATCGATGACTTGTTGGCCAAGTCATTGCTATGAGAAGAGCATGTAGAGGTCTTAAGGAAGGTCTTCAATCACCTAATAGAGCACAATGTCAGGTTGAATCCTAAGAAGTGCATATTTGGCGTAACTTCTGGTAAACTCTTAGGATTCATCATTTCTAAACAAGGCATCGAAGTCAACCCAGCGAAGGTCAAGGCTATCTTAGAGATGCGTCCTCCCTCCAATATTAAAGAATTAAGGAGCCTATAGGGCAAAGTAGCATCGATAAAGTGATTCATCACTCAGTTATCAGATAAATGTCGACCCATGAATCGACTACTACATAAGGGGGTCCCATTCAACTAGGATGAGGACTGTCAAGAAGCTTTCACTAAAATAAAGCAATACCTGGTGATGCCACAAGTATTAGCTCCACCAAGGCCAGATGTGCCATTTCTACTATATATATCGACAACCGACTTTGCATTGGGAACCATGTTAGCCCAAAAGAACATGCAAGGCAAATAATATGCCATATATTATATTAGTCGAACCTTGGTGAGCTATGAGCTTGGGTATGCATATGTGGAGAAACTATGTTTAGCAGTAGTGTTCGCTACCAAGAAATTGTGACACTATATGCTAAGTCATACGACATATGTTATATCCAAACAAAATCCTTTGCAATACATGATGAGTAAGATGTATCACAATACGCATACTACAAAGTGGATCATGCTACTGATAGAATTCGATCTAGAATTCATAAGCCAAAATTCCATTAAGGGACAAGTCATAGCTGATCAATTGGCTGAGGCACCACTATCAAACAGTAGGCCTCTAACCATTGAGCTTTCGGATGATGTAGTCTTCATCATATTCGAAGCTCCCAAAATCCGAAGAACCAGAGAATAATGCTGACATGACTCTATTCTTCGATGGTTCGAAGTGCGAGCAAGGGGGTGGTGCAGGAATAGTGTTTTTCATGCCGCAAGGAGCTCCAATGCCCTTGTCATTTAAATTAGACTTTTCATGCACCAACAACAATGTTGAGTATGAAGCCCTACTGTTGGGCCTCCACACAGCCATCGCCATGAAAATTAAAATATTAAACATCTTTGGTGACTCCTTGCTCATAGTAAACCAGGTTAAGGGGCTCTTTCAATGTCGATGTCTAGTACTGAAAGCCTATAAAGATCTTGTTGCTACATATTTGGCTAAATTGGAATGGTATGACATCGAGGCAATCCCTCATTCATCAAATAGGTTTGCAGACACCATGGCCTCTTTGGGATCCTTAATCCCTCAGAATCCATCTATGGATTTCACTACCATCCATGTCAAGATGCTCTCGCATCCTACAGCAGAGCACGAAGCCTTTGATAATAAAATGTCAATCAACATGATTAGCATGGAACCAAAAGTTGAATGGTTCTGTAGAGCTGAAGACTTTCTAAAGAAGGCACCCTAGGGGGCATTAACCTCTTAGAGTCCGACGGGGAGTGGTACTACCATTCACCACAAGGTTGTTTCCCAGTCTGCATTTGCAAAAGTAAATATGTAGGGGGAGCAAGTCATCTTGGCAGTCAAAGTTGAGGCTTGTCAGAGCTGGATGTCACAAATCCAAGACTTCTTAAAACTTGGTATAATCCCAGAGGGATTATTGCATGCCACAAAATGCACATTCAAGAAGAAAGTGACTAAATATGTCTTTCTAGGAGACATCTTGTACCGATGAGGCTATGATGGAGTTCTCCTTCGTTGTCTAGAGCCCCAAGAGGCATCTTGGGCGATTTCACAAGCTCATGATGGTACGTGTGGTGGCCATTTTAGTGGCATGGCCATCATCAAGCACATCCTTTGAATGGGTTACTATTGGCCCACTATGGAGAAGGAGTGCAATGTGTATGTCAAGAAATGCATCAAATTTCAGCATCATGCTAATCTTACGCACTTGCCATCGTAGGCCTTACAGCCCATCCAAGCGGCTTGGCCATTTTCTCAGTGGGGATTAGATCTTATAGGCAAGATCTCTCCTCCATCATTGAGGCGAACATACATTTATAATCATGGCTACTGAGTATTTCACAAAGTGGGTGGAAGCAATACCCTTAACAACGATGATTGGAGCTCGCATAGCAGAGTTTATACTCGAGCATATCATATGTCATTTTGGGATTCCATCCAAGATAATTTTGGATAATGGAACATCATTTAAGAACAAAATCATGAGAGCTTTGATATCTAAATATAGAATCAAGCACAATTTTATAACTCCTTATTATCCACAAGCAAACGGGCAAGCTGAGGCCTCAAACAAGATAGTGGTGGCTATCTTGAAAAATATAGTCTAAGAAAACCACAAAGATTGGCATATCCAGCTACCCCTTGCATTATGGGCTTACAAGACTAGCATTTGGATGCCCACTAGGGCAATGCCATTTTCACTAGTATATGGCACTGAGGCCATTATGCCCTTGGAATTGGAAATTCCAATGTTGCGCATCACATTGAAAGAGTTCATCGATGACGACACCGTATGGCAAGCTCGACTAGATCAACTGATGTTGCTTGATGAATGTCATATGAATGCCCTAGAGCATCTCTGTATTTATCAGGAGTGACTAAAATGAGCTTATAATATCAAAGTCCACCAGAGAGACTTTGAAGTTGGGGATCTTGTCTTGAAAGAGAACCAATAGAACTCTAATTTACCACTAGATATGCGAGACAAATTCATGGCTAATTGGCTAGGACCTTATATCATATCTAAAAATATTGGTCCAGGTACCTATCGCCTAACATCGCTAGGAGGTGTTGAAGAGCCTGAACCTCTCAACATCATCCATATTAAGGCATTTTATGCTTGAGAGCATAGCAAAAGGCTTACAAGTTTGCTTAAAACGCTCGATCAACCCCAAAAGCTCCAAGTTAAAAGGCTCCAAGGGTTCCTAAAACCGCTTGGTCATGTCAAAGGCTCGAGGGTTTGCTTATAACCACTCGATCATCCCAAAAAGGCACCAAGGGTTTCTAAGAAATCATTTGGTCAACCCAAAAGGCTCGAGGGTTTGCTTAAAATCGCTCGGTCATCCTAAAAGGCTCCAGGCTCTCTTGTGAGTAGTTTGGTCAATCAAAAAGCTCCACAGGTACTTCAAACCTTTGGTCAACCCCAAAAGGCTCCGAGGGTTTGCTTAAAACTACTCGATCATCCTAAAAAGCTCCAAGGATTTTTTGAAAAATTGCTTGGTCAATTTAAAGGCTCCAAAGGCATTTCCTCACCATTTGGTCACTCCTAAAGGCTCCAGAGGCATGTACTCACCATTTGGTCAGATATAAAGGCTCAAAATCAATAAAAATTATAAAATCAATAAAATCCAAAAAAAATGGTAAAGCATAAAATCCAAAAACATGTGCATTTGCATTATGCATTTTCATTCACACATGCATTCATTTCATTGCATTGCATATAGGCATTTATCATCCGTTGCATTCCGTAGTAGGATGGATTGTGTTTGTCAATCTTACAAATGATGCCATGTTTGTGTTTTAATCATGCACCTTTGCATTTATCATAATCCATTGCATTCATACACAACACTTGTTGCTATGAGATATGTGTATATACCAAAGTTTTCTAGTCACTCAACCATACCTAGTGGGTTTCTCAGATGTCGTAGAAAGCTACTTTTGCTTTTGTAGATGAGGTCATTAGTTGTGATAGTGCTTGGCATATCAGGATCCCATCACTAATTGACACATTTAAAATCCTGCTAAGATAAGGGAGGATGAAAGCTATGAAAGTGGTCTTGGGTATCTAGAGAGATGGGTTTTATTACCTGCTTATCTTGCAAATAGTTTGGTCTAGAGTGGTGAACCTTGGCAAAAGGACAAGAATTTCCCCTACTCGTACATAGATACACAGTTTAAATTTCAAACCCAAAGTTCAAAGTTCAAATCTAAAATGATATAGTGAATCAAAAGCACTATACAAATCCCTTTCTCAAGAAAAATGGGAATAAACAGTGATTTTTATCACTCAGAGTAAAACATGAAAAACAATGATTTTTATCACTACATATGAGCAAATATCAAAATGGGGTGAGAACTTGAATCCTTGGATTGTTCACCATTCAAAGCCATAGAATGAACCCCGAGTGTAGCAATGGGTTGAAAGAGTCCCGCCTGCTTTCGGAGTAGTAGTTTTATTGGGTGATCCCCAAACACAACAATGGGTTGAAAGAGTCCCGACTATTTTTGGAGGGGTAGTCCTGATCAATTTGTGAGATGAGCTAGCTCTAGGTGCCTGGGGTTGTCTAGAAGTATAGTCCAATAAAGTCTGAAACAAGGATGATACGAACATAGGAGGAACCCGATCTCACATATGGGTTGGAAGAGTCCCGATTGACATCTGGGGTATGCCTATGGTCTATCTAAAAATACTCACATGCACACACAGGGGTAATGAATAGTTGGGTCATTCGTGATGAAAGCTTTGTCCAACAAAAGCCTTGTACAGTTAGTATGTGATGTTTGAGAAGTCTACTAGGGTGTTTGAGTCTCATGGAAAACCTCAAAAATTTCTCTAATAGCAACACAATACCAAGTAATTCAAATCATCAAACTACAAAGTATCGAATCCATGATACATCATTATATAAGGCACAATCAAGATATAGGATAGATACCGGATGGATATCAGAAATGATATCTAGACGGCCACTGACTATATTGTGCATATCTCTCAAAGTTGCAAAAAGAATATAAAATGACACATTATATCATTCGCATCATACCACTTCATACCATTGCATTTCATATATAGGTGATTAATTGATTAAATTCTTGTAATGAGGATTTTCAATTATATTCATGATTTTTACACATTCTGTGGTGTCGTCCATTAGATTGTTAAACACATATCGCATTCATTCCTTATGTTTTAAGTGATTAAAGCATACAGGTTCATTTACATTAGATTACCATCATGTAAATAATGCACTACATACATTGCATCAACACATCGTGACATCATCATAAATTAAATGCATGCAATAAAGTAAAATCAGATAGGCATTTAAAAGTAAACATCGCATTCATATGCATACATCATAAAAAGCACATCTAAGCATCTAGATCACTGCATACCATCATCATCATAAATTAAAAAGCTATCTAGTGCATGTCATCCATACATCACATTACATAAGCATAGCATCAATATAAATATCTGCATCCATGTGCATAAGCATAAACATAAAACATAAAAATGACAAGTACACATAATGAGCCAAAATGATATATCATATAAATATGTGTATAAATGAGTACATAGAGGTGTATCAAAATGCCCGTAGGCTACAACTGTGTAGGTCCTCGACCTTACACTCAAAAATAGTACTACAATATATCAGCAAGATATGTACTATACAGGGCCTGCACCCCCATCCTGAGAGTCACCACCATCACCCCCACCATCTCTATGACTCCTATGTGAGCTGGTGCCATGTGTACTAGAGGACCTGTGTGTCCTCTCGGTCCTATGGGTCTTGTGGCTCGAACTCACAGAAGAGTGCCCTATCGCCCTAGTCTTGGACCTACTCTGATGGGTATCTGAAGCATGAGGGTCCTCTAGCTGATCTATGCGGGCTACTCTACCTATGTGCCTCTCATTGCCCTCCTCCATGAGGGACTATAATCACTGGATATTTGCCATGGGATCACGACCGCCTGGTAACAATGAGGATGGCATGGCTGGAGGTGGCATGACTATCTGAGATGATGAAGGATCTCCCCTCTATAGCCTGTATAAATCCCTCTCAACAATAGTTGTGCTCCACTGTGCTTGTGCCAGATCATGCGCACTAGTGAGCTCACGGACCTGTGTCTTCGCCCCTGTAGCCCGTGTTGTAAGAGCTGTGATCTGCTCTTGGGCCTATTGTAGCTGCCTCTCCCTATGAGCCAGATTTACCTCCAAAGTGGTGATAGAAGTATCTCACTATAACTACTGAGTCTGTAGCCTCCCAATATGACTCTATAGGTTAGCAACCTGAGCTAGTAGCTACCCCACCTCACTATTGAGCACTGCCTCACCCTCATCCAGAGCCTCCTCCTTTGTGTCTACCTGGGGGCCTCCGCTACTACGCCCTAGTCATCAATCCTCTACCGAGTGCAGCATCCATGTGGATCTACCTCCACACCATCCCTACCCTCTACAGTGAATCCTCCAGCTAGCCGACCGAGGGGTCCCACCCCGTGCCACTGTATGTCAGCCCACCAACCATCATAATCTAGAGTGGTCCCTACCTCTCTAACCCCTATCTCCTAAAAAGCATCATCATCCTCTCCCAGAGGAGTAACTATAGGCCAGGTGAGGTCCCTCTCTAGGACCAGGTATCTGTAGATGGTGGGCATCATCGGGATGTCCTACCTGATCCCAAACTAGTGGAGTACTCATGAGAAGTAGTGATACTCGCACCACTCGGCCTTATGGTCGATAATCCACCTATCCCTACACGCCCAATGTAGGTATCTAGCTGCCTCCTCCCACACGGGGCAATCCATATAGGGGTGCCACTCTACGTCATCTAAGTGAAGCTAGGCGAACCAACCAATGTAATATGTCAAGTCTCTGATGTGTGATCTGCTCTAGAATCCCTCCTGCTCCCAAGGCCAGCAAGCGATGTAGCACTGATGCTCATCATCAATCACAGTAATCCGTAGGGGCAGCTCTACAGGGTGCTCTATCCTGATGTGCTTCCAACCCCATATCTATAATAAGAGACTATAGCCTATGCCAACCCTACTCTGATGGGTGATCTGGAAGAGCTCATGGTATAACTGTGCAAGTAGAGCACTCCCCTAGGATAGGATGACTGGCTCCTCCGTCGAGCTAGCCATAACTGGGTGGATGCAAGCTAGGAGGTTCCAAGGGAACCTCACTCCTGAAGAGTCCGGCAGGGCAACCCAGATCACTAAGTGCATAAATATGACCTCTCATCATGAGAAAACCACTCATTGTAAAGGATTGCACAATGGAACAGGATTCTTCCATCATATTGCATTTGTGATATGTGATTGGAGGCCATCATGGTTCATGGAGCGAGACACCAAGCCTCCATGCTCCGACCTCTGAATATGGCATCAAATATGGCCTTCCTCACCGTAAATGGAGAGGCAATGATGGGCATACCATCAATGGGTAGCCAAAATATATGGTACATATCCTCAAGTGTAACCATCATTTCACCTATAGGTAGGTGAAATGTATTGGTCCGTGCATCCCAACGATGGGCCAAAGTAGTCAAATAATCCTGGTCTACCCAGAGAGGTGGGAGATCCAGGATGTACCCAAACCCAATAGCCCTGAACCACTCCCACTCAGTGTCAGCCAGTATTGGGCATAGGTTGTGAAGGAGATCGGTCTCCCTCGCTCTATTAGTCAAATACTGGATAAAAATAATACAGGAAAAGTGGAAAATATTTAAAAACACTACAAAATCAACCTAAACATCATGGATTTTTCTAAAACATCTAATAATATGCAAAAAAAGATAAAAATTGTCAAATTTGGGCACCACAGGTCAAAGTCGCGGCCAACCCAACGGTCAAAAATATGATCGTTGGATTTTAAACCCCTAATCTGCCAATTGGGGACCATGGCTGCCACCCGTGGCTAGCAAACAAAACCCTAGATGGGTTCGTTCATGCCCTAAAAACCTAGAAAAATTAAAAATTCCCCCTAGCTATCCTAAGCTAAATCCTAACCTAATGTGGGGTTCGTTACCAGCAATTTAGTATGATTCATGTATCGATTAATTAATGAGATTCATTTTAACCAAAAATCAAATGCAAAGTCTCGATTCATGAATTACCTTTGAACCCCCGGCTCTCCCACTGGTCGATGCTTCCCCTTGGTCCACCATAAGGTGTCAGGTTAGGTAGTCGGTTTGAGTTCTAGTAGCACGCCGAGTTAGTTTTTAAAAATTTTACCTCCAGAGCTCCTAGGTTGCTTGATTAGTGTAGGTGAAAATGACACTTTTTCCCAAGAGGGACCCTTTTTATAGCTTTTCTAATTTGCGTTAGTTCACGGCTCACACGCGTGGTCCATGAATTAGGGTTTTCTACCCACGGGTTTTGACCACGATGAGAAAAATGGCCCACGGGGGAGAGCCACGATGAGAAAATTAAATGCAATTTTCTTCATTTTACAAGAGGAAAGCTCCTAGATGGCATTTTAAATAGCCCAATTAAACCTAAAAAAATTCAAAAACTTCAAAAGTAACAAAAAATCAAATAATCCAAAATCCAAATGCACCTCGTATTTAGTTATTTACCCTAGACACTTGGCGGTTGCAATGAATGACACTCCATGCAATCCGGTGAGATGAGTAAATAACCATAAGGACATTTGGGGTAAAATTGTCATCATTGATTTGATATGCTTCTTTTCAATCCCGAAGAAGGCCTTCAAGGCTGGACTGCTCCATGGGAATGAGGTGTTTCATGTCATTTCTCCTATGACATCTTTTCAGCAAATCATCGACAAATTGATTCAACATACATCTAATTGGTATTGTATCATTTTGATTTCCTAAGAAGGCTATTGCATCCCAACCACTCCATGGGATAGGAATGTGCAATTACTATTAATAGTTGCAATCATAAGCTGAACTAAGGCCTAGCCAAGTAATTAAATTCTAAAATTCTAAGTTTGTTCAGATCATTCATAATGGTCAAGCGACCTCATCACTTCATTCATTGTCATTACCCTCATTGACTCGTCACTTGAGGGGGTAGTCATGCTTTCATAATCATAATCAAAATCAATAGAAGATTCCTGAAATCGTAGATCCCTTGATCTTGTCAAAATTATGTTCATCTTATGAATCATTGTCAATAGCTATCATAAGCTTACCCCTTTTCTTGGGGTAAATAGCAAAAATGATAGTTAGTTTGTAGCTCTCCTCCTTTCGGTTATATAGGCCTAACTCCTATTGTAGCACCAAAGCTACCCGAATGTCTGATGATGAGTGCAAATTCTTGCAAATTTAAGCCTTTCACCTAGTTGGAAGCAATGATTCTAGGATGCGCATCCTTTTGCTGGACCTAGGGCATCTAATTTTGATCCGACTAATGATCATCATGGAACCTTTGGCACCATTTTAGGAGGTCTATTTTTGCTCAACGTTGTTTGATCTCACAACGCATCTCAAAAGGGGCATCTTTAGACACCTAAAATGTGTCATGTCAATGGCGACTACTCATATGGGACATGCTAGAAGACCATATGGAAGACCTTTGGACAAATCCAAGGTATAGCAATGGTTTTTACCACTCAATTGGGTATTTGTGCCTAGTCAGTTCTAGCCATGGTTGACAGTTGTGGCCCCCAATCTATCAATTGGGGACCATGGCTGACACATGTGGTTAGTAGTTCTGGTCATGGATGACACCTATGGTTAGGACTAAAGTTCAGTTGGCCTTCATCCGAACCCAAAAGTTGGTTGCAATGGCCAATTGGTTGCATATTGGAGCGATTTGAGCGAGGAAGGATCCAGAACCTTCCATCCAACTAACTCAACTACCCAATATTGATCTTGGCTTCATGAGGAAGCCACCCCTAGCCCTTGGCAAGTGCTATAAGTACCCCCTTCAAATTGGGGATAAGTCTGGAAGAAATTTTATCAATTGAGCAGTGAAGCCCTATCGAATTGCATACTCAAGTTCATGCATTGGAAAGGATACTCTTGCTACCCAATTGGAGATCGAATTGCCATGGATGCCCTAAGGAGCTAGAACACCAAGAAATATGAATTTGGGGAAACGGAGGCCCAATTGTGAAATCCAACCGCCAAACCTATCAAAGGACACAAAGGCGACCCTTGACCATCAATTTGACAAGGCAGATCATAGAGGAAGCCCTAATTCTAAGGGTAAATCTATTCAGAGCCTTGTCGTGACTGTCAGCCATGGTCTATAGTGTTGACCACATCTCAGACCTGCGATGAGCAAATGGCTACAGATCTCCTTGTTTTCTTTCTTGCAAATTAATTAGTTAGATCATTTTAGGCTTAATGTAGGTTCAATTAATGTTTTAGAGACATATGAACAGTTAGAATAAGCAGTTGAAGTAGGTTTACTTTCATGTTATCAATTTGATAATTAGTATAATTGTGACTTGTTTCATGTACCTTTGTTTCTTATTTGTCAACTAATCCAGTAGATAGATAATACATGCTTTCTTGAATATTATTAATGATCACATTTCATGATTAACATAGGTTTACCATGCTTTACTCATTTTCTTGATTATATGCTTATCATGGTATCCTTTTGTGAAACTTCTTTAAAAGACCTCATCAAGAGAGGTTACCTTTGCTTTTGACGTGTTATTGTTGTTTCTTGATCACAGGGAATAGATATTGAAGGAGATTCAATTATTCAATTCCTTCCTCAACGCGAAGAAGAGGGTTAACTCCACCCTAGAGCAGTTCATGTCACCTTAAAGGCTTGAAAAGTGCATTTATCCTTGAGGGGATTGTAACATTGTAATTGCGTATCAAAAGGGTATCCCTAAGAGGGATTCATTTGTAAAACATGAATTGATTCAAAGAGAAATAAAGATGCATTTTACTTAATTGCTTTTGTCTTTGTCAATTTGTGTATGAATATCCATTTTATTTTAGTTTATGCAATTGTAATATTGGGTGCACACCTTTTTGGTCGTACAAGTACTGATCTATGGCCATAATTAAACTTCTACCTCCTTCAAGGGTTTTCGATGAACTTTTACGTGCATAATATAGGAAATAGGGAAAATATGAAACTAATGCCAAAGAAGTCAAACAGAAAGCAGTTACAGCCCAAAAGCATCCTACTGAACTAGATTCTATTGAGAGATCGACAAAGAGAAATTGATTCCAAGAATCACTAATGGCAATGACGAATTCAACCATAAGACCGTTGCAACAGAACCAGGAGGTAATAGTTGATGGGAATAATGAATGGCAAGTGGTTAGAGAAACCACAAGAAAATAAAATCTCCCTATAATGCTTGAGAGTAAAATTACTATTGTAAAACCTATAAATATGGGTAGCTACCTCCTTCCAAATGGTCAGCTCTAGAGTGTTTGCTTGCACCACTATGTAGTTCTTTGTAAATTGATGAATAAAGCATTACAAGGGATGTTTACCTTGAATTTGTATCTATGTTGAATGGTGGACTTGATATTATCTCATCTTACTGCTATGGTTAGTCTATTCTATTAATTTGAAAAGCTAACTTAGAGTAGATTGAGTTAATTATTTTTGCATACATGTTTATCAAGAATTCTATTTCTATCAGATCAAGGTATTGATCTTATTCTACTAAAATTGGATAATAAATATTTCTAGATATTTGGAATAATTTTGTGAATGTGCAAAACACCATTTCAATAGCGTAACTGCATAATTTCTTAATGTTGTTAATCCTCTAGGATGTTTTTTCTAAAATCATTTGTTAAAGGACACTGTGTGGTTGTCTATGTTGTTAGCTTCATCCGACCAGCTTAAATCCATTCTTTCTAACCCTATCATTTCTATCCTTAACTTCACTATAATTGAGCTAAATAGAGTCAACACTCATTAAGTTGACAAGGAGCCAACCTTCTCTGGAGGTTGAATAAAAGCAATTTGGTTCTCCCAATGTTTAGTCTGGGCTATGATCAGTGGGTGTTCACCTTCAAATCTCAAGATATGATAATCATAGTTCTAGTGTGAGCTAGATGACAAACCAGGCTAAAATATTTTTTGGCATACCTGGTGGAACCCATCCACAGAATATTAGAATATCAGGGAAGTGGTGACCCTTGGTTTTTCAATAAATTCATATCTACCTCATGATTCTGCTTGAAAAGGGGTTGGTTCAGCAACCCGTTGCCTTTTAAAAATCATACAATATCGATGGTTGGTACTTCAATAAAATATCACCTGATAAGGTTAAAATTATAACTGTCTTGATCTTATGGAATGAAATATGGTGATTCTACCAAAGAGAAAGTAGGGGATCCATCATAAGTTCTCATTCATCCCTTGAGAGTTAAGTAGCATTTTCTAATTCCAAATGGTCGATCAATATTACCCCTCATGGTATGATACAGGACCGTTAAATATCTCCATGCTACATAAAATCCTAAATATAGCTTTAAAAAATCTGCATAGCTTCAAAGAGAAAGAAAAATCAGCTAAGGAACATTGTCGAGACATAGCATGGTTGTCCTCAGTCTACAACATTGTGGAAGAAGATATTATGATTAGGCTGCTGATTTTATATTTCAAAGGGAAGGTATTATTGTGGTATAAGTCCTTAGAAAGTAAAAGTATTAGTAGTTGGGTAGAATTATCTAAATATTTCATTGATGAATTTGATGATCCTAGAGATCCCTTCTTATTGCTCACTCATTTTTCATTTATGAAGAGAGATCTTCAGGAAAGTTTACCTGAGTTTAACATCCATTTTAGAAGAACATGGGAAAGGATTCCCCAGGAATACTGACCTTCTCAATCACAAGAATATCTCTATTACATCCATACCCTTTATCCTGATAAGAGTATCCTGGTATAGCAATCCATAGAGAAAAGGTTCCCTTAGATTTTCAAAGAAGCTATCAAAGCTGAGAATATATTAATCATGGCAAGTAAGCTTCCACCTAGAAATAGCTTTTCTACCTTTAGTGGTAGATTTTATGAAGAGCCAAGTACGATCTCAAACCTAAAATAAAAATAATATTACGTTCTAGATCACTACAAAAATTATTGCCTAACAGAGCCAAAGGTTGGTTCGAGAGAACAATATTCCATTGAGCAAGACAAATACCAGAAGTTGGATCCACCAAACAAGACAGATTCTCAGAGTCATGATAATAAAAATTTTGAATAAAACCTGGCTTTAATACAAATTGAAAGAATCAGTTCTATTCAAATAGAATTCCCACTACCTAAAGAGTAAGTCAAGAATTCACATCAAGATCGAGATATCAGCTATAGGATGAAAAATATTGACAATCCTAGAACACCCTCGATTCAAAAAAAACATTTACCAATATGTGTTTAGAATAAAAATATGACAAGAGCCTACAGATATTTGTCTTTCCCAACTCTAATGCTAGAAGAAAGAAGAGAAAATATGGAACTCCTTAAAAATCTACTCGAGTTCCCTTCACCATCTACACAAAGTTTGGGAGAAAATTTGCTAGTAAGACCAAAAACTAATTTGGTTAACACCTCTTTCAAGATTGAATAAAATCATCCTTTATTTGAAAAAGGGATAGATTATTTGTTAGATTTTGTATAAAAGGGTATCTTGCACAATTGTATAATTGAGCCAGATGCTAAAGTATCAATAATGCCCTTGACTATCTGCAAAAATTTGAATTTAGCTATGGAAAAAGTACAAGCCCAATGGCTTAAATTTAAAGGAAAGAGTGTCGAAGTTGTAGGTATTTTGAGGTACATTATGGTAATGGTGTATGGGCAACTAGACCTAACATTAGTGCATAATATAATTGTGATAGACATTCCTCCTCTTTTCGGCATCTACCTCTCCAGGTACAACTTCAACAAATCAATATTTTACCTTGAAGATGGGAGACAATTGATTAAAATAATCGGAGAAAGTGGTAGATTTAAAATATTTTGCAAAGATCTCCATCCTTCATAATAGAAAGACACGAGCAGAATCAGTCCTTCATGCCTCTAGAGTTTGGTAATAATTATAAAGTAATAGTGGATTTTTCATCTAGTGATAATTTAGTACCATGCCATTCTGAGCATCATGATCAGTGGAGGATATGACATCTTTACATTAGATACCAATGGATGATCCCTCCTTTCCATTCTACAAAATTAGTTAGAGAAACGTACCATATCCAGACTCAGGATACCTAAAGTTACATATGTATGAATATCTACAAGAAAATATGACAACCTAGAGATCTTACCAAGATATATTGTGTCAGGCTTCTAATACCAAGGAATTATCACCAATGACACTCGCTCATAACCCAAATAATGACAAAAAATGTGCTTCTCATATAAAGAAATTTTGGAGATTATTTGATCAGGAGTACAAAAAAAAGGACAAATTTAGAGCCATATGGTTAGGACATTGTAGGTTTAGGGGATGACCTATAAATTTATTTAGTCTGGCATGGGATTTACTATACTGATTTTTGTGTACATAGAAGATAGGTAAATAAAGGGTGAAGTATGATTGTAATAAATGAAGCAGGTTAATTTCTTGGTGGGATATGTGCCTTACCTATTTAGAACTCGAGTACAAATTTTGGGGAGATGTTGACTCTGTTGCCTAATGGACGAAACTAAAATAATCTTGAGAGGAAAGTAAGTACCTTTGAGAAAATATGAAATTGGCATGGATGACAGCAAATGAAGGACATCATGCCCCATGTAGGATCAAATTTTTAAATGGTAAATGGGGCATGCGCAAAAGATACAAGAAAATATTAGTCTTGACCTAGACACATCAAACAATCCTTGCAACATGATAGCATGGCATTGGCTGATAAAAGAAATCACCTTTGAATCAACTATAAAATAAGGTTATCATTTAGAAAGGGAGATTTGAATCTATAATAGAAAGTATGAGCCTCAGAATGTAGACAGGAAGTAGCAGAAATAAAGATACATGGTGTAAGAAGTTGCTTTATTGTTAGACTCGGAGTAAAGAGCAACGAGGAAAGGCTTGACGAATATCCATATCATGGCAATCCATCTACCTTGGAAGCTCCTCTATGCATTGATGGAATATACATATGGAGGTATAGTATCATACATATCTCTATCACCTTTTGTACCTCTCGTCCTCTTGGTTTCTTTCCTTCCTTTCCCATTCCCCAGTATTTTTGTGTTATCGCTTTAATTTTTTCTATATAAGAAATATTTTCAGTCTTTTTCTTATTTCCCTCCTGCATCAACTACATCCTATGATCCCCTATTTTTTCCCTCTCCTTCCCCTCATTTTTGTTTTCCATATGTATTATGAGGTTTATTTTGTAGCCCCTAAACCTTCGCATAACAATGCTAAAATTTGAATATTACTCTGTCATGTTTTCTCCCAAAGTTATAATTATGGCATCTGGTATCCTTTATCTCCCCTAAGTTTCAACAAAGGATTATTCATGTGAAGTTATGCATTCAAGGATAAGGCTCTCTGAGTTTTGTAAATTTCCAAGAAAATTTCCTCGAGAGGAGCCAATAGTGTAGGCCAAAAAGGGCTACATTCATACTTAGGCCAAAAAATTTCAAAATTTGGCTAAGTATGTAAGGGAGATGTAAAAACGCTACAAATTGCCCAAAACTGAGAATCACTAAAATCGGCTCAAAAGTTAGAATACTAGCAAAAGGTACGCTTCTCAATTTCCTTTGTACTCACCACGTAGAAGTGAGGAGCGTTTGAAAACTAAAAAGCATTGTGCAAAGGCAAAAAGCAAGAAAGTGCTGAAATCAAGCCAAAAGTGAGAAGTCTAGAAAGACCGCGCTTCTCAACCTTCCTTGTATCAAGTGTGAAACCGAAAAACACTGAAATAAACCCAAAGGTGAGAAGCACTAAAATAAAGTAAAATAAAGAAGTCACATAAGTCGTGCTTCTCGATCATCTTCACATAAGTAACGCTTTTCCTCATCCTTTGCATGAGTCATGCAAATGGAAAAGTACTAAGAAAAGGCCAAAATTGAGAAGTGCTAAGAAAAGACCGAAATTGAGAAGCACTGACAAAAGGTCAAAATATAAAATAATGAAAAGTCATACTTTCCCTCCTTCTTTATTGCCATCGTGTAAATAAAAAGCAGTACTCTAGTCATCCAGTGGATTGATCTACGGTCACATTTAAACTTCTACTTTCCTCAAGGGTTCTCGGTGAACTTTTGCATGTGTAATCCAGGAAATAAGGAAAAGATAAAACTAATTCCAGAGAAGTTGAACAGAAAGTAGTTACAACCCAAAACCTTCCAGAATCATCCTTCTGAACTAGATTTAGTTGAAATATCGATGGAGATAAATTGATTCCAAGAATCACCAACAGTGATGATGGACTCAATCGGAAGACTGTTGCAACAGAACCAGGAGTTCATAGTTTATGGTCATCATGAACGGCAAGTGGTTAGAGAAACCACAAGAAAATAAAATCTCCCTGTAATGCTTGAGAGTAAAATTACTATTGTAAAACCTATAAATATGGGCAGCTACCTCCTTCCAAAGGATCGGCTCTGGAGCATTTGCTTGCACCACTATGTAGTTTGCAAATTGATGAATAAAGCATTATAAGGGATGTTTATATTGAATTTGTGCCTGTGTTGAATGGTGGACTTGATATTATCTCATCTTACTACTATGGTTAGTCTATTTTGTTAATTTGAAAAGCTAACTTAGAGTAGATTGAGTTAATTGTTTCTGCATACATGTTTATTGAGAATTCTATTTCTATCAAATTAGGGTATTGATCTTATTCTACTAAAATTGGATAATCAATATTTCTAGATATTTGGAATAGTTCTGTGAATGTGCAAATCACCATATCAATAGCGTAATTGCATGATTTCTTAATGTTGTTAATCCTCTAGGATTATTTTTTTGAAACCATTTGTTTAAAGGACACTGTGTGGTTGTCTATGTTGTTAGCTTCATCCGACCAGCTTAAATCCATTCTTTCTAACCCTATAATTTCTATCCTTAAATTCAATATAATTGAGCTAAATACAATCAACACTCATTAAGTTGAAAAGGAGCCAGCATTCTCTAGAGGTTGAATCAAATCAATTTAGTTCTCCCAATGTTTAATTCATGTTGTGATCAGTGGGTGTTCACCTTCAAATCTCAAGAGATGATAATCACAGTTCTAGCATGAGCTAGATGACAAACTAGGCTACAACAATAATTAGTTTCCATATCTACCTGAAAAGTAGTGGGGTTTTTAGGTGTTGGGATTGTAACTATTACCATCGAAGGTGCACCCTCAAACTCTCCCTCTTTTGTAATTGGATTGTCTTTTAGGTCTTCTCCCCTAGCTATTGCTTGCAATTCTTTTTTCCCAATATTGTTGATTGGTATGTCTTCTTCCACCCTTACTAGTGTCACTCTACCTTGGGCCTTCCCTATTGATGGGAGAGTTAGCCTAGCCTTTTTATGTTCTAGGGAGGAAGTTGGGCTTTCTATCCTAATTTGGTGGCCCCTAAATATCTCATCAAAACCCCTTGATTTTAATATCTTCTTTTGTAAGGCTACAAAAATTTTGATTTCTTTATTATTTACAATCAATGATTTTGGGATTTCCTTTGGATTTTATTTTTACATGAACATCACCAAACTCAACTTCTTGTTGAAAGGATCAGACACTTGTTTTTCATAGGTTTAGTAGGTATTATTTTTGTAGTGGCTGGGATTTTGGGATCAATTAAATACGTAGTAATTATCTCTTTTATTTTTTTTGTACTTGTTCCTTCTATTGCTAATTGAGCTAAAATAGGAGCTTCCTCTATTGTTAATTGAGCGGGCTAGAAGTTTCTTCTACTACCAACTGAACTATTTTAGGAGCCTTTTTTGGGACTTGAGTTATATCCTCAGCATCAACCGATATCTCTATTTGGTCTGCTCCTTGGTCTACTATCTCAAAAATTGGATCCTAGAGCTCATCTAGAGTAATCACAGGAAAAATAAGAGCCACTGATTCTACAAAAATTTCTTGCAACTTTACTAACACTTGAGGATAGTCATCTACTCTTTCAATTCTAGAATTACCCCTAGTATCATATGGAAATTTTTACCATATGTTCCTTAGGTCAGTGCCTACTTGTATGGCTTCTAGGATTTCTACTTCATATTTATCTTTTATGTGATGTACCCATGCATATTTGTGTGCTTGCATCATTTTTATATAACTCTCTATTGGATCATTAGGGTTTCCTTGTCACTTTATCAAAATAAAAATTATCCATATCCCACATGGCTTTGAGCATTGTTGAGTATGCTTGAAATATGTAGTGTCCAAACCTGCATGGGACTGTCAACCAGGGGACTTTGCCATACCTCTTTCTTAGACATATTTTTGCCTCTTTTGCAATTTTCCTAGTGATTTCAAGTGAATCCATAGACATAGGGCAAAAATTTAGTAAGGCCTTCAAAGGAATATTCACTCCATAAAAATTCCTCTTATAGAAAGTAATACCCTATTTTTTCTTCTTTCAAAAAGGCAGCACTACCAGGACCTATTCTTGTCGAGAGATATCCATATAGGACATTGTGAATTTCTGTTATACAATTGTTGAAAAACCACCCAAGGTGAGAGCACCCTTCATGTATCCAAGGGATATTTTCTTGCACATATCTGGAATTAGTTTACCCTAATCTATTCAAAATCTCATAGTCTAGCTACCCAGCTATGAGGTGTATGAAAATTGAATAGTGGGAGAAAGGGGACATATTTTTGCACTATTCTAAGATAGTTTTTTTTAGCTCAATCAACTGAACATGCATTTGTCTACTCAACTCATATTCCCATGCATATATTGGAGGGGAGAAAACTCTATTACACTGCATAGCTAAATGTATGACTTTTCTTCCTACTACACTTAAATTCAAGACCCCTAATACTATATTTATCATATCCACATAATCTCTCACCCAGGGTTTCAATGCATCCTTCCTAATAGGAAAATTACATGCTACAACTTCATATGGTTCAAATAGTGTAGTGTAATAGTGGGTATGAAGGACTTGTTGGTATTGACGTTCTATTACCTCTTGTATCAGTGGCGTGTCAGACATGTTCAACTGGAACACTTTTTGTATGCTCCCAGGAGTAATTTTGAAAATTGGTCGATTGTCAACATCTCTAATATATTTGGTCAATCCATCATACGCCATCTCTAGCCACACCAAAAAATTTGAAGAATGATGCATTCTCGAGCAGGCCAATTTCCCAAATTACTGATCCATTTATTGCAACAAGGTGTTGGCTTGTATTGTAACTTGTGTGCTCTTTTAAACAATTCAGTCAATAGCCATGAGCTATGCTACAATTTCTCCTATGTTTCTTCAAAATAAACTATTGTGGTATTCTCGATCTCATATTCGTGTGTAGAGGAGAGACGTTTTTCTGGCCCAGACTTCATTGAGTAAGTTATCAAATTTTTCTTGAGGACGACTGGACCATCCAACTACTTATACGACCTTTTGTCTTTAATGAATTTAATAGCCTCCTTAGTGTTCTATGGGACAACGGGTGCACTTGAGGAAGCCATTTTTCTTTCCTACCCTTTTTTTTGGGTGGCAAATTATTCTACAAGTCCTAAAACTTTGCAAGATTGGAAATTCTCTTCCAATAATACCCTAGCTTCAATTTAGTGTTCACGGGCCATAAATAGTTTTAGGAGTTGATTTTTTGCATGATGTGTTTTTATGGTTATCAACCGTTTGTTTTCAAATTTTCCAATGTACATTCACCACCTCATCATTCCTCAACCATATTCCTCGAAAAATAACTTGTCCTGAATAATATTGCTACTGATAAAGCTTTGATATGCATAATTTTCAATCATGTGCAAAATTTGATTGCTTTCCAAGTGTATCTTCTATTTGACTTGGTTTTGGAATGGGTGCTAACCATAACCCTTCGTTGGTGATAGTCATCTCTATCATATTATCTTTCTTAAAGTCTCTCTTTATATGTATTCCACATTCAGCATGCACCATTGGATCTGATCGAGGTTTAGGTGCAACGTTGGGTCTCTCTTATAATAAGATAATTTCTTCCTCTTTAGGTACTACGACAATCCAGGAATAATATTCTCATTCAGGTACCAAGCACATCGTTAGATGTAGCCAAATAGTACGCATGTCATTCGATATTTGTGAGCTGCATACATATGAGCTAGAAAGAGGGAATAAAAGCAATAAATTTCATGGAGGCAATATGAACATAATAAAACCTTAGTACCAAAGCCAATTTCTCATCTTTATGTACAATAATCAAAATCAGTGATGCACAAATATTACATTAATTTCCACCTTACCTTAACTTTAGCACATTTTAATTCGTGTGTGCCTTCATATTAATATTTTGTCCATGCACACTGCTCTTTAGGGCTAAAGTTACTTGCCACTTAAGTGAAAAGAAGGGGAGCAATCATGAAGAAAATAGGGACATGATAGATTTTTATAAATTTTTCAATATAAACCTTGGTGTCAAGGCTATATTAATATTAACCTTATACATCACTCTATGTTTGTGGCACATGAAATATCACATTAATATTAACCTCTTCATTAGACTAAGGTAAAAATATAGCTTTACGTGCATCATCTAATTATGATGGGATATATGCGCGTCGTCCAAATTAATAAAGAGGCATAAAAGTTATATCCAAGGGGTGTGTTAGATTTAGGGAAAGATGATTTATAATTTTTTATTTATTTAGGTCCATTATTCTTTGCACAACTTCATGAACACACGCCCCCAAATTGAGTTGGGAGTGCACGTGTGTCTCTTATCTTCATAAAGGTGCATGACACTTAAGTAGAAGGGGGATGGTGTATGAGACTTAGAATTTTTGGAAACCTTTAACTCAACTTTAATAAATATACCTTGAAGGCCTTAATTTTAGACTTTGGAATATTGTCTCTTACATTAATGGTAGAGAAATGGATTTTTTTAGAGGATGTGTGTGCACCGTCAGATATTCCTTGGATTGACATGCATCGTCCAATTCAACCAAAGTGCAAGGGATTTAAACACAAGGGGATGGGTAAGCAAATTTAATTTTTGGAAGAATTTAATTATTTTTAGGACCCTTGTTTAAACATCAGACAAGTTAAGTCAGGTGCACCGTCAAATCTATTTTAAATTCATGTGCATTATTCATTTAGTAAAATATACTTGACACTTATGGGAAGATCTTAGAATAAATTTTAATTAAATTTTGGGTCTTATCTCATTGACTTTTCTTGTTCACGATCAGGAAACTTCATATGTGCATGCCTTAGGATAGAGTTGGGGGGTGCGATCATGCCTCTCATTTTTGTTAAGGTGATCAATTTTTAAAGAAAGGGGGAGAATGGGACATAATTAACTTAGAGCTTAGGCCATTATGGATTTTGATAATTATTTTTCTTTCTTGTCTTAAAGTTAGATCATGTATGAAATGTGAAAGCCCCTTCCTTTAAAAGTCGGGTAAGTTGACCTTTGCTTCAATTAATGCACACCACCATATTATATTAAGGATGTGCATGCTTCATTATATTTGGATAAGATGCTCAATTTATAATGAAGGTGGCACACAGAAATAGGTCATGGAAAACTTAGAGAATGTTTAGATGAATTTCGAAAAAGGAACATTATAAGAGTCTTAGATCATGACCTTTCATAATTAAAGATTTTACATTAAAGTGTTAGTGGGTATGATGCATGCATGCCCTTGGTTCTCAACTAGGTGTGTGTGCACCATCAAATTTTGGGAATATGTGAGGGTGTATGGGCTTTATTAGGTAAGGTTTAGCTTTTCCTCTCCACTTTTAAACTTTAGACTTTAGGAAGACTATAGGATTATGGTAAAAATTAAATTCTAGATTTAAAACCTATGTAATTCACGTGATCATTACGTTATGTGCTCTTTTAGATATATTTTTTACAATACGTAAGCACCTCAAAATTAATGGAATATGTTCGACTCTTAGGTTTTAGATTTGAATTCTTTGGTTTAGGCCTAGGGACTTAGACTTTAAAGTGAAATTATCATGGATTAAAATTTATATAAGTTGCTCACTCCACTATATGGTACGATCCTTTGGATTATTATCATGGGTATGCGCATTCTCTATAGCATATAATAGATGCAAGGGTTTTAGCCTTAAATGGGGTGCATTGACATGAGAAGCCTTTGTAGCCTTAGGAAATACCTTAGGAAAATATTTTCTTTGGATTTTAATCATTGGGGACCATGGTTATCATAAAATTTCATTTATGTGTGGATGAATGACTTTAGGGAAAGACTTAGATTTTATTTAATAAACCATTAATTCCTTGAAATTTTTTAGAAATATTTAGGAGACAACCAATTTTTCAAATATCAAGACCAAACAAAATACACCTAGACCTTAGGACTTAATAATCTCAACCATAAGCATGGAGGGACTTTTAGTAATAGTCAAATTGGAAGACCCTTTTGACTAGAAAAAACAACTTAATCCTAGGATGGGTCATGGCCTTCCAAAATTTTAATATTAGGGATACTTTTCATGTTGGATCATTTTGGGCTCCAACATAGGCTCTAACTAGGACAAGTGGTGAAATCCTGAGGTACTTGAGAACTCTGAACTCTCCGGTGAGTAGAGATATGACTTCAAAGATTTAAACTAAGAATCAATTTCCAAAATAAAGGTTAAAATGATAATAGAAAGTAATTTTATAAAAAACTTATCTAAAAACAACAAACAGTAAAATAGTAAAAGGGACTAACATTGCTCTTAATAAATAAAATTAGAGGATCTATCTTAAAATCATATGAGCTTTTTCTTATGAAGCACATATTGTCCAGTAATATCTCATGGTGGAATTTAGACAAAATTGGTCAGAGGTTATTGTTTCATCATGCCTTGGTCTGAAGTGTGTGTTTGTGCATTCATTTTCATTCTTTGATCAGTCAAAATTTTATCATCTTGGTAGGAATTGGGTTGTTAAATATTTCACTCTGAAATATATTTGCCTTCTCATTGCTCCACTACTAGACAAGCATTTATAGCTCTAGTGGAGATGTCCTTTATTCCCTCTGAACATTGCTCTACTGCCAATCAAGTGTCTATAGCCTTGGTAGAGGTTATCCAGATAGCCCAAATACTTTTTTACCTTGCATTATTGATAATATCCTTCTTGATTTAGAAGAATTAAGATAAATTGCAAGGTTTCAGTGTGCATTCTGGGTTAGGAATCCGTAAGGCTAAAGAAGAGGGTGTAGATATTTTAACCCAACATCCTACCAATGATGACTTCATTCTGATGATCCTAGAATAACTTTAATATTTGTGATATATGTGAGGCCTTGGCATAATGTTGTAGCATTTCCAAATTCAATTGTTTTAGATCTAGGACTATGAGACAATTGCTAAATAATATGATCTATAATTTATCAGCATCATTTGCTTTTAATCCAAACTCTTCTTTCTCAAATGAATAAGAACAAATTATAACAAAAATGTGGAACAAAACATTAGATCAAAACTCATAATGTAAATCTAACACCCTATAGTGGCTGAAAACATAAAACAAAAACAACACACAAAAAAATTTACCCAACTGGGTGATTGTTTTATTTACCTCTAGATGTTTTTTTAATATATATATTATGCAAACATCATTTTTTTCTATCAAATAACTTTTCAACCTCTATATGCAGAGTAAGCTCAAACTTCATTTGTTTTTGTCTGAAAGGCTTGGGATATGTTCTTGATTTTTGATGATTCCAGACAAAAAGAATTTTTATTGAAATGCTATTGTTTTTCTTATTCTGATAGAGCCTTATGCATATTCTCTATCCTTACTTATTTTTCTATTCTAATATCCCTCTAGTGTGATTGCCCAACTCCTATGAAGTTCCTAATGATACCTTCATCTATTTCATCATATTGAACATTGGAGACTTCATTTTGAAAAGAAATGAAAAATATGATATTATCTAGGGCTAAGACTTTGTTAGCATATATGATTGGAAAGTCATTTAAAATGCAAATATAATATTCTAGATCAATGGCTACCATGAATTTGTTAATTTTATCTAGTATAATCTGCTTATATTCTTTTGATCTAAGATGCTTGACCTGTTGATTGATATTCTTCGTATCAGATTTTTTAAAATAAGGTACCTACCAGGTAGAATATGCCTTTAATATTCTTTTTTCTATAGATTTTACAACCCTATTCATGCTATCATATGGCTATTTTAATTCAACTAAATTTTTATTGAAGGGTTCTCCTTTTAAAATGGCTTTTTCTATGTTGTGCACAGGAATAGTAGCAAATGACCAATCTGGTTGAATTGTACCTCCTAATTTCTTAGCCCACTACCTAGATAACATAATGGAAAATATAGAATCCACATCTACTATTGCAACATCCATAACTATTTCTTTCTTAGGACATTAGTCTATAAAGACAGGTAGTTCTTCTATGATGCCAACACATGAAACTTGCCTATTATCCATCATAGAAATGGGAGAACAATTCTTCATACAAGTGAGACACAACATATCAACTACTTGTTTAGTCATAATGCTATATGTGGCTCCATTGTCAAGCATACAATTGTGAATGGCATATTCCTCCCCTAAATATGATATATATCTCAGAGAAATATAGAAGGATTTTACTGTATATGGGTTATATCTTCATAATTTTTTAGACTTGGAGACCTACTTGATAATTTTTCTGATTGATTAATAAGCTTAAAGGGTATTGATACATCACCTATGCATTAAAGAGTTTTTATCATTTCCTCTTGTATTGTAATCTCCTCGTCAGCATCTTCTTTGGACTTATTTAAATTTTTCTCATGATCAATTAATTTTATTTTATGGTCATCCTCTATATCAGACTTATTAAAAATAACCTCATCCTCTAACTCCTCATCGTCAATTGTTGATCCTTCATCAACTTTTTCTTCTTTAGCCTCTATTATTTTTTGGACAGTGCATCTACTTCTAAATGGTGTTCTTGCATCTCATCAGAATCATCTATCTCATCTATTGTATTCTTAAAGTTGATGGCATGAATTTTTTCAAAAAAAATCGCTTCTATAAACAAGTCTTGTTTGTTTTTATCAAATTTAATATCAATTTTTTTATGATAAGTTTTTTTTCTTCAAAAAATAAAGTTCTTTGTTCATGACTAATGAGACAAACATCACTATCTTCTTCAAACTCAGTTTGTTTATCCTTATCTTTTTTGCTCCAACATAAATTGATTTTAATCTCTTCATCAGAGTCATATTTAAGGTCTATGCTGGGATGCAAGGCTAGGTAGATCCTGCAATTAGAAGTATTATGAGGTGCATCACAAGTAGAGCAATAAAAGGAAAATTGTGTAGCTATATTGACGGACATAATAGGGTTGGGGATATCATCTAAATATTTTTGAATTGTCTTTCCCTTCCAACTATTAGTGATATTTTTATTCTAAGTCCCATTATTATTCCAGTTTCTATTGAGATTATTTCTAAATGTAGGTCTATCTTCTTCTTGAATTTGCGAAGACACGAGAACATTTTCTTTTTCTATTCTAGCCAATCTATCATTTATTGTATTGAACATTTCTATCATTGTATTTAGTTGGCTAGTTTCTCTATCAATAGGATTTATTTTTATTATTTTTTTAAATATTAGACTTTGGAGAACATAGCTTAATCTTTCCTCTATCAATAATATTTTTATCTATGTGAATTTCCCTATTCATGCATTCATCAATGGTGTTTATTTTTGCTTTCCTTAGTTCATAATTTAATTCTACAACGAAATAATTCTTATAAAATCAAATGGACTGATGATCATTGGGTCTTAACCCAGTAGGGATTTTATTTCTAATTTTAATAAACCTTCTATTAAAATACTCAATTGATTCATTCTCTTTCTTTTTCATTGTAGCTAATTTAGTTAAAAGAGACTGTTCATTTTTCCTCTCTCCATACTTTCTTAGAAAAATAGCTTCCATTTTAGATAAATCAGTAATGTCATTACTCGAGAGACTATTAAACCATTTTCTAGCATCCTTCTCTAATGTTTGAAGAAATAATCTTAAAACTACATCTTCATATTCGACCTATAGGCTATCCATAGCATACAAGAAATTCTTAATATGGTCTTGTCCTATGACTATGTTATTTCCCTAAAACTTTGGCAAATACCTATATGCTTTACTAAGGAGGTCATGCAGTACTGTAGGTAATTAGAAAGGCCTATATCTATTGGCTCACCGTAGTTGAACATTTTGATTATTCGAAGGAGGAGGATTGGCCATATTAACTACTCAAGTAATTTTAATGGGTTTTATAGTTACAACATTGGGTGGTGTACTATTAACTTTATTAGTAATAGCATAGGGTGTATGAAATATATTTTCTATCATAATAATATCTATATTTTCCCTAAAATTAGGACTTTTTAGTGATGAACTAGAATTTTGGGTCCTAAAAAATACCTCTAGGTTTGAGAATTCTTGGAGCAGCTCCTAAGCAGTTCTCATTTGCACTAGCATGTTTTGTTCTTTCTTTCTTGATTTTTGGGTGTCATCCAGTTAGAGTTGCTAGCATAGGATGTGCAAAAAGAGTAGACTTCTAGTCAAGATTGCTCAACCTGAATCACTTTCAACCTCATAGGGTATGCTTTTTGGGATGTGTCTTTTTCAAGAAATGGGAAGAAATTTGAAAATCAAGAAAACCCTTAAGACTGTTAACTTCTTAAAAAAAATTTGGAAAAAGTAGACGTATGCGGGAAATAGACTCATAAATATTCTAAAATTTAAACTGTGTATTTTTTGTTTCCTTTAAGATGACTGTTGCCAATAAATATTTTCATTATTGGGAAGAATATTAAAGATTCAAGAATCGTTCCCTAGCAACGGTTCCATTAAACTATTGGAGATTTTTCTTGCATCCTTAGGATTTTTTTGTCATGCTACAAGCAAACCTACTTCCAATCAGAAATTGCAGGTTATGTTAGACCTGCCTCTTTAACCTAGTAATAGAGTTTTATATATTTCTAGACAAACTAGGTATGGTAAGGAAACCCTTGAGGTGAACTTAAATATTTAACAATTTATGTTCATGCTCTTCCAGATTTAATAAAAATATATGTAAAAATTATATTTATTTGACCAAGATTTGCAATAATAGTTTGTTTATGCCTTATATGTATGACTAGTGTTTTAATACTTTGGGCTATTGTAGCAAGATTTTAGAACAATTCAATGTAATAGAAAGAAAGGGGAAAGAAAGAATTGGTGCAATTACATTCATTCAAATATCGTAATAAACATAATTTTTGACCAACAAAAGAAGTGTCCATCCATACGTTCAAATAATGTAACATGTAATGGAGACACACACAAGACTGAACAAAATATATGACAGATAAGAAGCCTAGAATTATATTAATATCAAGAGTGATTACATGAAGAGTTGGCTTGAAATTGCCATTTAACTCTTTAAATATTAATACAATAAAAACCCTTGTTCAAATAATGTAACAAGGACTTTTCACTCTCCCGTTCCAATATGGTAATAGTCAAGTCTCTAGACCTCTAGCTCAATATTTGAAAATAATCTCAATTTCTTGAGCACTTCTCTCTTAGAACCTGTATAGTAATGGGAAGAATAAGAGATCAAGCACTAATTTTTGAATGAACATTGCAAAATTCAACTTGTTGTTGAAAGGATCAAGCACTTGTTTTTTCATAGGTTCATTGGGTATTATTTTTGTAGTGGCTGGGGTTGTGGGATCAATTAGAGATGTAGTAATTATCTCTTTTCATTTTTATGTATTTGTTCCTTCTATTGCTAACTGGTCTGAAACAATATCTTTCTATATTGTTAATTGAGTTGGGCTAGAAGTTTATTCTACTACCAGCTAAACTGCTTTAGGAGCCTTTTTTGGAACTTGAGTTATATCCTTAGCATTAATCGATATCTCTATTTGTTCTGCTTCTTCATCTACTATCTCAAAAATTGGATCCTAGAGCTCATATAGAATAATCATAGGAAAAATTGGAGATACTGACCCTACAAAAAAAATTTGCAACTTTACTAACACTTGAGGATAGTCACCTACTCTTTCAATTCTATAATTACCTCGAGTATCATATGGAAATTTTGACCATACGTTCCTTAGGTCAGTGCCTACTTGTATGGCTTCTAGGATTTATTCTTCATATTTGTCTTTTCTATGATGTACCCATGCGTATTTGTGTGCTCACATCATTTTAATATAACTCTCTATTGGATCATAGGGTCTCCATGTCACTTCATCAAAACAAAAATTATCCATATCCCACATGGCTTTGAGCATTGTTGAGTATCCTTGAAATATGTAGTGTCCAAACCTACATGGAATTGTTAGCTAGGGGACTTTTCCATACCTCTTTCTTAGATACATTTTTGTCTCTTCTACAATTTTCCTGGCGATTTCAAGTGAAGCCATAGACATAGGGAAAAACTTTAGTATCTTCACTCCATATAACCTAATGTATGAAAATTCCCCTGATAAAAATTAATCCCCTACTTTTTCTTCTTTTAGAAAGGCAACAATACTAGGACCTATTCTTACCTGGAGATATCCACATAGGACATTGTGGATTTCTATCATAAAATTATCAAAAAACCACCCAAGGTGAGAGTGCCCTTCATGTATCCAAGGGAGCCTTTCTTGCATATCTATGGCATTGGTTTACCCTAATCTATTCAAAATATCACAGTCTAGCTGCCCTACTATGAGGTGTATGAAAATTGAATAGTGGAAGAAATGCGGCATATTTTCATGCCATTCTAAAATAGTTATTTTCAGCTCAATCAATTGAACATGCATTTGTCTACTCAACTCATCTTCCCATGCATATATTGGAGGGGAGAAAACTCTATTACACTACATAGCTAAATGTATGACTTTTCTTCCTACTACACTTAAATTTAGGACCCCCAATACTATATTTATCATATCCACATAATCTCTTACCCAAGGTTTCAATGCATCCTTCCTAATAGGAAAAGTATGTGCTATGACTTCATATGGTTCAAACAGAGTAGTGTAATAGTGGGTATGAAGTACTTGTTGAGATTGATGTTCTATTACCTCTTGTATTAGTGGTGTGTCGGACTTGTTCAACTAAAACACTTTTTGTATGCTTCCAATAATAACTTTGAAAATTAGTCGATTGTCAACATCTCTAATAGATTTGGTCGATCTGTCATACGCCATCACTAACCGTGACAAAAAATCTAAAGAATGATGCACTCTCGGGTAGACCAATTTTTCTAAATTACTGATCCATTTATTGCAATGAGGTGTTGGCTTGTATTGTGACTTTTGTTCTCTTTTAAACAATCTAATCAATAGCCATGAGCTACACTACAAGTTCTCTTATGTTTCTTCAAAATAAACTATTGTGGTATTCTTGGTCTCATATTCTTGCGTAGAGGAGAGACGTTTGTCTAGCCCAGACTTCATTGAATAAGTTATCAAATTTTTCCTAAGGGTGACTAGACCATCCAACTGCTTATAAGGTCTTTGGTTTATAATGAATTTAATAGCCTAATCAGTGTTCTATGGGACAGCGGGTGCGCTCGAGGAAGCCATTTTTCCTTTCCCCCCCTTTTTTTGGGGGCAGTAAATTTCTCTATCAGTCCTTCTAAAACTCTACAAGATACTTTGATACCCTAGCTTTTGTTTAGTGTTTACGGGCTATAAATAGTTTTAGGAGTTGATTTTTTGCATGATGTGCTTTTATGGTTATCAATCATTTATTTTCAAATTTTCTAGTGTACATTCACCACCTCATCATTCCTCAACCATATTCCTTGAAAAATAACTTACCCTAAATAAGACTGTTACTAACAAAGCTTTGATATGAGTACTTTTCAATCATATGTAAAATTTGATTGCTTTCCTAGTGTATCTTATATATAATCTAGTTTTGAAATGGGTGCTAACCATAGTCCTTTATTGGTGATAGTGGTCTCTATCATATTCTCTTTCTCAAAGTCTCTCTTTGTCTTTAGTCCATATTTAGTGCACACCATTGTATCTAATCAGGGTTTAGGTGTGGCATTGGGTCTCTTATAATAAGATAAATTCTTCCTCTTTAGATATTGTGACAATCCGGGTATAATATTCTCAATCAGGATCTAAGCATGTCATTAGTTGTAGCCAAAGAATATGCGTGTCGTTCGATCTTTGTGAGTTGCATGCATGTTAGCTAGAAAGGGGGAAGAAAGCAATAGGAATTTCATGGAGGTAATATGAACTTAATAAAACCTTAGTACCAAATCCAATTTCTCATCTTTATGTACAATAATCAAAATAAATGGCGCATAGGTATTACATTAATTTCCACCTTACCTTAACTTTAGCACATTTTAATTTGTGCATGCCTTCAGATTAATATTTCATATGTGCGCACTGCTCTTTAGGGCCAAAGTTGCTCACCACTTAAGCGAAAATAAGGGGGGCAATCATAAATAAAAGGTGGACTCAATATAAACCTTGTTGTCAAGGTTGTATTAATATTAACCTTATATATCATTCTATGTTCATGGCACACAAAAGATCACATTAATATTAACCTCTTCATTATATTGAGGGAAAAATGTAGCTTTATGTGCATCGTCTGAATATGTTGGGATATATGTGCACCGTCCATTTTAATAAAGATACACAAAATTTACATCCAAGGGGTGTGTTATATTTAAGGAAATATGATTTATAATTTTTCATTTATTTAGGTCCATTATCCTTTGCACAACTTCATGAACATGCGCCCTCATATTGAGCTGGGAGTGCACATGTTTCGCTTATCTTCATAAAGGTGCATGACACTTAATCAAAAGGGGGGAAGGTGCATGAGACTTAGAATTTTTGGAAACCTTTAACGCGACTTTAATAAATATACCTCGAAGACCTTAAGTTTGGACTTTGAAATATTACCTCTTACATTAATGGCAAGGAAATGGCTTTTTTCAGAGGATGTGTATGCACCGTCGGATCTTCCTTGGATCAATGTGCACCATTCAATTTATCCAAGGTGCAAGGGCTTTAAACACAAGAGGTTGGGTGAGAAAATTTAATATTTGAAATACTTTCATTATTTTGGGGACCAAAGCTCAGGAAAGTTAAGTCAGACGTGTCATCAGATCTCCTTCAAATTCATGTGCATTGTTCATCTATTAAAATATGCTTGACACTTATGGGTGGCCATTAGAATAAATTTTAATTAAAGTATGGGTCTTATATCATTGAATTTTCTCATTAAAGGTAAGGCAACTTCATATGTTCATGATTTAGGATGGAGCTGGGGGATGCGAGCATGCCTCTCATTTTTGTTAAGATGTTTGATTTTTAAATAAAGGGGGTGCATGGGATATAATTAACTTAGAGCTTAGGCCTTTAGGGATTTTGATAATTATTTTTCTTTCTTGTCTTAAATTTAAACATTTATGAAATGCAAAAGCCCTTTCCTTTAAAATTTGGCCAATTTGACCTTTGCTTCAGATAATGCGCACCACCAGATTATACTAAGGATGTGCATGCTTTATTAGATTTAGAGGAGATGCTTAATTTATAATGAAGGGGGCACATATACATAGGTCATGGAATGTTCAGATGAATTTTGAAAAAATAACATTACAAGAGGCTTATATCAGGACCTTTCAAAATTAAAGCATTGACATTAAAGTGTTAGTGGGTATGATGCACGCGCGCCCGTGGTTCTCAACTGGGTGTGTGCACACCATCGGATGTTGGAAACATGTGAAGGTTTAACTTGAAGGGGGTGTATGGAATTTATTAGGTAATGTTTAGTTTTTCCTCTCCCCTTTTAAACTTTAGACTTTATGAAGACTTTAGGCTTATGGTAAAAATTAAATTCTAGATTTAAAATATGTGTAAGTCACACGCTCATTACGTTATCCGCTCTCTTAGATCTCTTTTTTATGATACATAAGTACCTCAAGATTAATGAAATATGTTTGACTCTTAGGTTTTAGATTTTAATTCTTCGGTTTAGGCCTAGGGACTTAGACTTTAAAGTGAAATGATCATGGATTAAAATTTGGGCAAGTTAATCACTCCACTATATGTTGCACTCCTTTGGATTATTATCATGCATGTGCTCTATGATGTATAAGAGATGCAAGTATTTTAGCCTTAAATGGAATGCATTGACATGAGAAGCCTTTGTAGCCTTAGTAAATACCTCAAGAAAATATTTTTTTTGGGTTTTACTCATCGAGGACCATGGTTATCATAAAATTTCATTTATGTGTGGATGAATGACTTTATAGAAAGACTTAGATTTTATTTAAGAAACCATTAATCCCTTGAAATTTTTTAGAAATATTTAGGATACAACCAATTTTTCAAATATCAAGACTAGATGAAATACACCTAGACCTTATGACTTAATAGTCTTGACCAGAACCATGGGGGGAACTTTTAGTAACAGCAAACTTTAATGTAGAATTTGTACACCCTTTGATTTAACATTTTAGTAGCAAAATTGGAAGCCCCTTTTGATTGGACAAAAACAACTTAATCCTAGGATGGGTCATGGCCTTCAAAATATTTTAAAATTAGGGGTACTTTTCATGTTGGATCATTTTGGGCTCCAATAAATACATATTATAGAAGTCTAAAAACAATCTCTTATTTCTAATATCTATTAATGACTTCTTTTCTTTATTTACTTAAAAAATATGCAGGTAGATGATATCTGAGATATCTCCCCTTTTCCTTGGAGATACATCATTGTTTAGAGCTCTTTTTGAATGGATCCAATACTATGCTATGCAAATGTAGAATAGGATGATGTAGATGTTTTCCCCCCTATGATCTTAAACCGATCCTCTTGACTTCTTGAAATGCAGGCTTCAACTTCCTTTATAGGTTGATATAAATTGAAGTCAATATTACCTTCTAACTCTTGGCAATACCTTTTTTGCTTGGTCTCTTAATAATCCAAGCTTTCCACTAAGATTTTGCACTATTGTATATGCAAATTTGTAAAGTTTTTTCTAGCTTACAATAGTCAATAGAATGTTTATAATTTTCTTTCTCTTGAAATATATCTAACTTCTATTTTTCTATGTAGGTTTGAACCTTGTAGACAATAACTTCTGCACTCCCTTGAAGACTTCAAATATAAACCTATTTGTGCAACTTTTAAATCTTGAAAACTGGTGCTCAATAAACTTAATAAGATCCAAATATAAAATTTCAACTAATGAATCTTTTTGCACCTTTGTTGCATACCTTTTGGTGATTTAAGTCACCTAAATTGCTAATGTTGCCTTTTGTAGATGATATTGTAGCTCTTCTAGGATGTCTAAAAATAGCTCTTTGGCTCACCTTTTTGTGGCTTTAACACTTCACTAATCTACTGCCAAAAACTATGGTTTGGTGGCTCCAATACTCCTTCAAAATATACCTTTGAAATCTGAATATTAGAAGCTACTAATGCTACCAAAATTGTTGCTTTCTCATTGTCCTCAAATCTGAAATATTTTATATTGTAAAGCAGTCAAACCCTTATCTAAATAGTTGTCCTTGAATCCCAAAAATTTGGTAGGAAATTCCTCCAAATTGTAGCTGATATATTCCTTAAGAACTATTTAATAATTTATTGTCAAAATTTTCAAATCTCTTACCTCTAAAATGAACTTCAAGCCTTCAGTTGCAATCCCCAAATATCTTATATTTGGTGGTTTTTATTATCTCCTTTCTCTTGTCAAATTCTTTGTTGAATTTTGACTTCAAACTTGGCCTATCTAATGGCCTTCTTCTCAATAGTCTGAAAGTCTTGATATCTTCTCTAAACTACTCTAAAATTTGACAACCTTCTTACCAAATCTTCCACCTTTGGGCTTGTTGTCGGATGGTAAAAATTATCCCAATTTATTTACTATTAGGAGCTTCTCCTTGGTAGTAAATTTCTCCAATGAGTTCTTCTAGGAACTCCTTCAATGAGGCTCACCAAGCCTTCTCCTTGTTTCTCCTTAAGACCTCTCATGGGGCCTTAAATATTGCAGTTTCTCAAAACCTTCAATGAGACCTTGATCTCTTCAATATTCAACTATGGTAGTTTTACAATGAGATCTTGTCCTTGGATCTCCTAAATCCATTGCTACTAAAATATGTAATAGGAATTTTGTTAGTCCTTCTCTATCCTCAATATTCCACTATGGAAGATTTTCAATAGGGACTTCTATGGACCTCGTCTTCAATGTGAAGTTTTCAATCTTCAATGGAGATCACCAATCTCCAATATTCACTAGGACTCTTCTCCTTGTTAGCGTAGCTTAGTTGGTTATTAGATTATATAGCCATTTGTTATTACGTTGTAATTGCTATTTTAGTTGGTTATTACATTATATAGCCATTTGTTATTATGTTGTAACTGCTTATATTAAGTGCCTAGGTAGTTTTATTGATTTCAAACTATTCTAAGGTTACTTGTATTATTTAAACAATGCATATCAATGATAATTTAGTTCGTTTTGCTCACATGGTATCAGAGCAGATTGCTCTCGGGACTACCGTTGATTTTGAACTATTCTAAAGTTACTTGTATTATTTAAGCAATGCATATCAATGATAATTTAGTTCTTTTTGCTCACATGGTATCATAGCATATTGCTCTTGTCTCATCTATAGCCGGAGAGACTAGGACCAACTTTGGCAACCAACTCCAACACACGCTTCCTAAGAAGTTAGATCTGAGTGGGTGACCCTACTATTGGTGGACCAACTTTGGCGACCAACTCTGACACATGCTTCTCGAGAAGTCATATCTGAGTGGATGACCCTACTATTGGTGGCTTGGCTTGTACATAACCTGACTAGGCAGTGGACCTAGACTGACTACTTAACGGTAGTCTAGGGAGCACAGATCCCATAGGGCTGGACTGACGGGAGAACTGGAAACAAAAAACTATGACCTGACCTTGCTTCCCGAGAAGTCAGATCTGAGTGGGTGACCCTTCTATTGGTGGCTTGGCTTGTACATAACCTAACTAGGCAATGGACCTAGACTGACTACTTGACGACATTCTAAGGAGCATGGATCTCGTAGGGCTGGACTGACGGGAGGACTGGATGTGGAAAACTATGACTTGACCTTGTCAAACTGACATGCAAAAGAGGATCGAACTGATGTGGGACCTGGGTGGACAACCGAACTGGTCAAGATTTTGAAGACACTTAAGCATAGGGGATAATCCTACCTGACAGACACTAAAAGCTAGCTAAACCCTAGGTAGACTGTGGCAGTGGATTCTCTCAGAGATGGGGTTTAGCTAACCTGTGGCAGTGAGACCTAAAGGTGATGTGGCTGGAAAAAATCCTACAAGTGGCAAATTGGGGTTGCACGGAGTGCAAGGGGTACTGCTTGGCCAGGTATAGTCTACCCAAAGGTAGACAAATAAAAACGAGAGATGTTTTCTTTTTAAACCTTAATTTTTCCTTCTTGGTGCGCATGTGGGATAAATATCCCAAAGTGCATAATAGTTCTTCCTACGATTCATGATTTTCTCGTGTAATTTCTTGTTGTAGACAGCCACCATTATTCGACGTAAACCCTCCCCCGATAGAATTAACCATTTACATGGCGAGTTTGATGATTTCCTATAGCTTGACCTCCTGCAATGCGATGTCGAATATGTAGATTGATGGCAACCTGATATTGGTGTTCACCGTTGAAGACTCAATGCAGTCCCAGTAATTCACAAGGACACCAGATTCTGAGGAGTTTCATCTTTGGTGATTTCATACTTCCAGAAGCCCCTGCATGTGTCGCATATCACTACAAGCAGGGGATAATGATAGCAGGTGTGGTATTTTTTTTGTGGTATATCCATGACGCATAAGCTACATCTGGCCTAGAGCAACGGACAGCCTGGTCCAAGATAATTCATGGCAGTCATGTGATAAAATTGAGTAGGGGTCCATCCTTCACACGAAAGAAGCCGAGGCAAGGAAATCTTGTGGGAAAAGTCTTCAGACAGTGATAGATTTATCCCAGACAAATCTAACTGATGTCGATTCACTGTGAATCCATAGTCATGATCTGTTGATATTTGAATTGGAAATCACAGGCATCCGTAGTGGTCGCAAATTTGTATTACTTCGAATGAAAAACTCCCTTATGTATTTCATAACAGGCAAGATTTGAAGGCATGACCTACGACGGAGGATTCTACAGAGATCATACATGCATTGACAAAATAAGTGCAACCTGTTGCAAGTTTTTTTATTTATCTTATCGTCATCGTCGCACTGAGAGGAAGCACCGCCTGAGAAGAAGCGACACCGCCGCCAGGGATACGTGTCGTTGTGAGAGGTGGAAGAGCCACTCAGAGGTGGCAGTGCTGTGAGGTGGAGGCAGCACTGTGAGGCGGAGGCAGCGCCACCCATTGATAGCATCTTAGGCATGGCTCTTTGCTAAAATAGGGGAACTTCCCCTTTGACTACCACCGACAATGGTATCCGTGGTGGTAGGCTACCTGTGGCTAAGCGTTTTTTTCCTGAAGGTCGAGGGTTCAAATCCCATCGACGCTCCACATGATAAGGTATAATATTTTTTTTTTAAATAATTTTTTTTTTGCTTAGCTTATATCTTTTTTAATGGTTATTTTTTTAATTAAAAATCAATTTCTTAATTATTTTTTTATAAATTTATTACGAAATTGCCTTTTTTTAGTTAAATTTAAATTTTATCATTAACATTAAATATTTTGCTTTCAAAATTAAATTTTTTAGAGACCTTTGGAGCACTCAAGTTTTTCATCATATAAGTTTGCACTCAAAGGGAACATGTTAGATATTACCTAAAGGGGACAAATTTGTCATCCTTGGTACACACCAGATCTCTGATCCATCGTCTACTTTTTTTAGGCTTTATAAATAGCAATTTTTTATTTTTTTGAAGTCCTTATTGAAAAGGGGGGGATTTTTTGGTGATTTTTTGATATTTGCCTAAAAGGCCAAACTTGTATAAGCCTAAGAGGCTTCATAGTAGGGGGGATACAATTTTTTTTTGTTTTATCTCCACCATCTCCTATCTTGCACTAAGGGGATATATAATTTTGCAAAAACAAGGGGGGAAGACTTATAAGGGTGCATTTTCGACAGTGACCGATACCTTAGTCAAATTATTTTGCAAAATTTTATTGTAAAAGGTGCATTTTTGGTAGAGATCGACACCTTAAAATATGGGTAGATCAAAGAAGAAAACTATCCCAAAACCAACTAATGTTGTTGAAAAATTTGTTAAAGGTCCTTACTTTCCACCAGAGATAGAAGGAATGGATTTTTATGAGGATGAAAAATATTCTACATGACGCAGTGGTGTAAAATCCGTTCTCAAAGATTCTGAAGATTCTAAAGACCTTTAGAAGAATGGTGTTCAAATCCCTATAGGCGTCATAAGGGCAGTCTACATATCATTGATTTCTCTTGATATTGCCCAACGTAAAGTGTACAGGGACTTTAGTGAGGAAACAAAGGTCAAACCCCTAATGGTCGATGCTTGTAGTGACACAAGTGACCTTCAGCCCATGGTGGTGAATGCTTGTTGTGACACATGTGACCTTGAGCCCATGATGGCCAATGCTTGTTGTGATACAAGCGACCTCATACCTATGATGGCAGATATCAGTTGTAGCACAAGTGATCTCATCACAGTAGCATATTTTGCTTGTGACACTAGTGACTTAAAAACTGAACCTCCTAAAAATGAACTCCATAATCTCATCAATAGTGACAAATGCAATATTGTTAAAAGCATTGATGAAGATGATGAAATTGGGTGTTTTGAAAAACACACCAAAGGATTTGGTTCCAAAATGATGAAGAAAATGGGATTCAATGGTGAGATATTAGGTAAACAGGAACAAGGCATTAAAATTTCAATAATGCTAAATGTCAGGGCAAAGAATGAAGGCCTTGGTTATACTAGACATGCAAGTACCAGTAATTCCATGTTTGTAAAACCTAAATTTCCTACATCTCCTAAAAAGAATTGTTGTAGTCATTATGGAAAGATAGGATATGTTGCAGCTAAGTGTTGGAGATTACAACCTTGTGATTCATGTGGATGTATGAATCACTCTTATTCAAGTTGTTGGTACAAACTAAAAATGGCCAACAAGGTTCATATAGATTGTGGATGGATAGATCACACACAATGGACGGTACAAATCTAGATGTACGCTTAGAGCCAGAGCCAAAGCCAAAGCCGAAGACAAAGCACGAGCCACCATTTTTCATTTCTCTTCTTCTTCTTCACTGTATTGGGGAAGCTATATACTTTACCCAAATATTGTTGTATGTGGGGTGATAGTGTAGCTAGTAGTTATATTTTTACCCAAATAATGTAATAAGGGAGGATGTTAGCATAGCTTAGTTGGTTATTACATTATATAGCCATTTGCTATTACATTGTAACTACTTATATTAAGTGCCTAGGTAGTTTTGTTGATTCTGAACTATTCTAAGGTTACTTGTATTATTTAAACAATGCATATCAATGATAATTTAGTTCGTTTTGCTCACACACCTTAAATCTCTTCTTCCTTCAATAGGATCTTCTTTCTAGGACCTCCTTCCTAGATTTGCAATCTTCAATGTGGCTTCCTTGGCCACTAGATCTCTCCTCAATATTCAGCTAGGATTCTTCAATCCATAAATCTTTCAATGGGACCTTTCTCCTTAGGCCTCCAAATATTCAATCTCCAACTTGTTGCTTTAGGTACCAAATTGATTCAAATATGATATTCTTCCTAGCTCTTGTAGGAATCTTCCCAACTCTATTTGAATCTCCTTTCTTATACAACAAAGTATTGGGCAATGATAATAAAAATTTCTATAAATCTATAGAAAATAATATTCACTAGTTGGATTACCAATCTAGTAGATTTCACAAGTTTTTTTGCAACTCTGTGGAAAAAATCTAGCCAAAATATAATTTTAGAAATCTAAAAATTGGATTTACAATCTCCTCTCAATCACTCTTGTGGTTGAACCACAAGTATGGAAATAAGCATGCAATGTTATAACTATGATAATGGCTAACTAATATGCATGAAAATATGATAGAAAATTTGATACAATACTCAAGAAATGCTCATATAAGAAAGCTTGCAAAAAATATACAATGCTCATCAATGGAGGTCACAACCTCTCTACATTTACAAAAATGGATCTACATTGTATCTACTACTACTCAACCTATGCACTCCAAAATCTGCTCTTTTTTATTCTATGAATGCCTATTTATAATGAGATGCAACTCTTTGCCTTCAATATTCTTATGACACCTCACTATTCTATATGTGTACTACGTTAACATTTACATCATTACACATCACAACACTTGTGCATTTATTACTTTACTTTAATAAAGTACTTAAGTCCTAAATAAAATCCTAATTTAAACATGTACCCATGATGGTACATTAGTAAAGAACCAAATAATGTAATATATTCCAACATTCAAATGTCTAGAAATTCAATCAAATGCTTTTCCTTTACTTATAATCTAGTTTTTGGATAGAAATGAACTAAAGCAAACACCAAACAACCTAAATATATATTAGGGCACTTATATGATTCGATGGTTGATCCAAAATTTATATTGCATACAAAATATCCAATGGTTTTAAACTTACAAAATAACTTCACAAAACCCTAGAAAACTTGATCAGTGTTTGGGGGCCTGCTTAGGTTGCTATAATATTGAGCTTGGAGGTGCAATAGTCAAGCCCCCTTGGTCCTTTTATATGAATTTTAAATTTTAAAAATTATATTTGACCTTTGGAACATATACAAATAGAGTGAAATATATAGATAAAGTGAAATAAAATTCAGACTATATGGACACAGTAGAACACTAAAATGCAAGTGTGAAATCAGGGTTTTGGTGTGCAAAACTTACTCCCAAGCCCTAATTTACCAAATTCATGACTTTTAAATGGGAATCATGAATATATCTTACCAAATTCACACCCTGTATGGGCAGGGCACAAATCTAGTTTAGATACCCCTTTTGGGTCCTAAAACAGTGAAAAATAAAGTGCAAAACAACAAATTTATACTTGTGAAGTAACCAAAATAAATGCAAAACCTAATAAGCTGATGGAGAAAGCAAGGATAAATGAAAATATGTAATAATAAATCTAATAATTTTGATCTATCCAATCATCAAGACTCCTCCACTCAATTGCCAAGGACATCCAACACCAAAGCACAAAATAGCAAAACAGTGATTTGGAGCAGATGAGTAATTGTTAGCATGAACGATGAGCAAGTCAAGAATTAGAATATCTAAAGAACTCATTGGGGTAATCTTAGTGAATCCAAACCCTTATTTATAAGAGTTTTGGGGGGCTAAAGGGGTAGGAAAAATGAAATTTCATCATAGGCAAAGGCCAACCCTAAAATGGACCAACGAGGGGAGGGTTTTTTAGTGAGAAAAATCCCTAAAACATCAAATTTTTACCCCATAATTATAGGGCATGAATATGGTAAGCCAAATTCATACCTCATAATAACAATGTGTGAATTTGGTAAAGCTAAGGAAACAATACCAAGGGAGAAGGCAAAAATATCCCAAATTTACACTTAGCAAGTTTAGGTGGCTAGCTAGGGATCTAAGGAATAATTGACTCATTTTGATGGGTCAATTATTTGTGTCTACATTTTTCCCCCTCTTTGATGCATTTATGGCTAAATAAATGCATCAAATAAATATGTATACTCCTATGGGCAAGAAAAACAAACACGAAGAAGGGGTGGTTGGGTTTGAACAGAGAGGCGATGCAAAAAAGGAGTGTTAGCTTGAACACTGTGAGTTTACATGCAAAACGAGGTATTACTTATATTAATATCTCTAAGGTTGGGGTTCCCCCTTAAGTTTTGGAAGGAATACAAAATTCCTATAGGAAATTGAAAAGGATGAACACAAAAGTGACAAACAAAGAAAAATATAAACATTTTTATTTTTAATGTTTTTGAAAAAACATGAACATAGTGAATGCAATGCAGAATACTCCTAACTAATATGCAATTCAATATATCATGTAATCTATAATTAATGTAGGCAGTAATGCATGGATGAGAGGATATGAAAAAGAAAATAAAATATGAAAAGAAACAAGAAACAGGAAAAATAGTGAAATAAGAGAGAAAGGCAGAAGAAGAAGAAAGTGAAAGCTCCAAAAGGTCAAAGGAAAATAAAAGAAAAGGAAATATAGTGAAACCCTATGAGGATATGTTTGTAAATGGATGAATGGAGGCTACCCCTTTCTAGTGGCCATAAAGATATCTTGTAAGGGTGTTATGCTCGTTGAGATGGATAGGTGGAGAAATACTCGCTATGGGTGCAGTGCTCACTAATGGCCAAAGAAAATAAGAGATACACCTTTTGGGATGTATGCTCACAAATGGTCGAATAGAGGTTGTCCCTCACTCATGACCATGAAGCTATCCACTATGGGATGTTGAAATACTATGATTGATATTTCCAAAACAAGGACTACCTACTAGGTGTGTGGTGTGTGCAAAAGATGAGTGATCAAAGTGAAGCATAACATGTGTGTGCATGTGCTAGAAAATAGAGAGAAAAAATAGAGATGAAAAATAAAAATAGTGCATGTGTGTGCCCTTCTTGAAGAATAATATTGAGAAAGAAGAAAGTGTGAACAAAGTAATATTTGAAAATGAAATGAAGAACATGTATCCTTATCATGACAAAAAGGAAAAAAAGAAAACATGCAAGGACAAGGATACATAGAAGAAGAACTATATTCCTTGACTTGGGGAGGATAAAAATATGATCATTAAAACTTTCAAGGCCAAGGAATATAGAATGACATGAGAAGATGCAATGAGATGAGCCCTAGGTTGGGGATTTTCTAGGCATCAAAGCCCTAGTGTGAGTGTAATGCATGTGAGCTATGACCTAACTAGGTGTCATCACTTGCCATTATTATGAATTCCAAAAAATCTATATGATCAAGTAGTCATGCAAAATATGAACAAGCAGCAATGCATTGTATGACAAGCAAAATGCAAGGAATAGAATGTTAGGAAAATATACAAAAGCTGACAAAAAATCATGCAGCATGAACAAGCAAACCAAATGCAAGATGAAAAAAATATAAATGCAATATAAAAATGTAGAGTGCCAAGTTATGCATAGTATCTCTTTAGATGCATTATATTCATTGGTTCTTTAAGTTTTGTACCATCCAAAGAAGCCAAATGATAGGCCCCTAAACCAAACTTGGTTGTTATGATAAAGGGGCCTAACCAATTGGGCTAAAATTTACCTTTAAGATCTAATCAAGCATTGGTATTCTAATTTTTCTTAAGGACAAGGTCCCCAAACTCAAAAGAATGATTGCAAACTCTCTTGGAATAAGATTTCTTGAGCCTATTTTGATAGTATTGCAAATGCTCTAAGGTATGAATACACTTTTCATCCAATAGCTCCAATTGATTCAAACATTTTAAGTAATACTTATCATTGACCAAGGTATCTTGCAACAAGATGCATAACAAAGGAACCTCTAACATGAATGGAAAGACCACCTCAGTCCCATAGACCAAGACATACTAAGAGGTGCTTATAGGCCCACAGGGTTGGATAAAGTTGGATATACCAGTCATGACTGGTCTTATTAACCAAATTCTTGAGGATCTTGATCAAATACTTATTGGATGCTTCGACTTGTTTGTTACCCTAAGGGTAATACGAAGTTGACCACCTATTTTGAATCTTGTACTTACCACAAAGTTTATGGACATCCTTGTTCTTGAAAGGAGTGTCATTGTCATAAACAATCATAAAAGGACTCTCAAACCTACAAAGTATCTGGTAACTTGGAGACCATAAGTTCCAACCACTATGGCCAAGAGCATGGCTTTGATCCACTTAACGAAGTACTTTTTCATTGTTATGATAAACGTGTGACCATAAGATGACATGTTTTTTAATTTTCTCTATAATTTCTAATCTCCACATGGAAAAATGCCAAGGGGAAGATATAACTTGAAGATGCTAAGGAGCATGGATGAGGTTGTCATGGTATTGACATTTATCGCAGCATTGAACATGGTCACATGCATCTTTCTCCATGGAAGGCGAATAATACCCCATTTAGAGGAGCTTTTTGGAAATAGCATTGCCACTAAAATGGCCTCCACATGATCCTTCATGAGCCTCACTAAGAGCTAGTCAAGATTCATCGAAGTTAATGCACTACAAGAGGGTACCCTCAAAAATCATTGATATAAAGTATTACCAATTATGACAAATCATCATTCTCTTTTACACAAAATCTTACACTAATTACAGTCTAAACCATCAAGAATAAAACCATCCTTAATAAAATTAAATATGTCAGTATATCATGGCTCAAACAAGGAATCTTTGATGATCAAAATATCTAATGGAACAAGATAAGAACAGAGAGGCATTGGCTCTCGAAGTTGTCTAATGATAATCGACATTTGATCATCATCCAACTCCAAAGAAAACAAGGATGCAACAGTGGCCAAGGGATATGCATGGCGGTTGGAGGATCTAGGGACAAACTCTATGGTTACTCAGTTGAATGTAGACAAAATATTGGTGACAATATCCTTATAAAGTTTTAGTTTATCATCCTAAATTTGATAAACATCGTTAATATGATTGACCACAAGTTGATAGTCACAAAAGATGAAGAGAACTCTAACTTGTAAATCTAAGGCTACTTAAGGTCAAGGATCAAGGCTTTATACTCAGTAGTATTGTTCATGCAATTGAAATGAAGCTTAAAGGAAAGGGGGATGAGATATTTTTATGGGGTAACTAGAACGATTCCAGCACCAGTGTCGTTCATGCATTGGGATCCATCAAAAAATAAAGTCTAGGACTTTAGCACTTCAGCCTCTATTCTAAAGCACTTATTGGGAAACTCGATGACCAAAGGATGGGTAGCTTCTAGGGGAGCGAAGGCTAACTGATCAGCACATGATCCTTGATAGCCTTTTGACCTATGAATATTGGGTCGAATTAACTAAGGACTAAAACCCACCTAGCAACTCGACCTGAAAGGTGGGGCTTAGATATTAAGTAGCACAAAGGATTAAACTTCACCACTACCAATATCTTATGGTTGAGCATATAGTGTTTTAGCTTTTGGGAAGTAAACATAATAGCATGACAAAGGTTCTCTAAGGGAGTATATCAAGTTTCATAACTAACCAAGGTTCTACTTATATAGTAGATAGCTTGCTCTTTGTTTTTATCATCATGTTAAGCCATCAAGGCTCCCAAAGCATGAGTTATGGTTACTATGTAAAGCATAAGATGCTTACCAAAAATAGAAGGAACTAAGATAAGTGAGGAAGTGAGATACCTTTTGAGCTCATCAAAATCTCACTCACACTTGGTATCCCACTAGAACACAACATCTTTGTTAAGAAGCTTAAGAAATGGCTAACACTTATCAGCTAACTAAGCTATGAACCAAAGAATATTGTGGAGTTGATATTGCAAGCTGCACAACTCGATCAAGGTGTAGGGAAGAGGTATATTAGTGATAGCTACTATATTAGTGGGGTTCACTTCAATACCTCATCTAGACACGATGAAACCTAACAACTTGCCAAATGTGACTCCAAACACACATTTGGAGGGCTTAAGATGAACTCTAAACTATCAAAGCCTTTCAAAAATTCATCTTAGATCATGAACATGATCATGTTGATGTATGGAATGACCCAAAATATCATCCATATAATCCTATAAAATATCATGCATCATGTCATGAAAAATATAATTCATAGCCCTTTGATATGTGGCACCAACATTTTTCAAGCCAAAAGGTATGACTTTATAATAGAAGGTACCCCATGGTGTGATGAAAGCTATCTTGGACTAATTCTCAAGGGCAACCACGATCTGATTATATCCTATGAAATCATCCATGAGTGAGAGCATATCACATTTTGCAATGAAATCTTTGATCTGATCTATGTTGGGCAAGGGAAAATCATCCTTTGCTAAGTTAATGTCTTGAAATTTAGTACATATCTTGATTTATCATGTCTTCTTAGCCATTGGGGTGATATTAGAGATCCTTGATAGCTTTTATAAAATCTATGTCAAGAATTTGTTGGAGCTTCTTCTTGACTAAAAGTGTAGACACCTAAAACACGTCATATTGAGGAGACTACCTATATGGACTCCCTGTAGACCATATGATCCACCTTGGGCAGTCCTAGGGCTCAAACAGTGGTTTTCACCACTCAAATAAGGGATATTTCCCTTTATAACCTTGTTTTTCCCTCCAAGGGATAACCTCCAAAGGCCATTCTACCAAGGGACAACTCCTAATTAGGGTCATCTCACCCTGAGACAGTCACACCAGAAGCAAAGATAAAAAAGAGCGGGATATAATTGGCAGTCGAAACTACCAGTTAACATTGCGCATGAATTTGCACCACAATTTAGCGTGTACATGAGCCTAAATTAGAACAATTATGTGAGGATCCCATCCTAACATTATTTTGTAATTCTAATTGCTTATGTAAATACCCACTTTCAATGTAGGGTATCTCATCTATAATGTTATTTTACAATATTTTGTAATGTATGTGGCAAGTAAGGTACCTAGTCAAGTAGGGTCATTTCATGTATTCATTATCAAGATTGTAACCGACGTTTGGTAGAATATTCTAGCTCGAGTGGTATTTTGCATGTAAGCCAACTCTTGAGCTTAGGGTTAGGGTTGCATGAAGTAATTTCTTTAAAAGCTATGAAGCCATGTATGAATGTATATTTTGCAAGTGAATGAAATATTGAAGGAGGTTACCCCTAAAAGAGGCCTATGATTCAGTTCTTATTGTTAGAGTGTTTATTTTTGCATTTAGTTTTTGCATTGTGATATTGCATGAGTTTCTGCTTACTTTTAGTATTTTGTGTGAGTTTGCTTATTTTTAATATTATGTTCTTAACAAGTGGTATCAAAGTGCTTTTCAGGGTTGACTTCTACTGTGACTAAGACAATTCTTGTCCATTCGTTCTGCCTGTTAGGTATAATTTTCCTATATTTTTCATTTTTGTTTTCCTTTATTTAAAAAGCAAAAAAATCCGCAAAAACCATAAAAAACAAAAAAAATTGCAGTTTTTTTACAATAGTTGAGTAGGTGAGAAACCCTATGTCATGGGTTTTAAAATATCACAAATGAGCTATTGTTATTGGCTAATTTAGATAGCCCATAAAGCATATAATGAAGTGAGAGGTGATCAGGATCTAATTCCTAAACCTCAGACAACACTCACACACAGAATTGAGCTTCCATGCATCTTCGAGTGTATCGGAATACCATTTAGGCTTAAACAAAATTTTATACAATAGGAAGCTTTTTAGCCTTGTATTATCCATAGTCCACGAAATACAGCATCCCAGATGATTACCCTCTCGTATTGTCAAATAGGCAGATAGTATGCTCAAGGGTATGTGTGAAATCCTCCTTGGGTAGTGGCCTAAAATATTGGTTCGAGAACTATTGTTCATCATTATGGTATAACAAAGGGCCTATGGGTATTACATACTCCTCTACCTAGCATACCCTAGTTCTATCAAAACTTCATCCTACAAAAATAAAACCCTCCTATTCTGCTAAACCTGCATTTATGACCCACAAAAGTGAGCATACGAAGGACTTCCTTATCATCGAAGAACAAATTTTTACATGCACCAAACAGTCAAGATAGAGTCTACAAGTGTCTATGGGAGCCAACAATATATCATCTGGGTCAGTGGTAGTAATAGTCGAGTCAGTGATAGTAACAGTCAAGTTGATAGTGGCAGTAACAATCATCTATATTGATCAGATATTACAGGTTGTTAGTGTTAAAAATAGAACTATTAGTGTCAGTAACTACACAAAACAAAGAATCTTAAGGTCAAGGAAGTGAACAGTATCAATAACCACAGTACAGATAACAGGGATAGGATAGTCACACGAGAGATAGTAGATAGAATGCACTAGTCAAAGATAGTTGATCCAGTACCCAACTTTTGAACTGTCTCTCCAAATCAAAAATCGACTACACCAATAGACTTGTCAAAACAAAGGATAAGAAAAATGTCTAGGGTGCCCAAAATTCATGTTGTGGGATATAGCTCATTATGACTATCTTTTCAAGCTAATCATTTTGATATATAACACCCAAGCACTTTTTCGGACTCCTTACTAAAAATAGTAACTCCTAAACCAAACTTCTATTTTTAGTAATTCAGTAAAAGAGGTTCAAGACTATCCATAATAGCTATTGGTAGTTGTGGACATCAAAAAGAGATAGATCAAACCACCTCATTGTTGGAATCCCTAAAAAGCACCATTGATAGCATGCACATAGCAAATCAAGCCATGAGGGAAGAGCTTCAAAATTTTAGAGATGATTACGATACCTCTAGAACCTGTTGAGAAGCAATACACCCCTACTAAAAATAAAATTGTTTGTGCTTGTGAAAATAATTAATTTTTATTTTCGAGGGGACCCTCTTGAATTTTTCTAGTTTTTAATCTAGGTTTTGTTTGCATCAAGTCCTTAAATTTTGCCTACATCAAAGCACCAAATTGTTTGCATAAGAGCATTGATTTAAATTAATTTCCTCTAGACATTTATGCTTCAATGATATCATTTTTGGTTAAGTGTTTCAAAAATTTTGATTTTCAATAGTTATCCTAAGGTATGAGGTATTAAATTTAATTTCCAAGGTTCTTTGAATTTTTTCTTTTTGCCCTAATGTTTACTTCAATTTTGCAATTGCTATATCTTCTGCCATAGGGATCCCATTGAGTTAATTCAAATTCTGGATGAAATTTCTAGAGCTCACCTTTCCAATGGTACCATATTTTCAGGGTTTCAAGCATGATTCACCTTCCAAAAATAATAGTTTCTATTTCCAGTCAGTAAACTTATTAATACAATATCTTCTTATCCGAAGTAAATTTTCAAGTTATTTCTGTAGATTCGGATACCCATTTGGTCTATTTGGATCCCTAAAAAGTTTCATTTAATTCTGAGCACTTTTAATTTTCACCCTAAATTTCATATCGTATGAAACTGGCAATTTTCGGGTAATTTGAATTCATTTTCTAGAATCTGAAAATCATTTTTGAGAATGAAGGGTCCTTCATAAATCTTTAAAGTGTCAAAATACAAAGTGTGGGGTCATTGGAATCCATGTTTGAGTTTTTTGGAAAATGTACAAAGTACCCAACAAATAAAACATTAAAGCTTGAACTTAAGAAAGTTTCTGAAAGCGTCATCAACTGTGTTTTCGCCCTCGAGAAGGGCGAAAGTGATTTTCACCCCTCACTTGAGGCGACTTTGACTTTGAATTTAAAAGCACATCCATGTTTGATTTTTTTGGAAATTTTACAAAGTGCCCAACAAATAAAAGAATTAAAGCTTGAACTTATGAAAGTTTTCGAAAGCGTCCTCAACTATGTTTTTGTCCTCAAGAAGGGCGAAAGTGATTTTCACCCCTCACTTGAGGTGACTTTGACTTTAAATTTAAAAAGAGCACATCCATGTTTGATTTTTTTTGAAATTTTAGAAATTGCACGACAAATAAAAAAATTAAAGCTTGAACCTAAGAAAGTTTCTGAAAGCGTTCTCAACTATGTTTTCGCCCTCAAGAAGGGCGAAAGTCATTTTTACCCCTCTTGAGGTGACTTTGACTTTGACCAAATCCCATCCATTATTTTCACCCCGAAATCAGTTAAAATAGTAATTCGCCCCAACAAAGGGCGAAATCACCTTGAATGCGTAATTTCGGGCGAAAATACTTAACTTGTCATTTTCTTTTGTCGGTAAATTTCTTCCTTCACTCTGAACTGAGCGCTTAGCATTTATTTTACTTCCTCTTGGGCGAAAATGATCTTAACTTTGTATTGTCACCCAAAGGAAGGGCGAAAATGATTTTTGCCCTTTCTTTGGGACGAAAGCATCCGTTCTTTTGCCATTTATTTCCATCTTCATGGTTTTTATTAAGTTTCAAACTGCCAACACTTCAAAATGAAAAATATTATGATTTCGTGACTTTCTCAAGGAGATATAAAAATAAATGATATAAAAATGTCAAACCCTAGGAATTAAAATAATAATTAATTAAAATTTCGGCCCTAAATTTGCTGTAAACTTCGAAAAAATAATAAAATTTAAAACTAAAAATTAAAGCTTGAACCTTAGGAAAATTAGATTAATTAAATTAATTATTTTTCTATGTTCTAACTTTGGCCCTTTTTAAATTTTTGTAGGAATTTGCTAGCGAACGCATTTAATGACGGAAGTGATGGCGGGCTTGGAATTTCACCATGAACTAAGCAAAGGCGGTTGTGCAGAGATAGAAGATGCATAAAATTTATGATCCACCCAGATTCTCTAAGGCCCGTCGTAAACAAAGACTTTATCAGTCATGGCCGAGGGAGTGCTCACTTAATGACATACACCTGCAAGTGGCCCAAAATTGAAAACATTTGTACGCAATTATTTTTTTATGAAGATAAAATCAGATCTTATCTTCTCCATTTATGGCAAGATCCCCAAGTAGATTTTCAAGTGATTGGGATCGATCCGAACTCTATTTAAAAATACCTTATATTATAAAGCTTCAGTGGTGGTTTTTTTAATTATTTTTAATTCCTAGGAGAAGATATTTTCTAAAAATATTAGGGCATGTCCTGAGTCTATAAATACTCCCATTGAATGTAAAAGTAAGCATATAAGAATTTATAATATAAGTGTTTTCTATAAAATTACATTGTTGGAAAATTCGCGTGTTGTTGACATGGGATATTTTGCGGCGTTGTTACTCTGAAGTGGCATAGCCAAGCGCTTAATATGCTTCTTAAGTTTTGACGGTGTTTTCCTTCCTTATTCTTGTTTTCATTGAAATGTATGTGATAATAATTGTTATGAGTTTAATTGATTTTGGCATGTTGTTGATGTGGAGAGCTTCATTGAGGTTTACTCATTCTAAAATTTAGTTATTTTTCTATTGGCTTTAGTTTTGCTACGTGTGCTATGCTACTGGCAAAATCATTCCAGCAAGATTGAATCTTTAGAATGATTAAACTATCCTAAGAGTATTTAAATCTATAGTTTAAGGATTTGGAACTGATAGCTCTGGTTTGTGTGCATGAGCATTTGCTATCCACAGATGTATCCTGTTAGTTACAAAGAAAATTATGATTTAAATAGATTGGTCTATTTTATTAACTTGTTTCACCCCTTTCTAGATAATAAATTGATCTTAGAAAGTTGAACAGTTTATTATTCTATTGGTTACAATTGGAGAACATGACAGTATGCTGAGTTGAAAGAATCATTATCAATTAAATTTGTAGGATTTCACCTCTTTTTTTTGCCCTACCCTGCTCTCACCATTTTTATTTTTGAAAGGTTCTCATTTTTATATTTCTTAAAATTCTTTATTCTTTTAATATGCTAAAATTCAAAGAGCTAGATCAAACAAATTGTAAATCTGATCATGAACAACACATTCTACCATCCAACACCAGCGAATGAAGGTTGAACCTATTGTAAGGTAAAATACAATCAACTTGAAACTATTCTAAAAGTGGAAAAGAGTGATAGCATTCGACCCAACTTTGTAACTCACACCTTGGATATCCAGCAAGATCCTAAAGTGAGAGGGATTTATTCCCATTAAATGTTACTTGTGTTTTCAATTTACTCCCCATAAGGTGTGCATGAAATCTGAGCCAACAAAAATTGGTGCTAGAAGGAAGGCAACTTTCTTTCGATATTTAACAAGGTGTGTTTAAGTGAGAAATACAGTTTTACATAGTTTTTCATCTTTTGTGGGTCATTAATCCAGCAGTCATGGCCAACTGGTTAGGCTCCACTGCTTTGAATATTCGTGGTGTAACCCATGATTTACCCAGGAATCATGAGAAATATCTTTCAACCTACAAACATGATGGTGCTAGGGCAGTTGAAGAGCACATGGTTACCTTAAAAAATGCTCTTAAATTGTTAAATGTCCTTCATGAAGATGTTGCTTGTAGGTTATTCTTGTTTACTCTGCAAGAAGCTACGTATGACTGGTTTTTGAATCTTACCAATGACTCTATTAGTAGTTGGGATGAATTAGAAACTACTTTCATTTCCTAATTCGATCAAGTGATTGATCCCAACATGTTGTACCAATAATTTTCCAGCATTAAGAGAGAGTCTAGTGAAACTACTAGGTCTTTCAATGTGAGATTCCAAAAGGCTTATGGTAGGATGACTGGTCATTACATCCCAAGTGTAAATTTGGCCTTAGAAATTTATATGAATGCCTTGGATCCAATGACCTCTATTTTCCTCAAGAGAGACATCAATATCACAACCCTGGTAAGAGCTTATAAGGAAGCTTTAATTCTTGAAAGATAGTTAGGACCTCAACTTTTGAGCAATCATTTGATATCCTATGTTACGTAGAACATACCTACTTTAAATCCTATTCCACATCAGGATTTAATGTCAATGTATCACGCTCTACCAGAGGAAACTCCATTAACTGTGACACACACTAAGCACATGCAAAATGTAGAGAAATATTCTGACAAGGCCAAGGTGGAAGATGTATCTAATATGGTCCAAAACCTGGCAAATGACTTCCTAAGTATTAAGAGACAAGTCTCTGGAGGAGAAAATTTAAACAAATTTCCTTACCAACCGAACAAACTCCCTAGACCTTCGTATGAAGCTAATAAGGATTACAACAAAGGCAAGGGACTTGAAGTGAATATATGTGATCTAGCTTTACCCAACTAGTGTAGGATTCATGGAACAACTCAACATAGGGAATTAGATTATTTGGAGTTTTCCAACACTTTCAAATATTTTCCTGGTGAGTTGAATTTTTTTGAGAATCAAAGAAACATTGATGGTCCTAGTTCATCCAGACCTAGTGCTACTATGGTTCTAGATTCATTCACCTTCCCGGATGAGTCAAAAAATGTTGTGGAAGTGCCTATCGATGGAGTACAATATTTTCAACAGTTCCAAAGGGACAGTTATAATTTGAGATGCGAGAATCCAAAACCTACTCCTAATAATGATCCTCCCCCACCAAAGGGTAATGAAAGTAAGACTCAGGATCAAACTAGTGGAGTACTTGGGAAGGAGTATAACATCATTGAGGATATGAAGGAAATTAAGACTTACTCGAACTCTCTGTTAAACTTCAAGAAAAGGAAATAGTGAATGTGAATGTGGCCAACCAACTCAAAATAGAAAGAGAGCCCAGATATGAACACATGGTCATTGAACATAATATCAAAAATGGGGTTGTAAACTATGCTGATGTAGATATTGGGGTTTATAATTTGACAACTGAGAAGGTGAGACCAGTTACAACTCCAACCAATCACAACGATGTCATTTGGATATTACACATTGATGGGGTTAAGTCTAAGCAAGGCTTAGGAACAAGAGAAAATTTTGGAAATTCCATTAGTGGAATAGAAACTAAAACTTTGAACATTGAAGTAGTAGAGCAACCACAAAATGTTCAAGTTATTAAGAACTGTGACCCACAAATAAAATATGATCTCTCTAAGTTGTTACATAATTTTGAAGATGTGATGATTTGGTTCTATAAAGGCCTTAAGGTATTTGATCCTAGGGTTTTTACACATTCCATCCCTTTGAAATAATTCTGTAAACCCTTTAGGCAAAAATAGAGACATGTTAATGCCTTGATTCTGAAGGAGGCAAAAAACTTGTATGCATTGTGGGCTGATAGAATAAGATATAAGCAAGTGTTGAAAACTTCACCATTCATGTTATTATATGATTTGACTAATTTGCAGGGTGAAGGACTTGCATACTTGGTGTTTTTGTGGGACAAGGTCCACGAAAAGAAAGGTAAACACACCAAGTCTTTCTTGGGTAGCAAAAATTTTGGGAAGCATAAATTGGAGTGCATTTCGTCAATAGGACCTGAAAGGTATTTTTCTAAATTTACCTATAAATGGTCAATTTTTAAAGCATTATTTCTCTACTTTTCCATCTACTGCATCATTTGAGTGATCGTAGGGGCCTTTGTATATATGTATATATAAAGGTAAAAATAAAGTGAGTCAGTGCTTTTGTTTAGTTTGTTTTTCAGCTTTAAGTTAGTTTCTCCTGGTTTTCTTTGTTTTCCTTTTCTTTCTTCTTTTGGGTCTTTCTCTCGGTTTCAAGAATCAAAGAAGGGTGATTTGATAAAGGGATGTTCTAAGTAGGGAGAGAGTGGTAATGTTTGCTATCCAAAATGATGGTAGAGAGATAGTTTAAATTTTGTACCTTACCTGTTGCAATTATTTTAATCATAAAAGAGCTATTATGTTGTTTAGTTGGAGAACTCCTAGGGAATCCAAGAAAAGTTGGTCATGAGAGGAAAACTTTGATTCACAAAGATCATTTTAATAACTCTTAAGAGACTATTGGTGTCTAAAAACTGAAATGGTTAGTTGATCAACTGTTTGGTTAATGAAATATCAAGGCAAATGCAACTTTCGAACCTTCAGTAAGGCTTCTCGGCTATCTAGTCTTTATCAAAAAAAAAGAGTTCCATAATAAAAAGGAGATAGTTGAGATTTTTGAAAGAGAAATCTTAGACATGTTCATCAGGGCTATAAATGCTCCATGGATGTGAACCAAGGTCTTAAAAATAAAGTTAATAGTAACTCTTTTAGGGCTATAAAAGGCTAAACTAGCAATAGAGCTCTACTCAAATAAACTTGTGCAGCCCAAACAATCTAGTTAATCCTAAGTAGGAATTCTAAGCCATGGTCATCTTAAGAGGAAGAATTTATGCACTGCAATCACACACCAGAGTTTTCCTTGAGTGATTCAACCTAGTATGTCCCTGGGAAATTTCAATGGATTGGCAGATAATAATTAAAATATTTTGAAAATATTTGTGGTAAGGTAGGATACATGGTTTAAATTATTTTAAAACTAGAGTTCTGGGTTCTAAATAGTGCTACTATTTTCCTGTAGACGTCACCATTTGTTGAGAAGCAACACACCCCTATTGAAAATAAAATTGTTTGAGCCTGTGAAAATGATTAATTTTTATTTTTGAGGGGACCCTCTTGAAGTTTTCTAGTTTTTAATCCAAGTTTTGTTTGCATCAAGTCCTTAAATTTTGCCTACATCAAAGCGCCAAAATTGTTTGCATAAGAGCATTGATTTTAATTAATTTCCTCTGAACATTTATGCTTCAATGGTATTATTTTTGGTTAAGTGTTTCAAAATTTTTGATTTTCAATAGTTATCCTAAGGTTTGAGGTATTAAATTTAATTTCTAAGGTTCTTTGAATTTTCATCTTGCCCTAATGTTTACTTCAATCTTGCAAATGCTATATCTTTTGCCATAGGGATCCGTTTGAGGTAATTCAAATTCTGGGTGAAATATCTAGAGCTCACATTTCCAATGGTACCATATTTTCAAGCTTTCAGGCGTGATTCACCTTCTAAAATGGCAGTTTATATTTCTAGCTAGTGAACTTATTAATACAATATATTCTTATCCGAAGTGAATTTTCAATTTATTTTTGTAGATTCGAATACCCATTTGGCCCATTTGGATCTCTAAAAATTTTCGTTCAATTATGAGCACTTTCAATTTTCACCCTATGGCAACTTCCGAGTAATTTAAATTCATTTTTCGAGAATTTGAAAATCATTTTTGAGAATGGAGGGTCCTTCACAAACCTTTAAAGTGCCAAAATACAAAGTGCGGGGTCATTGGAATCCATGTTTGATTTTTAAAAAAATTTACAGAGTACCCAACAAATAAAAAAATTAAAGCTTGAACTTAAGAAAGTTTTCAACTGTGTTTTCACCCTCGAGAAGGGCAAAAGTGATTTTTGCCCCTTACTTGAGGTGACAATGACTTTGAATTTAAAAGCACATCCATGTTTGATTTTTTTGGAATTTTACAAAGTGCCCCACAAATAAAAAAAATTAAAGCTTGAACTTAAGAAAGTTTTCGAAAGCATCCTCAACTATGTTTTTGCCCTCAAGAAGGGCGAAAGTGATTTTTGCCCCTCACTTGAGGCGAATTTGACTTTGAATGTAAAAAAGCACATCCATGTTTGATTTTTTTGGAAATTTTACAAAGTGCCCGACAAATAAAAAAATTAAAGCTTGAACTTAAGAAAGTTTTCGAAAGTGTCCTCAACTATGTTTTCGCCCTCAAGAAGGGCGAAAGTGATTTTTGCCCCTCTCTTGAGGTGAATTTGACTTTGACCAACTCCCATCCATTATTTTTATCCCGAAATTAGTTAAAATAGTAATTTGCCCCAACAAAGGTGAAATCACCTTGAATGCGTAATTTTGGGCGAAAATACTTAATGTCCTTTTCTTTTTTCGGTAAATTTCTTCCTTCACTCCAAACTAAGCGCTTAGCATTTCTTTTACTTCCTCTTGGGAAAAAATGATCTTAATTGTATTGTCGCCCAAAGGAAGGGCAAAAATAATTTTTGCCCTTTCTTTGGGGTGAAAGCGTTCGTTCTTTTACCATTTATTTCCATCTTCATGATTTTTATTAAGTTTTAAACTGCCAACATTTCTAAATGAAAAATATTGTGATTTCACGACTTTCTCAGGGAGATAGAAAAATAAATGATATAAAAATGTCAAACCCTAGGAATTAAAATAATAATAAAAAATTAATTAAAATCTCAGCCCTAAAAGGTATTTTGCGGTAAAATTTGGAAAAATAATAAAATTTAAAACTAAAAATTAAATCTTGAACCTTAGGAAAATTAGATTAATTGAATTAATTATTTTTCTATGTTCTAACTTTGGCCCTTTTTAAATTTTTGTAGGAATTTGCTAGCGAACGCATTTAATGACGGAAGTGATGGCGGGCTTGGAATTTTGCCATGAACCAAGCAAATGCATTTGTGCAGAGATAGAAGATGCATAAAATTGATGATCCACCCAAATTCTCCAAGGTCCGCCGTAAACAAAGACTTTATTAGGCATAGCCGAGGGAGTGCTCATTTAATGAAATACACCTACAAGTGGCCCAAAATTGAATACCTTTGCATGCAATTATGTTTTGATGAAGATAAAATCAGATCTTACCTTCTCCAGTTATGGCAAGATCTCCAAGCAGATTTTTGGAGTGATTGGGGTTGATCAGAACTCTATTTAAAAAATGCCTTATATTGTAAAGCTTCGATGGTGGTTTTTTTAAATTGTTTTTAATTCCCTAAGAGAAGATATTTTCTAAAAATACTAGGGCATGTCCTAAGTCTATAAATACTCCCATTGAATGTAAAAAAAAGGATGCAAGAATTTATAATAGAAGTGTTTTCTATAAAATTGCTTTTTTGGAAAATTTGTCTCTTGTTGACATGGGATCTTTTGCGGCATTGTTACTCTAAAGTGGCGTAGCCAGGTGCTTTAATCTGCTTCTTAAATTTTTATGGTGCTTTCCTTCCTTATTCTTGTTTTTATTGAAATGTATGTGATAGTAATTATTATGATTTTAATTGATTTTGGCATGTTGTTGATGTGGAGAGCTTCATTGAAGTTTACTCATTCTAAAATTTAGTTATTTTTCTACTGGCTCTGGTTTTGCTTTGTGTGCTATGCTACTGGCAAAATCATTCCAGTAAGATTAAATATTTAGAATGATTAAAATATCTTGAGAGTATTTAAATCTATAGTTTAAGGATTTGGAACTGATAGCTCTAGTTTGTGTGCATGAGCATTTGCTATCCACAAATGTATCCTATTAGTTACAAAGAAAATTATGATTTAAATAGATTGGTCTTTTCTATTAACTTGTTTCACCCCTTTCTAGATAATAAATTGATCTTAGAAAGTTGGACAATTTATTATTCTATTGGTTACAATTGGAGAACATGACAGTATGTTGAGTTGAAAGAATCATTAAAAATTAAAATTGTAGGATTTCACCCTCTCTTTTCTGCCCTACCCTACTCTCTCTGTTTTATTTCTGAAATGTTCTCATTTTTATATTTCTTAAAATATTTTATTCTTTTAATCTGCTAAAATTCAAAGATCTAGATCAAACAATTTGCAAATATGATCATGAACCATACATTCTACCATCCAACACCATCGAATGAAGGTTGAACCCATTGTAAGGTAAAATACAATCAACTTGAAAATATTTTGAAAGTGGAAAAGAGTGATAGCATTCAATCCGACTTTGTAACTCACACCTTGGATATCCAACAAGATCCTAAAGTGAGAGGGATTTATTCCCATTAAATGTTACTTGTGTTTTCAATTTACTCTCCATAGGGTGTGCATGAAAGTCAAGCCAACATAACTCACCTAGAAGAACAACTTGCAGATGTTGAATCCAAATGTTGAATCCAAATTGCAAGGTGGTCCAAGCAAGTCTGAGTACCATACTAAATAATCACAATCTGATCGAGGTAAATAAAGGGTAACAGATGACTCTAACTCTCACTATGATCATGATCCCACATTTAAGATGCCTAAATTATACTTTTCTAAGTTCAATGGAAAGAATGTAAATGGGTGGTTATGTCATGTTGCTCAATTTTTAAACTCCACGGTGTCCCTAGATATTATCGAGTTCAAATGGCTTCCTTCAAATTGGAATTTAAAGCTTTGCAGTGGTACCAATGGTTGCAAAACCCCTTATCCTTCTTGGAGATACTTTGAGTCTCAATTACTCACTCGCTTTGGCCCTAGTGAATATGATGATTTTATAGAAGCATTGATAAAGTTGAAACAAACTTTGATAGTTTGAGATTACAAAATACAATTTAATAAATTGGCCAACAAAACTAAGGAATTGAATGAATGGTTCTTTATGAGTTGTTAGTTGTTTTGTTAGCAGTTTTTGGTATGATCTCCAAGTTGAGGTCACGATGTTTAAATCACAATCTATGATGCAGGTTATCAAGTTGGATTGTTTTGCCGATTCCAAATTTTTAGCTCAGAGGTAGATATCTAAATTTTAATAGGCTAGACCCTCCTTCCCTCCTAGACTCCAAAATCAAAATGAATAAAAAGTAATGCACACAAACATTTGACTACCATAGAAATAGATGCATGATGCACCCAAGGGTTGTACTACAATTATGATGAAAATTTTACTCACGGGCATAGGTGCACCCAAGAGAAGTTGTTCCTCATAGATGTTGATGAGCCTAAAACTAGTAGCCAAAGTTATGATGTCACGAAACCAGTAGAGGAACCACCCCAATTGGAAGAAGAAAGCCAAGAAGAACCACAGGCTAAAATATTTGTTCATGCTCTTGCTCACATTACTACTCCCCAAATCATGAAAGTTGTGGGTTATTTCAAAGGCCTATGTCTTACCATCCTAATTGATTCTAGAAGTACACACAACCTTATTGATCCATGCATTACCAAGCAGGAAAATTGTTACGTACATACATGTATTTCCTTTGAGGTTATGGTATCAAATGGTAGGACCTTACCTTGCAAGGGTAAATATCATAATGTTAAAGTCAAAATTAGAGAATATGAGCTCAAACAAGATATGTTTACACTTCAACTAGGGGGATGTGATATCGTTTTGGTAGCTCAATGGTTGGGCACATTGGAAACCATCTCATGGAACTTTATCAAGCTCTGGATGTAATTTACACAAAATTGATAGTCTCACACTCTCCATGGTTCAAAAGTAGGACTTTCATAGATTATCAGTTCAAGTCAGATGGAGAAGTTATAAAAAATTATCTCATTGATTCATAACTCAGATATTTGCAATCCAATCTCACTCTTTCGAGGAGGATTTCATTCCCACAAATTTACAACTTATTTTGGCCAAGCACAATTCTATTTTTGCAGAACCATCAGAATTACCACCTCATCACTCCCATGACCATGCTATTCCATTGTTACCTGGAAATGTACCACCCAATATTATACCATACCAATATCCTCATGATCTTAAGTTAGAAATTGAGAAGTTAGTACAAGAATTGTTAAAAGTCTGTATCATTTGGCCAATCAACAATCCTTACTCTTCTCCAGTTTTACTGGTGCACAAGAAATATGGGTCCTATGGTTGTGTATCGATTACCATGAGCTCAATAAACTTACCATCAAGTATAAGTTTCCTATTTCAGTGGTGGATGAATTACTAGATGAACTACAAGGGACTATGTACTTTTCCAAATTAGACCTTCGCTCTAGGTACCATCAAATCAAGCTCAAGGATGAGGATATTCCCAAGATTATTTTATGTACTCATGAATATCACTATGAGTTTTTGGTGATTCCATTTGGCTTGAATAATGTTCCTTCCACTTTTCAAAGCCTCATGAACAACATTTTTCACCCATTCCTTCAAAAATTCATCCTATTTTTCTTTTATGACATTCTAGTTTATAACCGCTCATGGGAAGAGCATCTTGTTCATGTGGATCATACTCTACAGTTGTTGGCACAATATAAACTTTATGCTAAGTGGTCCAAGTATTCTTTTGGGTTGATAGAAGTGGATTATTTGGGACACATTGTCACCAAGTATGGTGTCAAAGTTGACACCAAGAAGATCCAGGTAGTTCAGGAATGGTCGAAACCTCACACTTTCAAGGGTCTTCAGGGATTTTTAGGGCTTACAGGTTATTACCGTAAGTTTGTTCATAACTATGGTAAAATTGTAGCTTCCCTCACTTCCATTTTAAATAAGGACTCTTTTACTTGGATGGAACCTACTAAATAGGCTTTCTTAGAATTGAAGCATGCTATGACCACTACGCCAGTCTTAGCCATGCCAGATTTCTCCAAATCTTTTGTCATTGAAAGCAATTCTTCTAGTCATGGTATTGTTGTAGTGTTGATGCAAGAAGGGAGACCCCTGGCTTTCACTAGTAAAGCACTCTCCAGTTTTAATCTAGAAAATCCACTTGTGCTAAGGAAATGCTAGCAATTTTGCATGCGGTAACCCATTGGCAACCATATCTCATTGGGCATCATTTCTCCATTAAAACTAACCATCAAAGTTTCAAATAGTTTTGGAGCAACGAGTTGCCACCCCCGAACAAAAAAATGGGTTTCTAAGCTCATGGGCTATGATTATGATATCACTTATAAGAAGGGTAAGGAGAATATTGTGGTCGATGCTCTCTCTCACCAATTTGAGGATCATAGTATGTTATGCACCATTTCATCATCCATTCCACAATGGATTGATTCCTTATGATAAGAGGTACTTCAGGATTCAAGCTTGTAGACTTTGATTATCTCTCTACACACTGACTCTACTTCTTGTACTGGCTACACTTGGTATGACCATAATTTGCATTACCACCAATGCCTTTTTGTTCCCCACACATCATCCCTATGGGAACTTCTCATGAGGGAACTACATGCTGCCCCATCTGTCGACCATTCAAGATTACTCAAAACATATGAATGGCTTAAGCACACTTTTTTCTAGAAGGGCATGAAAAAGAACATTCAAAATTTTATCATAGCTTGTGATACCTATCAATGGATGAAAGATGAAATGGTGCATTCTCCAGGCACTCTCCAACCCTTTCCCATTCTTGACTAGGTTTGGATTGATATTTCCATGGATTTTATTGAAGGGTTACCTAAGTCTGGAGGTAAATCTATTATTTTTGTGGTAGTGGATCGTATTTCAAAGTATGCTCACTTTTGTTCTCTCTTCCATCCTTACACATCCTCCATCGTTGCTCAAATTTACCTTGATTTTATCTTTCATCTTCATGGTATGCCCACCTCCATCATGTCAAATCATGACCCAACCTTTACTAGTCACTTCTAGAAATAATTGTTTAAGTTGCAGGGAACACAGCTCAAAATTAGTTCAGTTTATCATATGCAAACAGATGGCCAGATGGAGATTGTCAACAAATGTTTAGAGACCTACCTTCGTTGCTTTACCTCTAATCATCCTACTCAATGGGTGAAGTGGCTTCCTTTGGTCGAATGGTGGTACAAAACTTCCTATCATACAGGAACCAAGATTACCCCTTTTGAGGTCATTTATGGGTGCCCTCCACTCATGCCTTCCTCATTCATTCTAGGTAACTCCAGGGTTCATGTAGTCGACACTACTCTAAGTTAGCATGACAATGTTCTCCATCAACTAAAGTTGAATTTGGATGTAGCCCATAATCATAAGCACCAACAGGTTGACCAACACCATTTTTAGCATAGCTTTGATGTGGGTGATATGGTTTTCCTTCGCTTACATGCGTACAAATAGTTTTTCCTATAGCTTCGTGGGTGCCAAAAACTTGCTACAAAATACTATGGGCCCTACAAGGTTTTACAATGGATTGGTGCCACAGCATACAAATTGGCCCTTCCACCTACATCCAATATCCATCCTATTTTTCATGTTTCCTCTCTCAAAAAGGTGGTGGGAACTCAGGTACAGGTTCAATCTGCACTCCCATAATTAGATGAATAAGGTTCTATCTTGCTTGAGCCCGAACAGTTTTTGGATCATTATACTCGCACTCTCTACAAAAGCACCATTACTAAAGTCCTTGTTCAGTGGTATGGACTCCAGCCAAAATATGCTACATGGGAGTCACTCCATCAACTCCAACACAAGTTTCCTCATCTTCAAATTTGAGGATAAATGTTTTTGAGGGGGAAGGACATGTTAGGATCCCATCCTAACATTATTTTGTAATTCTTATTGCTTATGTAATGACCCACTTCCAACGTGGGGTATCCCATCTATAATGTTATTTTGTAATATTTTGTAATGTATGTGGCAAGTAAGGGACCTAGCCAAGTGGGGCTATTTCATGTAACCGCTATCAAGATTGTAATTGACGTTTGGTAGAAGATTCTAGCTCGAGTGGAATTTTGCATGTAAGCCAACTCTTGAGCTTAGGGTTATGGTTGCATGAAGTCTTTTCTTTAAAAGCTATGAAGCCATGTACAAATGTATATTTTTGCAAAGTGAATTAAATATTTAAGGATGTTGCCCCCTTGAAGAGGCCTACGATTTAGTGCTTATTATGAGAGCGTTTATTTCTGCACTTACTTTTTGCATTGTGATATTGCATAATTTTCTACTTAATTTTAGTATAGTGTAATTTTTCTTATTTTTAATATTAGGTTCTTAACAAATTACATGACAAAATAATTTTACATTGAGATTTCGAAGATAGGCATTCGCTTTTCTTAATGTGAACTACCTCTTCACTTTTTCATGCACAAGGTTGTGCTATTATTATATTTCTTTGGAGAAATCTATATATTGGCACTCATATCCTAATTTTAAACCCCTACGAATTTGATTTCTAAATATAATGTATTCATACAAAGTTTTCAAATATTCAAGCAACAAAGTGCTACTAGAATTTGACCATGAGCCTCAAAACATTTTTACCTTCTTCTTGACATAGAAAGTATGATGTTGGTTTGTTCCAAAGGTTGAATATCATATCCAAATTCATTGTACTTTTGCGTATATGTACTTCAAAGACTGATCCAAATCTAGAATGCACCAATGTACCAAAAATACCACAGATCAAACCCGGAGTCACCCCCGCATTGACCTTGAAAAAAGTACTTACAGATTAGCGATCGTCTCGCTCAAAGACGATCGGTAAGTATGGTTGTCCTGCATAGAGACGGCCTTTGGGGCATAGATTTATCTATTAGTTTATTTTATTAATAGGTTTTAGTAGCATATTTATTTAATTTTTTAGCATATATAGGCTTTAATTTACATATGCATCTATCATATTTCAATTTATTTACTACTTTCATTATCATTACATTGAGCCCTATCTTGAAGGGCTCCATATATGCTACTAATTGCTTTAATTTCCTTGTGTGCAGGTGATAGATATCTATGAGGGAAGAGGAGCACCAGACCTTTGCACATCAATCATCATGGTAGTCATGAAAAACCTGTCCCCAATCAATTCATGGGTGTGATTACATTCGAAAGATTCTTATTGTAGTTCATTTTATCATATCGATAGCAAATCCCTTAGAGGGATATTATTGTAACCTCTTTGAGCTAATGGATATTATTATTAATAAAATGGTACCATCATTCATTTATATATATCATGTTCTTATATTTGTGTTTTCATTATCATTGCTATCTTTTAGTATTTTTTTTGCTTGGATGTATGGTCTTTTTTTGCACTTCAGTGGTGATCACGATGGGACCCAATCCCTATTTTCAATGTATATTGCTAATTATTGTTTAGTTTTTATTTTAAGGTTATAGGTTTGACCATCTAATACAAATATGACTCTTGTTCAGTAACCGTTTTGACCTAAGATGACCCTTGTTTGAAGCCATCTTGACCTGAGATGATCGTACGGATGGCAAAAAATATATTTTAAGAAAGTACGAGACTGAGTAGTATGAGAGGAGAAACGAATGGACCCTAGATATAACATGGGGCCCATAATGGAAATAAACCAATGGAACCACCCTTGTTACCCCCCTTTTGTATGCCCACCGTATTTGAACCGCGTGTGAAGGAATACTCAACTACACCACCATCCATCTCATTGATTAGAAAGTAGAAAATAGTAGAGATTTGAATCTTCATCAAACGTAGGACATCAAGGTGAGTACATCTATTCTCTATTTCTATTTTTATAGAAATTTATAAAAAATATTTTAGATTACAGAGTTTAGAATAGAAAAATTTTGTAGTGTCGAGCTCTCTCTGTGATCGTCCCTGGTTCAGACGGCCCCTTTATTTGGACATATTTGATATAAATGGCCTCTATCAATATATGTCTCTATTCAAGATGAATTTGAACCTATTACTATTTGACTTACCTATTTTTTTCTGCTCATAGGCTGATATCATATAGGGTTTTGCACTTAGAAGTTCTATTATTTTATAGAATTTTTGAAACTAAAATGTTATTTTTATGCATTAGTGAAAGATCATAGAATGCTTCTTGCTTTTACTTTATTTTACATAAATAAAAATAACCCCACACACCACAATTTATTTTAACATCAACAAGTTGAAATTCATCACCAACCTTTGATTAGACCAACGACGGTGGGCTTCATCTCCACCCATTGGCTCACACCATAGAAACCATAGTTGCCAAAAATGAGTGGCTTTCCAAACTTCATCATCAAAAATTCCCCTACTTAGGGGTGCACCCGAAGTGGAAAGGATTAGTGAGCCCCTTTACCACTGGGATCTTGAAAATAATTAGTGGATGCAGTTCTCATTATTGTCCATGTCTTAAACATGTGGGTTAAGTGAAAGCCAGGTTTGGCCAGTAGCAGGACATTAGACAGTGCAACCCCTTTAGGGATTATTGTTGTTCCCATAAGGTTACCTTGAGCCATATACATTAGGAAGCCACTTTTTGCCATTTGAGTTACATTTTCCAACAAGGGGTGTACTTGAACTACCTTTTAGTAGTTTTCTATTTTCTTTAACCCTTGGTTTTTATAAGGCATAAGGAACTACATAAAAATGCACTCAAACAATTATAGGGACTTAAACTTAAAATTTAAATGAGATAATCACATTATTTGCTTGTGTGTTTCTTTGTTGTTTGTTTAATCAAGACCATGGTAACAACCCATAGCCAAGCTCAATCAAGGTCTAGCACCATATAATGGCATCCTAGTTTTTACAGATAATCTAACCTAGAGGAAATCCCCATTCGAAATGCATCTGTCGATCCTAGGTATGATCAAAGTTATAACTTCCATGGTCAATATATTTTCCATGCTTTCCATAGATAAAATATTTAGCACAAAGAAGGTCCTAGTAGGTCGATGTCATGATTTTGTATTTTGAATCACTCTATCCACCAGTCAGAACATGAAGAGTACACCTCATGGATGAGGTTAGATGATCAAGCCACTCCACTTGACCATCCTTGGATGAGTCGACGATATGCCCATTTAGACAAGTACGATAATCATTGTCCTACTCAGATAGCCATGTCATCTCATATAATCCTTGTTAATGAGGAGGAGGGAGACTTTGATAATATCCCTACTCCTCAAGAAGAGTATTTTCTGCAAGAACATTGTGCCTCTGTGTCCCTTGAGTACGTTGAGCTTACATTTAAGCCTAAGTATCAGGTCAATGCAACTTCCCTCGATCATAGAAAATAGGGAGCCAACCCTTCTGGGGCTACAGAGCAAGCCAAGTTCCTTTTTATTAATACAAAGGTCAATCAACCGTGCACTTTTGATCAAATATATCAGGAACTTAGGAAGAATGTTGATAAATAAGCATTGTTGAACCAATTATAGTTGGATAAAAAACACTTATATCAGTAATACCAATTGAGTTAGCAGAGGCTTCAAGAGCATAGGTTGCATCAGTAAAGACTATATCAAGAGAGACTACATAAAGCCATGCATGATATGATTCCTATACCTAGTACCCATAGGCAACAAATCCATCAAAGGCACCTTACACACCACCAAAAAATATTGCCTAGGCCAAATTAGAATTTTCTACCTTGTGCACATACCCATCCCTACAGGTCCATACAACATCCACCCTACAAAAAACAACAAGGGTATGAGACCTATAAGGATGTGAAATCAGAGTACCAAGAGCAAGGGTATCCTGGGACACCTTATGAGGATGTGGTTGATGATCACATTCAACCACCACATTCCAATCAAAATATTTCTTGCCCCCTCTTCGAGGATAAAGGTAGAGATATGAGATTCAAATTGAGAGGTAAGAGATTCATATTGACAATCCTCTTGCCCCAAACAACCAACAAATAGGAGTCTTCAAAGATCCCTTACCAAAACATGAAACAAACACAACACCTGCCAATCAACCAGAACAACCAAAGCAGGTGAATCATGTGAATGTCAATCCACCTCCCCAAGAGTTTGTGGGAATGATCAGTGTTGTGATAGAGAACCAGAGCTCTCCAAATCAATCTACACAACTTGTGGCTCCATCCAACATTCCCTCCATGCCATAAGTACTACCACCACTAAATCTAGTCACACCTACTCCATCTCACCCAACATCTCCATAAAATCAAGAACAAGTGTACCCACTACACCAAAATGGGGATAATCAAGCTACCGCAATTGAGAACTCTGAGTTGGAACAATGGCATGAGCTAAATTAGGAACAAGAGCATTTGGATATACTCACTGGCCAATATCATCATGAACCATCGATATTTGCTCAGATGTTGAGGACTTTTGATCCACATCTACTTAATTTCTCTTAGCTCCTGCACCCTGTCCACCTCCACCACCTACTAGTTTATATCCAACTTCATCAATAGCCATCCATTCATCACCTCCACTAGACTCACAACATATATTGGATAGGCTATCCAAAATTGAGTTACAATTAAGTCATCAACACAATGATCTACAACAAATATTGAATTGACTCACAAACATTGAGTTACGGTTGAGTCATCAAAAACCTCAACCACCTGATTATCAGGACCAACCCCCTCCTATGCGGTATAATGCTAAACCTTAGCATAATTAGTGCTAAAAGAAACAACACTACTAGTCTTGCAATTACATGCCATTGCCTGAATCTTTGGTGTCACTTTTTAATCGGCTATGTGAGGCAAAGGTCATCAAATTGCTAGAGATTCACCCATTATATCCTAATAATCCAAAGCCTAAATGGTATCGAGAGGACCTGTACTATCCTTATCATTAATAAAATGGTCATGAAATTCAATCATGTTACTTATTTAAAAATAGAGTACAGGATATGCTTGACAAGAATGAACTTCAAATTGACAATCCTCTCACTACCAATGATCAATAAATGGGCATATTCGAGAATCTGTTACCTAAACATGGGGGTCAGGTAGAACAACCTAGGTAGATATACACACAGCCCTACCACCTCATCAAACTAATTCACCTTGTTTACATCATTCATAATGTTAGCCTTGTAATTGGACTCCTCTATCTGAGCCCATGTTGACAATCTTTCACAAGCTACAAGAGGCGAAATTAATTGTTCTACCTAACATACGTTCTCTCAATCTGAACAAGCCTAAGCCTAAGAATTATAGGGAGGATCATTTTTGCCTTTATCATTAGAAAGAGGGCCATGGCATTAACAATTGTTATACATTTAAAAATGTGATCCAAGATCTTATCGATAGGGGGGCCTTTCCCATAGACGGTTCGCTCATCACATCTCATCAAAATCTTGAAATTGACCAGAGTTCATTTCCACAATAGGAGGGATTGACTTTCATAACTCCTCCCAATCAATTCAATCACATCACATCAAGCACAGTGCATAGTGGGGATGCTCAAGGTGTCACACATTCCCCATTAGCCACATTACAACCAAAGAAGCAATTTGGGGATTCTAAAGGTATCGCACCTTTCCCACATTTGCCAATAACCACACACTTTATGGGTGCTTAAGGTATCGTACCTTCCCCCTAAAAAAATCATAAACCAAATAAAACAACATTAAAAAAACATAAAATATAAAAACATTACATTTTCATCTGCATTGCATCCCATCGTGCATTTCATATCACTGCATTAGTTGCTTACTTACATTACGCATGTTTCTTCATTGCATTAGCATTAGGACTAGTTTTGTTATTGCATGCTAGGATATGGCACCATGTCTATATTTTTTCCATCCTTCCTAATCAACATTATCCATCATCATCATTTACAGTTTTTCTTATGAGCTTTTGCTTATTAAGGGGTCCTTGTAAGATAGGGTAAATACTGGATGACCATCAATAATGATGTTTAGACAACCACTAACTATTTTACACACACCTTTTAATTTGAAAAATACCATAGGTAAAACCCCCATATTCCACATATCATTACCATCCACATTATCCTTTTTGAGTAATTATTTTTTCAACACAACCAATAAATTACTATAGGGTGTTCAATAGGGTTTTTGGTCATTCATTCATTCCTAGTTTTCTCTTTAGATTTTGTAGATAACTATCTTGATTTTTTAAGGTAGGGTCTTGCTTTGATATCACCTTGCATATATCAAAATACCAAACATAAATTCACACATTAAAATTTCAACTTTGAGCAAGGAAGGATAAAACTACAAAGTATTCCTTACCCCTTACGTGAAAGGTTTTCCTTGCTCATCGTATTATGTGCATGGTCTAGGATGTTGAGAATTGAAAAAAGGATAAATCTCCCCCTATCCAAAGCAATAAAATCCCTTACTCCATAAAAATGAGAAAGTATCCAAAAAAAAAGTGGTTTTCACCATTAAGAAAATAAATCCCCTTGCTCCTCATAAAAAATGAGCAATTATTCCAAGAAAGAAATCAAAAGAAAATAAGGGAGTAATGAGCTTGAATCCCTGGAATCCTTAGTTATTCAAAATCCATAGGGTAATTTCCATTATAGTAGAGAGATCTAAGAGCCCACCTGGAAATGGAGGAGTCTTATGCATGGCGATATGTTTATCACATTAGTGACCTTTTGTACAGACCAATGTCAACTTGTGGATGAGCTAGTTTTTGGTGGCTTGTATTGCCTAGTAGTCTAATCCAACCACATCCAAAATCAGGATCATAATGACCATAGGGTGATCCTCATTATAGCAATGGGATCTAAGAGCCAACCTAGCAATGGGGTATTCTTATACATCATAATGAATATCACATGCACACATAGGGATATTGAATATTTGGGTCTTCCTAGTAGACTGTTATATTTTAGAGTCATGTGTAGTCAGTATACATATTTTGGCTGGTCAAATAGGGTGTTTGTCTCATGAAAAACCCCATTGTTCCCTTATTACCTCTTACTGTTCCCCCATCCATCATCTACATTTTTATCATATTGCATATGGTTGACTTTCAAATATATTACTTTTGTGAAAAGGTTAATTTGATTGATGACTTTTATACATTTTGTGGTGCTTTCACATAGGATGTTTTGCATTTTAGATTCATTATATTTTAGCATAGAAATATAAAAATTAAATTTTGCATCATCATATCATTAGTAAATCATCTACATGCATACATACTATAATGTCTAGGTATACATCCATCATCCCAAATTGCATCCATGCATAACATAAAAACATGCAATAAAAACATGATAAGCCACAATACAAATCACATCATATATATATGGATAATTCTGGTACATCATGATGCTAAAATACCCATAGGCTATAATAGAGTGGGTCCTCAAACCTCACACCCAAATCGATATCAATACATGAGTCCCAGTCAAATGGGGCCTGCACCCCCGGAGTCACCTCCACCCTCAGCCTCATCCCGATAAGGTTGAGTAAATCCACTAGCCTCTGAACTTTGAGGAGCATCTAAAAACCTCAAAACTAGATACATCACTGAAGGTTTCCCTAACTCGCTACATCATCTCTGATGTGATACCCCAAACGAAGCTCATAAAGGTAGTCTGCCTCTCAGCCACTCTACCTTGTCCTCCAAGCCAAAGATATACTCTCAATTTTATCATTGATAAGATATATAGTAAGCCACCATCTCCTATAGCTCTTCTATCCATACTTATATCCTAGCCTTGTCATGCTAGCCTATCCACCTATCCCTTACCTAGCAGTCAACCCTATCACCTACACCCGTAGAGCATCCCACTCTCTTGTTAGCCCATTCACCTATGTCCACAAAGCATCCCACTCTACTATCAGTCTATCCAATAGCTCTTGGGAGCTATGTATTTGTGCTCGTAGAGTAACATTCTCCTTAGAGAAGCCCCTCTATTATTGCATACCTTGATCTAGCTAACTCTGGACCACTGATATTATGGTGTCTCACTCCAGCAACTACCTTTGTATTATCTGGAACTGTGCTCTGAGTGTAGACTCTTTATATTGTAGCTCCTCATCATCATCACCCTCATCATGTGGCTCATCCCCTTCTTATAAGGTTTTATCCCACTCCTCCTCCATCTAGTGATGCACTCATTTCTCATCCTTGACCTCCATAATACCCTCATATCCTATTGCTCTAACTAGTACACCCATAGGTCTACCACCTTGCCATAGTTAAGTCACCTACCATGCATCATACTCTACCATAGTACCTACATCATCACCATCTAGATCCACCACTAGCTGATATGTATCCTCACCCACTGCCTCTACTCGAGGCTAAGTCAATTTTACCTCATCACCCTGGTACCGATAAATGATGGTTTCACCAGGTATACCCTGATGAACCCCAAACTACAAAAAAATGTGAGAGTACTAGATGTACTCCCACTCTATGCTATGATTCCCAACTTCCCATAACCCACATCTAGTATACCTTAGTTGATTAGCCACATTCATCCAATGTGGGAAATCCCTATACAACCACCATATCACCTACTTTGGCCTCAGTATCTCGAAGGACATTGTATAATGAGTAATCCTACCTAAGTGGGGTCGACTCCAACCCACCTTCTAGTCCTATCTCCACTACATACCATAGCCAGTCTCCCTATCGGTCATCTAAGCTCGTGATGATCAAGGAAGCCCATTCGATCTATCCACTTAGATGTGCTCCCATACCCAAATCTATAGTAATAAATTGCAATCCAATCCAAGCCTACTCCACTAGTGAATATCATAGAGCTCATCATATTAATGAGCTAGTAGCATAGTCTCCCAAGCCATAATTAGAGGCTCCTCAATGGTGCACTTGACTAAATCTTGCACTAGCTCAAGCAGGTTCCATGGGAACCTCACTCTTGAAGAGTTTGGTAGTAGTATGTTTGACATGAGTGACATCAGCACCACATATCTCATTGATAGGACCTTAGCCTTATACCATAGCTCCACTAGCACCTCACTGCTATCCAAGTTGTATTGAGCCACCTCTCAATCCTCTTGAAATACCCTCTATGGTACTCTACTCCACTGACCAATAGGTGTAGAGACTATGGGGTATCCCTCAATCAAAATGTGAAGAATTTGGTAGACATCCTCTAGGGTGACTATCATATTGCTAGTCAAAATATGGAGTGTGTTGGTTTGACTATCCCAATTATCAATCAAGTCCATTAGGTAGGCCTGATCTATCATCACTACCTCTAGCATCACCATCTACTTAAGTCCAATGACCTCAAGCCACTCCCAATTAGCATCAGTAAGCACATCATGTGCTATCTTATATATTTTGGGATACCTGTGGTGAGCCCTTACACACTGAGTGCACAAAATGAAAATATGACAATCACATCAAAAAACAACAAAAAAAAATCACTAAACAGTGAGGTTGTCTTGGGCCGAGACAGTCTCTAGGTGAGATCGTCTCAAGTCGAGATAGCCTCCACAACGATCATATTTTTACCGTTGGGTTTTGAACCATGGTCGTCTCACCCCGAGACGACCCCCAATATCAGAAGAGGGACCGTCTCACCCTGAGACGGTCCCTAACTGGGGCAAATTCAAATCATATTCCCATGCCCTAAAAATAAATTCATGCACCACCAAAGAAAAATATTTAAGCATAAAAAATAACCTAAATTACATTTTTAATCTAAGGTGTGTTCCTTTACTTAATTGTTTTCGATGAGGTTCATTCTTGGATTTAATTAGTGTGGTTCATTTTATTTTGTGAGGTAAAAAAGGAGAGAATATGGTATTTACCTTTCTCCTTTCCACTCCTCTAGCCATCGAGATCTCAGGTTGGTCCATGGTGGATATAGATCAACATTTTGGTAGTGCTTCACTTCAAAAATTGTTCTCCTCCTCCTCGCCTCCCTTTTCCTTCAATTTCTAATTGTGCAAATGACATTAGAAAATTGCTAAATTTAGTTTAATATTTTCAAATCTATGCAACCATCCTGAGGTCATATGGTCGCATTTACTGCAACCATCCTTCCATGAGATGATTGCTAGATTTACAAAAAATAAAAGGGAGAAAGAAAAGAATAAAAAGAGACACAATAAAAAGCTCCAAAGGAACTTAACTCCTTTGGTCAAATCAATCCAAAAGGCTCCAAAGGAACTTGACTTCCTTTGGTCACAATTTCAATCAAAAAGCCCCAAAGGAACTTAACCCCTTTGGTCACATCAATTCAAAATGCTCCAAAGGAACTTAACCCCTTTGGTCACATTCATTCACAAAATTCGAGTGAATCTCGTATCTAGTGATTTACTCTATCAACTTGGCGATTGCAGTGATTGGTTATCCATGCAATTCGGTAATATGGGTAAGTTACCATAAGACCACTCATCAAAAAAACAAAAAAAAATGAGTGAACCTCGTATCTAGTGATCTACTCTATCAACTTGGCAATTGCAATGATTGGTTATCCATGTAATTCGGTATGATGAGTAAATTACCATAAGTTCACTCACCAAAAATAGTAATAAATGGATCAAAATCAAGGTTGTAATGAGGACATGAGATCCCTAAACTATTGTAATGGTCCTAGAAAACCCAAATCAAATCATCTTGGTCAAGCAACTCATCATTTTCCCATTTTCTTATTGACTCGTAGCTTGAGGGGCTAGTCATATAATTAAAATATTTATAATCAACTCAATAATCAAACATTCAATCATGAAAATTGCATTTGTTCAAGAATCATTGCCAAATAAAATCATGCCCTTCCTGCTTGGGTAGACAACAAGCAAAAAATTTCAACCAACACAAATGCTTGACATTCTAGAAGCATAGGGCCTATAGACCCATGTTTCTACCCATGACTAAAAAGTATGCCAAGATCAATTATACCCTAAAGCCATGAATCCTTGGTTAAAAGGTTTACTAAAACCAAGTTCTTCAACTTTTCAGAAGTAATAGTTCAAAAAAAATTGCATGCTCTTTTTATGATTGAGACATCTAACATTGATTAGATCAATGAACATCATCAATCCTAAATTTGACTTTAGGTCATCTATTTTTGCTCCATGTTATGCTTTCACATAATGCATCCCAAAAAGGAGCATGTATAGACACCTAAAAAACATCATATTGAGGATACTACCTATATGGACTCCCTGTAGACCATATGACCCAAATTGGGCAGCCCTAGGGCTCAAACAGTGGCTTTTACCACTCAAACAAGGGACATTTCCCTTTATAACCTTGGTCATCCCTCCAAGGGATGGCCTCTAGAGGCCGTCCCACCAAGGGACAGCCCCCAGTTAGGGTCGTCTCACCCCGAGATGGTCACTCTAGAAGCAAAGATAAAAAAAAGAGTGAGACATAACTAGCAGCTAAAATTACCAGTTAACCCCATGCATGAACTTGCATCACAATTTAGCACATGCATGAACCTAAATTAGAATAATTTCATGATAAAATCAGTTTGCATTGATATTTTAAAGATATGATTTCATTTTTCTTAATGTGAACTACCTCTTCGCTTTTTCATGCATAGGGTGGTACTATTATTAGATTTCTTTCAAGAAATCTATATATTGGCACTCATCCCCCAATTTTAAACCCCTATGAATTTCATTTCTAAATCCAATACATTCATACAGAGTTTTCAAATCTTCAAGCAACGAAGTGCTTCTGGAATCTGACCATGAGCCTCCAAGTATTTTACCTTCTTCTCTACATAGAAAGCATGATGTTGGTTCATTTCAAAGGTTGAAGATTGCATCCACATTTGTTATGCAATTATGTGTATCTTCTTTGAATATTGATCCAAACCCAGCAATCCATTCGCATGAATGTACCAATCTACCAAAAATACCATGAATCAAACCTGGAGTCACCCCTACATTAACCTCAAAAAAAGTACTTATAGGTTAGCGATCGTCTCACTCAAATATGATCAATAGGTATGGCCATCCTGCATGGAGATGATCTCTAAGGCATATATTTGTCTGTTTATTTCTTTTATTAATAAGTTTTAGCAACATTTTTATTTACTATTTTATCATAGATAGGCTTTAATTTACGTATGCATCTGTCATATTTTAGTTTATTTATTGCTTTCATTATCATTACATCGAGCCCTATCTCGAAGGGCTTCACATATGCTACTAATTTCCTTTCTTTCATTATGTGCAAGTGATAGATATCTATGAGGTAAGAGGAGCACTGGACCTTTGCACATCAATCATCACAAAAGTTATGAAAAAACTTCCCCCAATAAGTTCGTGGGTGTGAAGAATATTCTGCGTATTACATCCAAAAGAATCTTATTGTAGTTCATTGTATCAAATTGGTAGCAAATCCCTTAGAGGGATATTATTGTAACCTCTTGGAAAGAATGGATAATAAAATTAATAAAAGAGCACCATCATTTATTTATATATCTTGTTCATATATTTGTAGTTTCATTATCATTGTTATCTCTTAGTATTTTGTTTACTTGGATGTATGGTCTTTTTCTGCACTTCAAAAAGGGTGACCTTAGGATGCATCTTCCTAATTTTTTTTTTAATAGGGTTAATACTAGGTAAAACTACCAAATGATGCATAAAAATGGAGGCATCAAGGCCTAGCATGTCAGTATATGACCAAGAAAAAACATTGTGAAATTCTTTCAACAAATTGGTCAACTACTCTTGCTTGTCCATGGACAAGGCTTTACCTAGCTTAAGGATTTTGGGGTGTCCTCAAAACCTATGTTTACATGTATGGTCTCCTCAATGAGAATGGATGACTCATCCTCAAGAGGAGGTGAGGTAGGAATTACTTCTAGTTTTTCGAGTTTCTTGGGAGGCATTGAACCAAAGTTCTATTGAGAATTACAAGACTCAACCTACGCAACACAAGGGACTGACCCATCAAAGTAGATGTCATTTTTAAGGACATCCTTAGAAGCCATGTCACAAGAAATGACACCTTCAACATGCTCCTTTAGGCTTGCAACTAACAAAGAGGGAGAGGATGGTCCCTCATCCTCAACACTCCACTCCAAAACTTGATGAGATATCCTTAGAATAGGCTCTTGAAGAGAAGGATTAACTTGATCTTGTGATGAAGAATTGATTAATAATTTCTCTCACATTTAGATTTTCAAATTGCTTAGTTATGTGAGACGAATAATCTGATGGATATGAATGAAGATTATGTTAAGCTCACTCAACTAGTGAACAATATTCATATGGGTGAGTATAATCCAAAATGGTGACAAATTGATTCTTAAATTCTAATTTTAAACACTGGTGAAAAGTAGAAGGGATATCCCTCGTTGCATGGATCCAAGGATGTCTAAGAAGTAGATTAAAATATATAGGGTAAGGCACCACATAGAACAAGGTGTCTAAGATCTTGGATCCTATCCTAAGGGGGAGGGATATAATGCCACAAGCTTCTTGGAACTCGTTGTTGAAAGTTTTGATGATGTTATCGGATTTAGTTAGATCTTCCTCTCTTAATCCAAAATTTTAGAAGAATTGATAAGTACATAAATTAAGGGAAGAACCATTATCAATTAGAATCCACTTGATAAAAAAAATTCCCAATAAATGTGGTGATGTAAAGGGAAGAATCTCCTCATGGATCTAAGGAAGAAGTATCATCATTCAAAAAAGTGACATGATGTATCCCAAGAGAACTTACAACATTAGCTATAGCACTAGGGAAAGTATCTTGAGGAACAAATTGTTATCTTAGGAGCTTCAACAAGGCTTCCCCATGAATAGGAGAAGTTTACAAAAGCTCTAAGAGAAATAGCTTGACTAGGTTACTAGCTAATTATTGTTGAATGTCAAAGGATACTTTAGGTTGTGGCTTAAACACTAAAGGTGGATTTTCTACTCTTGTGCTCCTTTTTTGGATATTCTTCAAAACTAAGGTGGGTTTCAAAGGTGGGTTGGATGAACTTGTCTCCTATTGATAATGTTGAGTTTGTTGATTCTATGCTTGCTATCTTGTAATTGTTGTTATCATACCAACCATATTATTATAGGGGGGTGGCACATTTTGATATGACACTTGATTAGTTGTCTACTGACCATGCTTAGGGAGGGGATCTTGGAAGACTCCCGTGTCTTAATTAGTTATGGATGCTTTTTGAGTAGGAGGTTGATTTTTTGTTGGATTATTGGGTTGAGAACCTTCTATGACAAGTTATCCTTCATCAATTATATCCTGAACCATTTATTTCAACCTCTTATAAGAGTTTGTATAATGCCCCTTCACTCTATGATACTCACAATGTTGATCAACTTTATACCAATCAGTCGTGGTATTTGGTTGCCTTGTGGGAGGTAACTCAATCATATTAGCTTCCAAAAGTTGTTTTAGGACCACTGTCATAGGCATGTTGAGTCTTGTGAAATTCCTCAATGGGGGTTTTTGAGGTTGGTTAAGCACCATCTTTTATAGGGTGTTAACAACACTATTAATAGACCTACTATTTGTTACCCCATTATCAACCACGTGCTTGTTCTTATACTTTTTTTTAGTGGTGCTATTCTCTTTTATCTTAATTTGACCTCTTCTGATAAGGGCTTGCTCTACCCTTCTTGCTAGATCTATAGTTTGATCAAAATATGTGATAGTTATAGTTTCCAATTCATAAGATATCTGTTGTAAATTTCTAATAAATATCTCAAGCATATCTTGAGGAGGTAAGGTGTATCTCAAGCATCCAACTAGACTCCTCCAACAAGACAAAAATTTTAAAAAAACTTCCACCCTTAGCTTGTTTAAATATATAGACATCTTTCATAGTAATATTCTTTTCAACATAAGCACCAAATTGTTGGACAAACATTTCAGTCGTCACTTCAAAATTTCTCAAATAATGATTGGGCAACTGACAATACAACTCTAATGTCATACCACCAAGGCTCTTAGGAAACATATTAAGTAATATCATATCATCATATATAATATCATGACATGTTATCCTCAAAAATTTTAAATGCTCAATTGGATCTTTTGTTCCCTTATAGATAGGTAAAATCAAATTGGAAAATGCTTAGGGTAGGGCCTAGAGGCAATGATAGGGTCTAAGGGCTGATTGTACATTTCTCTATAGTTGTAGGTGAAACTAGGTGGCTAAATCATGTCCACTCTGGAAACTAATTATTTCACCATATTGGTTAAAATTTATACTTTAGGATTGTTATTGTGCAATTCCCTTAGCTTCCCTAGAGAAGGGGTATAGGTAGGTTGTTGAAGGTAACTTGGATTATGTTGGAGGTGTTGACACTATTATGCTATGGGTTATGATATGTGGTATCTTTCTGGAGAGGGTAACAAACATTTGGTGGAATAGAATCATGAATGTTGAGATTAGCTGAATGAGGAGGAAATTGAACATAATATTGATGTGCACTACTAGTTGGAGGAACTTGTGGAATTCTTCCAATGTTGGTGGTTATAATAGTATATGTTGGGTTATGACAAGGATTAACATGATGTGAAGATTCAAATAAGGGTTTGTTATGAACATCTCGAGGGGAATGGTTTGATGATGAGATGTTCCAACTTCCTTGAGTCGGGTTTCCTCTTCCATAGCTTTATCCAAGGCATCTTTATGATGCTTGTAGAAATTCTAGACATGTTCAAATTATTTAAATATAAGATTCCAATTGGGCCCCTTAGTAGGATCAAGGTCATTGCCAACTTCATTTTTTTCCTCTTCTAGATTAAGATTCTCTCTATCAATGTGATCATATTCTTGAAAAATCTCATCAAACTCTAAAAGCCTTCACCCAATCCTAAGGTTGGGAGCCATTAGGAGAGAGAGAAAGGATAGAGTGGAAAAGGAGGAAAACTACAAACCAACGAAAATACACAAAAAGGTTTTAATATGTTTTTAAATGTTTTCTGATCTAAATCGATAGAATTAGTGGTCTTATTAAAATTTTCAAGATAAAAGCAAAGAAAAAGGATTCCTATCTTGGCCACTAAGATTTGGTTTCACCAAATATGTAGAGGGGGAAAACTGCCCTACCATGTACGATTCTCGACTGAATCCACTAGTGACCAAGGTGAACCACGAGGATGTGTTATATTCTCTACACTTGAGGACATGAAAGGATGGGTTCACCAAGAATAGTTTTAGGACTCACTCTAAGACTGGGGTGGATATGTTTGATGTATCAATTAAGCATACACCTATTGTTTGACCTTTCTGAACTAAACTATGAGAATGAAAGAACAATATAAGATACACAAGGTGCAAGAAGACAAGAGCTAACCCTAGTATGATTCTATAATTCAATGGTGTATAACCCTAGGGTTACAAAATAAAGTCTTTCAGCAAAGGTCCAATGGAATGCACAAACAGGATTAAAAACCTTAGATGCACACTATATGTTTTTATTCTTTCAAATGCCTCGAAATTCAATCAAATGCTTTTCCTTTACTTATAATCTAGTTTTTGGACAGAAATGAACTAAATCAAACACCAAAAAGCCTAAAGATATATTAGGGAACTTATCTAATTTGGTGGTTGATCCAAGATTTATCTTGTGTCTAGAATATCCAATGGTTTCAAACCTACAAAATAACTTCACAAAACCCTAGAAAACTTGATCAGCATTTGGGGTCCTGCTTAGGCCGTTATAAGATTAAGCTTTAAGGCACAACAATCAAGTCCCCTTGGTCCTTTTAGATGACCGTTAGAAAGTAAAATTTATCTTTGACCTTTAGAACATGCACAAATAAAGTAAAAAAGATAGATAATAGAAAAATAAAATACACACAAGATGGACACAATAAAATAGTAAAATGTGAGTGCAAAATCAGGGTTTTAGGGTGTGAAACTTACCCCTAAGCTCTAATTTACCAAATTCATGCCCTATAAATGGGAAGCACAAATATAGCTTACCAAATTCACATCCTATATAGGTGGGGTGCGAATTTGGTTTAGATACCCTTTTTGGGCTCTAAAACAACAAAAAACATAGTGCAAAACTGTGAAAAATAAACTTGCAAAGTAACCAAAATAAATGTAGAATCTGATGAGTTTATGGAGAAATCAAGGATCAATGAAGAGTTTGAGGAAGCACTACAAGAAGTTTGATTTATCCAATCATCAATACTCCTCCACTCAATCCCCAAGGTCGGACAACACCAAAGCACAAAACAGCAAAACAACGATTTGAAGTAGATGAGAACTTGTTAACATGAATGATGAGCAAGTCAAGAATTGGAATCTCTAAAGAAATTTTTGGAATATTAGGGAATCCAAACCTTTATTTATTAGAGTTTTATAGGGGAAAATAGGTAGGAAAAATAAAATTTCACCATGGGCAAAGGCCGACCACAAAATGAGTCGATAAAGGGAGGGGTTTTAGTGAGAAAAATACCTAGAACATCAAATTTGTACCCCATAATTACATGGCATGAATTTGGAAATCCAAATTCATACCTCGTTATTATAGGGCACAAATCTGGCAAGCCAAATTCATGCCTAGTAAAAATTGGGCATGAATTTGGTAAAGCTAAGGAAACAGGGTAAAGGAAGAAGGCAAAAAGGCCCAAAATTTGCACTTAACAAGTTTGGGTGGCTAAATAGGGATCTAAGAGATAATTAACTCATTTTTATGGTTAAATTTTCTATGTCTATAGTTAGGAAGTTGTCCACTCCAAATGTGATGAAATTTTTGACAAAGCCTTTCATGAGCTCAATAAGTGTTTAGTTAGGACTCCAACCTTAAGGCTATGAAATCATAATAAGCCATCTACTCATGCATCCTTTGGGATGTGTTAGTTCAACAATATGATACTAAATAGGAGTATACCATATGCTATATTAACCAAACATTGCTTCTAATAGAAACTAGATATACTCTCATGGAGAAATATTTTTTGGCTATTTGTTTTGCATGTGAGAATTTGAGACATCATAAGGTATATAAAACAACATTTATGGTATTTAAAATGTATCCTATTAGAAACATTATATAAATGTCATGCATCCCTTTTAAGACTCAATATGGACCCATAAATCAATTAAAACTTAAGTATTTTTTGATCAACTTCTCATGGAACCTAACCCTTCCCAAAAACATTTGAAATAATCTTTGAGATATGAGGGCATCATGGCCATATTGTGTTCTCCTCGTGACTGCTATATTCCTTCCTCCATTGCTTCTAGTCTAATCCAAGAATCATACCCTTATTTAAGAGGATAAATATATCCTTGAATATCATGATCTTAATACTCAATAAGACTCTAAAGATAAACAAAATAAAGCTACTATCTTAGGTAAACTAGAACTCAAAGAGAAATTTCACTTTAACTACTAGATCCTTCGTTTTGGTGAAGCTAAAAATGAGGATAAGGTAAATGTAAGAGTGTTTCTTAATGCATATTCTAGTCTTACTATCCCTATACCATTATGCCTGGAATTTATCCCTAGTAGTAATATTATGGTGGAATATCAAGCCATGGTTCTAATACTTTTAATGGCATAATATATGAATGTACACCATATTAAGCTCTTGGGTGATCCCCAAATAGTCATTCAATGAGTCATAGATAAACATAAGGCCAAGAATAAGTATTTGATCCCTTATTATCAAGTAATTAAGAACCTCATTAACTATTTTTAAACACCATAATGTAGAGTTTGATGCATTAGCTACTTTGGATACCAAGCTTACACCCCATGAGAATATTGCTAAAATAAATTTTGTTAAAATTCATAATGAACCTTTTATTTCTATTACACAAAATTTATTTGGTATGAATTCTCTTGATACCAATATATAAATTTTTCATCTCTTTTGATAACCCTTGGTATAGAGTCACCCTTTGATTTATAGATAATCAAACCTCTCCATTATATAACAATGCTACAAAGAGACATAATATATGGGAGAACCTTTAGGTATATGCTAGTTGAAGGAATCTTGTACTTTAGAAAGATTGAAGATGTTCTTTTATTTTTCCTTGCAAAGTTAGCCCCAAAAATATTGTTTGAAGTATGTTCAATAGATTATTGAGGGTAATTTTAGTGGTCACTCCACCACCTAAAACCCCCTATATATGGGATTTTTTTTTCCCACCATGGAACAAGATTCCAATAAATATTACAAGGAATATGATAAATGCTAGTTTCATAAAGATGAGCCCATGCCCCTACACAAGTCCTCCAACATATTAAGTATCCTTGGATTTTCTCTACCTAGGATCTTGACCTTTTCCACCCCATATCTCCTATGTTCACTAACAATCATAAGTATATAATTATTGAATATTTCACTAAGTGGGTTGAGGCCATACCCTTGACCAATCAACCTACAAAGACCATACCCAAATTTTTCTTCAATTAGATTGTGTGTCACCTTCACATTCATTCTATAATCATACTAATAATGGAACATATTCTAGTAATAAATACATGAAATATATTCATAATTAATCTAAAACTAACACCATTTTTCATACCCTATTATACATAATAAAATAGTCAAGCAAAGACAATAAAAGTTTGGTAAATATTTTAAAGAAATTTGTTAGAGTCTAAAGTACATTGACACTTAAACTTGTATCCATCATTGTGTATGTATTGCAATAGTATTTATACATCCATATAACAACTCCGTTTTCACTTTATTTATGGTACAAAAGCTTTTTTACTTCTTGAGATTAAAATTCCTTTGCATATATCTTTAAAAAATATTTTGAGTCATGATGAGTATTATGAGGAATATTGTAAAGATTTCCTTGTCAAAATCAGTACCCTTGATGAGAATCATCTATGTGCATTTGAACAAAATAGATTTTCTAAGAATTTTATATCCAAACAATACAAAGGTCAAACATCATCATTTCAACCTCACGGACCTTTTCCTCAAACTAGACATCTCTAAAAAACACAAAGAAATTTTTATCTAAAATGGTTCAATCCTTATTCTATAAATAATATATATGGATTTTGGACACTAAAGTTGTAAATCATGGATGGCATAGATTTGGATGAACCTACCAACTCCATGCATGTGAAATACCTTTATGCATAGTTTCTTTCTTGTCTTATCTTTTCTTTATTTTTGTGACTTTTTATGAATAATGGTTGTTTGGTGTTTTCATTTATTTTATTTATGGATTAATTTTCATGGTTTCTTATGCCTTTTATAAATCTGGCATGCTTTCATCATGTCCATACAATATTTTTTTGAGAATCTCCTCCATTTTGTGTTATTGCCCTTTTAGTGATTTTGTAAAAAATGTTAATTTTACTTTGATAAAGTGATTATTTTGTCAAGAATATAACAAAAAAAGTATTTTATTTCATATTTAAATCATCATATGTTGCTTAGCATTTACTATTTATTTTTCCTAAATTTTTGTTATTTAAATTATTTTCTTTTATAGTTTGTCTGCTTCTATTTATGTGTTATATTCTCTTTTCTATAAAGGGGCATTACAATTTATTTTGCATTTAATAATTTAATTTTATTCCTTCTTTGCAAGGGGAATTATAATATCTTGTTAGTTTTCTTTCATCTCTTTTTCACTTGGCTTATCTTTTATATCAATACTAACTACTTTAATATCCATAAAGTAAATTGCCCATGTCCATGCTCATAATATCTTCTATATCATATGAACCTAAACAAAATTCCGAGAAAGTTCATAAAAATATCATTTGTAAAATAATAATTGAAGACAAATTCAAATATTATGATGAAGCAAATTATTATAATGAACATTTCTTTGAATACAATTTCTTGCTCTCATGAAAGCGTCATTCATTATTCTAGTGAGCAAATTTTACATGTCATATATTCTTCTCATTAAATCATCATTCCTTATATTAAACACCCTCTTGTATGTCAGGTCTTCCTCTCATGGAATATCATGCTTTATAATGACCACTTATTGATTAAAACACATTACTTTCTCATATTTTAGAATATTCTTTCTCTATAGTGACCATATTTTGATTGCACGTCATTCTTGTATCATTATTCAAAAGTATCATGTCCTATGGTGGCCATATTTTGACCAAATATCTTGTCTTTATCATCTTTCCAGAACTTCATGCTCTATAGTGATCAAATTAGTCATTGCATATATACAAGAAATAACTTTAATACTCTATGAGTGTTAGTTAAATATCTCATATACAAAAAATTATTATGTTCAACAAAAATTCATTGAACAACTTTATATCTTTATATTGCACATCATGCTTCCTTATCTTCTAGTGGTTTCATGCTCTATAATATCATTAAAACTATCATACACCTTGCTTCGTCATTTATTGGACATTTTTTCTTAGCATTGAGGTGATTTATTCCATCTCTTTTTGGTCTCCACAAGTACCAATAGCCATTTTGGTGTGATTTCAAAGACTACTAGTGACTTACTAAAAATATAAGTGTGATTTCAAGGGTTACTATTTTTAGTAATAAGTCCAAAAAAGTGTTTGGGTGCTATATATCAAAATGATTAGCTTGAAAATATGGTCACAATGAGCTATATCCCACAACACTGGTTTTGGGCACCTCAAACATTTTTTTTACTATTGTTTTGACAAGTCTACTAGTGAGGTTAGTTTTTCCTCTAAAGTTTGGGTCCAAAAGTTGGGTACTGTGTCAACTGACTCTGCCCTATCTATTCTCACTATTGATCACTCCTAACACTTTCCTATCACCTATATTGTGACCACCAACACTATTCAATCATTGACTCTAGGATTCTCTATACTATGCAGTTATTGACACTATATGTTATGTTTCTATCATTGACTACCCTGTATTTACTAACAGTTATAGACAACTACTACTACCGCTATTGACCTGACTATTACTACCACTAAATAAAATGTTATTGAAATATTTCCTAACTATCACAAACTCTACCTTGGTTATTTGGTGCATGTAGTTTGTTCATGATAGGGAAGTCTCCTCCATATCCTCAATCTTATGGAAAAAAATTGCAAGTTTAGCAAAACAGGAAGGCTTTGTTTTTACAGGTTGAATTTTATGATAGAACTAGGGTACACTAGGCAAAGGAGTATGTAATATCTATAGGCCCTATGTTATACCATAGTGATGAACAATAGTGTTCAAACCAATATTTTAGGCTACTACCCAAGGAGGGTTCCACACATACCCTTAAGCACACTATCTACCTCTTTGACAGTACAAGAGGGTAATCTGCCAAGATGTTGTGTCCCATGTACTATGGATAATACAAGGCCAAAAATATTTTTAATGAATAAAATTTTCTTTAACCCTAGATAGTCTCTCTAAATACCCAAATATATGCGGGAGCTCAATCCCATGTGCAGGTGTTATCTAAGACTTGGGTATTGGAGCCTGATCACTCCTCACTTTATTAGACACTTTATGGGCTATCTAGCTTAGCCAATAATTACAACTCCTCCACAATATTTTAAAATCCCCGACATAAGGTTTCTAGTCTACTCAACTACTGTATAAAAAGAAAGGATTGTATTTTATTTTTATTTTTTCTATTTTTTTAAATAAAGGATAACAAAAATAGAATCACCAAAAAAATATACCTAACAGTTGGAATGGATGGGCAAAAATTATTGCACTCGCAACAAAACTCAGCCCTAGAAAGTGCTCTAATACCACTTTTTAGGAACCTATTATTAGAAATAAACTCACTCACACAAAATACTATAAATAAAATTCATCAAATAACATATAACACTATGTAAAAACTAATTGTAAAATTGAAAAAATCTCACAAAATAAGTCAATATCATGGGCCTTTTTGAGGGGGCAACCTCCTTCAATATTTCATTAAATTGCAAAAAGTTACATTCATACATGGATCCATGTCTTTTAAAGAAAAGCTTAATGCAACCTTAACCCTAAGCTCAAGAGTTTACTTATATGCAAAATGTCACTCAAGCTAGAATCTTCTACCAAACATCAGTTACACTCTCAATAAAAATTACATGAAATAGTCCCATTTGTCTAGGTGCCTTACTTACCATATACCATTACAAAATTATTACAAAATAATATTATAAGGAGGTCTCCACATTGGACATGGGTCATTACATAATCATTAAGAATTACAAAAATAATCTTAGGATGGGATCCTAACATGAAGTTCCTCCAATCGAAGCTCATCCAATGTATTCAATTGCATAATTCTCTCTTATTGTACCTATGACAACTCAATGCCAACTTCCAAAGATGTGTGAAGTGTTAGTAATTCAAACTCAATTGGAAAAAGAGGTTTCTTACCATAGACCAGTTCGTAAGGTGTAAATCTTGTGGTGGATTTCTATGTAGTGTTGTATGCCCAAACGACCTCTAGGTAACCTGTTCATCCAATCTTTCTTGTGAGAAGCCACTGTCTTTGTTAGAATATTCTCTAATTCCCTATTTGTGACTTCTACCTAACCATTTGCTTGGGGGTGATAGGGTGATGATTTCTTATGTTTAATTTCATACATTTTAGTAAATGCTTCTATAACCTTAGATGCAAATTGGGGTCCATGATCTGTAATAATAGATCGTGGAGTGCCAAATCTTTGAAATATTTGAGTGTATAGAAAATCAATGACCTTCTCTTCTTGAGCATGTTTAAAAGCACATACTTTGGCCCACTTGGTTACATAATCAGTGCACACAAGAATGTGTTGCTTTCCTTGAGAAGGTGGGTCAATGGGTCCAATAAAATCTAATCCCCATCTCTCAAATGGTTCTAAAACCACTTGAGGTTGTAGAGGTATTTCATTTGTTGTAGTTGGTTTACCCATTCTTTGACATGAATCACAATGTCGTACATACTTCTTTACATCCCTATGAAGTGAGGGCCAATAATAACCTATTCTAAAAAATTTCTAATGGTGTATTTTACTGAATAATGTCCTCCTGATGGTTCATCATGACATGCACGAAGAATATCATACACCTCATCTCGTTGAATACATCGACGTAAAATATAATCAGGTCCACATTTAAATAGTAGACCATTGATCCACTAAAATGATGAGCTTTGTTTTACTAATCATCATTTTTCTTGAGGAGTAAAGTGAGAGGGAAATTTTCCTATTGCTAGATAGTTGGCAATGTCAACAAACCATGGTGATTGTGCTAAAATTGCAAATAACCTTTCATCAAGAAAAGAGTCCTCTACTGGTTCATCCTCTCCTATGATATTTAGTCTGGATAAAAAATTAGCTACTACATTAGCTTTGCCTAGTTTATCTACTATAGTGATGTCAAATTCTTGTAATAGTAGCAACCATATTATTATTCGACCACTGACTAAAGGTTTTTTCATAAGGTATTTGATTGCAGCATGATCTATATGAACAAATACTTGATATCCAATGATATAGTGGTAAAATTTGTTAATGGCATATACTACTGCTAAGAATTCTTTTTCGGTAGTAGTATAATTCTTTTTAGCTCCTGTTAAGTTTTTGCTAATGTAGTAGATGGCATAATGTTCTCCATTTTCAACTTGGCCTAAAGTTGCTCCGATTGCAGTGTTAGATGCATCGGCTTGAATGTGAAATGGAAGTTTCTAATTTGGACCTCGTAACATAGGTGTAGTGGTCAATTTTTCTTTTAAAGTATCAAATGCAATTTGACACTTTTCTATCCATTTGAATTCAGAATCTTTAGTCAACAAGGCAAACATGGGGTTTGCAATTGTACTAAAGTTCTTAATGAATCGATGATAGAAACCAATATGTCCTAAGAAACTCCTAACATCTGTTTGAGTTTGGGGTGCAGGCAATTTTTTGATAATCTCAATCTTCTTAGGATCTACTTGTATTCCTCTAGATGAGATATGATGTCCAAGAACAATGCCTTCATCCATCATCATAAAACATTTGTTAGGGTTTAGGGATAGATTGTAAGTTTCACACCATGTCAAAACTTTGTCAAGATTTTCAAGAGTTTCATCAAAAGTTTTACCACATACTATGAAATCATCCATGTAGATCTCGACACAATCATTGGTCAAGTCAGAGAAAATAGCAAGAACTACTCGTTGGAAAGTTGTTGGGGCATTGCAAAGTCCAAAAGGTAAAACCCTATAAGAAAATGTTCCCCATGGGCAAGTAAAAGTTGTTTTCTCCTGATCTTCAAGTGCTACCTAAATCTGATTATAGCCACTAAATCCATCAAGAAAACAAAAATACTTCTTCCCAGTGAGCGTGTCTAACACTTGATCTATGAATGGTAATGGAAAATGGTCTTTATGTGTAGCTTTTTTTAGTTCTCTATAGTCAACACACACTCACAATTTTCCATTTTTCTTTGGAACAATAACCAATGGAGAAACCCATAGACTATCAAAAATGGGGTAGATGAATCCTACTTCTAGCAATTTTTCAATTTCATCTTTCACGATATCACATAAAGCAAGATTCAATCTTCTTTGTGGTTGTCTTACAGGTTTAACATCCTCTGTATAAATTCAATGAGTACATATATCTAGATGAATTCCTATCATGTCCTTGTATTCCCATGCGAAAGCATTGGGATGTTGGCTCAATACATTAAACAATTTTTCTTCCTGGTCATTTGTCAACCAACTATTGATATTCAAAAAATTTTCTGGTTGTATTTCAATTTGCTTTGTACCAGGTTGTATTGAATTGATTCCTTCAAAATTGCTTATTAATGAATTGAGAGGGCAATGATGTGGTAGAAGAGAATGGAAGATTCGAGTATCCTTATCAAAAGCAATTCTTGATGGAATTAAATTTGATATAGGGAAATGAAAAGATGAGAGAAGATGATGATGCCATCCATGTGGTAAATTAAAGGAATTATCTTGTATTGGAATGGATGGTAAATATTCAAGTTCTTGTTCTTCATCCTTCCATAGTAATCGGTTAATAGTAACTGGTTCATCTTCAAGTCTTGAATCATACAAATTATTAATCAAGACAATCTCTTCTTCAAAGATAACCCTTTTAGATGGATCCAACTCTTCTGCATGATCTTTTACAACTATGGTGGCTAATATTGAAATGTTCTCTTCATTTTCTTCATCTGATTTAAGAAACCATAAGTTACCAGTAAAATTGATTGAAGGTTTTGCAAGAGGATATAGAGAGATTTTCTTTGAGTCAATTCCATTGGAAATGGTCATATCTCCTAATCTACAATCAATGAAAGTAGTTGTCATAGCAAGCCAAGGCCTTCCTAGAATTATTGGGTAACCATTCATAGTATTTCGAGGTTGTAATACCAAAAAGTCAACTAGATATTCCCATGATGAAACTGACATAGGAATATTTTTTATTATTCCTTCTAGTTTAGCAACTGACCTATCAACCATTTCTAATATTGTAGACGTAGGATTTAGGTTGTTTAATTGTAATTTTTGCATTGTATCCTTTGTCATAACATTGATAGTTGCCCCTAGGTCAATCAAAACATTAGATATTTGCATTGATCCTATGGTTACTATGACTACAAGGCTTCCTAGATCACCATACTTTGGTGGAATAAGCTTTCCTACAAGGAGGTCTACTAACTTCCCATCTACTTGTATGGTTTTAGGTAATATTTTCTTCTTTCTTCCTGGTTTTCTAATACACAATTCTTAAACAGTTTTGTTAATTAATGGTACATCTTTGATAGCTTGTAGCAAAGGAATTATGATATTTAAATGTTTTAATTCTTGTACCAAATCTGATTCTGAAGATATTGGTTTTAATTTTTTGAATCGTTTAAGATATGGTACTTGTTTTGATGAAGAGGGAAAATTATCTTGAGGAAGGTTTACTTTTTCTTTCCCTTTTTCAAGATTTTGTTGTGGTGGTTTTGATGTAGATGGGTCCTCTTGTTTGTTCTCATCGGCTCCCATTTCTACAATGATAGGTGGAGTGGGTTCAAGAAGTGTCTTTCCTGAATGCAATTGGATATTATCACAATCAATGATATTTATCATGGTTATTTCTTCTAGTTCAGCCATGTAGATAGGGGCTACATGTCTAGTGTTATTGGGATTGGCCACAGGTTGAGCCGGAAGTGGAGGTTGTTTTACTTGTTGTTGTTGTTGTTGTCTTCCCTAAGGGTAATTTTGAGCAGGACCAGGCAACAGGTTTTGTGATTGGTTTTGATACCTACGTTGCCCTTGGTATGGTTGATATTGTTGTCCCCATTATTGTCCTTGCATTTGTGGATGCATCCATGGTGGTTGATTCCATTGTTGATTCATCCATCCAGGTTGAGACCATTCTTGAGATGATGCCCATGGTGGTTGATTCCAAGGTTGTGGTTCTAAATTAGACCATGGCATAGACCAAGGATTATTTCCCCAATTTGTGGGAAATCGAGAAGCATTTTGGTATGGATATTGAGGGAAACTACCTCCTTGTCTTGGTCCTACAAAGTTAAGTTCTTCCATAGGTTGAGACTATTTCTCCAAGATATTTTTAAGTCCTAGTAACAATTGACATTGGTCTGTGGGGTGTCCTTTTTCACAAATGCTACATATAGTAGATATGGAAGTCTTGTTCAAAGGACATTCATGGAGAGCATGTTTATTCCTACATCTTGGACAATAGATGGCTAAAGGTTCAATAGATTTGGCCTTTGCATTCAATTCACCTAATGTCGTGTTAAGATGCACTAGGATGTCAGTTTTAAGGTTGGAAAACTCTTCCATCAATTCTTTCAAGTCATTTGTATTGTTACCAATTTTTCATCTTCTATGTTTTGTACGGGAATAATTCTTATAGAGTTCCATGATTTCTTCAAGTTCAAGTGTGCTTACATCTCCTTTTCCCATAAGATCCAATACTTCTCTTGATTCATCTTGTAATCCTCTCAAGAATATGGTTTTGCTAAGTTTTGGTTCTACACCTCCACATATTTTATGAACAAAGGCAAATCTATCCAAGTAGTCTTCCAAAGTTTCATCTTCTTCTTGTTTTATCCTAAATAATTCATCCTTTTGATTCTTTACTTGATAATATTCTTGGTATTTCTCCAAAAATACTCTTTCCATTTCATCCCAGGTTCGAATTGAATCAGGTGCTAAGCTCATGAACCATCATAAGGCTAAGTCTTTTAACGTGGAAGGAAATACTTTGAGTTTTTTATTGTCATTTGTATAGTCATAGGTTTGGCATACAACCTTAAACTCAAATAAAAATTGATCAGGATCCTCAGATGCAACTCCCCTAAAATTTGGTAATATGGATGGTGAGATGGTTTTCATAGGAGAGTTTTGAGTGGGATTCAATCGAATAGGATACTCAAAGGTTCAAGCAGGGGTGTTGGTATTACCTGGATTAGGAATATTACTACCCCTATCTTAATTTCCTTGTAAATCTTGACTAATATACTTCCAAAAAAAATTTAGATTCTCAAATTGCAAGAGAGGGATGAACTAACAATTTACTTCTTTTAAAAAATTCTATATTAAGATTTCTACACATCATGAAGATGATTATGTTTATCATTGAATAAAAAATTCAAATTTAGGTAATTCAGGTATAGGTTCAACCCCTCATTGTGGATATCGTCTTCCTATGGTTGGTGGGAAGTTTGATCTAATAAATCTACCTCTTTCATATCTTAACCTATTCATACATCCTATTAAAGAAAAACTCCTATTCTAATGTCCCAATATTTGAGATGCAATCCCAAGCAATGCAACTATTTTCATGTAAAGTTGTTTGTTTTGTTTTTGTTGTTTTTATGGTTTTTACAAGATAATAATTGAATGACTTATTTGTTCTCTAACAATATCAATTTGTTCCCTAGAAATGATGCAAAAAATGATGAGTGTCATTAATGTTCATCATTTAATTCATTTGTCAATCTAGGGTGGCATCCAAGGCTATATACAATAGAGAATGTTGGAATTATGGCTTAGAAATCAGGGCACTAGGCTACCTAATAAAAATAGGGAATCACAATGTCTTTGCAAAAACTACACTAACTAGCACACCTTGCATCAAGAAAACTAACTAATTTGCAAAAATTGACCATGTTGAAAATGAAAGATGCTAAACTATATTGTTGAAATTGAAATAGTAGGAAAATAAAGTGCTAAAATTGAAAGGACAAAAAGTAAATGCTAAAAAGTAAAGTTGCTAAACTAAAATGTTGAAGCAGAATTTAAAGCAAAGAAATAGAGGTGCTAACTAAAACTATAATGTTATGACAAAAATGAAAAATACAAGACTGAAACAAAACTAGCTATGAAGAAAATAGAACACACATATGCTAAAACAAGGGAAAAAAAGAGAACAAAGCATCTAATACTACTGCAAATAATGACAAAAAATAGTGATAAAAACCTACATTTACAACCTAAATTCCTTCCACCAGCCTTGAGAGTGGGCCCTTACTCTGAGGTCCAGTAGAAGGTGTGAACTCACAAGATCCTAAACTAGCTTACGAAGTCAAAATAACATGCAAGAAACTAAAAAGAACTTAATCTAAAATTACTGCAATTTATTAACTAAGTCAACTATTACAATGGTTGTTGACTGATTCATACATTCCTATTTTCCTATTAGCTTTCAAAGGGGGGTAGACAAGGAGTATTTATAATCAAGATCTCAACTTGTCCTACCTACATTTGAGGGTAAAAATGGAAATAATATGTTGTCTCCCTGATTCCAACAATTCTACAGTCAACAGTTACCCTATCCAAAATTAGGATAGAGAGTTGGTCTGGATAAACCTTTATATCTTGATACCTCCAAATGATATGGAAAGTCTTAGAATAGTCCTGAGGGATATTCATGCTCATTGTCATCCTTCCATCTCACCTTTCCTCCTTGGAACTCGATCAATAACCAATTCTACTTTTGCTGTAGGAAATTTTGTAGTGCTCTAGAACATGCGACTAGTTGTCTAACTTATGCAAGTTCTTTGGTATTTGGTTTCTTGGTTGATTTTCAATGTGCATGGACATATTCTCCTCTATCCCTTATGTGCTAACAATGCAAGTTGACCCCCAATTTGGAGTGCTACACCTACCATTTGGAATCTTGTAGCTTGTTGCCCAGATGTTTAATAGTTTATGTACTATTCTATCTATTTAAAAATCATAAAAAAGAGAGGAAAGAATATCTTCATTAACATGACTTGTAATATTATTAAAGTAGAATGATACAATCTAAATGGAACTATGAGTCCATTATATAGAAGAATAGGTTTTTTTTTCCTCACTCTACCTATGGCACTTGGTACAACTTACATGACACTTGTCATTATTACAATACTTGAAGCAACTAACTAACTTTACTTTGAAGTAAACTCCTACTCTAGTTATGTACCAAAGGTGGTATATTTACATGACCCAAATGATGTAATATACTCTAACACCCCCTGTATTCCATTATTTGGTATGAAGTTCCCTTGAATTACATAAATGATCCCTAAATATTTGAAACTTGGTTTTCTCAAGTGCCTTTGTAAAAATATCTACTAGTTGATCTTCTATTGGAACATGCTTTAGGGTGATATGATGGTTCTAAAAATGATATCTTATGAAGTGACATTGTACCTCTATATTTAGTTCTTTCATGTACAATTGGATTTTTTATCAAGTTGAGTACTCCTTGATTATCATAAAATATCAATGTTGGAGTTCGTATGATGCCCATATCTGATAATATATATTGTAACCATAATGCTCCACAGGTCATATCTCTTGCTACCCGATATTTTGCATCAGTAGATGATTGTGTCACTGTATTTTTTTCTTACTATGCTAGGATATAGGACCTAACCCAAGATAGAATACGTACCCAAAAGTAGATTTTGAAGAGAAATAATACCCCAATAAACAAATTCTAGAAAAAAATAATAATAATTGCAAAATCAAAATAAAAGCAAAGAAGAAGAACACATTACACAAGAATTTATCCTAGGAAACCTTTTCAGGAAATCTCCAACAAGAATATTTCCTTATTGTATAAACTTGACCATATTTAATACAATAATATCCTTTTGCTTGCTTTTTGCTTGCGATCATATTTCTTGCAAATTCATTACCAAACCCTCATGCAAGTGTTTCTTTATATACCATCAACAGAAGAATGGGTTTTACAATACCATGGGTACAAAACCATGGGCCAACATTACATTAACCCAAAAACACCCATATGGATCTAAAAATAGATTAAACCTCCAAAAAAATTTCCCTAAGGGATAACGCCCACGTACCCCAGCTCGAGACCTAACCCGACCCTGAACCTCGATGAGGAAATTTTACAAAGTGTAAAGTCCTTTCAGAGTTAACCCCTCCTGAATAACATAGAAAATATTCAACATAATTCCAAAATATTTTCTATTGTCAATAGAACCTACATAATCTAAATCTAAGTAACCCTGTAGGCAAAAATCTTTAACATTCTTCATATAGATTAGTCCATAATCAATAGTCTTCTTGATATATTGCAATATTCTTTTTGTAGTTTTCCAATGACTCTCTCTTGGTCCTTGCATAAAACGTGAAATATAGTTTACGACAAAGGCTAAATTGGGTTGGCTATTTGTTAAGTACATAAGACTTCTAATTAACTGTCTATATATAGTTGCTGAAACAAAAGGTGTTTCATCTTTTTTGGATAACTGAATTCCTTGTTCCATTAGTGTATCTTTCGGCTTACAATATTTCATTTTATATTTTTCAAGTAAGGCTTCTGCATTTTTTTTTGAGTAATTGTGATCTTATCCTCACTTTGTTGGATCTCTATACCAATACAATAATTCATTAGACCTAGATCTATCATCTCAAATACCTTTTGTAGATCTCTTTTTATATCACTTATTAGTTTTTCAGAACTCCTAATATACTATGAGAATTAGGATATTGTTTCCAATTTTCTTTGTATACAAACTAGGATCATATGTGCTTCTTTTGAAACTATGTTGTAATAAGTGATTGTTGATCTTTATATTCCATGCTCTGGGAGCTTGCTTTAGACCATATAGTGATTTGTTTAATTTGCACACTTTATTTTCTTGTCCTTTAATAACAAACCCTTATGGTTGTGACATATAGACTTCTTCTAAATCAATGTTAAAAAAATACTTTTTACATCCATTTGATGAAGCTTCCACCCCTGATGAGCTACTAGTGCACAAAAATTTTTGATAGTAGTCATTCTAGTTGTTGGTGTGAATGTTTCTTCATAGTCAATTCCCTCAGTCTGAGTATATCCTTTAGCTACTAATCGAGCTTTATATTTTTCAAGTGTTCCATCTGCTTTATATTTGGTCGTGTAAACCCATTTGCACCCCACTACTTTCTTTCCTAGAGGTAATTGCACTAATTCTCATGTTTTATTCCTTTGGAGTGATGTATATTCAGATTCCATTGCTGCCTTCCAATATGAGTGATTTAGTGCTTGGATAGTTGATGTTGGCTCTACTGTATTGCTTAGTAATCCTCTGTTTATTCTACTTTGACTATGGGTTTGAGATCTAGTAGTGGTAATATTTGGTAATATTTCTAGGTTTGAGTCCCTAAGAGTGTCTCTGAGCCATATTGGTTCTTTCCTATGAGAAATTATAGATGGTTATGTATGTTCTCTATCTTCTTCCTGGGATTTTGATTCTGACTCTTCACTTGTCATATCTTCTTTTGAGTAGTTTAGAAGAATTTCTATATCTTTATTGGTTTTTTCTATGTTAGTTTTAACTTTTTCATCAAATATTAAATATCTACTTATGTAAACCTTCTTTGTATGTGGATCTAATATACTATATCATGTAGCTTCGTTATCATAGCCAACAAATATTCCTACCATAGTTTTGTCATCTAATTTTTTCCTTTTTTGTTTTGGAATATGCATGTAAGCTTTGCATCCAGAAATTCTTATTTTTCCTATATTTGGTTTTTTTCTTGACCATTCTTCTTCAAGTGTGATATGTTTGAGTATTCTCATTAGTAATATATTTTGTATGTATACTATTGTTTAAACTACTTTTGCCCAATATTGATGATCAATATGAGCTTCTTTTAACATACATCTCACCATTTCCATTATTGACATGTTTCTTCTTTCTATAATTCCATTTTGTTGAGGTGAATATGCTACAGTGAGTTGTCTTTTAATTCCATTTTCTTCTAAAAATGAATCAAATTCTTTAGATATAATTTCACCTCCTTTGTCTGAACGAAGTGCTTTAATAGTCTTTCCTGAATCTTTTTCTACTTGAAGTTTGAATTGTTTAAAATGACTAAATGGCTCTGATTTATATTTTTTGAAATATACCCATATTTTTTTGGTGTGATCATCAACAAATTATTAAAAATACTTATGTCCTCTAGTACTAGTGACATTCATTGGTCCACATAAATCTATGTATATTAACTCTAGTGGTTGTTAAGTCCTGTATTGACGAAGTTCAAAAGGGATTTTGTGTTGTTTTCCTGCTAAACATTCTAGACAAACTATAGATTCTAAAGATAGATTTGGTATTCCTTCAACAATTTGATAATTGAGCATTTCATTCATAGTGGATTCACTAGTATGTCCTAGACGTTTGTGTCATAGATCTAAAACTTTAATTGAAAGGGTTGAGTATGTAGTGGTGTTTAGAATGAATAGACCACTTTTATAGGAGCCTGATGTTATCTTTTAATTTTGTTTAAGAATATGACATTATTTTCTTCCATTGGAAACATTGAATTCTACAATCATGTTTTGATCCATGAGTTGAGAAACTAAAATAAGATTGGTAGACAATCCTGGTACATATAATACATTTTTTATTATCCCTTTTCCATTTGTTAGATCTATTAAAATATTTCCAATCCCCTTTACCTCATAAGTTTTACTATATACTATAGCAACTAGTTTCTCATTTACCTTTTATAGAGAATTAAACCAATGTATATTATTGATCATATGCTTGCTTGCCTCTGAGTCTATATACCAATAATCCATATCTTATGATACCTTATTGTAGAGAATGTGTACTTATTTTAAGGTTTAGTTTTATAGAATCCTTATGTCTCCCTATTTAAAGTTCTTAATAAGTAATAGTTTACTTTTTGAGCTGATTTTGTAATGTTTTGTAAATAACAATAATCAACTTCTATTTCACCTTATTTCTCCTAATGAACTATGCACTTAATTTGAAGTTCTATATGGTTGTATTTCTTTTGTCCCTTTAGTATGAATATGAGACAAGTGTAAGTATATAATTCCAACTCCTTTAAGTAAATGAAGAACTTCCTTTTATATCCTTCTATATTCAATAGATTAATATTTCTAAATTCCAATAACCTATGGTTGATGTAGTATGCCTTATAACTCCCTACTTTGGAATATTAGAAATTAATAATAATATTTCAATGTAGACAACCTTATTCCTCCTATGATTTAATTGCAAATATTATATCTTCAATTATAGTAAATTGGAATGGACTGGAATCTTTAATCTTGCTTTCAAAAAAGGTTGATTTTGCATATATCTTTTAAATGCAAATAATAATAATAATACCTTCAACCTTATATTACCCTTATTACTCCTTATGAAAGCAATTAAATAATACCTTAATATTTTGATGAGCGCTTGACTTCGAATACCTTGTAGTCTGAATGGTTGATAAGCGTTGGAGATCCTTGTAAAACGTTGCTACTACTCCTAGTTTATGAAAAAATAAAAGGATGTCTTAAATGCACCTTTGACTCCTTAATTCCTAGCTTCGAATAACTTTTTACTTCCATATTCAAATGACTCTTGACTCTCAACTTTGAATATGTTGTCTTCTTAATGCTCGTTGTAAACTTGCTTCTATTCTCTGCTCACTTGCGTTGTTTTTGGATAACTATATGTAAGCTTCTCTTATTGATATGAATGCCAAGTGGTGATAGACGTTGCTTTAGTTTCCTCCTCGAGCTTCATTGGTTATTGAGAAGCATTGAAATTCCTTAGACATTAGAGCAATGATGGCAGGTGTTACATAAATGAACACCTTTCTTGAGCATTGGAGATATGAGGGTAAAGATACCCTTTGTGCCAAGTGGTACAATATTTCTTTCTCTTCAAGACAAGTGCAAATGCCTCCTTTGCATGCATGCTTTCTTCAATGTACCAAAAAACTTATCCTTAAGGCCTTCTCAATGCCTATTCATTCCAAAAGTTTGTAAGCTTGCTTCGCTCCTTTGATAGCAAATGATTTCTCTTCTCCAAGTTGTTTTGTTTGATGATGTTGGTTGTCTCCAAGGGTAATGGAGTGGCAGTTCTATGGAGCTTCGATGATCGAATGAGGTGTTGGTTTACTGAGTATGGCACCTTTGTTTTCTTCCTTGTTGCACCACTTGCTATATGCTACCCTTTCTTGTAGATAGATCCTTTGTGTAGATACTTTATGCTATCCTTTTTTATGCAATATGATGACTTGTAGACGTAGATATCTATTGCTATGCAAGCTTATTTACATAGGTCTTCATGTTGTAGGTTGATGTTGTTGTAGGCAGTGGATAATGGACTGAAATCGATGTCTTTTAGACACCCGGACCTGATGCTTATGAGCCCTGGATTGGCTTACCTCCTCTTTGCACCTTTTGCCTTAGAAGATTTAGTTGCTTGTGGACGTAGGGTACCTATTGTTGTAGTGTCTTGAAACACTATATTTTCTTCCTCTTTTATGAGGGATATAGAGCACCAATGTAATGTAAATAAGATGCTCTTATTTGCACCAAAGTTTTGAGAGTTTCTTGATGCCTTATGGTCCTTCTTTTCTCCTTTGATATGGTGGCTCCTTACTATATATAAAGCTACTCCTTTGCTTTTAGATATGGTAGTTACTTTCTCTAATCTCTAAGAGCAATGTATTGTTACCTTTGTTGGACATTTTGAGTCCCTAAGCTAAAAGTTGTCATTGATGTCAAAAGGACCTATGTAAGTAAGCACTATGATTTTGCTCCACAAAGAGCTTCATGAGAAGCCAAGGTTTTGATCAAAGGTTCTAGAAGGGATGCATGGCATTTGGTTCCAAAAGGAGCTTCAAGGGAAGCTTAGCAAAAGGTTTTTATGAAAACCAAGGAAGGCAAGGAAAGGTTTTATTTAAAACCAATGGATGGCAGATTTGAAATGGGTTTTTCTTAAAACCCAAGTTGGCTTTTTGTTTCATCGAAAAAGGTGCCCCGATGATGGAGAAATTTAATTTTAAAGGTTTAGTTTAAATTTTAATTTATTTAAAATTTAAATTTTAATTTTAAAATTAAATAAAAGGTTTTTCCCTCCTTTCTTATTGGCGTCACCGACGTCATGAGGGCAATGTTAAAAGGGCCGACGTATTCGCATTGAAGGATGGCTTATATAAATAAGCCAAAGGTTTTCCATTTAATAAACCTAAGGAGTGTCGCATGATTTTCGAAAACCCAAAGTATTTCTGCATCCGAATATTGTGCAGCGAATTTCGTGGAGTGTGACGTGGGCAGTCAAGTCATGGATGGTCAAAGTTTTGGTGCCTTGTGAGGAAAGCGCATGCGGTTTAAGGAAGAGAGTGCCCAAGGCACTCACGTGGGCAGTGTTAGCTCACGCGGCTTAGCTGCCGCTTGGCAGCACGGTGGGCAGAGGTTCGAAATGCCAAGGCCCTTCGAGGGCTCCTTTGAGGTATGCACTCCGACTCCGATATTTGTGGGGGTCAATAGTTTAATTAAAATATTTGCTTGCTAAGGTTTGATTATGATTTTTGTGGGAGATATAAGGTTGAGCAAGCTTTAATATTTTAATAAGGTTTGATATTTGATTAATGTGAGATATTGCCTAAGAAAGCTTTGTGATTATTTTTGAGTGCAAAAGTGTTGAAAGGAAGGATATAAAATATTTGATTTATTTTATGGTATAAGTGGTTTGTGGAGTGACAAGGTTATGCAATGTTTTGATTTATTTTATTTTATGGTACAAGTGGTTTTAGGAGTGATAAGGAAGTTGTGCATTAATTCTTAAGAAGGTTTTCTAATTAAAAGCCTTGGTGAATATTATTGTGAAGTGGAGTAATGTTGATTATTTTGTGATCTTCTAACCCTTGTGAAGATTGGCAAAAGAATATTGTGATTGTGGCAGATTTCCAAAGAGGCTTCTTCATCTTCATAAAAGGTATGGGCACATTCTCCTATTGATTGATTATGGTGGTTGATTTCTGAAAATATCTTTGGAGTGAAAAGGATTGATTGTGGTTTCCTTTTCGAAAGTGATTGGTTTAATGCTTCAAGGTTTTCTGGATTGAGAGTTGTGATTAAACCTTGTTTTATAAGCATTGTTGTTGGAGCCCATTGGTTGTGCAAAGAACTTGAACTTGAGTTAGAAGAGAACATGAGTATCATTGTTATGTGAGATTTGTTGTTGAGCATTGTTGGAAACATTTTGAGTTGATTGATACATGCTTGGACTAGGGTTTGTGAGAAAGGGTTGTTCATTGAGGTGATTGGTTGAGTTGAGTTGATTGAGCCTAGTCAAGTGGATGCATGTGGTTGTTCAAGTTCCATAAAACAAACTATTCTATATTCTTGATTTGAGTTGAGATTGAGATTTGAGAATAGAACATATAGAGTCTCTAACAATTCTCTTTATGCTTCTATGAGATTGATTTGAGTTGAGATTGGGATTTGAGTATAGAACATATAGAGTCTCTAACAATTCTCTTTATGATTCTATGAGATTGGACAAGTTCTATGTGAGCTTGTTAAGCAGATTTGAGACAAGTCTTTGAGAAGGCTTGTGGACTGATTTTGAGTAAGCTTTTGTGGAAGCTTGCTATGCAGATTTGAGCAAGTCCTAGAGAGGACTTATTGAGCAGATTTGAGCAAGTCCTAGAGAGGACTTATTGAGCATATTTGGACAAGTCCTAGAGAGGACTTATTGAGCATATTTGAGCAAGTTCTATGTGGACCTGTTGAGCAGATTTGGATAGGTTCTATGTGGACCTATTGAGCAGATTTGGATAGGTTCTATGTGGACCTGTTGAGCAGATTTGAACAAGTTCTGAGTGAGCTTATTGAGCAGATTTGGACAAGTTCTGAGTGAGCTTATTGAGAAGATTTGAGAAGGTTCTGAGTGAACCTATTGAGATAGAGCTTTGGAGGTGATAGAGTATAGAGGACAGAGTCTCAGTGGATAGAGATCCAATAGCTAGGACAATTGAAGATAGATCTGAGTGAGGAGTCTTCAAGTGGAGAGAGATCCACTATCAGTGCAAGGAGAGACAGAGTCTTCTAGAAGATCACTAGCCAGAGCAGAAGGGGAAAGAGTTCTCCTATGGAAGAGATCCATAAACTTGAGATTAGGGGATCAACATCTCCTTTGGACAGAGGTCCATAAACATTGTAATTGGGAAGGATTCCCATGAGATTATTTGAGAAAATTTTAGAAGAAATATTTTCTCTATGGAGGTAGCCCACATTGGGTGAACCACGTAAAATTGGTGTCTCTATTGTGTATGATGATTTGTGCATTGCTTTGGTTATTGCTATTGATATTGCCATTTATTATATTGATTAATACTATTTGGAAAAGAAAAGTAAAAAGTGGTCTTATACTATTCACCCCCCTCTCAGTATAAGCTTGTGTTCTTCAATTGGTATCAGAGTCGGTTCCTTCGAAAGAAGTTTAACAACTTGAAGGAAGATCCTACAAGAACACAAATGGCAAAGAAAGGCAAGAGTAGAAGCATGAGACACAAGAAGAAAATAACACCTATGGTCATGAAAGAAAAGGAAGATGAGTTTAATATTGTTGTGTTGGGAGGACAAATGGAAATAGATTCAAGAGATGAATCAAGTAATGGAGAAATATCCAGACTGATAAAGTTTTGTACCAGATGTGGGAACACAGGTCACCATGCAGCTTATTGTCCACAAGAATGTTTTGTTTGTGGTCAACTTGGCCATGATGCAAGATATTGTAATGGGTTTAGTAGTAGTGAAGATGAAGATGATATTCTCGGAAATGAAATCCTAGAGATTGGTTCAAGAAAGGATAACAAGGACAATCAAAATAGGTATGAAGAAGAAACTCTACTTTCAGTAATAGAAGAAAAAGAAGATGCTTCAGAAAAAGAAAAAGGGAAAGCCACTCTTAAGGAGATTATTGAATTGAAAAGAGAGAATTTAGAATTGAAGGCTCAAATACAAGAAGATGAGAAATGTAAGACAAAGCTTCTACAGGATATCTCTGACTTGAGAGATAAGGTTGAAAAAGCAAGAAGAGTTGAAGAAGGTATGATTAAACAAGTCAAAGGTAAAAGAGATAGAATGTGAAAGGCTTATGATTACTCTTGAAGAATTAAAAAGGGAGAACTCAAGATTAAGGGTTCAAGCTCAAGAAGATGAGAAAGAAAAAGCAAGGTTTCTACAGGAACTCACTAAATTCAAAATCAAAGTTGAAGAGACAAGAAGAATTGAAGAAGGTATGGCCAAAAAATTAAAGACAAAAGATCTAGAGTGTGAAATATTAGAGCATGAGATAGTTTCACTAAGGATGGAAGTAAAAGGTTCTAAGGACAAGCTACACAAGTTTGAGGAAAATTCAAAGACCTTGGAAAGGACTATCAATGCACAAAGGTCATCAATCACCATAACAGGACTTAGTTCTAAAGAAGAACAAGGGAAACAAGAAGCAGAAAAAGGAGAGTCAAGCTCAAACACCAGAAAAGAAGAAGAGTCAAAAGAAGTAAGTAAAAGAGAGAGTGAGACATCTAAGGATAAGTTGGACAATAGAAAGTTCAACAAGGAAAGGAACAATGCACAAGTAAGGAACAAATGGAACAGGAAACATGTAGAAGAGACTAAGAGACCAATGGGGTCTAGGCAAGGTTTCTTCAATGGAAGATGTTTTTCATGTCACAGGTTTGGGCACATGGCTTCACAGTGCAGGACACATGAAAGACAGGAATATGGGAAAGGATAACTTTTCCATGGGTATTGCTACTCATGTAATGAGTTTGGTCACAAGGCAATGAATTGCAGGGTTCATGACAGAAGAGGATATGGCTTCACTAGGAGAAATCCTAAGACAATTGCACCTCCAAGGAATAATAACATTAAGTGTTATAAGTGCAATAATGATGGTCACATAGCAAGATGGTGTAGAGCAAATATTCTAGAAACAAGCATGAACAGGAATAGGAATATGAACAGAAACAGGAATATGAAAAGAAACAAGAAGATGAACAGGAATAGAGATAAAAAGAATAGAAAAAAGAATAAGAATAGGAACAAGGATGAGAAGAAATAGGAACATGGATGAGAACAAGAACAGGAATAGGAACAGAAGTGATGACAGGAACAAGGATGATGACTTGGAAAGAAATAGTGAGAGGATTCAAAAAACTCAGAAAAGAAGAGAGAAAGATAAAGGCAAAGATCTATGCTTTCGGGGAGTAGAAATACTCCCACCCCAAAATTAACCACCTCATGTGGAGGTGGGGGAGGGGCTAAGCTAAGAGGCTCATTCTTAGCCCCGAGCCCCAAAGGTGACCCTTTGCCATTGATGTCAAAGGGGGAGAGATTTGTGTATTGGGGAGAGATTTGATATGGAGGATTTGATATTTGAGAGAGCATTGAGCCAGGGGAGCAAAGTCCCAGGGGGAGCAGAAAAGAAGGTCAGGTTTCAGTAAAATGAATATGGGTTGCCATCAATGACAAAGGGGGAGATTGTTGGACATTTTGAGTCCCTAAGCTAAAAGTTGTCATTGATGTCAAAAGGACCTATGTAAGTAAGCACTATGATTTTGCTCCACAAAGAGCTTCATGAGAAGCAAAGGTTTTGATCAAAGGTTCTAGAAGGGATGCATGGCATTTGGTTCCAAAAGGAGCTTCAAGGGAAGCTTAGCAAAAGGTTTTTATGAAAACCAAGGAAGGCAAGGAAAGGTTTTATTTAAAACCAATGGATGGCAGATTTGAAATGGGTTTTTCTTAAAACCCAAGTTGGCTTTTCGTTTCATCGAAAAAGGTGCCCCGATGATGGAGAAATTTAATTTTAAAGGTTTAGTTTAAATTTTAATTTATTTAAAATTTAAATTTTAATTTTAAAATTAAATAAAAGGTTTTTCCCTCCTTTCTTATTGGCGCCGCCGACGTCATGAGGGCAATGTTAAAAGGGCCGACGTATTCGCATTGAAGGATGGCTTATATAAATAAGCCAAAGGTTTTCCATTTAATAAACCTAAGGAGTGTCGCATGATTTTCGAAAACCCAAAGTATTTCTGCATCCGAATATTGCGCAGCGAATTTCGTGGAGTGTGACGTGGGCAGTCAAGTCATGGATGGTCAAAGTTTTGGTGCCTTGTGAGGAAAGTGCACATGGCTTAAGGAAGAGAGTGCCCAAGGCACTCACGTGGGCAGTGTTAGCTCACGCGGCTTAGCTGCCGCTTGGCAGCACGGTGGGCAGAGGTTCGAAATGCCAAGGCCCTTCGAGGGCTCCTTTGAGGTATGCACTCCGACTTCGATATTTGTGGGGGTCAATATTTTAATTAAAATATTTGCTTGCTAAGGTTTGATTATGATTTTTGTGGGAGATATAAGGTTGAGCAAGCTTTAATATTTTAATAAGGTTTGATATTTGATTAATGTGAGATATTGCCTAAGAAAGCTTTGTGATTATTTTTGAGTGCAAAAGTGTTGAAAGGAAGGATATAAAATATTTGATTTATTTTATGGTATAAGTGGTTTGTGGAGTGACAAGGTTATGCAATGTTTTGATTTATTTTATTTTATGGTACAAGTGGTTTTAGGAGTGATAAGGAAGTTGTGCATTAATTCTTAAGAAGGTTTTCTAATTAAAAGCCTTGGTGAATATTATTGTGAAGTGGAGTAATGTTGATTATTTTGTGATCTTCTAACCCTTGTGAAGATTGGCAAAAGAATATTGTGATTGTGGCAGATTTCCAAAGAGGCTTCTTCATATTCATAAAAGGTATGGGCACATTCTCCTATTGATTGATTATGGTGGTTGATTTCTGAAAATATCTTTGGAGTGAAAAGGATTGATTGTGGTTTCCTTTTCGAAAGTGATTGGTTTAATGCTTCAAGGTTTTCTGGATTGAGAGTTGTGATTAAACCTTGTTTTATAAGCATTGTTGTTGGAGCCCATTGGTTGTGCAAAGAACTTGAACTTGAGTTAGAAGAGAACATGAGTATCATTGTTATGTGAGATTTGTTGTTGAGCATTGTTGGAAACATTTTGAGTTGATTGATACATGCTTGGACTAGGGTTTGTGAGAAAGGGTTGTTCATTGAGGTGATTGGTTGAGTTGAGTTGATTGAGCCTAGTCAAGTGGATGCATGTGGTTGTTCAAGTTCCATAAAACAAACTATTCTATATTCTTGATTTGAGTTGAGATTGAGATTTGAGAATAGAACATATAGAGTCTCTAACAATTCTCTTTATGCTTCTATGAGATTGATTTGAGTTGAGATTGGGATTTGAGTATAGAACATATTGAGTCTCTAACAATTCTCTTTATGATTCTATGAGATTGGACAAGTTCTGTGAGCTTGTTAAGCAGATTTGAGACAAGTCTTTGAGAAGGCTTATGGACTAATTTTGAGTAAGCTTTTGTGGAAGCTTGCTATGCAGATTTGAGCAAGTCCTAGAGAGGACTTATTGAGCAGATTTGAGCAAGTCCTAGAGAGGACTTATTGAGCAGATTTGAACAAGTTCTGTGTGGACCTATTGAGCATATTTGGACAGGTTCTATGTGGACCTATTGAGCAGATTTGGATAGGTTCTATGTGGACCTATTGAGCAGATTTGAGCAGGTTCTATGTGGACCTATTGAGCAGATTTGGACAAGTTCTGAGTGAGCTTGTTGAGCAGATTTGGACAAGTTCTGAGTGAGCTTGTTGAGAAGATTTGAGAAGGTTCTGAGTGAACCTATTGAGATAGAGCTTTGGAGGTGACAGAGTATAGAGGATAGAGTCTCAGTGGATAGAGATCCAACAGCCAGGACAATTGAAGATAGATCTGAGTGAGGAGTCTTCAAGTGGAGAGAGATCCACCAGTCGATGCAGTAGAGAGACAGAGTCTTCTAGAAGATCACTAGCCAGAGCAGAAGGGGAAAGAGTTCTCCTGTGGAAGAGATCCACGAACTTGAGATTAGGGGATCAACATCTCCTTTGGACAGAGGTCCATAAACATTGTAATTGGGAAGGATTCCCAAAGATATTGATTGAGAAAATTTTAGAAGAAATATTTTCTCTGTGGAGGTAGCCCACATTGGGTGAACCACGTAAATTTGGTGTCTCTATTGTGTGTGATGATTTGTGCATTGCTTTGGTTATTGCTATTGATATTGCCATCGATTATATTGATTAATACTATTTGGGAAAGAAAAAGTAAAAAGTGGTCTTATACTGTTCACCCCCCTCTCAGTATAAGCTTGTGTTCTTCAGCATTTTTTTGCTAGACAACACTAACCTCTAACTCTTTACTTGGATAATCTTAACACCAATGAATCCAAGCTTTTAACAATGCAACTAATATGCTATTAGAGGTTTTAATTCTGCACTAATGTTCACTTTAACTAAAAGACTTTAGTGAACTTGAATAATAACTATAGTGCAATAATAATCTCCCTTATAACTCTTGTAAATGAACCCCTCAATAATAACTCGAAATATGCACTAATTTTTACTGTAATCTAAAAGTACTTAGTGCATCTAAAGAACAACTAGTATAGTGCAATATTAATCTCACCTTATTACTCCTTAAAATATGCACTTAGTAATTGCTCCTTGTAGAGAGCTATAATCTCTTAATGTAGATATCCAACTCCTATTTAGTGTGTAGATAATAACTCTCAAGTACACCGAACAAAAAAATCAAGTACGATGGTTGGTTTAACCCAAGAAATATTGAAGGCCTAAAAAAGCCCACTTAGGACAGTCAAGGAAAAAGGACACTCAAGGAAAATGTGATAAATGGTCTCCCAATTAGCCCTACATAGATAACAACGATTAGTGATACAAATACCTTTACTCATCATATTTTCAATGGTTAGAATTCTTCCTTGGATAACCAACCATGAAAAGACTACAATTTTTGGAATTAAATTTTTTATCCAAACTAAGTCCTTTTGGAGGATAAAATCCTCATCATCAAGTAGAATCTTGTAAGCTAATTTAACAGTGAACTGCACATTTTTTGTAGGAGCCCAGGTCACTTGATCGTCCTTGGGTCTCATGGGTATAAACTGTTGCCTGAGAATTTTACAAAGATCATTTAATTTCACTTGAAATCCTTGAATCCTTATTTGTTTCCACTTCATCTGCCTCTGTCCTCAACCATATAATCGAAGACTTTTCTGCCAATTAGTTCTTTCGTGATATCTCTGATTTGGGCTAAGTTAGGATATTGCATCAATGGTTCATCCTTAGCCCACCTATCATTCCAGCAATTTATCCTCTCACCATTGCCTAAAACCCATCTTAAACCTTTTTTGATGATTTCCTTACAATTGAGAATTGCTTTCCAAAAAGCAAAACCTCTGATTGGAACTGAGTCACTTAGAAATTCCATATTTTGAAGATACTTTCGTTTGATGATAGTTGTCCATTAATTTTCTTCACCAGAAATGAGGCGCCACGCCTTCTTAGCTAGTAAAGCTAAATTCATATGAGAAATTATCCTCAGACCTAAGCCCCCATTTTCCTTGGGTCTGCACACTTTGGTCCATCCTACAAGGTGTATCCTTTTTTTCTCCTCTGATCCAGTCCATAAAAATTCTTTTTGGATTTTCTCAATTTTCTGTAAAACCTTCACAGGGGATTTGAAAACAGGGAGGAAATAGACTGGAATGCTCTGAAGAGAGGCCTTAGTGAGGGTCAGCTTTCCTGCTTGAGATAGAAGATGACCTTTCCACCCAGTAAGTTTTTTTTGAATTCTTTCAATAACCCTATCCCACATTGACTCTCTCAGAGAACCAATGAAAAGAGGGAGACCAAGATACAAAGTGGGGATATTTGCTATATCACACCCTAAAAATTTTGCAATCCTTCGTTACCTTTGAATGGGGGTGTTCAAGAAATATAACTTGCTTTTACTGAAATTAACTTTCTGACCAGCAACATCCTCATAGAGTTGTAGGATGTATTTAATTCTTTTGGCCTCAACCACCGACGCCTTAGTCAATAGAAGGGTATCATCGATGAATTGTTGGTGAGAAATAGCCCTAGTGAGAGATGTTGCCTTGATTCTCGATATTAGCCTTGAACTGCAAGTATTTTTTATGGTTTTTCCTAAATCTTCTACCACAATGATGAATAACATGGGGCTAATAGGGTCCCCCTACCGAATTCCTCTATGACTTTGAAAGTAACCAGCAGTTGTTCCATTAACTAGAATTGAGAACCATGCTTTAGAAATGCATTCTTTGATCAAATTAACCCATTGGTGGTGAAAATCAAACTTAAGGAGGACAGAAATCAGAAAGTCCCAATTTAGCCTGTCAAATGCTTTGTTCATATCAAGCTTGAGGGAAAAAACAGACTTGTTAGTCTTATGAGTAGAGTGCAGAGCTTCATGAATTGTGATAACTCCATCCAAGATTGACCTGCCCTAGACAAAGCTTCCCTGGCACGGATCTATGATGCGGGGCAAAACATCTCTCATTCTATTTGCAATGGCTTTAGTTAGGATCTTGTAAGAAACATTGCACAGACTGATTAGCCTGCATAGATTCAGGGGTTTGCTTCTTAGGAATTAGAGAAATAAAAGTAGAGTTGAGACATTTTGGGATATGATTGCTTGCTTGGAATTCTCTGATAGCAAAAATTACATCCTCACTTATGATGTCCCAAAAATCTTGATAGAAATAAGGGGGAAAGTCATCGGGTCCCGAGGCTTTGTCTAGCTCCATGCTAAACAAGGCTTCCTTAATTTCCTCATCAGAAAAGGGAGCTAGAATCTTAAGGTTTATATCCTCATTTATTATGCTAGGAATGGATTGCAAGATAATATCTTTGGCCTCCTCATTGCACTACGATTCCTGACCAAGGATAGAATTGAAATAAGTTACTGCCTCCTTTCTGATTTGTGTTAAGTCCTAAGTAATAGAACCATCTACTTTTTAGAAAAAAATTATCTTGTTATGGCTTTTGTTTCTAAGTGTGGTGATGTGAAAAAACTTAGAATTTTAATCTCCATATTTCAACCAAAGAGCCCTTTATTTTTGCCTCCAATAGATTTCCTCACAGGTCAAAATTTTATGAAACTCTGCTAATTTAGTTCGTTCCTCCTACCTAGTAGTTTCATCAGCATCACCATGTTGAATCCTCTGATCAATTATCTTCACACTTTCAACATGTTTTTTATTTTCAAAGAGGTTCCCAAAGACCTCTTTGTTCCAAGTTTGAATCTTTTCCTTAACAAACTTTAATTTTCCAGCAAGTTTAAAAGCTGCACTACCCCTAACAAGCTGCTGCCACCACTAAATTAAGTTATCTCTAAAACTGGAATGTTTGATCCACATAGATTGAAATCTGAAAGGTTTCTTGAAGGACAGAGAGTTAGGGATCTCCAACAAAATGGGATTATGATCAGAGGCAATTTTAGGAAGGTCTTGCAGGGTAGAATCACCGAACAAAGTTTTAGCCTCCTTTGATAGAAAAAATTTGTCATGCCTTTCTTGAATGAGAGTACGCCCTATCCATTGATTACTCTAGGTATAATTTGCTCCTCTAATTTTTACATCCATAAACATGTTGGAGTTCACAAAGTCATTGAACTCATCCATGCTCCTGATAGGTGGTCCATTTCCACCCATTTTTTTTGAAGGGTAAAGAGGAGTGTTAAAATCCCTAGCCAAAATCCAGGGGACATTATGGAATATTTCACTTAGATTGCCTAAGTACTCCCCACGATGAGAGCTCTCCCTTGAATTGAAGTCGGGGCATAAATATTTGAAAGGATCCACGACCTGTTGCTTTTTATTTCCTTAAATAAAACACTAAGAACCCTATCATCTTTCTGAATAATGGTGCCTTCTACTATCCGAGGATCCCATAAAGTCATAAGGCCTCCAGACGCTCATCTGGCTAATTTGCAAACCATCTCCCCTTGATTCCAGATTTCTTTTGCTACTTTTTTTGATTGAATCTCATCAGTTTTTGTTTCTTGCAACATGATAATAGTTGTTTCACTTGATTTCTTATTGCACTAACTTCCCTATGTTTGGGCAGGCCATTGAGGCCTCTCACGTTCCATGAGAGGAACTTCATTTAGATTGTTTTAAATTTCTTCCTCTCCCCCTCCCTTGAGGGGGTTTTCCTAATTTGTTGTCTTCAGAACCCGAAATAACCTGTTGAAACAAGGTTCTCTATTTTTCATTGGCAATGTCATTATTAGTTTTAATTTTTTGATGCTCAGCATTTGATATTCTCCCTCTCTTTTTTTCACTACCAAAATCTATAGGAGACTTCACAGTGCTCCTAGTTTGTTTAGGACTAAACTAGGGGGAGGCAATTTGTTGCAAAACCGGACTACCATATTCCTTAGTCTGAAGAGTTTCACATATCTCCACCCCTACATCCAAATCTTCTCCTTTTTCCTGTTTAGGTGAAGGATTGCATTTGATTTGATTCACCTTATTTCTACCCTTTTAGAGTCAATTTTTGCACTGAAATGTTGTTCTTGAAACTTATAAATCTGGTAGGAAGCTCCTCCAAATCACAACTGAGTTTTCCTTCGGTTTTTTGCTGTAGAAATTAGCAATTTCCTTTTTATTTTGCTTATTATCAGATGGTGATAATTATCCCGAGAAGATCTTGCAGGAGTTGCTCCTCCTTTCAATCCTTTTCAGGTTCCTTGAACCTTGCTTTAATACCATTGATATTCTATGTACTATTATATCTATTTAAGAATCATAAAAAATATAAGAAAAGATCTTCATGAACATGACTTGTAATATTATAAAAGCAGAATGATGCAATGTAAATGGAACTATGAGTCCATTATATAGAAGAATAGGTTTCTTGTTCCTCACTCTACCTATGACACTTGGTACAACTTACATGACACTTGTCATGATTACAATACTTGAAGCAACTAACTAACTTTACTTTGAAGTAAACTCCTACTCTAGTTATGTACCAAAGGTGGTACATTTACATGACCCAAATGATGTAATATACTCTAATAATGTTCCAAAGCATAACATGTAGGTTCTCTTACAACAGACCCGTAATGTCTAGATTGTGTGCAATTTGTTTTTTTGTATGTCACATCATCTCAAAAATACTTTCTAAGGATGGGAAACATATTCAAAATCTTGGCACGCTAGATTTTCAATTTTATAGCTAATATCTCCATATATTAATGTATTTTTACTTTGCTTTATTTATGCCTAATAATGATTAAAATCATGCAAAATTATCACAAAAAATGCAGAAAACACATCTTAATAGCATAATAGTATTTTCTACAACTTTACCATATTAACATTAACATTATCATGCATAACAATCAAAATACTTGGCATTTATACTATATCATTTATCAAAATGGTAGTTTTTATGTAAGATAACACTGAAATAATGAGACATTTTGTTGTCTCATCATGAGTCTTTTAGAACCTTCTTGGTCTACTCTAGCTCCTTTTCTATTTTTTCTAGCTTTCAACTAGTTAACTCGTAGTCATATTCAACCATTTTGTTGGCTACTATGGTATGTTTTAACATGTCTTGAGGTTGTACATCCTTTAAATCTATTCCTATTGTTGATTGTTTTCAATCCTGCTCTGTCATATCTCATATTGGTTTTGCTACTAATGAACTTCTTGAAAGCATCAATGCTCTCTACTAAGGAGCAAAATGGAAATCCACTTGGATGGTAGCTATCTCTCTTGGTTATATTTTGACATCTACTACTAGATTTTTCAAAACAATTGCCAAGGAGTAAGGGTTGGAATATTTTTTTTTTGTTCCTTCCTATAGCTCTAGAAATAATACTAATGCTTCTAATGGTTTTATTAGTGGGATGGCAATTGAGATATTAGAATGGCTAAAGCTAAAGTTAGAGGGGAAACTCTATAGGAAGGTAATATTTTTCCTTCTTCATAGTGAGAATAGGTTACTGAACGTGTTGGGGATAATGTAATCTATGCAGTAAGGGGATCTTGGGATCTCTTTGGTGGCTTTATTTCTCTTGATTTTTAAGACCTTTTCTTGACTTTACAGGGGCAAGGGTGACTTGAAATAGATATTTTGCTATTGCCTGCTCCCTTTGTTATTATACCATGCTTTATTTTCTTCCTCTTAATGAAACTATTTGTATGTTCTACTTCTTGAATTATTTTTATTTGAGTCTTTTTCCTAGGAAAATTGGGCAAGAGTTGTTGTTGGTTTGGTTAAGAAGGTGTTGCTTTCTTCTAACAGGTAGAAAGACTTACACTTCTATCTAGAGGGTCTAACAATAATTATAAAATTTCTTCTTGTTTTGTCCTGGCCTCCCCTATTCTCTAATGTATTTTAATAATAATTCCCTCTTCACTAGATTGGATGGATTTTGATCTCTCAACATCAGCATGCTCTTCATTATACAATTCATTGAATATTACATATTTCTTTATTGAACTAGGCTTTGCTTCCTTCTCTCCACTTAGCTATCTCATCCTCCACCATGTCTCTATTTTGGGAATTATCCAATATCTTGTTCTTAGTTCTTCCACATCGTCCTACTTTAGTTTTTCCCATGGACTAAAAATACCCTTTATTTCATAAAAGTATTCATATGGTTTCAGAGTAGGTGAAGGTCTGGTCAGTTTTCTTAGAGGGAGTGTTAACATCTCAACTCTAGGGCTCCTAAATTTTTAAATCTTAGGTCTTTGATCATGAGTGAACTTTTACCCCTTTATACCTTTTATATATGCAAAAATTTATTTTTAGGGTCATATTCCCATCTATCCTTAATTTATTCAAGACCCAGCATCTTCAACTTACCTTCTGCAAGGTAGGATCCTCTTTTTCTGTGTAAGGTTATTCCTCCTAGACTAAGTGGTTGTAGATAGTATGATACTTTTTTTTTGCCATTAACATGTTTAAAGTCCAAGATATCCAATTTTATAAATACATCTAGAGCACATACTCGATCAAGGACATGTTTTGGCAAGAGATAAATAGGAAAACTAAAACCATGCATTCTGATCATAGTGCCATCTTCAAAAAATAACCAATGCCCAATAATTGTACCCTCTATAAGGTTTCTACAATATTTTAAAATTCTCATAATTCAAGATACTTTTATGGAGATAATTACTGGGGCAGAAAAGTAGTCAATAAAAATATAATAGGAAGAACCCTTATTCAAATCCTTTACCTAGTTATAGACCGATATATCATTCCTTTCAAACCCTTTTTTTATTCTCAAATTAGGGAACATGTTTGAATGCTAATATAAAATGAGGTATACTAGAAACGATGAGTACTTGAATGTCTAGGTTGATGAGAAATGCCTCAAGCTTTCTTTGATTCATTTTGTCATCAACTAGATAAAATCTAGGGTCCCTAGCCCCTTGGGATGTAGTTTTTTTCTTTAGTTTTGGGGATGGGATTATTTTATCATTGACCAACCACAAGGGCTATCATGGGCTGCATGGAGGGACATGGTAGATAGGGATATTTCTAATGCCATGTGATGAATTTATGAGAGAGAGCGGGATAAGAGTTGCCCCTGGCAAGGTGACCTAGAGCATTATACAGACTCTTAGACTAGACTGTAGCTATACTAGGTGATATGGTGACTATGGATGGAAGCGCTAGCTTAGACCGAGGTAGCCATGCATATGAGGTGAGTGAGATGGAGGAGATGGTTGATAATGAGGCATGGGATAGAGCATGAGTACTTTTAGTAGTCACGAGTAATCCACCAGTTGGGGGTGAGATAGGATGTTCTTGAGGAGGCAGTTATCTATAAGCAATAGATAACCGAGATGCAGCTAGTGTAGCCACGTGCAGATCCATTGGGGAAGGAGGTCGATGAGGCCTTGGTAGACTTAGATATAGAGGACTCAGGCACCACACCTAAGTATGATACCTAGTTTGCAGCTCGATAGGCTCAAAGATATATCGATACTGGAGGGGATACTGGGGTAGTTGAGAAGGGAGCAACAGGTGGAGATGATGTTGGTGGTAGAGACACTGAGGTGGCAAGGAACCAGTCACAATGATGAGTACATCAATGAGTGGATGAGGGTGGATCCCAAGGAGTTATTGAGGAGGCTCCTATGAGGAGCGATGAGGGTGATGGGGACCAGATGAAGATGATCCATAGGAAAATATTATTGCTCTAAGAGAGTAAGTCTAGATTCTCTAGGGGTAGCTATCATATCGAGACTCAGCCCATGTCTCTACATAGAGCTAGTGTGATACAGATCGATAGAGATGGTAGAGTTGGTCATAGGAGAGGGATACTCTACGGGTATAGTTGGTGAGTTTGTAGGATGATTTGAGCAGGATGATAGAAGAGTGAGACACTCTATAGATATAGATGGTAGGGCAGGCAGTCAAGAAGGGCCAACTATCCATAAGTGGGTAGTCGATAGACGAGGATGCCAAACTACGAGTAGATAATGCCCAGCTATAGGCTAGGGTAGCCATATACCTCTTGTAGCACCAGATAGATAGGGAGTACGTGGGGTGACTAGAGGATATGATTGATATCCTAGGTGGGGTACTTCATTCCCAAGCCTTTTCATCTTAGTTGCATTGAAGTCGATGTAGCGAAGCCTCTGGGAAGCCATCAGTGAGACCGCCTGTACCATTATTTTTAGCGTTAGAGACCTCAAAAATGTTAGAGGCTAGCATATCCAAGCACACCTACAAATATGATGCTAAGGACAATGGATACAGCAATGGCAGCGGTGGCATAGGGCTAGCCTGAGGATGGGGCCTGCTTATATACTAGTATGAAGACAAAAATGAAACACCAGATATAACTAACTAAAAATGAATAAACCAAGTAACACAAGAAATTGCACAATGAAATAGATCTGATATTATTAATGTTGGGGGATCTGAGTACAATCAAATGTGACCCCAAATAGGGGTTTTACACAGTTTATTCAGATACAATAAATACAATAATGCTAGGGTTCTTTGAAACCCTAGCTAGCAATGCTTATGGTGTCTATAAAACTCATTCTTACTCCCAACAGAGTTGAGTGGGCTTCAGATATCCATTGAGTTGAGCCACTCTAGCTTAAACAGTTGTCCAATGATGATGAATCTCCAAACATGCACACATAAAAATAATAACAAGGAGTCAGTAATAACTGTGAGGGCTCCACTGCGTGAGACCCTCAGATATCAATAAAACCCTAGCTATTGATAAATGAAATTGTATGTAAATATAAAGATATTGAAATAAAATGAAAGAGATATTTGATTTACCTTGATACTTGTTGGTTGTCCTTTGATGGTTGGATCTGTTGTAGGTCGATGGTGAAGGTGTGCCCTAGCATCGCTCGAAGGCTAGGGGGTTGTCAGAAGGGCTTACGTAAAACACCTCTAGGCACCTGGTAGATACAAAAAATCCCTGTGGGTGTGCAGGCCTAGTAGGGAGGTGCCTAGAGGCACCTAGTATTGATAGAAAGTGCCTAGAGGTGCTTAGTGGGTGAAGAAAGATTCTATAGAAGTAGATCTAGGTGAAGGTGAGGGATGCGGCAACGATGATGGTGAGTGAGGGAATAGGTAATATGGTGGATGGAATGGGGTTAGGGCACAAAGGCTAATTCAAAAGCTTAGGGAACTTAGAAAACTTTAGGAACTCTAGGACTCAGGGGTTGATAAAATGACTTAGGGCACTTAGAGGTTGAGCCATCAAAATGGCTCCTATTTATAATCTAACCTAGGGCATGCTAGGGTTTCAAAGACACTAATCGTGTGGTTGAGATTAAAGCACATCTAAGGGTAGATAATAAATTTAGGATAAAAAAAAAGATTAGGGTGTGGCATGGATTGATGTGGATGGATGAATAAGATTAAATGAAATCGGATGGTTAGGATTGATTTATTTATATAAATATATATTTATTATAATATATAAAATATTATTATTTAAAATATATAATAAATATATATAAATAATAGGTAAAAATGGTGGGAAAGCTAGGATGGAGGGCAAATGACTATGTTTTGGTGGTGGAAATGGTGGGAAAGCATGGATGGAGGACAAGTGGCTAGATTTTGGTGTCTACAGATGCCCCTTTTTGTACCATATTGTGTGAAACACAAGATAGTGCAAAAATACAAGACACCTATTTTGGCCAAGTGTAGAAGCAACTTCTCTTGGGATGTGGAACATGAGATCAAAGACAAAAGAATAAATAATTTGGAGTTATTATGTAGCTTACCCCCTCAATTGGTGAATGAGGTTGCGGATGAATCTCATGAGCCAATTGAAAAATCTGTGCAAATGTAATGTGGATGATATGAATGATGTAAAATGTGATACCATTTTTACCCCAATGGTGGGAAGGGGATTGTTGAAAAATGTGTCTATTTTTACCCCAATAGATGAAGGGTTTTGTGAAAATGTGTCTATTTTTGCCCCAACAGATGAAGGGATTTTTTCCAAGTGTAGATGCCATGATCATGTAAGATGTATCCCATTATGGGAAAGTCAAAACCAAATGTGGTTACCCCAAATTTTGGGGTGATTCGATGCTGTTGAAACATTTTGCCTTTCGACATCATTGATATGCAAAGATGAAGATGCAAATAAAAAGAGTCAACCTTGGAGGGCCTGCTAGTGACTATTGAATAATTCCCATGATTGGAACCAATCATCCTAGCTAGTGCCTATCTCTATGATGACTATCAAGGAAATGTGTAATGATGAAATTTGATTTTGTCCATGTTTTAAGCCCCACGAACTAGGCCATCAATGACAACGTTTGTGCAAATTGTTCTTGGCAAGGTTTCACTCAAAATGTGAAGTATCAAATATGATTGTGATCTCGAGCAAGGAGATAAGTGATGATGATCATGGACAAGTGTCCTTATGGTAGGCTATTCATCTTACCGAATTGCATGGATGCAAATCGTTGCAATCGCCAAGTATATAGAATAACTCACTAGCTACATGGTTCACTTGAATATTGTTTAAACTTGGGAAAATATGCAAATGATGATGTGAAATGAAGTGAAGATGATGTATGAATGATGAAAATGATGATGATCATCATTTTGTGAATATTTGTACCCTTTTGAGGTGCTTTTGTAACTTGTTTGGTGAATTTGCAATATGTGGTCGCAAATAAAAATTATGCTTCCAAATTAGTTGTAATCTTCACAAAACGTGATAAAATGATGAAATGAATGCATGGATGCAGTTTGGAGTGATTTGGTGAAGGTAAGCCACTATTTTGTGCTAGTTTTATCTTTTTTCAATATTGACGCAAATGCCCATGGGTGCTTGTATCTACAGAAATACCCATGGGTGCTTTAGCATGCCAAGAAATGCCCATGGGCATCCCAAGGTGCTTGAAGCAGCTATAAATAGCTTGTTGGATGAGATTGAAGCTCATTTGTGCATTTGGGAGTTCGAGAAGTTACATCTAAGGAGTGAGGGGGAGTGAGGAGTGAAGTGAGGTGAGGCATTTGGAGCACGGAAGCTATGGCGATGGAGGGAGCAGTGTGGAGGCTAGGGCTACGGATGGGGCACGAGTTGTTGAGGTAACATTATGCTTTTGTATTGTGCAAAGTTTTTTTTTTAAATTATTAACAAATATTTTGTGTTGTGTTGCAGCTTAGGATTTTGGAGGCTCGACACCGATTTTTGCCTTACATCCCTAGGATGAGGAAGGTGATTACGGATGAGGAGTGGGAGTTATTGGAGGAGGTGGGGCTAGCAGAGGTAGCCCGATTAGATGTGGTGAGGGCCGATGAGGGGTACCTCTCTACCTTGGTAGAGAGGTGGGATGCAGATAGGGGGACCTTTTAGCTCCCCATAGGTGAGGTGACGATTACCTTGGAGGATGTATATCGCATCCTCAAGGTACCGATAGAGGGGATCCAGGTTGAGGTCGAGCTCAACCGAAATATAAAGATGATGAGAATGTTTGGGGATGCATGGTAGGGGGTGAAGGTGGAGTGTGGGGGTATACCTTATTTGTCCATGTATATGGACAAGGAGTTGGACCCCCTTCATGCTTTGGTTATGTTCATGTTGGCCAACATCGTGGCCCCGAACAACACTAGGAGTAGGTTCCCATGGAACCTGATAGGGGTAGTGAGTGATATGCTCACTAAGAGATAGGTATATGCATGGGCTCCCACCTTACTAGTGTAGGTATACCAGGAGTTATATGATAAGGCAGGGGTGGAAGGGATTAGGGTGCAACTTATTACTAATGTTGGGGATGGGAGCATTTTAGGGTTGCTCAATCGAAGGGCTTGCCTATGGTAGAGTTTGGTAGGGAGAAGCCCTATGCTAGGTGATGGGCATTGGTTGAGGAGGTGCAATCGAGTCAGCCAATGAGGATGAGCTAATGGTATAGGGAGTTATGGGTTAGATTAACATCCACCCAAGTGATATGGAGGCCATGGTTGGGTGCCCAATGGACCGAGGATGGAGAGCACCTACGATGAGTATAATAGGCTAGATGGGTGATTGGGAGGCATAGGAGTGAGGTAGAGTACTTCCAATTCTCATGAGTGCTCCATCAATTTGGGTTGAGGTAGGATGTCCCTGATGAGTCAATGCGCTATAGGAGACATCGAGAGGAGATCAAGCTACCATGCATAGAGCCATGGAGGGTGGTCTTGGAGGATGATGAGGAGATAGATCTCCTAGATGTGGAGGATGTGAGGATGACCATAGAGTATGATGCATGGTTCATAGCTCAGCCACCATGGGCACCACCTCGAGGAGATGATGGGGATGGAGGTGGAGAGGTGAGGGATGAGGGTACTCAAGAGACCCAGGATGAGGGGGCCCAAGAGGCCCCCAAGTGATAGTGAACCTTCGATCTAACAATCGAAGGTGGAGGGCTAAGGGTATGACATAGTAGGCTCTCAATATTGGGGGAGATGGAGGAGATGGGGAGGATGTAGAGGAGGTTCTAGATGTACCTCCAAGTAGAGTGAGGAGGAGTGGGCACAATTGGAGTAGCAGGTGGTGGAGTGAGATGCGAGGATCATGAGGCTCCAGGTAGAGCTAGCAGAGAGAGCATCGATATAATATTGATATAGCACACCTTCGGTCTTGATAGATATATCGAGGCATTGGAGGATAGGTTGATGGAACATCATATTCCACTTCTTGATCCTCCAACCTCATCTATGTTTAGGGGTACGAGGTGTAGTGAGTCTAGGCATAGCTCTAGGTCTAGGGCTCCTACTAGGTCACAAGGGTCCTCTTGGAGGGTATAGCTAGTGCTTAGATGCACTTTTGTATATGAGCCTTGGTGCTCCATTGTATGTAGCCTTTTGGCATTCATTTATACATATATATACATGGCTTTTACCTTTTGTGTTATATTTTTGTGTGAATGTTTTTGTGTAATGCATGTTTATGTTTATGATTAATGCATATGATATGTTATGGATGATTAATGCAAGATGACATATATGGATGATTAATGCAATATGGCATGTGCTAATGATCATTTATAGTTTAGATATTTTCTTGGCCATTTTGTTAGCATTGTTGTTTAATCAGGGGCACCAAACTTGGTGGCATATGGGATGAATGACTTAACTAACATGGATGTTGATATGGAAGAAGATATGGATGTTGATATGGAAAAAATAACTATTTTGTAGAGACTCAAACATCCTAGTGGCATCAAACAAACTCACTAAAACTACCTAATCCCTCTAGGACCAAATGTGTGTGTAGTGAATTCATTTACCGAATCAAGAGCATGGTAATGACCTTAGACAATCAAGAACCAGTGTGTGTGCAAGTGAGTTCATTAACTCATCTTGAGTAAATTGGGTAAACCTATTATGGATGAAACCAAGAAGCTAGCTTGTCCGTATGAGCGGTCAGAGGTCTCTTTTAAAAGAGACATGTCACCATGCATGAGCATACTCCACTACCAGTCAAGCATCTATAGCTCCGATGGAGGCTAACTCCATAGTCCATGACTTTTGTTTTTGATCTCTTAAGTTTTGGGGATGACTACCTAACCATCTAACTAGAAATGTAGTACGATCCTTACAACCCAATTGATCAGTGGTGTGTGATGTAAAATATTTAGAGTTTTTGTTAGGGATTTTCCCTACTCTTTATTTTATTTTTGGAATTGTGATAGTGGTGAGAACCACTATTTTTATGGACTATGTTGCATGATGGGACTAGCAAGGATGACCCTTTTCACTTCAAGGTTCATACCAAGTATGGTGTTATCCCTCTTTGACACAAGATGTTTTTAAGATGTGAAATTGTGTTTGGTTCAAGAATATTTTGGAGTCAATTCCCAAAACTCAAGATTTTCTTAGTGTATATGTGCAATGGTCCTAAAAAGAACTCGACATGTATTTTGGAGGTTGCTTAAAACACTAGGAGTGGCTGAGTGACCGAAAACACCTAGGAATTGTGAATGTGGTTTGTGCTAATGGCAATTTGACTTAGTGGAATTGTGTGGATGACATTGTGAAGGTGCCCCTGATTAAGGCAACATGACTTTTGTTGGACCAATTAAGACCTTAAACTTAATAAATGATCCCTAATATGAAATGTGAAATGTGGATGTGAATGCAATGTATGAAATGCAATTTTATGAAATGTGAATGCAATATGAAATGTGGGTGAATGCATTGTTTTTGGAATGTGAATGCAAGTGAAATGCAATGTTATGAATGAAGTGTATGCAAATGTTTTTGTGTATTAGCCATGTATATATACATATATAATAATCAAATCATGCATAGAATGCTCTCAAGTGTATAACATTAAGTGGTTCGGGTTCTTCCTCTCCCTCTAGACTGGCAAGTCTATAAGTACCATTACCCACTCTTTGTGTAACAATGTATGGACCTAACCAATTAGCCATGAATTTATCATGAAGATGCGGTAATGCATTGGTGTTTTGTTGATTCTCTTTAAGGACAAGATCTCCTACTTGGAATTCATGTAGATGAACTTTGGCATTGTAAGCACATTTGAGGTGGTCTTGATAAACTCGTAAATGCTCTAAAGCATTGACTCACCTCTCATCAAGAAGTGTGAGTTGGTCAAGATGTGCTTGTCTAGCAGTGTCATCATCTATGAATTCCTACAAAGAAATTTGCAAGGAAGGGATCTCGAGCTCAAGAGGCATGATTGCTTTGGCTCCATAGACCAATGAAAATGGTGTTGCCCCTATAGGCATGTGGATGCTTGTTCGATAAGCCCATAATGCCAAGGGAATTTGTGTATGCCAATATCTATGATTTTCTTTGACAAGTTTCTTGAGAATAGCAATTAAGGTCTTGTTGGAAGCTTCAGCTTGTCCATTTTCTTATGGGTAATAAGGAGTCGAGAAACTATGTTGAATGTTATATTTCTCGCAAAGTGCTCGAACATCCTTATTCTTGAAAGACTTGCCATTATCTAAAATTATTTTTGAGGGGATACCAAAATGACAAATGATATGATGGAGTATAAACTCCACAATTCTAGGTCCTATCATACTAGTTAGAGGAATTGCCTCAACCCACTTTGTGAAGTATTCAGTGGTTATGATAATGAATGTATGTTATCCCAAGGAAGGAGGTGAAATTTTTCCAATTAGATCTAGGCCCCATTGTGAAAAGGGCCAAAGGCTTTGAATAGGTTGTAAAGCTTGTGATGGTACATGAGTTAAATTAGCATGTTCTTGACACTTTTTGCAATGTTTAACATATGTGCAACAATCACGTTCCATTGTGGGCCAATAATAACCCATGCATAAAATACGCTTTGCAATGGCCATTCCACTAAAATGACCACCACAAGTACCATCATGGGCTTCAGCTATGGCTCTTTGAGCCTCACTAGACTCAAGACAATGAAGGAGGACTCCATCATAACCATGTTTATACAACACATCCCCCAAGAGAATGAAATGAGCTACCTTTTGCTTGAAAGTGTGCTTGGTAGTTCGAGACATGTCAGATGGGAGTGTTCCAAACTTGAGAAAGGCTACTATTTGGCTTGACCAAGGCTCATATGAATCTGATTGGATAAAGCAAACATCCTTTTCATATTTTGACTCAGCACGAGAAATTGTAGATTTAGAGACCATTGAAATGATAAGGGGTTGTACCTCTCCAAATGAGTCTTTTGGAATCAATGATCCAAGGGAGGCCATCACATCTACAAATCTATTAGTCAAACATGGCAAGCTATTGATTTCATACCAATCAAACTTAGAGAGCAATTTCATTGCTACTTCATGATAAAGCTTAATGGTAGGTTCTTTGCATTGGTATTCTCCATTGATTTGCTTTACGACAAGTTGAGAATCACCAAATATCCTAATACGCTTAATGCTCATAGCTATAGCTGATTGAAGACCTAATATTAAGGCTTCATACTCTAGTATTGTTTGTGCATTGGAAGTCTAGTTTGAATGACAAGGGGATAGGTACCCCCTATGGTGTGTGAAATACGACTCCAACACCTTGACCTTTCATGCACTTAGAGCCATCAAAGAATAATGTGATATCGATATCTTCCTCTAGAATGACATCTTCTTCTTGCTCAATGATAACAAATACCGAATCATCTGGGAGCTCAATAATCAAAGGATGATCACTAGGTAGTGGAGCTTCCACAAGTTGATCGGCTATTACCTGACCTTTAATGGATTTTTGGCTAATGAATTCCAAGTCAAATTCAGTAAGGAGCATTATCCATTTAGCGGTGTGGGTGTTATTGTAAGTGCGGGACATCATATAACGTAGAGGATTTTCTCTAGCTATGACATAAGTTGTGTGGCTAAGCATGTAATGTCAAAGTTTCTTAGTGGTAAAAACCACTGCTAAGCATAATTTTTCTACATAAGCGTATTTAGTTTCATAGCTTACCAATGTTCGACTAATGTAGTAGACAACTTGCTCTCAATTTTGTTCATTATTTTGTGCAAGCATTGTCCCTAATGCAAAGTCCATTGCTGAGATATAAAGATAAAATGGGACCCCTAGACGAGGAGGAGCTAAGACTGGTGGAGAAGCTAGGTATTGCTTAATGTCATCGAAGGCTTTTTGACATTCATCTATCCAAGAGAATGGCACCCCCTTTTGTAGTAGGTGATTGAATGGCCTACATTTGTCAGAAAGTTGTACAATAAAATGATGGATTGATTGAATATTTCCTTGTAAACTATGCAATTCCTTTAAGTTAGTTGGGGGAGGCATCTCCAAGATAGCCTTGACCTTGTTAGGGTCCACCTCAATGCCTCTTTTGGAGATAATGAATCCTAGAAGTTTTCCCGAGGTAACACCAAAGACACATTTCTTGGGATTCAACCTTACATTATGCTCTAGGAGTCGGTCAAAAACTTTCTCCAATACACCAATATGTTCTTGTCAAGTTTTGGATTTAGCCAAGAGATCATCCACATAGTCTTCGATAATCTTATGCATGTAGTCATGGAAAATGTATGTCATGGCATGTTGATAAGTGGCACCTACATTTTTGAGGCCAAAGGGCATCACCTTGTAACAAAAAGTTCCCCAAGGTGTAGTGAATGTTGTTTTGTGTTGGTCATCAAGATTTATTCGAATTTGGTTGTATCCTAAAAAACCATCCATGAGTGAAAGCATTTCATGGCCAGCGTAGGTATCGACAAGAGTATCAATGTTTGGGAGAGGGAAGTCATCCTTAGGACATGCTTTGTTAAGATCTCAAAAGTTAGTGCATACGCGTATCACCCCGTTAGGCTTACGAATGGGTACCATGTTTGAAAGCCACTCAAGATAGTCGATAGGAACTATGAAGTTCACATCTAAGAGTTTTTGAAGCTCTATTTTTACCAAGAGGGCCATGGTAGGATGCATTCTCCTAAGTTTTTGTTTGATCGACTTAGCATCAGGCTGTAAGGTGAGATTGTGGACAACCAAACTAGGGTCAAGACCAGGCATGTCCTTGTATGACCATGCAAATATGCCCTTTTTCCTCTTGAGGAGAGCAATAAATTGCTCTTGTTCATCAAGTGATAAACTTTTCCAAGCTTGACAATTTGGGGATTATCTTTATCTAAACTAAGGTCCACATCGATAGTATCTTCAATAGACATGTGGGAACCTTCCTCAAGTTGATGGGGTATAGGGATCAGATGAATATCATCTAAGATGTCATCAAACTCTTATGGCTTATCCTCATCTATTTCTACCTAGAAAACCTTAAGATCCAAGGTGAAGGTGAAGGTGGAGGGGATGGAGGAATGTAGTTGGTAGAAGCCCTTAACAATTCCTCGAACAAGACAAATTTGGCAAAGGATGGAGGTGAGGAAATCTGATCCATATCAATAAGGCTTATGTCAATTGGAATTGGCTTAGCCAGATCATATGGATTATGAAGTGAGGTAAATAAATCAATAGGATTCATGTTGACTTATGGGCAAGGTGGACAAGGTTGGATGGAATGGATGGAACCTAAGAATCGATGCTAGGAGCTTGGTTAACCTAAACAACAACAATCAACACAAAATACATTTTACTAAATGATATATACATGCAATGCTGAAAAAGAAAACATGTTTTTGTTGATTTTTATTTTTTGGTAGTGGTGAAAACCACTATTTTTGTGTTATGTACATATGTTACAATTTGGCTTATGGAATGGCTTAATGGAATGGAGGTGGTGGTTCACCGGTAGGGGCGACTCACTCTTGTGGAAGAAGCAAGTGAAATATGGGCTCATGGATGGGGAACATGTTGAGATAAAACTCATCTTGTTTAGTATGGGGAATGATGGGCTCTGATTCTTCTTCAGATTCATCTAAAATTATCGATATAAGTTCAAATTCTTCATAGATTTCATCATCAAAATTATCAGGATGGAGGGCTTCTTCTCCTGAATTGAGATTAAGCCTTTGGAAGGCTTGTTCAAGAGAAGAGGTGGTAGGGAGTGGGTGGTAGCCTAGACCTGAATGGTCATGCACCTCTTGATATGGAACATCGATAGGTTGATGCACTCCTTATTCATGCAATCCTAGGCCATAGCCTTGCCAATTGACTATGTGGAAATATCGAGATGGAAATCCTATCATGTTTGGAATATTGGCAAGTTTTGGTTCTTTGGGTTCCTCTATGGGAGCTGGACTTGATGAAGATTCAATTCCCCCATATACAAAATTTATGCTATTTGGAGTTGAACCCATGTTATAGACTACTCCTATTGCTAAAGGTGGGTCACATGGGTGACCAAAATCCTTAGCACTAGGGATGGTGAGGGGTGTAATGGTGATGTCATCGACCACATATTCACCAATACCAGGATTAGTGAGGTGGACCTTGACTTGGGATGACATGGAAGGATTATGGTCAGATGATGGCTCGAGGAATGGTGAAGATGGAGGTATCTCACAATCTATCAATTCGACTTGTGAAACATTAGGTGATGGCAATGGATTGGCTTGGGAAGGTTATGAAATGGATGATGATGATGAAGTGGATGGCAATGATGTTGATGATGTGGACTGAGTGTGACCACATGTGCATGTAGTCAATGATGAAGATGATGGGGATGTGGAAGCTTGATGAGGGTTGGTGATAGGGAGCTCTTCAAGAATGGGATCCTTTGATGAAGATATTGGTGAAGTGGTGGATGGATTGGATGATGGTGAAAGAAAAAGGTGAGTGGAAGGGAGCATGGACTCATAAGGATTTGAGATGAAATTGCAATACTTAAATGGTTCGACATCCATCGGTATGCAATGTACTTATCCCTCATGAACATATTTCAAACATTGATGTAGTATTGAAGGGACACATCTCATTTCCCTCATCCAAGGTCTTCCAAGGAGTACATTGTATGCCATGGATCCTTCCAAGATGTGGAACATTATGTGCAATATTTTAACCCCTACTTCGATGGGCAAAACAATAGTGCCAACTATGGAACACAAAGCATCATTGAATGCTTTGAGGGTGAAGGATGACTTGGTGATGTGAGATGGAGGAAGGTTCAAATGATGAAGAGTGGATGTGGTGATGATGTTGATAGAGGAACCGATATCAATTAGGACTCTTTTAAAAGGCTTCTTGTCAATTAGAGCCATGATATGCAATGGAGGGTCTATGGATTCTGATGAGATTGGCTTAATCTCAAAGTCATAGAATGTTATGGAAGGCTCCATGCATGTTTGGATGCTCCCCACAAAGTTGTTGAAGGCATTAGGATCTTGTGATTGTAGTTCGATGGATTTTAAAATATCCATTAATGCCTCATGATGTGGAGGAGATTGTTGGATTAGCTCATAAATTGATAATTTGGTGGAAGCTATTTTTAGACTTGTAGTTAATCGGCTACTCAATGAGATGACTGGTCGAGGTGGATGATTGATGGGTGGATTTGGTGGATTTGATTGGCTAGGGATATGGATAGGTGATGAAGGATTAGGGGAAACTTGGATGGGTGGTGATGTAGAAGGTTGTGACACACTTGCTTGAGGTGGTTGCCTTTGTTGGTTATTCCTTTGACCTCTAGTGACCACATGAATGGCCCCTACAAACCCTTGGTATTGTTGAATGTGATTGACTTGGTTAGGAGGAGTTTTAGTGTTAGCTCCCCCTACATTTGGTTGCACCTCCTCATGATGAGGAAGTGGTGTTTGAAATATACCAAGGTTTTGGTTTTGTTGAGCGAGGGGATTATCAAGCTTGATTGCCCCCAAGTCAATAAGGTCTTGGACTACATTTTTAAACACATGGCAATTGTTGATGTCATGCCCATTTTGCCTATGATAAGGACAAAATAGATGTTCTCGATAATTTTTACCACATTTGGTGGGATCATCCAATCTAATATTGAGCAAAGCAAGTTTATTTGTCTCATACAACCTTCTAAAAAGGGAGGCATATGACTCAGCTAATGGGGTGTATTGGTGATTTTGTCGACAGACTATCATCGAGGATGGTTTTCCATAATTGGCACTATGTTTTGAACTATTGGAGCTTGTGTTGTTGAAGGGACCGCATGATATGAAATTTGTTGTGATGTTTGTTGCATAGGTTGTTGTTGAGCCATTATCAACTAGCTCATGACCACTTGATTGACTTGATTGGATTGGGTGGTTAGGGTAGCCTATGTTGATTTTTGTTGGCCTAAATAGTTGCTTTTGTATTGGCCCTTATTTTGCCATTCTTTCTTCTTAGGCTTTAATATACCTTCTTGGATTTTGATATCCTCAATGACACTAGCCTAAGCTAAAGCTTCTTCAAATGATTGATAAGTTCATAGTTGGAGCATCCAAGAGATAGGTTTTAAGCAACTCTTGGTGAATAGCTTAATTAGCTCATCCATTGGTAGGGTGAATGGCAATTTAGTGATGATAACCCTCCAACGATTTCTAAAATCATAGATAGATTCATCATCATGTTGTCTTAAAGCATAGACATCAGATAATGAGATCTTATTTTTAACATTTAGGATGAAATGATCAAATAATTGATCAATCAATTGCTCAAAAGTATAAATACTATGGCTTGGCAATTGATTGTACCATTCTATGGCATCCCCTCCCAATGTTTGAGGAAAATTTCGAAGCATGAGAGCATTATCATCTTGAATTCTAAAGCATGCATGAACAAAGGTGCTCACATGTTCTTTGGGATCCTCAGTTCCCTTAAATTTTTCAAACTTGGGTACCATAAAATCTATCAAATATGGTGGGGATGGTACCGAAGGATGAATTGGTTGATTGATCAATTGGTGTAAGGTTGGTTTCTGGTTTGAAAAACTAGGAGTAAATTGCATCAATTGATCTATTTATTTTTGCATGGCCTCAATTCGAGGGTCTTCCTTAGGAATGTGGAAGCCCTGAATTACCTGATGAGTTTGTGGTGGAGTGGAGAAATATTGTGGAGTGATTAAATGATGAGGAGATTGGTATTGATGACTAGGTGAATTGGATGGAATTTGATGAATGGGAGATTGTTGATGAAAATATGGGGAATTATGGAATGATGTTGATGGATGAAGGTTATGGCTAGGTTGGCCAATGGGAATAGGATGGGTAATGGTATGGCTTGATGGGGGAACAGGGATAGAAACCATAGAAGACTATGGTGCCCATGATGGACCCTGGTTGACAAGGATAGTCTGAGTAGAGTTATGTAAAGGCTTAGGGTTTGCCTGTACTTGTTGTTGAGCATTTTGATGTTGTCTAAGCAATTTTTTTAGGTGTTCCCATGCCTCACTAATATCTCTATCAGAGGCTAAGGGTATGGAGGTAGATGGTATGGAATATGTGGCTTGGGTACAAGTTACACTAGGTATGGCAACTTGTGAGGTTAGAACTTGTGAAGCAACATTGACATGTGCTTCATACAAGGGGTTGGTGTAAGTGGAGGTATATGAGGTGCTAGGAGCACATGAAGGTTGGGGAATGGACACATGGGATGAAGGTGCAACTGATGCCTCAAAAAGAGGGTTAGTATACACCTAGGTAAAGGTGGATGGGGGTTGGGAATAAATAGGTTCTTGCTGTAAAGTAGAATCCTATCTAGGTGAATTGGGAATGGACTCTAAGACATAACTAGAAGACTTCATGAAAGCTTCTACTCTTGCCATGTCTATATGGGTAATGTGGTTGTCTATGGTAGGGGAGGTTGAATCCTCTTGGGGCATGGCCATATGGAAGGTTATGGATGGTAAGGAATGTGAGGGACCTGCAGATAAATCTGCTTATGTCACATTCAGGGAATCTACCACAGAAGTGGTGGGGAAGGTGGATGAAGGTTCCATTAAGTTATCTTGACTTATAGCTTTCTTTTGGTTTCTAGTTAATACCATAAGCAAATAAATCAAAATACAGATTAAACTATCAAATGTAACACAAAACTAAAATTTTTAAGAAAAGGAAACAAACAACCAATGCTAAGTTTCAACCAATGTGGCTTACCTTGTTCATTGATTATCTCCTTTTTAATGTGTATTCATTTTAAGTGTCAGTCTTGTGTGTTTTGATGTTCTAATATTGCTTAATGAAACAAAGGTAAAAACTATGGTGAAGATAGGGCAACGAGATTCTTGTTGGTGATGAAATCCAACAAGTTTTCTCGGGGGTATCCTATGGTTTCTATGGGTAGAGATTGGTGGATGGAGATGAATGCCACCATCACCAAATCTCAAGCAATGGTTGGTGATGAAATCCAACCACTACTATTTTGAGTGAAACGTGTTGTGTGTGAATTATTTTTAAAGTTTTTATTTATTAATGTGTACAAACAATGTTAGAAACAACTAATTTCATAAATCTAAATTAGAAGCCAACAAGAGAATGCCAATTTCTCCAAAGGGTGTGAAGTACACCGCTTAAGACCCCCTGTCTAAATAACAACCGGAGGGTTCATCCACCCCTCTGCCTGGAATCACCCAATGGCAGGAATACTTTTGGCACCCTAATGATGTTCCTACTTAGATAAACAAAAGAAGGTGCTTCTAACCCTAAAATGCAATACTATGTTATGCAATTTCTCAATTCAAATGCAAACAAAATGCAACATTTTATATTTGTGAATACATCAAAAACAGAAACCCTAATTAGAATGTGTGAATGGATGCAAACCTAAAATGCAAACTAGAATGAGTTATTTTCTAGATTACTTAATGATTGTTCATTTTAAGCTTAGAATCTGAAAAATACAACAAAGAACCCAAAATACGTAAAAGAAAACTTGGATTTTAGATAGTAGACTTACTAGACAACCTACGTATTTGTTCCAAATCATCGTAAAACATAGCTAGGTGTTTTTGAAATGCACCTAGGCATTTTTGATTTCACTTTCTGCAACTTCTACAAACTTTTAGAAACCCTAGATCCAAAAAATGCATGATTCATGCTTCTAAAAATCTACAAAATAGGACAACAAACAGCAAGTTAGAATTCAAGATAAATCAAAAAATGAAACCCTTAGGGGGTCCCACCATGATCACCATTTGTAGAGATAAAAATGAAACACCAATACAATCTAAATAAAATAGAATTCAAATAACTCAGAAATTGCACAACAAATAAGATTTATATTATAATTTAGGGGAGATCTAAAACAATCAAATGTTACAATAGTGGATTTAAGAATCCTTATTAGATACAATTATTACAAATAATGCTAGGGTTCTCTAAAACCCTAGCTACAACAATGCTTGTGGTGTCTCTAAACTCATTCTTGCTCCCAACAAAGTTGAGTGGGCTTCTAGATATCCAATGATTAGGCCACTCCAACTTAAACAATTATCCAATGTTGATGAATCTCCAAACTACACACATAAAAATAATAAAGAGTTAGTAATAACTGTGAGGGCTCCACTATATGAGACCCTCAAATATCAATAAAACCCTAGCTATTAATAAATGAAATTGCATGCAAATCTAAAGATATTGAAATGAAATAAAGAGATATGATTTACCTTGCTACTTGTTGATTGTCCATTGATGGTTGGATCTATTGTAGGTCGATGGTGAAGGTGTGCCCTAGCATCGCTCGAAGGCTAGGGGGCTTTCAGAAGGGCTTACATAAAATGCATGAGCACCAGCGGTTTAGAAAATACCCGTGGGTGCTTGCTAGTAGAGGAACCCCAGAGGTGCCTGGTGTTGACAGAAAGTGCCTAGAGGCACTGGAAATGAGGGAAGATTCTATAGAAGTAGATCGATGAGGTGATGGATGCGGTGATGATGATGGTGAGTGAGGGAACAATGAATATGATGGATGGAATGGGGTTAGGGCACAAAGGCTAATTCAAAACTTAGGCACTTAGAAAATTAAAACTAACTAAAAAACTTAGGGACTTAGGGGTTGAGCCATCAAAATGGCTCCTATTTATAATCTAACCTAGGGCATGCTAGGGTTTCAATGACACTAATCGTGTGGTTGAGATTAAAGCACATCTAAGGGTAGATATTAAATTTAGGGTGTGGCATGGATTGATGTGGATGGATGGATAGGATTAAATGAAATCGGATGGTTGGGATTGATTTATTTATATATATATATAAATATATATAAATAATAGGTGAAAATGGTGGGAAAGCTAGGATGGAGGGCAAATGACTATGTTTTGGTGGTGGAAATGGTGGGAAAGCATGGATGGAGGACAAGTGGCTAGATTTTGGTGTCTACAACTAGCTTTATTTTTTTGGATGTGAGGTCTAAGGACCCACTATCATTGTAGCCTATGGGCATTTTTGTATCATGATGTACTTATGATTTTGATATATATATGAGATGATGTTTATTGATGCATATTTTGTGTTTATTGTGTATGTTTTTATGTGATGATGATTATGAAATGATGGATGATTATGGATGTATGCCTAGACTTGTAGATATGATGATGCATATATGTTAGATGGATGCCTAGATATATGATTTATTTGTGCATAGACCTAGATATGTATGTGATGTACTAATGATATGTGATGATTTAAATGATATGAAATATGAATGTATGTTTAAATGATAAAACATAATGAATGAATCTAAGATGCAATAACCAACTAAGTGTAAGCACCATAGAATGTATGAAAGTCATGAATCAAGATTGAAATAATTTCATCTAAGGTATACACTGAAACATATACCAAATGAAAATAAAATGTGTATTGATAATATGTGAATGTAATGGATGGTGATCAGTGAGAAGTCACAAGGGAACAATAAGACTTTCAAGAGACTCAAACACCCTAGTTGACCAGTCAAAAGTTGTATACTGACCATGCAAGAACCTGAAAGATAAAAATCTACTAGGAAGACCAAGATATTCAATATCCCTGTGTGTGCATAGTGAAGTTCATTACTCTAAATTTGTACTTGGTTGGACTCAACTACTTTGTAATGCAAGCCATCAAAAGCTAGCTCATCCGCAAGCTGACATTGGTCTATACAAAAGAAGGTCGCTAATGTGATAGATGTGTCACCATGCATAAGGCTACTCCACTACCAGATTGGTGTCTATAGCCCATTGTTGGTGATGGAGATTACCCCATGGTTTTTAAAAAACTAAGAATTCCAAGGATTCAAGCTCTTTCCTCTTTTTTTTGGATACTTGCTCAATTTGAAGGAGAGCAAGGGATTTTATTTTTTTTGAGGGTTTTGCTCATTTTAGAGAGGAGCAAAAGGGATTTTTTTTTGAGGGGCTTGCTCATTTTGAAGAAGAGCAAGGGATTTTATTGCTTTTTTGGGAACTTGCTCATTTTGGAGAGGAGCAAGGGATTTTTTTTTTTGGGGGGAGAGGAGGAGCTTGTCCTTTTGTCAATTCTTAACTTTCTAGACCATGCGCATAATAGGAGAGCAAGGAAAACATTTGCTTAAGAGGCAAGAACTACTTTATAGTTTCATATTTCCTTGTTCAAAAATCATATTTAAGAGTGTGAAAATGTGTTGGGATTTTGAGATAAGCAAGGTACAATCAAAGCAAGACCCTACCTACCAGAAATCAAGATGGCTTTCCACAAAATCTGAAAGGAAACTAGGGATGATTGAATGATCGAAAGACCTTATTGGACACCCTATGACAACTACTTAAAGGTAAAGTAGAAAAGAGTGAAACAAACATCAAAAAAGGTGAATGTGGATGGGAATGAACAATGAGATGGGTGTTTTCCCTATGAAATTTCAAAAATTAAGAGGTGTGTATAAAATAGTTAGTGGTCATATGAACACCATTGTTGATGGTCATACGATATCTATCCTATCTTACGAAACCACTTAATAATAAAAATATCACAAGGAAAAGTGTAAGTGATGACAAGAGAAAAAGCTTGATCAAGACAAATGATAATCATACAAACATGGTGCTATTCTTAGTGCTTACAAGAAAATACTAATGCAAGTGTAGTGATACAAATGCCTAATGCAATATGATGACAAGTGTAGCTAGACAATATGAAATGCAAAAATGAAGACATCAAAATGCATGGTGCAATAAATGATAATATGCAATGCAATGGGAGTGTTGAATATGCAATGCAATGGTAATGCTATTTTTTTATTTTGTTGTTTTTATTGTTTTTATTTTTTTATTTTATGCATAAAATGCCTATAGGTGGAGAATATTAAGGGGTTCAGGCTCCTCAACACCCTCAAGTGAAGCTAACCGATATGTTCTTGATCCCACCTTCTACTTTATTATGAATGGGCCTAACCAGTTTGTGGTGAATTTATCATGCAAATGGCTAGGCAAGTTAGAGTTCTGTTGATTCTCTTTGAGCACAAGATCACCAACTTGGAATTCCCTAGGATGAACCTTTGTATCATAAGCTCATTTAATATGATCTTGATAAACATGAAGATGCTCAAGAGCATTAATTCATCTTTCATCAAGAAGCATAAGTTGATCAAGGTGAGCCTATCATGCAACATCATCATTGATGAATTCTTGTAATGAGATGTGCAATGAGGGAATTTCAAGTTCCAAGGGCATAATGGCCTCAATACCATATACTAGCGAGAATGGAGTTGCCCTTATTGGTATCCTAATACTCATCCTGTAAGCCCAAAGTGCTAGAGGTAATTGAATATGCCAATCCTTGTGATGATTATTAACTATTTTCTTTAGGATGGTGATAACCATTTTGTTTGATGCCTCAACTTGTCCATTAGTCTATGGATAATAAGGAGTTGAAAAGTTGTGTTGGATATGATACTTGTTGCACAAAGCTTGAACATCCTTATTTTTGAATGATGGCCCATTATCCAAGATTATCTTGGATGGGATACCAAAATGATAGATGATATTATGGAGTAAGAACTCCATGATGCATGCACCTATCATAGTGGTAAGTGGGATAGCTTCAACCCACTTTGTGAAATACTTAATGGTCATTAGAATAAATGTGTATCAACCCAAATATGGGGGTAATATTTTTCCAATTAGATCAAAGCCCCATTGCAAAAAATGCCATAACAAGTGTTTAGTGAAGGTACATGGGATAAATTAGCATGATGTTGACATTTGATGCACCTTTTGACATAAGTACAACAATCATGCTCCATCATAGGCTAGTAATAGCCCATACGAAGGATGCACTTTGTGATGGCCATGCCACTAAAATGGCCACCACATGTACCATCATGAGCTTGAGAAATGGCCCAAGTAGATTCTTGGGGCTCTAGACATCGAAGAAGGACACCATCATAACTTTGATGGTACAATATATCTCCTAGAAAGACATATTTAGTCACTTTTTGCTTGAATGTTCATTTGGTGGCATGCGACAAGCCCATAGGAGGGCTACCAAGCTTCAAGAAATATTTAATCTAGGAGAACCAATCTTGATATTGCTCAACTTGAACTAAATGAACAACTTGCTCCTCTCTAGAAGCATCTCGCAAGAATGTAGATTGAGAGAGGACCTTAAGATAAATGGTTGTGACATTATCATAAGGGACCTATGAGATTAAGGATCCCTAAGAAGCAAGTTTCAAGAAGTCTTGAATTTGTAAGAACCAATCTTGATATGGTTCAATTTGTACCATGTGGATGCTTTGCTCTTCTATAGAAGCATCTCATAAAATCATGGATTATGAGAGCATTTTGACATGAATAGTGGTGACATCATCTGATGGGTTTTATAAAATTAGGGATCCCAAGGAAGCCATTGTATCCACAAAATGATTGGAGGAACGAGGGATGACCTCGATGTCATACCATTCAAACTTTACAAGCAACTTATCCATGATGGTCTTGTATGATTTCAAGACTGAGCATTTGCATTGATAGATTTCTTTTACTTGATTAACTATGAGCAAGGAGTCACCAAATATTTTGAGTCTCTTGACATTCATGGTGAGAGTTATTTGAAGACCCAAAAGGAGGGCTTCATATTCAACATTGTTATTAGTGCATGGGAAATCAAGTTTGAATGAAAGGGGAATAGGAGCCCCTTGTGGTGTGAAAAACATGATTCCTGCACCACCCCCTTGCTCACATTTTGAACCATCGAAGAACAATATGAGATCTTCTTTGTGCTCTAGTTCTTCTGGTTCTTCTGAGCTAGATAATGCAAATATTGCATCATCAGGTAGCTCAATTGTGATAGGCTTATCATCATGAAGAGGTACTTCTACTAGCTAGTCTATGATGACCTGACCTTTGATAGACTTTTATCCAATGAATTCTAGGTCAAACTCCATCAAGAGCATGATCCACTTTATGGTATGACTATTATGATAAGTATGACTCATCATATATCACAAAGGGTTCTCTTTAGATATGATATATATTATCTGATTTATCATGTAATGATGGAGCTTTTTGGTGGTGAAGACCACCGCTAAGTAGAGTTTCTTGATATAAGCATACTTTATTTCGTATGAGACCATGGTGTGACTAATGTAATAGATAGCATATTCCTTATTTACCTCATTCTTTTGGGCCAACATGGTCCCTAAGGCAAAGTCAGTGGTTGAGATGTATAATAGAAAAGGTGCACTAGGTCTTGAAGGAGACAATACTGATGTAGAAGCCAAGTATTGTTTGATATCTTGGAAGGCTACTTGGCAATATTTATTCCAATGAAAAGTCACCCCCTTTTAGAGAAGATGATTGAATGGTCGACACTTATTCGATAGTTGCATGATGAAACATCGGATGGCCTGTATCTTCCCCTACAAGCTATGAAGTTACTTGAGGTTAGTGGGGGGAGGCATGCTTGTGATTGCTTCAACCTTATTTGGGTCAACTTTGATGCCTTATTTAGACACAATGAAACCTAAAATATTTCTAGATGTCACACCAAAAACACACTTTTTAGGGTTCAAGCGTACGTTATGCTCTAGGAGGTGATCAAAGACCTTTTCTAGAACACCAATATGGTCTTGACGTAATAAATATTTAGCCAAAATATCATCGATATAATCTTCGACAATATTGTGCATGTAGTCATGAAAAATATACGTCATTACCCATTGATAGGTAGCACCAACATTCTTTAAGCCAAAGGGCATGACCTTATAGCAAAAGGTCCCCCATGGCATAGTAAAGGTTATTTTGGCTTGATATTCAAGATTGAATCAGATTTGATTGTATCCTGAGAAGCCATCCATGAGAGAGAGCATTTCATGGCCTACAATTGCATCTACCAACGTATCGATGTTCGAGAGCAGAAATTCATCCTTGGGGCTTACTTTATTAAGATCATAAAAATCAGTGCATATGTGCACCCCCCATTCGATTTTCAAATAAGTACCATATTGGACACCCAATCGAGATAATCGATAGGTTGGATGAATCCTACATCCAACAATTTTTGTAATTCATATTTTATCATAATAGCAATTGTTGGATGCAACTTTCAAAGTTTTTGCTTGATTAGTTTAATTGTTAGATTTAGTGTCAAATTATGGACAACTAGATTTGGATCTAAACCAAGCATATCCTTGTATGACCAAGCAAAAACATTTTTATACTTCTTTAGAAGAGCAAAGAATACCTCATATTCTATAATTGAAAGACCCTTCCCTAACTTGAGAATCTAGGGATGTTCAGGATCATCACTAATATCAATATCAACCATCTCTTCTATTAACATATGGGATCCCTCCTCCAATTGATGAGGAGTAGGGATCAAATGAATGTCATCAACTAGATTAAATGAGTCAGATACATCATTAGACTCAATATCAGCTTGTAAGACATCTAAATGAGGATGTGATGAGAAATGGAATGGTTGTAACATATCCTCAGAAGGGAGAAACTTAAATGGTGAAGGAGGAAGGGTAGCATGATCAAAATCAATAGCCTCAATATTGAGAGGTAATGATTGAGAAGGGTTACTAGGATAATGGAGTGGAGTGGTGAGATCAATGGAGATCATATTGATGGATGGTGGATGATCTCCATTCATAGGTGGAAATAGATAATTAAATATGGGTGGACACAAATGTTTAAGAGGTGGTTGAGGTGGAATGGGGATGATGGGGTGCACCCTATGGGGAATAGGATGACTGGATCCTCAGGTGGGAGAAGCTGATGCCAAAGGGATAATGGTAATCTTAGAAAGATATGAAGATAGAATTCATCTAGATCCACAAGAGGCTCAATGGGAGTGGACTCTTATTCTAAGCTAAATGAGGTGATGGATAAGGTCTCCCAATCATCTTTTAACCCCCAATCATGTTTTGACTCTTGATCATCTTCTAACTCCTCTTCTAATGAGTCATCATCAACAATAGATAATGTAGTGATATGTAGATGATCACTAAGCAAATGAGTATTACTAGGATCAACATACTCATTACCATCAATATCTCCCTCTAAGCCTAAGTTAAGGTATTGTAGAGAATCAACAAGAAGCTCATCAGGCATGCGTATATGGTACCCCAAGCCTGATTTATCTATTGGAAGTTGATAATGTGGTTCCATAGGGGTCCAAGGACCTTGCTCATATCACCCTAAGCCATTTTTATGCCAATGATGGTGATAGAAATACCACATAGCAAAGGATGGATTTGAAAGATAATCAATATTTTCTTGAAATGGCTCTTCCTCCTCTAGTATAGGAGGTGTGTCTATGGAGGCATCAATACCACCATAGACAAAATTGGTTTGGCTTGGGTAAGACCCAAGGGGGACTATGGTACCTATGGGTAATGATGTGTTGCATGGGTGACCAAAGTCTCTGATTGACTCAATGAGTGGGGTGAATGTAACATCTTGCACTAGATATTCACCTATACTCGGATTCATCATGCAAATTATGACTTATGGTGACTCTATTGGAGGAGATGATGATGAAGATGTGGGTTATGATGAAATTTATGTGATGATGGGTGGTTCTTCCTCTATGGGGGAAGCATGAGTGGAAGTTGTAGAAATGGTTGAAATCAAAGGTGTGAGAGGTGTGATGGATGGTTGAGATGTGAATGTGTTTGTTGGTGAAGGTGGAGATGAAGGTGATGTCATAGGTGCCTTCTCTAGATTTTGAGGGGGAGGATCTGATGATGATGAAGGAATTTCTGAAGAAATCGATGGTGAGGGTTGAGATGGAGGTGGTGGTGGTGGAGTGATGGATGATCATGGTGTGAAATTTATGGTTTGGATGGGGTTGTTGGGTTGAATGTCCAGATGTGTGGAAGGCAAGGTGGACTCCTAGGGATGCAAAACCATATTGCAATATTTGAAGGGCTCCAAGTCTATAGGAACATAGTGAACTTGACCTTCATGTATATACTTTATGCACTGATGCAATATAGAAGGTATACATTTCATGTCTCAAATCTAGGGCCTACCAAGCAATATGTTGTATTGCATGGTACCTTCCAAGATATGACATAGTACATGAATAGTATTTTGTCCAACCTAAATAGGAAGGACTATTATGCCAATAGTGGAACATAGGGCATCATTAAAAGCTCGAAGGGTGAAAGTGGATGTCATGATGCAAGATGATGGAAGGTTGAGATGTTGGAGGGTGATAGAGGTGATGATGTTAATTGATGATCTCATGTCAATCAAGACACATTTGAAGGGGATCCTATCCATACTAGCGATGATATGCAATGGTGGATCAGGTACCTCAATGGGTATCATCTAAATTTCATGATCCTAAAATGTAATCGTAGGATCTTGACATGTTTGAACATGCCCCACAAAATTGATGAAAGAATTAGGGTCTTGTGGTTACAGTTCAATAGATCTTAAGATCTCCATCAGAGCCTCTCGATGTGGGGTCGATTGTTGAATCAACTCATAGATGGAGAGCCTCATCGATGACATTCTTAGACTTTGAGTAAGTTTATTCCTTAGTGTGAGCACTAGGTGAGGTGGAGTAGGCATGATCAGATTTGATATCGATGGTGCCTATGATATTGATGGAATATTGGTAGGATCCATAGATTGTGTGGGTTGCATTGGATACCATCTATTCCTCATCACGATGTTGATCATTCCCATGAAACCTTGGTTAGGTGGGGTGGTATGCACTTGATTAACCTACTTAGGTTATTCTATTTTGATAGTAGGTATTGTATTTGCTCTACATTGGGGTAAAGGGTCTTGGAAGATACCTATATTTTGGTTGTTGGAGGTAAGAGGATTATCGATTTGAATCTCTTACCTCTCGATCATATCCTGCACTATATTCTTGAATGCGTAGCATGACTGAATGTCATACCCCTTTTGTCGATGATAGTTGTAGTATTGATCCTCCTTGTAAGATTTAGATTTAGGATGATTCAGATCCAATGGTTGGATCTCAAGGAGAGTAATTGCTTGTACCTCGCATAATCGATTAAAGATTGATGCCAAAGACTCGACAATGGTGTATATTGGTGAGGTGGTTGATGAGGTTGAGTTTGGAGTTGTTGTTGTTGTGGTGGATTGGTTACTTGAGTGTTGTACTACACTGATGGAGGTTGGGCTTGATAATTAGTAGATGGTGTTGGAGCTCGATTTGAGGGTCCAAGGGCACTCAAGACAACCTAGTTTATCAGAGCTACCTTTGGTTGATTTTGACCACCCTTTACATTTTTATTGGGCCATTCCTTTTTTAAAGTTTAATTTCTCCTTCTTAGACCTTGATGTCCTCTATTACCTTTGCTTAGGCCAAGGCCTCCTCAAAAGTCCTATACTACTAAAGTTGCAATAATAATGAGATCTATTTGGTGCAACTTCTAGTAAACATTCGAGTGAGCTCTATGATGGGTAGAGTGAAGGATAATTTTGTTATTACTACTCTCCATCTATTTCCATAGTCCATGATTGGTTCATCCTCAAATTGATAAAGATTATATAAATCAGTCAAGGTGGCATTTTTCTTGATATTGAAGGCAAAGCATTCTAGAAAAGCATCTACCAATTGTTCAAAGGTGAAAATACTATGGCATGGTAAATGGTTATACCACTCCAAAGCACCCCCAATAAGCATTATAAGGAATATTCATAGCATGAGGGGGTCACTATCCTAAATATGAAAGCAATTATTCATGAAGCTCATCACATGCTCTTATGCATCTTCATCACCCTTGAACTTATCCAATTTTGGCATCTCAAAGTGCTCAAGATAGGGTGATGATGGAACGGATGGGTGGAGAGGCTGATTGGTGAGCTATCGTAGGGTAGGTTTTTGGTAACCTAAACCTAAGGCTTGCTTTTCTAAAGAGTTGAGGTGCTCTATCAACAATTTATAGGCCTCTAGTGATATGATGGTATCTACTCACCTTTGGCCTTGATTAGTTTGAAGATTTTATTATGGATGAGGTGGTTGGTGAGTGTTATCAATAGGCATATCACCATATGTTACCTTAGGGTACGTATCAAGTGGTTCTTGATACTCAGGTTGTTGTTCCTCATAGGCTTCATTATCCTATTGATAGGGGTATGCTTGATAGCATTCTAGTGAATGAGGTTGATGATGATGGATGGGTGGTGGTCTAGGATGTTGATGATGAATTTGATTTGAGCATGGGTGAGGTGGAAGATTTTGATTTGGGCATGATGGAAGGTTGTGATATTGTGCTTGGTACCCTAGGTGTTATTATGTTAGTTGCCTATTTGGGTAATATCTGATGCATCACCCATTGTAATTGATGGTCCAGGGTTATCCTAGGTACTTAGTTTTGATTTACTAGGTTAGTTGTGTGTGGCCTATTCACACATGTGTGAGTGGTATGAATAGGCATGTGTTGTGCTTCAACCCTAGAGAGATCAATAACTTATTTTTTAGGGTCATGAGAGGCCACATTGACTTGATATTACTATCGAAAGATAGGTTTCATATAATCAAGAGGTATCAAAGCACACCATCCTTGACCATACTACATATCATAAGGTATAGTGAGAGGATCAAGATCACCATCCCTAGACCCATGAGCCAACATGACAAATACATGAGCTGATGTGGTAGCATTATTATTACCTTGAGTGGTATATATGTTCAAATGATCATACTTATAACTCATCCAAGGATGATCAACTAGAGTAGCTTGAATATCCCTATCTTGTTATGGGGTGCACTCCTGATCCTAATCTAGGGGAGTCATAGGTCGAGTCAATATATGAATGCATGGTAGGGACCTCCTAGATGTTTCAACTTGGTTGTAGTTATCCCTATAAAATGTGCATAAGGTATCCTGATCAAGATAATCCATATCTTGATCATAGTTAGTACCTATGGGTGAATTGTGAATGTGGACACCCGATGTGTCGAGGTCAGTGGAGTGATGGATGATATTTAAGCTAGGATGATCACATCACCACTCAGGGATGATAAGGTCCTATGGATCAATCCAAAAATGATCCATGGCTCTAGGTGATGGATCAATAGTGTAAGCTCATGAATGAGCTTGGCTATGTGTTACGACCATATGCTAGGAAAATGATGCGTAAAGAACCATGACAATGCTCTCAAGCACTTTCTAAACTATGCAAACAAAGCAAACAAACAAACAAGAAAGCACTTTTTATTTTATTTTGATTTTTATTTTTTTATTTTATTTTTTTTTTTTTTTTGTGTTTTTGTTTTTTAGATCTACTCCTAAAAAACTAAGGAAGATGAAAATATCACTATAGAAAGGTAGTTTGTGTGCAACCTCTATCAAGGAATGCAACACAAATGGTAAAAATGGCTTCCTATAGGTAATAGATGGGTGATAGGTGATGCTATAAGAATAATACCCCCCCGAGGAGGGGTCACACTGTCTAAATCTTGCTACTTGCCCAATCAAGCTTTTGCTTCACACTCGAGCATGCTCGGATACAAATGATAGTTGTATTCCATAAATTATTAAGCCCTATGGTTAAGGGGCATCTAAACCTAACCTACCTTGGGATGCACCCAAAAGTAGGGGGTCTCTTGATGATGAAGTCCGAGAAACTACTCATGGGGGCTACTATGGTGTTTAGGGGGTGAGCTAGTGGAAGGAGGTGAAATCCAACATCGCTAGTCTCGATTGGGGGTTGGTGATGAAGTCCAACCTTACCAATGTTTAAGTGATACGTGCATGTGTGATGTTCCTTTTATTGTTAAAAAGGGAAACAAAGAGCACACAAATGATTCTAAATAATGCAAATTATAAAGCAAAATGCATCTATTTTTACTACATGAGGATCCATATTTTTATCAGACAACAAATGCAAAAAAATAGGGAGAACATAGAGACCATCTCGATTGAGATGACTACAAAATAGGGACCATCTCACCTTGAGATGATCACAGACCAGAGACCATCTCGACCTGAGATGATCACTGTTTGATAACTTTAAAACTAAAAATAAAGAACATGCATGCAACTAGATGATGTATTTTTCTTATTTTCTTAGTTTTCTCTATCAAACATGAAATAAATTATCCTAAGGTATGAAAATGGAACCTAGATTCCTTTCATTTGATGTCGATCCTTGTAGATTTATAGTTGTTTTATCTCTGGTTGGAGACCATCTCGCTCTAAGATGGTTGTAGAATAGGGGTCATCTGAGATGATTAAGATAGTAGAGGGGTCATCTGAGATGGTTATGATTATGTACCTACAAATCACCAAAGCAAGCAACAAAAATTAGTCATTTTGATTTATCAAAATAACAAATGATGAAAAAGGGAGACCCACAAGGGGTCCCACCATGATCACCATTTGAAAGCATGAAAAAGCATGCACCATAACAAACAGATAAACAACTAAAAGGAAAACACAATGCAAAACACGAAGAAAAGAAACCAAATGGCAATGAATCTGGCTATATTAAACTTGTATTGATTTCTTTTAAAATGTGTTACATAATATCCCCTTTAGGGATTTTACCGATGATACAATATTACAATCCCAATTTTCTTGGTGCAATCTAAATGATTTTCGTGCCCACAACAATGATTTTGAGCGGGTTTTCTTGAGACCACCGCATGAGAGTGAGATCCAAATTCTTTCATTGTCTTGAATCCTATAACCTACATGCAATGAAATAAAAGAGGAATCAGTAGCATCTATGAGGCCCACCAAGGTTGGACCCATCTTGATCAATAGATAAAACAAGATAAAATGAATGCATGCATGAAATGATGGAAATCTATGCTACTACATAAGATAAAGTGCATAAATGGAAAGATCTAATGTTGAAAAGGACATGAAAACAAGAATATAAGATTAGATGTAGAAAAATAATAAAAAGTGGTCACCTGAATGGGACCATCTCGAGTGAGATGGTCTCTATCTACGGACCATCTCGGGGTGAGATGGTCACTATTGTAGACCTACAACTATTGAAAACCAGGTTAGGGCAAGATTTGGATGATCCAAGGGTGAGTTTTGTCGATGAATGGTTGATGAATATGAAGGTGAGTGCATGGATTCGAGCATCTCAAAGTCATGGTATTGATCAAGCAAGGTTCATGGAGATAATGTTGAGACTCATGTGGCAACCCATCGGCATTGATTCAAGCAATGAGTATGCATGGTAATATTTTTGTAGCACTTCATTGCTTGAGATTCAAAATTGTGGATCCTTTAAATGGAGGGGGGAAGCCTCCATTTTATAGCCTCCTTGGCATGCAACCAAAGAGGCAAGTGGCAATCAAGGGTAGCCTAATTACCACTTTGTAGGTGGTAGGGGTGACTGTAGGTCATCAGGCGTGGTGGGAAATCAATCATTGCACTGATAGGTAGTCTCGCTACCTGATTATTCCTTTTTGAATTAGTGTGCATGTGATCATCTTGCATCGAGATGGTCTCAACTTGGAGATCATCTCGGGTGAGATGATCATGCTTCCCATGGGGGAAAAGTGCCCTTTTGTTGGGAAAAGACACCAAATAGCCCTGAGGCTACCCTAGGTGGGTTAGATGGGTTAGAAGGAGGTCTTTTGGAGAGTCTCCTTGTGATTACGCATTTTAGGTGTCTACACCTTGAAAAAGTGAAGATGCTTTCCCCCTATCCAAATCCAAACAACAGTTAGATGGGATCGTTCTCCCAAACCACCATGGGAATTACTACTAGGCTATCCGCAAGCACTTATTCTTTGTTTCATTACAAAATTTTGGATAAATTCTATTGGACAATGAACCTTAGATTCATGGTAATCTATTTTCATATACTCAAATCTTTTGCCACCCAGGAAATAGCCCTAATGCAAAACATCCAAAAAATAGCCATCAGTGAAACATGTGGGTTTCATACCGGGAGCAACAAGGGTCATAAGATGCACACTGGATGATATGAATCAGCCCAAATGGATAAGCTTTATGGGAAATAATCTCTAAATCAGCCCCACCAATATTTTGTCCTTGAAACTGCAAAAAGTACTACCCAATAACAAAATCCAATTGGGGTGCATTACACAAGTCAAAACAACCTAGGGAGGGTACTCACATATAGATAACATATTTAAACCAAAAAATTTGAAAACAAATGTTAACAAAAAGAGGGCTTGAATAACCATGGTAATTGTCAAGGAGCTTTTAGAAAAACTAAACTCAAAGTGTCTTGAACTACTAAATGTTCTTTGAAAAGAGTGATACAACTAGGAACCAACACTACCAAAGATCCACGTTCTGAAAACCAAGCAAAAAGGGGTGGCATCACCATTGAACAAGTTGTACCAAATTTAATTTTTAAACTTTCTTCCAATCATCAAATCACAGGACCGATTACTAATTCTAGGACCCCCCACATCCTTCAATGAAATGTCCATATATTGGGTTTATCAAAATTAATTTTGATGGTGCTTCTAAAAGGAATCTAGGAAAAGTTGGTGGAGGTGGTGTTTTAAGAAATAATGAAGACAAATATCTCTCAAGGTTCTTAAAATAAAAAGTTTATATCTTTTGCGTTCTACTTTTTAATGTTGTTATTCTAATAAGATTAGCTCAAAATCCAATTTTTGATAGGATTTTCTTATTTTACAAAAGGCATATTCTTTTTAAATTTTTAATAGAATATTTGAATTTAGAGATTTTTTATGAAAAAAATATAAATAATAAGTTTTTTTTATTAAATTTTGTTTTAAGGTATCTATTGATGAAAGTTAATGGTGTTGTAAAACAAGGCATAGTTTTTTCTAAATTTTTAATAGAATATTTGAATTTAGAGAATTTTTATAATAATAAAAAAAAAAAATTAACTACATTTTGTTTAAGGGTATCTATTGGTGAAAGTTAATGGGATTGTAAATAATTTATTCAAAAGATAAAGTTTCATCTACTTTTTTTTATTTGGTTAGTGTGAGAAACCCTTACTATCGATGCTTAGGGCTGAACATTATCATCCCAACCATGACCATTCGTAATAAGGTCCAGATCTAAATGTCATGACCCTCCTTTGGTAAAAAAAAATTTATGTGGATGGATTTATGTTTTGATGTATGGTTTTATTCCATGAATGATTGACCCTTTCATGGTTAGTGTGCAAAACATACATAATGTGGAAAATATGATATATTCTATTGAAGAAAATGACTTATTATTTTATGTGTTGAATTATATATGACATATGTCTCATGGAACTGATATTTGATCTTATTTTGAGATTGTAGGGTGTTTGAAATGAACCTAGCACCCATCTTAGAGTTCTTACCAATTTATCATACATATTTTAACTTGGTATTATGGACTAATGTTTTTCCCATGATCTTAACAGGAAGAGAAGACTTCAAAGTTGGACAATTGTCAAAATGAATACTTCTACACATCTTGGATGAGTAAATTTGAAAAATGAATCTTCTGGTTTTCCCATGATGGAAGTGTTCATTCAAGATGAGCAATTAACCAAGTTGGTTCCATTGGATTTGTCCATATATCATAAGACTAACGAATGAGATTCGACATGACATGGGAAACAAATATGTCATTAATGGACAGTGGAAGAGAACGAGTGTTGGACGAAGTGGAGAAGAGTGAATGGCGGATGGAGTGGGAGTGTAACTTCGCTCTCATCGGGGGTACGTTGGGAGGAGGGAGGATCGAACTATGGGGAAGAAGAAAGTTTAGAAAAAAATGAGGGGAGGTTCGGGTGGAGTTGAACTACACTAGAGAGAAACGAACACAAGGGAGTGCACCGCTGGTAATCTGGGAGTTCATTCGGTTTGAATCTTCTAGGTAAGGTTACCGGTTAATCATTTTGAATTCTAAAATTTAGAAACATAGCTTTGTCCTAGTGTAATGGAAGAGCAGTGCTATCCTTAATCATTGGTGTTAAATGATTTTACTTTTTGGGTATTTGGAAAAAGGTTAGACCATTCTTAGCTGGTAGAAACTCTGCCCACTAAGATTAGTACTCTTGGACATTTTTCATGTGACGATCTCTCCAGGTTGGTAGTCAAACTTTGGTGTAATCCTTCACTAGTAGTAGAGATGATAGAGTTTTTTTAAATAAGCCTTTCAGTCACCTGGTTACTTATAGAAAGGATCACCCAGTTCAGTGGTTTAGTAGAATGATAGAGTTATTGTAATAGACAACTATTCCTAGGTAGTAGATTTGGTTTGGTAACATATAGGGCTATTGAGGTTGCTATGAAGTGAGGCTTGCAGTAGAATATTTTGTTGAACCAATAAGTTCTAGGTTTGCCTTAGGATGGCACCAATAACGAACATCATATCATCCAGCTTTGACCCTACAATTAGTTGTTGTGATGTTTCCCTTCGGTTACCCATAATAGCTTCAGGATAGGATGAGATGGAATGATTAGTTATCCTTAGGTTTTAAATTGTTGCTTTAGGTGTATACAATTCTTTGAACATGGTTTATGGCTATTATAAGTACCAAGAGCTAAGACGTTTAGATGTGAGTGCCTATTATTGATAAGCATTGGCATGGATGTCAATCACAGTGTAAGTGTGGTTATAGTTAACTGAAGCTTAGTTGATAAGGGTATTAATAGATGTGAGTGCCTATTTTTGATAAATGTCTGTATGGACGTCAATCACAGTGTAAGTGTGGTTGTAACTGACTGAAGCTTAGTTGATAAGGAGTATTAATAGATGTGTGCACCTACACGTTTCAGTGTGCAATTGGGAGGACAGACAAACCTTTGTAATGCTTGGGTGATGCTTACTTGATATGTTGTAGTTACCAACAGGTGGTTGGTTAATGATGTGTAAAACTAAACTGTTCGACCATCCAAAGCATGAGTGAACTTTGGTAAAGCACTATGGAATGCTCTGGATATGAGCTAGGTTTCCTAGCATAACAATGAATTATATGAGGAACTATTGTGTAGGATAGATGCATGGTCTTTGTATATCAGTTGAGATGTTATCTCATGTAATAGAGTTAGACTGTAGTTATGAATTGAAGGAACAATTCGTTGTGTATATGCATGGATTTGGTAAAACTCCAATGGGACTTGGAGTCATCGGGGAAGACTCCAGTCTGATGTAAAGACTTAAATTTAGGAAATGAAAGAACAAGGAATTTCAGGATAGGTTTTCCCCATAGGGGTTTCTCCCAGGGTAAAAGAAAAGTGTTATGTGAGCTTGTTGTGTTATCATTTTTAATGGTTAAATGTTGTATTGTGTTTCCAATGAATTTTGGCAATAACATTGTTTACCCCTTTTAAAAAGAAAGATAGTGTGATTATTTGTAGTTGGCTGAATTAAAATAGAAATTGTGGCTTGGTGTGAGATTTGAATGCTTAATCATGTTATCATATGGATTAGTTACTTATCATTGAATTATAGATATTAGTTGGAAAATATTAAAGGTAATTTAATATACTTGAGAATGGACCCACATCTTGGATCTCTCTTACTTAAGGGAAGTTGCTTATTATTAACTATTGAACAAAATAGATGGGAATTGTGTTATGGTAAGGTAATTAAAGTAATGGGGATCTAATTTTATTATATGTGTGAAAGAGTGGGACTACGATAAGACTATGGTATTTGAAAATTAAATTATGCTGCCATATGAGATAATATTGTAAATGAAGAGCTAGTGGGTAGTAACCTTGGCAAAGGATTAATTTCTTAGACCATGTGCCTACTACCCTATAATTCACTAAAGACTTTGATGAGTGTAGATAAGAGATGTCTCATGCAAACAAGTAGTGATTAGCTTCTTCACACTTAGAGATAGGTCTAAAGGATTAGTAAGACCTAATAAGAACTAAACTAAAAGAACAGTTAGTTATGACTCCAACGATGGGTTTTAGGAAGACGAGGCTTAATTGGGGTGTCTAGCTCAAAAGGATTTGAGATGGATAGACAACTTATTTGGGGTGTCTAGCTCAAAAATATTTGAGATGGATAGACAATTCCCACATGCTTAAATCACCTGCATAGAAGGATTTATGTAGAGTGAAAACCTGGTGTGCACCTTTCGAAAGAATGAAGGGGAGGTCAATGCTAGCTCATTTGGATCCATGAGTATGGATAGTTTTGACCTACTAAATAATGACACCTAGTACTCTTACATAGCTGGATTTATGTAAGGTGTAGGGATGGGTGTGCCTCAAGGAAGATCTAGATAGAGAATTGTGGTAGTGACCTTGGTAGTTGCTCCGGGGCTTAGATTCTAGATTCTCAAAAAAAAAAAATGGATGGGAAAATTTGGGTTATGACACTAAACTTATCAATAAAAGATTAACACAAACACACACATCGTGGTTTGAACCTTAGACCTCCTTAAAAAGAGTCAAACCCTAAACCATTGTGTTCTCCCCTCGAAGACACAAAAACTCATATACAAACCATGATTTTACTAATGATTTTTTTTTTACTAATTAACTCTCGTTTACTTATATAATTAGAAGAAAAATATAAAATAAACTAAGAGAAAAATCATATAAACTTAATAAATTTGGAAATGTCATTTTATCTTTAAATATTTATGTTTTTAATACATAGTCGAATTGGTAACATCGTTGGATGTTGCCACTGTAAACCCTAACCCACTGGATTAGACTAATTCAATGGGATCCCCAACCCTTAAGGGCATCAAACTTGGACAACCAATTGACAAACACTAGGCAACTACCATCCAACCTATATTCATCTAGCACACCTGAACCTTTAAATATTTATATTTTGAACATATTATTTTTACTTTAATTAGCATGATTTCTAAAATTTTATAAATGCTAAAAGCGAATTTCATTGCTTAAGTATTCTGCCCGTTTGGGTTATTCTTGGCTTTCCCCTGCAGTTCCTATGGCAACCATGCTCAATGGAAGATGGAATTTAAATTCTTCTCAGTCTGTTTGGAAATCTCGGTTTCATATTGTATGGGCTAAATATATTGAACCAAAGCAGTCTTTTTTTGCTTGGAGTGTGCTTTTTCAAGGTTTGCCTCTTGGTCAGCGCCTGAAATACTTGGGAGTTGATGATGTCTCTTGTAAGTTCTGTGGTCAGGAGGAAAACTATGTTCATTTATTATGGGAATGTTCTCGGGCTAGACAGGCTTGGTCTTGGATTCTTTCATTTTTCAGACCTTTTATTGTTGGTTCATGTTCCTGGAGGCATATCTTATTGGGAGACCCTATTCAGTTCTCCACAAATCTTTCAGTGGTTTGGCATATATTCAGAATTGCTATTCTCTTCCACATATGGAAAACCCGCAACAAAGTTATTTTTTCCTAGCAAGAATCCTCTTTGTATTTTTCACTATTTGATAAATATGAGGTTTTCTATGATTGCTGGTTGCAGATTTTTGCCCAAATTAAGAAAGTCAACATGGAGTTTCAGTACCTTCGGCAACTTATGAACCACTGGCAGAACGCATCGGGATCATGGATCTGCAACTCCTCGTCCCTGGTCTCATTTCCTTCTACATGATTGCTGCTCTTATGTTTTTTGCTAGCTGATTCCTGATATTCTGTACAGAGATATGTTAGGTGATATGTTTGTTGCAGATAGTGTGACTTTTCTTCATAGTTGTAATAGTTTCTCTTGGTTGATTGGGGTGTGTTAATCCCACCCACACTGTTTTGTATGATTAAGCTTAATTAATACAATTTTGGCTTTTTCATTCAAATTTTTTTTTATAAATGCTTATTAACAGTTCTTTACTAAAGGTTTAAAAAAAATATAATTTTGTTTATATATATACATAGGGAGTTGGTTACATCCACACTATTTAGTAACTGCCAAATGCAGGGTTCAAACCACATGAGCTACTTCCAACAAGCCTATACCACCTCGTTATTGTTGACCTGACGTGAAGGGGACCATCAATCGTTCGAGATTCGTACTTTTGTTGTCGGTTTGGTACAAACTTAGAGGACTCAAATCAGACTACTACCTTTGCAATAGGCATGCCCCTAAGGTTTAAACCTAGGTCTCTTCTTGATAAAAATATATACATATAATATATTTTTTTATCGAGTTCGTTGAGCGCGCCAGCTTGATGACAACGGTACCAACCTTGAGCCATCGGGGGTCTCCCTCACTTCGGGTTGCGTTTACCGAGGAGAGGCAAGGGTAGGCAGCTTCAATGATTTGACTTGTGTTTGGAGGCAGAAACCTCGAGGAGAATATCTAACCTCGTGCTCAATTGTTAAAGATGAAAGGTTGTTACCGATTCCCCTGATATAAAAATATATATATATATATACCTGAACCACCGGGGGTCTCCCTCACTCTGGGTCACATTTACCGAGGAGTGGTAGGGGTTATAAAAACAGCTTCAATGATTTGATCTGTGTTTAGAGGTAAAAACCTCGAGAAGAATATTTGACCCCGTGTCTAGTTGTTAAAAATAAAAGGTTGTTACCGATTTTCTTGATATCAAAATAAATAAATATATATATAATTTTATTCAGAAATGAGTATTATAATTAAATTTGAATTTATAAATATTTTAAAAATGAATAACTAATAAATATTTTAAGATCTCTATAAGATATATTTATTAGTGAAATTCAATTGGTCTAAGATGATGGTTGTTTCTTAAGTGGTCTTGTGTTCAAACCCCTTGAGGGTGGTTGTTGATGTAATTTGTAGACGTTCTCCTTTAAAAAAAAATCTATAAAAAAACATAACAATAATTATATATTTAATTTTCTTTAACTTTTTTAACTATAATAATTTTCCAAAATAATTTAAGTGAAAGAGAAAATTCAAATAAAACTAAGACCCATAAAAATATTTAACCTAGCTTAGATATATAAAATATATATATTTATAAATGTCGAGAGTTATCAATCTCGAGGCGCCTATCTAGAAAATTCAAATAAAACTAAGACCCATAAAAATATTTAACCTAGCTTAGATATATAAAATATATATATCTATAAACGCTGAGAGTTATCAATCTACCCATAAAAATATTTAAACTAGCTTAGATATATAAAATATATATATCTATAAACGCCGAGAGTTATCAATCTCAAGGCATCTATATATAGGCGCCTCGAGATTGATAACTCTCGGCGTTTATAGATATATATATTTTATATATCTAAGCTAGTTAGTTCTCAACGTTACTTCAAGGTTTTTCTAAAATAATATTAGAAAGTTTGGGCACCATTTTAGTTTAAATAATTTAAATATTTTTTAAATATTTTAAATCCATCGTAACCCTTAATGTCGGCGGATAATTTTCTTAATGTTGGCTTTTTTAATAAAATATTAATATTGTTTACGACGTGGCTGACCTTCCTGGTTGCCATTGTAGGACGCCTATTGGCATAATTATACTTTTATATATATATATATATAAACGCCGAGAGTTATGGCGCCTATAGGCGCCTCGAGATTGATAACTCTCGACGTTTATAGATATATATATATATATTATGTGTTTGTATTTATAGCGGGTTTTAACAAGGATCCCAAAACCTGATTACATAAGCAATGGGCCTAGGGCATCAATCCTTTGAAACTGAACACCAAAACAGAAATCCCGCCCGGCGATAACGATAAGCATGAAATAAACCCTCTCGACGGAAACAAACAAATAAGAAAAAAAGTAGTTTTGGAGATCCCGCTCAGTGGGGAGTAGCCAAAAACCACCATCGAGAAGATCCCGCCCAACAGGAAGCAAAGAAAAACCGTTACAATAAAATCCTGCCTCGCGGGAAGCAGTCAAAACCACCACAAACGGTCCCGCCTAGCGGGAAGCAACGAGGAAATCCCGTCATTCGGGAAACCAGCGAGAAAGAAAGGATACCGCCTCGCGGAAAATCGACGGATTTGGCGGATCCCGCCCTATGGAGAAACCATCCCGCCCATCGGGAAAACATTCAGTTCGGCGAGAGCCATCCTGTAAGAAGCCGACGACCCGGCACGAGAGAGGATCCGGTCCATCGGGAAGTGACCGGAGAGTTGCACCACAAGGAACCCGCCCGGGAAAACGGGAAGAGGATCCTAGCGGCGGGGACCAAGAATCCTGTCCAAGCACAGAGCCTGTCGAGGATTCACAAGAAAAAGGGGGAAACTGTCCAAACCCTAAACCGTCACCTCCACCGCATTGAGAAACGCAGGGGACCAGATCCACACGAATCACCTGCAAAAAACCCCAGGGGGAAGCCTGAGGGAAAAAGGGAAGGGATCCCCAACCAAACAGGGATCCCTGGGAAGCACCGATCCGAAAAAACAACCAAGGAAACCCTAGCCAGGCGGGAGGGGCACGAGATAGTGGAGAAGGATCTCCCCCAAGAGATCATCTGCAAACAACCACTCCCCGGGAGGGATGACCTGGGTTGAGCCAGGGGCTGGGCAGAAACCAGGAGCCATGGGAGGGGGAGCAGGGGAGGGACCAGAGCCCTCCCCTTTCAACCCTATTCGGAAATATCGGATAAGATCAATATATATATATATATATTTTATATATCTAAGCTAGTTTAAATATTTTAAATCCACCGTAACCCTTAATGTCGGCGGATAATTTTCTTAATGTCGACTTTTTAATAAAATATTAATATTGTTTACGGTGTGGCTGACCTTCCTGGCTACCATGCCTATCAGCGTAATTAACATTAAAAATTAGCTTCGAGATTAAGAAAGCCTCGAGATTGATAACTCTCGACGTTTATATATATCTAAGCTAGTTAAAATATTTTAAATCCACCGTAACCCTTAATGTCGACGAATAATTTTCTTAATGTCGGTTTTTTTAATAAAATATTAATATTGTTTACGACGTGGCTGACCTTCCCGGCTGCCATTGTAGGACGCCTATCGGCATAATTAACATTAAAAACTAACTTAATAATTGTAATTTTTTTTCCCCGGTTATATAAAAGAGTTGGTTACAACCGTTTTATTTAGTAACTGAAAAGAACAGGGTTCAAACCACAAGGGCTGCTTCCATCAAACCTATTCCACTTCGACCCGACGTGAAGAGAACCAGCAATCGTTCGAGATTCGTAATGTTATCATCAGTCTAGTACGCACTCAAAAGATTCAGATCAGACTATTACCTTTTACAAATAGGCTGTCCTCGAAGTTTGAATCTAAATATCTTCTTAAAAAATATCAGACCTAACAAACACTTAGCAATCCACCTAACCCAAAAACAATAACAATTATAATATATAAAATTTAAATTGTAAAATTACTTTGAACTTTATATTATCTTGTCACTCTTTTGATAAATAAAATAAACTTTAATTAAATTAAAACTAAAAACTTATTTATGTAATTGTAATGCCCACTCCTCACTATTTTCCTCGCTTATCATCTCATTTCCATGTAAAACATATTAGCCCAGCCTCCTCCAAAACTCTAATTAAATTAAAACTAAAAACTTATATATGTAATTGTAATGCCCACTCCTCACTCTTTTCATCGTTTATCATCTCATTTCCAAGTAAAACCTATTAGCCTAGCCTCCTCCAACTAATGGACTAAAACCTTCGTTATGCTCAACCTTTAAATTATAAAATTATAATAGTCATTTCTTTACCTGGATATTTTATTGGTGTTCCATTTCAGTTATCTTAGTTCAAATTATGGGAAGAGGCCCTTGTTACTATGTCCCTAGGAATATGTTCTATTATATCACTCGTTATACTTTATCTTACTTTAAAATACATATACAATAATTTGTTTCTTACTCTTTCAAGACGCCTAACAATATATTATGGGTGTTTTACTTCAGTTATCTTCGTTTAAATTACAGGGAAAAAGGCCCTTGTTGCTATGTCCTTGGGAATGTTGGAATGTGCTCCAGTTATGTTATCCATTCTACTTTGTCTTCCTTAAAAAAATTATAATAATTTATTTCTTACTTTTAATAACTTGAGACAAGAAAGAAAATTTAATTCATTACTTTTTAATTTGGGATACATAGGGGAGTTGGTTATATCCACACTATATTTAGTAACTACCAAAGACAAGAAAAAAAAATTAATTCATTATTTTTTTATTTGGGATACATAGGGGAGTTGGTTATATCCACACTATATTTAGTAACTACTAAGTGCAGAATTCAAATCATAGGGGCTGCTTCCAACAAGCCTATACCACTTCGTTATTGTTGACTTGATGTGAGGTGAACCATCGATTGCTCAGGATTTGTACTGTTGTTGTTGTCGTCGATCTTATGCACACTCAAAGGATTCAAATCAGATTACTACCTTTGCAATAAGCATGCTCCCAAGGTTTGAACCTAGGTCTCTTCTTCGTAAGTGCCTGGCCAGACAAACAACTACGAACCCACCTAGTCCTTGTGGGCAAAATCTAATTCATTATGGAGCAAAGGAGGTGTTATAGCTTTTATCAAACCATATTCATTAAAGGGGATATATATATATATATATATATATATATATATATATATATATATATATATATATATATATATATATATATATATATGTGTGTGTGTGAGAGAGAGAAAGAGAGAGTGGTATAACATTTCTAATGTTAGTCTTTGTTGTACAATGCAGTGGTAAGGGCTTTAGGTTTTTTAGGGGAGACTCGTGTTCAAACCATGATGTACCCAGAAGAGGATAGGTTGGCTGGTAGCAGCCAAGTGTATACTAGTTAACTACGTCGATTTGAGTCCTTGGAAGGTTGGGGTCTCGTTGATTTTGTCTTACTCAGTGAGTTAGGATTTACTCGATGGGCTAGGATTTATAGTGGCAACATCTGAATTTGATTTGGAGTCCTATCTCGTATCGAGCAAAGGTGTTACCAATTTCACTATATAAAAAAAATTCTAATGCAAGGTCTTAGATTTTTTTTAATAGGTTGAAAATTTAGTGGCATATCGGGGCCACCACCCTCCTTGTGAATTGAACTTGAGTCTACATTAGGAAAGTCGAATGCCTTTTGCTATTGTGGTGTCCCTATCGAGATTAATGGAAGGTCTTAGATTTAACTAGTAAAGATTTTATAATTCTTATTAGGCCCATTAAGGTGAACTATTTATTTTTAGATTTAGAGTGATGAAAATTATGTCAATTCATATTCTTCACTTAAATATCAAACGATAGTAACTCAAGTTTGTAGAGTGTTCACATGTGCACTTGAAATTTTTTTTTTTAAATCATGAAAAAATATATTAAAACAATATTATTTACAAGTTGGGACAGGACTCCTCCCAACCTTAGCCGACAAGAACACATGTTTATAACAATAAAAGGATATATGCATTGGAGCCAAATCTCCTAAACCATATGTTTGCAATGATTGTCCAAATTAGCTAAACACTGAATTTGCTCACTAACCTGCCTAATCCTCTCATCCTCAATAGCCATGTCATTGTGTCATTGAACCCCTACCTCCTTCTTAGTATTCATCTTAGCCAAGGAATATACCAATTTATTCAGAGCTCTACCCATAAATCATAATCACATCATCTAATTCCCTCCATAATTCCTTAATTTGGGTGACAAGAATCCTCAACCTCCACATCTCCAAAGCAAATTTCCTCATGCAATCTAGAGCTCCTACCAAGATTTGAGAATTTGATTCTATAATTATCTCCCTATAACCTTGTCTGATCGCCTAAATAGAAGAAGATTTAATAGCTAAGGCTTATGCTTCATTGTTTATGGCCCTACCTAGATCCTGTAGTTCCCAATAGAGCATTGTACCAATATGATTCCTTCAAACCACTCTAATTCCAACTCTACTTGGATTACCTTTTGTAGCTCCATGAGTATTAATTTTAATCCAACCTTTTGGGGGTGGTTTCCAACTAGCTTTGTCCTACCCCTCTTGCACTTTGGATTCCTTCTCCATCGTCCCTATATCAATATGAGTTTCCTATTTAGCATACACCGCCACAGTTTCTATGACTTTGCTCCAAATGACCTGCCATACGCCATTCAAGGATGAAAAGGTTTCTCTACAAATTTCATCATTTCGTTTGAACCACACTTACCACCAAATAAATTCTAATCTAAACTTTCACCCAATACGAAGAGCTTCAAATTTAAATCTACCCCTCTTCCATCTACCCCAAATATTAATTTGATTCAAATCACCATTGGGTTACCCTTTTTAAGCTAAAAACCATCACTCCTAGATCTAGTGCATGAATGGGCACTCAAACATCAAGTGGTCAAATGTTTCCTCACTTTTATAGCATAAAACACATTGGGATGGACCAATTATTCCCCTACATCTCATATTATCAAAAGTAAGAATTCCATTGTGCATGAACTGCTAGGCAAAGAAGTTTACTTTTGGCCAACCCTTGGATTGCCAAATATTTCTCCAATCCTCAACATGATATGCATGAGGAGGAGGTTCTGGAAGGATCTTATCATATTTATCCTTCATTGTGTAGACTCCAAGGCTCTCATAGCCCTAAGCTAATTCATCCTCCTCATCTCTACCTATGAGAAATCTTTTTGCCAAGATTTTAGTCATGATGGGTGTTAATTCCAGAGGGATTGTAATTGGCCACTCATCCAACTTCTTAAATTTTTAAACTTATAATCCCCTAGTTGACTAGTGTTGAAATAACTTTCAATCTAGATCCAACCCTTGCTTTCCATGGTTGTTTTTATTAGTTACAATTTTGGGAATTCAACAATGATAAGTGGGTATTTATCCCATGAATCTATCCAAAATTGTGCCTTCTCCCCTCTCCCTACTTTCCAAAATAATTCATCTTTCAATACCTGAAATCCTAAGTTTAGAGCCCACCACACTAAGGATCCATTACCATCCAAAGGGAAATGACTTACCTCATTTGGATTCATCTGTCCCTAATATTTACTAATTAAAACTCTACTGAATAAAGAAGTTGGTTGGGAGATCCACCTCTAGTAAAAATTTCCAGCCAAAGCTTTATTATTTAACTCTAATATTCAAACCTCTCTTTACCTTGTTTTCTCCCAACCTACTAAGGTCCATTTCCTCTATCCTTTTACTCCCCATAAAATATTTCTAACCATCTTGTCCAACTCTTTCCATATGGTATGTGGGGCAAAAAGGATAGAAAATTTATAATTTGCATGGCCTAAATGACTAACCGCAAAAAAGTTAATCTACCCCCAAAGGTTAACCATTTGTGAGACCAATGGTTAATTCTTTCTTTGATACAATCTAAAAGATTCCTCTGGATAGCTATCTTAATTTTTTTTAAATGCAAAGGGAACCCTAAATATACCATTGGGAGAGAAGTCCTTATGGATTACAATATCTCTAAAATTTTGTCTTAAAGCCCTTAATCAAGATTGAAGAAGACCACTTTGAATTTATTATCATTGATGCCTTGGTTTGTGGCCCGTAGGTAAACGTTAAGAGTATCTTTAATCATTCTCGCTTCCCTAAAGTTGGCCACTCCTACTACTCCTGTGTCATCCACAAACTGTAGGTGAGTCAAAACCTCCTCATCCACCTTAATACCTATTAGCAAACATTGTCGTCTTCTCCTCAAGATGAGTCTACCCAAGTCTTCAACTAATATGAGAAAAATATAAGGGGAACAAGGATCTCCTTGACGAAGGCCTTGAGTGGCTCCAAACGATTGCAAGGGAATATCTTTGGTTAACATTGAGTATGTCAGATTAGAAACACAACTCATGACCCATTCTATCCAATCTTGAGAGAAATTGATGGTTGCCATTATCCTTGACAAGAAGCTCCACTCCATCCCATCAGAAGCCTTTGACATATCCAAATTTATTAACATTCCTCTATTATCAAATTTTTGTATTGAGTGGATTACCTCTTGAGCTAGAACCATGCCATCCAAGATTTTTTTGCCCTCTACAAATCCCCCTTGCTTCGAAGAGATAATACCATGTATGAGAGGTTTTAGCTGCTCAACCATTACCTTCATGATTATTTTATATATGACATTGCATAAGGCAATAAGTCTATAATCTGAAATATGCACCCCCTCCTCCCCTCCTGGAATTAAGGCAATGAATGTATTATTTAAGTATTATTTTATTGCCTCTAGACTTCTCTATAACAACCATTACATATTCCTCATGGTTGTCCTAAAAGGTTTAAAAAAACCTAATTGGAAAGCCATCTAGACCTGGCGTTTTTCCTGTACTCATTCCAAAGACTACATTCTTTAGCTCCTCTCTATAATTGGGTTTAAGCAAGGCCTAATTTTCTTTAGATATAATAGATGGTATGCCAACAAGAACTTATTTCTGAGCCTCTTCGTCTTACACCATACTTTTCTTAAATAATTTTGCAAAATATCCATTGAATGGAAATGCATACCTAGGATTGTATCAATGGAGTGTCCATTCTCATCCTAAAAAGCTTCCATTTTGTTTGTCTATCTCCTAGCACAAGTAGCTCGATGGAAAATTTTGGTGTTTATGTCACCTTGGGAGGATTACCTTCTACTGAGAATGAATTCGGTTAATTAATATGAAAATGCAGTAACTGAACAGACAAAATATATCGAATGCGGAAGCGAACAATTAAAATAATGAATAGCAAATAGCTTGCCACTAGGAGGGCAGATCCCGCCGTTGAGGCAAATGCGACAATGCAGAGTTAAAGATAAAAGATGATGATAAAAATCTCTAATTGATGAAAACTAATGTAATATATATGAATTTTTATACAAGTGGATAACCTAGCCGACTGCTAGGTTTGGTCTGTAGCATGACTCCCCTCCTCAGAAAGCTTTGTCCTCAAAGCTGGAAATGTCCTGGAGAATACTTTCGCGTTCCCAGGTGGCATCTTCCTCTCGGTAGGTCTTGCCATTTGATGAGAAATTCTTGAATCCGGCGTGATCTTAGTCTTCGTATTCTCGTGTTGTAATATATCTTCAGGTTGGAGATGTATGCGGCCTTCCTCATCGAGCACCGGTAATTCCGATTGTCCTTGCACTTTCTCGACCAATTACCTTTTTGAGACAGAAACATGAAATACCGGGTGTATTCGTGATGATGAAGGTAGCTCTAACCGATAGGCGACTTCTCCAATGCGGCGCACGATTCTGTAGGGACCATAGAATCGTGGAGCCAACTTTTGACTGGATTTTATCTTTAATGATGATTGTTTGTAAGGTTGCAACCTTAGAAAAACCCAATCACCTATATTAAAAGTTCTTTCTGATCGGTGCAAGTCTTGCTGTTGTTTCATACGATTTTGTGCTTGGACTAAATTTTCTTTGAGGATGGTGAGAGTAGACTGCCTTTGTTCGAACCAATCATCCACTTTGGCTACTTTGGATGATCCTTGCACGTAATCTGCGATGGTAGGAGGCTTGGTGCCATACAATGCTTCAAATGGAGACATCTTAATTGAGAAATGGTAAGAAGTGTTGTACCACCATTCTGCTAATGCTAACCACTGGCTCCATTGATTCTGTTTATCTTGAGCGAAACATCTTAAGTATGTACCCAAACATTTGTTAACCACTTCTGTTTGACCATCTGTCTGGGGATGGTAAGCTGAGGACATGCTCAATTTGGTACCACTAAGTCGAAATACTTCTCGCCAAAAGTTACTAGTGAAGATGGGATCTCTATCACTTACAATATTTTTTGGCATACCATGTAATTTGAAAATTGAATCCATAAATACCTTTGCCACCTTGCTTGCGGAAAATGGATGTTGTAAAGCCTGAAAGTGAGCGTATTTGGATAACCGGTCTACGACAACGAAGATTACTGTCCTGCCTTCTGACTTTGGAAGACCTTCAATAAAATCCATGGATATATGTTCCCACTGTCGTTCCGGGATGGGTAATGGTTGTAATAATCCTGGTGATTTGACTGTTTCTCCTTTATTGCGCTGGCAAACTTCACATTCTCGCTACCCATTGTTTGACTTCTCGCTTTTAATCCTTTCCAACAAAATGATTGTTTGACCCTTAAATATGTCTTCAAAAATCCCGAATGTCCCGTCGATGGAGAAGCGTGTGATTCATCGAGGATCTTTGATTTGAGTTCTGAATTATGTGGAATGTAAATGCGGTTCTTCTTCCGGAGGATGTTATCTTCATAAGAGAACAAAGGGTGTTTAGAAGACCCTATAGATAATTCATGAATTATCTCAGGCAGTTTCACTATTGGACAACCATTCAATTTGTAATTGAGTTACCCATTGGAAGCAAGGACCTGAAATAGCATTGATGACTACTTCATCTTCATATTTTCTGGATAGTGCATCGACAGCTATATTTTCCTTCCCTTTCTTATATTCGATAACGAAATCATAGCCCAAAAGTTTGGTTAACCACTTATTTTGTTCTGGATAAGAAAACCTTTGCTCCAAAAAATGCTTGAGGCTACTATGATCGCTTTTATAATGAAGCGGCTACCGATTAGGTAGTGTCTCCATTTTTCTACCGCATGAAGAATAGCCAACATTTCTTTTTCATATGTTGATCTTCCCAAAATTTTTCCGGAAAGTCATGTTTACTTTCAAATGCCAATGGATGACCATCTTGCATTAATATAGCCCCAATTCCCGTTCCTGATGCATCACATTCGATAATAAATGGTTTGTGAAAATTGGGAGTTGCTAATACTGGAGTTGTACACATGGCTTGCTTAAGAGCTTCAAAAGCTAGAGTAGCCTCTTCCGACCAACGAAAAGCATCCTTTTTTGTGAGTGCCGTGAGAGGTGCTGCAATCTTACCATAATTCTGGTACAAACTTGCGATAGTAGCCTCGTGAGACCCAAAAAACCACGAAGTTTCTTGATGGTTTTAGGTAAAGGCCACTCTTGAATTGCCTTAATCTTATTGGGATCGACTTTGACACCCTCATGTGAAACTATATGACCAAGATACTCGACTTCTTGAACACCAAATGAGCATTTTGAGCGTTTAACAAATAATTTTTCTTTGTGTAGGATGTGAAGGGCTTTATCCACATGATGTAAATGGTCCGCCCAATTTTTGCTGTATATGAGAATATCATCAAAAAAAACTAACACAAACTTACGGAGGAGTGGACGAAACACTTGGTTCATGAGACTTTGGAATGTGGATGGTGCATTAGTGAGACCAAAAGGCATGACCAAAAATTCGTAATGACCTTCATGAGTACGAAAGGCCGTTTTGGGAATATCTTCTTCTCTAACACGGATTTGGTGAAAGCCATAGCGAAGGTCTAATTTTGTAAAAAATTTTGCACCATGCAACTCATCTAATAGGTCATCTATGACAGGGATAGGAAATTTGTCCTTGATAGTGAGTTTATTGAGAGAACGAAAGTCAGGACACATACGCCAAGAGTTATCTTTTCGTCTAGCCAGGACTACAGGTGAGGAATAAGGACTAGTGCTCGTGACGAATGACTCCATGATCCAACAAATCCCGAACGATCCGTTCGATTTCTGTCTTTTGTGGCTGAGGATAGCGATAAGGACGACTGTTAGGTGGGACACTTCCTGGCATCAAATGGATGGCATGATCATGAGATCGTTTAGGTGGTAATCCTTGAGGTTCTTGGAAAACCTCATCGTAATGTGTGATGATATCTTGTAACTCAGGTGCAATAATATCCGAAGTTGCTGCTGATTGTTTTTCCAAACAATTAATCTGAGCTATAAACCCATATCCACCCTTTTTTAACATCTTTTCCATACTATGAGAGCTCACCATTTGTGTTGGAGGAGTAGTAATGCCTTGTAAGTGAATGACTCGTCCATTTTCCTTCCATTCCACAAATAATTTTTTGAAGTTGAAGCTAACTGTGTCTAATGTTTCCAACCATTCAACCCCCAAAATGACATCGAATTTCCCAAATTCATGACAAAAAGGGAGCCTAACAAGGTATAAGTTCCCATCTTTATGGAAACTTGAGATGTGCGACCCACGCATTGTGCGTTCACCCCGTTGGCCACTAAAACCTGGAATTTGTCTTTGTTGGAAGAGTTAATGAATAAATTCAAGGCTTTTGCTGTTTTGATGTCGATAAAATTGTGGGTGCTACCGGAATCAATTAGCACATTCACCTTTTTCTGGCGGAGAAAACCCGGTACCTTGATGGTATGGTGGGCAGTTAAACCCATGAGAGCATGCACCGAAATTGCCATTGTATCCTCTTCTTTTTCGTCTATAGTACCTGGTAGGTCTTCTGGCATAGGTTCTTCTGATTGGTAAGGTTCATCCTCTTCCCCTTCACCTTGATCACCTTCAATATGAAAGTTTTGTTTTTGGGCACAAGCTTGTTCCCTGGGGTGATTAGTGCGACATTTATAACAAAAATATCTTGATGGTTGATCATTTCTACGAAAGGAATTGTTGCGGTATGAAGGACGACTATATGTTTCCCGTTGTGCAATAACTGATGTCTCTTCTCGGCCAACTTGGCTATTCTTATACAACAGTTCAACAAGTTTGGATCGTGCATGTCTACCTCCACTCGAATACTTTCTTTCAAACCATTGCGAAAGGCACCTACCACCGTGTCGGGACTAAGGTCTGAAGTGTATGGTAGTAAACCGGTAAACTCCGAAATGAATTCACTAACTGACCCTTTTTGTTTAAGAGATAACAATCTTATTGTGTAGGATGATGTAGCTCCGTCATCAAATCTTTCTAAAAAAGAGGTAGTGAATTTTCTCCAGGTAATAATAGCTACATTCTCTTTTTTAAGCCATACAAACCATTGGTAGGCCTCAATGCCTAATTTTGTTGCAACGAAAGGAACTTTATCAATTTCCTTAATTTGATATAAGTCAAGGATGCCTTCCATTTTGGCTAACCAACCACGAGGATCATGACCTTCAAAAGTGGGCATATCAATTCGTGGAAAGTTAATATTAGGGCCTCTTGGTTGGTGATAACCCGTGTCCCTTTCTTGATTTTGGTTATACCGTTGCCTTTGATAGGGATCCCTGTAATTATCCGAATCACCTCGTTGTTGTTGCCAATCATCATTAGGATCGATAGTTTCTTCATTCCGTTGGGCATGGGAGTGATTTTGGGGATTAGTATTGGGATTAGGTTGTTTTTGTGCTTGCACAAGTTCTTTTAGGGTGATACCCATGTCGTGTAGACTCTCTAGTATGTTGTGAAGAGACTCCTTATCAGACATGGCTGAATTACTTGAGTCTCCTTGCGTGATGTTTTCGTGAGTTGGGGAAGGATTAGTAGCCATAGGATCTACTAGGGGATGATGTGGATTATAACTACCAATTTTAAAAGGAGAAAGAGAATTTTTTGTACCTGGTGTGCGATTAGGCCTTCTTGTGTTGTTATTGGTCGTGTCCGAACTTGATAATCGACCGTCGGCACCTTTGCTCCACTTTTTGCTCATGCACTTGTTAACATACCCAGTTTAGGACTCCTCTTCAACTGCCGCAACTTTTGAGGAATTTAGCAAAAAATTTGGGATCCGCTTCAACTGCCACTCCAACTGTGGCGCGGATGTGAGTGTGGATGGCTTCCTTGCCCGCAACTTTGAACAACTTTTTTTTTTTTTTTTTTGACAATATCAACCACTTGACAACATGCGAGCGGACGACACGACCAGCGAGCTAAGACCCCGACGGCTAAGACGACTGACGCGGACGACGAAGACTAACACGACCGAACGGAGAACGCGACTGACACGAACGACGAAGACTAACACGACCGAACGGAGAACGCGGAAGACAAGGACCAGACGACGCGACACGCGGACCAGACGACACGACACTCGGAGGACACGCGGAGGACAAGGACCAATCGACACGACACGACACGCGGACCAAACGACGACTAGCAACACGGTGACCCGAAGACACAAACAAACGACACGATGACGAATCAAATAGCCAACGGACGCGTGCACGAAAGAACCGAAGTTGCGTTAGGAGCTCCACGACATGTGACCGAAGTCACGAAGCACTATGTGCTCGCGTAACCTTATTAACCTCCTCGGTGCTCCCACAGACACAATGTGGGATATTGATCCCAACAAAATAAAAAAATAAAAAATAAATTATAATATTCGCGATAAATACCTTATGTTTGTGTTTTAATTTTGTTTTAAACTTGCGATTTGATTGGTGGATTTTCTCTGCGTTTCACAGCTATCGCCGACAGATGTGCGAGGAGTTTTAGACGGCGGTTTGTGTTTTGATCGCAACGTACGTCGCCAACGCACAACCTAGGGTGTTTTCTGGGCGTGCCTTCAGCGGAGAGATTTAGAAACGGTTCTGTGGTGCTGCCCAGCCGTTAGGGATTCCACCAGGACGCGAACCGAAAGGAGCGAATACCACGGAGTTTGCTTTGTGGTGCTGTCGGGACGTCAGTATTCCGCCAGGACGCGAACCGAAGGAACAGAGAAAAGAAAAAGAAAGCGAATATCACGGATGTCCGTCTGCTGCCGTAGTAGCGTGAATGGGCATCCGTCACCGAACTGGTCTCCTGATACCACTTGGAAGGGTTTACCTTCTACTGAGAATGAATTCGGTTAATTAAGTATGAAAATGCAAGAATCGAACAGACAAAATATATCGAATGCGAAAGCGAACAATTAAAATAATGAATAGCAAATAGCTTGCCACTAGGAGGGCAGATCCCGCCGTTGAGGCAAATGCGACAATGCAGAGTTAAAGATAAAAGATGATGATAAAAATCTCTAATTGATGAAAACTAATGTAATATATATATGAATGTTTTTACAAGTGGATAACCTAGCCGACTGCTAGGTTTGGTCTGTAGCACACCTTCTAATAACCAAGTGGTTCTTGCTCTTTTTTATAGTAGATCTCCTCTTGGTTGTCAATGTCCTCAACCGCTTTACACAATGCATCATCCTCTTCTTTGATCTGCTCTATAATGGTTCCTTCCTTGAAGTGTTTTTGCAGCTCATCCTATATGACCACCAATGGAGCTCTTTGGACCTAGAAGTTTATCTTGTTAGCTCACCTCCATTGTTTCAGTTGATCATTGACATAATAAAACTGCTTATGGAATCTAAAAATTGTTGTTCCATATGTCGGATGTCCCTCTTCCCATTATTGTGTGATTTTCTTTTGAAGTTCCTCTTTTTGTAACCAAAAGTTTATAAATTGAAATGGTTTGCGATGTTGCCCTGTATTTATCCCCCCTTCAACTAAATAGGGAAGTAATCCAAAATTGGATCCTCCAAAATTTAAAATTTTAGATTCTATTTCATAAATGCCTCATTTGAAACCATAAAATGGTCTAACTTCACCTTCTTGCTATGTGGTTTTGTCCTCTTATTAGTCCAAGTATAGTTGGTTCCAGGACATTTAATATCTACCAAGTGCAATGCATGGACCTAGGCAATCATAAGCCAATCCCCCGGGTTCAAAATTGGGATTCCCCCTTCTTGATCTCTGGATGAAATTTAGCATTAAAATCCCCAACAACAATGTAGTCTAACTCCTCCCTCAAGACTCGTATATTATGCATCGCTTTCCATTGATAAATTTGACCATCTAGGTTTTGAGCCCTATAAAAATTTGTGATTAAAACTTGCTCAATTGTCACATTTTTCCTAAAATGCGATGTGAGGACACCCTTCCAAGCTAAATGTTCCATTGTTTTCCATTCAAAAAGTTCCAAAAGGTAACCATCCCTTATAAGGCCCCTTGGGCAACCACTTTCATATGACTAGCACCCCTCCAAAGTCTATTTATTGTTTTACATATAAGATCCAATGACATTTTTGTCTCTTGGATAAACAAAAAAATTGTTTTACTTTTTTTTAAGAGTTTTCGAACAATAGATTGATGGGTTCTACTATTTAAACCCCTAATATTCCATGATTATATAATCATTGGTTACCTTGAGTAAGAGTCTATTAGCCTCACCAATCCCCCAATGATCAATTTGTCTCCTTGAGCTACCATCAATTCCTTATTTGATTTTCTACCTACTTCTCGAGCATTGATATTCTCTGATTTCTTCTCCACCTGGTTTATCCCTAGAGTTGGCTTTTCTCTATTTTTTTTTGCCACACCAATGATGACATCATTTATTATTGGTTGCTCTTGGTTATGCACTATTAATGCCATTGCAATATCTGATTGTGGTAACTCATTGCACTCTATTACCTACTCTAGGATAGGAGCCGAAAGAGGGTCTTGAATATGGTTGTTATTATTTTTATTATTCCCATCCACTTCTTCCATGAATTGTTCTTTTTCCTACTCCACTAGTTTTATATCATACCTATTTGAGGGCTTGAGCTGGGTTTGCTCTTCATCTTTTTTCTTTTGCCTTCTCCTTCTTTTGGGTTATCCAAAACCATCTCCCTATGCTTCTCGGCTTTGAGAAATGTTGGTTGCTTCTTTATTGACTATTTACTTACCCTCCTTAGGAAGATTCTACATTCCTAGAGGAGCCTCCATTTTTATGTTCATATTGTTTGGGAAGGACCGTGCCAAATGCCCATATTTGTTGTAAACTCCACACCTGAAGGGCAACACCTCATAATCTAGTTGTTGAATCCAAGATAGTCTTATAAGTTCATGTTCCACCTTTGTCAACAAAGGCTAGTTGATATCCATTTCCTTGCATAATCTAGCATAAATGATTGTGTTTCCTTCCATTGTGTCTCTAGAAACACCCAAATATCTTTCCAAGGGAATTATTGATGATTTCCAGTACCTACTCATTACAAAACTCCATTGGAAGTGCATACAAAAAGATCCAAATCAGACAACAATGGGTTCAATTTGGGGATCAAATCCCACTCTCCAAGGCTAAACAAGTAATCTTGTTAGACCATGATTTCTCTTTTTTGATTCAAAATCCCTATTTCTATTGGCAAGTAAGGAAAAACTAATAATAAAATATCCATTACTAATAAACCACAAAGAATACTCACCAAGAGGCTCTTAGTTTTGTCGAACCCACGAATGCAAAAAATTCAAGGTAGGGCAAATACCCATGAATTTACAGATTAGGTCATGATTAGCTCTATATAAGACTGTTTCTTCTACTATCTTCTGTTTAATGACAATCTTTGGCTTTGATTTCAAGTGTGGCAAGCATCCATTGACTCTTTGAGATGATATTTTTCTAGCAGTCGCAAAGAGCATTTTTAGTGTAGTTTTTTGTGCTTCTCCAATCTTTTTTGGAGTTTTTTTCTTCAACAAATCTACAAATGAACTCTATCTATCTAAAAGAGGATCTGGAGACATCCCCATTGGACCCTCTTGGGACACCAATCTTATCTTCAATTATGCAGCAACCAGAAAGTACTTTGTCTACCTAGTTGATGCCCTAGTTTTTTCCATTGCAAGATTTCTTTTTAAAAATCATAAACCCTTGAGGATTAGGGTTCATGTGCACTTAAAATGTTAAAATGTCTTGCACAACAAGATGGATGACCATCATATTAACTACACTATGTCCTTACTGAAAATCAAATTAATTTAAAAAATAAATAAATGTGCTTTAAGCATTTGTAATAAGTTTGTCTTAGTTAAAAATATTAAAACATTCTCGAAAGGGATACTATAGTGGTAAGTTTTTGGGTTTCATGTAGGAGATCCAAGTTCAAACCTTTGTACGAAGGGATAGAGACCCTTCATAAAAAATCGTGCTTTACCTTAACATTTTGTATACTATAATGGTAAGTTTTTGGGTTTTCATCTAGGAGACCAAAGTTCAAACCTTGATACGAAGGGATAGGTACCCTTCATAAAATCCCATGGTTTACCTTATTATTTTATCTCGGGAGGGATACTGTAGTGGTAAGTCTTGGGTTTTAATTCAAAGATCCAAGTTCAAACCTCGGTACGAGGGGACTGAGACCCCTCATAAAAATCCATGCTTTATCGTAACATTTTTGTCTGAAGAGGGATACCATAGTGGTAAGTCCTTGCGTTTTTATCTAGGAGACCCAAGTTCATACCCTAGCACGAAGGGACTAAGACCCTCATAAAACATGTGCTTTACCCTAACATTTTAGCCCCAAGAGAAATGTCATAGTGTTTAGTCCTTGGGTTTTCATTTAGGAGACCCAAATTCAAACCTCGAAACGAGGGGATCGAGACCCCTCATAAAAACCCATGCTTTACCCTAACATTTTAAGTCTTGGAAGGGATACCGCAGTGGTAAATTCTTGGGTTTTCATCCAAAATATCTAAGTCCAAACCTCGATACAAGGGGATCGGGACCCTCCTAAGAACCCATGCTTTATCTTAACATTTTTTGTCTAACAAGGATAGCGTAATGGTTAGGGCTTTGGTCAATCTTCGAGGAGATCAAAAGTTCAAACCATGACGTACCTAAAAGAAAATAGGTTAGATGGTAGCGATCAAATGTTTACCTATTGGCTACCCTAGTTCGATGTTTTGGAGGGTCGAGATTCCATTGACTTCAATTTACCAAACAGGCTAAGGTTATAGTGACAACATCTAAACCTAATAAAATATCCAACAAAAGGTGTTACTAATCCCATGTATATAAAAAAATATTAATAAAATCAAAATTATGATTACAAAATCCAAAAGAATAACTTGCTCCTTAGATAATCAACCTTTTAAGTGAATAAAATCCTATAAATACCTAAAACTTGAATTCAATCACAACATGGAGATGAAAATAATTCAAAATTTCTTAAACTTTGAGATTAATATTAAAATCTTAATTATATTACCAGATTTTTAGATTTTTTTTTTTATTGAGGTTAGAGTGAAAAACCCATACGAGCCACCCTCAAGGCTGGGCAAACCCATCTCAACTACGATCTTTGATAAGGGTGAGAGCTGAGCTTATCATTAGGGATCAAACACACAATCATACACACTCACCTTTTACACATTCACCCACGTTGCGGTTTGAACCTTGAACCTCTCAAAAAAGAGCCAAAACCCAAATCGTTGCACTCTTCCCTTGGAACAAAAAATAAAATGGGTAGTGTGATAAACCCCTACAACTCGATGCATAGGGCTGCACAATCTTCTCTCAACCATGACCCCTCGTAAAGCCGAAAGCTACGCTTATCAATAAGGAGTTAACACAACCAAACGCTACGGTTTGAACCTTGGACCTCTGAAGAACAACCAAACCCCAAACCGTTATGCTATCCCCACCGAGATAAAACATTTAAATTAAAAAGAAACCTCTAGAGTCGTTCTTAGGTGGCCAACAATGTCGTCCTATCCGAGTATACCACTATCTAAAGGAAAACCACAAGAGATTTTTTGTGTCCCTCTTCGCATCGTAGAGGTTCAAACTATGAACCTTCAGTTCAACGGGACCAAACTTGCCTTCTCCACTTACGCTACAAAGGCGGACACCGTATAAGTATAGTTATCATAATAATAAAGAATACTAGGCTCGCCTTCTCCACTTAAGCTACAAAAACGGACATCATATAAGTATAGTTATCATAATAATAAAAAATACTAGGCTCACCTTCTCCACTTTGAGCTACAAAAACGGACATCGTATAAGTATAATTATCATAATAATAAAAAATACTAGGCCCGCCTTCTCCACTTGCGCTACAAACGTGGATGTCGTATAGGCATTGTTATCATAATAATAAAGAATATGAGTAGCCAACTAATCTATAAAACCATACTAACATATAACAATATTACTAATTAACATATATTATTTAGCATAAAGAAGTTTATTTAAAACTATAAAAAATTAATCTAATAATATCTAAAAAAACATATTTTCTTTTATGCACAAAAGAACCATTAATATGTTTGACTAGAATTTAGGACTGAACTTGGATGTTGCTATAAACCTTAGTCTATTGGATAAAATAAAGTCAACGGAACTAACATGTTGGATCAAACAAAGCTAATAGAACCTTAACCTTGTAGGAAATCAATAGGAGCTGCCAACCAATAAACACTTAATCACTACCAACCAACTTATTCTCTTTTGAGTAGTTTAAACTTAGGTCTCCTTAAAAAGAACCCAAAACCCTAACTATTAGTATTTTTTAAATATTATTAATTATGACATTGATTATTAATTTTAGAAAACTTTCTCCTTATTATTTTTTAAATAAGTATAATTAAATACTTTTTCTATTTTTATTTTTAAGTCTCCTTTGAGTAGTTTAAACTTAGATTTCCTCAAAGAGAACCCAAAACTCTAACTATTCATATTTTTTAAATATTATTAATTATGACATTGACTATTAATTTTAGAGAACTTTCTCCTTATTATTTTTTAAATAAGTATAATTAAATACCTTTTTTATTTTTAAGTGCCTAAGAAATTTCTATAAACTTTAGTTAAATGAGTAAAATATTCACAATCTTTTTTTACTACCAAATAAATTAAAATCTTGAAACTGCTTCTATAAACTCCATTTCAACTTAATCCAAACCAACAGCTACCGATATCTTTTGGATTGTATTAAACAGAATGACACTCTCCTCAAAAGTGTTTTTTTGTAACGCATAAATTCTGGTTTTTTCTTCTCTGCATTGTAAAACTTGCAAATTACTCGCCAGGCTTAATAACTTTTACTACGCGCAAATATCTGAACCTTGTAGATCTGCAGCATTTTGCTGTCCAAAAGAGAATAACGGAGAGGGGAATATACAACTAGCATCATCATGGCTCGCCTCGTTCCAAGAGCAGGAGACGCAGTCTTTGCCAATGTTGAACGCGTCGTAAGTAAATCCGCCCCTGCTTAATTATGTTTTTCTTAAATTTTAGATGATCTGGGTTTTCAGAATTAATGGATATGGTGGCTCAGAATGCAGAGCTCTTCACTCTGACATATGGAGCCATTGTGCGCCAGTTGCTTACTGATTTCGAAGAGGTCGAAGAAGTAAATAAACAGCTTGATCAGATGTATTTTAACTCTACCCATTTCACTTTGCTTATCATTGTTAAATTCAGATGTTTGAGGATAAAAAAAATAAGGGTATTTCGGTATCTGGACTTCATGAGTTTCGAACCCTTAACCACTGGTTGGCAACTATTACTGGCTAAAATTTGGACCAAACTTGCATATCTGATGCAGCATGCGGTTAGGTTTATATATATATGTTATTTTATTTTGTAAATCCATTTTTGTTATTGTTGCCTATCAAGTTACACTGGAATATTTTGAATATTCATGCTTTATATTGTAAAAATTTCTGCTACGGGGATCCTTAATTCAGTGGAACTGGGTGTTGCAACCTTAGTGCTTGAACATGGGCATACGGATCTCGTCATTGGTGGACCTGTGTACGTTGGTACCTCCCACTCCCACTCCCAATAGTGCCAGAGGGTGAAGATTTTGGTACTTTAAATAAGAGCTTTAAGTTTCCAATTTGAGAGGGGTAAGGGAAGGTTGGACACCAATTTAGATACTTTGGTCCTAGAATTTTAGGCTATGACTGAAGATCTTATGGACTTGTTGTCACTCCGTTTATATGCTGTACTCCAGTATTTGTCTGAAAGGGCAGGGACAATTTAAAGAGGGCAAGACACACTCGAGAATGCAACGTGTCGCGAGTTCGCGAGTTCTGTAGTCTACGCAAATTGTTGCAATGGTTTTCAAATGAAATGAATAGTCCCCATTTATTTTATTTTGTTTTGTTTGATATTAGGGAATGGTAATATCTTTTCATTTTTAACAACCGGGTATGGAGGACAGACATTATGGAGGACAGACATTTTCTCAGAGGTTTCTGCTTTCAAACACAGGTCAAATTATTGAAGCTGCTTCTATAACCCTGCCTCTCCTTGGTAAACATGACCCGAAGTGAGGGAGATCTCCACAGGTCAAATCATTAAAGCTGCTTCTATAACCCCTGCCTCTTCCTGGTAAACATGACTGACCCGGAGTGAGGGAGATCTCCGGTGGCTCAGTGTTAGTACTGCCATCATCAAGCTGGCGTGCACTTAGCGAACTCAAGTCAGACTACTACCTTGTTGAGCATGCCCCAAGGTTTGAACCTAGATCTCCTCTTAATAAGTGTCCAAAGTCTTACCAATCCACTAATCCTTGAAAACTGAATAGTCCTGATTTAACTCTTATTAAAAAATTAATGCAGTACCGTAGAACTTTTCAAGTCACAGGAAATGAAAAAATTCCATACAAATTAATCCAGTCCCATGGAGCTCTTCAAGTTTAAATTTGCAATGCAAACCTTGGTGATCGATGACAAAAGCTATCTATGGAAGTTTTATTCAAATAGTGCTTTGCCTTACTCCAAGATAAACTTTGAAGATGATTGTGTGTAACAAGACAAGCTTGTTAATTTCCTTTATAGATGAGAATGGCATCCACGTGGGCAACCTCATCAGAGGCAGTGGACTAAAAGATATTGTTTAGGAGTCAAACAAGCATATCAGCTTATTTGTGAGGCCGAATGGGACAATCACTAGAAAAATGTGTCGGGGTGAACTTCACAGAGACATAATATTATCTCCTTTTGTAGGAGCATTGGAATCAATCAGTGAAATCATGGAGATGGTTGAACACATCATATTTGATAGTGAAGTAATAGTGTTTTTTTTTTAAGATTGTAAGAACATTTGGCCTAAATTTAGGAATGCGGCAGGTAAATTGTTTGCTTCTGAAAAATGTTCAAAAAATCTAATGTTTAGGCGAGGAGCTAGTGACAAAAAGTACAGTGAAATGATGGTAACTTTTATAGCGTAGTAAAATTGAGATTGCTTGAAGCAGGGTCAGCAAAATGGCCCTCCCTCTTTGCTGCTAACTTCAGGAAATTAAAAAAGCTTATCATGTTGAGCAATATTCTGTTGTCACTGCCACTGTAGAACAACAGTCTTTGGCGATTGTTCTGACACTTCTTTGATACCTTTAACTTGAAAGACCTGAATGATATCTTTGATTTCTTCACCACGAGGAGGATTTTATGTCATGAAAGAAAGGTTCATTCATATGAAAGCATTTGAACTGTCTTGGTCTGCTTCTGTTGCATCAATCAGAGTTATCAGCAGCAGACTTGACAGAGTGAATGCTCTTTGAAGAGCTCAAACTGACTGTCCATATCTTTAGGCTTTCTCTTGTTCTGGGACAACTTCTGGTATTGTTTGTGATGAGCTTTCTGCCATTGATTCTACAACCATGTCTGCTGTATCATATAAAACATACCATGATGGGTGACACGTCCATCATAAAGTACAGGCAAATGTTGGAAACTTTAATAGCATAATGAAATTGAGATTACTGGAAACAGAGTCAGCAAAATGGCCTTTCTTTTTTGAAACCAACTTCTGGGGAAAAAAGAAAAAAAGCTTGTTATGTCAACAAATATGCCGTTGTTGCTGCCAATGTAAGACAACAATCATTGTTAATTGTTCCACCACTCTGTCCATACATGTAACTTGAAAGACATGAACAGTATCTTTGAGTTCTGCATCGGAAAGAGGATTTTGTGCTATAAAGGAAATTCAAACTGAACCATTTAAAAAATCCTTTTCTGCTTATGCTGCATCAATGATAGCCTTATCAACAGCAGATGTGATAGATTCTAGGGATAGTGAATGTCCTTATAAAGGATCAAACGGAGTGTTCCTGTCCTCAGGGTTTTGTCTTCTTTCTGGGACAACATCTGGCAAACTTTCTGGCATGATCTTTGGCAAACTTTCTGCCATTGTTTCTGGAATAAGCCATATCAAAATGGATGACTCATCAGTCTTTTCATTTGAAGGGCAGGGACTTTGCCATTGCCCCATTTTGTGTAGGAACAGGGTATGTCCAAGGACTTAGAAAATGGTTTCTGTTATAACCAAGGTTGTGCCTTCTTCAAAACCATCGGCCATAATGCAACTTCTAGTAGCCAGGAGTCAATTGCACAGGGACACTGCCAAGAGTTGGGAGATATCATGCACCACACGTGCATCGATGTAGCAAGGAAACGAGGAACCATCTAAAATAAAAGCCATAATAGAAAAGGCAGGACATGGCCCAGTCCTAGAGATATTCTAAAACTAGACTTGAAGCAATCTTGGAAAATTTCTAGAGAACTTCTTAATTTGCAGACTCTACAGATTCTGGACAAGGTCTTATGAGTTGATGAACTAATTATCAGAGCATTTGTCTATCTGCAAGATTCATTCATTCTATTAATCTGTATTTGTTTGTCTGTGAGATTTCATTCATTCCATAAAACCTCAGAGGAGGGAAATCCATGTCTGGACAAAGGTCTACAATGTAGGGACGAACTAATCCTATAAACCCTGGTTTGTAGAGATTAATTTAGTTACTATAGTGGTTATTCTTTCCCTGTTTGGTTGAGGTTTTTAAACCTACCAATTCAGATTTGAGAAAAAAAGTGTCTACAGAAGTTACATATATCTTTGTGTAGGCATCTAGGCATATACCACGGTAAGAAAAACCTCATCACTGACACACCATTGCAAGGAGGAGGTGCAGGATAACAGCAAAAGAGATTGAAAAAATGAAAATGGAAGCAATCTAGAAATCCATCTCAAAGTCCTTGGAGAAGAAAATAACTCCTGTAACTCATGCCAATTCTTCTATTAAAAAATCATAGAAATTCTATCTTGTTTGGCAATAACAAGTTCCATCACTGTGAAATATGAGAGCTTCATGACATTGACCTGCCCCAGACATGCTTTGATTAACTTTGGACCACCATTCCTTTGTTCACTCCTAAGCAGAGTACTCAGAATAATAAAGGACATCAGCCATCCACATATGTCCTTGTCCTATGCATTAGCTTCCAAAAACGAGTATGTGTCCCTTGGATTACTGCCAGAGCAAAGGCCAGAAATGTGGTTGGAGAGAGCAGATCCAAGCCAAATCCATGTATAATTATCACAGATCTCTTTATATTGTCCATGGCCAAGCCATGTAGGTACCTATTTTCTATTCTTTCCAGCGTTGGTCTGAAATCCTGCCATGTCATACCCTCAGACAACGTTGGAGCCAGGTGGTAAGGGCACTTGAGGGCTCATCCAACGCTTATGTTTCCTATTAAAGATACTTCCTTGCTACTCATGGCTAGGCGATTTGAAATAGGAATTTGAAAAAAAAGGTGGTAAACCCCGCTTTTACTACCATTGGAAAGAAAATAATTATTATTTGGCCTTTTTGTCTTCATAGAGAATTTTATAGAAATATTAGGGCCTTGAGCTCATTTTCATGATCCAAAAACTGCGATCTGGTATGAAGCTAAACTAAACAAGACATAAACAATCCACTTCAAAGAAATTTGTAACTGATCTTTTGTAATAGCTGCAAACTTAAAGAATCTGAAACTGAAATCAAATCTGATCTAAAATCAAAAAACCTAAATTTAACTGAATAAGCTGATTTTGTATGAAACATAATGCAACAAAAATTTATTGACTAAAAGTCTAACTAAAATCAAAGAAATCTGCCTTGCGTTTTTATATACCCAACAACTTTCTTCTTCCCAAAATTGTCCTCCAATAGTTGCATCCTATTTTCAAGCACTTCTCTCTTTAGTTCCTTTTGTTGGGTACATGTAAGATTATTAGCTTACAATCTCCCGATCCCACTTCTTATGAAAAGAGATTTTAAAAAGAGAAGGGAAAAAAAAAAGGCTAATGAGGCTTCGCAAGTCACTTTCCTAGAAGGTGTGTTAACAAAAACAAAAATCTTCATGGGCCTACAAACCATTTTGAGAAATATTCCTAGGGACCGTACTACAAAAAATGATGGGTTGTTGCCACTACATTACAGTCCCCCCTTGTTGGAAAGCTTTGTTCGCAAAGCTTGAAGACCAAATAGAAGGATTTTCATGCTGCTTCCTTTTCTTCTTCTTCATGCATTTCATGTCATATTTCATCGTGATGTGCTAAATTTGATATTGTCTGTTTTGTTTTTTTGGTGTCACCTCTGGATTGAATGAAGTGAAGTGTGCAACTTTCTCATAAAGATCATTATGGACAGTAGCATTATTATCTCTTCTATGTGTGGAATGCCTTCTTGCAAGGGTTCTGGAGGATTATTAGGCATATGGGATATAGGGTCCATTGGGTGTTGCTTGTTAATTTCATGTTGCTTTTCTCCTTGTGCATCTTCCTTGCCATCATGTGCATCCTCATCTAACAGTCTCATTCATTCCTCTTCATCATGAAGATACTTATCCAAGGTTACTCATGTTTGTTCTACATTTTGATAAAGATTTTCATCTGAGATAACTTGTGGTACTTCCTTATATTGATAGGGACCTTCACTAACATTTTCATGGATGAAATTATCTTCATCCTTGCCAATGTCTTCCTAAGCTAGTTTCTTAAGCTCTGACAACTGCCTCAAGCTATTTCTCCTATTTTATTCTTGATCTGAAACTGGTTAAGAAGCTGGAGATTGAAATCTGAAATTGAGTCGTAAGCAGAATTTGAGCTGAAAATCTGGAAATCAGAGCTGATATCACAATTGTGTTTCAGCTCTGGAAACCTAAATTGAACTCGAAACTACAACAAAACATGAGTAGAGAAATCTAAAAATCTAAAACCAAAATTTTTTAATCTGAAACAAACAAGAAAATGGAATTAAAAAAATAATCACAGCATAATAGTTTCTAGATCTAAAAATTGAAAAGAAAAACCAGTGGAACTTGTATGGAACATGAACTTAGAGTTCATAAAATGAAAATATAACATTTCTTAAGTAGGTATGGGAGCCAACTCAAGCCTCAAATCTCCAAGGCGGTGTGGGTGCCGCAGTTAGCCAATCAATTAGTTTCTCATATAGTGGGCCTGACAGTGAAGATTTGGGTACTCCAAATAGGAGGTCTAAGGTTTGAATATGGAAGGGGATACAGTTGTACGCTACAGAGTCTGGGTGGCTTAGCACATATTGGATAAACAGCATCGTCCCATATGACCTATGGAATTGTGGATGTTAAAGACTGCATTCCTTTTTCTAGAATATGTGCAGAACAAAACCAAAGACATTCATTTCACTAAGAATCACTTTCTATTTATAATTATTTTCCATTTCAAGTCTCTTTGTAAAACCAACTGAGCCCCATGCATATGAACAAGGATCCATTATTGAAAAGGTGCAATATAGGGCCCAGTAATAGTGTCATTTAAAAATAGAGAGAAAACAAAACGTTCATAACACTCATGTTTGAAATATCTGAAATATCAATTTTTGTCTGCACTTACATCTGATGAGAAGCTTTGTTCACTAGAAAATCTGTAGCTTGGTTAACCCTCCTGTTTTGTATGAATGAAAGTGATATTCATAAAGGCTAATTTCAAGCAGTTTATTTCTTCAACAAGTCCCTTGGTCATCTCATTTTCTCCTATAAAAGAGGGATTTTGGATGATATCAGCAAGTATTTGCAAATTAGATTCCACCAGCAATTTATCAAGATTTATCTTCTTATTTCCATAAGAGTGAAATGGATAGCCACTGCTTCGACATGATTATTTGTATAGAAGCTTAAAGGAGATGCGGCACATAAAAGAGGTTCTCCTAAACGATTCCTACATATACCTCCCATTCTAGTGACCTGAATTTACTTAAAAAGCTCTATCAACATAAAATTTAACCCATCCTCTAGAAGGTTTGTTCTAGAAAACTCTGATTTCTATGATGCTCCCTAATAGTTGTGTAACCAATACTATTCAATATTGCTAGGTAGATTGTTTAATTTGAATTGAATCTTGTGATTATTTTGCTGTTTTGATATTCTTGTTGTCACATTTTGACACGGGGTAAAATTTTGAAAAACTGCTGCAATTTCCTGTTTTCAGATCCGCTTCTTCCCTTTCCTCTTGCCAATCTCTCCAGGTAGTTCAGATGGTCGCAGCCCAGGCAGTCTCGAGGTCATCCAGTCTCCAGGCAATGTCCCAGTTTCCGGCGGAGGATTTCATGAAATTTTTCTAAGGCATGGGCAGCTCCCGATTCGCTCCATTTTGAGCGATTCCCGGGAGTCGCCCCTCTCCGTCAGCGACCCACCGACTTACCAGCACTTGGGCTCATCGTAGCCCACAAAAATTTGAAAATTTGACTAAGTCTTGTTCTTCCCGGAGTTCGCTCTCCAGTGGAGCGATTCCCGGGATTCGCCTCAGTTGCCTGCGACTAGCAGGCTAAAATTGAAAAATTATCCAAGTCCTGCTTGTTCCCTAGAGTTCGCTCCCCAGTGGAACGATTCCCGGAATCTGCTCACCAATGCAGCGATTCCTGGGAGTCGCTCAGGCTGCCTCCGACTAGCGATCAGAGTTCAAAAGGAATCTAAGTCTGAAGTCGCCGCAGTTCGCTCCCAAGGGCAGTAGTTCCCAGAGATCGCTCCGTTTTCGGGCGATTAGCGAGAAGGAGTAAAGGCGGCCCGAGATTCGCTCAGCAAACATGTTCGAAGATTTTTCTAAGGCATTGGTCCGCCATTCGCTCCGCCTTGAGCGATTCCCGGGAATCGCAGCTACTTCCCGACGACCTTTGGATTCGCCCTGCCCGCTCGCGAATCGCCAGCCAGAAGGGGAGATCATGTCATCAAAGCAGGGCCGCCCATCCCGGAGTTCGCTCCACTCTGTGGCGACTCCCGGGATTCGCGGCGTTATCAGGCGATTCTCAGGATTTCTATTTTGTTGAGGCGACTAGACACCCCCCCCTTGTTCATCTGAAGCCGCCCAAACTTCGCTCCTCCACCCTGCAACATCACACGTGTCCTGCAGCAAATGCCAGATGAAAGTAAAAGCGGGAAATTTCTCGAAATGTGTGCATCTCGGTAAAGCTGCAGGTGGACTTAAAGAAGCAGGGTAGGTGGGCGTTTGAGGTGTATTAATGCCGCACGAGTTTCCGACCCCAAGAAGACCCCAAAGGGCAAGTTGTACCAACTGCATTAATGAAGCACACTCTCCCGACTGCAGATTCAGCCCGAAGCCGCTCCAAACACGGGTGAGCCGCATTCCAGGTACACTGACAGTTGACAGGGGTCAAATCTCATCTGCTCCGACAGTTTTGGGATCTGAGCTTTAATGTAATTGGGAGGGAAAACTCTGCTATATAAGGCAGTTTGATATTCATTGTAAAAGGGGGGGGAACATATTGCTAGAGAGCTACTGTACTCAAACTCTTTGCATCAATGTTAAAACATCCTTGGCTCTAATTCTTGTGTCTTCCTTTTATGCTGCCTTCTGCAAGTATTTCTGCTTATATTCATTTATTTTTCTGATTGCTGTAATTCTGCATTCTGGATTAGGGCATTGGACATTGAGTGAATCTGGAATTCTTGTTGAAGGATACATAGGGAGGAATTGCAGTGTTAGTTTCTGTTACATGTTTTGCTTTGATTGTTGTTGGTTTGGGTATTAGTTGGTGATTGTGCTGCTCGTTCTTTTCCCACTGCTATTGATTACCATTTACATTTCTTTCTGCACTATTTTTAATCTCTTTCCTGCACTTTTGTCTTAAAATCCCCAAGTAGTTTAGAAAAGGAGCCGGCCTTCTCCGGAGATTGGCACGGAGGGCATCTCTTCCCTCCGGCCTTTCAATCTGTGGTCCGGGTCTAGGGCGCATACTTAGACCAAATCCTTTCCTGGTGGCGGATCCGTGACCAACAGTTTCTCTGGCACGCCCGGTGGGACCCGAAGTGTTCCACCTCATAAGCAGTATTGAAGAAGTGATGTTCGCTTCAGTGCTGTCGAATCAGAACATCTGGCGACTCTGCTGATACCCGGACGTCTCAAGTGCTCGAGGACCGGTCCAAGACTATAAGGCCTTCATGCATACAAGATGGAGAGTTAGAAACACGGAGGAAGAGCCTGAGTATTACGAGCTTGATATCACTGCCTTCGGAGAACGCCCCAGGCTAGTTGGGTCCGGTATCTCTCTAGACGAAGCATCTTCACAAGAAGCCGCGGTTGCCGAGCAAGATCCAGCTTCAGATAGCACTGCGACCAGCTGCCCTCCGAATCCTCCGAACTCTCCAGATCATCAGGCCGCTCCAGCACAGCCTGACTTGCAGTTAGCTGTTTCGAGGACACCCGTTCAGCCCAATCCAAACGCGAATATGGCGAACCAAAATCAAAATCAACAAAACCAACAACAGCAGCAACAACCGGCTGCACCCGAGCTATTTCCAGCTTGGAATTCTACAGGACCTCTCAATCTAGCCGGGCAAGCTGCCGTTCCAGCTGCCGCCTTGAAAGCCATACCCACGTACGATGGTACTGGGAAGACGGCCTACGAGCACATCCAAGACATTGTTGCCCTGGCCGCGCTTCACAGCATCACCGATGAAAGTGTCATGGTCCGGCTGTTGGCCCTGTCTCTGCGCGGAAAGCTCCTATATTGGTATAGATCCTTGCCGCCTGGCACTATCACCGGGTGGGGTCAGTTGGCGGGGCAACTAGCGAAAGGATTCAATGAGTCCGCAGATCCGTCATCTTTGCTGCATCAGTTTACGACCATCCAACGACACCCGCAAGAGGAGATAGCGGATTTTAACGTAAGGTTCGCAAGGTCTTGGCAAAGGGTACCCGTCGAACTACGGCCGACCGCCGGACAAGCTGCCTACTATTACCTCAGATCCTTCAACTCGGACATCAGTATGATCATTAAGTTCTCCAACGTCAACACTTTCCCCGAGTTGTACGAGTTGGCCCAAAAAGCAGAGCTGGATTTGATTGCCATTGGTAAACTTCCACCTAGGATGCCGGCGCCGATTTTCCCCGATTTCCCTCAATCACAGTATCCTAGTGCCTCGGCCCAACCACCTTCTACGTCTTCCACATACCAGAATCCATCATGGAATCCCGCACCGGTGGTCTCTCAATTCTCCGCTCCCCAAGTACATTTTCCCACTCCACAGGCGCCACAACTTCCACCTCCTCCACAGTATCCAGCACTCCCTGCTCCTCCACAATACCCGGCATTACCCCCGGCCCCGCCGCTGGCACCATTGCCTCCACCAGCCCAATCGGCGCCTCCAGCCGTTGATGTGCAGGCTAAGATACTGCAAGAAGTACAGTCTCTTGCTTCTGTCTACCGAACGCTGTCCAATGACATGGCTGTTATGAAGAAGAAGCAGGCCCAACAGGAGTTCATACCTAGGAGACCCTATCCTCCTCCGACGCTTACAAGAGACCAAGCGGCTCAAGCCAATAGACCTCCCGCGAGGAATGCTGCTATCAATGAAGAGCCGAGCACTTCAGACTACGTGCACTGGTGCTCCACATGCAATGACCCGCACGGGGAAGACACCTGTATGCTTCATCAGCACTATGCCCAAACGCTGGCAAGCAGCAGCCCGGGTGATCAGATTAACATGATTAGGGAGGCAGATCGCAATTTCGCGGTCTCAGAGGAGGAGCAAGTGTCAATTCTGACCAAAGATGGTAAAAAACCGATGGAGGTGGATGCGGCTCACATGCAACCTCTGAAGGTGTACACCCGGCGAGGAAAGGAACAATCTCCGGCGAAAGCCCCTGACAAAGTCCCCTTGCCCCCGCCGGCAAAAGAGAAGACATTTCCGGCAAAAGCTCCAACAGTGCAACCTCAGGTTGAAACCCAGGAGCAGGCAAGAGAGAAGCTTAAGTACCCTTCGTTGACGAAGAGGCAGAGAGTGGAGGCCACGCAGCAATACCGTTCCAAGTACGAGGCTGCAAAAGAAACAGAGGTGCCTGTATCCGCTACTTCGGCCTACAACATTGTTGATGAGTTGAAGAGGACCCCGACCAAGATAAGCCTGTACGATGCTCTGCAACTCCCTGGGCAGGTAGATCTGCTTCAGGAGTCTCTAAAATCTGTCAAAAGAGGAAAGCCACCGCAACCTGTGTTAGCTCAGCCCTTGACTACTTCAATCACGGGGAAAAACAGGCCACCGCCGTTTTACCTGTCTCTACAGATGGAAGGGTGTGTAGTGCACAACTGTATGGTTGATTCCGGGGCATCAACCACCGTCATGCCAAGGGCGGTCTGCGAGGAAATAGGCATGGAATACACGCGAAGCAGCCAAGGTGTGCTCCAACTTGATGGCACTCCTGTGAAAACAGTGGGCGTCATTAAGGATATTCCTATCCGGCTGCACAAGGCTCCTCAGATCATTGTGATACAAGAAGTGGTGGTCGTTGACCTAGAGCCCTACTTCGGCATGTGCCTCTCAAGGGAGTTCACCGCTAAGCTGGGTGGTTTCCTGTCTCTTGACTATTCTCATATGGAGGTCCCCTTCAGGGGGAGAAAAGTGAAGATTTACAATGAAAAACCCTCCACCTTCCTAGTTGAGAGACTACCAGAAGAGGGGCAGCTAGATGAATCAGTCCATTTAATGACAGAAGAATTGAAAGAGGTGGACTTAGCGGAGGAGGCCATAGAAGAGCTGCGGACGGAGGATGAGTTCTCCTTGACCGATTTTAACGCCATGATCGAGTCTGAAATAGGCTGCTATTCCATCACCCAGCCTGAAAAGCCAAAGGAGACAGTAAAAGAAGACATAGGCCCTGCCCCGAATGAGCTGTGGAAGCTGTATTTTGACGGTGCCCGTTGCAAAAACGGCGTCGGGGCGGGAGTTCTCCTAGTTTCACCTTCTGGAGAACAAAAGGATTACTGCTACAGGCTGGCCTGGAGTTGCACCAACAATGCGGCAGAGTATGAGGCCTTGTGTCTAGGGTTGAAGAAGGCAGAAAGGTTGGGAATCAAGCAGTTGCAGATCTTCGGTGACTCGGAGCTGATATGCAAGCAAATCACCAACAAGTGCGTCTCAAAGAAGCACTATCTCAAGGCATACCGCAATAGGGTCTGGGATTTGATGGAGGCCTTTGAGGCTCTCAATGTCCGATCCATTTCCCGTGAAAAGAACAAGCACGCCGACGTCTTAGCGTCTATCGGAGCCAGATACTCCCCGGCTGATGATTTAATGCAGAAGCCTAAGGCGGTAAGAACCATCTACAGGCCTTTTGTGCCTGATAAGGACACCCACTGGCAGGTGTTCGACAGTGACGAGCAGATCGTCAATTTTTTAATTCATGAAGCAACGACTATTGAAGGTAGAGACCCCGATGACGAGGAGTATGAGGGGTTGATACAGTTGAAGAATAATCACGTCCCAAAAGGACTGATTACTTTGGAGAGTCTATTTGATCAGAACGACAGAGCGATATCGCACCGGATCAAAGTAGACGCCAAGCAGTACAAAGACCTGGAGCTCGAGCCCGACAAAGTAATAAAAGTTGGGACAGACTGTACTCCAGAGGAGCTAGAGGAGATCCGGGCTTTGTGCAAAAGCTTCCCAGACATCGTGGCCTGGTCCTATCAAGACTTGAGGGGATATGATCGAGAAATCATCCAACACACCATAGAGTTGCAAGAAGGGGCTAGACCCTGCAGGCAGAAACAGAGGCCTGTAAACCCGAAAATAGAGGTGCTGATGAGAGCGGAACTCTTGAAGATGTTAGAGGCAAAAATCATCTACCCTATTAAGCATTCTTCTTGGGTCGCAAATCTGGTCCCTGTCAGAAAGAAGAACGGTGATATCCGCCTGTGTGTTGATTTTCGTAATCTGAATCAGGCCTCACTCAAGGACCATTACCCGCTCCCACAAATTGATCAAATCCTCCATGTGGTGGCAGGGGCACAACGCTTCTCTCTCCTAGACGGGTTCTCTGGATATAATCAGATCTGGGTAAGAGACGAAGATCAACACAAGACAACGTTCACCACCAAATGGGGGACGTTTGCCTACCAGCGCATGCCTTTCGGGCTGTCCAACGCTGGGGCCACCTTCCAGAGGGCCATGGATCTGGCATTCGGTGAACTGTTGAACAAGATAATCGTCATCTATTTGGATGACATGACAGTGTTTTCACACAAGAGGGAAGAGCATGCCTCGCATTTGCAGCAAGTATTTGAAAGATGCCGGGAGTTCGGCATATCCATCAACCCGAAGAAATCTGTCTTCGCGGTAAAGGAAGGGAAGCTGCTAGGGCATGTCATTTCCGAGAAAGGGCTTGTTGTGGACCCTGACAGGGCAGAGGCCCTCCTTAAACTCCCACTCCCATTGAACAAGAAGGGGCTGCAGTCTTTTTTCGGTCAGATCAACTTCGTGAGAAAGTTCGTGCCCGATTTCGCTCAAGTTATCAAACCTATGGCCGAACTCCTGAAGAAGAATGTCGAGTTTGTCTGGACGGAAGAAAGAAAGAAGGCGTTCGAAGAGATCAAGACCAGGATTGCCCAAGCACCTGTACTGGTTAACCCGGATTACTCCAAAGATTTCATCCTTTATGCAGTCGGGGAACCTGAAAGTTACGCGGCAGTCTTGACACAGAAGGGAGACGACGGCGAAGAGCGCCCCATAGCCTTCTTAAGTCAGGTGATCCAGCCCCACGAAGAAAGGTACAATTTCATTGAACGCCAGGTACACGCGGTCATGAAGTCCTTGAAGAAATTCAGGCACTTTGTCTCCCAGAGCAAGACGACGGTGTTTGTTGTCCACCCAGATGTTAGAAGTTTCATCATCCAGGGAGAACTGGGTAACAAGAGGGCTGGCTGGATTGCTAAAATTCAGGAGTTTGACATCGAGGTCCGACCCACCAAGCTGATCCGAGGTCGGGCATTGTGCCAAGAATTAGCAAGAAGTGTTGCCGCGGAAGTAACTGCCTGTCAATGGGAGGACCCAGAACCAGAGGGCAACTTTGCCAATCAGTCAGCGGAAGACAGTGACTGGACCGATGAGATAGTCCGGTATTTCAATACTGGAAAATGTCCGGATCATCTTAATGCCTCCCAGAGGAGGAGATTCAGGCTCCAGGCCCTGAAATATGTGTTGCGCCCCGAGGGGCTATTTTTCAAGAATATTGACGGCGTTCTCTTGCGATGCGTCAAGGGGACAGAGAAACAGAAGGTCCTCGATGAGTTCCATTCTGGAATGTCAGGAGGACATCTCTCAGGAAGGCCTACGGCCTTGAAAATGATAAGGGCAGGCTACTATTGGCCTACCATATTTGTTGATACCTTTGCAGTCTGCCAGAAATGTGAGAAGTGTCAGAAATTTGCGGGCAGGAATAAGAATGCCCCAATGCCCCTCCAGCCGATCCAGGTTGAAGCTCCCTTCCAGCAATGGGGCTTAGACTTTATCGGGGTGATATCGCCAAATTCCTCGGCGGGGCATAAATACATTCTGACCGCCACGGACTACTTCACCCGGTGGGCCGAAGCGATACCTACAAAGCATGCCGACCAGGAGACAGTCATTGCCTTCTTGGAGAGCTTGATAACTCGCTTCGGGATCCCAGAAGCAATCGTGACAGACAATGGCCCGGGGTTCATTGGGGCTAAACTCACCGAGTTTGCTTGCAAATATGGAATCTACCTCAAGGCTTCCTCCAACTACTATCCACAGGGGAATGGTCTGGCAGAATCAACAAATAAAAATCTGATGAAGATCATAAAGAAAACCTTGGAAAAGAACAAGAGAACCTGGCACCTGTGCCTGGATCAAGCACTCTGGGCAGATCGCATCTCCATAAAGAAGTCCATCAAAACCTCGCCGTATGCGCTGGTCTATGGGAAGCAGGTTGTTTTACCCACGCATGTGGAGATGCCTCCACTTTGGTTGTTGGATGATGAAAGAGGAGACCTGGATCCCATAGATGTCAGGCTAGCCCAATTGTTACAGCTAGAGGAGGAAAGAGAGAAAGCCTATGAGGCTTTCATGAAGCACACTGAAACCACTCGGAATTGGTTCAGCAAAGGCACCACTGCCCATGTTTTCCAGGCTGGGGATATATTGTTGAAGTGGGACTCATGGAAGGCGAAGCCAGGGAACCATGACAAATTTGATGCCTTCTGGGAAGGCCCGTTCCAGGTTGCTCGCGTAAACCAGTTCAATTCATTCATACTACGCGACATGGAGGGCCACACTCTCCCCATACCAGTTAACGGCCTTCATCTGAAGGCCTACCACCATTGAAAGTCAGCATGAAGTTCTCTGATGTACATAGTTTTACCTTTTGCAGTTTTCATTTACCTTTCTGCATGTAAATATTTTGCCTGTTTAAGTTCCAGTTTGAGGCTCCCTAGTTTCGAGCCTTTTTGTTTAAAAGTTTGCGGAGCCAGGCTTCGAGAGCAAGAAGAGCGGCCCTAAAATGCAGCCAAGAGAGCAGAAACTCTCTTCCAAAGGAGCTAAACCGGAACTCTGGGCGATGTCGTGGGAGCCCTTGAAAAATTGCTAAGTAAAATTCTTGCCAAGGTTTGCTCATCCATGGAGCGAGCGCCGAGATTCGCAGCAGTTCTCGGCGACCAAGGGTTCCGGCAATGGGCGAAGGGCAGACGAGCGAGAGGCCGGACAGTTGAAAAATTTGCCAAGTCCAAAACTCTCGCCCGCAGGTCGCTCTGATTTAGGGCGAAAACAGGGCGCGCCCGTAGTTCGCTGCGAAATTCGGGGTTCGTGAGGCAAGTTGGAGCCTAACCCAAAGTTCGCTCACATTTCGAGCGAATCCCAAGATTCGCACGGCTCACGGGCGAGATACGAACAGCTAAAGAAACAAGAAATGTTTGAAGTCCGAACTTGCCCGAGGTTCGCCCAAGCTGGGCGCGACGCTTGGGAGTCGCCCACATTCCGAGCGAACCGTCAGTAGTCGAGAAAAACCAGAGAAATATGCCAAGTGAGGTTCCGCCCAGGTTTCGCTCACCAAGGCGGCGAGCGTCGGGAGTCGCGCAGTTTTCGGACGAGTAGCGGGCAAGGGCTAGGGAGGCATTCGAAAATATTTCTAAGTCTAAGAAAGGACCCGAGATTCGTTCCAAGCAAAGTGCGACACCCAAGATTCGCTGTGTTTCTAGTGAGGCGCCCTCCAAGGCAGGGAAATACAACAAAAAAGGTCCTAAGGCCCAAACGCCCAATAGTCCTTGATGTTGGGATTCGCTCACATTTCGGGCGAATCTTAGAAGTTACCTGTCTTCCGAGAGAACTCCGGGCAGGGTGCAGCAAGGGCGCCTCGAAGAGCGTGAAAAGGACAGCGGGGCATGTTTCCAAGGCACACGTGGCAGGTTTAAAAGCTCCTTCGCACGTTTCAAGGTTGATCGTTCGTTAAGGAGAATAAAACTTGCAGGAACGTAAATCAAGGAAGGGGCACCTGCAACAAAGATCTCCTGCACAACTACCAACAAATGACGGCTCCTGCATTTATCTCAAGTCCCCCGCCATTAATGACTGCACTCATGCCTAGCCCCTTAAATACCATGGCGCTGCAGTTCGCCCCAACGAATTATCCAGAGCCCGTGGCAGACTGCTCCAGAGGCCAGATTCAAAGCACTATACCGGCGAACCGTGGCCCGGACAGATTTCTGAGCAGACCGACATGGGGAAAGCGGGCATCGAGGAAAAGGGGAAGGCGCCCAGAGAAGGAGCTTCGGAGAGCAAAAAGAAAAGGGCAGAAGGTGGGAAAGAGAAGAGAGATAAGGGGAAAGAACCAGCGAAGCCCGAATCGAAGCAAGTAAAGGAGCCCACTCCCCCGCCCGGAGACAATTGGGCGAAATACAGAGATGGCGCTTTCTCGCAGAGCATTGAGCAGCTGCGGTGGATTATCGAAGATAGAAAGGAGAAAGCTTCCCCTGCCAGCTCTAGCGCCGCAGCGTACCATTCGCATCTATACTGGTTCTTGTGCCCACCTGTGCATAATTGTCCAGAGCTAGTGGCGGCGATTGCTCAGTATTATAATCCGAAGACCCGCCAAGTCTTGAACAACAAAGGAGATGTCTTGTTTTCACTCTTTGCCGATACTGTCCAGGCGGCTTTCTCACCTACTCAGCAACCGGACTCAAATTATACCGTTAGCTCTATCAACCTCAACGAACAGGCTGACAGATATGTGGATAACCCGCAGATGCGGCATTTCATGGAGTCTCAACTACGGGACCCATTATTGCCCAACAAATGGCCAGAGCTGCCCATGTCGTCGAGGTGTTTCAAAAGCACGAGCATATATACGATGCTGGCCTGGGTGCTGGGCCACGCCACAGACGCCGTAATCTTCCCCTACCAGGTCGCCCTTGCAGAATGTCTTCTGCATGGAGAATTCTACGCACCCAGCGCCGCGGGACCTAACACGAAGCCGGTACGCTTCAACTGGGCAGACTGGATAGCCCGCAATTTGCATTCGCGGCTGCAAGATTTGATTGAAGGAAGATCACAGTCCTTCAGAGAATGTTCGTTTCTAGCCTGGATTTTTATGTTCCACATGCACAGTAAATTGAAATCAATCTTCGTCCAGCGCACTGATGAGGAGGGCAACCGGCTGCCGGTGTATAAGTGGACTCGGGTGATGCTAAAACGGGAGTCTTACTACAAGTTCAACCTGTATTTTCTGGGTCCCGCTTTAGAGCTCCTCCATGGCTCCTGCCCGCGCGTCCCGCGCCAGATGAGGGACAGAGTGATGCTGAAGAACATTGGCGATACTTTTCAACTGACTCAGGGTTTTGTCATCAGAGTTTTTGGGTTTAATGGTAAACCCTTCCTTTTGCCCTACTATACCACAGAGTACCTGTTCGCCCTGGAAATCTCGCGACAATGTGACTACACTGACCAACAGTATGGCCAGGGCAGAAGGTGGGGACATATCTTCGGTTTTCCAATCAAGTGGGGCGAAATTGAAGTCGACGCCACTGGGCAAAACGAGCATCTTGCGGCTACGCTTCTGAGCTTCGGCTTAGTTGAACTCCCTCAGCGTTGGAGATATGATCCCCTGGACGTAATGAAGCAGTTCACTGGGATGAAGAACTTCCATGCTTGTCCTCGCATAGAGATCATGGTAGAACGCAACAATGCGACAGGGCAGGACCTCGAGTGGCATATAGAGAAAATGCGGTCCTTCCCTCCATGGCACGACTTCTACCAGGTCGAAGCGGAGTATAACCCGGAGAAAAATGCAGCCCATCGCCACGAGGCCGAATGCTTCAAGAAAATGACACCCAAGTTGACCAAGATGGGTTGGAGTCCCGAGAAAATTGCAGAATGGTGGATTATGAGGATTCACACGAAGAAGGAAACGTCAGAAAAGGTGCTTGCTGGCGACCACCAGTTCTCCGCGCTTTACAATGACAATCATGCCACGTGGCGGCCCATCATTTTCAAGGATCTCGTGCCTCTAGGCACCCAGGGCCTACATAAGGCACAGGCCCCACCTAAGCTGCCACTCACACTGGAAGGAGGAACTAGTAGTAAAGCAGGGAAGAGTCAGGCGATTGAGCCTAAGGGACAGCCAGCCTCTGAAAAGCGCGAAGGCTCGTCAAAGCGGCCTGCCGAAGCAATACAAGTGACCCCATCGCCCCCAAAGAAGAAGAGACTCAAGGTCAAAATAAAATCGCCGAGGGCGCCGCAAGAAAAGGCTACCGGCTCGAGCCCAAGTGCCACCATTCCAGCCGTTACCTCAAAAGAGGAGGCCACGCCGAAGAAAGAAAAGAAGGCCGAGCCGAAGAAGAAGACAGAGGCGGTGCAACAGAAGAAGGCTACTCCCGTGGTTCCCCACAAGGAGGTAGTCGACGTAGAGGAGGGCACCTCACTGGAGGAAGATGAGTGGATGACCCAGCTGTTCGACACGCCGGCTCGATCAGAGCACGCAGGTACGCACTTTCTTCATGGCTCTTGAACGAGCATCTTGGGGAGTCCCGCTTTAGAGCTCCTCCATGGCTCTTGCCCGTGCGCCCACCATGACAAATTACATTGCGAACTTCAGCCTTGGTTCATCGAGTTTGGGTAAGAAACCCTTCCTTTGCCCTACTATACCACATACGTCGCCCTAAAATCTCACACAAGTGACCACCCCCAGCGGGAACCGGTCCAACAATAATACCCGCAAAACGAGCATCTTGCGCTACGCCAGCCACTTAGTTAACCCCTAGCGTTGAAAGACCCCTTGAACCAACCACCTCACAGACACCGCAAACCCTCCCCAGCACCCCACACAAACCCAAACCCCACCCACCCACCACACCCACCCCCACAACAACACCACCACCAAACCAAAAAAAAAAAAAAACAACAAGAGCGCCCACCCCTTCATCGAGCCCTAACTGAGAATCCACCCTTGGGCCATGATAGTGCCCATTCCCCCGTTCAGACTGTCATATCCCCAATAGCAGCCGAGCTCCCCATTTCCACCTCCCCTCACCACTTTACAGAGGAGTTCAGGTCTCAGCAGGACTTACCACTGATAGCACCGTTGTTTGGTGGGATGGAGCTCGTCCAACCAGAATTAGAGATGGTAGACCGCCCTGCAACAGAGAGCTTGGCCCAGGCTGAGCAGAGTTCTTACAGATGGTTCAGGGATCTCAAGAAAAGGAAAGCAGAAGAGCTCGCCGGAGTAGAGAAGCGCGCTAGGTTCGACATGGACAAGATGGTGCTGCACACCGAGAAGAAGATCCCCAAAGTCCGGAAACCTCTGAAGGATATGACACCTGATGATTATGAATACCAGAGGAAAGATAAGGACCTGAGCAAAACCAGTGTGGAGTATGAAGTAGGGGAAATCCAACTCGGGGCAAGTACATTGTATGTACTTCATCACCAGCTGAAAGAGCGCTACTACAAGGTCGAGAATGAGAACGCGCAGCTGCAGGAAACCATTGCCAAGATGCAGGCCCAGCTGGATACCTCCCAAAAGGAATCAGAGCGGCTGAAACAGCAGGTGGCCTCCCTAGAGAAAGAAGTAGCTGAACATAAGGAGGTCTCAGACCGCCATGTCAAGGAAAGTCAGGAGGCACATGCGCTGGTAGGCCAGCTGAAGGCCCAGGTCCAGAAGGTACAACAACAGCTAGAAGACCGAGCGGCGCAGGTTGAGGTCTTCTCTAGAGACCGAGTCAAGGAGATTCGCGCCGGGTTATTGAAGAACTTTAAGACTAGGACCTCAAGGACCCTGACTGTCCTCATGTTTGTATGGGAGGCGAAGAAGGCATCCACTCAGGGTAGGCCCGTGATAGAAGAGGCTGAGCGTGCTGCAGAGCGTTGGCTTAGCCTGGCCATCAAGGTTGAGCCCTATGAACACAAGGACCTCCAGGTGCCCCCGATGACTCAGCTCGCCCTAGATTGGGCCACGACCAGATCAACTCTGCACGCCTTCTTCGAAAAATTGGAAAGAGTCAGAAGGGCCAGAAAATTGCTTGATGCCCTGGAGAAAGAAAGAAGTGCCTGCTTGGCCCATTTCCAGACCCTCACGCTGCTGGGATTTCCCAGCTTTACTGATGATGAAGGGAATTGCCTTCCCAGAGAGGAATTGAAGCCAATCTGGGACAATTTTAAAAATGATACCTCTGAAATTGATGGATGGGCAAAACCGATTCTAGAGGCGCAAGTGACACAGTTGATATCAAGGTTCTGCCAGATTAGCGCCTGCCTGGGTGACCTAAGCCAAAAAATTGATCAGACGGATATGCTCCAGATCACAACTCTCAACCGCATGTTAAAGGAGCTACGCGACCTAGAACCCTTCCAAGAGGAGGCCTGGGCTCAGGTCCAGACCACCTATGATCGCATCCGCGACCGCCTTGCTTCCCCGGAGCAGGAGGAGGGAGACGACGAGAATCAATCTGAAGGAGAAACAGTGGAAGGAGAAGAAACAGAAGAAGAATCCACAGATGATAGCGGTGTAGCAGAACAAGAAGTGGAACAAGAAGCAGTGCAGCAGGAAGGAGGGGCCGGGGGTGACTCCGCGCCCAAAGGATGAAGGCATGGGTCCTTGCATCGAGGCGAGCTCGATACCCTGCGAGCCGCCAGGAATGTTGTCACATTTTGACACGGGGTAAAATTTTGAAAAACTGCTGCAATTTTCTGTTTCTAGGTTTCTTCTTCCTTCTTCTCTTGCCAATTTCAAGAGGTCGCAGCCTAGGCAGCCTCGAGGTCATCCATTCTCCAGGCGATGTCCCAGTTTCGGCGGAGGATTTCATGAATTTTTCTAAGGCATGGGCAGCTCACGGGTCGCTCCATTTTGAGCGATTCCCGGGAGTCGCCCCTCTCCGTCGGCGACCCACCGGCTTACCAGCACTTGGGCTCATTGTAGCCCACAAAAATTTGAAAATTTATCTAAGTCTTGTTCTTCCCGGAGTTCGCTCTCCAGTGGAGCGATTCCCGGGATTCTCCTTAGTTGCCTGCGACTAGCAGGCTAAAACTGAAAAATTATCTAAGTCTTGCTTGTTTCCCAGAGTTCGCTCCCCAGTGGAGCGATTCCCGGAATCCGCTCGCCAATGCAGCGATTCCCGGGAGTCGCTCAGGCTGCCTGTGATTAGCGATCAGAGTTCAAAAGGAATCTTCTAAGTCTGAAGTCGCCCGCAGTTCGCTCCCAGGGGCAGCAGTTCCCAGGGATCGCTCCGTTTTTGGGCGACTAGCGAGAAGGAGTAAAGGCGGCCCGAGATTCGCTTAGCAAACATGTTCGAAGATTTTTTCTAAGGAATTGGTCCGCCATTCACTCCGCCTTGAGCGATTCCCGAGAATTGCAGCTACTTCTCGGCGACCTTTGGATTCGCCCTGCCCACTCGCGAATCGCCAGCTAGAAGGGGAGATCATGTCATCAAAGCAGGGCTGCCCATCCCGGAGTTCGCTCCACTCTGTGGTGACTCCCGGGATTCATGGCGTTATCAGGCGATTCTCGGAGTTTCTACTCCGTTGAGGCGACTAGACCCCCCCCCGTTCGTCCGAAGCCGCCCAAACTTCGCTCCTCCACCCTGCAACATCACACGTGTCCTGCAGCAAATGCCAGATGAAAGTAGAAGCGGGAAATTTCTCGAAATCTGTGCCTCCCGGTAAAACTGCAGGTGGACTTAAAGAAGCAGGGTAGGTGGGCGTTTGAGGTGTTAATGCCGCACGAGTTTCCGACCCCAGGAAGACCCCAAAGGGCAAGTTGTACCAGCTGCATTGATGGAACACGCTCTCCCGACTGCAAGTTCAGCCCGAAGCCGTTCCAAACACGGGTGAGCCGCATTTCAGGTACACTGACAGTTGACAGGGGTCAAATCCCATCTGCTCCGGCAGTTTTGGGATCTGAGCTTTAATGTAATTGGGAGGGAAAACTCTGCTATATAAGGCAGTTTGATATTCATTGTAAAGGGGGGGGAACGTATTGCTAGAGAGCTACTGTGCTCAAACTCTTTGCATCAATGTTAAAACATCCTTGGCTCTAATTCTTGTGTCCTTTTATGCTGCCTTCTGCAAGTATTTCTGCTTATATTCATTTATTTTTCTGATTGCTGTAATTCTGCGTTCTGGATTAGGGCATTGGACATTGAGTGAATTTGGAATTCTTGTTGAAGGATACATAGGGAGGAATTGCAGTGTTAGTTTCTGTTACATGTTTTGCTTTGATTGCTGTTGGTTTAAGTATTAGTTGGTGATTGTGCTGCTCGTTCTTTTCCCACTGCTATTGATTACCATTTACATTTCTTTCTGCACTATTTTTAATCTCTTTCCTGCACTTTTGTCTTAAAATCCCCAAGTAGTTTAGAAAAGGAGCCGGCCTTCTCCGGAGATTGGCACGGAGGGCATCTCTTCCCTCCGGCCTTTCAATCTGTGGTCCGGGTCTAGGGCGCATACTTAGACAAAATCCTTTCCTGGTGGCGGATCCGTGACCAACAATTCTATTTTACGTGCTGCACTGGGCTACATGTGCTAATTCACATTATTGTGAGTTAGAGTGTCAAATTTGTTCTTGATTTTGAAGGATATTATGTAGCAAAGGTTGTTTGGAGGCAATGTTGGAGTTGTCACAAATGACAAGGAGACCTTTGCATAAGAGTTTGTGATCTGTGTGGGTCAAGTCATTGCATTGTACGTGTGTTTATACAAAGATTACATCTCAATAAATGCAGGCCGAGTTTGAGGAATTGATAGAGGCTGTTTTAGTAGGGAGTTTTCATACATAAGTGCACTGTTGATGAGTTTGCATATACATTTTGGAACTTACCAAAGGTTTTCCATTTGATAGAGGCAAGAACAATTTGTCATTCACCACCTCAATTGCTTTGGGGGCAAAGCAAGCCAAGGAGGGGGGGGACTGTAATGAAATTGGTATTTTTATTTCTGTTTGATATTGTTGGTGGTTCCCCAGCTGGCCATTTAAATAGTGGGTCCATTAAAAAAATTTAAAATTTGTTTGTGGAGACATGGAACCCACTTGATTTGTATCATCACTTAGAAAAGTAATAATCCCACATGCATATAATAAAATTACCTGCAGTGATAAATAGATACAAATAGGAAGTAGCTGTTACTGAAAGATGTGTCTTTTGGAGAGTTGTCACTGCAGTTAGTTGATGAGAGACAAGGTTGCCTGGCCAAGAGCAATGCCTATAGTGCCCTTGGAGATCACCTGGGTTGGCAATCGCGTCCTTCAAGAAAGTGCTCTTTTCTTGTTAATGTGTTTAAGAGAATTTGAAATTGCTCTCCTGACACAGAACTTATGTCCCTTTGTTCACATATGCATGGTACAGTGAAACACATCTCAAGATGATGGGTTTGGCTCCAAAATTTGGGACAGTAGCAGAATGGCACATAAAATAAACTTAAGCCATAAATTGGATTATTTAAGCATGAATATGCAACATAAAATGATGTAAAAGCAAAAAAATTAAATTATACTTCCTCAAACAGCCAAAAATTAAATTAAAGTATTACTATGATTTGGCCTATACTCACCTTGCAGTAAATCATTAGTCATGTTGCAGCTGAGGTAGTGTAAACATGGAATACAGTGCAGGAGTCCTTAGATTGCATCTTTCCAGCTTTGCCAAAGCATCTAGGGGCCAATTCTTTGAGTTCACATGTTTCGGCAAAAGTAATAATAGCATTTGTACCTCCTGGAGAGTCCTAGGATTGCAAGTTTTCAACTGTGCCAAACATCATCTAGGATTCAAAATATGCAGTTGGCATGTATGTCAGCTGAAGTATAATAGCAGTGGTAACCTCCAACAAAATCCCTGGATTGTATGAATTTGCTGAGCATTATCTATGATTCAAATTCCAGATTTCTTATCCTGTCCCTTCAGCTGCCTATTGAAGTTCAAATGCATGTGATTACCTAGTTGGTTATTGAGGTTCTTTGCAATAAGCTAGTCCAAATTTGATTGGCAGTGAGTGGATGATTGGGATGGTTGTGGGGCATCCTCGATATCCCATACCCTCTCCCTCCCCCCTTCTCTTCCTCTTGGGATTCGATGGTGTCTTGAAGATGCCCAAATGTCCTTGGGATGCTGCAGGGACGTCTTTGGTGTCCCCATCGCGTCTCAGGGATGTCAGCTTGGAACGACCCATTTCGAGGACACTACCAAGGACCTCGGGAGGTTTTGGGGACAACCCTATTCCTGTCCCCCAAATTGGGGACGTTTTGTCCCCATCCTTGACACACAGGGTACTGCAAAATGGACCCCCAGAGGTGGAGAACGCATCCATGTGTAACATTGAGAATTTCATTTTAATCTCTTTGCTTGGTGTAGAATTTGTGACATTTGTAATTTCAAGCATTAGTTTCTGATTGTCCAGATTTTTAAAATTTTTTGGGAGCTTTTTGGTAGCAACTTGCAGCAGGATCATAAATTGGTGTTGGAGCACTTTTTAGACATGTGGGGAAGCCCTACTAATGGCAGATTTTGTAGGAGGATTTAGTCTATTAGTCCTTATTGATCAATATCCAGGCTTATAGGGAACTCATAAAGAAGAATCTCTTGAAGACGTTGAAGGCCTCTCATTCCCAAAATATGCCGAGCTTCTTTCATGAGGCCATTGTTCGAGTTTGAGGAACCAAATGAGGAAGTCATAAGCAAGGATGAAAATAAGATTGTCCATGGAAATGTTGGTGAAGATCCCTATCAAGATAAGAAACCAACACAAGTGGTATGGGATGAGAGCCCTTATTAAGATGAGGAACAACCACAAGTAAAAGGGGTGATGATCTTTGTGAAGAAGAAGAATAAGCGATGTTGGTGGATAAAGATGCACATGAAGGTAATGAAGGGGCATAGGTAGAAGCCATCATGAAGATCAAGGAGTGTGCATTGGAGCCTATATTCAATGTGCCTGATAATCGTTTAGTACTCCTGCAAGAAGGCATTACACATACGGGAGAGAGACATAATGCTATTGGCCATAATGCTCTTTATGATAATGTTGCATAGTTTACTTCATTAAATGTGGGGGTTTTCTGTCTTTATGGTGAACGATAGGTAGCCCCTGCTGCAAATTTAACTGATCTTTGACCTTGGATGTCCAAATAATTGCGGATAAGCATTTGAGCCTTGGCCTTACGAGCTCAAATAGCATTCATATGTGTTTCCTCCAAGTTGTTAGGAGGTGAAGTCTCTAGAAAGGGTTTTTTACATATCCCAACGGTTCCCTTTCCACGTAAGTAATCTACAGATCTGCAAGCATTGTAGTATAGCAATAATAATACGCAGAAATTCTGCAACAACAGCAGTAATGGCAGAAAATACAGCAATAACAGTTAACAGTAATTACAACAGTTTGTATTAATAATGATAGGTGTGATACAACATTACAGTTTCATCAATACAATCTACAGCCATCATATCCATGGCTGTACACAGGACTGGACTGCACTTTTCCATCAATCTGCATGAATGCCCTGCAATATCTCCTCTAGGTATCCACCATTCAACCCTAGGCTGAACATCCCTCATGGCTGCACATCATGCTAGACTGCATTCTGCCCATAGACTTTAATCCTCACACGTACCATTCTGGAGCAACTCTAATGAATGGGGGGGGTTTATTTATACACCCACCAAGTAGTCACTTTCTCCAACTACCTTGTAACTACCCTCAAATTACATTTTATTTGCATTTGCTTTGCATTTACATGTCATTTGCACTACAGGACGAAATAGCTTATTTAGCCGACTTACATGATTTAATATGACTTTACATGACTTTATTCTTTACGTACAATATTAATTGCACTTACAACATTAAAATATATGCACGGGCGTTTCGTCAAACACTTTGCGTGCATTTACAATAAAACCCATAATATCAAAACTGGTTCTGCAGTTAAGGATATCTCAATATGCCTGTCTACATCTATCCCCTCCTCTAAACCGGTCGTTGTCCTCAACGACACGAGCTAAACACTAGGAATAGAAGTACTGAGCAATGGAATAGGATCTCTTGTCACGCTCCTTCCTCTTGTTCCTGTTCCTGTTCCATACATCTTTGGCAATAAACTTTACTTGGGGCTGCTCACAACATCTGATTCTCTGATTGTGCACTTCTGCTGCTACAAGTATGTATAGCATCAACATGATCAACATTCTTTGAATAAGCACTACACTTTTTGCAATAAGCCATATCATCAGCATGAGCAATGCCATCAACATCATGAACATAATCGGTAATGCCCTCCGCCATCTGTGTCGGGGGTCAAGGGGGAGGGAGTCCCCTTGCAGGGTCAAGGGACAGCGTCCCTTGCGGGGTCGAGGGGCGGAGCCCTCGCGGGGTTCGGGGCGGAGCCCCGAAACCTCAACAACAAAACCCTTGAAAGCCTCAATGTCCAAACTAAATTTTTCTTCTCATCAACCATTTGGAAGCTTTCCTTCAACTCATTCAAACTACTTTCTTTTAGCTCTACTTCACTGCTTTCTTGATCCAACTGACTGCTTATCATCCTCTGACAGACCTCTCCCTTATCGGATTGTGCTTTTGACGGCAACTCCTCTGACTGCACTGCCTCCGACGTCAACATTTCTAACGACAATCCCTGACAGCTTAGTTTCTGACGGATTAGACCAGACGGATAGAGAAGTCTGACGGGTACAATGTCTAGACGTCTAGGACAACGAGTTAGACGTCTCAGACCGATAGACGTCTCGGACAAATTGCACACAGGTAGATGTCTCAGACGGGGAAGGGTAGACGTCGCAATTAGATGGGCTAGATGTTTGGACAGGTTGCTAGACGTCTGGGACGAGTGGCGAAACGGACGACCAAACAGACGGCCAGACATTTGGATTGACGGATTGCCAGACGTCTGGGCCAGATGGCTAAACGTCTGAGCTGACTGGATGCCAGACGTTTGGGCTGGACGACCAGACATCTGGGCTAACTGGCTGCCAGACGTCTGGGCTGGCTGGCCAAACGTCTGGGCTGACTGGCTGCCTGACGTCTGATCTGACTGCCTGACGTCTAGTCTGATTGCCTGACGTCTAGTTTGACTGCCTGACGTTTAACTCCTTCAGACGAGTAGATTTCAGACAACTCCACTTCAGACGGGTATTTTTCAGATGGCTCCTCCTCCGATAGATGCACTGCAGACTTCACCTCGGCCGTCTCCACCTCAGACGAATCCTGTTCAGACGTCTGCACCTCAGATGTCTTCTTCTCAGACGACTCTTGCTCAGATGTCTGTACCTTAGACATCTCCACATCAGACGACTCTTGCTCAGACGTTTGCACCTCAGACGTCTCCTTCGTCGTCATCTGACTGCATTCTCTAGTTGTCTGAGTCTCCTTCATCGGTGAGGTTTTTGCATCTCTTTCCCAAGTCAAGGCATAATCCAAAGCCTCTTGGTATGATCTTGGAGGAAATATCTTCATCTTCCTTTCATACACAAGGAGAAGTCCATCTATGAACCACGTAACCTTTGATTCCTCTAAGTGGCCTTTCTCCACATAGTCAAACAACCTACTCAACCTTCGATTGTAAGAACGAATAGGCTCCTTCTCTCCTTGAATGTTATAATTTTCGTCAGTATCGTATGATCGGAATTCTTTCAAAAATGCATCACGTAACTCTCCCCATGTCTGGAACTTGACTTGCGGTAAGTACATGTACCAATCAATTGCAGATTCTCGAAACGTTGCAGGAAACCACCTCCTCCAATCTTCTTCATTGTTCTGCCCAATCGCTTTCCACTCCATATGGCAAATTCTCCAATGCCTAATCGGGTCTTCCTTCCCTTCTCCTATGAAAAGTGGCAAATTCTCCAATGCTTGGGTGTCTATGTTATCCATTGGTGGGGTTTTTGCTATGCTGCTCCTCGTCGGGTATTCTTCGTCTTGACTCTCACCAAACAATCTTCTTTCAACTTCCTTACTTTGCGACTTCCTTCGCTGGGATATCGATTGTGGCCTTGGTCTTCCTTCCTGAGCCTTCGCGTGTTGTTGCTCTGGTGCCTGACTCCCGTCCTTTGCACTCCTCTGCAACCTTCCTGCCGCTTGTTCAGGTGTTACCATCCACTCAACATATCTCTGCATCAATCAACATTTTCCTTGACTTTTGGTGATCCTTGTACCCGTTCTTTCGTTCCTATCAGCAATGTGTCGTTCCACTGCAGATGTCTTAGCCGGCAGACGTCAGGCCTGCAGACGTCAAGTCTCAAGACGTCAGGCCTGCAGACGTCTGGTCTCAAGACGTCTGGCCTGCAGACGTCAGGCCTCAGACGTCAGGTCTGCAAACTTCTGCAACTTCCCTCCTGCAAAATCTCACTCAAATTTTTTCTCCGCTTGGCGTGCATGTCTTTTAATCTGCAACCACAAAAAAATTTTGGTACGTCTTCTCCTCCGTCTTTGCACTGGGTTGATCTTCGTTTTCCCGTCTTCCCAATGGGTTTCACTTATTCAAACCCTTATGTCACCAATTTAGACCCAATTTCGTAAAGCAACGGTGCCAAAATGTAGAAAGGGTTTTTTACATATCCCAACAGTTCCCTTTCCACGTAAGTAATCTACAGATCTGCAAGCATTGTAGTATAGCAATAATAATACGCAAAAATTCTGCAACAACATTAAATAACAGCAGTAATGGCAGAAAATACAGCAATAACAGTTAACAGTAATTACAGCAGTTTGTATTAATAATGGTAGGTGTGATACAACATTACAATTTCATCAATACAATCTACAACCATCATTTTGTAGTCTTCCTTTAGGAGAGGAAACAAACAGTTTTTTGGACTCTTCCTTTGGAAGAGGAAACAAACAGTTTTTGTTTTTTCTATAAAAGGGGAATGACCCCTTGCATGTAAATGATGATTGAATGTAATTCTGCCGAAATCAATAAAAGATCAAGCTGCCATTGCCCCGTGGTTTTTCCTGTACATTGCAGGTTTTCCACGTAAAATCTGTGTTACTGTTTTTTCTTGTATTATTGTGTTTTTTTGCTTGCACATAATTTTGCTATATTTTCTAACATCTGGTATCAGAGCATAGGGTTTTGTGCGAGTGGGCGTTGCAACAATGACTGGAAGTGTAACCAAGTTTGAGATTGAAAAATTTGATGGCAGGAACTTTGCCCTATGGAAGATGAAGGTGGAGGATTTGTTGGTTCAAAATGACCAAGCCCTAGCCTTGAAAGGGGTCGCGAGTAAACCAAGCAACATGAAAGATGAGGAGTGGGCAACGCTAGATAGGAAGGCGGTTTCTACAATCCGTCTATGCCTAGCGGACTCCGTCTTGTTCAATGTTGTTGAAGAAAAAACCGCGGAAGCCCTTTGGAAGAAGCTTGAAAAGTTGTATGAGACGAAATTTGCAACAAATAAGGTTTTTCTGAAAAAACAACTTTATAGCCTAAGGATGAAGGAGGGCTCATCTGTGGCACATCACTTGAATGAGTTTAATACCCTTATCAGTAAACTGGTTTCAATTAATGTGAAGATGGAGGATGAGGACAGAGCTATCACCCTACTTTGTTCCCTCCCGGAGACTTGGGATCATTTGGTGATGACCATCAACAATTCATCATCAAGAGCTCTAACTTTTGATGATGTGGTAGCCGCTTGTTGGCAGAAGAGTTGAGGCGGAAAACGTCTTTGGAACCCTCAACCAATGAAGCCCTAGCTGTGAGAGGTCGATCTTTCGAGAAGAGTCAACAAAGTAGATCACAGTCCAGATCTAAGTTTAAAGGACGCAAGCTGAAAGGGAAGTGCTGGCATTGCGGGAAGCTAGGGCACTCAAAGAAGGACTGTTGGCAGTTAAAAAGGAAAAAAAATGGTGAAAACACCAATTTCAGCCTTTAGCTGAGGCCAGTACAGTAAATTCTGGAGAGCCGACAACATGTGAGGCTTTCTGTATCAGCAACAACAGATCTGTTTTAGATACCTGGGTTTTGGACTCGGGTGCATCTTTCCACATGTCTCCTCACAAAGACTGGTTTGACAAATATTTGCCATATAGTGGTGGGAAGGTCAACTTGGGTGATGATCACCCTTTAGATATTGTGGGAAGAGGGGACATAAGGATCAGGCTGGACGATGGTAGAGAAAGGATGTTATGTGATGTGCGACATGTGCCAGATTTGCGGAAGAATTTGCTCTCAATCAAGATGATGGATAAGCTAGGGTATTCTGTCACTTTCGGTAACAACTATTGCAAAATTACCAGAGGTGCTATTGTTGTAGCAAAGGGAGAATCTTATGGGACCCTATATCGTTTATGCGGTGATACGGTGAAAAACCATGAAGTAGCAACAACTTCAGTTCTGGATGTAGTAATGTTATGGCATCAACGCCTAGGCCATATGAGTGAAAAAGGTCTGAAAATTCTGCATGATAGAGGTATGCTTTTTGGGATTAAGTCTTGCAATTTAGACTTGTGTGAGCACTGTATTTTTGGTAAACAAAAGAGGGTTCGGTTTACTGCAAGCCCTGGTAAGAGTTATAATTTTCTGCAACTTATACATTCGGATATATTTGGACCGGTCCCCACTCAGTCCTTAAATGGTGCCATCTATTTTCTGACATTTATAGATGATTATTCTAGGAGAGTGTGGGTTTATTTTCTGAAGAACAAGTCGGAAGCTTTGCAAAAATTTAAAGAGTTCAAAAATCGAGTAGAGAAAAGTTTGGGCAAAGCCTGTTTTATGTCTTAGGTCAGATAATGGGGGTGAACACCAGACCGGATATTGCCCAAGCAGTGGGAGTAGTTAGCCGGAACATGGCAAATCCTGGTAAGGAGCATTGGAATGCGGTGAAGTGGATATTTAGATATTTAAGAGGCACTTCAAATGCTGCTATTTACTACGGATCAAATAGTTTGCAAGTTAAAGGTTTTGTGGATTTTGATTATGATGGAGATAGAGATGGGAGAAAGTCCACTATAGGATATACTTTCACTCTTGCTGGTGGAGTTATGAGTTGGAATTCTAAGTTGCAATTTGTGGTGGCTTTATCAACCACTGAAGCAGAATATATTGCAGCGACTCATGCTAGCAAAGAGGCAATTTGGCTAGAGCTACTGTTGGGTGACTTCAAGGTAATGCAGGGGAAAATTACGTTGCATTGTGATAGCCAAAGTGCTATTCAGCTAGTGAAGAACCCAACATTCCATGATCGCACAAAACACATTGATGTCAAGTACCACTTTATAAGAAATGTGGTGGAAGAAGGTAGGATCCTGTTGCAGAAAATCGACACTGAAGTGAATCCTGCAGATATGCTTACTAAGCCGGTCAAGACAGAGAAGTTTGAGTGGTGCAAAACTTCTCTGGGCTTGCTGAAAATGTGATAAGGGCAGCATTGGGAAATTGGCACTTGGATGGAAAAACATAGGCAAAGAATTCCTGTATATCGACTTCAAGTGGGAGAATGTTAGGAGGTGAAGTCAATAGCCAGATCTCCAATGTTCTTCAGCAGAGAGGTGCATGGTGGTGCAGCTTATAAAGAGGAAACAAACAGTATTCTGTAGTCTTCTTTTAGGAGAGGAAACGCACAGTTTTTTGGACTCTTCCTTTGGAAGAGGAAACGCACAGTTTTTGGACTTTTCCTTTGGAAGAGGAAACGAACAGTTTTTGTTTTTTCTATAAAAGGGGAATGACCCCTTGCATGTAAATGATGATTGAATGTAATTCTGCCGAAATCAATAAAAGATCAAGCTGCCATTGCCCCGTGGTTTTTCCTGCACATTGCAGGTTTTCCACGTAAAATCTGTGTTACTGTTTTTTCCTGTGTTATTGTGTTTTTCTGCTTGCACATAATTTTGCTATATTTTCAAACACAAGTGTCCTTCCTTCATAGGTGAGAGCCAATGCTCTAGGAAAATAATTCCTTCATAGCTAAGGGTCAATTTTCTAGTCAAACAAATTAGTCTTCACAACTCATATGGAGAGTCATTGTTCTAGTTCATACATCATTCAGGACCTACGGTTTTATCTTTCTTGTTGCTCTTGCTTGTTTTTGTTATACTAATTTCCAATATATGCTTTGAATAAATTGTTGCAGTTTAGGAAGTGCCATGTATGCAACATTGTTTTGTGTTACTTGTCGAGAAAACTTTTGATATACATCGGTTGACATGTTTCATTGCAGGGGATATAACATTGGCATTCGGCTTATAGATGAATTTTTAGCCAAAGCAAATGTTACAAGATGTGTTGATTTTAAAGAGACAGCAGAAGTTATTGCAAAGGTAAGTCGTACAATACCATTTGATGCCCTCTTTTCCTATCTAGTTTTGTTATTGTTTTTTGTGTTAAGCATCTAATATAACAAAAAAACAATGAGACAGAATAAATTGTAAATAATCTGGGCACACACACTAAATCCTTAACATAAGTCAAATATTTCTTACAATGAGGATAACATTTTTAGTATATAATCTTTACATGGCAGTGCTACTTCCGTTTCAGCTTATTATTTTGTTAATTGTGATATCCTCATTTTTGACATTGTTAAGAACAGAAAGGAACACATAGTTATAGTCTAGATATTAGTTTTTAAACTATGAACCTTGAGAGGAAAAATTCAAGGAAGAGCCTACTAGAATGATGTGCTCTATGTGCTTATAATCTTCTCTTTTTACATATGATAGAAAGGAGTTTTGCAACCACTTTTTGGATCCAATTTTCATGGATAGATAATGGAATGTCTTAATTATAATCTTATTTGTTGTAATTTGTGACTAGGATAGCAGGAAGTAACCAATTGGAGTGCAGGACTAAGGCATTTGTCTGCAGTCCCAAATTCTGGTTGGGGAACAAGAGTGATAAATACAAAACATAATTGCTCATACATCTAATTGAGGCAACCGAGAATTTTTCATAATGATTTGGGTGAATAACATTATGCATGCAACTTTCCAAATTAAAAATTAGTATATAAATCTAACATGAAAACAATTTTTCAGTTTTCCTTTTCTCAAAACTGTTAAACCTTAACATTTTTATTTCCATATCAATTTGCTTCCAGCCACATATTTGTTAGAATTCACACCTATTTCCCAAAACGAACAAAAGCAACCATCTACTCAAATTTTATTAAAAAGGTGTAAAAAGGACAAAAGAGAGATATAGATAGTGGGCACCTGTAGGCACTCACTATATTATCCATAGATAAGAATCACAATACTGTGATACAACAGATGGAGTGGTGGAGGGTATTTATATCAATACTAAAATGCCAATTACATAAACAAATTAACCTAAACCAACATAACAAGAAGTGTGTAGGTTTAATTGGGATTGAGCGACAGGATGAATACAAGGGGGGAGGGGGCGCAGCCATGGAAAAATCATAGGGAGGAAAGAATGATAGCATGCAGGCCCTATCTCTATTTTAAAGAGGTGGGAGATTCAATCAAATTGAACCTAGGCGTGATAAATCAGGAGTGGGGAAGGATGCTCCCAAAAAGGATGCTTCCAAAGGTAAAGGCGACCTCTTAAGATATAAAAGCTTGGGGAGATGTCCTTTTTAGAATAGAGAGGGCTCTTGAGTGCTCCATCATGCTCTGAACCAGGAAACCTCTTGAAATAGTGCCCTTTCGACCGCGGTTACAAGGCTTGAAAAATCCAAAAGGTGGGTTTATAACAAGGTATAGGGCTTACATAATTAAATAAAATATAAGAAATAAAATACATTTGTACAATGATTACCTGTAACCCTATACAAGATTGCATCATATAGTGTCAACCTTGGCTATAAGTGAGATTATACTTTCAACACCCCCTCATAATCTGAATTGAGGTGCCAAGAAGAGAAGACATTAGTGACAATAACATCTTCCCTCCCATAATGGATGCTCTGGTGGGCCTCCATACTTGAGGAAGTCTCAACCGAATGCCCTCATCATCTGGAAATATGTTATGTGAAGATGCCCCTGCAGAAGAATCTCCTTAAGTTGGAACATAGTCACCATTGCTAATATCAGAGTCGTGCACATATGAGGAAGACAATCCATGAATACCCCCTCTTAAAAGTTGCTTGAATCTTCTATAGTTGCATAAGACAAGACATGGAAGCACAACTTTCCCTTTTACAGCATACTTCACCTTATTTGGAAACTTTGACTTGTCCTTGGACTGCTTGATTTCCATCACCAAAAGAGGTCGTGCATGAAATTGTTTATGAGAAGAGTCATTTAAAAATTCCAAGAGGTACCTGGACAAAGAATAGAAGAAAGAAGAGATCATGAAGGGTTAGATCTTCATGCATAAGATGAATCAATAGCCCAAGCATCTAATAGGAAGAGGAAGGATTGATTAGAGTATATTATGAATCATTTTTTGTATGATTCAATAACTACTAGAAATGTCACAAGTCCAACCATCTCTTCCATAAATATGGACCAAATATTTTGATTGTGTAGCATACTATAAATTTGCCCTTTCAAAACAGGGCAATAAACTTTGAAGACAATCACACAATGAGATGTCCCTCCACTTGTAGCAAGCCCTTGAACAATTACCACCAATGCAAAGATATAAAAAAATCATGTGATTTGAAAAGAAAAGGGGCTCAAAATGCTTTTGTATGCAAAAGTTATGGCCTCTGGAAGTTTGCCCTCCAAAATAGCCCTAGAGTGATGTTCTTTAAAAATTTCTTCTGATTTTTTTGCAAGGAAAAATAATAAGAAATAAATTTCTTCTTTTACTCCTTACATTAAAAGGTAGAATGCCCTTATGCCATGCCTGTTTAGCTTGACTACCGCCATCACCACTTGGGTCCAAATGTGTGCCCTCTCCGTGAAGAAAGGCGTCACGGTCCATAACAGTAAAAAGCTCCAACCATTTAAACGGATGTGGTGCACAAGATTTGAACCGACTCAAATAAATATGCCTCCATTTCCTTCTTCCAACCAAGGCACCAAAGCTCCCAAGTGGGACGAAAACATCATAATTCTCCCTCCTTTGCAACAACACCAAGTCCTCTTTGTGAGGAAACAATGTTTGACTCTTTGTTAAGAAGTTAAGACACCATTCTGAAGTCAAAGTGGCAAAACTTCTTCTCCTATAAGTGGTTTGAATCTATGCAAATAGGTAAAAACTAAAAAATGTTCCAATAATAATGGAACATAACATGGAATAGGTTTAAATTCTACAAAAAATTATAGTAATTGGAGAAAGAAAAAAATTGGGTCTTCCCTTTGCCTCTTTTGTTAAAGGTGCTTATGAAGCTCTGAAGAAGAGTATTAAGGTGGAACAAATTTCCATCATAGGAATATGCCACTGGAAATAAAAGGCTTGTATAAGAAGAGCATCACAATGAATTGGTTGGAAAGCAAGAGGGCCAACTACCCCCCGTACACATGCCACAGCTCAATGTTAATAGGGGTGAGGAATCCCATGAGCAAGACCAAGGGTTTGCACCTTTAAGCTTGATACCTCATTGGCAAAGACTGTGCAAAGTGGCGGGGCTCATAAACCACTCAAGTCCTATAATCAGGTCAATGTGGGATTATTAACGCACACACTACACTAAGCAGAGGAGGTATAAATGTGGAATGAAATTCCATTATAGGAATATGCCATTGGAAATAAACAGCTTGTATAAGAAGAGCATCGCAATTAACCAATTAGAAAGCAAGAGGGCCAACTACCTCCCACACTTGTGCAACAACTTGATGTTAATAGGGGTGAGGAATTCCACATGAGCGGGACCAAGGGCTTGTGCCTCTAATCCTGCTACCCCATTGGCAAAGAGTTTGGTGAGTGGTGGGGCTCATAAACCACTCAAGTCCTACAACTGGGTCAATGTGGGATTATTAATGCACACACACTACACTAAGCAAAAGAGGTATTAATGTGGAACGGAATTCCATTATAGGAATATGCCATTGGAAATAAACAACTTGTATAAGAAGAGCATCGCAATTAACCAATTAGAAAGCAAGAGGGCCAACTACCCCCCACACACGTGCAACAACTCGATGTTAATAGGGGTGAGGAATTCCACATGAGTGGGACCAAGGGCTTTTACCTTTAAGCCTGCTACCCCATTGGAAAAGAGTTTGGTGAGTGGTGGGGCTCATAAACCACTCAAGTCCTACAATTGGGTCAATGTGGGATTATTAATGCACACACACTACTTTAAGCAAAAGGTATTAATGTGGAACGAAATTCATTACTTCGTCTTAGAAGTCAAAAGAAAGATTAGAGGCTCCAAATAAACTTTCTATATGACCAAGTGATTACACTCCATACCTACTTTGATACCATGTTGGAATTCACACCTATTTCCAAAAACAAATAGAAGTAATCCTTCCACTTATATCTTATACATAATAAACATAAAAAGGACAAAAGAGAGATATAGATACCGGGCATCTGTAGGCACCATAAATAAATAATCACTATATTATTTGTAGATAAGAATCACAACACTCCGATACAATGGATGGAATGGTGGGGGGTATTTATACCAATACCAAAACCCCAATTACATAAACAAGTTAACCTAAGCCAACATAACAAGAAGGCTTTAGGTTAATTACAAGTTACAAGGTGGGTTTAACCATAATTGCTAGAAAACAAATATTACGAGCAAGCAAAAAAATAACACAAAAACAAAACAGTAACACAGATTTTTATGTGGAGACCATGTAGTGTGTAGCTAAAACCACGGGGCAATGGCAGCTTCTGTTCTTTTATTGATTTTGGCAAACTTTTACATTCACTAAATTGTTACATGCAAGGGGTCATTCCCCTTTTATAGAAAAACAAAGGAAGACTCCAAAAACTGTTCGTTTCCTCTCCCAAAGGAAGACTCCAAAAAACTGTTCGTTTCCTCTCCCAAAGTACGATGGGGAAGGATCACTATAAACTGCACCACCATGCACCTCTTTGCTGAAGAACATTGGAGATCTGGATATTCACTTCACCTCCTAACATTCTCCCACTTGAAGTCAATATACAGGAATTCTTTGCCTATGTTTTCCATTGAAGTGCCAATTGCCCAATGCTGCCCTTATCACATTTTCACCAAAGCCCAGAGAAGTTTTGCACCATTCAAACTTCTCTATCTTGACCGACTTTGTAAGCATATCTGTAGGATTCTCTTCAGTATTAATTTTCTCCAATAGGATCCTACCTTCATCCACCACATTTCTTATAAAATGGTACTTAACATCAATGTGTTTCGTGCGATCATGGAATGTTGGTTTCTTCACTAACTGAATAGCACTTTGGCTGTCACAATGCAACGTAATCGTCTCCTGCGTTATCTTGAAGTCTCCCAACAATCGTTCTAGCAAAATTGCCTCTTTGCTGGCTTCAGTGGCTGCAATATATTCTGCTTCAGTGGTTGATAAAGCCACTATTGACTCCAACTTAGAAGTCCAACTCACAACTCCACCAACAAAAGTGAAAGTATATCTTGTAGTGGACTTTCTCCCATCTCTGTCTCCACCATAATTAGAATCCACAAAACCTTTAACTTGCAAAGTTGCCGATCTGTAGTAAATACCAGCATCTGAAGTGTCTCTTAAATATCTAAATATCCACTTCACTCCATTCCAATGCTCCTTACCAGGATTTGCCATGTACCGGCTGACAACTCCCATTGCTTGGGCAATATCCGGTGTGGTGCTTATCATGGCATACATGAGGTTTCCTACTACTGATGAATACGGTACACGAGACACGCTTGTCTTCTTTGCTTTTGTTCTACGACACTTGTCGGAAGACATTTTGAAGTGTGAAAGAAGTGGGGTACTAATTGGTTGTGCATTTTGCATATTGAAGCGTTGTAGAATCTTTTCTATATATGATTGTTGACATAACCAGATCTTCCTTCCTGTTCTGTCCCTATGTACCTTCATCCCTAAAATTTGGTTTGCTGCTCCTAAATCCTTCATTTCAAATGTCCTAGCCAACCGAGCCTTTAGATCAATGATTTTCTTCATGCTAGGGCCTGCAACTAGCATATCATCTACATACAACAGCAAAATAATAAAACTGCCATCATCAAACCTCTTATAGTATGCACAATGCTCAGCTTCACTCTTGCTGAAACCTTGGCTCTTCATGAAGGTGTCCATACAAATATTTCTCGAGTCTGCAAACCAAATGCTCTTTGCCTCTTTCTTCATAGCCCTCAGGCTGATCCATATAAATCTCCTCCTCTAGATCACCATGCAAGAAAACAATTTTTACATCAAGTTGCTCTAGTTCTAAATCTCGTGCTGCTACAAGTGCAAGTAAAACTCTAACAGTGGTCAGCTTCACAACTGGAGAGAAACTTTCATTAAAGTCCATACCTAACTTTTGCACATAACCTTTTGCCACCAAGTGAGCTTTATAGCGATCCAACAACCCATCACTGTTCTTCTTTACTTCGTACATCCACTTGTTTCCAACAACCTTTCTTCCAGGTGGGAGATCTTTATTCTTGTGAAGTGCTTCCATTTCCTCCTCCATGGCTTTCCTCCAGTTTTGTGCATTTTCAGGTTCTCTAGCTTCTTGAAATGAACTAGGCTCACCATCATCAGTTAACAAAGTAAAAGAGGACTGAAAAATAGGAGAATACCATAGCTTGCAGTAAATTATAACTCTTACCAGAGCTTGCAGTAAATTAGAACACTTACCAGAGCTTGCAATAAATCGAACCCTCTTTTGTTTACCAAAAATACAGTGCTCACACAAGTCTAGATTACAAGACTTAATCCCAAAAAGCATACCTCGGTCATGCAGAATTTTCAGACCTTTTTCACTCATATGTCCTAGGCATTGATGCCATAGCATTACTGCATCTTGAGCATTTCTTGAAGTTGTTGCTGCTACATGGTTTGTCACCATATCACCGCACAAACGATATTGGGTCCCATAAGATTCTCCTTTTGCTACTACAAGGGCTCCTCTGGTAAATTTGCAGTAATTGTTATCGAAAGTGATAGAATACCCTAGTTTATCCATCATCTTGATTGAGAGCAAAATTTTCCGCAAATCAGGCGCATGTTGTACATCACATAACATCCTTTCTCTACCATTGTCCAGCCTAATCATGATGTCCTCTCTTCTTACAACTTCTAAAGGATGATCATCACCCAAGTAGACCATCCCACCACTATGTGGCTGATATTTGACAAACCAGGCTCTGTGAGGAGACATGTGGAAAGATGCATCTGAGTCTAAAACCCAGGTATATAGAACAGATCTGCTGTTGCTGATACAGAAAACCTCACATGTTGCCGTCTCTCTTGAATATACCGTAATGGCCTCAACTGAAGGTTGAAACTGCTTTTCACCATTCTTTTCCTTTTTCAGATGCCAATAGTCCTTCGAGTGGCCTGGCTTCCCACAATGCCAACACTTCCCTTCCAATTTGCGTCCTCTAGACTTAGATTTGGACTGTGAGCTACCTTGTTGAATTTTCTCGAAAGATCGACCTCTCGCAACTAGGGCTTCATTAGTTGAGGGTCCCAAAGACGTTTTTTGCCTCAATTCTTCTGCCAACAAAGTGATTGCCACATCATCAAAAGTTAGAGCTCTTGATGATGAATTGCTGATGGTCATCACCAAATGATCCCAAGTGTCCGGGAGGGAACAAAGTAGGGTGATAGCTCTGTCCTCATCCTCCATCTTCACATTAAATGAGACCAGTTTACTGATTAGGGTATTAAACTCATTCAGATGATCTGCCACAGATGAACCCTCTTTCATCCTCGGGCTATAAAGCTGTTTTTTCAGAAAAACCTTATTTGTTGCTGATTTTGTCTCGTACAACTTTTCAAGCTTCTTCCAGTGGGCTTCCACGGTCTTTTTTCAATAACATTGAACAAGACAAAGTCTGCTAGGCGAAGACAAATTGTAGAAACCGCCTTCCTGTCCAGCATTGCCCACTCCTCATCTTTCATGTTGCTAGGTTTATTTGGGACCCCTTTCAAGGCTAGGGCTTGGTCGTTTTGAACCAGCAAATCCTCCACCTTCATCTTCCATAGGGCGAAGTTCCTGCCATCAAACTTTTCAATATCAAACTGGTTACACCTCCTGTCATTGTTGTAGCTCCCACTCGCACAAAACCCTAGGCCCTGATACCAGATGTTAGAAATCAAATATTACTAGCAAGCAAAACAATAATGCAGAAACAAAACAGTAACACAGATTTTTACGTGGAAACCCTGTAGTGTGTAGGTAAAACCACGGGGCAATGGTAGCTTCTGTTCTTTTATTGATTTCGGCAAACTTTTACATTCACTAAACTATTACATGCAAGGGGTCATTCCCCTTTTATAAAAAAACAAAGGAAAACTCCAAAAACTGTTCGTTTCCTCTCCCAAAGGAAGTCTCCAAAAAACTGTTTGTTTCCTCTCCCAAAGTACGATGGGGAAGGATCACTATAAACTGCACCACCATGCACCTCTCTGCTGAAGAACATTGGAGATCTGGATATTCACTTCACCTCCTAACAATAATAAGGTTAATTGCGGCCCATAGGGCTTACATAATTAAATAATATATAATAAACTAAATACATTCGTATAATGATTGCTTGTAGACCTATACAAGATTGGATCATACACTGTCGGCCTTGGCCATAAGTCAAATTAGGCTTTCAACAATATTGTATTTTTAAAGTCAGTAATTGGTGAAAACAATGTGGTAAGTTTGTCTATCATCTTAGTATTTTGTTGCTTGTTTTGCCATGATGGCATGCCAGCTTTTGAGCCTTTTTATTTGGAGTTAACATTTATGTTTCTCTCCTTTAATATAATGCAAGTAGCAATTGCATGCCTTGGTACCATGTATATTCCAATAGGATTTATGGAAAAAAGGAGAGAAAAAGGAGGTCACTTTTATGGCAACAAACAGAGAAGAAAGAATAGACATATAGATTTATGGAAAATAGCAAGGTTAATATATAACACAATTAAAAAACTTTATCATGCAAACCTCTTAATAGAATTTTTTTTTCATAAAAATGGAGAAAGAAAAGGATACAAAAATATGGATAGACAGAATTAGAGTTACATATAACTGTTCAACTTGTAAACCGCATTAGAATTTTTTGGAAATTTCAAGGGGATTGAAGGACAAATGGGCTTTCACACAACTCTCTCAATGTACATGTCTGCCTTCCGCAAATTATCTCCTGGCTAGATTAACAATTTTATATCTTTGCTATATGGTTATGGTAGATTGACCACTGACAACCGTCGCTAACATTAACCTGTAAACTTGACTATCACATAAGAATAGCTATTGTCATCCTAAAATTAAGCTATATTTGACACACAATAATATTAATTATGTCATCAAAGTGCACAATTTGATCACCCCAATGTTGACCTCTTACATGCTCTTCAAAGTAATATCTTACTTCAAGTCTGTCTTCAAATTCACTCTGTTTTCATTGCTTCTACTTGTGAGAAGCTTGCATGGGAAGATTGTGGTGTCAATATTACCAGAAAAGGAATGTTGCTTAGCTGCCAGAGGATAATTCCTATAATAGGAATGTTGTAACCGTAAATGCACATGTGGTAACTGTAAAAGTACATTTGGTAATGATAAGAGTAGAAGGGAATGTAGTGAAAATGATGGGTCGTAAAAGTTATGAGTAAAATTCAAGGTCCAAGTAGAAATGTCTTAGTGATCATGTCTTCATTATATTAAATGTGTCATGTAATAGTGGGATCATGTGCAAGGTAAATATGCCTGGTGGAAGTAAAGCATAAAAAGTCATGGTCAAGTCAAGTCGCATGGGATTCAAACGTAAGTGTTAGTAAGTCACATGGAGGATGTTGGAAATCGACTGTCACGTATCCATAGGTCAGTTATAAGTAATTGGATTGTAACATGTAGTTATCTATAATTTAAATATAAGTAGTTGAATAGTCCCATGTAATGATCTACAAATCAAATGTAAGTAGTTTGAAGGTCACATGGGTATACTTACAAGTCAGATTGGGAGAAACACATGGGACAGATGGAACCATGTACCAATCAAGGGTAGATGGTAGATATACGCATAGAAACCTCGCAAATATATAAATAGATGAAGCTCTCTCACACTTGAGGCATGGTAGTATGGTATGATCGTAGAATTGCATCAATGTATTAAGAAATTATTTCAGTATTATTAGTTCAACAAGTGTTTGCTTACAAGAGGTTGTTGTAGAGAGTTGTGAGGAAGCAAGGAGTTCTTGTATTTGTATTGCAGGTTACACGGATGGAGCAGGGTAGTAGTGGTCAGGTAAATCCTCAAGTTTGTAGTGATTTCCAACAGATGCAAAAGCCACTTAGTGGTTAGTAATGTAATATTTCTTCATCGCTTTAATCAAACTCATATAGTTTCTCTTCCACTGTGTTATTGTGCATTTGGGATACTTGTGCATATTTGTAGTCACCACAGGCAGACCACCTGGGAAGGTTGTGCGTCTAAATGATCAGCCTTTGCCCAAGGGTGATCGTCTAAATGCACAACTTTAGACAAGGGGTGATCGTTTAGATGCACAACCTTCACAGGTGGTCTGCCTATGGTGACAACAAACATACACAAGAATCCCAAATACACAATAACACAATGGAAGAGAAATTGTAGGAGTTTGATTAAAGCAATGAAGAAATACTACATTGCTAGCCAGTGAGTGGCTTTTGCATCAGTTAGGACTCACCAGCATCTCGTCAAAGGGGTTCAAATGTGGGTGGGCAAGCGAACGATTCATGACAAGCAACTAAATGTGATAAATGAAAAGATCTAAAATTAATAAATGCATTCAATCTGAAGGATTGGGTGTTATTTTCAGTAATTTGGAGGAGCTTCAGAGAGCTTTGAGCAACATAAAACAGAGAATATATGCTGTAGCACTTCCTTGAGGAAGTAGCCACAGAATCTATAACTCTGACATCATTTGTCAGATTATTTCTGTTTTTCATTGGCCTCTTGAAGTTTTCTTGCTCAAAGATTTTATGTTCCACGTCTTTTGTTTTCTAGTTAGGAAAATTTTCTTTGAATCTTATTATTCAGCTCTATGTAGTATCATGATTCATGAATTGCTTATTTTTTTATCCATTTACCTGTAGTTTCCCTTTGTAATTCAGCAATTAAGCATTGAAACATGTCTGTTATAATTGCACCAGCTATAAGTGGCTCAAGGAAATATAGACATGATGCAGTCTTTTAATTTCTTGAATCAAAGGAGGAATTTTGTTTCCATAAGTGCATAATTCAGATGTCTATATAATTTTCAAATGTAGATACGTTGGAGTTTTGATAGAGTCTGTTCTATGATTGCATCATAAACCCTGAGTAACTACAGAAAAGAAATTGAGAGAATAAATAGATTTATTAATACTTAAATTGAATATTATAGAGGTCAAGCTGAGGGGGGTTGCTATAATGACTCTCAATGTCAATGACATGCTATGTATGATTTATAATCTCTATAAGGTTATGCTAATTTAAAATTTTAAACAGAGTCTAGCTGATGCAGTCAGATGAAGGGGGTTTAGTTAAATACAGCCTCCTTCAGCAGCAGCTTTGACAATTGTCTCACACGACAAGGTATTCATCACTGGAATGTTATGAATGGTACTTTAAACTTCCCTTGATCGGTAATAAGACATCACTTGAATGGCACACTTGCCCATCAAATGACACCTCTCGAATAGGGCCTTATTCGAACGACATTCTCTCGAACAAAACTCACGTCCTTCTATTGAACGGCAGTCTGTTTGAACAATACTTGCTTTTCATTTGAATGGCTTTTCCATTCGAACGTCAATTGTTGTGCCAATTGAACGTTACTCACACATCCACCTGAACGTTGTTCTTCACTTGAACGACACTTACTTTTGAACAGTGTCCTTTCCTCCTCGAACGACACTCCACTTAAACGGCTCTCCACACAAATGACACCTCGCTCTTCCCTCGAACGGCAGTGGCCACTTGAACGGTCAGTTGCTAATCAGACAACTGACTTGAACGGTCAATCCTGACTTGGACGGTAAGGTGAATTTGAACGTCAACTCTACCAATCGCTCTATGACCTCTTGGACAGAAATTTCTAGATCAATGAGAATTGGTCTTGAACGTTGCTACCGCACACTTGAACAGTGACTTCACGTGGACTACTACCATACCTTGTCTTCTCATGCAATCCTGTAATCCTGCACTCACCAAAAGTTGTATTCTACAAAATAAAAGTTCAGTAACACAATGCATTCACCATTCGACATATGCACAGAAAATAGATTGTAAGTGGAATATGATTTTGTATTGCAATTATAACTATTGACTACACACTGTGATGCAGGAGCATCCGGCGGCATTAGAACAACCTCGCAAAAGTTTCGTAAAGCAGAGGGGAAGTTTTGCGAAGCAGAAGGGGAAGTTTGTAAAGCTTGGACAAAAGTTGGGTTGGGGTCGCGAAATTGCGACCTCAAAGGCTTTGACTTGGGCAGGGGCCGGTTTGGTCGCGATATCGCGACAATTGTTGCAGCTGGAGCGGAGGGAGGTTTTCCGTCGCGATATCGCGACGTCTGTGCAAAGACAAAGACAAAGGCGCGGAGGCAGTTGGTCGCGATATCGCGACGTTAGTGCAAAGACAAAGGCGCGGAGGCAGTTGGTCGCGATATCGCGACGTTAGTGCAAAGACAAAGGCGCGGAGGCAGTTGGTCGCGATATCGCGATGTCGCGACGTTAGTGCAAAGACAAAGGCGTGGAGGCAGTTGGTCGCGATATCGCGACGTCGCGATATCGCGACTTATTGAAAAGGCAAGGCGCGGAGGCAGTTTGGGTCGCGATATCGCGACGGTTCAGTAGTCAGAAGCAAAACAGTAAGTTGGGTCGCGACATCGCGACATGTCGTGATATCGCTGCCGAAAAGAAAGCAGACCAAGGTGAATCGCGACATGTCGTGATATCGCTGCCGAAAAGAAAGCAGACCAAGGTGAACACGCGGACGGCCATGCAAGGCCAAATTTTGACACGTGGCTGCCACGTGTATCATGACAATTGTGAAGGGCACGTGTACCCAAATATATTTCGACAAGGAAAAGGCATGGCCAGATTTACAAGCGGTCGGCCACGTTTAAAGAGGACAAGATGGGGATCGCGAAAGTTGAGAAGGGAGGTATCGGCCACGCATTCTGGCAACACAGCCATTGCAGGCGATGGCTTAATAGAAGAGACAACCGTACAGAGGACAGTCTGACCGGAGCGGCGGATGCAGGCCAAGGGAGGCCATTAACGTAAGCTCCTTGATAGATCGGGCAGATGGCCATTTATGATGGGAATTTTGAAAAACCCGGAGAGGGGGAAATTCGAATTGAATTTTTTTAGGCGGGGCATTAATTGCCGAGAGGATCGGGGCCTCGATAAAAACCCGAAAAATTGTAATGGAAGGGATGGTGAGTTCGGGATTGTGGAAGAAGAAGTATGCCTGGAAATTGTAACAGAAGACTGTATTAAGCAATTTTACTGCAAATTAATGAGAAGTTTGTTGTTTGAATCTCGGCTCCCCATCACAGTGCAATGTATTCCCTTCATTCCTGGCTCATACAATTATTCCTGCACTTGAATGTCTCCACACTGGTTTTCTCTGTCTCTCCCAGCAAGCCATCCCCTCCCTTCTCTTTTCCTTTCTTCCTATATTTCTCTGAGCTTGCCTGCCTCTCTTCTACTTACTGTTGATTCCTCTCCTTCCTCTCTTAACTGTTTTGCACGCTCCTTACCCTTCATCTTCTGATTTTTTATACACACAGATGGTGGTTACCAAAATGGCCACCTGGAACATTTGCCCATAACCGTTATATTATCAAACCTTAATACAATGAAAGTTAATTTGCTTGGATGCTTCCACATCACTAGCCTATCCTGTTCCAGCCCTGCCAGAGAGCCGTTGAGATAAGATTAGAAGAAAATTGGAATCTGAATGAAGGGGAGTTGTGCTACTTTTCTTTTAGTGATGAGTTACTCATAGCAATAATATAACAACTGGGCAGACTGACTAGTATTGCTAATATGAATATGGCAGTTTGTATGGCTAATTATTGCTGTGTTTGCCATGTTTTCACCACCCTTCTCAACTCCTGCTTATATAGTCCTTGCATCCCAGTTGCCTGAAATTTTTTATCAATGGTTCTTTATATCCTCACCCAGTAAAAGGGTTATTGATGATGAAAACTTTAGAGGGACCAGTCTATCTCATTTTCTTTGGCTGCTACCTCAGTGATAAGCATGTACCTGCAGCATTCAGGATGTTTACCCTGGGAGTGCACCCGTACAGGTAAAGAGCCAATGCTTTAGTTGAACAAAAAGTGAGACAGCATCAGTGTCTTCGATTAAGTAAAATCTATATGCATTCATTTAGTATTGCTATGCTGAGAAGATCATGGAAAAATCTCATTGACAAGTGAGAAACTCTGACCTCAGAAAGCTCACACATGACAGAAGAGTAAAGTAAAGTAGTTTTTTATGTCCACAAGGCTATAGGCCATATGGGATGATCCTCATGGAGGATATTGTTTACCCAATATATGGTTATCCAACCATACTCCGGTTACCAAAGCATGGTGTACAACCCTACCCCCTGCAGGATTCGAACCTTGGACCTATTATTAAGGTTCCAAAGAAGATAAAAGGTTGGCTGAGGCATATTTTTCTATAACCTGCGTCTTTTGTGGGCATACGCTCTTCCTAACAGTTGGCAGTGGCACTATAAAATCTTTATTGTTACTCACACATGTCCCAGACACCTGGAAATGACATGCAGTATTCTCTGTTCTGGTATACTGTTGAAATTGGCCCTGGAAAAAAAGTGATGTACTTCCAGACTCTGCTTGCTTTGCATAGTTCCTGAATCATCTTTTTTCTGTACAAATGCTTCAAAAAAATGCATGTTCAAAATTATCCTGTAAATGCTCTAGAAGGCCACTTGGAAATACTTGGACTGTTTGACAAAAGAGTGGTTCAAAATGCCCTTGAAACAAGACAGTGAAACCCTGAAAACAGCTCTGCAAAGGCCTTGATTCATTTCTGATAAAACACTTTAAATAACCCTTGAAACATACTTGAAATTGGCTCTATGTAACCTACAATTTTTTCTGGGTAATTTCTTAATTTTCATACTCATCTGTTGTTTGAAGAAAATACCAGTTTCCAAATCTTATGTTAATCACAATGTCCTTCTGTATTATGTTTTGATAAAATATTCCAAATATATTCTCACTGGGATATTGTGATTGAGTACGTGTAAGTACTGTTGAGGTACTTTGTGAATCGTCTTGCTTTTTTACTTATTGATTTATATCATTAATGTATGACATGGGTTACTAAATTACTGTCATGGAAATTATTTGTCTTCTGCTGCATAGATTTGTCATTAGTAAATGCACTTATGAGTCGATAAAATGTTTTGCAGTTTAATTTTTTCAAATCATGCGCACTCGCTTCTGTATAATTTTCTTTCTTTATCAGTAGCTGGTGAAATTACCTATTAGCTACTGTCATGTAATACAGCAAACATTGAGAAACTGGTTTTATAATGTAGATTTTCAGTATATATCATATTATATATATGATGAAAAGTACAGTCATACTCTCCTTTCGAGTAATTAAATTTCTGTTCAATAACCTTAACAGGTAGGTTTCAAAATGTTCCTTGGCGTGACAGCGAGTGTGACTAATTGGGATGTGGACAGCACTGAATGTAGTCTTATCCTTGAGGATAATCCTCTTGTTGACTTTGTGGAGTTACCTGAGACATGTCATGGTCTTTACTACTGTAATGTTCTATGTGGAGTTATTCGAGGAGCACTTGAAATGGTAAAGAGCTCAGTCCAGAATTAATTATTGCAGAACTAAGTAGTTGCAAGATAGCTGATATAAAACTTTTTATTATTTGATTTCATGTTATTATAAAGCTTTACAGGCAACATGATGCATTTTTTCTCATTTTATCCTTCTCAACAACCTTACTGAATCCCAGAAAGACAAGTAGTGCAAGAAAACTACTTGCTGTTTTATACCACAGAAATAGAAATTTAGAAAATCAAACGTTTCAGAATTTGTCAGATCTGTCCTCAGGAAAATTTAATTATTCCCCTATTTGCAAAGTATAGAATATTTCGTATTATCTTATGTACATAAATAGTTTGCCTCTTGAGTTAAAATTTGATCTGCCCTTTCTTCTTTGAACTTTCGTTTTTCTTTTTTATGTTTTAAATAAATCTTAATTCATCTATTGAATTTTTCTCTGAGGTATAAATACTATGCTATCCTAGGCCAGGTAATGGCAGCAGAATATTGTGAATGCAAACCGATGTACAACTTTACGATCACATAAACAAGAACCTCGTCATTGCAAGTGATATGTTTTGACTTCTTATTAATGATCTGCCTGGAAACTCTTCTTGTAATCTTCTGATGCTCCAACCAGAGTGAGAGAACATATCAGCTTTTCTTTCCTGGTTTCTATATACAAGGTGATGTTCTTCATGGATCTTCCTAAAATTTATTCTGATAGATTTGTCTGCTTCCTTTCTTTATTTCTCAAATATCTTTGGTTAAATTGGAAAAGTTGGACAGTTAAAATAGAATTAGATGGTATGAAGGTGCACCCCTACGTTAACCTGGCCAGCTTCAGTTGAATAAGAGAGCAAAATACTAACTATTATGGTGTGGGGGTTATTCCAGATGTGTACCAATCTGTGGCCCTCATCAATCCAAGTGAGTACCCTGCTGGGACACTCGTTTATCTGAAAATTACATGGTTTGACCAGCACACTTAGGTAATTAACAGGTACTAATTGTGCCCCCTGGGTAACTATGTCAGTGGGGTGTTTCCCAGGTCTGTTGTAAACCTATCAGTGGGATATTAGTTCTCCTTCAAGCTTGCCATAAATTCATTGATGAAACATTATCTTGTCCCCTCAGTTCGTAGTAAATCCAGCAGTGGGATATTAGACTCTTCTCCAGTTCTCTGGTAAATTTGTACAATTTGAATGAAGTCCTAAATGAGTGACTCCAACTTGGAACAAGAGAACAATTGAATATTGGGGGAAACTTGATTACGGTTTGGTTTGGTAGTTGAACGAGCTCTGTGGTATTCCTGTGATCACAGAGAAGGCTCTTTTAATCCCTATATATGTGCTTGGAGGAAGACTTCATAATCTGTTTTTATGTATCTAGAGGTGGAGTTCTACTCCAAAGCTAGTACATTGCTTATACTTGTAAGCTCTATCTAAGAGATTTTGCTAAAGATATAACTTTCACTTGTATTTTAATGTTGGAGACAGGTAGTGGAGGGTAGATAAATCTTTAAATATTTTCTTATTGAAATGCTGAAGATCATTTGAATTCTATGTATAGGAAGATATCATCAAAGGAAAATGAATGCACACTTTCTGAGACAGTCAAAATATGATGGTTGTGTTATAAAGTGGCTGGGCCATTTGGTTAATCTGGAAGACACTAGGGTCAGAATTCACAATATTTTCCAAAAACAAACAGAAGCAATCCATCCACTCATATCTTATACAGAAAACATAAAAGGATGAAAAAAAGGAAAAAAGAGAGTTTTGGGGGCGCATGTAGGCACTGTAAATAATCACTATACAATCTGTAGATTACATTCACAACACTCCGATAATCAAATGAGGAGTGGAAGGCGGATATTTATACAGATATCAAAACCCCAATTATATAAATAAGTGTAACCTAGAGATTTGGGGGCGCATGTAGGCACTGTAAATAATCACTATACAATCTGTAGATTACGTTCACAACACTCCGATAATCAAATGAGGAGTGGAAGGCGGATATTTATACAAATATCAAAACCCCAATTATATAAATAAGTGTAACCTAGGCCAACATAATAAGATGGCTTAAGGTTAATTACAAGTTATAAAGAGGGTTTAACCATAAAAAGGTTAACCGCGACCCATAGGGCTTACATAATGAAATATTGCAATAAATTAGCACATTGTACAATGAATGCCCTTAGGCCTATCAATATGACATCATACGATATCGGCCTTGGCCATGAATCAAATTATAATTTTAACACCTCTCCATAATTTGAACTGAGGAGCCAAGGAGAGAAGACATTAGTGACAATAATATCTCTCTCCCCATAATGGATGCTCTAGTGGGCCTCAACAGTGGAGGCAAATCCTTCAGAATTTCCCTCATCATCTGGAAGATGTCCACCAATCTTCAGGAACACAATTTCAGCAAGCAATTCTGCGTTGGATGTCCCTCTCTCTTATAGTATCCGCAAGTGGTTGTCGACTTCTTTGAAGACAGCTTGGCCCTTGAGCCTCTGGGTCTTAGCCTCCTTAAATTTGAATTCCTTTGCGTGAGCCTGTATTTGTGGAGTCCCACCATAATTCCACATTGCCACCTGAAAATGAACTAGGAGAGAAAAAAGCTGATCAAGAGTAAGAGTCTTTTGAGATTCCAAGAACATAGGAATCATTTGAACCATTAGGTTTAACATCTGAAAAAGGGTGAGAGATTAGCAAGGATAATCTTCACGCATTCTGCATCATTCTTTCTCTTTGCCTCCAAAAGATGCAATATTTGCCCTCAATGCCTTGAATCTTCGCAATATAGTCCTTAACGTTATCAAACTCAACCAATTTTAGAGAGGAAAGCTCCAATTCCAAGCGACTTCAGTAGTATTTACTTTTTGAAAAAGCTCATGCAATTTTAACCATACCTTGATAGGGTCACTTCTTTTTTGATGTGAAAAAGTAACTTTGGTTCAATCAGCAAGGAAAACAGGCCAATTACAGAACAACTACTTCATCTTCTTAAAAGATGGTCCACAAGTTCTTATTGCGTAACAGGCCAATCATTTGGGTTGACTAAATATTGTAGTTTTGTCCATTAAGGCAATTAACTAGCACTTTGTGTAATATTTGGTGGAAGCTGGTTCTTTTCGGAGATCAGCCCAATTGTGCTCCTCACAGGACTATTTGTTGGCATATTATTAGACTTGTGATCCTTTTTGCTATCTGGAAGGATCGGTGTTGCCTAGTTTTTAATAATGAGGATACTCCGCTTTCTGTTACTATTAGTAGGATTAGTGCTAGGGTGCGGGAGCAGTTTGTTGCCTTTAAGGCTGATATTCTTAAGGTTTGTACTAGGATTGATAAGTCCCTTAGAGCTGAATGCCTTCTTATTCTACGTATGCTGATGTAATCAGGCTGTTCTGCTACTGTTCTGCTAAAAAAAAAAAAAAAAAAAAAAAAAAAAACTAGCACTTTGTGATCTATCTTACACAATTCAACCCCTAACACCGCAACAGGTTCGTGAACTAATGCCACTAGTGTGTAGAGCTCGAAAAATCGTGAGGTTTCGAAAAGAAGGGGCTCAAAACGCTTTTGTATGCAAAAGTTATGGCCTTTGGAACACTTGCCCTAATGGACCCCAAAAAATAAAAAATGAAATCTTCAAACCTTAGAGATGCAAGAGCAAATCCTGACTTGCCACTTGGCAAGCTCTGATTTGCTGGTTTGCTCCAATCCTGTTTTGCCACTTTAGCTTTTATGATTCACCAGATTGCTGTCACTTGCCAATCTTTGTGTGGTTTAAGGCATATAAATAGGTAACAGGGTATGCCACATGGGACGTGAGATTGCCATGTCGGCTTAAATTTCCAAATATTTTGAAAGTGGCAAAAGTTTCTTTCGTGAGGTTCGAACCTGAGCCTCCATTCACCTAAGGCTCTTGGTGCAGCCAAGGTGCTTCTTTGAAGCACAGACAACAAAAGATGAAGGTGGCAAGCCTTGAACCCATGACATGCCACCTCCAAACAGCTTATGGACTGTTGCATAGCCAACTGCCCACATGCAACAGCTATGATGACTCCAGCCACAATTCCGTAGAAGTTGTGCGGTGAGTTGTTCCTTGCAAGCAAAACGTGTCACCATCGGGATTCAAACACAGAACGACCGCCCACCTCTGCTCCAGTGCTTGCCATGCTGACCATTGTGCCATGCACTCAATTGGTGACCAAAAAATTTCAGGAAGTTCTTGAGCCCATATTTGCCTTGAAGAGTGCCTGAAAATGCGTCGCAGGGGGATTTGAACCCCAGACTCCCCAACGCCCTAACTTTGCATAACCAACATTCTACCTCTCCGATGTTGTCGAAAACGATAGCACTCTCCTTGAAGAAGCTGCCTTGTCCAGCTGAAGAGGAAGATAATGGCTGCGAAGCACGTGAGCCTTAAGTGCACGCTGAATTCGGGCACCAAAATTTGAATTCAAACTGGATTTGGTGCCATTTTCCTGCTTCAAAACTGTTGTAGCCTTGTGATGGAAAAAACAGGTGACAATCTAGAAGTGAATCCAAACTTTCTGAAGGAAAATTAAAAGGGCTTCTATAACAAAGAAGCAGGAAGAAAATCTAGAAAATCAACTTGCAGAATTATTGAAAATTTGGATAGATAGAAGATTTCGTTTTGGCTTCTTATGCACTCAATGCTTATGATGCTTCGAGGAGTAATTTGTCCTAGAATTTGGAAGAAGGATCAAAGGCTCCGAAAAAGCTTTCTGCATGAGCAAGCAACGGTGCTCCTTACTCCCCTGATACCATGTTGGAATTCAAAATATTTTTCAGAAATGAACATAAGCAATCCATCCACTCAAATCTTATACAAAAAGCATAAAAGGATGAATGAAAGGAAAAGAGACAGAAATTCAGGGGTACCCGTAGGCACCATAAATAATCATTGCATTATCTATACATAAGATTTACAACACTTAGATAATCAAATGAGGAGTGGAAGGAGGGTATTTATACCAATACCAAAAACCTCAATTACATAATAAAGTTTAACCTAAGCCGACATAACAAGAGGGCTTAAGGTTAATTACAAGTTATAAAGAAGGTTTAACCATAACAAGGTTAACCGCGGCCCATAGGTCTTACATAATAAAATATTACAATAAATGAATACGTTGTACAATGAATGCCCTTTGGCCTATCAATATTATGTCATACAATGTCAGCCTTGGCCATGAATCAGACTATATTTTCAACAACTAGCAAGAATTAACAGGGCCCTTCATGTGTGCTGAAATCTGTTATAGGAATAGAGTCTGGTTTAAGTTGGTTGTGCTGATATTCCATATCATTTAGTTTAATGTTGAAGTTTGTTTAAGTTGGTTGTGATGATATTCCATATCATTTAGTTTAATGTTGAAGTTTGTACAAGTGGGAGCACTATTTCATGTGCAAAATCTAACATCCTGTGAAGAGCTGGCTTATGAAACCTGTGTTTAATGTGATCCTGTTAATACTCAGAAGCTTACATATAGTCTAAAGAAATTATGATTGTTACTTGTAAAATTTATTGGTGTGAAGGGACTTTTGTTTATATTACTGGGATCAAGGTTTTCTTAATGTTGCTTATAATCTCTTGAATATATTTTCATGGATGACACCTGACTTGATTGTCTAATGGGAATACTGAGGGGCATAATATTGGCATTGCCCTTAGAGTCACATCAACAGGCCTTATATCCCTTTTTGGAGAAGATGTTGGTAGCAAAATTTTCTGATTCCTTGGAAATTACATAGTGGAAGCAAATGTTCTAATTCTTTTATCATTTTCCATCATGAGTTTCAACCAAGCACGTCGCTGTTTTCATGTGAGACGTGCTATTTATTCTTCTCTTCTTGATTTGGAACCAAAAAAATCCTAGAAATCCATTCATTAGACGAACAAAACATGATTACCATGGTACATGATTATGTTGCAGGTATCCATGAAGACCGAAGTCAGATGGGTTCGGGATATGCTCCGTGGAGATGATGCATATGAATTAAGGTTGAAACTTCTAGAACAAGTTCCTGAAGAATATCCATACAAGGATGAGGAATAATAAGTCAATTGTCTGTGCCATACCTGTTAGAAATTTGCATGGTTCAAGGAAACCTCAGTGTAAGTTTTGTTATCATTGCTTTGGTTTTATTTATGGATTATTTCCAGGAACCCTTCTTGCAATTGGGTTCGAGAAGTTCCAGAATTGTTAACAGTGCACATCACTCTTTACTTTTCCAGCCTTTATGATTTTGTCAGCCCTTGAAATTGGCATAACTCAAGTATGATCTGAATCTTTCTTGTTGGATTATTTAGAAACTGATTTATCAATGATAGACAACTAACAGATGCCATCCTTTATTGGTTATGTCACGTGAAATTCTTTGCTGGATGTTTTCATTGTAATCTGTTTATGAATGCATACATTCCACATGGGTTTTCAAAATTGTGGAGGCTTGTATTGATTATGTATAATTTAATTTGAAGAGAAATGAATGCATATTCTTTTAGAGTATACTGGGAAAGATTAGTTTGGAAAACAGACCACTTCATGGTAATCATGTTTTGTGTCTAGAGAGAAGTGAGATAATTTTTATTTTGAAGGTTAAAAAAACACAAACAAGAAGCGTAGATTTATAAAAACATTTTTTAACTATGACTAATGAGATGAGAGGAGTCTCTGACACTTCGAATTATAAAAAGGGAAGCATCTTTTATTTATTGTGAATTCTGAATAAAGTCCTACAAAGGACTTTCAAGGGTGAATTTGTGAATAAGGGAAATGTTTCAAAACTACCAAGGGAAGCAGTACCGAGGGAATGTTAAAAAGGGGAAGTGTTGTGTTACCAAGGGAAGAAATTCTAAACTCATGACATTGCTGTGAACAAGGGAAGCAGTACCAATGTAAGAAATTCTAAACTCATGAAGCTGATTGATGATGATTGACATCTTCATTTCTGAGGGGATTAAATTCTTCAAAACTCATGACATTGCTGGAATAAAAGGCAAGGATGAAGCTGATTGATGGTGAATTCTAATGAAAGTCAAAAGCAGTACCAATGCTCCCATGTTCGAGGGGTCTTGAAAGACTACTTTTTTCTTTCCTTTTTTGGTCATTGCATTCAATTTCATTTTAACTGTTTTATTCTTGATGTTATCAAATGTCTCTAAATAGCTACCCAATGTCAAAATTTCACCAAATTCCTATCTTTGAAGCTTTTCTCTACATACACAAATAATACCCATGCTTTAGTTTGATTATATAGCATAGTTGCAACTTTATTCAAAAGAGCTTGGTTAATATAATTAAATGCCATGGTTAACCCTCCTACAGCATTTGCATTAATGCATGGGCATGGCCTTTATTACTCATGATGGTCTTTGCAATTTTATTTTTTGTTGGGTGGGGATTCAAAATAAATCAGTTGGAATGTATGTCTACACTATTGGCAGCAGAAGTTGAAATAGCGTTTATGATAGATGTTTAGACATAAGTCCTTGACGACTTCAAAATACGTAACCTACATTGAAGGGAACAAGTGTCATAATAAAATATTTAGTGAACTTAAGATTCAAGGTAGAAACAAGGAATGAGAATAATATCAATGTAAATCCTTTTGACATATTAAACTTGATATGGATAAATTTGTATCTAAACATAATAGTGACAATAACAGGAAGGAGAAAAATGTATATGTGTACATCAATATGTTTCATAGTTGGATTATGAATCACCTACTTTCATATGGAAAATTCCGGTGGGTACAATTAGGGATCAAAATTGAAGATTTTTTTATAGGTAATATTTAATAATACCCTTCAATATGAAGGGTTGGAATGGATTTTGTGCTGCTTATGTCAAATAAAGTTAAAATTCATACATCATTTTAACAAATTAATATATAATGTTGGGTCGCACGAAGGTTCCAACCTATTTACTAGTACTAAGAACACCTTGTGTTTAACAATACCATGGCCATAGTTGTATTCAACGTTATTGAGTTAATAGAGTTATAGTTATTTTAATAACTAATCTCGTTATATATGTTACTAAGTTACATATGTTTTTTGTTGTTGGAGTCATCCCCATAAAAATAACAAATTATTGTATTTTTTATTAGGTTAATTAAACATTTAAACACTATTTGAACATGTCTGTTAATCATTTTCAACTTGCCTTCTTTTCAAAAAATTTTCTTGCTTTCTCCAATTACAAATTTTTCTCTATCAAATCCTTTGAATATATATATATATATATATATATATATATATATATATATATATATATATATATATATATATATATATATATATATATATATATATATATGTGTCTTGAAAATTTCAAAATTTCAAGACTAAAATCAACTTCATATTTAGCTAAATTAAGTTGGCATTTTTCAAAATATAATCTCCAATTATTGATGAACATCAAGAATGATGCTATTGCTGACCCAATTTTCACACCTATTTTTCTTTACAATATCAATTGTAATTTTTTTTGACCACTACTTTTCTTTATTAAATCCTTGTTATATTTTTCACTGGGACATAGAATTTGCTTAGGCTAGTCACCTATTAAAATTTTATTTTTTCAAGATGGAAATCAACTATAGAGTCTGCCCAAGCTAGTTACCTTTTGAAATTTTCAAAATTTCAAGACAAAAATCAACTTCATAATTAACTAAATTAAGTTGGATTTTTCAAAATATAATCTCCAATAATTGGTGAACATCAAGAACAATGCTATTGCTGACCCAATCTTCCCACCTATTTTTCTTTACAATATCAATATTTACTCTGACCACGACTTTTTTCTATTAAATCCTTGTTATCTTTTTCATTAGGACAGAATTTTCTTAGGCTAGTTACCTATTAAAATTTATTTTTTCCAGATGGAAATCAACTCTATAGACTTTTTTTTTCAAAATATGATCTCCATCAATTATTCAACATCATCAAGAATAATGCTACTGCTAACTCTATCTCCACACCTACTTTTCTTCACAATATCAATAGTAATTTGTAAATTATCATATATTGAAATATATCTCCATCAATTTCCAATCGTAAATTTTTATCCCCATAATAAGTGCCCTTGCCTTTGCATAGTAGTTTGTTGAAATTTCATATGATTTAACATGAGTGAAAAGAATTTTCTTTTATCATTGTAAAACACCATCCTTATTAGCTCTTTTAGGGTTTCTTTTGGAAGTGTCATCAAAATTATGTTTGATCAATTGAACTTCCATATATTTTTAATCTTAGCATTAATGGATGTAGATAATTTGCACTAATTCCATTGTCGTTGATCAACTCTTCATATATATTCTACTCTTGTAACCAAGAGGTTAGAACATCTTTTTCCATACCTAAAACATCCCACGATGATTGACGAATATTAAGAATAATGTTATTATTTTTTTCAATGAGTTACAAAGGTTTTTATGAGGGGTCCTGGTCCCCTCATACTGAGTGGGGTTTGAACCTTAGACCTCCCAAAGAGAAGCCAAAGCCCTTGCCATTGCAGTAAGCTTGTAGCTTTAAGAATAATGCTATTATTTACCTAACTTGCATACCTATTTTTCTTCACAATATCAACAATCATTTATGAATCATCAAAAATTGAAATATGTCTCCATCATTATTCAAAGGTAATTTTGATCTCTATAACAAGTGCATTAGTCTTTGGATAGTAGTTCATTGAAGTTTCATACAATTTGGACTAGTTGAAAAGAATTGTTTCTGAAGCATTCTTCCATACTTGAAACATTCCATGATGAGCACGATGCATGCAAACAGTTGGTAAGAGAGGCAACAATATGAATCCTAATTTGAATTTGATTATGTACTTGCTTTAAAAACTTTATTATTCCTTATAAGCAAGAGATCTTGACAAACAATAGCATAATCAATCCTCCATAAAGTAACTTATGCTTTAGCTTTAAAACAACTAATCCAACATTTTCTCTCTTATGATCTCTATAGGGCAACCCAATAGCTTCTCATTTTTTTTGTAGTAGAATCAAAAGAATGAACAAGTAGATGATATGATATTTTCATCTTCTCACACAATGTGCATCAAAAAATTCCATAATACCATTTTCTTTGTAAACTATTACTTGTAAGAGTTTTTTTTTTCTTCTTACCACTAAAGAAAGGGATATCAAATGCTAAAGTTCAATCCATAGGCTTGAAAATTTGGCTTTCAAAATCAAACTCTTTGCTTTTTATCACATGTTCCAAATCCAGCGGGTCAAATGCTAAGGTTCACTAATGGGATTAGAAGTGTCAAACCTTGACTTGCAATGTGAATTTTTTTATTTTGCATCACTTGCCTCAAGTTTGTTGGGGTCAATTATACATTATGTTATCATTTGCATGATTAAAATACTGAATTATCTCTAGTTATATGTCAAATTTATTTGTAAGTATAACATGGATTGTTTTGAATTTATAAAAATATATAAGTAGAGAATGGGGATCAATTCAAACAAATTATCAAATAATACAATTTTGATATATCAAATTTATTTAAGTATGATGTGGATTGTTTTTACGACTTTATAAAAATATATAAGTAGAGAATATAATATATATATATATATATATATATATATATATATATATATATATATATATATATGGGATTGACATTTTTAATGGGTTATTGGGATTGAATCAAGCTCCACCTATATTACATCATGACTACATGATGGTATTATAACAAATTGCCAATTAATCATGTTCGCTTGTAAGATTTAAGCCTAGATCTCCTCCTAGAATTTAAACAGGTTCCATCCATATTATAACACATGACCAAATGGTGGTATTACAACAATTTGACAATTATGCACGTATCACTTGGCAAGATTCGAACCTTGCCAAGTCTTCTCCTTGAAAGTCGAGGAATTTAATTAACTTTTTTTTCTTAATTGTTTATATGTGATTAAAACATTCCATACCCAAATTACTTCATAATCACATTGTGGTATTACAACTTTACAGTTATACAAGTAATGCTTGGCTAGATTTGAACTTGGGTCTCCTCCTTGAAAGTTAAGGAATATAACCGGTTGAGCTAATCCCATTACATAAGAGAATTACAACTTTAATCGATAATCAAACTATAAATTATTAAATTTTTTTTTATATTAATTATCTATAAATAAATTTAGTGAAAATTATAGAACAAGGAAATATGCATTGATTTTGCCCATCTAAAAAGAATCTTATATGTTGAAATCCATTTTTATCTTTGCATTTGACTACACCTAAATCTAATAGGGGATGGGTTTTGAAAATTCATTTGAATGATATAAATGTACACAACTAAAATGAATTGGAATAATGCTTATGAAATTTTTTAACATCATGTTTTTCATTACATTTAACATTAGGCTATACTTGCCCAATTGACTAATACTTTCTTGGCTAATTGCTTGTAAAAATTGTAGAAGCAGTTGAAGCCATCAATAGAAATTTCCTATGGAAAGGTACAAAAAAAATAAATAGATACCATCTAGTGAAGTGGGAGAAGGTATGCCTCCCAAAAGCCTATGGAGGCTTGGGTCTAAGAAACATGAAAACTTTCAATAGAGCATTAGCAACAAAACTAGTTTGGAGACTGATAAAAGAAGATAGCAACCCGTGGACCAACATAATGAGGACCAAATATATCCAGGATAATGAGCCAACAACAATACTCAGAAGCAACCAAATAATGGGAGGTTCAGCCATCTGGAACCATATTTATGAAGGAATAAGCATCATAGACAAAGGGTCTCGATGGAAGATTGGTAAAGGAACAAATGTGGATTTCTAGGAAGATATGTGGTGAGACTTAGGACCTTTAGATCAAGATCCAAACCTAGTAGAGTTAAAAAAGACCCTCAAATAGGAATGGGGCAACTGTTTCAGATCGTACATAGTCAAAAGGGGAGATGGCACAAACACTTGGAGAAAAAACATTAGGAACATGGTTCTAAGGCAACATATGGAGGCCCTCCATGTAGAACTAGGAGACCGTCTTAACCCAGACTTAGAGGAACCTGACCAGTTAGAGTGGACCAGATAAACAACAAGAAACTATATAGTTAAAAGTGGATACAATGAAAGCCTAGATCTACCTCAACAAAAAGCACCTTGGAGGAACTTATGGGGAAACAAATGTATTCCAAAGATGAAAGTATTTACATGGTTGGTTCTCCAAAATAAAATATTAACTTAGGACAACCTGATCAAAAGAGGTTTTCTAGGCCCTAGTAGATGTCACCTCAACAAAAGAAATGAAGAGACAACAAATCACTTGTTCATGAAATGTCCATTTGCTCAAGCTGTGTGGAACCAATGGATGAAGACTACAGAGGTATCCTGGATCATGTTCAAGCAAGTCCTTGATTGGTGGAGTCAATGGATCCCTCCTTGCAAGAAGAAGAAAATGATATGGAGCCTAACAATCCCAACCTTCCTTTAGTGTATCTGGAAGGAGAGAAAGAGCAAGATCTTCAAAGGAAAAGCAAGGAGCTTTGAGGATATTTTCAACCAACTTCAGGTTAGTTTGTCTAAACTAGTTATGCCCGAATAGATAAACATAAACAAATAGTGGAGATAAGTTTTGAGCCAAAACCAACAATAGATTCTCTTCTTGCAACAATACTTCCAGATCAGTTTGGAACATCAAAGGAACAAAACTACCCCATATGAGTCCACAATAGCAACCAACGAGTCCTAAAATTCAAGCTTCCATATATAAGGACTCCCAATGGATTTCAGATTGGAAGGATATTGGTGATGTTTTTCCAAACTCTCCCATAGAAGGTCTACTTGGTTTTTTGTTTAGATCAACCTCGGTAAGGCAATCATCCGATCACCTTGGCAACATCATGCATAGACTAGGGACACTCATTTGGATCTCCTCAAGGCATCCTATTTGAGCTCCACACACAAAAATCATAGCTTAATTTTCAAGCATAGACACACAAGCCAGGAGCAAGCTCAATAGAGCTCTAGCTTTTTCGGTCTTTAATGGTTTTTGCTGCCTTGAGGCCCCTTTGGTTTCTAGCTTGTTCTTCGTGTAAAAGGGTGGGGGATCGTTTTAAACCCCCATTTTTTAATAATACTTTTTTTCTTAGCTAATTGATTTTCTCTTTTAAATATATGCTTTATAATCAAAAAATATATTTTAAAGTTTTTATTTTCTAATTTTTATATTTAATATATATTTTTCAATAAATCATGTGGCTCCTATTGAGGGCCACTTTCGTCAAAATAACAAAACATTATATTTGCTATCAAGTTAATTGAACCATATCTATGTTACCTTTTTTTTTATCAAAGATATTCATCTTCTTTAAACTACCATGTTTTCACAATCATCTCTTTGACATCATTTACATTAAGAGATATAAATCTCACTCGATTAATTACCTTCTAAAATTTCCATTTCTCTAAGAGGAAGATCAACACCATGTTTGATTAATTATCTACTACATTGTTTACTTCTCTATAGATTTGTTGATATTCCCAAGATACTACCTCTAAAAATAGTCGATATACCTAATATTTTATTTGTGATCTCCACATCCATTTTTTCTTGATAGTATTAATAATAAGCTCTGAATTCTGCTCATTTGAAATATAACTCCATATTTTTTCAATGGTAATTTGGAGACCTATGAGAAGTGTTGTAGCCTCTATATAATTATTAGTTGAAGTTACATATGATTATGAATAAGTGAAGAAATTTTCCTTCATTATTTTGGAGAACACCACCTCTGCTTGTTTTTCTCGAATTTCCTTTTGGAGGCATCATCAAAGTTAATTGAAAAATCCAACTTCAAAACATTTTTATTTTACCATAGATCAACATAGATCTTTTGTGTTAAATCCAGTGATAAAATATTGTTGTATGTATATTCAAATACTTTAACCAAGAGGTTAGCATCTCTTTTTTCACATTTGAGGCTTCCCATGATGAGCACCATGCCTATAAATATTTTTTAGGAGAGATAACAATACAATTCCAAACTTGGACATGGTTTTGAGATTTGTTTTTAAAAATTCTATTATTTCTTTTTGTTGTCATCTTTGATTGTCCCTGGTGAGGCAATCTTGCCTTGCGGGGAGCGCAACAATAGGTCCATGGCTGAGAATGCAGGGTTCAGCTCAATCGGGACCCTTCGAGAGTTTTTACAAGGATGAATCCTTGTGAGGATGTAATCTTCAAGGTGCACTTGTAACTTAACTAAGGGAAAAGGAATGCAAGAGATAAAAATACAAATAAATCAACAAAAGAAAAGGGTGGTGATGCACCAAAAGATCCGCTAAGATCTTGTAAAAATAGGGTTGAACTCTATGTGCCAATGGCTAACACTTCCTCTCCTCGACACAGTGAAGCACACATGAGATTTACCAGTTATAAGCATGCATAAAGATACGAGTCCCACAAGAAAGCCAATGATAGACGACTAGTTCAAAAATGGATGCAGGACCCTTACACACATACATTTAATAAAACCCAAAATAAACAAAAGGTCACAAATGAATACATACACACATAAATGGGTTAGTAAGAGGCCACATATGGCTACAAAAATAAATGATAGTGTAATAAGCTAAAATTAACCCATGTTAATTTACCCTAAGTTCAAAATATTCAAAAATTAATTAAAACTACTTTCTAACCTCCTACCTTGATTTTCATGCTTGTATCAAGTTTATTTCTAACCTCCTAACGACATCGGCTCTATTTGAATGATATCGGTCTTCCGATACAATATCAGACTTTATTGTACAAAATCGGATGTTCGATTTCATCCAAAACTGAAAAGTGCCCAGAACATCAAAAAGACAAAAAATGTTGTAACCTTCTTTGTCCGTACCTGGCCAATGACATGGACGTTACGGTATTGGATCATTCGATATAGTCCAGAATGGGAGAAATCATAACTCCCCTTGTTTTTTAACCCAACCCCCTAACTTACCTTTTCCTATTTAATACAAGCATTCTCCCTGGATTCCCCCTGGACCCTTAAGCATTTCTCACTCTCTGTTTCCCATTGCATTTTTGTTATCTCTGTGTTTGTTGCAAATTTGCAGGTTTGGAGGTACGTATCGACTAGTACGATACAATATCAAACATCCGATATCACTTTGCAATGTCTGATATCGCCCTGCAATGTCTGATATCATTTGCATGCTATTTGGGGATAACTTATGGGTATTGTATGCAGCTTTCTTATCTTATCTCTGTTCAACTGTTTATCATTTCATATGAACTTAGATTTCATTCATCACACCAGGTGTTCACCAATATAACATTTTATTTTGTATCATTTGCAATTGTAGCATAGATTTAGACCATTTTCTTTGAGCATTACAAGTATTAAATATTACTAGCTTAATTCATGTTAAATCAGATGCATGTTATATTGTGAAATCATATTTTTGGCATCCATTTTGTGTAGTTGCAGGTTTCTGACTGTATCGGGCCATCCGATATTAGATAGGATCGCTCGATACCAGATCAAACGTCCGAAATCACCTACATCAAGCAAAAGGACTTCAAATCAGCCATCCAGATTGAGTAAGCTTTGAAATTTCTTTAATACTAAGCATTGCATCTGGTAGGAACCTAGGGTTCCTAGCACATAAAATAATAAATAAATAATAAATAGACCTAAAACTAAGAGAATCGCCTTTTGTATTGTCGGGAAGTCCCTTCAATAAATAGTATTATATTTCATATTCCTGGATGATTGAATGATAATTTCTTACAATGTTTTATACCCCTCTAGGGTTATAGGTGAAAGGTTGCAATGCTTCCTAACCCTAATATTATAATAATATAATAAATAATATAATTAATTATTATATTATTTATTATTATATAATATATTATTATTATGACCATAGGATATAATATATTATTATTATTAAAATTATTAATTAATGTTAGGATAGGATCCTAACATTCCACCCTCCTTAAAACAAGATTTGTCCTCAAATCTTGGAATTGTAGTGTGTAAGTATATGCTCTTCAAATATTCCACCTTGGAATAGTACTTGCTCTATGGTTTACTAAGGGAGTAGGTTAATTTGACTCCAATGGAGTAGTAAACTTTATACAATTCACCTTTAGCTCCTTTTGAACCTTAATAAAAAATTATCTCCTTTAATGAGTTCGAGCACCACCTCATAGACTCTGTAAATTAGAACGATTTCTTCCACCTTATACGTTTTGGTATCGTTGATCAATCTCGCAGTCAAGCACACAAGATGGAGAGATTTGGATCTCTCATCAATCTGGCACAAAATGTTATCAGTGACGACTCCTATTAAATGGATTAATGTGAGAATCTCCGTAGCACATCCAACTGATATTTTGGAGACATCTAGGTATTCATGCCAACTCGACACGCATTTCTGCTTACACCACTCTGCTTCTTTGCTGAAAGCATCAAGCTAGATCTTCCACAAGTTTCTAAAGTACTGGAGCATGTCACGTCCTTGAAGGTCACCAGCTTCATCTGCTAGCCCATTCACAGTATTGTACAAGCCAAGAAAGCAACTTTTATGTGATCAGGCATGCCGTCCAATGTATTGAGATCCCACCTGGCAAATGCTTCATTGAGTAACATGGTGTTGTCACGAGAACCATACTTATCGTAAAGATCATCGAGAACAAACAAGAAACCAATTTTTTTGCGAAGGCCATTCTACCTCTGCCATATTCAGGTTCAAACATGCTAGCTACCATTGTGAAAAAATATCTCAATATGCCTCTTGCAGGTGAATTTCAAATTCCTAAAACCACAATCTATCCACCACTTGTGCACTTGTTGGAGCTCCATTTGGTGTATAGACTGCATTGCATTGAATTCGACTTTAGCCGACTCCACATATTTCTCATTGTTAACATATGGCAACCTGCAAATATTTGAGGGCACATTATACAAAGTCTTCCCTAAAAACACTTCATTTTCGTGACCACAGATATCGATATAAGTTCTTGCCTCCATTCTGGGCAAACTCCGATGAAACCCAAATTTTAGTTTATACTTGACCTCTTCAACGAGAACTTTTCGGAAATGGTTTAGCTGCTTTAGATTTTGCTGCAAGTAAACTACGGCAAAGGCTTGTGCTTCTTTCATTATTATTATTATTATTATTATTTTTTTTCGAAAATGCTACTTGTGAGCATTTGTAGAGGCTCAGCATGCCTTCGAGGTCTCTGTGTGTTTTATCAAAAAAACTAAAGAACTCTCCATTCTCATCCATAAAATTTGAAATAACCTCTGAAGATACATCATATTCATGCAGTCTCAGTATCCGAAACCCCAAAGTTGGGTCATTGATATTCTCAATAGTATCATGTCTTCCCTTTCCTATTCCTTTCGGCGTCCAATGTTTGTATATATAATCCAATGCATCCTTGGTTTCCCTTTCGAAATGGCGACCGATTCCCAGGCGTTCAACGATGTCAATGGCACGAAGACGTTCACGGAGATCACAAGGATAAAATCCAGGTACATGGTCTCCAAAGATTCTGACGATAGATGCTATAAAATCCAGGCATCTTTCGTCTCGTGTGTGCATAAATGCACAAGCTGTGGATGTTGGTGAGCCTGCTACAGATCCATATTTGGAAAGAAGATCCATAATTTTTTCCCAATCGACAAATTCGTGCAGGCCCTCCAAGTAAAAAAGAAACGACGTAGGTAGACTGTGTAAGGCCAAAATGTTAATCCCTTTTAGTTGATCCTTCCTCATTGCAAATATTCTCTTGATAAACAATGGTTCATGGGAAATACCCAGACTTAAACTATGAGCATCTTTCAACATAGAAGAAAATAAGATGACAAATCCAAGTGGTATATTGTAATCCTTCGCTTCATTGAACTGTTGAGTCTGGTTGTTAACAAAGTCTATGCCTTTCTGCACTTGGGTTCCCTGAACTCTCCATATTTTGAGGGTAATGACAGATGCAAGAGTACAAAGAAGTCTATCATATAGTAAATAAAAAGATTCTTCCCCCTAGGAACCATCAGTTAACTGATTGGAGACAACCCATTGTAGTGTTTGTGGAAACTGCGGTTGGGAAGAATTGTGAATGGCGGGTATTCGTGCAACCCAGGCAGTATCATATGCAGATGGGCTTTATGTTCCCCTTCCCCATGGAGTGGAACATGTTTTTGATATCATATATCAACGTCTGCATACTCATATAGTCTGGAAATGACTGTGATATTGAACACAATTCATGAGTGACATATCCAAAATAAGTTGTATGAAAAAGCTCCTTCTTTCCAGATGTAAACTGGTTGTACATTTTGATTTTTTTTGCAGGCCATTTTATAGTAAAACTGTAATTATATTGCCCTGCAAGTTTTAATCCATGATTGGAGAGGAGACCACAACTATATTTTTATGTTAGGAGAGAAGAGGAGGTGGCCATGGTGGAGGGCGTATAGATGAGAGCAATGCATTGCCCCATAAAACCAGAAGATAATCAACATTTTGTATTTCCATCATGGTGGTTTTATTTTTGAAATTTACAGAAACTTTTGTATCTTCCTCTGTTTTAATGAGATTTTTCAAAAAAACATTATAAACATCCTTGGAGATACCTTTGAACAAATTTGTTTGCTGAATTAGGGTGATTTTAAATTTATTTCTGCCTTGATGGCTGACCGAATGCAGATTTGTAAAATAATACTTTTGGAAGAATTTATCTTTATGCAATTTTTCATAAAAATATTTGCAATTTTAGGGATTTCATTAAATTTTTTCGAGAATGTATTCCGAACTATTTGAAAGAAAATGGCTTTGGGATTTTTCAAAAAAATTAATTTAGGGTTTGGAATATTTTTGGGAAGTGCAATGAGTACCCTCTGGGATTCCATGGCAATGGGCTTCTCCTCCACCTCATATTCCATGGCTATGGGCTCCTCTTCTTCCCCGGGATTCCATGGCTAGGGTCTCCTCTTGCATTTCCATTAAATATTGTATAATACGATCGAAACGTTCCATTTGTTTATTTTGTTTTTGTTCAATCATTCTTCTAATGCTCGCAATGTCATTTTTTATTCCTTTGATATTTATGTCCCATATGGTTGGATCCATACGGCTCTGATACAGGATGGTAGGAACCTAGGGTTCCTAGCACATAAAATAATAAATAAATAATAAATAGACCTAAAACTAAGAGAATCGCCTTTTGTATTGTCGGGAAGTCCCTTCAATAAATTGTATTATATTTCATATTCCTGGATGATTGAATGATAAGTTCTTACAATGTTTTATATCCCTCTAGGGTTATAGGTGAAAGGTTGCAATGCTTCCTAACCCTAATCTTATAATAATATAATAAATAATATAATAAATAATATAATTAATTATTATATTATTTATTATTATATTATTTTATTATTATGACCATAGGATATAATATATTATTACTATTAAGATTATTAATTAATGTTAGGATAGGATCCTAACAACATTCGTTTTATCTTCTGTATTCTATTGTGTGTTGTATTCATTTAAATCAAAATTGCATATAGTGTTAATTAGTTGCATTTGGCCAAACTAGGTGAATGTGAGTGAATTAAAATGAACCCATCAAACAACTCCCAACCTAGGCATGGAAACTGCCATACAAATATTTCCTGGTGAACCCACCCAATTCATCGACAATCACCAAAGAGGGCACGACATCAAGTGCCTCTCCTTTGAGGTGTAGACCCATTATTTTCCCATTCCCCTTCGAGGCATGGATCCATTAGCCTGAAGGAAAGGAGTGCGAAAATTTTAGGACTACATTCTTTGGTGAACCCGACGTGAACTACATAAGCATCATTTTGATTCATAAAACATAAAACATAAAAAATCATCATTTAAACTTGCATGTTTTAGATTCATTTCTTAGATGGTAGATTCCAATATAGGAAAAGCTGCAATTATAGACATTAGAACACTATTATCTACACAAGAAATATCTCTAGTAGTTGAACGCTCTAGTATCCCATCTCAAGAACAGTGGGCTGAACTTTGGAAAAGACTTGACATCATTAAAGCCAACACACAAAGACTTAGTCAAATCAAGAGATTCAACATAGCTAGAATTCTGGGACCCGATCACTCTTCTCACTACTTTGATATCCAAAGATCATGTGAGAGGTGGTTAGCTGATAAGAGAGCAAGCATCTCTTCATCTATCTATACTTTTGAGGATTATCTTGAAAATGCCATAACTGTACACCGATTTCTAGCACACATAGAAGATCAAGAGATAGTTTTGGAAAACAAGAGAAGATATCAAAGAACTCCTAGAGCTGTCCATTTTCATGAATATTGTCACGAAATATATTTTTATTCTCAAGATTCTAAAATTGATAGCATTACTATAGCTCACTTTGTCAAATTCCTAAAAGCAAACTTTCAATTTGAAGAAGAGCATTATATGACTCCTGAAGAACTTGAACCTATCAATGACATTTATAAACTATTTTAGGAAGACTAAGCTTATTATCTAGAATATTATAATTCTTATTTCTACTTTATTTTCAAACAAAAACAAAAAAAAAACAACAAATATATATATATATATATACATATCTACAATATTTTATATAGGTATATATATAACATATATACCCAAAATTAAAAAACACACATATATATACAATATATATACCACTAAAAGATAAAACACCCAAAGGCAAAATGCCTAGAATCCTGAGAAATGGTAAACAAATAGAATCTAGCTCCACAGAAGAGCCAGATCAAGAAAATCTTGATGATAAGATACATATTGAAGATGATAGACTCACAGAACAAGATGAGGATGATAATAGAGAAGGGGAAGAAGAAGATCCTATCAAGCCTACAATAGACCCTCAAGGCAATGTTAGTTTCAAATATGTCCAACACTTTACTGAATTTCTAAAAAGTAATATAGATGATATCAATCAAGTGTTAAAGATAGAACATTTACTCCCAAAAGGAGATTATTCAATGGAGGTAGCTATAGAATCTGCTTTTTGAATGCATGCAAATCCATTGACATACATGAGTAGAACAGAGCAAGATGATGATCAAGATGATCCATCTCAAAATATCAATCAAAACATGGCAACACAATCTACTACTTGTACACACCAAACAAAAATAACACTTTTCTTCCCTTTTCTCTCAAGCTCTTAATCAACAAGCATCCACATCACAAAAGGCTAAAAAAATACAAAATCATATCAAAAAAATTCAGCAAAATGCGATTCCATATAAACTTCACAATACTCTTCCTACAAATACTCTACATAATAGTGTTTCTACTAGAAATCCTCATATAACAACACATCCATATCATCAAATGCACAATAGTATGATAACACAAAATCAATTTAGTGGGCAACCACAAGGACTTGAAGCTATAGTCAAACAATTAGCTTCACGCTTAGATCAAATAGATCCTTATCATCCCACATATAGTTATAGGGAGATGTGTAGTCAACCATTGGATCCCATTGTTGTTGCCCAACCTTATCCTAAACATTTCCCCATGCCAGTTCTTCCGATATATAAAGGGACCAAAGATCCTATTGAACATCTTCGTATGTTTAGGATAACTTGTCATGATATTTCATATGATGATTTGTTGTTACTAAAAATGTTTCCTAAAAGCCTCGGAGGCATGGCTTTGGAATGGTATTATCAATTACCAACCAATTCCTTGAGAAATTTTGAAGAAACTACAGAAATGTTTGTTCATCAATTTAGTGCTTACATAGAAAGACATGTTACCATTAAAGACTTATATAATTTAAAACAAGGAAAAGATGAAAGTTTTGCTGAATTCTTAGCTAAATGGAGACAACTTCTAGGGAAATTACACTTTGCTTTACCTCACAGAGAAATGTTAGAAATATTCATCGGTAACTTACAAGAGCAGTTATCTTATGAACTCACCACTACTACAGTAACTTATTTTGATCAAGCTATAGACTTAGCAAGAAGGGTAGAAGAAGCCCTTATTAGAAGAGGACAATTCAAGAAGAAGGATGAAGATAAATCTTCCAAAAACCAATATAAAAACAAACAAGTGGTTGGTGATGGAGTTACTGATAGTAGAAACACTCCAAATATCAATACTACTGAAGCCATAAAGAAATTTGTATTGAAGGTTCCTGATAAACCTCCACAAGAATTCACAAGATTGAACCAACCTTTAACCTTGATTTTACCCTAATTATTAGAAGAAGGTTTGATACGATTTCCAAAAATATGACAACCAGACACCACTTTACCTAGATATAGAGCTGATTTACATTGCAATTTTCATCGAGTGGATGGACATTCAACCAACTCTTGTAAAATATTAAAACATGTGATACAAGATCTAATTGATAAAGGTGCAATGGAAGTAGAAAAATTCCCTCCAAATAATAATCCTCCAAACAATGCTCAAAAGCAACAAACACAAAATGCTAATCAAAACTTAGACATCTTCCAACATCCTTTACCCAATCATGGTAAAGAAGCTGTGAATCAATTAGAACACCAGAATGTCCCTCCCCCAACTCGATACGTAGGAACCATCAGCAATTTCTTACCATATCAAAATCCACAAACCTCTTATGTGCCTACTCAATCTACAATCACAATTAGGCCAATTCAATATTTTCAATTTTCATCTTCAGAAGATACAAGAAGCAATTCAGAAAGTGAAACAGAAAGTGAAATAGACATTACTTCTAATAATTCAAATAGTTCTAAAGATGAGTCAAAACCAATCCTTCCTATCACAGACTTATTAGTTCTAGAAGAGCCATTTCCTAGAAGAATGACTACACACCCTTCATCTCAACAAATACTTCCAATTGAACAAGAAACAACTCTAGACCTCACTTTGGTCACTCACAAACCAACAATATTGTGGGTACTATTGGAGTCATCACTAGGCAACAAGTTCAGAATCAAAATTCCCAATCACAAACTCAAACAACTGATAAAGAAAGACCTCCATTTGTGTTAAAAGCACCCATAAAAGAAAATAATTTATCAAAACCACAACAAAAACTTCCCTATGATATTAATGAACAATTAGCTAATACTACAACCAGAATTTCTCTCCTAGATCTCTTAAGAACTTCATCTATACATAGAGAAGAATTAATGGGTACCTTAAGCAAAATGATGGTACCTCAAGACATAGAACCCAATGTTGTGGTCAATGTTGTAGTTTCCCATGGTACAAATTATATAGAATTTCACGATAAAGACATTCCTCCTCAAAGCATGTATAGAGATAATCCTTTATATATTACAACCCTAATTGGGGATGTGGGTGTCAAAAGAGTCCTGATTGATAATGGTTCATCACTAAATATATGCACATATGATTTCTTTCAAATATTTGGATTTAGAGTTGAAGATTTAAGAAAAACTGAAATGATCATCAAAGCCTTTAATGATGAAACCCAAGAAACTTGTGGAGTGTTGTCAATCCCATTGCAAGTTGGTCCAAGAATCTTAGACATGACCATGTTTGTTGTATCTTGCCCTACATCATACAACATTCTCCTAGGTCAACCTTGGATTAATGCAATGAGAGCAGTCCCTTCTACTTTACATCAATGTGTAAAATTCAAATTTAAAAATCAATTGGTTACTATCCATGGAGATCCAAGACCATTTGAAATGTGTGCTACAACAAAACCAGTAGATGTTCCCTTTTGTCTAGCCTTAACATCTTCAAAACCTAAACCTTCTACACAACAAGTACCCATGACTAATCAAGACATGGGGATCTTCCAAAATCCCCAATCCATTCATCAACAATAGGAAAACAACAAAATATTACATCCTAATGTGCTCCATCACAATGATATCACTAATAATGTAACAAAAACTACAAGTGATCAACCTCAAGCTCAATCAACTCAATTTGATAAACAAGAAATAAATTCTTCATCCAACCAACCTTCAAGACCTCTCTTAGTTTTGAAGAATAATCAGAAAGAGGATACAAGCATAGAAAACCCATATTTAATGTTGAAGTCTCAACCTAAAGTTCCCTTCGACATTCAACAACAATGGGCCAATCCCCCAACTAAGATATCCCTTTCTGAACTTTTGCAAACCTCTCCTATTCATAGGGAATCTGTATTCTCTATTCTCTCTTTCTTTATCATCGTTGCATCAAGTTCTTTATTCTCTTCCTCTTTATCATCATTGACACCTTTTGTTTGTCACCTTTTGTTCTTCATTCTCTCTTTCTTTATCATTATCACATCAAGTTCTCTATTCTTTTCCTCTTCATCACTTTTTGTTCATCACCTTTCTTCATCTATATCTGATCATCATCCTTCATCACAACAATATCAAACATCAACAAATCAACTTCAATCACCTTCACCACAACCAAGTTATCCTTCAAAACCTCCTTTGATTTTGAAGCCACCTTAGAAATGTTATGCATAAATCACTTTGTATAGTGTATATACAACATTTTTGTATATATTATCGATTTCATCAAAATCAAAAAACAATAAAAAAAAATAAAAAATATGTCAAATTGTTGTTAAGTCATCATTTTGCATCATTAATTGTTGTTTTCCAAAATTCAAGTTATATTTTATTTTCTTTCGGATAAACTCAAAATTTATCTTGAACCACTCACCTAATTCACATTTCTACTAAATCTTGATTTTGTCATTTTGATTATAAATCTCTCTTGAACCAAAATCACTATTACTTCATTAAATAAAATTTTGAGTTTTGGGAACTGGTCTTGCTACTTTTTGAACCAAGAACACATTTCACATCTTTAAAATGATTTTTGCAAATTTGAAAGATGATACTACATAGTAGTCTTAGTTCCTTAAGCGAAAGGTTTCCCTTGCTATCCTATTATGCGCATGGTCTAGAATATTGAGAATTGGCAAAAGGACAAGCTCCCCCCTACCCAAATAAAATCCCTTGCTCCTTGTCTAATCTGAGCAAGTATCCCAAAAAAGAAAAAGAAAAAGCAAAGAAAAAGAAAAAGAAAGAAAAGAAAAGAAAAAGTAGTTTTACTACAAAAGCAATAAAATCCCCTTGTTCAAAAACAAAAATGAACAAGAATCCCTACTCAAAAGAAATCAAAAGAAAAGAAGGGGGTAATGAGCTTGAATCCCTAGAATTCCTCAGTTATTCGAACACCATGGGGTGATCCTCATTACAGGTTAGGTGGCATCAAGCCGGCTTGGCAATGGCGGTATCCTTACGCATGGTGACATGTCTATCACATTAGCGACCTTCTTTTGTATAGACCAATGTACGCTTATGGATTAGCTAGCTTTTGGTGACTTGACTTACATAGTAGTTCAGTATAATTGCATGCATAAAATCATGGTTAACGAATCTTTCACTTGCACACACATTGGTTCATAAAAGTTGGCTTGTATCATTACCTCACTCAAAATTGGTAAATCAACTTCACAAAGCACACACATTTGATCCTTGAGAGATTTTGTATCATTATGTAAATCAAGATGGATAATGAACTCACACATCACACATTGGTTCTCGATAAATTTGACTTTATCCTTGAAATAATTTAAAATATTTCTTTGAAATTTGCTAGAAAACATCAATTTATAACCATTTGCATTAATCCCTACAAATCACTTCATTTTAGCAATTACAGTATATATATATATTGTCTTCAAAATTTTCAACATGCAACATAATTATTTATTTCAAATAAACATTGCATTTCAAATCACACATAATCATTTTATCATGCATTTGCATTTTGACTTCGCGATGATGGTATAATTCCTAGTAATAACTCTCACTTCAAAATTCATACTAGGAATTCTATGCCTAGCGCAAGTCATCCTTCCCAAATTTTCATGCTTAAATCACTCTATATTTCTCACAAATACAATCTCTATCAACCTATTTTCCCAAAATCGATTCCTCTTCAAGGAATCACCATCCTTTTTCATCATCACAAGCCTCAAGGTTACTCTTGAGCCCAAAAATATTTTCTATTATTAGCAATACAAAACTTCCTCACAATAGGATACACTTCATGACCTAGCGAGCATTGATCTCCACAAACTGTCATATAACAACACAACATCCTTTTGAGGTTCATTGCTAATCCATCAATTTTATCACTTCACAAAAACATCTTTTGTCTTCCAAAAATACTTTGCAAAATCATTTCCTTTCAAGTTAAGCATGATAAAAAATATTCAAAAATCAAAGCATGATTACAAAAATTATATAACACAACCATCATAAGCAAATGCAATAAATCATCCAATCAAATCATACAATGTCGCATAAACAAAAAGGATCAATATATATATATCAAAATATAAGTACAAAATGAAGTCAACTAGTATGCCACAATCTCCAAAATTGGTATACTCAATCACTAAGGGATATACCACAAAAACTATCTTAGTCTATCATCCCTATACTCTCCTTGAGCCCCTAGAGCTCTCAGCCTCATCATCCCCACCAGGGGGTCATGATGGTCAAAACTGTGGCACCTCTGAAGTTGTCCTAGATGTAGAGCGAGACACTGATCTCGAGCAGCTTGGAGGAGCAAACTCCTTGGGCAATGGCTATCTCTGATCCATAAGCACTACCACAAAGTATAGTGCCTGATAAAAAGCTTCTCATTGAAGAGCCCGAGCTCTCATCCCCTAAACTGCTCCTCCCTAATCGAGTCGACTTGGGAGATATCAAAATAAATACCATAGCTCCCTGAGCCACCTAATCCCATGCCTATGCGAGCTCCACCTCTAAAGTCTGGATTTGAGTCTTATGAGTCGTAACCTCCTCCCTCAAACTTATATTCTCTGCCCGTAGAGCTACCATCTCATTACTCTCTCCCTCCTCTGTAACCATACCCTTCCTGGGTGAATCAGGTCTCACCTCCTACTGAGGAGATGCTCTCCTCTCCTCCTCTACCCTCCTAGATCTCTCCTCTATCCTAGATGCCCTCTCTGAGTCTAGTCATCCATTGGATCTGATGCCCTCCCCTAGTGCAAGACCCATCTCTCCTAGGGGGTACCTGTGTCCTCTGCTACTACTGGCCAGCAGAGCATCACTATAGAATAACATACTCAAATTCCTGATGAATTGTGCCCCTTGGCCTAGTAATCCATGTAGGATGAATGCTAGCATACCACTATGGATATCTAGTAGTCACTCCAACATCATCACCCTCTATTGTGGCCACCACATCATCATCTGGTAGAGGATCCATAAACTAAGCCATGTCTGGAGCACCACTCACTATCATGGTGTCTCATGTCACCCTAAAAAATATGACATCCCTAGTCCTAGGGATGTCCTACTACAACCCAAACTACCATAGAACCCAATCTACATGGTGTAGCTCCACCTCACCCTGCTCCATCCAGAGCTAGATAACTCACCTCACGTGAGCCAACTCAAAACCATCCTCTCCCCACCCTAGAAGCTCTCTCCAAGGCCTCCATCGGATGTCACCTACAGTCAACTCATCCACCAACCTCCTAGTTGTGTCGAGGCTAACCCACCTCAGATGTCCTCTATGCAAGTGCTAGTAAAACACTCTAGACCTCTCTCTACCACTCCCATCAATGGTAGCCCTATAGGTCTCCTCACTACTATGTGCTCCCAACACCACACCTATAGGAAAGAGGTAAGCACCAATGCTTTACCTCCTCTGTAAACAACCCTAAAGAGAGTCCTATACAAGCGACATAAAATGTATGGATCCCATGCAAACCATAGACCTTGATCCCTCATGTCCACTATGACCTCTACTAGAGTCCACGGTAGGTGGTGATCGCTGAGATGGCACAATAGTAACCCTACCATCGTACCACTAAGAACCACTATCAGTCGAGAGACCCCAACTATCTGGCCAAGTCTCTCAATGCTAACTTCACCCTTCTCGATTGAGAAGCTCGAATCTCCAGACAACCACTACATCACTTGCCCTTATTTCCAGATGCAGCTATAAACATGCCCTTGATAGGCACCCTAAGTATCCTCCATATGTCTTCTAGTATTGGGGCCATCTCCCCTATCGATAGATGGAAACATGAAGACCCCGGATACCACCGCTCGGCCAATACCATCAACAACCTCAAATTTATCGAGATTTGTGGCATCTCTACCACATGTCTCAACCCCATAGCCTCTAGAGTATCCCTCTCTACATCTGTAAGGGCACTCAAATATTCTTGGAGACCACCGTATCTCCACTCTCTATTCTTCAAAATTGGTTTTTGTCAACAAACAAAGCAACAAAAATCAAAATTAGCAATCGGTAGCTGTAATCAGACCTAAAATTGTAATATCAGACTTAATTTTGTAATATCAATTTGTTCAATATCGGACCTATTTTGACAATATCGTATTCCTCGATATCACCAAAATTTGGCCGATATTGCCAAAATATGACCCATTTTAACGATATCAGAAAATTCGATATCATCAAAATCGGGTCGATATTGCTAAAATGGCCTAATATCGCTAACACATCTACACGATGGTAGTCGTGCCCTAAAAATCCAAAATTTACAAAAATTAAATGCTAAAACATAAAAATTTCTAAGCTAAAGAGGTTTACGATCCTTACCCTTATGCTCCTTGCCCTCGTTCGCACCTCATCAGCTCGGTGTGTGACCTCGGCCATTTTTCTCTCCAGAGAAAAGTTTTAGCAACAATGAAAAGAAAATGAGTTAGGTTTTACCCTAATTTTTTCTATTTTATTCATTTTTACCCTAAATTCAAAAATTTTGAGTTTTCCACCAAACATAGAATTTGGCGTAAAAACTCGAAGGGGGTATCACACCTAATGCAATTTACAATAAAACTTGAAACTTCAACAATTTTTGCAATAAATTTTTGTTTTCTCGTAAAACATGCCATATTTTCTTTAACGCATTTTTTTCAAAAAATGCGCTAAAGAGGGGGCAAAATGTAATAGGCTAAAATTGACCCATGTCAATTTACCCTAAGTTCAAAACATTCAAAAATTAATTAAAACTACTTTCTAACCTCCTGCCTCGATTTTTGTGCCCGTATCAAGTTTATTTCTAACCTCCTGATGATATCGGCTCTATTTGAACGATATCGGTCATTCGATACGATATCGGACTTTATTGTACGAAATTGGATGTTCGATTTCATCCAAAACCAAAAAATACCTAGAACAACAAAAAGAAAAAAATTGTTGTAACCCTCTTTGTTCGTACCTGGCCAACGACATGGATGTTACGGTATCGGATCAATCGATATCATCCAAAATGGGAGAAATCATAACTCCCCTTGTTTTTTAGCCCAACCCCCTAACTTACCTTTGCCTATTTAATCCAGGCACTCTCCTTGGATTTCCCATGGATCCTTAAGCATTTCTTGCCCCTTGTTTCCCATTGCATTTTTGTTATCTATGTGTTTTTTGTAGGTTTGTAGATCTGGAGCTACGTATTGGCTAGTATGATACAATATCAGATATCTGATATCGCTCTTCAATGTCCGATATCACCCTGCAATGTTCGATATCATCTGCATGCTACTTGGGGGTAACTTTCTGGGTATTGTTTGCAATTTTCTCACCTTATCTTTTGTTCAATAGTATTTTATATCCTGTTTATCATTTCATATGAGCTTAGATTTCATTTATCATATCAAGTGTTCACCATCATAACATTTCATTTTGTATCATTTCGCATTTATAGCATAGATTCACCAATTTCTTTTGAGCATTGCAAGTAATAGATATTACATAGTCTAATTCATATTAAATCAAATGCATGCTATGCTATGAAATCTATATTTTTGGTATCAATTTGTGAAATTGTAGGTTTTTGACTATATCGGGTCATCCGATACCAGATCGGATCGATCGATACTAGATTGAATATCCGATATCGCCCTACAACATCCGATATCACTTGCATCAAGCAAAAGGACTTCAAATCAGCCATCCATATTAAGCTTTGAATTTCTTTAATATTAAGCATTGCATTATTCTATTGTGTGTTGTATTCATTTGAAATCAAAATTGCATATAGTATTAGTTTAGTTGCATTTGGCCAAACTAGGTGAATGTGAGTGAATTAAAATGAATCCATCAAACAACTCCCAACCTAGGCATGGAAACTACCATACAAATATTTCCTGGTGAACCCACCCAATTCGTCGACAATCACCAAAGAGGGCATGACATCAAGTGCTTCTCCTCTGAGGTGTAGACCCATTATTTTCCCATTCCCCTTCGAGGTACGGATCCATTAGCTTGAAGGAAAGGAGTGCAAAAATTTTAGGACTACGAAAGGAAAGCCTACAAGAGAATACAATTGTAAACTTGTTGATCCTTTACAAAGCTAATGCTACTCTTATTTATAGATTACAAGAGGGAGGGTTTTTCCTCCAAAATTCATGCAAATATTTCAAGTTGTCTATCACTTCTGATGTCACATCATGTCTCATTAGAATTGTTGGTCTCTATAAGGTTCTTTGGATTTGAAGTCATAAATGTCAAATGACCCTAAGCCCTTGGATGAGCAGCTACTATCTTTATTACGATCTACCCATTTCTAAGAATTTCCATCATTTGGGCATATATCTCTTCATTTAAAGTTCTAAATATTTGAGTTGTTTTGCCATGGCTCCCATGCTACTGTTGTCCTTTCATGAAGATATGAGACATTCCTTTGTAGGAAAGGATGATATTTCTCAAAGAACATGCACCTTATTAGTTTGACTTTCGAGGCATTGATGTTTTATTATTCAAGGGTTTTCTTCACCACTTTGGGGCCACTTGAATTCAGATCTTTAGGAATTTTTAACTCATATACCTTTGTCAAAATTTTTTCTTCCTATCTTCTAATTGAGACTTATGAACTTTTGACATTCAAACATTCTTTGCTTTAAGACTTGACCTTCGATCGTTGGACCTTATTGATGGAGTTTTCTTCTATGCTTAACGATGACTTAAAATTTTGCTTCCTCTTATTAGGTAAAGTGTTGTAGTGATTTATCACTATAGTTATGGTTGCTCTCAAGTGATTTTTATCCTGCTAAAGATAAGGAACCCAAAAAACTGGTGCCTTAGTCCATTGGACATAGAGTCAAGAAAAGGTCTCCCTTGCAAGCAAAAGTTTTTAGTGGATAAGCCTCTTCTTGGAAAATTTTACATATGGTTGGGACTTCTACTATCTCATAAAAATGAGATCACCTATAATACATATGTACAAATTTTTAAGTTAGAGACCTTTATCCTTTGGGCATGGAGTCAAAAGGCCTAACCACTAGTTGCTCAAGTCCTTTCTTATTATTTTTCTCTAGTTTCTTGGGTGAAATATTGGCACCCTAATGAAACTGGGATTTTCTTGTAGCTTCCTCACCCCAAGAAAATAGGTGCTAGAAATAATGCTTTGGTTGGCACCACTAAGGTGAGGCCCTCACTTTTTTGTTGAACCTTTTGATGTTCTTTCATCCTTATAAATGAAAAGGTTCTTTGCATATTCTAGCTCAACCTCTTTAGAAAGTGGGTCATCCCAATCAGAAATTGCTCGTCGTCCTCCTTGGTCACCAAAAGGGTAGAGGAATTCTGACCCAAAACTTTCCTCCTCATCATGAGTATTTTTAGAATTTGGCTAATTTGTAGAATCATGCCCTTTGTGATGTATGTGGAGGGCTCCCTTTGAGATTTTTACTTATTGTTCAAGGATGGCACAAATCTATTTTTTATCCTCCATAAGGGTGCTTTTCATTTCCCCTTCTGATGCATCCTTGGAAGGAATTCTTGGCTCTGGTTCCACTCTATCTACCTCTTCTATGAAATCACTCATGACCAAAGTAGTAAGTTGATCCCAATTAGAGATTGAATTTGAAGATAGAGCGTTATACTTTTGGTAAGCCTCTCCTTTTAGTGAAGCCACCAACATCTTGAGAGCCACATTTTTATTCATAATGTTGTGCACATGGTATATGAAAACCATTTATTGTAGTTGCTCTGATGGGAATATTGGGCCTTCACTAGTATATTTAGGTAAAATTTCTAGCAATGATGATAGGAATTTTTTCCAAGTAGTCGATGGTTTTGGAGGCCATAGTAGGATTTTTTCTCCCTAAGAAGGGGACTGCTCTTGAGATGGGATAACCATATTGGACCTATGGGTCATTTGGATTGTAGTGGAGTTGCTAGGTGAATGCAACTTCTTGCTTCTAAAAATTAGGTAGACTAAGGTCTTCACTTGAACCTTGGTCTAGTATCATCAATAGCAGATTCTTTTGGTGTTCATTTTGGAGTGAAGTCACCAGGTGAGTCAAGATGTACTTCAACAATAAATGGGAAAAGACCCTCACCAAGTCTAAACCCTACTCTTTGTTGGAATTTTGGGACCAATAATGTGTCACTGGGGTCCCACTGGACATGCCATTAAATTGTTATTATCTTCAATTATTCCTAGTGGGACAATCATGCCTTGTGAGGAGCGACCCATCAAAGCCACAACCAAGAGCATAGTGTTCAACTAAATTGAGGGCCTTTAGAAGTTTTTACAAGGATGAATCCTTGTTAGGATGTAATATTCAAGGTGCACTTGTAGCTCAACTAAGGGAAAAAGGATGCAAGAGATAAAAATAAAAACAACTCAACATAAGGGTGGTGATGCACCAAGAGATATGTTAAGATCTTCTTAAAAAATAGACCTGAATGCTATGTTCCAATAGTGAACACTTTCTTTCCTTGACATAGTGAAGCACATATGATATCTACCAATTATAGGTATGCATAAAGAGGAAAGTCCCATAGGAGACCCAAAGATAAATGACCAGTCCAAAAATAGATGTAGGCCCCTCGCACACACATACTTAATAAAACCCAAAATAGAAATAATGTCACAAATAAATACACACACACAGGAGCAGGTCAATAGGAGGTCACAAATGGCTATATCTAAAAATTGACATAAAATCTTGTGTATATATATGCAGGTAAGATTTTACATAGATTATGCCAGAAGCGAGGGTTCAAAATTACCCACAAGCTGATCAGGAGCTATCTATTTTTACAAAATGAAACGAAAGGAAAGTCTACATGAGAACACAATTATAAACTTGTCAATCCTTTACAAAACTAATGTTACTCCTTGAAGAACACAAGCTTATACTGAGAGGGGGGTAAACAATATAAGACCACTTTTTACTTTTATTTTCAATTCAATATTATCTAGTGTATAGATAGCAGTATCAATAACATTAATCAAAGCAATGCACAAGACACCATCCACAAAAGTGACACAATAATTTACGTGGTTCACCCAATGCAGGCTACTTCACGAAGAAAATATTTTGCTAAAATTTTCTCAATAAATCTCTTGGGAATCCTTCCCAATTACAATATTTATGGACCTTTATCCAAAGGAGATGTTGATCCCCTAAATCTCAAGCTCATGGATCTCTTCCATAGGATAACTCTTTCCCATTCCACTCTGGCTAGTGATCTTCTAGAAGACTCTGTATCTTTGCTGCACTGACTGGTGGATCTCTCTCCACTTAAAGACTCCTCACTAAGATATGCCTTCAATTGTTTTGGATACTAGATCTCTATCCACTGAGACTTTGTCCTCTGTACTCTATCACCTCCAAAGCTCCGTCAATAGGTTCACTTAGAACCTCCTCAAATCTGCTCAATAGGCTCACTCAGAACTTGCTCAAATCTGCTCAATAGGCTCACTCAAAACCTGATCAAATATGCTCAACAAGCTCACACAAAAATTTTCCCAATATGCTCAATAAGTCCCCTCTAATACTTACTCAAATATGCATAACAAGCTTTCACAAAAGCTTACAAAAAAATAGTCCACAAGTCTTCTCAAAGAATTACCTCAAATAAGCTCAACAAAATATCAACTCAATCTCATAGAAGCATAAAGATAATTGTTAGAGACTCAATATGTTCTATACTCAAATCCCAATCTCAATTAAAATCAATATCAACTCAGCTCAATATTATAGAGGCATAAAGAGAATTGTTAGAGACTCAATATGTTCTATACTCAAATTCCAATCTCAACTCAAAGCAATCTCAACTCAGCTCAATCTTAACTCAATCTCATAGAAGCATAAAGAGAATTGTTAGAGACTCAATATATTCTATTCTCAAGGCTCAATATCAACTCAATAAGAATATAGAATATTTTGTTTCATGGAACTTGAACAACCACTTCATGCAACCACTTGACTAGGCTCAATCAACTCTACTCAACCAATCACTTCAAGAAACAACTCTTTCTCACAAATCCTAGTCCAAGCATAAATCAACTAACTCAAAATGTTTCCAAAAATGCTCAACAACAAATCTTACATAACAATGATACTCATGTTATTTTCTAACTCAAGTTCAAGTTCTTTGCATCACCCATTGGTTTCAACAACAATGCTAATAAGACAAGGTTTTAATCACAAATCTCAATTCAGAAAACCTTGAAGCATAAAATCAAAGTACTTCACTCAACCAATGGTCTAAACAACAATGCTTATAAAACAAGGTTTAATCACATATCACAATCCATAAAACCTTGAAGCATTAACTCAACCACTTTTGAAAAGGAAACCACAATCAATCCTTTTCACTCCAATGATATTTCAAAAATCAACCACCCAAATAAAATCAATGGAGAGTATTACTCATAATTTTTTGATGCCTTATGAGTTGTCCATTAAATATGTCACACTCAACACACTTTATTTTTCAACTCTTAACAAGGGTTAGAGATCTTGAGTAATAACACAACAATAATATCCAAATAACACCTTATTACTCCTACTTTATTTTAACATCCACCAAAGTTCTTTTTAAAAGAAAACCCTTACTCAAAATAACTTTCACTAAAAATAAATTTATCAAAAACCCTTATTACTCCTAACAATTTCAAAAATCATAATTAAAAATAATTCACAACTCAAACAACCACCATGACCTTATTCCCTAAGGTTACTCAACAAATCAACTAACGAAACACCTTTACCCCTTATCACTCCACCTTAGGCAATACAAACAAAAGATTAATAAAAACCTTAATACATGCCTTGAGGGGAATCGAACCCTCGTATTTCCCCAACATGAATGCCCTAGCCACAGCCAAGCTGTCGCACGAGCTACGGGCTCATTGGTGAAAAAGAAGCGCCACCCGCTTCTTATCCTTCACCCTCTTCCGCCAACCGAAAAGTGTGCACCTTGGGTGCCTCAACAGAACAAAACCAAAAATGATGCTTACGAGAATCGAACTCACAACCTCCTTGTCATCAACACCTTTGCACAATCCAAGCTGCCACTAGGCCACACTGCCCAATGCGTGTTGGGAAGTGGTCACTGTCTCCCTTTAATTTTCGCTGTGTCACTTAAATGAAAAACACGAGCTCTTTTTCTTTGCAAATACCAAACACAAATAACAATGAGCAAGGATAAAAAAATTAAAAAATTCAATGTCATATTTAAATGCCTTCATGATGTCGGCGGATAAAATTTTAATTTTAATTTTAAAATTAAAATTAAAATTTTAAATAAATTAAAATTTAAACTAAATATTTAAAATTAAATATCTCCATCACCGGGGCACCTTTTTCGATGAAACAAAAATCCAACTTGGGTTTTTAGTAAAACCCATTTCAAATATGCCATTCATAGTTTTAAATAAAACCCATAAAATTAAATTTCTCCATCACCGGGGCACCTTTTTCGATAAAACTAAAAGCCAACTTGGATTTTAAGAAAAACCCATTTCAAATTTGCCATCCATGGTTTTAAATAAAAACCTTTTGCAAAGCTTCCCTTGAAGCTCCTTTTGGAACCAAATGCCATGCATCCCTTCTTGAACCTTTTATAAAAAACCTTTGCTTCTCATGAAGCTCTTTGTGAAACACAAACATAGTGCTTACTTACATAAATCCTTTTGACATCAATGACAACTCTTAGCTTAGGGACTCAAAATGTCCAACACTCCTATTTATAGATTATAATGGGGAGGGTTTTCCCTCCAAAATTCATGCAAAGATTTCAATGTGGATACCACTTTTGATGCCACATCATGTCTCATTTGAATTTTCAGTCCCTCTATGATTCTTTGGATTCAAATGAATTTTAAATGGCCCTAAGCCCTTGGATGAGCAACTACCATATTTATTGCCTCTACCCATTTTTGGGAATTCCCATCATTTGGGTGTAAAAGATCTCTTCATTTAATGTTTTGGATATTTGAGTTGTTTTTTTCATGATTTCCATGCTATTATTATCTTTTCATGAAGATATGAGATATTCCTTTACAGGAAACGATGATATTCCTTGAAGAACATGCACCTTATTATTTTGACATTTGAGAAGCTGATGTTTTCTTCTTTGAGAGTTTTCTTCACCACTTTGAGGTTGTTCAACTTCAGATATTCAAGAATTTTTATCTTAGGTACCTTTATCCAAAATTTTGCTCCCTATATCTTGATTGGGACTTACAAACTTTTGACTTTTAGACATCCTTTGCTTTGAGACCTGACCTCTGATCATCGAACCTTTTTGATCAAGTTTTTCTTCTATGCTTGTATACAACTTAAATTTTTGCTTCCTCTTGTTGGGAAAAGTGGTGTAGTGATTTATCACTATAGTTTTGACAAATATTAGGGTATATTTAGATTTTTAAAGATAAGGAACCTAGAAAATTGGTGCCTTAGTCTATTGGGTGTAAAGTCAGGAAAAGGTATCCCTTACAAGCAAAAGTTTTCAACGAGAAAGCCTCTTCTCATAAAAATGTGTAGATTGTCAAGAATTCCACTATATTATAAAACTAAGATCACCTATAGTACATATGCACAACGTTAAATAAGATACATTTGTCCATTGGGATAGCTGCTCAAGCCATTTCTTTTTCTTTTTCTTTTTTATCCAGTTTCTTGGATGAGAGATTATCACCCCATTGAAACCAAGACTTTCTTGCAACTTCTTCACCCTAAGCAGGTAGGTACCCAAAATAATTTTATGGCTAGTACCACTAAGGTGAGGCCCTCACTTGTTGGTCAAACCCTTTGATGTCCCTTCATCCTTGTGGATGAAGAGGTTCATTTCATACACTAGCTCAACCTCTTTAGAAAGGAGACATCTTAGGTGGAATTTGCCCATTGTCCTACTTTGTCACTAGAAGGGTAGAGGAGGTTTGAACCAACATTTTCCTCATCATAATGAGTATTTTAAGCTTTTGGATGATTTTTAGACTCATGCCCATGGTTATGTATGTGGAAATCCCCCTTTGAGATCTACTCTTATTGTTTATGGATGGCACAAATATCCTTTTTATCCTTTAGAAGGGTGCTTTACATTTCCCCTTTTTATGCATCCTTGGAGGGAATGCTTGGCTTTGGTTCCACTCTGTGAGCCTCTTCTATGAAATCACTCATGATTGAGGTAGCAAGATGATCCCAGTTAGAGATTGAATGTGGAGATAAAGTGTTATACTTCTAGCAAGCCTTACCTTTTAGTGAAGCCACTAATAGCCTGAGGGCCACATCCTACTTTGTGATGTTGTGCACCTGGTAGATAAAAACCATTTATTGTAGGTGCTCTAATGGGGATTTTGGGCCTTCATAAGTATATTTAAGTAAAATTACTAGTAGTGATACTGGTAAATTTTCCTAAACAACCGATGGTTCTAGATATCATAGCGGACTCTTTTCTCCTTAGGTAGGGGATTGCTCTTATTATAGGGTAACCATATTGGACCTATGGGTCCTTTATATTGTAGTGGAGTCACTAGGTGAATGCATCTTCTTTATTCTAGAAAGTAGGTATACTAAGGTCTTCACTCAAACCTCTATCTATTATCTTCAATAGCAACTTCTTCTAGTGTTCATTTTGGATCAGAGTCACCAAGTGAGTCAAGAGGCACTCCAAAAATCAAGAAATAGGCAAAGACCCTCATCAAGTCTAAGCCCTACTCCTTGTTATCATTCTAGGACCAATTATGTGTCACTAGGGTCCCACTAGGAATACCATTAAACTAGTATCATATTTGATTATCCCTGGCAAGGAAATCGTACCACGTAGGGAGTGACACAATGGCATCGCAACTGAGAGTGTAGGGTTTGGCTTAATTGGGGGCCTTTGAGAGTTTTTACAATGCTAAATCCTTGTTAGGATGTGATATTCAAGGTGCACTTGTAACTCAACTAAGAGAAAAGTTATGCAAGATATTAAAATAAAAACAACCCAATAAAAGAAAAGGGTGGCGATGCGCCAAGATATTTGTTAAGATATTTATATAAAAATAGGCTTAAATGCTATGTTCCAGTGATGAAAACTTCCTCTCCTTAACATAGTGAAGTACATATGAGAATTACCAATTATAGACATGCATAAAGAGGCAGGTCCTGCAAGAGAGCCAACGGTAGATGACTGGTCCAAAAATAGATGCAGATCCCTCACACACACATACACTTAATAAAACCTAAAATAGGAAAAAAGGTCACAAACACATAAATGGGTCAACAAGAGGCCACATATAGCTATATCAAACAATTAACACAGTCTCCCGTGTATCTATATATATACATACATATATATATATATATACATATACATATGTATACATATACATACATATACATACATACATACATACATATACATATACATATACATACATACATACATACATACATACATACATACATACATACATACATACATACATATATGTACATATATATGTACACACACACACACACACACACACACACACACACACACACACACACACACACATATATATATAGACACCAAAATTTATGCATAAATATGAATATTATATATATGTATTGTAAAAAGAGAGTCAAAGACAATGGGCAAGAATTCTTCTAAGTATGTTGATCCTAATGACCCAAGTTTAATATTTATTGCATTCTCCCTTCCAAATGGTTCTACTCTTTGGAATGGTTTGAAAAAATATATTGATATTATGATTAAAGGTTTAAGATGGGTGGTGGAAACTAGAGAAAAAATTCTATTTGGATGGTTACTTGGTGTGATAAAAAACCACTCAATTTAGATCCAATTTTGAAACCTTGGATGATATTGCTTCAAGATAAATACGATGATAGGGTTTCAAACATTTTGTACAAGGATCAAGAAGGAAGATACAAATAGAAAGAATTTTTTTTACAAGTATACAAGACATTGATGCAAGGAGGTAATTGAGTAGAAAGATAACAACTGTGATTATTTCGAGGGGTGCTAAGGATAAATTTATTTGGGAGTTGAATAGCTCAAGAGAATACACAACAAGAAGTGGATATAATTTTCAACACCAACATAATAATAATGTCACTAGAATATGGAGAGATATTTGGGATAGCCCAAGCATTCCTAAAGTTAAAATGTTTGTTTGGCTAGTAGGTCATAGAAGAATTTTATCCTGGGATAACCTTATGAAAAGTGGTTTTCATGGTCCCTCTCAATGTGTTTTTTGTAATAAGGAGGAGGAGAGTATAGACCATCTCTTGGGAAATTGCTCAATAGTATGGAATCTATGGCAATGGATTATTAATATGTTTGGTAAATGCATGGTGATGAATAGTAAAATTGAAGATTGGTTAAAGCAATGGCATAGCACTTATAAAAGTGAGGATTTACAAACAATATGGGATATATCAAAAGATACAATACTTTGGACTATATGGCTAGAAAGGAATAGAAGAATATTTAAAGTAAAGGAAAGTAATTTATAGGTAATGAAAAAGAAGATATGTTTAGCCATAGAGGAGTCTAAACCAACCCTATCAACTCACCCAATCCCTAATTTAGAAGTAGAGAGTCTTGATAGATGGAGTCAAGTCATTAAATGGAATTATGATGTTGGGTACAAGAAAAGAAAAAATAAGGCAAAGAATATAAAGTGGAAACCACTAGATGTAGAGTGGGTTAAATTGAATTTTGATGGAGCATATAAAGGAAATCTAGGACCAACAGGAGGAGGAATAATTAGAAATAATAGAGGAGATATTTTATCACATTATGCTTTCAATAGTGGATTTAAGAAAATAATGAAGTTGAAGCTTGGGCAAATTTAGAAGGATAAAAAATATGTAAACAAATGAATGGAATAGAGTATGGATCGAAGGTGATTCTCTCATAGTAATATTTGCAATTTTGAGGAAAACAAAGGCTCCATGGAACATACAAGAGATAATTGTGGAAATTCAAGATCTTGCTAAAGAGTTTGAAGAAATTAGGTTTACACATATATTAAGGGAAGGAAACAAATGTGCAGATAAGCTACCCAATAGAGATTTTGATTGAGGATCGTGAAGTTAAATTCTCCTTTCCATGGTTAGAGGAAGTAGAAAGTTTAGTTGAAGTTGACAAAAAATGTTGATTGCCTAAATAAATTAATGATTAAGATTTACTTTAATGTTTTCCATTGGTAATATTTGCTTTATTTTGTAACAATAATGTGTTTTTATTTAGACTATTTATTATAATTTTTGTGGTTGCACTTGTGTTTTAGAAAGGAAACTAGCAATAAAAAATTGGTAAAGCAGACTATGATAGTGCGATGTTTTGGAAATATTACTCTACTAAGATGTAAGGCATAGACAATAGAGGTGAAGTTTTGGCATTGTGAAGGCTGCTATAGGAAAATGTCAAGAAAAATACTAAATTCTAGAGTAATTGTATTCATACAAAAATTTGAAAAGATCTAGAAAATGAAAACCAAGAATTCAAAATTTTTATGTAAAATGATGTAGGTTTCTAGCTACAACATCTCAATTGAGATGAGAAGTGTATCTATTTGTAAAATCTCAAGCTCTAAATAAGAGAGATGTAATTTTTCAAAGGTGGGGGACCCGAGTACAATCCCTTATTATCCAGCAATATATATATATATATATAAATAAATCCTAGCCACCCATCACATCTTAATCTCGACCATTCATTTAAAATGATCCATGTCAATTGTCAAATATCAATCTCAACCCTTCATCATGTCTTAATATTGATCGTCCGTTGGTGTTGTCAAAACCCTAACATGATTAAGGGTAAATTATAAAAGATGATTTATTTTTGTGAATCAAGGTCTAAACATTTTGATCAAGGTCAAAAAAATTAACATCCTGGTCATGAACCCTAGAATCCCATTATTTTCATACTTCCTTTGCATTCATGCAAGCCCTCACCGCCTTTGCATCCACCATATCCATCATCAAAATCACTGTGAACCCCACCTAGATTTCATAGAGCATTCCCCATCACCCCTGAATGCCCTATGAAATTCCTCGAATGTTGTAGAGCATTTTTACAATGTTGTAGGGCATCCAAAACCATTCTTGGATGCTCTTAGGTGTCTGCCTTTGATTGGTTTGTAGTTGACAAACCCTCAAATGCTCGTGGATGTTTGTGCATCATTATATCAAGGAAGTAGAGACATAGATCAAACAAATTAGGTATATTCTGACAAGGTAACATGTATTATTGGTTTTCAACTTACATTTTTTGTACTTATATTACATTTTATCATCACTGTACCTATGATTTGTAGATTTGTTATTCATAGGGTCTTACACTGTGGAGCCCTTCACATATACTACTAATATTTTTGTGTTGTGATCTGTTTACAGGTACATGAGACATATTCATTGATGACTGTTGCAGCTCGAGTGGCATCACAAGGTTATGCAAGCCCACTTACAAATTTTTTGGAGTGAAGACGACTCGAAGACACCAACATTATTTTGAACAAGGGTTTCAAACCCTATTACTGTAATAATCATATCAAAGCAAATATTTTTGGCATTGTAACCCCTAATTCGGGGCAAATTTATTGTATAAAGTGGAGATCCAGGATCCTTGAGTTCAATATAAATAAATATATTTCATTTTATGTATATTGTATCATTTGCTTTGATCTAGTGATTTTATTGGTGTTAGTCATTTTTTTCTTTACATATATATATATATATATATATATATATATATATATATATATATATATATATATATCTATATATATATATAAAGTAATATTTTATATAGATTGTGCCAGAATTGGGGGTTCAAGATTACCCACAATCCACTTAGGAGATGACTGTTTTTAGAAAAATAAATGAAAGGAAAACCTACAAGATAACACAATTGTAAACTTGCCAATCCGTTATAAAGCTAATGTTATTCCTATGTGTAGATTACAAGGGGGAGAATTTTCCCTCTAAAAATCATGTAGATATTTCAAGGTGGCTGCCACTTATGATGTCACATCATGTATTATCTGGATTTTCTATCCCTTTGAGGTTATCTGGATTCAAAGTTATGAATGTCAAATAGCCATAACCGCTTAGATGATTAGCTACTGTATTTATTCCAATTTATTTTTATTTTTGAAATTCCCATCATTTGGGCACAAAATATCTCTTCATTTAATGTTCTATATCTTTAATATTTTTTTCTGTGGCTCCCATGACATTGTTGTCCTTTCATAGAGATATGAAACATTCCTTTGTAGGAAAGGACAATATTACTTAAAGAACGTGCACCTTATTAGTTTGAATTTCAGGGCATAGATGTTTTCTTTGTCAAGAGTTTTCTTCACCACTTTAGGGCTACTCAACTTTAGATCTTCAAGATTTTTTTGTCTCAAGTACCTTTGTTAAGAATTTTACTCCTTATCTTCTGATCGAGACTTACAAACTTTCAACTTTTAGATGTCATTTTCTTTGAGACCTAACCTCTGATTGTTAGATCTTTTTGATCAGGGTTTTCTTCTATGTTTGTCTGCGACTTAAACTTCCACTTCCTCTTGCCGAGAAAAGTGTAGTGATTTATCACTAGAAAACACCTATACATTGAAAGTAAAACTAATAAGGTGTATGTTATTTAAGGAATATTTTCCTTTCCTACAAGGGAATGTCTCATATCTTTATGAAAGGACAACAACCTCATGGGAGTCATAGAAGAAAAATCTTAAAGATCTAAAACATTAAATGAAGAGATATTTTGTGCCTAAATGATGGGAATTTTCAAACAAGATTAGATAGCAATAAATATAGTATCTAATCATATCTATAGGAAAGGAAAATATGAGATAGATGTTTTATTTGTTAAGAGACATTCCCTTGTAGGAAGGGACAATATGAGACAAGTATTTTCTTTGTCAAGAGTTTTCTTCACCACTTTGGGGCTCCTCAAATTTAGATCTTCAAGATGTTTTATCTCAAGTACCTTTGTTAGGAATTTTGCTCCTTATCTTCTGATCAAGACTTACAAAATTTAAAATTTTAGACATCATTTGCTTTGAGACTTGACCTCTGATTGTTAGACCTTTTTAATCAGTATTTTCTCCTATGCTTGTCTGTGACTTAAACATCTAGTTCCTCTTGCCAAGAAAAGTGTAGTGATTTATCACTATATTTTTGGAATATATTAGGGGGTATTTATCCTACTAAAGATAAGAAACCCAAAAAAATGATGCCTTAGTCCATTGGGTGAAAAGTTAGAAAAAATTCTTCCTTGCAAGCGAAAGTTTTTAGTGGGAAATACTCTTGGAAAATTCTATAGATGGTCGAGAATTTTGCTATATCATAAAAGTGATATCACCTATAGTACATATGTATAAAGTTTAGAGTGGAATTTATCCATTGGGCATGGAGTCAAAAGGTCTACCCATTAGCTGATCAAGTATTTTCTTCTTTATTTTTCTTCAATTTCTTGGATGAAATATTGTCACCCCAATGAAACCGAGAATTTCATGCAACTTCCTCACCCCAAGAAAGCAGGTGCTAAAAATAATGCTTTGGCTGGCACCATGAGGTGAGACCCTTACTTGTTGGTCAAACCTTCTGATGGCCTCTCATCCTTGTGGATGAAGAGGTTATTTGCCTATGCTTACTCGACATTTTTAGAAATGAGGGCATCCCAAATGGAAGTTGTCCATCATCCTGCTTGGTCACTAGAAGGGTAGAGGAGGTCTAATCCAAAATATTCCTCCTCATTATGAGTCTTTTCAACTTTTGGTTAATTTGTAGACTCATGCCATTGGTGATGTATGTGGAGGGTACTCTTTGAAATCTACTCTTGTTGTTTAGGGATGGCATAAATATATATTTTATCCTCCACAAGAGTGCTTTGCATTCCCATTTTGATGCATCCTTGGAGGTAATGCTTAGCTCTAATTCCACTCTGCCTACCTCTTTTATGAAATTACTCATGATCAAGGCAATAATATGATCCTAGTCAAAGATTGAATATGGACAAAGAGGGTTATACTTTTGGCAAGTCCTATCTTTAAATGAAGCCACCAACAACCTGAGGGCCATATCGTACTTCATGATGTTGTGCACCTTGTAGAAGAAAACCATTTATTGTAGGTGCTCTAATGGGGATGTTGGGATTTCACTAATGTATTCAATCAAAATTACTAGTAATGATGCTAGGAACATTTTCCAAATAGTCTATGGTTTTGGAGGTTGTAATGGGATATTTTATCCCCATATAGAGGAATTCTATTGATATAGGGCAACCATAATGGACCTATGGATCCTTTGGATTGTAGTAGAGTCACCAAGTGAATGTAGGTTCTTATTTTTGAAAATCAAGTAGACTAAGATCTTCACATGAATCTCAGCCTGGTATCTTTAGCAATGACTTCTACTATTTGTTCTAGAGTGAAGTCACTAGGTGAGTTAAGAGGTACTTCAACAAGTGAAAAATAGGTAAAGACCCTCACCAAGTACAATCCCTACTTCTTGTTGTGATTATGGGAGCAATGATGTGTCACTAGGATCCCACCGGGTATACTATTAAACTATTATCATATTTGATTGTTCTTTACAGGGTAATCATTCCTCGTAGGGAGCGATACAAGAAGGCCATGATCAACAACATAATTTTTAGCTTAATCAAGAGTCTCTAAGAGTTTTTACAAGGTTGAACCCATGTTAGGATGTGATATTTAGGGTGCACTTTTAACTCAACTAAGGGAAAATGGATTCAAGAGATGAAAATAAAAATAACTCAACAAAAGAAAAGGGTGGTGATGCATCAAGAGATCCACTAAGATATTCTTGCAAAAATAGTTATAAATGCTATGTGCCAATGATAAAAACTTCCTCTCCTCAACATAGTGAAGCACAAATGAGATTTACCAATTATAGGTATGCATAAATAGACGGGTCCCATAGGAGAGTCAACAACAGATGATTGGTCTAAAAATAGATGCAAGCCCCTCACACAAACATACACTTAATAAAACCAAAAATAGAAAAAAGGTAAAAAATAATTACATACACATAAAAATGGGTCAATAGGAGGCCATAGATGACTATACCAAAAAATTGACATAGGCTCTATTGTGGAGATTTATTACTTACCTCATTAAGACATGTCACATCACATGAATCCCAAGAATCACAACTAGTTTGTAGACTCTAGTGGATCTACCTCTTTGACCTAGGAATAGATTATCTACGGGACTCTAGATAGACCAGGTCGGGTAAGGAAACCCTAGACAATGGGTTCAAATATTTACCATTATGATGTTATAATCCATATTTTACCAAATTTAATGATATTATGTTAGTTTATATTATTTTTGACCAAACCATGCAACATTTAGATTATTTAAACCAGACCAGTGTCTTGTCCATTGGATAGTCATAGCAAATTTGTAACACTTCATGAATCAAGAAATAAAAGAGAAGGAAAGAACTAGTTCATTCATATTTATTCGAATAATATAATAAATAAGAATGATTAAACTAGCGAGGGAAAGCATCATTCACACATTTAGATTACTACAATATGCAAAAAAGTAAGACATATAAACCATAAACATGGGGAATGCGAGAAATAGAGTTGGAGTTTGTATTCATATAAAAATATTTACATATGGAAAGCCCAGGAGAATGCTCGGGTCTAATAGTTACAATGAAACCCCATTTAAATATCATATCAGGGAGCTATTTATCTCCATATTATTGTGGTGACATGAGAGCCTCCAACTTTGGTGCATCCACAGGAAATAATCCTTGTGAACAAAGCTTCATGGATAGTCCCTGGAAAATGCTATAGGAAGAGACAACATGAGAAGGGATAAAACAAAAAAAAAGGGAAATACAACTAACTCTAGGACACAATTATATTTAGACTCAAATTTTTGCTCTCTAATACTTGATGATCTATTTTTTTTACAATGCTCCTCTATGTATAGTAATGGGAGGATTTTGGGTTGTGCTGTAACCACTTTTCCATAAGCCCTACATCTGGCCTAATATTCTATCATGTACAAATTTGTGGTAGGGAAAAAAAAGGTTAGGTGGCCTATGCCATTCTCCTTATAGCTGCTCCTCCTGCGTGCTAACCTCTCCACCATCCTGAGAAGGTATCTATGACGTGTCTAGATCAGTTACATCCTTTGTTGTATTAGGGCCCACCCTATCTTGGTCATCACTGGGTACATCCTCTTATGGGCCCTTTATCACTCCTACACCATCTCCTGGATTTTGTAAATTATGGTCAATATAGACCCATGCCTCATCATGAAAGATCAAGGTGAATGTTAGCAAGATGACATCTTGGGTGATACTATTCACCCACTCCTTAGACAATTTCATGATGTTTTCAGTAAACACACATAAGTGATCCACTATTTTTGCCAAAGATGTAAAATACTTTACCGACTTGATGTTTTTATTGAAGTCAAACTCTTATATTTTATTAAAGATAAATTCATTAATATTGGGTGCTTGGAAAAACTCCTCCAACATAAACCCAAATTCATTGATTTCATTTTCTATTTCTTCCTTGGTGCTTACTATCTCTTGGTCCCACTGGAGCTAGTTTGATCTATTCTGTAGATAAACGAAGATATTTGCATATTCTTCTGCAAAGAAACAGACTAATCCATCTCCCAAAGTCACCATACCTACATTGATCTCTACATAATTTTCCTTGAATCTTTGGAATATAGGGTATATCAGATTTATCCTCTAATTAGCTTGCTGTAATAGGTTCTTCAAAATACCAATAGTATACCTGGTGGCATAAATATTATAAAATATTGATGTCAGATTAGTCATGCTCTCCTATACCTTATCCTTCATATCCTGCTTAAATTCCTCAATGATACTGGAGTGATCGCTAGCCCACATGACAATACTCCGAGATGGGGTCGACATTTATTTTAGCTGATCTATCTCAGCTTGTAATTACTACACTTTCTATTGTAATTGCTCTACTTTTGCTACCTTGGTCTTTAAAAATACAATCTTCTTTTCTACAGCTGCTGCCACCTATACTTGAGAGACCACATGTGATTTCATTTTATCTACTAGGCTAGCTTCAACCATCATAATCCCTTTATCAAAATCGATCATGGATTCCTTTAGGATTAGTGGAAGGGGAATGGCAAATGTGGTGTTGGACACATCATATGTTTTTGGTTCTGCTATCCTCCTGGACCTACTTACTCCTTTACTAGAAGATATTTGTTCCTCCATATATTGTATCTGATCGTCTTCATCATTAGTGAACTAAAGTGTGTCTCTCACCCTGGACAATGTGAAGTTCTTCATGTTTAAAGTAGATGAATTAGTCCTAGTCCTCTTTTAGATGGAATATTGTGAGGGACTTTCCTAATGGACTTCATAATCCCTGAGTATGCTCTATAATACCCCTACTTCCTGTATTTTCTTCAGAGCATTAAGAGGAATTGGATGTTCCTCTTGATTAATTACTAGGGCGATGGAGAACAACAAGGATTGGCCAACTGCTAGATCGGTCTATTTGTATGGTGAAATCAATGCTTGGGCTAAAGATGCAAAGATTTGCACTTGGTGTGAGGGGTAAGTGACCAAATCATTTCCTTTTGATATAGAAGTAGGAGAGCTGGAGGAAGTGGGGATCCTTGATTGATCTTATTGAGTTTCATCTACTATCTTCATCATAACTTCAAATGAATCTAAATTTTGATGGACAACCTAAAATGTGGGGTCCAAAAATTCTTCTTGAGGAGCAATAGGGACTAATGAGATCACCTTGTCAACTAATAATTCCCTATGTAACCTCAAGTTAGAGCTATAATCCCCTATAGCTTCTAATATACTGTGAGGTATTTTGTCCATCTTCCACACCAATCCCAATGACTGGCCCTGCCTGATAGCCTTTTGCATTTCATCTTTAAAATCATCCACCCTATGTGTAACCTGCAAAAGAGAAAGTTTGATAGAGATAGAATCTCTATGATAACCTTCAGGATTGTAAGGCCTCTAGGTGATTTCTCAAAAATAGTATGTATCCATATTCTAGATAGTCCAAAGCAAAGAGACATGGCCTAGATATGTATAGGGGTCCATTGTGAAGAGTATCAACAACCATGGAACTCCTCCCTTATTCCTTATAGACCAAGCTTTCACTTCCTCTACTATTTTCCTGGTTATCTCTAGAATGACTATGGATGTTGGGAAATATTTGGGCAATGCTTTTGGTGGTATCTTAGACCCGTACAATCTAATGTAAGAATATTCTTCTGTATAGAAGTCTCCTACTTTTTCTTCATGCAAGAACCTCCTCACACTGGTCCCAAATTTGTTAGGATATTCTCCATATAGGTAGGCATGGATCACTGGGAGGACATTCTCAAAGAAAGCCACATAACTCAAGCATCCCTCATGTACACACAGTAACTTGTCCTAAATTATGGTGGCACAAACTCCCCATATATGAGTGATCAAAGACTGCTCCAATTGGCCTAAAACCAAGTGAATAAAAAATGAGCAGTAGGAGATAGAGGGGAGTTGCTCTTTATCTACCAATATGGCTTCCTGTAAATCTGTTAACTCTTTGTTTATGTTGCTGTTGATGACCTATTCCCATTGATACTTAGGTGTATTATCTATTTTGTTGCACTGAATTATTAAGAATAGGACCTCTTTTGTAATATGCTCCAAGTCTTTCGTGCCCAACACCAGGTTGATAATATTCACATAATATTGTACCTAGGCATGGATAATGAACTTATGTATGGGAAAACTGGGTGGCATACGCTTATTTCTCTTCAAGATCATACTCAAGAAGGAGGTTTTGAGCATGAAATTGGATTGGAGAGCCAATATCTAGAAATACAATATTCGTAAGGCTATGGAGAGCCTGAATACACTCTTGATTCTATCAACTATCAACCTAAACACCACCTGATTTGTATGATTCCTGATAGTCCTGTTCTTGGGGATATACACTACTGCCAATCATACTAAGAGGTCTAAGGAGTGGTAGAATCTAGGGAAAGTTACTTTGACAAGGTTGGTATCCCATTTGTTGCATACAAGGCTCGATTCACCACTATCCTTCTATCCTTATGAATAGAACCCTCAGTAGAGTAGGGTGACACTGGTTATTCTCTATTGGATCAAAACTATATATTATTACATTCTCTACCTCCCACTATTGATACAACATGATGTATCTATTTGAATTAGGTTGGTCCATTAGTGCCTTTGGATATTTGGCCCTCCCTGTCCTCTTAGCCACTGGCCAAGCCCCTATTAAATTTTTAATTTAGGCCTTCACATCTGTTATCTTAGTTGTGACTCCACTTGTTGAAGCCATCAAGTTGAGTGGTTGTGAACATGGGATGTTCTTTGCACACTAGTATTCTATAAACTGCTCACCAGCTCAATTTACCTCTTCAACTGGTACTTGGGATGCACTCTACATGCACCTATTAAATCCACTTCATGTTGATGTTGCAAGGGAGGTTTACCACCTTATTTTTAAAAGGGCCACATTAATGGTATGAGGTGGAGCACTGATTCACTATTGGTTGATGGGGCCTTACTCATCATGCCATCAGGTCCAGGTGCATGAATTAATTCTCTGTTGGGTGCTGATTGGATGCCCTTTTGATATGCTTGGTTAGATATCTACTAGGTGAAATCAAGGCTGCCCATGTATCTATTTCTCATTGGTTTGGATGGGGCATGCTTGTGTGAGGTGCATGAATTCAAGAAGGGGCACACAAAAATCATGCACCTCTAATTTATCTGCATGCTTTATTAAAAGTAGTTGCATGAATCAGAGCAGGATGATCAAAGTTTGTGCACCTTTAAAAATTTCATGAGATCCATAGGGAGTGGAGTGCATGGCACAAAAGTAGGGTGCATGGCTTTGCGTGCCCTTCAAACTTTTGTATGCTCCATAAGAAGTGGGGTGCATGAACCAAAAGTGGAGCACATGAATTTATGTGCCCCTTAAACCTTTATGCACTCCACTAGAGGTGGGGTGCATAACACAAAAGTGACATGCGCAACTTTGTGTGCCCCTTTGAATTCTTCATGCACTCTGCTCAGAGCAAGGTGCATGAAATAAAATTGAGGCATGCAAATTTACATGCCCCTCAAGACCTTCATGTGCTCAAATTAGAGTGGGGTGCATGAAATAAAATCATGGTGCATGTAACACGTATCCCTTTTGATCTTCGTGCGCTCCACCCTAGAGTGGAGCACACGCCCCAGAAGTGGAGTGCATGACTTTGTGTGCCCCTCAATATCTTCATGCACTCCACCCATAAGTGGGTGTATGACTCAAAAGTGGGGCACATGGATTTACACACCCCTTAGGGCCTTTGTGCACTCCATAGGAAGTGGGGTGTATGACTAAAAAATTTGGAGTGCTCAACTGAAGTTTTGAGTGCTTCACTAGGGTTAAAAAGAAAAGACTCAAATTTGAAAATTAAACCAAGGGTGAAAAAAGTAGAATTGTTTGCAAGGCCAACACCAGCTCTAAATGGGATAGGGAAATGAATGGTAGGACTTCATGAATTGACCTGATAACTCTAGAATATTTGGGTTTATTGGGAATGACCAAAACAAAGAAAAATATAAAAAATGCAACAACAACCTAGTATAAATAGATATTTATAGTTACAAGCAACACCACATAGACACAATTTTTTTTTTAACCTCCATTTCCCTCGTATAGAGGGAAAAATAATTTTAGGTGCTGGCCATTCATAGGTATAGCCATATATTCTCCATCCAGGTCCTGCAACCTGTAAGTGTGCTAGCCAATCAATTTGAAAATCTAGTATGGACCTAGCCACTTCAACTCAAGCTTACCTTTTCCCCCAACTTATCATTTTTTGGATCCTAGTAGAGCACTACTTCCCCTATTGAAAAGGATTCACCCCTTGATTTATTATTGAATTACTGAGTTGTTATCTCTACTTGGGTAATTATCTTAGTAACTGCATCTCTTCTTTCTTCTTCCAACTGCACGATCTGATCCATCATCCTTTGCAAGGCATTAGGATTTTCATGGTCCTAGAGGAACAAGGAGAGAGTTGTTCATTTTAATTAGAGTTGTAGGAGTGCACTTTCATCGTAAACTAGATTGTATGGTGATTTAATTGTAGCCCTTTTTACTGACAATTTGTCTACCCATAAAGCATACTTCAACTCACTGTCCCAACTCCTTTTGTTCTTTCCTAGTGACCTCTTGAATTGGGTAATGATATTTTTGTTTGAGGATTCTACTAGCCCGTTTCCTTAAGGGTAGTAATTTTTATAATGGGTTAGCTCTATACTATACTTGGCACAAAAGTCAATCATCTTGAAGGAGGTAAAATATTTAGCATTATCTATGACAAATTTCCTAGGCACCTTGAACCTGGTCAAAATGTTTTCTTCTAGGAAACTGATAATAGCTTCCATCGTTGATATCCTGAGAGGGGATACCTCAACCCACTTGTAAAGGTAATATGTAGTTGTGATTATCCATTTATGACCACCTAAATATTTTGGGTTAATTTATCTTATCAGGTCTATTTCCCACTGTGTAAATGGAGCCTCTATAATGATAGGTTTTAGTGGAATTGCAGGAAGACTTTTCTTACCTGTGAAAACTTGATAGTTATAATAGCCTATGACAAATTGGTAGACATCCTTGAACATCAAATGCCAATAATAACCTACCATCATAATAGTGTTAGCTGTTGCCTTCAAAGAAAAATGGCCACCACAAAATCTTATGTGAAATTATTTGATGATCTTGGGAACTTCCTTCTCTAACAGGCATAGGAGCAATACTCCACTTGGATGTCTCCATTAAATATGATTCTCTTGGAGATAATATATTTGGACCTATTGCTTTATGCTCCTAATTATGCTTTGGGATATTCCTGGAAATAAGGATAGGATTTTTAGATAGAACATAATATCTTTGTACCAACTACACTCCTAGTCTTTTGTGGGTCTATTTTGTTGTAAGTATTCGACCATGACAGTGTTATCCATATCTTCTCCTCCCTTTCTGGAAAAATATTTTGATAGTCCTTGTACTTTAATAACTTTTATTATTTTTAACTCCACATTGTATTACAATAGTTTGACCATCCATCTTGCCAAACTTCCCATAGGTTCTGGTTGAGTGAGAACATCTTTCACAACCATATAGGGGATGCAAGCAAACACCTTACTGGAACCAAAAATGCTTTTAAAATGCTCTAAATCCTGTATCAAGGCAAAAGCCTATTTTTCAATGAGCTTATATCTCAATTGGACCCCCTTCATCCCAGATCTCATGAATGCTATGGGTTTTTCATTTCCTTATTCATACTTTTGTGATAGCACTACAACTATGGAGTGTTTTGAGGTGAAAGAGTAAATGTGAAAATTCTTTGAATGGTCTGGATAAGTCAACACAAGTGCAGTGGTAATAGCCTATTTGATCCACTAGAAAGCCTCCATGTTTTCCTTGTTCCATATTATATTTGCATCCTTATTTATCATATCATTAATAGGTTTGGCAATCTCAGCAAAGTTCAAAATAAATCTCCCAATGAAGTTTATCTTGTCAAAGAAGGATCTCAATCCTTTAATGTTTTTAGGGGGTGGAATTTTTCAATAGCCTCTATCCTCTAAGGATATATACTTATCACTTACTTGTAGACGACATGTCCTAACAACTTGCCATGAGTGGTCCCAAATAAGTATTTTTTTGGATTCAGCAATATCCCATACTCCTTGCATCTCTTAAAACTTGGGATAGATGAGAAAAGTGATCAGCTAGATTTTTTGAAAAGATTGTGATGTCATCTAGGTACACCACCATGATCTTGAACATTAGCCTTTAAAAAAAAAAATCCATTACCCTTTGAAAAGTGGCACTGATATTCATTAACCTAAAAGGCATTCTTTGGCATTTAAATGTTCCCCATGGTGTGGTAAATGCAATTTTATATCGATCTTCTAGGTTGACTAGGATTTGATTATACCTTGACAAGCCATCCAATAAGGATATTCTGGTTGACCCACCATCACCTGCAAAAGCTGTTCCATATTAGGGATGGGGTAATTATCCTTGAGAGAATTTTTTTTTAGGTTTCTGAAGTCGACGCACAACCTGATTTCTCCATTCTTCTTCCTAACGGGGACTAGTTTAGCTATCCAATATGAAAACCTCACTTTCTTGATTATTTTTGCATTCAATAATTTTTGCACTTCTTTTTACATCACTGGATGCAAGGTGGGGTTTAATTTTCTTTGTTTTTGCCTAAAAGGTTTAGTGCCTTCTTATAAGGGGATAATATGGGTCATGACTTTAGTGTTGAAGATCCTCAAGTCCTCATAACTTTAGGCAAAACTATCCATATTCTTCCTCAGGTATTGGATATACTATTTCTTTTCTTTACCTAATAATGACCTATCTATCCTCACCATTCTCGGCTCTTTTGCTATCCCTATGTTGACTTCTTCAGCTTTTGAATCTTGAAATGCAGGCCTGTGTACCCTATCAAAATCATAAAAAATACTTTCTAAAGACCAACCCCCTAGGAATCTTATTGGTCTTTAATTGTATAACTTTTGTAGGCTCCTTGATAATATGCTGCAACTTGTTCTCATATTCTTCATAATAGATGTCAGCAAAATTATTATGTACAGTCATGAAATCCCTGATATCAATGTCATCTTGGAAAACCTTCAAATATACCACGTTTTCCAGAACTGAAGGGTGATACACATAAATGGTGGGGAACCTATCCATATACTCAGTGTCAATCTCAGGACTGTTTGCTCCAAATGCATTTGTAGCTAACATATTAGAAATATGGTTCCTTTCCTTGGGGATGTAAGATAAGTTAAAAGCTAAGAATTTATCTATTTCATGTTGCACCGCTTGCCTGTACTGCTTAAATATGGGGTGCCTAGTCTGGTGTTTCCCTTTTACTTGTTGTATGATAAACTTATCATCTCCACTAGCGGTGAGGTAGTTTGTACCAAGTTCTTTAGCTTTTATCAACCCAAGCAACAATAACTCATACTCGACCACATTATTAGTGCAGGGGACTTCTAGGTGGTAAGGTATGCCCAAATAACTACCTTTTATATTAGTCAGGTTTATCCTAGCACCAACTCTAGTTTGTGATTTAGCCCCATAAAAAGTCATCACCTATATTTCAGTAGTCAAAATCCTATCTGATTCTGTGTCTACCTTTGCCTTCCCTTTGGGGTCCATGTTTTCTACCTTGGAGACATCTTTGAGAAAAGGTGTATGCCATATGGAATAAATGCCTAGTTCCTTCTCCTCCATTGAATTGACTAGATTAATTATCATATTATTAGACCTTTTCAACTCAACAGAGTGCTTATTAAAAGGTTACCTTCTTAGGGTGGCCTGCTCTTTAGCCGAGAGGGGTATAGTGGCATAGGACCAATCCAACTAGATTGACCCGCCTAGCTACTCTGCCTAGTGTCTAGATAATAGCAAGGAAAAGAAAGGGTCAACATCCACTACAACCACATCCATTATGATGCCTTTCTTAGGATACTGATCCAGGAAGACCAAAAGGCCTATGATTATTCCTACACAAGGTACTTGCCAAATATCCATAATCGAGATGAAGGAGAATCTTTGGTGCACATCAATCCTAATTTATCCGTTACTTGTTTGGGAATGATGTTATGGGATACCCCACTATCAAGCATGCAATTATATATTATGAAATGATCTCCATATTCTGAGGTATAACAGAGGGATATATAAAAAGGCCTAACTAAGGAAGGGTCCCTGCCTGAAGGATTGGAAGGTTACATGCTGAGAACATGATTATTGCATGGTTCAATTAATCCAAAGGTCCTCTACACCTGTTCTCTATATTTGGGTACTATAATAAACTCCCCAAAGGTCATGTTTATTTTTTTTAGGAAAGCTCAAGGTCGGTGTCAAAATATACCTTCTTACTTTCTATGGCCTTGCTAGCCTCTTATTTCCTTTGGGTCTTTCTCACTGGTTCTATGGTTTCGAGGGTTATAGATGGGTCAGTAGTGTTCTATTTATTTGGGTTATGTTGAACCTTGCCCTCAACTGCATTCTTTCTTTCAACTTTATCTCGCACAATATTATTTCTAAGATTGGTGGCATGGACCCTTTCTGAAGCCTACATTTTTTATAGTGTTATATTTCCTTATTTCTCTTGCTTGAGGAAGTTAACCTATGTCCTTTTTAAAATCATTATGTCATAAAGGATGAGGACTATGGGATTGTTCTCAGAATTGAGAGACTTTTTTGCTTCTAAATCAATTCTTGATCCCTTAACTGCCTCATCCCAAGTCCAGTAGGCATTCATCCTTATCTCTTTGTCTGATTCTTCTTTGAGGTTAACATTTGAGTGTAGATTGAGATATACCCCATAATAATTTGGATTATGAGGGGCATCACACACAGGACAAAAGAAATGGAAATTAGAGGCCACATTAGCTAAAGCCATGGGATTGGGGACTGCATCTTGATCCTTTTAGACTTCTTTCCTCTTCCAGTTGTTTACATTTCTTCCTCCATTATTCTAGTTTCGGTTGAAGTTCCTCATAAAAAGGAGGTCTATTATCATTCTAGTTCTAGTAAGGCTACCCATTATCCACTGTTTCCCTCTCTATTTTTGAGAGTCTATTATTTACTGAATTAAACATCTCCATTAGCTGGGTTAATAGTTTCTCAATGGAAACAGGTTCTAGTTTTTTATTATATTGAAACCCAATTTTTTAGGTTTCTTCTTGGTTTGGCTTGGGCTGGGATCTATTGAATATGGCTATATTTTACTACTATTTATCATATTCCCCTCTATTATGATAGCTCTTTCTATACATGCATCAATGGTAAGTGTGAGCTCCTATCTGAGTTCGTAGTTGAAATCTCGAGGGAATACATTTTTGTAGAAAAAAATGAATTGGTGGTCATTCAACCTCAAGGTTGTAGGGATTCTATTTCTCAACTTGTTGAACCTCCCATTAAACTCATCTATGTTTTTGTTATCATTTTTCTTCATTGTGACCAGTTTGATTAGAAGTGACTGCTCATTTTTATTTTCTCCATATTTTCTAAGAAAGATAGTTTCTAACTCTTGGAAGGTGCCTATAGTTTCTGCGGTGAGGCTATTGAACCAATCCCTCATGTATTTCTCCAAGGTTTGCAAGAATAACCTAAGGAAAACATCCTCCTCTTCTAATTCTAAACTATCCATGGCATATAGAAATTCCTTGATGTGGTCTTCCCCAATCACAATGTTATTCCCTAGAAACTTGGGCAGATTTTTATGGTCTATGGGGGGCAATGGGTTTAGGAAAGACGATAACATAAAATATCTATACCTATTTGTGTGCCATTTTTTCAAAGGAGGGTTGGCCATTTGTGCAGCTGGGTTCCTTAGTACTGGCGGGATAGCAGATAAAACAATACTTGCCAGAGGGGGATTTTTAAAAAGAAAACTAGCACTATTGTCATTATAACTATCTTAAGGAATAGAAAGCATAGGTTCCTTTTTACTTTTACATATTTAGAAAAGTACTTTTGGGTCCAAAAATTTGAGGTAGAGATTTTTTTTGTTTCTTCTTGTAGCCGCCATATTAGCTTTTGTTCCTCGATCTTGGGTTCTTTAGAGTCACCAGCATGGTGTGCAAAAAACAATAGGTTCTCACAAAAAATAATTGAGATACTTTACAGATATTAGTGGAAGGTTAGTCCCTGACAATGATGCCAAAAACTATTGTGGGGATTTCCTACTTACCTCCTTAAGACATGTCACATCATAGGAATTCCAAGAATAACAACTAGTTTGTAGACTTTGGTGCATATACCTCTTTAACCCAAGAATAGATTATCTATGGAACTCTAGATAGACCAGGTCGAGTAAGGAAACCCCAAACAAGGTGTTTAGATATTTTCCATTATGATGCTATAACCCATATTTTACTAGATTTAATGATATTATGTTAGTTTATATTGTTTTTGACCAAACCATGCAACATATAGATTATTTAAACCAGATCGGTACCTTGTCCATTGGGCAGTCAGAGAAAATTTATAACACTTCACGAATCAAGAAAGAAAAGAGAAGGAAAGAACTAGTTCGATCATATTTATTTGAATAACATAATAAATAAGAATGATTAAACTAGCAAGGGAACACATCATTCACACATTCAAATTACTATAATATGCAAAAAAGTGAGAAACATAAACTATAAACATAAACTATAAACATGGGTAATACCATAAATAGAGTTGAAGTTTGTATTCATATAAAAATATTTACATATGGAAAGCCCAACAGAATGCTCGAGTCCAATAGTTACAATGGCCCCCTTATTCAAATATCGAATAGGGGCTGTTTCTCTTTGTCTCGATTGTGATGATGTGAGAGCCTCCAACTATGGCACGTCCATAGAAAATAATCTCTACAAACAAAGCTTCCTAGATAGTACCTAGAAAATGGTAGAGGAATAGACAACGTGAGAAGGGATAAAACACACAAAAAGGAAATACGACTAAATCTAGGACACAACTATACCTGGACTCATATTTTTGCTCTCTAAGGTTTGATGATATTTTTTGTTGTAGTGCTCCTCTATGTATAGTTTTGAGAGGAGGTCAAGCTATGTTGTAACCACTTTTCCATCGGCCCTACATCTGGCCTAATATTCTATCATGTACAAAATCATGGTAGGGACAAAAAGGGATAGGTGACCCATGCCATTCTCATTATAACTGCTCCTACTACGTGTTAATATCTCCACCACCCTAAGAAGATGGATACAACATGCCTAGATCAGTTAAATTCTTTGCTATACTAGGGCCCACTCCATATTGGTCATCACCGAGTGTATCCTATTGTGGGCCCTTTATCACTCCTACACCATCTTTAGGATTTTGTAAATTATGGTCAATATAGACCCATGAATCATCATGAAAAGTCAAGGTGAATGTTAGCAATTTGATGTCTTTGTTGATACTAATCTCCCACTCCTTAGAACATTCCATGGTGTTTTCAATAAACACACATAAGTGATCCATTATTTATACCAAATATGTGAACTGATTTACCAACTTAACATTTTGACTGAAGTCAAACTCTTGTATTTTATTAAAGATAAAGTATTTAATATTGGGAACTTGGAAAAAATCCTCCAACGTAAACCCATAGTCATTGAGTTCATTTTCTATTTCTTCCTCGGTGCTTACTATCTCTTGGTCCCACCAAATCTAGTTTGATATGTTATGTAGATAAATGAAGACCTTTGCACATTCTTCTACAAATAAATAGACTGATCCATCTCCTAAAATCACCATCCTTGCACCGATATCTACATAATTTTCCTTAAATATCTAGAATACATGGTATATCAGATTTATCCTGTAATTAGCTTACTGTATTAAGTTCTTCAAAATACTAGTAGTATACCTGGTGGTATAAATATTATAAAATATTGATGTCAGATCAGTCATGATCTCTTGTACCTTATCCTTCATCTCTTAAATTTCTTAATGATACTAGAGTGATTTCTAACCCGTACGATAATACTATGAGATGGGATCGACATTTGTTTTAGTTGATCTATCTCAACTTATAATTGCTGCAATTTTTGCTATAATTACTCTACTTCTGTTGCCTTGGTCTTTAAAACTACAACCTCCTTTTCTACAACTACTACCACCTGTACTTGAGAGGCCACATGTGATTTCATCATATCTACTGGGCTAGCTTTAGCCATCATCAATCCTTTATCGAAATTGATCATGGATTCCTTTAGGCTTGGTGGTAAGGGAATGGTAAATGTGTCGGTGGACATGTGACATGTTTCTGGTTATGCTTTCCTCTTGGTCTTGCTTAATCCTTTACTAGGATATCTTTATTCCTCCATATCTTGTATCTTATCCTCTACATCATCAGTTAAATGGAGTGTGTCTCTTACCCTAGATAGTGTGAAGTTCTCCATGTTTGGAGTAGATGACTCAATATTGGTCCTCTTTCGGGTGGGAGATTGTGAGGGACTTTCCTCCTGAACTTCATACTACTTGAGTATGCTCAATAATCCACTCGCTTCCTATATTTTATTTAGATGCTTAGGAGGAATTGGATGTTACTCTTGATTAATTACCAGGGTGGTTGAGAACAACAAGGATTGGCCAACCACCAGATCAGTCTGGCTGGATGGTGACATCAATGCTTGGGCTAAAGATGTGAAGCATTGCACTTTGTGTGAAGGGTGAGTGATCAACTCCTTTCCTTTTGATGTAGCAGTGGGAGAGTTGGAAGACATGGGGAGCCTTGCCTACTATTGTTGAGTTTCATCTACTATCTTCATCATAACTTCAAATAAATCTAAATTTTGATGGACAACCTGAAAGGTGGGGTTCAATAATTATTTTGAAGGAGCAACAGGGACTAGTGGGACCACCTTGTCAACTAATAATTCCTTATGTAACCTCAAGTTAGATATATAATCCACTACAACTTCTAATATACTGTGAGCTCTTTTATCCATCTTCCACACCAATTCCAATGATCAGCCCTACTTGATCGCCTTTTGTATTTCATCTTCAAAATCATCCACCTTGTGTGTAACCTACAAGAGAGAAAGTTTGGTAGAGATAGAATGTCTATGATAGCCTTCAAGACCATAAAAACTCCAGGTGATTTCACAAAAATAGTATGTATCCATATTCTAGATGGCTCAAAGCAAAGAGAAGTGGCCTAGATATGTATAGGGGACCATTGTGTAGGGTATCGACAACCATGGAATTCCTCTATTATTCCTTATAGATCAAAATTTCACCTCATCTGCTATCTGCCTGGTTATCTCTAGAATAGATATGGACATTGGGTAATGTTTGGGCAATGCTTTCAGTGGTAACTTAGAACCATATAGTCTAATGTAAGGAAATTATTCTATATAGAAGAAGTCTCTTGCTTTTACTTCATGCAGGAACCTCCTCATCCTAGTCCCAAATCTGTTAGGCTCTTATCCATATAGGCGGGCATGTATCACTGGGAGGACATTATTAAAGAAAGCCATATAACTCAAGCATCCCTCCTGTACACATACTAACCTATCCTGAATTGTGGTAGCATAGACCCCCCCTATTCGAGAAATCAAGGACTGATCCAATTGACCTAAAACCAAGCTAATAAAAAATTAGTAGTAGGAGAAAGGGGGAAGTTGCTCTTTATCTTTTAGTATGGATTCCTGCAACTCTGTCAACTCTTTGTTTATGTTATTGCTGATAACCTCTTCCCATCGATACATAGGTGTCTTATCTATTTTGTTGCACTAAAGTATTAGGAACATGACCTCTTTTGTAATATGCTCTAAGACTTTCACTCACAACATAAATTTTATCATATCCACATAATCCTGTTCCTAGGAGCGGAGAATGAACTTATGTATGGTTAAAATGGGAGGCATACACTTATTTCTCTTCAAGAGCATGCTTGAGAAGGAGGTTTTGAGCATGAAATTGAACTGGAGAGCCAATGTCTAGAAATACAATATTCATGAGGCTATTGAGAGCCTAAATATCCTCTTGATTCTATAAGCTATCAACCTAAAAACCATCTAATTTGTATGATCCCTAATAGTCCTATTCTTGGGGTCATACACTACTATAAACCATGCTAAGGGATCTGAGGAGTGGTAGAATCTAGGGAAATTTAATTTTCCAAGGATGGTAGCCCATTTATTGCATACAAGGCTTAGGTCACCACTATCTCTCTATGCCCTCATGAATAGACCCCTTAATAGAGTAGGGTGACGATTATCCTCCTTTATTGGATTAAAACTGTATATCATACATTCTCTACCTCTCATTTTTGATCTTGTGTGATGTCTCTATTTGAATCAATATGGTCCATTAGTGCCTTTGGATATTTGGCCCTCCATATCCTCTTAGGCCAAGCCCCTATCAATTTTTAGATTTGGGTCTTCACATATGTTATCTTGGTTGCAATTGTGCTTTTTGAAGCCATTAGGTCGAGCAGTTATGAATAGGGGATGCTCTTCACACACCAGCATTCTGTTGATTGCTCACTAGCTCAATTTACCTCTTCGATTGGTACTTGGGATGCACTCTACATTCATCTATTGAATCCACTTCACATTGATGTTGCAAGGGAGGTTTATCACCTTCTTTTTAAAAGGTCCACATTAATGGTATTAGGTGGAGTGCTTCTTCACTATTGGTCAAGGGGGCCTTACTCATCATGCCATCAGGGTTGTGCACACAAATTAATTCTCTATTGGGTGCTGATTGGATGCCCTATCGATCTACTTGGTTGGATATCTACTAGGTGGAATCAAAACTGCCCATGTATCTATTTCTCATTGGTTTGGGTGGGGCATGCTTATGTGAAGTGCATGAATTTAAGAAGGGGTGCACAAAAATCATGCACCTTTAATTCATCTATGCACTTTATTAAAATTATTCACACGACTTAGAGCAGGGTGCTCAAAGTTCATGCACCTTTAAAACTTTTATGCAATCCATAGGGAGTGGAGTGCATGACACAAAAGTAGGGCACACGACTTCACGCACCCTTCAAAATTTTGTGTGCTCCATAGAAAGTGGGGTGCATGACCCAAAAGTGTGGTGCATGAATTTATGCACCCATTAAAACCTTCATGTGCTCTACTAGAAGTTGAGTGCATGACACAAAATTAGGGCATGCAACTTCGTGTGTCCCTTTTAATCCTTCATGCGCTCCACTTAGAGCGGGGTGCACAAAATAAAATTAGGACACATGACTTTGCACGCCCCTTAGGACCTTCATGCACTCCACTCAAAGTAGGGTGCATAAAATAAAATTAGGGTGCTTGTAACATGCACCCCTTTTGATCTTTGTGTGCTCTACCCTAGAGTGGAGTGCATGATTCAGAAGCAGGATGCATGACTTTGCGTGCCCCTCAGGATCTTTGTGTGCTCCACCCACAAGTGGGTGCATGAATCAAAATTGGGGCATGTAGCTTTGTGCACCCCTTATGGACTTTGTGCACTCCATAGGAAGTGGGGTGCATGACCCAAAAAATTAGAGTGCTCAAGTGAAGTTTCGAGCACTCTAGTAGGGTCAGAAAGAAAAGACTCAAATTGAAAATTAAACCAAGGGTAACAAAAGTGGAATTGTTTGCAAGGCCAACAAGCTCCCATGTATATATATGCAAGAAAGATTTTACATATATTGTGCCAGAAGTGGAGGATTGAAATTTTCCACAAGCTGCTTATGAACTGACAATTTTTATAAAAATAAATTAAAGGATAGCCTACAAGAGAACACAATTGTAAAATTTTTGATCCTTTACAAAGCTAATGCTACTCCTATTTGTACATTACAAGGAGAAGGGTTTTTCCTCCAAAACTCATGCAAATATTTTAAAGTGACTGCCACTTTTGATGCCATTAAAAGATCTCTTCATTTAATTTTCTAGATCTTTGAGCTATTTTTGCTATGGCTCCCATGTTGCTGTTGTCCTTTCATGAAGATATAAGATGTTTTCATAGGAAAGTTTTGATATTCATCAAAGAGCGTACACCTTATTAGTTTGAATTTTGGGGCATTGATATTTTCTTTTTTGATAGTTTTTCTCACCACTTTGGGGTTGCTTGACTTTAGATCTTCGAAATATTCTATCTTAGGTACCTTTGTCAAAACAATTGCTCCTTATATTTTGATCAAAACTTAAAAACTTATGAAATTTATACATCATTTCATTTGAAACCTAAACTTTGATCAGGGTTTTCTTCTATGTTTATCTGCAACTTAAAATTTTGCTTCCTCTTGCTAGGCAAAGTGGTGTAGTGATTTATCACTATAGTTTTGGTGGCTCTTACGGGGTCTTTAGCCTACCAAATATAAGTAACCCAAAATACTGGTGCCTTAGTCCATTGGGTGCAAAGTCAATTAAAGGTCTTCCTTGTAAGAAAAAGTTTTCAATAGGGAAGCCTCTTCTTTAAAAATTTTGTAGATGGTCAAGAATTTTGTTAATCATAAAACTAAGATCACTTATAGTATATATGTAGAAAGTTTTAAGTGAGAGGTCTTTATCAATTGGGCATGGAGTCAAAAGGTTTACCCACTAGCTTATCAAGTCCTTTCTTCTTCATTTTTCTCCAGTTTCTTGGGTGAAATATTGTCATCCCAATGAAATTGGGACTTTCTTGCAGCTTCCTCAACCCAAGAAGGTAGGTGCCAAAAATATTTCTATGGCTAGAACCACAGAGGTGAGGCCTCTACTTGTTGGTCAAAATATTTGATATCCTTTCATACTTGTGGATTAAGAGGTTATTTTCATACACTAGCTCAATATCTTTAGAAAGGGGAGCATCCTATATGGATGTTGCTCATTGTATCGCTTGGTCACCAAAAGGGTAGAGGAGGTCTAACCCAAAAATTTACTCCTCATCATGACTATTTTTATCTTTTGGCTAATTTGTAGACTCATGCCCTTTGTGATGTATGTGGAGGGCCCCCTTTGGGATTTTATATTATTGTTTAGGGATGGCACAACAAGGGTGCTTTGCATGTTCCCTTTTGATGCATCCTTGGATGAAATAATTGGCTTTGGTTCCACTTTGTTTACCTCTTATATGAAATCACTCATCACCAAGGTAGCAAACTAATCCTAATCAAAGATTAATGTGGAGATAGTGCATTATACTTTTGGTGAGCCTTACCTTTTAGTGAAGCCACCAAAAAACTTAGGGCCACATCTTGCTTCATGATGCTATGAGCTTAGTAGATGAAAACCATTTCTTGTAGGTTCTATAATGGGGATGTTGGGCCTTTGCTAGTATTTTCAAAAATAGTTTTCAATAGTGATGCTGCAAATTTTTCCCAAACAACCAATGGTTTTGGAGGTCATAGTGGGCTCTTTTCTCCCCATTTAGGGGATTTATCTTAAGATAGAGCAACCATATTGGACCTATGGGTCCTTTTGATTGTAGTGGAGTCACTAGGTAAATGCAACTTCTTTTTTTTGAATAGAAGGTAGAATAATATCTTTACCCAAATGTTAGTCTGGTATCTTCAATAGTGGCTTATTTTCATGTTTGTTATGAAGTAGAGTCACCAGGTGAGCCAAGAGGTGCTTCAACAAGTAAGAAATAGGTAAAGACCCTCACCAAGTCTATGATCTACTTCTTGTGATTTTGGGATTGATGATGTGTCATTAGGGTCCCATCAGACATGCCATTAAACTATTGTCATCTTTGATTGTCTATGGTAAGGAAATCATACCTCGCGGGGAGCAACACAACGGGGCTATGACCACAAGTGTATGGTTTGGATCAATAAGGGGGATTTAGGAGTTTTTATAAGTCTATTTCCTTGTTAGGATATGATCTTGAAGATGTAGACACCTAAAACATGTCATGTCAAGGTGACTACTCATATGTGCACCCTTGCAAACCATATGAATAATATTGGACCTCTCCAAGACAAAAGCAATGGTTATAACCATTTAATTTGGGCATTTTGGCCTATCTAGCATTAGCCGATGGTGTCACCCATGGATAGAATTATTAGCCATGGTTGACACTCATGGCTAGGGTTTTTAGTTGCTTTTAAGATCCATGACTATCCCTATAACAAACTTGGGTGACCAGAGCCAAGTAAAATCAGTTGCAACAATCAAATTGCAATAATTTTGAAGCGGTTTGGGCTTGGAAGCATCTAGAAGCTTCCTCCCAACTGCCAATTCTTGTTCTTGGCTTCTCCATGAAGCTAGAGCAAGAATTTTTGGAGTCTATTTAAGACCCCAATTTCAAAGAGCAAACCCTAAAGAATTGTTCAATTGTATTATAATGAAGCCCTATCGAATTGGAGAGCCTATTGTGCCTTGTGAAGCATAACAAGATGCTGCCAAAATCCAATTTGATCATCAAATTTGCAAAAATGGAGATATTAAGAGATTTAGGATAAAGCTTAACAATTGACATACTTCCATTGCCAATTCTAGTGAATTCAACCACCAATCTATTTCAGAACACTGAGGTGACCCTTGATCATCAATTCCTTGGAGGATTTGAGAGTTTCTGGTCCTGGTTTCAAGATAAAGGGAAATTTTCCCATAGCCATGACTATCAACCACAGATAACAGTGCTAGCTGTGCCTTAGACCCATGACTAGGGTTTGATGCTCTCTTTCCTCCATTTTAGTAGTAGATTTCCATTTTTAGTTATGTAAATAGCTTAATCTAGCATATATTAACATTGTAGCAGACATTTGATCGGTTAATTCTAGGATTTAGAGGTAGATTTACTTCCATTTTCCTTGCATTTGTCAATTTAGACTAGTTTCATGCTTTTCAAGTTCTAATGGTTAATTAGGCTTCCTAATTGCTAGATTTCATGCTTTCTTTACATGCTTTATTGTAATTTCACCATTTCTTGCATAGATTGATAGATTCACAAGCTTTCTTGATTTCATGACATGTTTTGTGCAAGATTCCTTTAAAAGCCTCATCAAGAGAGGCATCCTTTGATTTTAATATTTCTTGTTGTTTCTTGAACATAGGGTTTTCAAGACTCCATTGTCAACGTATTCAAGGCAAAAAATACCTCTTCACAAGAGAGAAGGTCATACTTGACCTGGAGTAGTTCATGTCATTTTGAAAGGCCTACGGATTACACCTACCCTTGTGAGGGATTTCTTATGATTGTAACATTGTATCACATTGGGTATCCCTAAGAGGGATGAATTTGTAGCCATGAATTGATTAAATTTTAATAAAAGATACCTTTCTTTTGGTTATTTCAATTTTATCAATTTATGTATGTGCTTTATGTGATTTTCAATTGTTACTAGATTAGGTGTATGCTTTTTAGGATCATACAGAAGAAAATTGTAACTCAACTAAGTGAAAAGAGATGCAAAAGATAAAAATAAATATAACTTCGCAAAAGAAAATGGTGGTAATACGCCAATAGATCTACTAATATCTTCCTACAAATATAGGCCTGAAAACCATATTCTAATGATGAACACTTTCTCCTCTCAACATAGTGAAGCACAAATGATATTTACTAGTTATAGGTATGCATAAAGAGGTGGATCCCATAGGAGAGCCAATGATAGATGATTAGTTCAAAAATAGATGCAGACCCCTCTGACACACACATGCTTGATAAAATCCAAAATAGGAAAAATATCACAAACAAATAAGTACACACAAAAATGGGCCAGCAAGAGGCCACAAATGTCTATACCAAAAAATTGACATAGGCTCCCATGTATATATATGCAAACAAGATTTTACATGGATTGTACCAAAGTAAAGGGTTCGAGATTACCCATAAGTCACTCAAAAGCCAATTGATTTAAAAAAAATAAATTAAAGGAAATCCCACAAGAGAATACAATTATAAACTTGTTGTTCCTTTATAAAGCTAATTCTACTTCTATTTGTAGATTACAATGGGGAGGGTTTTTCTCCAAAACTCATGTAGAGATTTCAAGGTGGCTATCACTTTTGATGTTGCATAATGTCTCATCTGAATTGTATATCCATATAAGGTTATTAGATCCAAAGTCATGAATGTTAAATGGCATTGAGACCTTTGAGGAACAACTACCATATTTATTACCATCTACCAATTTTTTGGAATTCCCATAATTTGGGTGTATAATATCTCTTCATTTAATGTTCTAAATATTTGAGTTATTTCTACCATGGCTCCCATCTTAGTATTGTCCTTTCACAAAGATATGAGATATTTATTTTTAGGAAAGGATGATACTCCCAAAATAACATAAATCTTATTAGTTTAACTTTTGGGACATTGATGTTTTCTTCTTCGAAAGTTTTCTTCAACACTTAAAGGTCGCTCGACTTTAGATCTTTGTCACTTTTTGACTTAAGTACATTTGTTAGAATATTTTCTTCCTATATTCTGATCTAGACTTACAAAATTTTTACTTTAAGACATCCTTTACTTTGATATTTGACCTTTGTTCATTGGACCTTTTTGAACAGGGTTTTCTTCTATGTTTTTTTGTGACTTAAACTTTCGCTTCCTCTTGCCAAGAAAAGTGGTGTAGTGATTTATCACTACAATTTTGGTGCCTCTCAAGGGATATTTATCCTACTAAAGATAATAAAACCAACAAATTTGTTCCTTAGTCCATTGGATGTAGAGTCAATAAAAGGTCTCCCTTGTAAGTAAAAGTTTTTAGTGGGTAAACATCTTCTTGGAAAATTTTGTAGATGTTTAGGATTTTTGCTCTCATAAAACTGAGATCACCTGTAGTACATATGTACAAATTTTTAAGTGAGTGGCCTTTATTAATTGGATATGGAATCAAAAGGTATACCTACAAGCTACTCAAGTCCTTTTTTCTTCCTTTTTCTCTAGTTTATTGGGTGAAATATTATCACCCTGATGAAACTAAGACTTTCTTATAGTTTTCTCATTCCAAGGAGGTAGGTGCTAGAAATAATGCTATGACTAGAACAACTAAGGTGAGACCCTCACTTGTTGATCAAACCTTTAAATATCCTTTCATACTTATGGATGAAGAGGTTATTTTCATATGTTGTCTTGGACTCTTTAGAAAGGAGGGCATCCCAAATGGAATTTTCCTATCATTTTGCTTGGTCACCAGAAGGGTAGAGGAGGTATGACCCAAAAATTTCCTCCTCATCATGTTAATTGAACCATATCTATGTTGCCTTTTTTATCAAAGATATTCATCTTCTTTAAACTACCATATTTTCACAATAATCTATTTGACATCATTTACATTAAGAGATATAAATATCACTTGATTAATTGCATTCTAAAATTTTCCATTTCTCCAAGAGGAAGATCAACACCATGTTTGATTAATTATCTACTACATTGTTTTCTTCTTTATAGATTTGTGGATATTCCAAAGATACTACCTCCAAAAATAGTTGATAGCCCTAATTATTTTATTTGTGATCTCCAAATCCATTTTTTCTTGATAGTATTAATAATAAGCTGTGAATTCTTCTCATTTGAAATATAACTCCATATTTTTTCAATGGTAATTTGGAGACCCATGAGAAGTGTTGTAGTCTCTTCATAATTATTAGTTGAAGTTACATATGACTATGAATAAGTGAAGAATTTTTCCTTCATTATTTTGGAGAACACCTTTGCTTGTTTTTCTCGGATTTCCTTTTGGAGGCATCATCAAAGTTAATTGAAAAATCTAACTTCAAAATATTTTTATTTTACCATAGATCAACGTCGATCATTTGTGTTAACTCTAGTGATAAAATATTTTTGTATGCATATTAAAATCCTTTAATCAAGAGGTTAGCATATATTTTTTCACATTTGAGACTTCCCATGATTAGCACCATGCCTATAAATATTTTTCAAGAGAGATAATAATACAATTCCAAACTTCTGCTATCTCATAAAACTAAGATCACCTATAATAAATATGTAAAATTTTTAAAATAAGAGGCCTTTATCCATTGGGTATGGAGTCAAAAGGCCTACCCACTAGTTTCTCAAGTCATTTCTTATTATTTTTCTCTAGTTTCTTGGGTGCAATATTGGCACCCTGATGAAACTAGAATTTTCTTGTAGCTTCCTCACACCAAGTAGACAGGTGCTAGAAATAATGCTATGGTTGGCACCACTAAGGTGAGGCGTTTGTTTGTTGGTCAAACCTTTTGATGTCATTTCATCCTTATGGATGAAGAGGTTCTTTGCATATGCTAGCTCAACCTCTTTAGAAAGTGGGAAATCCTAGAAAAAATTGCTCATCGTCCTGCTTGATCACCAAAAGGGTAGAGGAGGTATGACCCAAAAATTCCCTCCTCATCATGAGTCTTTTTAGCTTTTGGATAATTTGTAGAATCATACCCTTTGTGATGTATGTGGAGGTATCCCTTTGAGATTTTCTTTTATTGTTCAGGTATGGCACAAATATACTTTTTATCCTCCATAAGGGTGCTTTGCATTTCCCCTTCTGATGCATTCTTGGAGGGAATTGCTTGGCTCTGGTTCCACTCTATCTACCTCTTTTATGAAATCACTCATGACCAAGGAAGTAAGTTGATCCCAATTAGAGATTGAATTTGAAGATAGATCGTTATACTTTTGACAAGCCTACCCTTTTAGTGAAACCACCAACATCTTGAGAGCCATATTTTGCTTCATGATGTTGTGCACCTGGTAGATGAAAACCATTTCTTGCAGTTTCTCTAATGGGAATATTGGGACTTCACTAGTATATTTAGACAAAATTTCCAGCAATGATGCTAGGAAAATTTTCCAAATAGTTGATGGTTTTGGAGGCCATAGTAGGTTTTTTTCTCCCTAAGAAGGGTACTGCTCTTGAGATGGGACAACCATCTTGGACCTATGGATCCTTTGTATTATAGTGGAGTTTCCAGGTGAATGCAAATTCTTGCTTCTAGAAAGTAGGTAAACTAAGGTCTTCACTTGAACCTTGGTCTGGTATCCTCAATAGCATATTGTTTTGGTGTTCATTTTGGAATGAAGTCACCAGGAGAGTCAAGAGGTACTTCAGCAAGAAATGGGAAAATACCCTCAACAAGTCTAAGCCTTACTATTTATTTAAATTTTAGGACCAATAAATTGTCACTGGGATCCCACTAGGCATGCTATTAAATTGTTATTGTCTTCAATTGTTCCTAGTGGGAAAATCATGTCTCGTGAGGAGTGACACATCAAGGCCACAACCAAGAGCACTGGGTTTGACTCAATCGAGGGCCTTTAGAAGTTTTTACAAGGATGAATCCTTGTTAGGATGTGATATTAAATATGCATTTTTAGCTCAACTAAGGGAAAAAGTATGCAAGAGATAAAAACAAAAACAACTCAACAAAAGGGTGGTGATGCACCAAGAGATATGTTAATATTTTATTAAAAAAATACACTTGAATGATATGTGTGAGTAGTTAGCGCTTTCTCTCCTCGACCTCGTGAAGCACATATGATATTTACTAGTTATATGCATGCATAAAAAGGTACATCCCATAAGAGAGCCAACGATAGATGACTAGTCCAAAAATAGATGTAGGCCCCTCGCACACACACAATTAATAAAATACAAAATAGAAAAAAGGTCACAAAAAATACACACACATAGGAATAGGTCAATAGGAGGCCACAACTAACTATATTAAAAAATTGATACAAAATCCTGTGTGTATATGCAAGTAAGATTTTACATAGATTAAGCTAGAAGTGAGGGTTCAAAATTACCCACAAGCCACTTAGGAGCTGTTTGTTTTTACAAAATGAAATGAAAGGAAAGCATACAAGAGAATACAATTGTTAAATTGTCAATCCTTTACAAAGCTAATGTTACTGCTATTTATATATTATAACAGGGTGGGTTTTCCCTCCAAAATTCATGCAGAGATTTCAAGGTGGCTACCACTTTTGATGCCACATCATGTCTTACTTGAATTTTTGATCCTTCTATGATTATTTGGATTCAAAGTCATGAATTTAAAATGGCCCAAAGCCCTTGGATGAGCAACTACCATCTTTATTAGCATTACCCATTTTTGGGAATTCCCATCATTTGGGTGCAAAATATCTATTCATTTAATGTTTTGGATCTTTGAGTTGTTTTTTTCATGGTTTCCATGCTATTATTGTCCTTTCATAAAGATATGAGATATTACTTTGCAATAAAGGATGATATTCCTTGAAGAAAATGTACCTTATTAGTTTGAATTTTGGGAAGTTGATGTTTTCTTCTTTGAGAGTTTTCTTCACCACTTCGAGGCTACTCGACTTCAAATCTTCAATACTTTTTATCTCAAGTACATTTATCCAAAATTTTGCTCCCTATCTCTTGATTGTGACTTAAAAACTTTTGATTTTTAGACATCCTTTGCTTTGAGACCTGATCTCTGATCATCGAACCTTTCTGATCAAGATTTTCTTCTATGCTTGTATACGACTTAAAATTTTGTTTCCTCTTGTTGGGCAAAGTGGTGTAGTGATTTATCACTATTATTTTGACAAATATTAGAGGATATTTAGATTTATAAAGATAAGGAACATAGAAAATTAGTGCCTTAGTCTATTGGGTACAAAGTCAAGAAAAGGTATGCCTTACAAGCAAAAGTTTTTAGTGAGCAAGCCTCTTCTTGGAAAAAATTGTAGATTGTTAGGAATTTCAATATCTGATAAAACTAAGATCACCTATAGTACATATGTACAAATTTTTAAGTGAGAGACCTTTATCCATTGGGCTAGTTGCTCAAGTCCTTTCTTCTTATTTTTTCTCCAGTTTTTTGGATGAAAGATTATCACCCCAATGAAACCAAGACTTTCTTACAACTTCCTCACCCCAAGTAGGTAGGTGCCCAAAATAATGCTATGGCTAGAACCATCGAGGTGAGGCCCCTACTTTTTGGTCAAACATTTTGATGTCCTCTCATCTTTGTGGAAGAAGAGGTTCATTTCATACACTAGCTCAACCTCTTCAAAAGGGGGCATCTTAGGTGGAATTTGACCATCATCCTACTTGGTCACTATAAGGGTAGAGGAGGTTTGACTCAATATTTTCCTCCTCATCATGAGTATTTTAAGCTTTTGGATAATTTTTAGAGTAATGCTCATGGTGATGTATGTGGAGAGCCCCCTTTGAGATCTACTCTTATTTTTATGGATGGCATAAATCTCCTTTTTATCCTCTAGAAGGGTGCTTTACATTTCCCATTTTGATGCATCCTTGGAGGGAATGCATGGATTTGGTTCCACTCTATCAGTCCCTTCTATGAAATCACTCATGATTGAGGTAGCAAGTTGATCCCAGTTAGAGATTAAATGTGGAGATAAAGTGTTATACTTCTAGCAAGCCTTGCATTTTAGTGAAGCCACTAATAGCCTGAGGGCCACATCCTACTTCATGATGTTGTGCACCTAGTAGATAAAAACCATTTATTGTTAGTGCTCTAATGGGGATTTTGGGCCTACATAAGTATATTCAGGTAAAATTACTAGTTGCAATGTTGGGAATTTTCTCTAAACAACCGATGGTTCTAGAGATTGTAGCTGAATCTTTTCTCCCTAGGCAGGGGATTGTTATTAAGATAGGGCAACCATATTGGACCTATGGGTCATTTGTATTGTAGTGGTGTTTCTAGGTGAATGCATATTATTGCTTCTAGAAAGTAGGTATATGATGGTCTTCACCCAAACCTCTATCTGTTATCTTCAATAGCAACTTCTTCTTGTGTTAATTTTGGAGTAGAGTTACCAAGTGAGTCAAGAGGTACTTCAACAATCAAGAAATAGGTAAAGACCCTTACCAAGTCTAAGATCTACTCCTTGTTATGATTTTGGGACCAATCCTGTGTCACTAGGGTCCCACTAGGAATACCATTAAAATATTATCATCTTTGATTGTCCCTGGCAAGGAAATAATGCCACGTAGGGAGTGACATATTGGGACCACAATCAAGAGTGTAGGCTTGGATCAATTGGGGGTCTTTGAGAGTTTTTACAAGGTTAACTCATTGTTAGGATGTGATATTCAAGGTGCACTTGTAACTCAACTAAGAGAAAATTTATGAAAAAAATTAAAATAAAAACAACTCAAAGAAATAAAAGGGTGGCGATGTGTTAAGAAATTTGTTAAGATATTTATATAAAAATAGGCTTAAATTCTATGTTCCAGTGATGAACACTTCCTCTTCTTGATATAGTGAAGCACATATGAGAATTACCAATTATAGACATGCATAAAGAGCCAAGTCTCGAAGAGAGCCAACGACAGATGATTGGTCCAAAAATAGATGCAAATCCCTCACACACACATACACTTAATAAAATCTAAAATAGGAAAAAAGGTCACAAAAAAATACATACATAAATGGGTCAACAAGAGGCCACATATGGCTATATCAAAAAATTAACACAATCTCCTGTGTGTATATATATATATATATATACATATATATATACATACACATATATATATAATATATATATACATATACATATATATATATATAATATATATATACATATACATATATATATATATAATATATATATACATATACATATATATATATATAATATATATATACATATACATATATATATAATATATATATACATATACATATATATATATAATATATATATACATATACATATATATATATATATATATATATATATATATATATATATATAGACACCAAAACCTAGCCACTTGTCATCTATGCATCCTCCAATCATAGCCATCCATTATTTATATATATATATATATATATATTTATGCATAAATATGAATATTTATATTTATATTTATATATTTATTTATATATATGTATTGTACAAAGAGAGTCAAAGACAATGGAAAATAAATTTTCTAAGTATGTTGATCCCAATGACCCATGTTTAATATTTACTGCATTCTCCCTTCCAAATGGTTCTACTCTTTGGAATGGTTAAAACAAAAACTATTGATCTAATGACTAAAGGTTTAATATGGATGGTAGAAATTGGAGAAAAAATTTCTATTTGGATGGATACTTGGTGTGATAAAAAACCACTCATTTTAGATCCAATTTTGAAACCTTGGTTGAGATTTCCTCAAGATAAATACGGTGATAGGGTTTCAAATATATTGTACAAGGATCGAGAAAGAAGATACAAATGAAAATAATATTTTCTACAAGTATACAAGACATTGATGCAAGGAGGTAATTGAGTAGAAATATAACATATGTTATTATTCTAAGGGGTGCCAAAGATAAATTTATTTGGGAGTTGAATAGCTCAGGAGAATACACAACAAGAAGTGAATATAATGTTCAACACCAACATAATAATAATATCACTAGAATATGGAGAGATATTTGGGATAGCCCAAGCATTCCTAAATTTAAAATGTTTGTTTGGCTAGTAGGTCATAGAAATTTTTTATCCTGGGATAACATTATGAAAAGGGGTTTTCATGCCCCCTCTCAGTATGTTTTCTGTAACAAGGAGGAGGAGAGTATAGACCATCTCGTGGGACATTGCTCAATAGTCTAGAATCTATGAAAATGGATTATTAAAATATTTGGTAAATGCATGGTGATGAATAGTAGAATTAAAGATTGATTAAAGCAATGACAGAGCACTTATAAAAGTGAGGCTTTACAAAAAATATAGGATATATCAAAAGATATAATACTTTGGAATATATGGCTAGAAAGGAATAGAAGAATATTTAAAGGAAATAAAGAAGTTTAGAGGTAATGAAAAAGAAGATATGTTTAGCGATAGAGGAGTCTAAACCAACCTTATCAACTTACCTAATCCCTAATTTAGAAGCAAAGAGTCTTGATACATGGAGTCAAGTCAATTAATGGAATTATGATATTGGGTAAAAGAGAAGCAAAAAGAAGGCAAAGAATATAAAGTGGAAATCACTATATGTAGAGTGGGTTAAATTAAATTTGTATGGATCATCTAAAAGAAATCCAAAACCAACAGGAGGAGGAGGAATAATTAGAAATTATAGAGGAGATATTTTATCTCATTATGCTTTCAATAGTGGAATTAAGGCAAATAATGAAGTTGAAGCTTGGGAAGCTTTAGAAGGGTTAAAAATATGTAAAAAAATGAATGGAATAGAGTATGGATGGAAGGTGATTCTCTCACAGTAATAAATGCAATTTTGAGGAAAGCAAAGGCTCCATGGAACATACAAGAGATAATTGTGAAAATTCAAGATCTTGCTAAAGAGTTTGAAGAAATTAGGTTTACACATATATTAAGGGAAGGAAACAAATGTGCAAATAAGCTAGACAATAGAGAGGTTTTGATTGAGGATCATGAAGTTAAATTATCCTTTCTATGGTTAGAGGAAGTAGAAAGTTTAGTTGAAGCTGAAAAAAAATGTTGATTGCCTAAATAAATTAATGATTAAGATTTACTTTAATGTTTTCCATTGGTAATTTTTGTTTTATTTTATAAAAATAATCTATTTTTATTTAGACATTTACTATAATTTTTGTGGCTGCACTTGTTTTTTAGGAAGGAAACTAGAAATCAATATTTGGTAAAGCGGACTATGATAGTGCGATGTTTTGGAAATATTACTCTACTAAGATATAGGGCATAGACAATAGAGGTGAAGTTTTGGCATTGTGAAGGATACTATAGGAAAATATCAAGAAAGATGCTAAATTATGGAGTAATTGTATTCATACTCCAAGAATATAAACTTTTTATGTAAATTGGAGTAATTGTATTGAAAAGATCTAGAAAATGAAAACGAATAATTCAAAAATTTTATGTAAAATGATGTAGATTTCTAGCTATAGCATCTCAATTGAGATGAGAAGTGTATCTATTTGTAAACTCTCATGCTCTAAAAAAGAGAGATGTAATTTGTCAAGGAAGGGGGACCTGAGTACAACCCCTTATTATCCAAATATATATATAAAGTAATATTTTACATAGATTGTGCTAGAAGCAGGGGTTCGAGATTGCCCGCAAGCCACTTAGGAGCTAACTATTTTTAGAAAAATAAATGAAAGGAAAAGCTACAAGAGAACACAATTGTAAACTTGCCAATAATTTATAAAGCTAATGTTATTCCTATGTGTATATTAAAAGGGGGAGGGTTTTCCCTCTAAAATTCATGTAGATATTTCAAAGTGGCTGCCACTTATGATGTTGCATCATGTATTGTCTAAATTGTCTATCCCTTTGAGGTTCTATAGATTCAAAGTTATGAATGTCAAATGGCCGTAAGCCCTTAGATGATTAGCTACTGTATTTTTTGCCATCTATTTTTTTTTAGAAATTCCCATCATTTTGGCATAAAAAATCTCTTCATTTAATGTTCTAGATCTTTAAGATTTTTTCTTCTATGGCTCCCATGACATTGTTGTCCTTTCATACAGATATGAAAAATTACCTTGTAGGAAAGGACAATATTCTTGATTAGTTTAAATTTTAGGGCATAGATGTTTTCTTTGTCAAGAGTTTTATTCACCACTTTGGGGCTACTCAACTTTAGAAATATTTTTTGTCTCAAGTACCTTTCTCAGGATTTTTACTCATCTTCTGATCAAGACTTACAAACTTTCAACTTTTAGACGTAATTTACTTTGAAACCTGACCTCTGATTGTTAGATCTTTTTGATCATGATTTTCTTCTATGTTTTGTCTACGACTTAAACTTCCACTCCTCTTTCCAAGAAAAGTGTAGTGAATTATCACTAGAAAACATCCATACCTTGAAAGTAAAACTAATAAGGTGCATGCTATTTACAAAATATTGTCCTTTACTACAAGGGAATGTCTCATATCTCTGTGAAAGGACAACAACTTCATGAGAACCATATAAGAAAAGCTTAAATATCTAGAACATTAAATGAAGAGATTTTTTGTACCCAAATAATGGGAATTTCCAAAAAAGATTAGATGACAATAAATATAGTAGCTAATCATCCCTATAGGAAAGGAAAATATGAGACAAAATTTTTCTTTTTTAAGAGACATTCTCTTGTAGGAAAGGACACTATGATACAAATATTTTCTTTGTTAAGAGTTTTCTTCACCACTTTGAGGTTGCTCGATTGTAGATCTTCAAGGATTTTTTATCTCAAGTACGTTTGTTAGGAATTTTGCTTCTTATATTCTGATCGAGACTTAAAAACTTTTAAATTTTAGACATAATTTGCTTTGAGGCTTGACCTTTGATTATTAGAACTTTTTGATTAGGATTTTCTTCTATGCTTATCTACGACTTAAAATTCCACTTCCTCTTGTTGAGAAAAGTGGTTTAGTGATTTATCACTATAGTTCTGGCATATCTTAAGGGCTCTTTAGCCTACTAAAGATAAGGAATCCAAAAAAATGGTGTTGTAGCCCATTGGGTGTAAAATTAGAAAAAAATCTTCCTTGCAAGCAAAATTTTTCAGTGGGCAAGACTCTTGGAAAATTCTATAGATGGTCAAGAATTTTTCTATCTAATAAAAGTGAGATCACCTATAGTACATATGTGTAAATTTTTGAGTGGAATTTATCCATTGGGCATGGATTCAAAAGGCCTACCCACTAGCTGCTCAAGTCTTTTATTATTTCTTTTTATCTAATTTCTTGGGTGAAATATTGTCACCCCAATGAAACTGATACTTTCATGCAACTTCCTCACCCCAAGAAGGTAGGTGCTAAAAATAATGCTTTGAATGAAACCACTGAGGTTAGACTCTTACTTATTGGTCAAACCTTTTGATGTACTCTCATCCTTATGGATGAAGAGGTTATTTTACTATGCTTACTCGACCTCTTTAGAAAGGAGGGCATCCCATATGGAAGTTGCCCATCATACTACTTGGTCACTAGAAGGATAGAGGAGGTCTAACCTAAAATATTCCTCTTGATTATGAGTCTTTTCAACTTTTGGATGATTTGTAGACTCATGCCCTTGGTGATGTATGTGGAGCGTCCTCTTTGAGATCTACTCTTGTTGTTTAGGGATGCCATAAATATCCTTTTAATCCTCCACAAGAGTGCTTTGCATTCCCATTTTGATGCATCCTTAGAGGCAATACTTAGCTCTAGTTCCACTCTACCTACCTCTTCTATGAAATTAATCTTGATAAAGGCAACAAGTTGATCCTAGTCAAAGATTGAATATGGAGAAAGAGAATTATACTTTTGGCAAGCCTTGTCTTTCGATGAAGCCATTAACAATCTAAGGGTAATATCCTACTTCGTTATGTTGTGCACCTCATAGATGAAAACCATTTCTTGTAGATGCTCTAATGGGGATGTTGGGATTTCACTAGTGTATTCAAGAAAAATTACCAATAGTGATGTTGGGAATTTTTTCCAAATAGTCGATGGTTTTGGAGGTTGTAATGGGATATTTTCTCCCTAGATAGGGGACTTCTCTTGAGATAGGTCAACCATATTGGACCTATGGATCCTTTGGATTGTAGTGGAGTTGCTAGGTTAATGCAGGTTCTTGTTTTTGAAAATCAAGTAGACTAAGGTCTTCACCTGAACCTCGACCTGGTATCTTTAGCAACAACTTCTAGTGTTTATTCTGAAGTGGAGTCACCAGGTGAGTTAAGAGGTACTTCAAAAAGTGAGAAATAGGTAGAACCTCACCAAGTATAATCCCTACTTCTTATTGTGATTATGGGAGCAATGATGTATCACTAGGTTCCCACCAAGTGTACCATTAAACAATTATTATCTTTGATTATACATGGTAGGGCAATCATGCCTCGTAGGGAGTGACACAACAAGGCCATAGTTGAGAGCACAAGGTTTAGCTTAATCAAGGATATTTGAGAGTTTTTACAAGGTTTACTCCTTGTTAGGATGTGATCTTTAGGGTGCACTTGTAACTCAACTAAGGGAAAAGGAATGCAAGAGATAAAAAAACAACTCAACAAAAGAAAAGGATGGTGATGCGTCAAGAGATCCACTAAGATCTTCTTGTAAAAATACTTCTAAATTATATGTACCAATGATAAAAAGTTCCTCTCCTTGACACAGTGAAGCACAAATGATATTTACCAATTATAGACATGCATAAAGAGATGGGTCCCATAGGAGAGTCAACAATAGATGATTGGTTTGAAAATAGATGCAAGCCCCTCACACACACATACACTTAATAAAACCAAAAATAGGAAAAAGGTAAAAAACAATGGGTCAATAGGAGGCCATATATGACTATACCAAAAAATTAACACTGGCTCCCATGTATATATATGCAAGCAATATTTTACATAGATTGTGCCAGAAGTGGGGGTTTGAGATTTCCTACAAGCTGCCTAGGAGGTGACTATTTTTACAAAAGGAAATTAAAGGAAAGCCTACAAGAGAACACAATTGTAAAATTGCTGATCCTTTACAAAGCTAATGCTACTCCTATTTGTATATTGCAAGGGGAAGGGTTTTCCCTCCAAAACTAATGCAAATATTTTAAAGTGACCACCACTTTTGATGCCATATCATGTCTTTTCTAAATTATCAATCTCTTTGAGGTTCTCTAGATTTGAAGTCATGAATATCTAATGGCCTAGAGCCCTTGGATGAGTAGCTACCATCTACCCATTTTTAGGAATTCTCCATAATTTGGACATAAAAGATCTCTTCAGTTAAAGTTCTATATCTTTGAGCTATTTTTTCCATGGATCCCATGTTGTTGTTATCATTTCACGAAGATAGACGATATTTTTTATAAGAAAGGATGATATTCCTGAAAAAATGTACACCTTATTAGTTTGAATTTTGGGGCATCAATGTTTTCTTATTAGATAGGTTTCCTCACAAATTTGGGGTTGCTTGACTTTATATCTTCGAGACGTTTTATCTTAGGTACCTTTGTAAAAAAAATTTCTCATTATATTTTGATCAAAACTTAAAAACTTATGAATTTTAGACATCCTTTCCTTTGAAACCTAAACATTGATCGGGGTTTTCTTCTATGTTTTTCTACAAATTAAACTTTTGCTTCCTCTTGCTAGGCAAAGTGGTGTAGTAATTTATCACTACAGTTTTGGTTGCTCTTAGGGGGTCTTTAGCCTACTAAATATAAGGAACCCAAAACATTGGTGCCTTAGCCCATTGGGTGTAAAGTCAGTTAAAGGTCTTCCTTGCAAGCAAAAGTTTTCAATAGGCAAACCTCTTATTTAAAATTTTTGTAGATGGTTGAGAATTTTGTTATCTCATAAACCTAAGATCACTTATAGTACATATGTACAAAGTTTTAAGTGAGAGGTCTTTATCAGTCAAAAGGTTTACCCACTATCTCAAGTAATTTCTTCTTCCTTTTTCTCTAGTTTCTTGGGTGAAAGATTGTCACCCCAATGAAATTGATACTTTCTTGTAGATTTCTTAACCCAAACATGTAGGTGCAAAAAATAATGCTATGGCTAGCACCACAGAGGTGAGTCCCCTACTTGTTGGTCAAACATTTTGATGTCCTTTCATACTTGTGGATGAAGAGGTTATTTGCATACACTAGATCAACCTATTTAGAAAGGGGAGCATACTAGATGGATGTTGCTCATTGTACCGCTTGAACACCAAAAGAGTAGAGGAGGTCTAACCCAAAAATTTACTCCTCATCATGACTATTTTTAGCTTTTGGCTAATTTTTAGACTCATGCCCTTTGTGATGTATGTGGAGGTCCCCCTTTGGGATTTTATCTTATTTTTTAGGGATGGCACCACAAGGGTGCTTTGCATGTTACCTTTTGATGCATCCTTGGATGGAATACTTGGCTTTGGTTCCACTTTGTTTACCTCTTCTATGAAATCACTCATCACCAAGGTAGCAAACTGATCCTAATCAAAGATTGAATGTGGAGATAGTGCATTATACTTTTGGCGAGCCTTACCTTTTAGTGAAGCCACAAACAACCTTAGGGCCACATATTTATTAATGATGTTTTAAAATTAGTAGATGAAAACCATTTCTTGTAGGTTCTATAATGGGGATGTTGGGCCTTTGCTAGTATTTTCAAAAATAGTTTTCAATAGTGATGCTGTAAATTTTTTCCAAAAAACCAATGGTTTTGGAGGTCGTAGCATGATATTTTCTCCCTAGGTAGGGGATTTCTCTTGAGATAGAGCAACCATATTGGATCTACGGGTCCTTTGTATTGTAGTGGAATCACTAGGTAAATACAACTTCTTGTTTTTGGAAAGAAGGTAGAATAAGATATTCACCCAAATGTTAGTTTGGTATCTTCAATAGTGGCTTCTTTTCATGTTTGTTTTGGAGTAGAGTAACCAGGTGAGCCAAGAGGTGCTTCAACAAACAAGAAATAGGTAAAGACCCTCACCAAGTCTATGTCCTACTTCTTGTGATTTTGGGACTGATGATGTGTCATTAGGATCCCATTAGACATGCCATTAAACTATTGTCATATTTTATTATCTGTGGTAAGGCAATCATACCTTGTGGAGAGAAACATAATAGGGCTATGGCCAAAAGTGTAGGATTTGGGTCAATCGAGGGGCTTTGGGAGTTTTTACAAGGCTAATTCCTTTTTAGGATATGATCTTGAAGGTGAACGTGTAACTCAACTAAGGGAAAAAAGATGCAAGAGATAAAAATCAATACAACTTAGCAAAAGAAAAGGGTGGCAATACGCCAAGATATCTACTAAGATCTTCCTAAAAATATAAGCCTGAACACCATGTTCCAATGATGGACACTTTCTCCTCTCAACATAGTGAAGCACGAATGTGATTTACCAGTTATAGGCATGCATAAAGAGGTGGCTCCCGTAGGAGATTCAATGATAGATGACTAGTTCAAAAATAGATGCAGGTCCCTCACACACACACTATGACCACAAAAATGACCTCACACCTATGATTCCTACTACATAAAATAAAATAAGAGAAAAAAAATAGACGCATGCAAAATTGACAACAAAAGTGAAGAAGAAAAACATTTTTATGCCATTATAAAGGAGACAATTCCGATTACAATTACATCCCTCTTAGGGATACCATTTTGATACTCTTATTACAATAGGAAAAAGCACAATGTTCCCTATTAAGGGTAAATGTGAGTTTTAGGTCCTTTGGGGTGACACGAACTTCTCTAGGGTGGAGTTAACCCTCTTCTCCACATTGAGGAAGGAATTGGACGGTTGAATCTCATTTGACTCTGCATTATTGCAGTCAAAAAACAACATAAAAAGCATAGGCAACCTCTCATGATGAGGCTTTTTAAAGAATATGAACATAAATATGCCATAACACTAATGAAATCAAGAAAATAAATAAAGCATGCTAACCCTATGCAATACTTGAAAATATTAATTGAAACATATAACTAGAAAGTACATTTATCTACCTAATGGATTGATTGCATGAAATGAAGCATGATAACATGAAAATGATCTAATTATGTCCTATTTTCCATAATGAAGTAAACTTAATGAAAACCCTAATTCTATCAGTCAAAGTCTCTAAAATTCTAAATAAACCACTAAAATACTTAATATAACCTAGTGAAGTATAATGCAAAAAGAACAGTAAGGAGATCTTTCATAGATTGTAAACCGTGGCTCAAATAAGTAGTCTGCACTATACACCATGACTGTTAGCCATAGTGAGCAACAGAGTAGCTTTACCATCCAAATACAAGGCTGTGGTATTGATACTCGTCAAATTGATAATCAAATGTCACCTTGATGTCCTATGATTGGTTTGGCGGTTGAATTTCACAATTGGGCCTTTGTTTTCTCGAATTTATGTTTCTTGGTGTTCTAGCTCCTTAGGGCATCCATGACACAAATTGACATGATGCTTGATGAATTGGTAAGTGAATGGCAACAAAAATCTCTCTTAGTACACTCAGGTGAGTCTACAATATGACAGGGCTTCATTGCTTTAATCTCCAATGCACACTTTGATAGTTTACCCTAATTTTGAGGGGTACTTATAGGATTAACCAAGGGCTAGGGGTGGCTTCATGAAGAAGCCAAGATCAAGAAGAGGTGGTTGGGACAGTTGGATTGGAAGCCTCTGGAACCTTCTGTCCTTCAACTACCTTCTAGAATAAATAGCCATTCAAATTTATTTGGCTCGGATGAAGGCCAACTAAACTTCAGTTCTAAACCATGGGTGACAGATGCGGCCTAGACTATGAACCATGGTTTTCAGTAGCGGTTCAATATATAGATCGTAGGTCTCAAAAGTGGTTTGAGAAGATTAGGCCAAGGAGCCCAAATTGAGTGGTTAAAACCACTAATCTATCTTGGAGACTGTCTAAGATCTTCCATATGGTCTTGTAGCATGTCCCATATGAGTATTCACCATCGACATGACGCATTTTAGGTATCTATAGATACCCCTTTTGTAATATTTTGTAAGATCAAACAACACGTGAGCAAAATACACCACCTAAAAAAATGCTGAAGGTTGCATGATGATCATTGATATGATCAACATTAGATGCCCTAGGTCCTGCAAAAGGATGTGCATCCTGGAATCATTGCTTCCAACTCATTGGAGGCTTAATTTGAAAGGGTTTGCACTCGTCATCAGGAATTCAAGTAGCTTTGGTGCTACAATAGGAGTTAGGCCTATATAACCGAAAGGAGGCGAGATAAAAACAAACTATCATAGTTGCTATTTTCCCCAATCAAAGGGGTAAGCTTATGATAGTCATTGAAAATTATTCATAAGGATGAACACAATTTGACAAGATCAAGGGATCTACGATCAAGGGATATTCTACTAATTTTGATTATGATTTGAAAGTATGACTACACCCTCAAGCGATGAGTCGATGAGGGTAATAAAAATTGAATGAAGCAATGAGATCACTTGACCACAATGAATGATCTGAACCAACTTAGAATTTAGCATTTAATTACTTCACTAGGCTTAGTTCAACTTATGATTGCAACTGTTAATAATAATTGCACATTTCTATCCCATGGAGCAGTCGGGCTATAATAGCCTTCTTAGGGAATCAAAAAAATACAATGCCAATTAGATTTATGTTGAATCAATTTGTCGATGATCTACTGAAAATATGTCATAGGAGAAATGACATAAAATGCATCATTCCTATGGAGCAGTCTAGCCTCGAAGGCCTTCTTCGAGATTGAAAAGAAGCATGTAAAATCATTGATGACAATTTTTCCCCAAATGTTCTTATGGTTGTCTACTCATCTCGTAGAATTGCATGGAGCATCAGTTACTACAACTGCAAAGTATCTATAGTAAATAACTAAATACGAGGTGCATTTGGAATTTGACTTGTTTAATAATTTTCTTTTTTGATTTTTTGAGTTTTTAATTGATCTCGATGCTTGAAAATCACTAAATTTGCAAAATTGATTGCTCTTATTGAGATTCTGATCCATTAGGAATCATTAATTTATCATTTAAAACCTTCCCACGATGGGATTTTAGTACATTTAATGCCAGTTGTGAACTGCATACATGGGCAGCAGTTTGAAATTTCAAATTTTGGGAACCACGGCTCAAAGCTATGGTTGGAAAACCCTAATTTCGAGACCGCGACTATCATCTGTGGTTTGTCAAAATTAAGAAAAGTATATAAATTTTTCCCATTTGAAAATTTCATTATTATTTCTTGAAAGTGATTACAACTGGAGAGCTCTGAGAGGTGAGGAAGCAAAATTGATGCGAAACACTGTTGAAAAAACTACCTACAACATCTCACATATCTTGATGGTAGACCCTGTGTAGCCTTCATCCAGCCGAGGCATTGATGCAGGAAAGGTAATTCAAAACCGAGTCCTCGCACTCCTTACCAACTTAAAAATGAACCACATTAAGTAATGGGTCAAATTAACTTCACTAAACTGTTGGTAAAGAACCTCACATTAGTTTAGGCTAGATTAGGGCTTTAATTGTTTTGGGTGCTAGGTTAGGAAGTGACCCTAAAAGGGTTATGTTTCTAGACCGTAGCTAGCAGACGTGATTCCCAATTTTTAGATTGGGAACCATGACTGTCAGCCATGGTGGGATTAAAATTCCAATGGTCAAATTTTAACCACCATGCGGACCATAGATTTGACCCGTGGTTTCGAGATTTTTGAATTTTTTTTATTTTTTTGATTTTAATGGCAATTAATGCCATTTATTGCACTTCTGAAATGCATTTTTAATTTTGATTTGGAAATTTTAATTACTTTTTGCATGTTTTTATATTTTTAGAATTTTTTAAGATTTGTTGACGTTTTTAGGTCATTTTTAGTCACATTTTTCCCTTATGCATTGCTTCTGTTCAAAAATTGACCTCTAGAGCCAAGGAGCTGGATCTCCTTCGCACACTCCATAGACAACTCACTGAATAGGAGTGGAAGTGGTTCGATGTGGTTGTATTTGAATACATTCTTGATCTACCCATGATCAGGGTAGACTAGACATACATGACTGCGTTGGCCTGGCGCTGGGATGTGCGGACCAAAATATTTCACCTACTCATAGGTGAAATGACTGTGACACTAGAGGTTGTTTACCAGATCTTTAGGATCTTGATAAATGGGGAGCCCATCACCTCCACTCCATTTTGTAGCAGGGGAGCTATCTTTGATGCCATATTCGATGGGTATAGCGAGGATGCTCAGACCAGGATTGATCATGGAGGTGTCCATGTCGAGTATTGGTAGGAATAGGGTGTCTTCTCAGTCTGAGAGGTCATTTTCATGCACTTGGTCATTCAGATTGTGCTTCCAAAATCCTCAGGCGCAAGGATCCCTTGGAACCTCCTGGCCATCATCAAGAGAGTTACTCAGAGTTCTATGTGGTGACCTTTGCTCTTAGCCTGGGGTAGAACACTTATAGCTTAGCTATACCATGAGTTGTATCATATTACCCACAAGAGTTGGGTTGGTATTAGCTGTAGCCTTCTACTTTAGATCTGGGGCTAGCAGCACATTCAAATCGAGTAGTCCATAGACCTGCCACTCAAGATTACTATTGTTCCTACCACATGCTAGTACTATGTGGTATGCTAGCCCCGTGAGGAGGAGGGGTTCTAGAGTAGGTATCACGCTGGGGAACTGGACCACTATATTGCTAGATTTACACAGCTCTGAGAATATGATATAAAGTGGTGCTCATAAATGGATTGCCCTATGTAGCAGGAGGCTAGCGAGTGGCTACACCAGGGGAGGAGGGACAAGTGGTTACTTGGACGCAAGGCCAAGATTCATGATTACCAGTACTACTCATGCGTACTATGCCATTTTGATCTTGTTCAAGATATTCTGGAGCTCCCTATTATCTACAAGTGCCTAGTATTGGAGAGAGATTTACCATGGGTCTAGCTGGCATTGCTAGGGGATGAATTCTAGGAGTCAAGCATGGATAGGGCAGGAACCACCATAGTGTATAAAAATTAGTGGTCACTACTATAGTGGTAGGGTGCCCCTCGATCAGATAGATGATAGAGCAAAGGCTGATCCAGATGGGTGCAATGTGCACCAACATACTAAGGGTGGATGGGATGCAGAGGCCGCCATAGGGTAGGCTCCTTAGGTTGAGGTAGAGGAGGACATAATTGAGGAGGGTGAGGCACATCCTAACAGTGAGGTGGGGTAGTTACTGTCTCAGGTTATCGACCTTTAAATTCAAGTTGGGAGACTGCAAAATCAAAATTTGTAGTGGTATAAATATATCACCACTCTAGAGGAAAAGCTAGCACAGGGGGAGAGGTAGTAGCAGGGATATGAGGAAGAGAGGACAACTCTCCAAGCACAGGCTACCACTGTAGAGTCATCGATTGCACAACTCATAGGTTAGTGAGATGTGGCACACGCACAACTGAGTGCTATGAATACTAAGAGGAACCTACTAAGGGCAGTGATGGTGGGCCCCTATGTTACATAGGTTGTGATGTCGCCTCCAGTAGTACCATATTCTTTACTACCATTATGTCATGACCCCATGGAAAATATCATAAGGCTTTATTACCTTTTGGAGGAGGGTAACGAGTGAGATACGATGCGTATGACTCACATCTCCTATCTAGAGGGCCATATCAAACTGATAGGTGGGGAGGTACCAGAGGACACCCACATTACAGGGTCCCAATGGACCAGGTCCAGGTCCAGGGAGACAGGGTAGTCTTCTGCTAGCTCTAGCCATAGGACACATAGGACTAAGAGGACTCACAAGTCCTTGAGTACTCATGGTGCTAGCTCATAGAGGACTCACAAGGATGGTGGAGGTGATAGAGGTGCCTCATATACTGGGGGTGTAGGCCCTATTTAGTACTGGTCTTCACAGATGCTCTTGTACCATTTTTGAGTTTAAGGTCAAGGACCTACACAATTGTAGCCTACAAGCATTTTGATATATCCCTGATGTACTCCTTGACACACACACACACACACCCATTTTATATATATATATATATATATATATATATATATATATATATATATATATATATATATATATATATATATATATATATATATATATATATATATATATATATATATATATATATATATATATATATGAGACTTGATCATTTTGGCTCATTATGTGTACTTGTTTATTTTTGATTTTATATTTATGTTATGCACATGGATGCAGATGTTCATATTGATGCTATGTTTATATGATGTGATGTATGGATGGCATGCACTAGATAGCTATTTAATATATGATGATGATGATATTCAGTGATCTAGATGCTTAGATGTGCTATTTATGATGGATGCATATGGATGCGATGTTTAATTTTAAATGCATTTTTAATTTTGCTTTATTGTATGCATTTAATTTATGAATGTCATGATATGCTGGTGCAATTAATGTAATGAATTATTTACATGATGGTAATCTAATGTAAATGAACATGGATGATTTAATCACTTAAAACATAAGGAATGAATGCGATATGTGTTTAAAAATCTAATGGACGACACCATAGAATGTGTAAAAATCATGAATGTAATTGAAAATCCTCATTACAAGAATTTAATCAATTAATCACCCATATATGAAATGCAATAATACAAAGCGGTATGATGCGAATGATATAATATGTCACTCTATATTCATTTTACAATTTGAAAGATACACACAATATAGTCAGTGGCCATCTAAATATCATTTTTTATATCCATATGATATCTATCCTATATCTTGATTGTGCTCAATGTAATGATGTACCACGGACTCGATACTTTGCAATTTGATGATTGAATGAATTTTATTTTTGATGGTTTGTGATCTTTGGTATTTTTTTGCTATTAGAGAAATATTTGAGGTTTTCTATGAGACTAAAACACCCTAGTAGACTTATCAAAAGTTGTATACTGACCAAACTAGACTTCTGAAATGTAAGGCTTTTGCTAGGATAGGCCCTAACTATTCATTATCCCTGTGTGTGCAAATGAGTATATTAAGATAAAGCATAAGCATACCCCGATGTTAGGTGGGATTATTTTAGCCCATTTCTAATATTGGGGGTCCGTAAATGTTTATCCAATCCAAGGTTTAGATTTTAGTTGGATTAGGCCACTAGGCGATACAGGACACTTGAAGCTAGCTCTTCCACATTCAAAAATTGGTCTGTACATAAACAAGGTGCTAATGCATCAGATATATCATCATGCGTAAGGTACCGTAGTGCTGATAATTCTTGGGATTCAAGTTCACTCCCTTATTTTCTTTAATTTTTTGGGATACTTGCTCATATAAAGTGATAAAAATCACTATTTATTTTTGTACTTTAGTGACAATAATCACTATTTATTTTGTACTTTATTTTATTTTCTTGAGCAAGGGATTTGATACTGATTTTTCTTCCTTTGTACAATTTGTCTTAATTTGAATTAACTTTTTGGAATTTACATTTGATAATTTTCTTCGAAAACTTCCTTTGGGGATTTTACTTTGGAAAAATGTTTCTAGGAGATCGATCTATGATATCGATATGGGATATCAATATGGGATGTCGATCTATGATATCAATAGGGGGTATCAATATTGAGGGTTTATGTGGGATATCACTCTAGGATATTACTCATTTTATCATAAGCAAGGATTCTGGGTAGGGAAAAAACTTGTCCTTTTTCCAATTTTCAATATTTTCCATACTGTTCTCATAGGGGGATAAGCAAGAATAATTATTTTCACCTTAGGATACTTGGTCTTGCTTCATGGATTTCATCTTACCCTAGTCCTTATTAGGATTGTTTAATTTATTGATTAATGATAGGATTCTGATATGCTAAGGGATATACTCACTAGACCTCGACTACAAAAGTAAAGCAAGCTTTCTATCAACTCTTGAGAAAACCTCTAGGTATGGTTGAATGATCGAAAAACCCTAGTATATTCTTCATAGCAACAAAATGGGTTGTTTTGAAAAACACAATTACTCACATGAATGATGGATTATGATAAATGCAGAGGTTCATGATTGAAACACAACATGGCATCATATATAAGACAAAAAAACACAATCCATTTTACTATGGAATGCCACGGATGAAAAATTCCTACATGCAATATGATGAAGTGGATGCATATGTGAATGAAAATGAAAATGCATAATGCATAATGCAAATGCAAATGTTTTCAGATTTTATGCTTTACCAATTTTTTGGATTTTATTGCTTTTTTACTTTTTATGGATTTTGAGCCTTTATATTTGACCAAACGACAAGTACATGCCCTTGGAGCCTTTAGGAGTGACCAAATAGTGAGGAAATGCCTTTGGAGCCTTTAGGGATGACCAAGCGGTTCTTAGGAATCCTTGGAGCCTTTTGGGATGACCAAGCAATTTTAAGCAAACCCTCGAGGTCTTTAGTTGACATGACCAAGTAGTTTTTGGAACCCTTGGTGCCTTTTGGGATGATCGAGCAGTTTTAAGCAAACCCTCAGGGCATTTAGTTGACATGACCAAGTGTATTTTGGAACCCTTGGTGCCTTTTGGGATAATTGAGCGATTTTAAGTAAATCCTCGAGGCCTTTAAGTGACATGACCAAGTGGTTTTTGGAATTATTTGTGCCTTTTGGGATGACCAAGTAGTTTTAAGCAAACCCTTGGGACCTTTTACTAACATGACCAAGTGGTATTTGGAACCCTTGGTGCCTTTTGGGATGACCGAGTGATTTTAAGAAAACCCTCGGGGCATTTAACTGACATGACCAAGTGATTTTTGGAACCCTTGGTGCCTTTTGGGATGACCAAGTGATTTTAAGCAAACCCTCGAGGCCTTTACCTGACATGACCAAGTGGTTTTTGGAACCCTTGGTGCCTTTTTCTATGCTCTCAAGCATAGAATACCTTAAGATGGATGATGTTGAGAGGTTCAAACTCTTCAACATCCCCTAGCGATGTTAGGCGATAGGTACCCAGACCAATATTTTTTGATATAATATAAGGCCCTAGCCAATTAGCCATGAATTTGTCTCTCATATCAGGTAGAAAATTAGAGTTCTGTTGTTTCTATTTCAACACAAGATCCCCAACTTCAAAGTATATCTGATGGACTTTGTTATTATAAACTCATTTTAATCACTCCTCATAAATGCGAAGATGCTCCAGGGCATTCACATGACGTTCATCAAGCAACATCAATTGATATAGGCAAGCTTGCCGCACGATGTCATCATCGATGAAATATTTCAATACGATGCGTAGCATTGGAATTTCCAACTCTAAGGGCATAATGGCCTCAACGTCATATACTAGTGAAAAAGGCATTGCCCTAGTGGGTATCTGAATGCTAGTCCTGTAAGCCCATAATGCAAGGGGCAGATGGATATGCCAATCTTTGTGGTGTTCTTGTACCATATTTTTCAATATGGAAACCACTATATTGTTTGAGGCCTCAGCTTTCTCGTTTGCCTATGGATAATATGAAGTCACAAAACTATACCTGATTCTATACTTAGACATCAAAGCTCTCATATTTTTGTTCGTAAATGACATTCCATTATTCGAAACTATCTTGGATGGAATCCCAAAATGACATATGATATGCTCGAGTATAAACTCTGCTATGCAAGCTCTAGTCGTCATTGTTAAGGGCATTGCTTCCACTCATTTGGTGAAATACTCAGTAGCCATAATAATAAAAGTATGGTGGCCAATGATGGAGGAGAGATCTTAACGATAATATCTAATCCCCATTGAGCAAATGGCCAGGCCACTTGAATGGGCTATAAGACCTGCAATGGCAAGTGCATAAGATTAACATGATGCTGACATTTGATGCATTTATTAACATACACATTGCAATCCTTCTCCATAGTGGGCCAATAGTAACCCATTCAAAGGATGTGCTTGATGATAGCCATGTTTCTGAAATGGCCACTGCATGTACCATCGTGAGCTTGTGAAATCACCCAAGATGCCTCTTGGGGCTCTAAACAATGGAGGAACACTCCATCATAGCCTTGTTGGTACCAAATGTCTCCTAGCAAGACATATTTAGTCACTTTCTGCTTGAATGTGCATCTTGCGACACACGACAATCCATCTGGGATCAAACCAAGTTTTGAAAAGTATCAGATTTGAAGAACACAAGCTTATACTGAGAGGGGGGGGTGAACAGTATAAGACCTCTTTTTACTTTTTCCATTATACTTCAAAATAGTAAAGCAATATACCCAAAGCAATATCAAAGCAATGCACAATATCATCCACAAAGTGACACAAATTTTAATGTGGTTCAACCGGAATGGTCGGGCTACGTCCACAAAAATTTTCTCTAAAAGTTATCTCAAAGTTCTTTGGGAATCCTTCCCAATTACAATGTTTATGAGCCTCGGCCCAAAGGAGATACCTTCCCCCAATCAGAATTTATGAGCCTCTGCTCAAAGGAGATACCTTCCCCTATATCTGAATTTATGAGCCTCTTCTTAAAGGAGATACCTTCCCCTCTGCTCTGGAAATGATCCCTCAAAAGATCAACTGCCTCTACCTCTTGCCAGCACGTGGAACTCCTTTCCACCGAAGACCTCCTGTCCTCAATGCTTAGCCTAAGAGACCTCCGCCTTCTATGATCATGTCCACAGTAGCTCAGCAACCTATACCAAACATAGTCAGTCGGTCTAGTACAAGTCTTCCTATGTCTGTCAGATTTGTCCAAATATTGAACAAATCAATCATCTACATACAAGCCTTATCAAAGACTTGCAAAATCTATCCTCAGGTTCTTCTCATAGAACCAGTGCACCTCTGTCCTCAAGTTCTCTGATAGAACTATCAAAACTCAGCTCACAAGTCCTCTGCTAGGACATGTCCAAATCTGATCACAAGTCCCCATCGGAACCTGTCCAAAACTGCTCACAAGTCCCCACCGAAACCTGTCCAAAACCTGCTCACAAATCCCCACCGAAACCTGTCCAAAACTGCTCACAAGTGCCCATCGGAACCTGTCCAAAAACTCAGCAAGCTCACCAAGAAAAACTTTCTTAGTAGGAAATCACAAAGTGAATTGTTAGAGACCCAATGTGATTTGTCAAACTCATAGAAGCATAAAGAGAATTGTTAGAGACTCAATATATTCTATACTCAACTCCCAATCTCAAAACTCAACTCAAATCAACTCAGCTCAATCTCAATCTCAAATCTGAAAACTCAACTCAATATCTGAAATGGATAGGATATAATGCTTTATTTCAAGAACATGAAACCCCAACAATTGCCAACTATGCAAAGAATCACATAACATTGATACTCATGTTATTTTCACCATCAATTAGGGCTTCAACAACAATGCTCATCAAACAAGGTTCAATCAACACCATTCAACTCAAAACACAACCTTGAAGCATTTCACAATCAACATTAGAAAAGGAAACAAGTAGAACTTCTTTTCTCTCCAACATTATATGAACAAAAAGCATCCACCAACTCAAATCACCAAGCACAAAACAACTTTTCAAATCATCAACAAAGAAGTAAGCCCAACATTTTAACCAAGTAAAGAATAGCTTGATTATAACCAATTTAATGCAAGCTAATGTTAATCTCAAAGCTGCACACTTAAGGTTTCACAACTTCACACAAGAAGCAATTCTAACCTTAAAACATCATGCTTTCATTTCCATAATCAACCAAAAGCACTCTCAAAATTACAAGAAATATTTATCCCTTATACACCTTATTTCTCCCTTATAGTCTTATCAACAATAAATTTTATCTCTCATAAGAATGCAATAAGATAATGCAAACAACACCTTAAAAAGAATCTTTTATCAAAATAAAGCAAGCTTCAAACTCCTTATAACTCCTACGCTGTTTTTCTCTCTAATAAACTTCCTCCATCCACAAAATACACTAGCAAAAATTAATTTCGAAAATACCTTGGCCAACACCAAAAATCGTGCTATGGAGAAATTGCGCACGAACTCTAACACCACCTGCTGCATCCACTTCAATGAAGAAAAACCCTTTCACGTTATTCGAACATGGAACCTCCTGTTTGGGTAGCGCGCCAATAGCCTAGCCGCTATCGGTGCGCCAAAGGCATCCGGTGAGGTATGAACCTCACTCTGTTTCCCTTGTACCTTCTGCGCCAGGGCTAAAATAAACAACAGGCCTCCCTATCTTCTGACATGAACGACGATGATGAAACCTTATGGTGGATACAAAAATGAACGACAAATATCCGAACAGTGGATCACAAAATATCAGCGAAGAAGAAATCGAACATCAGATCGCGAAATCACAGCGAGCAACACTTTTCGAAAATGCGGATGGGATGATATTTGATCTTCATCATGGGAGATTTATATGCATATTTCCCATAAACTCTTGATGTCGATGAGGATTTTAACACGTCGACAGAGGAGTTTAACACATCGATGGAGATCTTGGCTAGCGCCCACAATCTTAGAACATAGCGCCATCAAAGCTAAGACATTTGCACCATGGGTTAGGAGAACCCAATGCAAACAATAAATTAATATTTATTTAAAAATAATTAAAAGGAACCTTAACAAGGTTTTTAATTATTTAAATAAATACTTCCTCCTGGATCTAAATGCATTAAACTAATGCATCCACCTGTAGTCTTTAAACTTGCCAACTTGGGGTTTACAAAAGACCTTTGAAACTGTCATGTCGTAACCTTCATCAAAAAAAATTGTTTGACATCAAATCAAATTCCTTCAAGAGCTTCTTGACATCAATGACAACTTATATACTTGAGCAAAGGCAATGTACCCAAAGTACCCAAAATTGCCAACAATATCCCCCCTTTGTCATTGATGGCAAACCTTTACTGAAAACACTTCTCAAGAGCCAAAACTAAAACCAACTGTGCTAACAACTAAGAAACTGTGCCCACAACTAAGAATCTTCCTTTGAAGTTTTTCTCCCCCTGACTTGAAGCTTTCCTCTTCACTTTGAAGCTCTCCCCCTTACTCATATCTCTCCCCCTTTGTCATCAATGGCAAAGGGCCACATTTGGGGCTCGGGGCTAAGAATGTGCCTCTTAGCTTATTACCTCCACCACCTCCTGATGAGGTGATTAATTTTGGGGTGGGAGTAAAACTCCCATTAGGCACTGATCATCATCAGCGTCTATAACTTCATTTTCAGGCCTTCTCTTGAACTCTTTGCCCATATTCCTGTTCTTGTCACTGTTCTTGTTCTTGTTCTCATCCCTGTTCTTGTCCATGCCTTGATCCTTGGACCTGATCATGCCACTGTTCCCGTTCCTCGTATTCTGGAATTTTAGCTCTACACTGTCTGACTATGTGACCTTCATTGTTGCACTTGAAACACATGAGGATGTTGTTTCTTTGAGGTAAACCTGATATTTGAATCCACCAGTTCTGACCAAACCTATTTTGACCAAACCTATTCTGACCAAACCTGTTCTAACAAAACCTATTCTGATCAAACCTATTCTTGTTATTTACCTTGCAATAAACTGCCTTGTGCCCAAACTGTTGACAAGAGTAGCAATACCCTTGAAAGTAACTAGCACTTCTGAAACTGTCATTTACCTTCTTCACTTGAGCCATGCAATGTGAAGCCATGTGACCAAACCTGTGACAAGTAAAACATCTGCCTTGAAACTTTCCTTTATTTGACCTCTTAGTTTTTGAAAACTTCTTCTCATTTTGAATTATGTTTTCTGTTTCTATGAATCTATCATTCAAGGACTCCTTTTCTGAAATACTTTCCTCATCAGAACTCTCTTCCTTTTGGAGTCTCTTACTAGACTCTCCAACTTGTTCCTTGTGTGGCTTAACAAAACCAAGGCCTGTTTTATCTATTGTCTTTCTTTGACCTTTGATGAGTGACTTAACCTTTTTGGAGCTATCTTGAAACTTGTAAAGCTTATCCTTGTACTCTTTAGTTTCCTCTTTCAAATAAGCCATTTTCTGTTCTAACTCACTATACTCAAGAACCTTAGACTCTAACTCATCCTTGAGTTCCTGTGTCTTAGCTATAGAGAAGTCAAGACTTTCTATAAGATCATCTCTTTCCATATAACATTCATCTAACTTATCCTTGAGTCTAGAATTCTTCTTTCTTTCCTTTTTCAAAGAACTAAGAGCACTAATAAGTTCACCTTCAAGATCTACTTCACCTTCCTCTCTATCTTCCTCTATTTGTTTGCTTTTTGAATCATCAAAGCCTTTTTCAGATTTCTTATCACTAGAGGTGCTACCGTTTTCAAAAACCATACATGCATCTTCCTTATAGTTTTCTCAAGCATCCTCATACATACTAGAAACCAAATCATTATTTGTGCAATCATCCTCAAGGTGACCAAAGTTTCCACATCTAAGACATTTCATGATAATGAATCTATGTTTTGGTTCTTCCTCTTTTTTGATATGAACAACATCTCATTTTCATCATCACTTGAAGAAATTTCACTATCACTACTAGAACACTTACTTGCTTTGTCTAGGTATAAACTCTTCTTGTGCTTGTGAGAATACCTCTTTCCTTGATTGCTTGTGCTCATCTTTGTTCTTCCTGTGATGCTTGTGCTTTTCGGAATCCTTGCTCTTAGAATCCCGTTTATCTTCATCACTTTCATTCTTGGGAACAATACAGTCAGTAGCATAATGACCAAACTTTCAACAATTGAAACATCTTATATTTTTCATACTTTTGTGCTTTCTAGAGAACTTGCCTTTCTTGTCGTAATATGCCTCTTCATCACTAGAAGACTCATCACTATCTTGAAGCTGTTTACCCTTGGATTTCTTGGTAGCCTTGAAAGCTACCTCTTTCTTGACATCAACCTTCAATTGAGTTATCAACTCAAATGCTGCAAGTATACTATGGAGCTCATCCTTTTTCAACTTATCTAAATATTTAGCTTCCTCAATAGCAGAAATATTTTCACTAAATCTAGTAGGAAGAGATCTTAAAATATTATCACAAACATCATTTTCAGCAAGCTCAAGACCTAAGTCTTTCATGGAGTGAACAACCTCATCCATACGAAGCATGTAGTCACTAATATTTTCATCATCATTCATCTTGAGTTGTTCAAACATACCTTTGAAGTGTCTCAACTTGGCCTTTTTGACATTTGTATCACCTGTATGAACCACCTTCAACTCGATTCCACATTTCACTAGCTATCTTGCAGGTGAATCACTTTGGTGAGATCCGCTTCTGTAAGCCTTTCAGGATTGCATTCATTGCTTTTGAATTGTTGTGATGTAGGAGCCTTTCTTCTTTAGTATTAGGACCATGTTCAGGAATAGTGTACTCATCTTCAATCACTTTCCAAACCTCATTCCCAAGTGCCATTAGATGAACCTTCATCCTTGCACTCCAAAGACCAAAATCTGACCCATCAAGAATAGGTGCTGCATTGCCACTTGAATGATCCATTGTGTTCTTTACTAGCTTTTTCTTCAAGTCATTAAAATTTTTGAAGGCACTCGCTTTGATACCAATTGAATAACACAAGCTTATACTGAGATGGGGGGGTGAACAGTATAAGACCTCTTTTTACTTTTTCTATTATACTTCAAAACAGTAAAGCAATATACCCAAAGCAATATCAAAGCAATGCACAATATCATCCATAAAGTGACATAAATTTTAATGTGGTTCACCCAGAATGGCTGGGCTATGTCCACAAAACTTTTCTCTAAAAGTTATCTCAAAGTTCATTGGGAATCCTTCCCAATTACAATGTTTATGAGCCTTGGCCCAAAGGAGATACCTTCCCCCAATCAGAATTTATGAGCCTCTGCTCAAAGGAGATACCTTCCCCTCTATCTAAATTTATGAGCCTCTTCTCAAAGGAGATACCTTCCCCTATGCTCTGGAAATGATCCCTCAGAAGATCAACTACCTCTACCTCTTTCCAGCATGTGGAACTCCTTTCCACCGAAGACCTCATGTCCTCAATGCTTAGCCTAAGAGACCTTTGCCTTCTATGATCACGTCCACAACAACTCAGCAACCTGTACCAAACACAGTTAGTCGATCTAGTACAAGTCTTCCTCTATCTGTCAGATTTGTCCAACTCTTGGAAAAATCAATCCTCTGCATACAAGACTTCTCAAAGACTTGCCAAATCTATCCTTAGGTTCTTCTCATAGAACCAGTGCACCTCTGTCCTCAAGTTCTCTAATAGAACTATCAAAACTCAGCTCACAAGTCCTCTGCTAGGACATGTCTAAATCTGCTCACAAGTCCCCACCAAAACCTGTCCAAAACTGCTCACAAGTCCCCACCGAAACCTATCCAAAACCTGCTCACAAGTCCCCATCGAAACCTATCCAAAACTGCTCACAAGTCCCCATCGGAACCTGTCCAAAAACTCAGCAAGCTCACCAAGAAAAAAATTCTTAGTAGGAAATCACAAAATGAATTGTTAGAGACCCAATGTGATTTGTCAAACTCATAGAAGCATAAAGAGAATTGTTAGAGACTCAATATGTTCTATACTCAACTCCCAATCTCAAAACTCAACTCAAATCAACTCAGCTCAATCTAAATCTCAAATATGAAAACTCAACTCAATATCTGAAATGGATAGGATAGAATGCTTTCTTTCAAGAACATGAAACCCCAACAATTGCCAACTATGCAAAGAATCACATAACATTGATACTCATGTTCTTTTCACCATCAATTAGGGCTTCAACAACAATGCTCATCAACCAAGGTTCAATCAACACCATTCAACTCAAAACACAACCTTGAAGCATTTCACAATCAACATTAGAAAAGGAAATAAGTAGAACTCCTTTTCTCTCCAACATTATATGAACAAAAAGCATACACCAACTCAAATCACCAAGCACAAAACAACTTTTCAAATCATCAACAAAGAAGTAAGCCCAACACTTTAACCAAGTAAAGAATAGCTTGATTATAACCAATTTAATGAAAGCTAATGTCAATCTCAAAGCTGCCCACTTAAGTTTTCACAACTTCACACAAGAAGCAATTCTAACCTTAAAACATCATGCTTTCATTTCCATAATCAACCAAAAGCACTCTCAACATTACAAGAAATATTTATCCCTTATACACCTTATTTCTCCCTTATAGTCTTATCAACAATAAATTTTATCTCTCATAAGAATGCAATAAGATAATGCAAACAAGACCTTAAAAAGAATCTTTTATCAAAATAAAGCAAGCTTCAAACTCCTTATAACTCCTAAGCTGTTTTTATCTCTAATAAACTTCCTCCATCCACAAAATACACTAGCAAAAATTAATTTCGAAAATACCTTGGCCAACACCAAAAATCGTGCTATGGAGAAATTGTGCACGAAATCTAACACCACCCGCTACGTCCACTTCAACGAAGAAAAACCCTTTTGTGTTATTCAAATGCGGAACCTCCAATTTGGGTAGCGCACCAATAGCCTAGCCTCTACCGGTGCGCCAAATGCATCCGGTGAGATATGAACCTCACTCTATTTCCATTGTACCTTCTGCACTAGGGCTAAAATAAACAGTAGGCCTCCCTGTCTTCTGACGTGAACGACGACGACGAAACCTTACGATGAATAAAAAAATGAACGACAAATATCCGAACAGCGGATCACGAAATCTTAGGGAAGAAGAAATTGAACATCAGATCGTGAAATCACAGCGAGCAACACTTTTCGACAATGCGGATGGGATGATCTTTGATCTTCATCATGGGAGATTTATATGCATATTTCCCATAAACTCTTGACATCGACGAGGAGTTCAACACGTCGACGGAGGATTTTAACACATCGGCGGGGGTCTTGGCTAGTGCCCACAATCTTAGAACATAGCACCATCAAAGCTAAGACATTTGCGCCATGGGTTAGGAGAACCCAATGCAAACAATAAATTAATATTTATTTAAAAATAATTAAAAGGAACCGTAACAAGGTTTTTAATTATTTAAATAAATACTTCCTCCTGGATCCAAATGCATTAAACTAATGCATCCACCTGTAGTCTTTAAACCTGCCAACTTGGGGTTTACAAAAGACCTTTGAAACTGTCATGCCGTAACCTTCATCAAAACAAATTGTTTGACATCAAATAAAATTCCTTCAAGAGCTTCTTGACATCAATGACAAATTATATACTTGAGCAAAGGCAATGTACCCAAAGTACCCAAAATTGCCAACAAGATTTACGACATCCAGTTCTGGTAAGCCTTAGCATTGAATGTCAAGACAACTTTCTTCCCCTGTGTATCTACATGTGCAAATGCATATTGGGAAATAACCTTGTGGTGAATGGTAGTACCACTCCCTATTGGACTCTAAGAGGTTAATGACCCCCAGGATGCCTTCTTTATAAAGTCTTAAGCTCTATAGAACCATTTATCTTTTGGCTCCATGATAATCATGTTTATTGACTCTTTATTATCAAAGGCTTCACATTTCATTGTAGGATGCGAGAGCGTTTTAACATGAATGATAGTGAAATCAACAGATAAATTCTGATGGATTAAGGATCCCAAATATGCCATGGTGTCTGCAAACCTATTTTATGAACGAGGGATTGCATTGATGTCATACCATTCCAACTTAGCCAAATATGTAACAACAAGATCTTTATAAGCTTTTAACATGGGACATCGACACTAAAAAAGCCCCTTACTTGGTTGACTATGAGCAAGGAGTCACCAAAGATGTTTAATATTTTAATGTTTATGGCGATGGCTATGTGGAGGCCCAACAGTAGGGCTTCATATTCAACATTGTTGTTGGTGTAAGGAAAGTCTAATTTGAATGACAAGGGCATTGGAGCTCCTTGTAGCATGACAAACATTATTCCTGCACTACCCCCTTGATCGTACTTCAAAATATAAAAGAACAAGGTCATATCAACATTATTTTTTGGTTCTTCAGGTTCAAAAGCCTTGGATATGATGAAGACCACATAATCCGAAAGCTTGATGGTAAGAGGCCTACTATTTGATAACGGTGCCTCATCCAAATGATCAGCTATGAATTATCCCTTAATGGAATTTTGTCTTATGAATTCCAAATTGAATTTTATCAGTAGAATGATACACTTCATAGTACATGTATTATGACATGTCTTGCTCATCATATATTGCAAAGGATTTTGTTTTGATATTACATGTCGTATGACTTAGCATATAGTGCCACAATTTCTTTGTAGCAAACACTACTACTAAAAATAGCTTCTCCACATATGCATATCCTATATCATAACTCACCAAGGTTTGGCTAATATAATATATGGCTTACTCTTTACCTTGCATGTTATTTTGGGCTAACATTATTCCCAGTGCAAATTTGGTTACTGATATATAGCAAAAATGGCACATCTGGTCTTGGTGGAGCTAGAAATAGTGATGTCACCAGGTATTGCTTTATTTCAAAAAATGTCGCTTGACAGTCCTCATCCCAATTTAATGGGACTCCCTTGTGTAGAAGTCAATTTATGGGTTGACATTTATTCGATAATTAAGTGATAAATCTCTTTATGGATGCTACTTTGCCCTGAAGGCTTCTTAATTATTTGATGTTTGAGGGAGGACGCATCTCTAGAATAGCCTTGACCTTTTCTAGGTCAAATTCGATGCCTCACTTTGAAATGAAGAATCCTAAGAGCTTTCTTGAAGTTATGCCAAATACACACTTCTTAGGATTCAACATACCATTATGGTCTATCAGGTGATCGAAGACCTTTCTTAAGACCTCCGCATGCTCAAAATATAGTAATGACTTTGCCAACAAGTCATAAATATAATATTCTAATATTTTATGCATATAGTCATGAAAGATATATGTCATGGCCCGTTGATATGTGGCACTAGAATTTTTAATGCCAAATGACATAAATTTATAGCAAAATGTTCCCCATGGTGTTATAAATGCAGTTTTATGCTGGTCTTCGAGCTTAATCCAAATTTAATTGTAACCAGAAAAACCATCCATTAAGGAGAGCATCTCATGACCTGTAGTTGTGTCTAAAAGAGCATCAATATTCGATAATGGAAATGAATCCTTTGGTGTTGCCTTATTCAGGTCTCTAAAATTCGTATAAATACGGATCCTTCCATCAAGTTTTCCTACAGGTACCATATTGGATACCCATTTTAGATAGTCGATGGAGATAACAAACTCTACGTCCAAAAACTTTTACAATTCATCTTTCACCATTAAGGCTACTATTAGATGCATATTTCTAAGCTTCTTCTTGATTGAATTCTTCGATAGATCTAGTGAAAGGTTATGGGTAACCAATTTTGGATCTAGACCTAGCATATCTTTGTAAGTCCAAGAAAAAATATTAGGTCTCTCTTTCATTAGAGGTATGAGGGTGGCACGCTCATCGGGAGTGAGACTCTCTCCAAATTTAACCTTACTTGGATTAGTGGGATCATTACTGATATCAACATTGAAGGTTTCCTCTACTGACATGTGTGATCCCTACTCAATTTTATGAGGCATAGGGATCAAGTGGATGTCATCTGCTGGGTTTATAGGTTCCACATTGGAAGCATCCTCAACATGATAGACATCATAAGCATAGCCTGGTGTAAAATGAAATGGTTACAACATTTCTTCATTAGGGAAGAAATATTCAGGCTCATCAGGTGAGTCAATATGATCCCAGTCGATAGCATATACATTTAAATGCAATAATTTGGATGGATCGACTGGATTGTGGAGTGGTATGATCAAATAAATGGAGACCATGTTGATGAAATGGATAATATCTCGAGGACCACGTGTAAATGACTCATAATTATCAAAACTACCATCCCCGAGATGTGGTTCTAGGGGTATGGGGATCTCTATATCTGGTCTATGAATAGACTATCATATGGGATCACTGGGCTCAAAGAGCTCCATGTTCATTGATGGGTCAGGAAACACCATATGATAAATCATATTAAGATTCAGTTGTCTCCCTCTAAGGCGAGGATGGAGATTAATATCTCTATGCATATCCTCAGTCATATACGACATATTACGATAACGTAAGTAGGGAGGTCCTGAGTAGGCTCACCCTGTCTCGTCTTCTTCATCATTATCATAATACAAGCCCTCATTTTCCCCCACTAGAATGGGATGTTCTATCAAATATGGCCCCATATAGGCTATTTCCTAATCACTATCATCGTTTTCCAATAAAATTAGGTACAAACATCGTAAATATGATACTGCCTCATAAACGACTCAGCCTCATCCTATGACTAATTGTTGAGTGAGGACTCACTGTCCACCAAGATATTCTTGTGATACATCTTGGGTGGTGCTATGGTGACGTAAGACACCATCCGATTATCCCTCCAAAAAGTGGAAGAAACAGGGTGATAAGGATTGAAATCTGCATCACCCCCCAAAATAAGGTACATGCGGTCTAAAGATGCTACAATCAAATCATCCTATCTTCATATTTGAAACCCTATCCTGAACCTATCAGTTGCCAACTGATAGTGTAGCTCAAGCGGAGTCCTATGTCCTTGTTCAAAAAGACCAAGGCCATACCCATGCCAATGATATAATTCAAAAATACACATGGAATATTCAGGGTTGGATAGGTAATGAACATTCACTACAAATGGTTCATTATCATCTTCATCCATGGGCATTCGAGTAGGAAGCTGATCTAGCCCAGCATAGATGAGGTTTGTTTGATTGGGTGGCTCTCCCAATGGCACTACTGATCCAACCAAAAATAATTAGCATGTGGTCAGCCCATCTCTTGTGCAGCCTCTAGGATTGGCCCAAAGGTGACATTTTGCACATTATATTCATCTAACCCTATGTTGGCCAGATGAATAGTCACCCATGGTGCGGATGATCCTATTGACAATGCAGGTGAGGTAGGTTGAGATACCTCCGATTTTTCTTGGACTTCTCCCACATGGAAGTGGGAGCCTCTTTGGCGACTAGTTCAAGAACATGCTTCTTTTCCTTTTCACCCATTTTCACCTTTTGTCCTAAAGCATTCCTGATGCAGTCAGTTTCAAAGAAGTTGCTATAGTGTGCTTGAATCTGAGCGACATAGATGTCGATGGTTGAGCACGCACTTTTTTTTTAGCTCTTGGATTTTTAACTGGTGACACTAGTTGGACGTCTAGGTGTGTTTATGGGAGTATGAAACACCCTGGTAAATTATCTAGGTTCATGAATTTGAAGGGCTCTTCATTTGATGGCACCACGTGAACCTGTCCTTCATGAATGTATTTTACACATTGATGTAGTATGGAGGGAACACAACACATTTATCGAATCCAAGGTCTCCCAAGAAGGATATTATATTGCATGGCACCTTCGATCATGTGATACATCACAGGGATGGTCTTTAGGCCCACCTAAATAGGTAGGATTATTGTGCTAACCGTCGAGCATAACATGTTGTAAAATGCTATAAATGTGAATATGGTGGGTAAAATATGTGACTTGGGAAACTTTAAATTTTCAATGCCTTGGTCATTATAATATTGATTGACAAACTAATATCGATCAAGACCCTCTTGAATGGCATGTGATTGACACACGTGATGATATGTAATGATGGGTTAGCCATATCTATAGGAACCATCATAATTTCATGATCGTAGAATTGGATCATAGGTTCTTGGCACTATTGTACGTGTCCCACAAAATTGGTGAATGCTTGAGCATCTTGGGACTACACCTCGATGGACATAAAAATGTCCATGAGAGTCTCCCTGTGCCTAGGGGACTACTGTATCAACTCATAAATAGACAACTTCGTAGGCATTGTCTACAGATTTTGAACCAACCTGCTTCGTATGGTCACCACTAGTCTAGTTGGTGGGCCTAGAATATTTTAAACTGGCCACTGATTTAGCATAGCTTGTATCTTGATGGGAGTGCAAGGTTGATTTGGTTGCTCATACCTCCCATGTTTGGTAACAACATTAACCATACCTACAAACCCCTGGGTAAGTGGTTCGATGTGCACTTGGTTGAAGTGTCCAACAATGTTGTGTGGCACCTTATGGTTTGGAAATGGATTTTTATAAATCCCCATGTTTTGGTGATCAGGCTCTAGCAGATTATTTGAAACTATAATCTCACCTTTATCAATCATATTTTGCACTATATGTTTGAAGAACCAACACACTTTGATGTCGTGGCCCTTCATGCGATGAAAGTTGCAAAATAGATCATACTGATACCCCTTTGACTTGGGATGGTTAGGATCAACCAATTTAATCTCAAGTAACCTGATTGTCTTAGCCTCATACAACTGATGGAATATCAAGGTCAAGGATTACATCAAAGGTGTAAACTGGTGAGACGAGTGTTCCTTATTTTTGCCCTTGTAATTATTCTTACGCTGCTTGTATTGCACAGGAGGAGGTTGGACCTGATAACTTTTCTTTTGTTGCCCTTTATCCTCTCTTTGGAGGTTTAACATCACCTGATTGACATGGGCCTACTTCCCTTGATGTTTTGTGGAGCTCTTATTGTACCCATCCTTCCTATTTTTGAGCTTCAATTTGCCCTCTTGCAACTTGATATCCTCAATTACTTTGGCTTGCACCAAAGCTTCCTCAAAATTTTGGTACTTTTGCAGTTGCAACAATAATGAGATGTTCTTGGCACAACTCTTTGTGAACATCTAGGTCAATTTTGTAGTAGGAATGGGGAATGGAAACTTTACCATTAATATCCTCCACCTCTTTCTATATTCTAGTATTGGATCATCATCACACTGAGCTAGCGCAGCCAGATTGGAAAGGTTAGCTTACTTCCTAATGCCAAAAGAAAAGCATTCAAGAAAGGCATCAAAAAATTGCTCAAAACTAGTGATATTGTGCTTCTTCAATTGATTAAACCACTCTCGAGCTAGGCTTGAGAGGGTTGTGATGAATGTATGCAAAATTAAAGAATTTTTACTTGCAATATAAAAGCATATCTCCAAAAATCTCATGACATGCTCTTTCACATCTTCATCACCTTTGAATTTATCTATCCTAGGTATGTCAAAATGCTCAAGATATACTGGAGTAGGCACCGAGGGGTCCAAAGGCTCGTTATGAATCTTGCTCAATGTCAACTTTTGAAAATTCACATCTTACCTCTTGATTGCTTTCAATTTATCTACTAAGGCCTTATAGGCCTATGAGTATAAAAATTCCTCCTCCCTAAGCTGATGTGGGGACAGTATTGGAGGTACATTCTTCCTCTATCAATGTGGAGGACGTTGATCTTCCTCCTCCTCAACTTGGGAGCTTTTAGGATATCCTTGATCAGCTTTGTCTCCCTCTTCTTCCTCATATTTTCTTTGCCTCTGATATTTGAATGGTGGTAGCCATTCTCTTTGTTGGGCATTGACATGAGTGTGAGAGTATTTGTGCTCTTGATGCACGTCGACTTGTGAAAAAGCTCTCCTATGAATGCACTCTTTGTGCTTAGTGTGAGTGAATAAACCGGCCCTAGCTAGCCTATCCTCTTGTTATACACACTCCTTTTGGGTAAGGATGTGTTCCTCATGCATACACTACTCATATAATATTTATCTAATGAGCCTTTGTGACTGAAGATTCTCATATTTAATGCACTGCATCTCTGCATGAGCATCCTCCAATTGATCTTGGAGGAGTTATCATCTCTGCTCGAATACCAGTCTATGCGAACTATCAATGTTATCGGCCATAAGAGGCCTCTGGTATGTGGCTTCGTGCGAGTGACCTTATGGGTTCTATACCATTCTGACAGATTTGCTATGCTTTTACCTTTATTCATGAAGATGACATTGGTATCATGCTGAGTCCTATGCTATGTACCACCATGCACAGATGGTGTATACGAACCATGAGGGTGCTTGGAAGCCTCCCCATGTTCTTGGGTGGTCCTAATAATGCTCCCGATATGCTCACTCAGAGAACGAGTGGGTGGAGTTGAAAGCTTATAGCCTAACTGCTCAAGGATGCTACCTAAACTATCCAACTATTTGGATTACCATGGCTCATGCGATGGCATACCATTGGATACCACCTTTGACATGTCGATAGTGATCTTGTGAGGTTCACTATGCATGGGAGTGTGAATAGACCTATGCTCGAAAGCGAACCTATATGAATACCCCTAAATGGGCAGATCTCGATCTCTTCTATACTTTGAATTTGGAGGCATGGAACCTCTTGTAGACCTAGTACGTAGGGGTACCAACTTGCCCCTTGTATGACATACTCATCGATCGATCATCGAACGACGTACGAGAAGTACATGTGGGTGAGGGTTCGACACATTTTGTTGTAAATTTGGTAGGTCTTGATCATTCGCATTAGGATTAAGCCTTTGCTGACCTCCCCATGTCTCCACCATGGTGCACCTAGTGTCTAGATTTATCTTTTATTATGCAAAAAAGGTATACAATGGTGATTATCTTGAATTAGATTTTAAAAATGAGCCCTAAATTGTTTGATTTTGTTTCATGATTTGTTACATCAATATAGAAAATCTTATCATGTTTGAAATATTGTTGGATGATAATATCAGTTTAATTGGCTTTCACCTATACTTGTAGCTCAAAAACTTGGCTATGAACTCCAAGTCACGTAATCCAGCCTATAATATGTGGTAATGAAGCCCACACATGGTTAGGGAGCACAGGTCCTCCCAAATCCTCACCCATTTTCACTTAGTCAGCGTCATACCATCCAAAGAGAAGTACATGCAAATTTTCTAGGCTACGAAAGGTTCTTGGATCTGATATTTGTCTAGAACAAAGGTACGTGGGATTTGAGACAACAAATGGAAATCACCTCCACCGTCATTGAAACCCTACTAGTGGTTGGATGTCACTTCCAACTCACTAGCGTTTAATTGAAACGTGGTGTGTGTGGTTCATTTTAATTGTTGCATGAAAATAAAATGCATCATACAATAATCATGCTCATTTCCTATGTGATATGCAATGAAAGAACTTTTAAAATTCAAAAAATGCAAGCTACATACTACATGCTCTTTTCGACAATGCATTTTATGATGTAAATGGCCACTGATTAGGCCTTAAATATGCAAACCAACATACAATTTAATATACAATGCTAGATTATAGGGTGGACTACACTCAGAGGTCTACTATTCCTAGCAGTGCCTAGCTAAAATGTAAAAAGAATTGACATCATAAGACCTAATTCATTTTCCTTTTCTTTTATGTGTCCTAATTAAATTTCCTTTTCACACAAACTGGAAAAACTCAGGCAGTAAAAATAGAAACAGGGGTTAAAAATGGGACCTACCTCTAATCCTCATATGGTAAAGCTTTGAATCCCTACTGTCTGCTGTGTCTACTATAAACCATAGATCTATCTTGCAGTTGCTACTATAGACCACGTATTAAAGCCGCAGAACAACAATGAGATCGTAGCTGTCAACCACGGTTTTCACCTGATATTAAAAAACATAAAAGGTCAAAAATTAGAGGCTAAAAATGTGGAGTTCCACCATGATTTCCTACTATGACCTCCAAAACGGCCTCACACCTATGTTTCCTACTGTGTAAAATGAAATAAGAGAATCAAAATAGATGCATGCAAAATTGGTAACAAATGGGAAGAAGAAAAACACTTTTATTCCATTATTCTCTTAGGGATATCATTTTGATACTCTTATTATAGTAGGAAAAAACACAATGTTCCCTCTTAAGGGTAAATGTGAGTTTTAGGCCCTTCAGGATGACACGAACTACTCTAAGGTGGAGTTGACCCTCTTCTCCGCATTGAGGAAGGAATTGGAAGGTTGAATCTCCTTTAACTCTACATTCCTATAGTCAAGAAACAACATAAAAAGCATTAAAAGCATGGGCAACCTCTCATGATGAGGCCCTTTAAAAAATATGAACATAAAGATGCCATAACACTAATGAAATCAAGAAAATGAATAAATCATGTTAAGCCTATGCAATACTTGAAAAGATTAATTGAAACATATAACTAGAAAGTACAACTATCTATCTAATGGATTGATTGCATGAAATGAAGGATGATAACATGAAAATGAGCTAATTATGTCATATTTTCCTTAATAAAGTAAACTTAATGAAAACCCTAATTCTATCAGTTAGAGTCTCTAAAATGCTAAATAAACCACTAAAATGATTAATATAACCTAGTGAAGTATAATGCAAAAAGAACAGTAAGGAGATATTTTACCGATTGCAAACTACAACTCAAATGAGTGGTCTGCACTATACACAGTGGTTGTCAGCCACGATGAGCAACAAAGTAGCTTTGCCCTCCAAATCCAAGGCTATGGTCTTGATCCTCCTTGTCAAATTTATTCCTCTAACTGGTTTTGCAGTTAAATTGCATAATTGGACCTCTATTTGCCTGAATTTACGTTTCTTGGCATTCTAGCTCCTTAGGGAATCCATGACGCAAGTTAACATGATGCTTGATGAATTGAAAAGTGAATGGCAACAAAACTCTCTCTCAGTACACTTAGGTGAGTCTACAATCGAATAGAGCTTCACTAATTTAATCTCTAATTCACACTTTGATCGTTTGACCTAATTTTGAGGGGTACTTATAGGATTACCCAAGGGCTAGGGGTGGCTTCATGGAGGAGCCAAAATCAAGAAGAGGTGGTTGGGATAGTTGGAATGGAAGCCTCTGGAATCTTTCGTCCTTCAATTACCTTCTTCTAGAACAAATGGTCATTCAAACCGATTTGGCTTGGATGAAGGCCAACTAAACTTTAGTTCTAAATCATGGGTGACTGCTGTGTCCTAGACTGTGAACCGTAGGTCTCAATAGTGATTTGAGCTGATTAGGCCAAGGAGCCCAAATTGAGTAGTTAAAACCACTGCTCTATCTTGGAGACTGTCCAAGATCTTCCATATGGTCTTGTAGCATGTCCCATATGAGTAGTCGCCATCAAAATGATGCATTTTAGGTTTCTACACACACATGCTTTGTAAAATACAAAATAGGAAAAAGATCACAAACAATTATGTACACACAAAAATGGGTCAAAAAGAGGCCACAAATGTCTATACCAAGATATTGACGTAGGATCCCATGTATATATATGCAAATAAGAGTTTACATAGATTGTACCAAAATCAGGTTTGAGATTACCCATAACTCACTCAAGAGCCGATTGATTTTAGAAAAAATAGATGAAAGGAAAACCTACAAGAGAACACAATTGTAAACTAGTTGTTCCTTTACAAAATTAATGCTACTTCTATTTGTAGATTACAAGGGAGAGGGTTTTGCTCCAAAAATCATGTAGATATTTCAATGTGGCTACCACTTCTGATGTTGTATCATGTCTCATTTGAATTATCTCTCCCTTTGAGGTTATTATATTCAAATTCATGAATGTTAAATGGCATTGAGCCCTTTGATGAGCAACTACCATATTTATTACCATCTACCAATTTTTGGAAATTCCCATCATTTGGGTGTATAAGAGCTCTTCATTTAATGTTCTAAATATTTGAGTTATTTCTACCATGGCTCCCATGTTAATATTGTTCTTTCACAAAAATATGAGATATTTCTTTGTCGTAAAGGATGATATTCCTCAAATAACATGCATCTTATTAGTTTAACTTTTAGGACATCTATGTTTTCTTCTTCAAGATTTTTCTTCACCACTTCAAGGTTGCTCGACTTTAGATCTTTGGTACTTTTTGACTTAAGTACCTTTGTTAGAATATTTGCTCCCTATCTTCTGATCGAGACTTACAAACTTTTTACTTTTAGACATACTTTACTTTGAGATTTGACCTCTCATCGTTGGACCTTTTTGAATAGGGTTTTCTTCTATGTTTGTTGTTGACTTAAATTTTCACTTCCTCTTGCCAGAAAAATTGGTGTAGTGATTTATCACTACAGTTTTGTTGGCTCTCAAGGGATATTTATCCTGCTAAAGAGAAGAAAACCAAAAAATTGGTGCCTTAGTCCATTGTATGCATAGTCAAGAAAAGGTCTCACTTGTAAGAAACTATTTTTAGTGGGTAAACCTCTTCTTGGAAATTTTTTTAGATGTTTGGGATTTCTGCTATCTCATAAAACTAAGATATCCTATAGTACATATGTACAAAGTTTTAAGTGAGTGGTATTTATCTATTGGGTATGGAGTCAAAAGGTTTATCTACAAGCTAATCAAGTCCTTCTTTCTTCCTTTTTATCTTGTTTCTTGGGTGAAATATTGTCACCTTGATGAAACTAAGACTTTCTTGTAGTTTCCTCATCCCAAGGAGGTTGTGCTAGAAATAATTCTATGCCTAGCACCATTGAGGTGAGGCCCTCACTTGTTGATCAAACCTTCTAATGTTCTTTCATCCTTATGGATGAAGAGGTTATTTGCATATGTTGTCTTGGAATATTTAGAAAGGGGGGAATCCCAGATGGAAGTTGCCTATCATTTTTCTTGGTCACTAGAAGGGTAGAGGAGGTTTGATCCAAAATTTTACTCCTCATCATGAGTCTTTTCAAAATTTGGATGATTTGTAGACTCATTCCCTTGGTTATGTATGTGGAGGGCCCCATTGGAGATCTTTTCTTGTTGTTTAGAGATGGTGCAAATCTTTTTTTATAGTCTACAAGGATGCTTAGAATTTCCCATTTTGATGCATCGTTGGAGGTAATGCTTGGATCTCATTTCACTCTATCAGCTTATTCTATGAAATCACTCATGACTAAGGTAGAAATCTAGTCCCAATAAAATATTGAATTTGGAGATAGAGTGTTATACTTTTGGCAAGCCTTGCCTTTTAGTGAAGCCACCAATAACCTAAGGGACACATCCTACTTCATGATGTTGTGCACCTGGTAGATGAAAACCATTTCTTATAGGTGCTCTAATGGGGATGTTGGAACTTCACCAGTATATTTAGAAAAAAATACTAATAGTGATGTTGGTAATTTTCCCCAAACAACCGATGGTTCTAGAGGTCACAAAAAGCTCTTTTATCCCTAGATAGGGGACTACTCTTAATATAAGGTAACCATATTAGAGCTATGAGTCCTTTGGTTGTAGTGGAGTTTCTAGGTGAATGCATCTTCTTGATTCTAGAAAGTAGGTAGACTAAGATCTTCACCCAAACCTTGGTCTATTATATTCAGTAGCAACTTCTCTTGGTGTTTGTTCTAGAGCAGAGTTACCAAGTGAGTCAAGAGATACTTCAATAAATAAGAAATAAATAAAGACCTTCACCAAGTCAAAGTCCTACTTCTTATTACAATTTTAAGACCAATGATGTGTCACTAGGGTCCTACTGTGCATGCCATTAAATTATTTTCATTTTTGATTGCCCCTGGTGGGGAAATTGTTCCTTAGGAGGAGCTCCATAATGGGGCTAGAACCAAGAGAGTGGGATTTGGATAAGTTGGGTGTCTCTAAGAGTTTTTACAAGGATGAATACTTTTTAGGATGTGATATTAAAGGTGCACTTGTAACTCAAGTAAGGGAGAAGGGATGCAAGAGATAAGAAAAAACAACTCAAAAAAAGAAAAGGGTGGCAATGTACCAAGAGGTTCGCTAAGATCTTCCTACAAAAATAGGCCTAAATGCTATGTGCCAGTGGTGAACACTTCCTCTCCTCAACATAGTGAAGCACATATGAGATTTACTAGTTATAGGTATGCATAAAGAGGTGAGTCCCATAGGATAGCCAGTGATAGATGACTAGTCTAAAAATAGATGTAAACACCTCACACACATACACTTAATAAAACCCAAAATAGGCAAAAGGTCATAAAAAATACATACAAATAGAAACATGTTAATAGGAGACCACAAACGGTTATACCAAAAAATTGACATAAGCTCCCATGTGTGTATATATATATGTAAGGAAGAGTTTACATAAATTATACCAAAAGAGAGAGTTTGAGATTGTTGTAAGCCACTCACGAGTTGAATATTTAAAAAAAAATAAATGAAAGGAAATCCTACAAGAGAACACAATTGTAAACTTTTTGATCCTATATAATGGTAAGGCTACTCCTATTTGTAGATTACAAGGGGGAGGGTTTTCCCTCCAAAGCTCATGTAGAGATTTCAAGGTGGCTACCACTTCTAATGCCACATCATTTGTAATCTAAATTTTTGGTCCCTTTGAGATTATCTAGATTCAAAGTCATGAATTTCAAATGGACTTGAGCCCTTGGATGAGAACCTATCATCTTTATTTCCATCTACCCATTTTCTGGGAATTCCCATTATTAGGACATAGATCTCTTCATTTAATATTTTGGATCTTTGAGCTATTTATTTCATGGCTACCATGCTATTATTGTCCTTTCATGGAGATATGAGATATTACTTTGTAGGAAAGGATGATATTCCTTTAAGAACACACAACTTATTAGTTTGAATTTCACAATGTCTGTATTTTCTTTAATAGGAGTTTTCTTCACCACTTTGGAGCCACTCGACTTTAGATCTTCAAAACTTTTTTTTCAGATACATGTTGGTCTAAAATATGACTAAGGTAAAATATGTACCCAAAAACTTGGCCAACATTGAATAACCGATCAAGCTATATATCTTAATAGGATCAATATCTAGAGAATGTTGGCTCTTGTAGGGTTCTAACTAGCTAAGATCTATGATTGGAGGAAAAGGGTGTTGAAAGGAGTATATGTAGCTGAAGCTAGAACTTAATATGTACATATTAAGCAAAATCAAGATGTGTAAATGAGCATATGTAGAAATCCAAAAAGGAGAATTAATACCATGCACATTGTATAGCTAAAATATAAATGATCAATCACTCATACATACATGTTCTACAAAATGATGAACTAGAGGTCAAATAGAAACTTAAATTGTATTTCTCTCTTCAAATTTCTTCATAAATACAAATTTTAAAAGCCTAAGAGCCATTTCATTTCAAAATAGGTCATTTATCTTATTTATAATCTTTCTATTGTTTAGTATTTTAAATTACAAGAGAGTTTATAGATTGAAAAACCACTACAAAGTGTTAGTGGACCAGGCTATCAAAATATAATGTAGTATCATAGATCCAAAATAGGATAATATGGTTGATTTTTGATCATAGATCAACTATCACCTGCATACAGGAAAGTAGTGGAAGTGAACTTAGATCTGGTCCATTCCTTATTCTTGAAACAATCTCCCACTATGGATCTATAATGGACATGGTGGGCTAAAATTCCTCTAAAGATTCTATCTATTGCAAGCTATCAGGACTGTGACATGAAGACATGTCATGAATATTTTTTGCCTTTGAGCTTCCCAAGCCTTCATGATCATGACGTGGAGATATGTCATGATGTCGTGACACTTTTATGCCTTTGGGCTTCCAAATCCTTCACCACCATTACATGGAGATATATCATGATATCATGACACTTTTCTACCTTTGGTCTTCCCAAGACTTAATGACCATGACATGGAGACATGTTATGATGTCACAACACTTTTCTACCTTTGGGCTTCCCAAGCCTTCACAACTATGATGTGAAGATATGTCGTGATACTTTTATACCTTTGAGATTCCCAAGCCTTCATGACTATGACATGGAGACATGTCACAATGTCACAACTCTTTTCTACCTTTGGACTTCTTGAGACTTCACGATCATGACAAGGAGACATGTCATGATGTTGTGATTCCTTTCTCTCTTTGATATTCCCAACCCTTCATAATAACAATGTGGAGATATGCCATGTTGTCATAACACTTTTCTATCTTTGAGCTTCCCAAGACTTCATGACCATGATGTGGAGATATGTCATGATGTCATGACTATTTTATACATTTGGGTTTTTTTGAGCCTTCATGACCATAACATGGAGATATCTCATGATTATTTTCTACCTTTGAGCTTTTCAAGCCTTTGTGATCATGACGTGGAGTTATGTCATGATGTCACAACACTTTTCTACCTTTAGAATTCCCAAGCCTTAATGATCATAATGTGGACATATGTCATGATGTCACTACACTTTTCTACCTTTGGAATTCCAAATCCTTCAAGATCATGATGTGGAGACATATCGTAATGTTGCGTCTGGTTTCATCCTTATGCAAGTTTTAAAATTTTTAGAAACTCTCACATTATTTCTCATACTTATATGCAAATGGCTCTACTTACCTTTTTCCACTTAAGTAAAGTACATCCAGATACTACCATACTTGATCAAACATTGCTATTCATATATTTTGATCATATTATTACTAAAAGAGTTAGTTGGGTGAGGAAAAACACAAAAATCACCCACATTCTTGGTGACTCATAGGGGATTTTCACTTTTAAAAATATGGAACCCATATAGTTGTTTATAAACTTAGCACTTTATAATAGGAGTAAAAGGGAGGAAGGAACTTGAGGGAAGACTTGGAAAAAATGATATTTACCGCAAGATAAAAAATGGTGGTGGGCAATGGGGTGGAAGAAGCATGCACCAAAATATGGGAAATAATGGTGAAGGAGAGAAAAATGGACAAAAATAGGAATGAAAAAAGTTGGAAAGAAAACAAAAACTTACATGGAAGAGGAAAAAAAGAGGAGGCAAAAGAAGAAGTTAAAATACCAATAACCAAAGGCATTTGTGGTAAATTTAACTGGCAAATACTAGAAGAAAAGGAAACTTAAAAATAAAAGAAATTAAAGGGAAGACAGCCTTGGAATTATCTCATCAAAAAGGTAAGAAAAATCACCTAGTTCATGAGACACCCCAAAAATTGCACTTCTATGAAAATGCTTCGCTATCACTTACCGCTACTTCAAGAAAAAACATATTACCATGAACATCTGCTATTTATGCACCTTTTATTTCTTACATAGTTTAGCAGGAACTTTCTTTGATGATCATTTGCCATGAGAATTTTTAGTTCTGCTCTTGACTTCATCTTTGTTTCAAAAATACTTAACTTGTGTTGTGCATGCTGTCTTATATAGAGTAGAGTTCCAAAGGATAATTATGTCATCTGGTACTTTATAGAAAGTATACCCCTAGATTGGGCATTGTTTTCAAGTTTCATGTGAATCATCTCTTGACATTATTTTTTCGTCAACTTGGGTTCTTTTTAGCGAGTTTTCACTCACCTGACATCATACCCTTATATGGGATGGTGTGTTATTATATTCACACAAGTTGTGACAGTTCCATATTATACCAAGTGCACCTTCTGTAAAGCTTTTGTAATATTATGCTCTTGTCCATTGGGATACAAAGTGAAAATATTAATAGCCAAGGAAGGAAGTGTTGGATGAAAATAATTATTGACACTCAAATTTTATTTTTCCACGTATTTTAACAATATTTTGCGGTATTTTATCATTGTAATGATACCTTTTTATCACATATTTGTTTTATGTACAAGATGATGTAATATATTGAGAAATTGTGTGCTTTTCGTATATTTTTATTTACTCATCGGCTATGTACACAAAATTATGGCATGCTTGCCATGTATAACTTAGGAGATCTCCTACATATTACCCTATAAATATGCAATATACCGACCATATGATACCAAATTTGAGCTACTCTTTGTGATTAATTTGCTATGGTTCCCAATTATCATTAACCCTAGTAAGGTTCCATTCTAATTTTACCTCTTGCTCTAAATATTTTGTATGTAGGTATTCCTTCTCCTAGAATCCCATCTGGTTTGTCATACATATTTTATTTTTTTCTTATATCCTCATATTCTGAGCTACTATCCAAAAGTGGTGATAATTTAAAATCTTTGTATTCCATAGGATTTGAAAATCAATCATTAGGTTATTATGGGGTATCTATCAAAGGGTGGAAAATTTAATCCAAGTTGAGTTGATCATGATTTTGATAGATTGCCTGAATCTAGCCTTATTTCACATATGGGATCCTTAATAGGGTTCATATTTTGCTCTTTATAACCCTCGATGTAAAAAATATGTAAGCCTTGATTTGGTACCATGATAACCTCAACATATGGGATTAGCGTTTGATCTTGCTTCTGAGTTATGCATCCTTCCATCTATTTTAGAAAATCTTGGGATAAGCACATCCCAAACAATGGGGGTGCATCAACTATTTCTATATCTTGGATCACAACTAAGTTTGGGTTCCCACATATTAACATTAGGATCTTGTGTAGTGTTCCCACCCTTTTTAATGGCTCTCCTTTGAAATGCAACACTTTTGGCTCCTATGTGTCTAGGTTCAGACCCAAATTTTTGTAGACTTCTATTGAAATGATTGAGACTTGGGCCTTTGGATCCACCACATAATTATGTAGTATACATTTTTCCAAAAAGAGAGATATATAGAACATAGAATGATGGATTTCTGGGATAATGAGGGAGGGCCCTCATGTAAGTGCATCATTGACCTCCTATGATTTTCCAATGGAAATTTCAATTAGATCCACTTTTTTGACACCAATAAATCTCTCCTTAATCCTGCTAGTATTGGGATAGAGTTTTTGAAAAGACTGTGAAATTGTTTCACCATTGTTGTTCTCTGTTCAACTGTTACAACCAGGAAATACAACCTCTTATATACATCCAACATTTTTTGATTTACTGATTGAATTTTTGAGGAGGGAATTTGTATAGGTGTTTGGCTCCTTGCATTGATTCTTTGTGCTAGTGGGGATAGGGTGCTAACATCTTCATATTCTCCAGGTTGAGATGCTACAAGATCTACATATTTTCAACATTTATAATCTTGTACTAAATAACAAGAAATTATGTTATTCATCAAAGAGAATCTTCTCATTTGCTCATAATGTTTCTCATCTTCCTCAATCTAGAGTTCATTATGGAACAAAGACATGACTGGAGCTAAGGTTTGATCACCTTTTCGTTCCTTAATATTATCTTGCTATACCTCTTTTTTTGCACTTGTCCTCGCATCTACTATTAGCTAAAAATAGTTGGGTTGGTGAAGCTGCTGTGTAACTGACCCATAGTTATTGAGGTATCATATTTTATCCTTAAAAAGTTATCTTTCTATATTTCTAACTTGTTCAACTAGATTCTAAATTTTTACCTTTAACTCCTACTCTATTTGATGCATATTCATATGAATTTTGGTGGGAATATTACCCTCTATTATTTGATATGGGTATTATTTGACCTTCTCAGGGGATGAGACATGAAATGAACTTATGAATGGTTGGAGAGGATGAGCAATTTTCCTAGGAGAAATTTTTGCTACTTGGATAAATATATTTTCAATGTGGATGGCCTCTTTAAAAATTTATGAGAATATCTTTTCTCTAGATTGCTAGATGAGAATACTTATATCAAAGTAAAAGGTATGAATATCATAGATGTATGCCTAGGATAAGGATGGCTGGAAATCATGAGTAGTTCTTCTCCACATTATTTTAAATTGGAAATTAAAGTCAAAAATACTTTCATGAAGTACTTTTCTAACAAGTGAGAGTTGAGTAAGCAACAAAAAAGGGTCTCCAAAGTCACCAAACATATCAATAAGAATTTTTCCAAATCAACCCATGTGTAGATGAATCTATTTTCCAATTATTTGTACCACAACAATACCTTTCCTTTGAGAGAGAGAGTATGCAGCCTGATCATCATATATTTAGTTGCAATATTATGAATAGTATCTAGGGAAGCTACATCCTAACAATTTTCAAATGCAATATTATGAATAGTATCTAGGGAAGCTATGTCCTAACAATGTTCAAATGCAATTTTTTTTGTGCCATTAAAGCTTGGTAAAGTCCTTAGATTGGCCTTGGGAATTTCATGCAGATATGGGATATTAAGGGGGCCTATGTCATTCCACCAAGGATAATGTTGTTGAGCCATAGATTCTTGGTGTGACAATGATATTTTTAAAATATTTGGATTTTTTTCCCTAGGTGGGATTCACCAGATGAACATAATTTATTTGCTAATGAGGTCAAAAATGCTCATCAAATCTTGAGTCCTCTGAGAAAAGTGAGATCTAACTAGGGTTGTAAAGGCAACCTATCATAGATATGGATTACAGTTGTATCAAAGTCACCATGTGACTGAATAAATGTCATAAAATGAAGTATCACTAAATTCTACTTAACAAAAATGGTGGTACCTGGGTCCCATCGAGCATGCCAAAAATTATTGGTCTAAAATTTTCCTAACGTAAAATATGTGCCCAAATAATTATCCAACATTGAATGATCGATCAATATTGGAGCTTAATAGGGTCAATATATAGAGAATGATGACTCTTACATGGTTCTAATTAGCTAAGATCTATGATTAGGAGAAAAGGGTGCTAAAAGGAGTAAATGTAGTTGAAGCTAGAAATTAAGATGGTATAGATTAAGCAACATAAATATGTGTATAAAGATTATGAAACATAGTAAACATTCAAACTTCCTAATAGACCAACTAGTTTTAAGAGTTATAGAACAATATATTTAATCAATCCAATAGATTGTAGATTCCAAAACTATAAAATGAGCATATGCAGAAATCTAGAAAGGAGAATTAATACCATGCACATTTGTATAGCTAAAATAGAAATGATCAATCACTCATACATACATGTTCTGCAAAATGATGAACCAGAGGCCAAAAAAATCTTAAGTTGTATTGCTCTCTTCAAATTTCTTCATACATACAACTTGTAAACACCTAAGAGCTGACCCCTTTCAAAAGAGGCCATTGTTCTTATTTATAATCTTTATATAATTTAGTATTTTGAATTACAAGAGAGTTTGTGGTTTGAAAAATCGTTACAAAAAGTGTTAGTGGACCAGGCTAGAAAAATGCCATGCAACATCGTAGATCCAAAATGGGATAATATGCTTGATTTTTAACCAAATATCAACTATCACCTACATTTGGGAAAATAGTGGAAGTGAACTTAAATCTGGTCCATTACTCATTCTTGAAACAATATCCCACCGTGGATCTGTAATGGACATGGTGGGCTGAAATTTCTTTGAAGATTCTATCTTTTGCAAGCTATCACAACCGTGACATGGAGACATGTCATGATTTTATCTCTTTTTTACCTTTGAGCTTCCCAAGCCTTCACGACCGTGACATGGAGACATATGATGTCATGACACTTTTCTACCTTTGGGCTTCCCAAGCCTTTATGATTGTGATATGGAGACATGTTGCGATGTCATGACACTTTTCTACCTTTGGGCTTCCCAAGACTTCATGATCTTGATGTGGAGATATGTCATGACACTTTTCTACCTTTGGGATTCCCAAGACTTTGCGATTTTGATGTGGAGATATATCACAATGTCATAATTTTTTTTTGCCTTTGAGCTTCCCAAGCCTTTGCAATCATGACATGGATATATGTCATGACTATTTTTTGCCTTTGGGCTTCCTGAGCCTTTGTGAATGTGACATGGAGACATGTCATGATATCATGATTCTTTTTTATCTTTAAGCTTCCCAAGCCTTCTTGACATGGATATATGTCACGATGTCATGATACTTTTCTACCTTTGAGCTTCCCAAGCCTTCATGATTATGAAATGGAAACATGTCATGATGTCATGAATATTTTCTACCTTTGGGCCTCTTGAGCCTTTGTGACCACAATTTGAAGAAATGTCATGATATCACACATTTTTTCTACCTTTGAGCTTCCCAAGCCTTCACAATCGCAACGTGGAGACATGTCATGATGTTGTGACACTTTTCTACCTTTGGGATTCCGAAGCCTTCATGACCATGACATGGAGACATGTTGTGATGTCACAAAAAATTTATGCCTTTGGGCGTCCCAAGCCTTCGAGACCATGATGTGGAGACATGTCCCGATGTCATGCTTGGTTTCATCCTTATGCAAGTTTCTAAGTTTTTAGAATCTCTTACCTTATTTCTCATACTTATTTGCAAATGGCTCTACTTGCATTTTGCCACTTAAGAAAAGTACATCTAGCTACTACCATACTTTCCCAAATATTGTTGTTCATAGCTTTTGATCATCTTGTTACAAAAAGAGTTAGGTGGGTGATAAAAACTACAAAAATCACCCATAGTACCTTTGTCAAAAATTTTACTCCCTATTTTATTATTGAGACTTACAAACTTTTGAATTTTAAACATCCTTTTCTTGGAGATCTAACCTTCGATTGTCAGACCTTTTTGATTGAAGTTATCTTCTATGCATGTATGTGACTTAAAATTTCACTTCCTCTTGCTAGGAAAAGTGTAGTGATTTATCACTACACTTTCAAGCTATAAATTACAACAAATAATGGAAAGACCAATCCTCCATAAAATTAATGTTTTAAATTTGAAACAACTAATCCAACATTTCATCAACTCTTTAATTATTGATCAAGCTACCCAATATTTTCTAATTTTTGAAGAGTGGTCCCAATTGGTGTAAGCAAAGTGATAATGAAAAGTAAATAATCCGATGTTTCTAGATCCTTATGCAAGGCATGCATAAAATTTCCATAATATCCTCTTATTTACAGAATATCATATATATGAATTGCTATCCAAAGGAACATCAAGGCCTTAATGAAGGCCTCAAGAAACTAAAAAATCTCCCAAGGGAAATATTTGAGTAGAAAATAGTCATCACTCTAAAGCTTTGTATCCCAACTTAACCAAGTGTCCACCATTGTTTGAGAGATTCCAAAGCAATTAATGCAATTAGAATAGAAAAATAAATAATTTAAAACATATTTTTAAGCTCATCCACTATTTTTTTGTAGTCCTCTTTTTCAACCAAGTTAGGAAAAGAAATCCATGATCTAGAATTATTGTTAACATTGATATAATTTTTGACCTTTGAAATTTTACACCTTAAACATATTGAGTCAAAAATTGCTATTTTGGATTATAAATAATAGGATAAGGCTTCATTCAAGCATCAAAAAAAACATTTGTAGAATCCCCCTCACTAATTGACCATGTAATATGTTTCTTGATCAATTGCCAACTGTTTGATAAAAGCTTCATATTTTTTGAGCCTCTAGGTTGGTTACGTTTCTTGAACAATTTCATTACATCACTGAATCTACATACTTTTAAAATAAATTTTTTTCTCATCTATTTTATTAATATTAAAATAATATCCAACCAAGTTTTAGCCCTAATTTTAGGAACTCAGGTTTACAGTTTTGCAAGACTACTCAAATATTCTTTTCTATGCAAATATTGTTCCACTTACAAACCTAATTATTCCTTGTATCCTTTCCAATGAATATATCTTGTATTTTTATCCAATTTTGATAAAATACATACTTCCAATCTTGAAAGTGATATCGTATATAAAGATATATTATAATATAGTCTTTATGAGTTATAACCTTCTAGCAATGGTTAACAACTTATCTCCCCAACCTGCCAAATAGGATTTCATTCTATAAAAAATGATTCCTATATCTCCTTTCCTCTTTTTAGATAAAATAATATTGAGATATATTTATGGTAATTTTATAACTTTAAACACTAAAATCTCTATAATAAATTATTGTAAATATAGGGTAATCTTAATGGAAAAGATCCTAGATTTTGTAGTATTAACCAAATATCTTGTAGCATTCTCTTAGCATGATAACATTTATTTAAAATCCATGGCATTTTTGACTAAGCGATGATCCAAAGGAAAAGTATGAGCAAAAAATTCAAAATAATATTTGAGGGGACCATTTTTTAGAACATGAATAATAATGAATTTGATTTTATTTTTGCATTTGAGAAAGCTCTCCTCAACACTATAACAAGAATAATAAATAAATAAGGATATAGTGGGTCACCCTAGCAGAGTTTATGAGATGATTCAAAGTATCTAGTTGGGGATCCATTAATAAAAACAAGTTTTCTTGGAGTGCCATAACAAGATCTAATTTATTCACACCAACCTTGATTTTTTTTAATTGGTTATGTAGCAAAATAATTGAACGCAAAAAAAAGATAAACACAGAGAAAGAAGATTGCCAAAATTGCTCTTTGTATTAAGATATTGATACAATATTACAATGACTTTTGAACTACCCCAAGTGTGTTAGGGGTAATGTTACAATGCTCTTTCTCTCTGTAATATATAAATGCTTTGGTGATAGAACAATGGTCTTCCAAATATTCCACAGGGACATGCATTCTTCATTTTTAGCTACATCTCCAAGGGGTGAGTGGGCTTCTAGTATCCTATGTAGGGACCTGTTAGTCTAAAAAGACTACCTCTAGAAGACAACAAAGATTTTACAATATGGTGCCATTTTTAGAAGCTCAATGCAGTCTATTTTTGAAATGCAGCAGAAGGAAAAATGGGCTAAGGAGAAACAATGTTGCGATTCCGTGACATGTCAAATTTTCATGGCGAAAAGGCACAAAGAGGCCAAGAAGGTGAAAAGGTCATGATTTCGCAACATGTCACATTTTCGTCAGTAAATCAAAAGACAAGTCTAAGACTGGGAAGATGTCACGATTTCGTGACATGTCCAAATTTTGCCAAAAGGAAAAGAAGAATACCCAAAGGATAGAAGACGTCGTGATTTTATGACATGTTCCATTTTTGTTGCTGTAGAGATAAAAAGGAGCTAAAGAGACAAATACATCATGATTTTGTGATATGTTGCATTTTTGCTGAAGCAGAAGTCAGATGAAGCAGAGGGCTCGAAGACGTCGTGATTTCACGACATGACAGTTGTTCCTGACAGATATATTTTTAGCAACTAAAACATGCCCTTACACAAAAATTTTGATTTTTGAGGGTGTCAGATAATGGAGAAGTATCAAATCTATTAGAATCCAGTTACAAAAGATCTTTGCTTATTATTAGAAACTATAGTTAATTGCTTGTAATTGATTTGAAAATCAAGGATGTACTAGTTGTAAAGATACCCATATTAGGGTATATATAGTGGTAGATGCATTCTAAAAAGAGGTCGGCTCTTGGATGTTTACAATATTGAATGTACATATTCTGGATACAAGCAAATAAAGTCATTCTTCTATCTAGCTTCTAATTTTCTATGTGCAAGTGTATGTATCTAATTCTTGACTTCTATTGATATTATTGAGTTCTATAATGTATCTGTTCTAAACCTAAAATGTAATTATATAAATCATATTTTTGGAGTTAGGATTAAGTATACTTATATGTGTTAGATGAAAGTCTAAATCACACTTAGAAAGTTATGATTTCTATATGAAGGTGTAAACGAAAGCTTATAACAAGAATGCGTATGTTTTATCCTGGTTGTTGTCTAAAATGCACCATGAGAAAAGCTTCTAGCCTTGGCTATATTTCCCTTTATAGGCATTTCCCTTCTTTCTATTTTATTTTCTCTAAACAAAGCAAAAAGGAACCAACCTAATTTGGATATTAGACGGACATTCCCAAGCTAGATTCGTCTACTCAATGTTGGTAAGGTCTAAGGCACAATATAATTAACCAAAAGGTATATTTTGTTCCAACAATTTTTGGCATGCCTGGTGGGACCCTAAATCCATAGTATTTTATATGTTTTGGTGTTTTTCTTTAAAACCTTTTGTTTAAAACCTGAAGAAAGAAGAAAACCACCTAGTGACTCCATTTAGAGGATTTAAACCTAAGAAATACCTTGTCTAAAACTATCTGGTTACAAACTCATGATTGCCTATGCGTATGATAACTAGATCCCAAGAAATAAACTCTAAATAACCCATCGAGTTATTCGAGTTACACCTTGATAGCTTGAAAGCACATCCTATGCTAGCTTCAAAATCTAATCCACCTAGTAATAGTGTAAAATACCTTGTATCTACTATTGGAGTATCCTCAAATAGATCCATAGTAACAATAAATATAGTAGCCATCATGGCTGCTCCTCCCATCCCAGCTCATATTGTATGGAACCAAACTAGCTCACTAAACTTGGAAGCCCAAAATCAAGTTCCCCAGGCAGCCTTGAAAGCTTTGCCATCATATGATGGGATAGGTAAAATGGTGGATGAATATTACCTAGACGTTTCATAATTATTAGTAGTCTATAACATCACCCAGGAATATGTGATGGTCAGGTTGCTGGTCATATATTTAAAAGGAAAAATGCTCATTGGTATAGAGCACTCCCTCTAGGATCTATCACTTCTTGGGTGATATTTGTTGGCCATATGGTTGATGAATTCAATGTACATGAAAATCCCTTCTCATTATTCAATCAATTCACAATACTTAGGAGACATCCATAGGAAGAGATTGTAGATTTCAAAATTAGGTTCACATGTACCTGGAATAGAGTACCTATTGGGTTAAAACCTACCATCGAGCAAGCACTATATTATTATTTGAGAGCTTTTGATTCAGATATTAGTATGATTATATGATAATCGCGTGTTTTAACTTTCCCTGCTATCTATTTAGAAGCAACTAAAGGAGAAGCTAATATTATTGCTACCAGGAAATATCCTCCAAAAGCTCCACTGCCAATTTTTCTAGATATTCCCCAAGCCCCAAGCTTAAATCCTTCAGCACCTCCCCAAAAATGGAATGAGCAACCAACCGTTCCAGTCATTTAGTTGCCTCATAATCTGACATAATTACCCCATATTCCTCTCCTTCTCACATTTCCTGCTCTACCTCTCCAAGAAGTCCCCCAAGATAATCGGATGACAACCATAATAGACATGATGAAAAATTTATCGAATGATATGTCATCTATGAAAAAGAGAGAAGCTGAGTGAAATTTCTAGCTAAGGAGATTTCCCCAGATAACCAGAGATGGAGCTTCAACAAGTGGCAGAGGATAGGAAATAAAAAATATCATTTATTCTAATGAAATAGGATATAATGGAGAACCCTCTAACTCAGATTATTGGTATTCTACGTGTAATGAACATCATGGAGAAGATTCATGTATGTTTCACCAGCATCATGTGCAAAGCCTAGCAAATGAAAGGGCAAAAGAAACAATGAAAGGTCATGTAAACATGATTAGAGAAGTTGATCACAATTTGGAAATACCATTTGTAGAACACGTCGTAGTCCTGACAAGGTTGGTAAGGAAACCTCTACAAGTTGATCCCCAGGAACTTTAGACATTAAGTTTCCCTCCAGCTCCCAAAGCTACACCTCAGAAGGATCAGTAAAGTGAAAATGGACCCTCTAATCCTCCTCAGAGTTCTATTTCGGTACCAAGGAGAGAGTTTTATCCTATAAAGGAGAGTGAAACTCAAGATCAAGCGAGAGAGAAACTCAGATTCCATTTTTTAATCAAAAGGTAAAGAACAGAAGCAACTCAAGGTTATAGGAATAAAATATAAGATTTTGGAATAGTTGTTATACAGGAAGTGGTGGTCATAGATCTGGAACCATACTTTGGTATGTGCCTATATAGAAAATTTACAGTAAAATTGGGAGGTTATTTATCCTTAGATTATTCACATTTAGAAATACCTTTCAAAGGTAAGAGGGTCAATATTTTTAATGAAAATCCATCTACTTTTCATGTAGCAAGACTGGAAGAAACCAGTACTATGAGTATGATGACCGAAGATATAGGAGATATAGATTTGATGGAGGAAACCTTGGAGGAACTCCAATCCGAAGATCAGTTTTCTTTAAAAAATTTCAATGCCATGGTGGAAACAAAGATAGGGAGTTACTCTATTGAGAAACCAAAAAATCTATCTATCCTTGTCCCTGAAGAGAACACTTCCACTAGCCAGCTCTAGAAACTTTACTTTGATGGATCTAGATGCAAAAATGGAGCAGGTGCTGGGATAGTTTTAATTTATCCTACAGGAAAGGAAAATTTTTTTTCGTACAGATTGACATGGAGTTGCACCAAAAACGCGATCAAGTACGAAGCATTGTGTTTAGGACTCAAAAAGATAAAAAAATTAGGTGCAAAACAAATAGTTATGGAGATTCAGAGCTTATTGTGAAGCAGGTCACTGGAAAATGTATTTGTAAGCAACATTATTTGAGATCTTACAAAAATAAAGTGTTGGACCTCTTGGAAAATTTTGAAGCTCTGAACATAAAGTCAATCTCAAAAGAAAGTAATACTCATGTAGACCTGTTGGCATCCGTTGGATCTAACTTTTGTCCAATCAGTAATGTCATCCAAAAATCCAAAACAATGAGACTTATATACAGGCCTTCTGTGCTTGACAAAGATATCTTTTGGCAAGTGTTTGAGAGTGATGAACAAATACTAGATTTTCTAATCCATGAAATGAATTTCTCCAGTGATAGGACATTGCAAGATGAAGAGGAGGAAAGCCTAATCCAATTAAATAACAATCACATTCCCAAGGGACTGATCACCCTTGAGAGTCTCTTCAACAACAATGATAGAGCAATGGATCGAAGAATTAAAATTGACAAAAGCCAATATAAAGAGGTGGAATTAGAGCCAAGAAAAATGATCAAGGTAGGTACCAGTTGTACAGTGGAATAATTGAATCAAGTTAAAGAATTGTGTAAAAGGTATCTAGATATTATAGCCTGGACATATAGTGATTTGAAAGTATATAGGAAAGAAGTGATCTAGAACACCATCGAATTGGAAGAAGGAGCTAAACCCTTCAGGAAAAGACAAAGGCTTGTAAATCCAAAAATTGAAGCCTTAATGAAGCAAGAGTTATTGAAACTCTTACAAGCTAAAATAGTATATCCCATTAAGCATTCTACCTGGGTGGTGAATCTGGTCCCAGTTAGGAAAAAGAATGGAGAAATCATATTGTGTGTAGATTTCCGAAATTTGAATAGAGCTTCACTTAAGGATCATTATCCTTTGCCTCAGATTGACCCAATCCTTCATACAATGGCAGGAGTAGAGAGGTTTTATTTGTTAGATGGTTTTTCTAGCTATAACCAGGTCTGGGTGAAAAATAAAGATTAGTATAAAACTGCGTTCACTACTAAATGGGGAACGTTTGCCTACCAAAGAATACCTTTTGGGATATCAAATGCCAGAGCAACATTCCAAAGAGCTATGAATGTAGCTTTTGGAGAGCTCGCAAATAAGATCATCATCTTCTATATAGATGACATGATAGTATTTTCTCATGATAAGCGGAATCATGCCACTCATCTACAACAAATATTTAAAAAATACAGAGAATTTATGATATCTTTGAACCCAAAGAAATCCATATTTGCTTTAGAAGAAGGTATATTGCTTGGCCACACTATATGTATAGCTGGGTTGTCCATTGACCCTGACAGAGTAAATGCACTCTTGGAAATTTCACTACCAGTCAATAAGAAATGATTACAATATTTCTTTGGATAGATAAATTTTGTTTGAAAGTTCATCGCAGATTTTGCTCAAACTGTTAAACCAATGACTGAATTGTTAAAAAAGGATGCACCTTTTAAATGGACATAACCAAGGAAATATGCCTTTAAGAAAATATTGGAGGCCATAGCTCGAGCTCCCATTTTAGTCAACCCTTACTACTCCCGAAGTTTCATTTTATATGTTGTTGGAGAGCAAGATAACTATGTTGTAATTCTTACTCAGAAGGGAGCAGATAATGAGGAAAGACCCATAGCATTTTTGAGTTCTACCATGCATAAGTATGAGGAGAGATATAGTTTTATCGAGAAACAGGTGTATGCTATCATGAAATAATTGAATAAATTGAAGCATTTCCTATCCCAAAGCCACACCATTGTTTATGTAATTCACCTAGATGTTAGGAATTTCATAATACAAGGAGAACTTGGCAAAAAAAGAGCAGGATGGGTAACTCACATACAAGAATACGATGTAGAGATACATCCAACCAAGATAGTCAGAGGTAGAGCTCTATGCCAAGAGTTGGCCAGGAAAGCAGAAAAAGGGAATGTCAAAAGTCAAGGGATGATGGTGAATACCGAACAAGACCAAGTTCAGACTGATTGGATTGATGATTTGGTGAGGTATTTTTAGACTGGGATATGTCCTAAAAATATGAATGCTTCCCAAAGAAGGAGGTTTAGAATGCAAGCACTGAAGTATACTCTTCGAACAGAAGGGTTATACAAAATAAACATTGATGGTGTACTATTGAAATGTATAGGTGATGATAAGAAGCAGAAAGTATTGGAATAATTCCATGGAGGCCTCTCGGGTGGGCATTATTCAAGTAGAACAATAGCTTTGAAGATTCTCAGAGCTGGTTGTTATTGGCCTTCTATTTTTTTAGATACATACAAAGTGACTTAGAAATGTGAACAGTGTCAGAGGTATGTAGGAAGAAACAGAAATGCTCCTATGCCTTTGAAGTCTATACAAGTTGAAGAACCTTTCCAGTAGTGGGGGTTAGATTTTGTGGGAATAATTGAACCAAAATCATTAGTAGGCCACAAATATATACTCACTGCCACAAATTACTTCACAAAATGGGCAGAAGCAGTTCTTACAAAGAAAGCTAACTCAAAAGTCATGATAGAGTTTATGGAGAGTATAATTACTAGATTCAGCATACCCAACTAATTGATCACAGATAATGGATCTTCTTTCACTGGAGCCAAGATGATTGAGTTTGCCAGCAGGTATGGAATATATTTGAAAACATCTTCTAACTATTATCCATAGGGTAATGGTTTAGCTGAGTCTACCAACAAGAATATACTTAGGATCTTGAAGAGGACGCTAGAAGATAACAAGAGAGACTGACATTCATTACTTAATCAAGATTTGTGGGCCAACAAAATATCAATAAAGAAATCCATTAATACATCTCCATATGATTTAGTTTATGGTAAATAAGCTATTTTGCCTATTCATATGGAGATACCAACATTGAAATTATTGAATCAAATAGACAAAGAGGAAGGCCAACCGATGGATGCCCAATTGATGCAACTTTTGTAATTAGAAGAATCTAGGGAACAGGCTTATGACCACCACCAAAAACACATAATTGACATAGCAGGGTGGTTCGACAAAAATACTACCTTCAGAAAATTCAAAGTAGGAGACCTGGTTTTGAAGTGGAACACAAAGAAAGCAAATCTAGGAAACCATGATAAGTTTGATGCTTTATGGGAAAGGTCCATTTGAAATCATTTCATAAAAATAGTTCAATTAGTTCCAACTAAAAGATCAACATGGATGGATTCTTCCTATCACGGTGAACGCGTTTCACCTAAAGCTATATTTCAAGTAAAATACAATAGGGAATTATATGTACAGTATAATATATGCATTATAAAGTTTGTAAATATTATTGAATTTTTGGCTTAGTAAAGATTTTGGTTGTGTGCTCACAACCAACCGTAGTTTGACAACACAGTAGAAAATTAAGGGAAAAAAGCATTGTTTTGTTGTTTCAAAATTTCAAATTCAAAAGTGCCACGTTGTCCTAAGGAGCTGGCAGGAAGATATTAATAAAAATACCCCTCGAGAAGTGTTATTTTCCTTCTCACTAAGGTTTCTAAATCGGTCACCAAAGAAATTTCCTGAGTGGACACGTGCCAAAAAATAAGCAGGCAGAAGTAACCGTTTGGTTAGGTGACACAAATTTTGGCAGGTACTATTGCTATTTCCCACACAAAATTAATTGGTTAGTTAGCGTTTCAAGAAAAAACATTCTAAGAAATATGGAAAAAACCAAAATCGAAGAAATATGAGAGAATCGCTTCCACCAATTGGAATTAATGCAATTTAACGCATGTCCTTTTCAAAAACAATGCGAAGAAGAAAATAACTTTTTTCCTAAGTGAAGTTTCATACTGTTACTTGCCATTTCCAACTCCTGCAGAGAGAAAGAAGAAAATTTTGACTGTGATATTCATAGTTCCTAGCTTTCTCGACAAGAAGAGGTTTCGAAGCAATTGTCAGTAGTATTTTTAGAAGTTAACCACCCGTTAGTTTTCCATGGCTTCGAGAAAGAGTAAGAAGCAAGAAGCAGTGGCTGCATCACCTTCAACACCTTCGATAGTAAGAAAAAGAGAAGAGATGAGTAACAAATTCATAGATAAGGATGCAAGAATAAGTGACACAATTGTGACCTGGAAAGACCCAAGAAATATCCGGAGCAACATAGCAGACAGAGTGGCTACCAGAGTCTCGACGTCTTCTCCTTCTACTTTCATCTTCCATTCATTTTTATACTGGTATGTATATATTCCTGTACATCCCTGCCCCAAGTTAGTAAGGGCAATTGCTAATTTCTATGAAGAAAAGGGGAAGAATGTAAGAGATTGTAATGGGAGGGTTTTATTTACTTTAAGCGAAGATGCTTTTATTTTTTCTTTCATTGCTGGTCATGTACCTACTTTTGAGCCAAAGGCCTTTGACCCCGAAGGTTAAGCTAAATACTTTGGCCCCTATGAGAAGATAAAGAATTTTCTGGTTTCCCAGTTGAAAGACTTACCTACAGGGGAAAACCCACCTGAGCCTCCCATAAATATCACAGAATTCAAAAATCTAGAGTTGTACTCCATATCAGCTATGATAGCAGACCTAAAGACTAATGAAAAAATCTAGAAATGGCAAATTTCCTTAGTTGAATGCTTGTCTAACCCCAAAAATTATGACTCTTCTATCATGGATAAAAGTGTGAGGCCGATATTCTTCGACTGGCTAGGTTTCTTATGTTCAGAGATTCACAAAGGTTCGACTGCACTTAAGAAAGGGTCTCAATTCTCTTTTCGATTCTCGTCATACTTGATATGGTTGTTTTTATTTTTTATGTCTAAATAGTTAATTTTTATCTCAGTGAAAGACAAAGATGAACAGGGTAGGGTTTTGCCTATTTGTGAATGGATGAATGTGTTATATAAGACAGAATCATTTTATGATTTTAACAGGGAATTCTTAGGCCCTGCTCTGAAAATAATGTATGGACATATTAGAAGACTAACCCCTAAGGCAGAAAAGGTTCTGCAAACCAAATATGCTGAGGAGGGTGATTGGTTTATCCTCACCCAAGGGGCTTGTATTAGATTGTATGGTTTCACTCAGAAACCATTTTTACTTCCCCATTATGTTACAGATAGGTTATTTTCTTTAGAGTATGTTTGACAAATTGAATAGATAAATGTAAAATTTGGTTATGGTATTGGGAAGACTAGCACCTGTAACATGCCCTTTAGTTTTGAAGGGATTATTGTATCAAAAAGGGGTCAAAATGAGCAGATTGCTCAATATTTGAGAGAATTGGGGCTGATTGAAATTCCACAGAGATGGAAGTATGACCCCCTAGACAGGTTTGCTGAAAAACAAGCTATTTTGAATAAAACTGAAATGAAAAAATATCATGCTATAGTTAGGCCAGACATAGAAGAAAAAAAAAATAATAGTGAAGATGATGCCTTGGAATGGGATTAGTAAAAAATCCAGATGGGACTAGGTATGTCTCCTTTCTTATCTCCTTATTTTCATTCTACTTATTCCTATTTTTTCTCTCCCTCCTTTTCTAATATGAAAAAATATGTAAATTTCCTTTCAAAAAATGGTTTTCTTTCCTAGAAATGGCAACATATTCCCATTCTTAGCTCAACGTCAATGCTGCATTGGTCCCCATACCTTTATTTCCCAATAGCAGTATCCCAACAATTGAATCTAGGTCCTACCAGGTTGATGAAAGTCATCCAACTCTGTCAAAGCTAAAAAAATTGATAAAGGTCAGTAAGAATGCTCTGGATTGGTGGATATCTCACTCTATTAAATACCCTAAGGCACCTACCAACGTTCATGAAATCATTGCCCTGGATCCTGCTACTATGCAGAGGAAGAAAGTGAAATTAACTCCAGTGACAAAGAAATCTAAGGGAGAAATGGTTGTTGAAGACTACCAAGCAGAAGAGATAAATGAAGACATTCCTCAGTTTCCCATGCAAGATGAATGGGTGAAAGCCCAAGCTCATCTAGGAACTATATATCTACATGGGGGACATTACAGAGAGAAATTTTTGAAATAAAATGAAAAGAGGAAAGAATTAGAATCAATTTTGCAAGAGAAAAAATTGATAGAAAAGGCTTTGAAATTGGAATTTAACAAGTGGGAAGATAAGTTTGGTATTGCTGCCAATGAGGCAGCTACATATAAGGAAAAACTAGAATAGGCAGATGCACAGATTCAAGCTTTGAATCTCCAGGTCCAGCAACTCCAGCAACAATTGATAGAACAACAAAATGCTCCGTCTGGGTTTTCCAAAGAAAAAGTGAGAGAGATGAGAAAAGGATTGTTGAAATATTTGTTGGCCTTAGGTTTGAAAGCACGACCTTTATTATTGTACCTGACCAAAGTCAAGGAGAAAACAGAAGTGGTAGGTGAAGAGTTCAAAGCTGCAGTTAGTTTTCTATAAAAAAGAGAAGATGTTGCTACCAAGATCCATATTTTATCTGAAAAGATGCCAGAGAGTATAACAACAAAAATATGAAGTGAAGCCTAGTCTCAGGCTAAGATCACAACCAAGAACTTCTTCAGGAAGTTTAAATTAGTAACCCAAGAGAATAAACTCCTGCAAGAGTTGGAAACTGAAGCAAAAGGGTTACTCAAAAATTTATATTTGGCTATCCAAAGTGGGCTCTTGTATCTATGGGATGATAACTCAAAGGTCCTTGGTGAAAGTGCACTTTCCTCATCTTTGAAAACTTTCGTTGAGGATGAATCAGAAATAGAAAGCTAGAATGAACCTATAGAGGACACACAAGTAATGGAAATGGTTCAAAAGCTCATACAGATTAAAACCTGTTTGCAAGAATTAATATTAAGGCATAAGATAATCTCCTATGATAGAGTGGAAGAGCTTCATTATATATACCAAATTTTTATTGATTCTTTAGACCTGGATGATGGAGATTGGAAGCATGTTTGCAAGACCTATGAAGAGGTAATAGCTGCAGTGGACAAGATCAGAAAATCAAAGCGTATTGGCCAGAAGCAGATGATGGAAGCTGGGACTAGTGCCCAAGATTAAAAAGAAATATTTTAAAATTCCCTTTTGAAATAGTTATTATGTTTTAGTAATAAGCATTTAAGCTATAACAAGAGTTTTGACAAGGTAATGCTTACTCATTTGAAGTGCATTTTTCCTTACTCTTTGCTTTTTGTAATATCTTATTTCTTCATTGTATTTTTGACTCTATTTCCCAATGGATGAAGGTCCTGGATTCTAATATTTTTCCAAAAAAAAATCCCTTAGAATGCACCAAGAATATTAGTCTAAAAAGACCACCTCTATAAGATAGCAGAGATTTTACAACATGGTGCCATTTTGAGAAGCTTGATGTAGTCTATTTTTGTAATGCATCAAAAGGAAAAATGGGCTAAGGAGAAACAATGTCGTGATTCCGCGACATGTCAAATTTTTGTGATGAAAAGACACAAAGAGGCCAAGAAGGTGAAAAGGTCACGATTTTACGACATGTCACATTTTTGTCAGTAAATCAAAAGACAAGTCTAAGATTGGGAAGATGTCATGATTTTGTGACATGTCCAAATTTTATCAAAAGGAAAAGAAGAATGCCCAAAGGATAGAAGACATCACGATTTCACGACATGTTGCATTTTTGTGGATACAGAGAGCAAAATGAGTTGAAGAGACGAATACATCATGATTTTGTGACATATTGCATTTTTGTTGAAGCAGAAGTCAGATGAAGCAGAGGGCTCGAAGATGCCGTGATTTTGGAACATGATAGTTGTTCCTAACATATATATTGTTAGCAACTAAGACATGCACTTACACCAAACTTTTGATTTCTGAGGGTGTCAGATAATGAAGAAGTATCAAATCTATTAGAATCCAGTTACAGAAGATCTTTGCTTATTATTAGAAATTGTAGTTAATTGCTTGTAATTGATTTGAAAATCAAGGATGTACTAGTTGTAAAGATACCCATCTTAGGGTATATATAGTGGTAGACACATTTTGAAAAGAGGTCAGCTCTTGGACGTTTACAATATTGAATGTACATCTTCTGGATAAAAGAAAATAAAGTCATTCTTCTATCTGGCTTCTAATTTTTTGTGTGCAAGTGTATGTATCTAATTATTGACTTCTATTTACATTATTGAGTTCTATAATGTATCTGTTATGAACCTGAACTGTACTTATATAAATCATATTTTTGGAGTTAGGACTAAGTATGCTTATATGTGTTAGATGAAATTCTAAATCACACTTAGAAAATTATGATTTCTACATGAAGGTGTAAACAAAAGCTTATAATAGGAATATGTATGTTTTATCCTGGTTGTTGTCTAAACTGCATTGTGAGAAAAGCTTCTAGCCTTGGATATATTTCTCTTTACAATATTTTCCATTCTTTATGTTCTATTTTATCTAAACGAATAAAAAGGAACCAACCTACTCTTGATATTATATGGACATTCCCAAGCTAGATCCATCTACTCAATGTTAGCAAGGTCTAAGACGCAATATAATTAACCAAAACATATATTTTGTTCCAACAGGAGCACTCCATATTCAATAGATACTCCAAGATACCTGCTTCCTAAACACACATAAAAAGGCCAATGGGGGTTTAGTAGCACCTACATACAAATATAGAAATCATGCAATAAAACCCTCAGCTAATAATTTGCGAAAAACATAGAAACATAAACCAACTTCCTTGCTACAAATAAACTTATTGATCATGATCGATCGTGTCTTTCCAGCTCTGAGAAACCATGGATGCATGGTGGGATCTAGTAAACTATGCATGAGTGGTGGAGAAACTTCACAAGTGCAATTTTTACTATGTAACCGTGGATGGGTGGTTTCGGTTGAGTGGTAGATTACTTCAAAATTGGCCTCTAGGCTTCAAATCTCATTTTCTCCTTGGGATGAATGTGATATCTCGATGATATTTTAGTAGCCTGATGGTATGAATTCTTAGCCTCATTTGGTTGATGGGGTGAAGGTGAATTTATAGGCCCCTTAAGGTTTTTGAGGGAAATGAGAGGTGGTAAGACAAGATTGCCAAGTGGCAATCCAGGGCTACCAAATAGAGGGGCAATTAGAGTGAGTCACCCAAGGTGTCTCACTTAACTAGGGTGATGTGGCTACAAGTGGAGTGATATGTGGAGGGTTGCTCCATGTTAAGGGATAAAGGGGACAAGGGTGTATGAGATATGGCAAGGGATGCCGGTGAGGTGGCTAGGACACATGTCTAGTGGGTAGGCATGGTATCCTAGGCTGATTTTCTAGATTTAATAAATCTTGAAAATAGGATAATGTGCAAGATTTTATATACCTAAGTCTAAAATTAGGCATATAATTTTATTGTGTAGGATTTGATGTGGGGTGCCAAATGTGATTTTGTAGATGCCTAGTTTTTGGTGTCTATAGGTTATATAATATTAAAATGGGCCCCAAATATATTACATCATCATCACATAGTGTTATACAACAAGTTGTCTATTATCTATGTATTTCTTGGCAAGATTCTAACTTGGGTCTCCTCTTTGAAAGTTGAGGAATTTAATAGATTAAGAAAATGCCATTTTATCACACCAACCTTGAATAAAACCAATGTTTTAAGAATTTCATATAGGAAATTCTAGCAAACTATTGGCAATTTTGGGTATCTTGAGTACATTGCCTTTGCCTAAGTTTAATTGTTGTCATTGATGTCAAGGAGCTATTGGTAGTTGTTGTTTTTGATGTCAAGGAGTTCTTGGAGCAATTTGTTTTTATGTCTAAGGATGTGTTTTGATGAAGGTTTCAGCTGGTCAGTAAGTCTCCAAGAAAATCAGAGTAGCCCAGTTGCCAAAAATCCAGAAAAAGATAAGTTAGAAAAAGTTTGCAGGCTGCTGGAAAAACTGTCGCGATTTCATGACATGTTTGAGGAGAGAGAAAGTTTGGCCAAAACTGTCATGATTTCATGACATGCAGGAAGGCAGAGGCAAAGCGGGAAAAAGTGTCATGATTTCATGACATGCAGGAAGGCAGAGGCAGAACGGGCAAAACTGTCACGATTTCGTGACAAGTTTCGAAGAAGTTGTACGGATGCAAAAACTGTCACGATTTCGTGACAAGTTGAGTTGGCAGTGTTGAGTTGCAGGAAGTGTCACGATTTCATGACAAGTTTCGAAGAAGTTGTACGGATGCAGAAAGTGTCACGATTTCATGATAGGTTGAGTTGGCAGCTTGCAGTTGGCAAAAGCGTCACGATTTCGTGACATGTTCCAGTTTCACGAGCAGTTGGCAAGAGAGAGCTTAAGGCAGCAAAAGCGTCATGATTTCGTGACATGTTCCAGTTTCATGAGCAGTTGGCAAGAAAGAGCTTAAGGCAGCTAAAGCGTCATGATTTCGTGACATGCTTCATTTTCGCCAGTGCAAACCAAGAAAAGGATGAAGAAGCAAGAGGTGTCACGATTTCACGATAGAGTTGCTGATGACGTCAGCAAAAGGCAAAGGTGTCGCGATTTCATGACAGTAGCGGAGAAGAAGGCTTTGAAGTCCAGAGCGTCATGATTTCGTGACAAGAATCATGATGACGTCAGCAAAAGGCAAAGGTGTCACGATTTCATGACAGCAGCGGAGAAGAAGGCTTTGAAGTCTAGAGCGTCACGATTTCGCGACAAGATTTACGATGACGTCAGCAAAGGCTGTAGTGTCACGATTTCGTGACAACAAACCAAAGAAGGTGTACGGCAGTCAAAAGCGTAGCGATATCGTGACATGTTTGAGTTTCACGCGAGAACAGCTACAGAACAGCAGAGGCGGTTAAAGCCGATGAAGTTAACCTTTGCCGATGAAGTGTAAGGTTTTACAGCCGACGTGTTTGGAGATTGAACAGTCGACTAAAGAACAAGATTTCATCTTGAGATTGTGAGTATTAAAGGAAGACTGTTTGAGCAATTTTGGGTATCGATTGAAGTGTGCATTCGAAGTGAGGCGTTCGCAAAGTTAGTGCGACTAGTAAGGTTCGATCATCGAAAAAGCAGAGAGCGAAGTTCGACTACAGCATAAGAGTGGATTTCGTTGAAACTTCTAAGTATCAAAGACTGTGCTACTGTTCATGAGAAGACTGTGCGAAAAGTATGATGTTGTGGTTGCACATAGGCGCATAAGTTGCTGTGCGTTCGAATGCTGCAGTGTTTGCGAAGATTATGTAAAGGGTGGAATTTGATCTAAGGACAGCTGTGATTGCGACTGTGTTCACGCAGTCTATGTAAAAGAAAGCAAAGTGCGTGAAGTAGATACTGTTGTAATTGCGAACAGTTGTGAAGGACAAACGGTGATCAAGTGCTGCTGTAATTTGAGAAGATAGTGCCGTTGTAATTTGAGAAGACTTGTCATTGTAGTTGTGCAGGCAGTGAAAAGTTGTTTTCAACCAAGTGCAGAAAGGAACAAAGGAAGAGGACAATTGTGCTAGACCGAAGGACTGTGTTTGGTACAGAAAAGAGGACCAGCTTTGTAGTAACAGAGTTGAGGACAGAGATCTCCAGCCAGAGCAGGGAAGACAGGTGTCTTCTGTGGACAGAATTCCACTTGCTAAGGGCAGAGGAGGTAGAGGTCTTCTAGAGGATCACTAGCAAAGTAGAATTAGGGGAAGGTGTCTCCTTTGAGCTAAGGCTCATAAACTTTGTAATCGGGAAGGATTCCCGAGAGGTTTTGATATAACTTTTAGAGGAAAGTTTTATCCGTGGAGTAGCCCACCTTGGGTGAACCACGTAAAGTGTTGTGTCTCTTTGTGGATTGCTTTTTGTGCACTATTTTACTGCTATTTTATTCTGCATGTTAATGGTTTGAAAGCTGTATTGATAGATAAAATTGAAAAAGGTCTTATACTGTTCACCCCCCCTCTCAGTATAAGCTTGTGTTCTTCAATTGGTATCAGAGCCAGTGCCTTCGAAAAGTTTAACAACTTGAAGGAAAAGGTTGCAAAGAACACAATGGACTACTCAAGTGGGAATGCAGCACCTATTCTGGATGGATCAGATTTTGGTCTATGGAGTGCAAGAATGAAGGTCTATCTTATGGCTCTTGGTAATGAGGTATGGGAAGTTATTGAAGATGGGTACACCATTCCTACAAATGGTCCTTACACTAAAGAGGACAGGCTTCTACATCACAGCAACTCAAAAGCCATGAATGCAATCTTAAAAGGTTTACAGAAGGCTGATCTTACCAAAGTTATTCACTGCAAGACAACTAGTGAGATGTGGAAACAATTGCAGGTTGTTCATACAGGTGATGCAAATGTTCGAAAGGCCAAATTGAGACATTTTAAAGGTATGTTTGAACAACTCAAGATGAATGATGATGAAAATATTAGTGACTACATGCTTCGGATGGATGAGATTGTGAACTCCATGAAAGACTTAGGTCTTGAACTTGCTGAAAATGATGTGTGTGATAAGATTTTAAGATCTCTTCCTAATAGATTTAGTGAAAAGATTTCTGCTATTGAGGAAGCCAAAGATTTAGATAAATTGAAAAAGGATGAGCTCCATAGTATTCTTGCAGCATTTGAGCTGAGAACTCAAGTAAAAGTTGATGTAAAGAAAGAGGCAGCTTTCAAAGCTATCAAGAAATCGAAGGGCAAACAGATTCAAGAAAGTGATGAGTCTTCTAGTGAGGAAGAGGCATATTACACGAGGAAAGGCAAGTTTTCCAGAAAGCACAAAAGCAAGAAAAATATAAGATGTTTTAACTGTGGGAAATTTGGTCATTATGCTACTGACTGTACTGTTTCTAAAAATGAAAGTGATGAAGATATACAGGATGTTAAAAGCAAGGACTCTGAAAAGCACAGGTATTACAGAAAGAGCAAAAATGAGTACAACAATCACCAGAAAAGCAAATATGAGTACAACAATCATGGAAAGAGGCATTCTCACAAGAATAAGAAGAGCTTCTACTTAGACAAAGCAAGTAAGTGTTCTAGCAGTGATAGTGACAGTTCTTCTAGTGATGATGAAAATGAGATGCTGTTCATTTCAGAAAAAGAGGAAGAACCGAAACATAAATTCATTATCATGAAATGTTTTAGATGTGGAAATTTTGGGCACCTTGAGGATGATTGCAGAAATAATGATTTGGCTGCTAGTATGTATGAGGATGCTTCAGAAAACTACAATGAAGATGCATGTATGGTTTTTGAAAAAGGTAGCACCTCTAGTGATAAGAAATCTGAAAAAGGCTGTGATAATTCAAAGTGCCATCAAATAGAGGATCTTGAATGTGAACTCAATAATGCTCTTAGTGTTTTGAAAAAGGAAAGAAAGAAGAATGATAGACTCAAGATTAAGTTAGATGAATGTTGTATGGAGATAGATGAACTTGTAGAAAATCTTGAAGCATCTATGGCTAAGTCACAAGAACTCAAGAATGAGTTAGATTCTAAAATTCTGGAGTATAGAGAGTTAGAACAGGAAATGGCTTCTTTGAAAGAAGAAAATAAAGAGTACAAGGATAAGCTCTCCAGATTTTAGGATAGCTCCAAGAAGGTTAAATTTCTCATCAAAGGACAAAGAAAACCAACAGATAAAACAGGTCTCGGTTTCGTTGAGCCGCACAAGGAACAGGTTGGGGAATCTAGCAAGAGATTTCAAAAGGAAGAGAGTCCTATTGAAGAAAGTACTTCAGATCATGAGTCAGTAAGTGATGAATACGCAGAAATAGAAAACGATATTCAGACTAAGAAGAAGAAGTTTTCGGGACCCATGAAGTCGAATAAAAGAAAATTTCACGGTAGATGTTTTGCGTGTCACAGATTTGGTCACATGGCTGTACATTGCATGACTCAAATGAAGAGAGTAAATGACAGTTTCAGGATACGTAATTTCTTTCAAGGGTATTGTTACTCTTGTCAACAATTCGGGCACAAGGCAATTTTTTGCAAGGCAAATAATAGGAACTGGGTTAGTCAGAACAGGCGGATTCAAAGAACAGTCATGCCAAATATTGTTACTTGCTATAAATGCAACAATGAAGGTCACCTAGCTAGACAGTGTAGAGCTGATCTTCTGAGATACAGGAACAGAAACAACAGCATGAACAAATCCAAGGATCAAGGCATGGATAAGAATAGGAATGATAACAAAAATAGGAAAAGTGATATGAACAGGTCCAAGGATCAAGGTATGGATAAGAACAGAAAAGATAAAAGAAACAGGAACAGTAGTATTAACAGGTCCGAGGATCAAAACAGTGACAGGAACAGGAATACAGAAAAAGAATTCAAGAGAAGGCCCGACAAAGAAATCTTAGACACTAATGATGATGAGTGTCTAATGGGAGTATCACTCCCAACCCTATTTTAAATCACCTCATCAGGAGGTGGGGGAGGGACTAAGCTAAGAGGCTCATTCTTAGTCCCAAGCCCCAAAGGTGACCCTTTGCCATTGATGACAAAGGGGGAGAGATTTAAGTAAGGGGGAGTGTTTTCAAGTGAAGAGGAAAGCTTCAAGTCAGGGGGAGCAAAACTTGAAGAGATTGATTTCAGTTTTGGCTCTTGAAAGATGTGTTTTTAATTAAGGGTTGCCATCAATGACAAAGGGGGAGATTGTTGGCAATTTTGGGTATCTTGAGTACATTGCCTTTGCCTAAGTTTAATTGTTGTCATTGATGTCAAGGAGCTATTGGTAGTTGCTGTTTTTGATGTCAAGGAGTTCTTGGAGCAATTTGTTTTTATGTCTAAGGATGTGTTTTGATGAAGGTTTCAGCTGGTCAGTAAGTCTCCAAGAAAATCAGAGTAGCCCAGTTGCCAAAAATCCAGAAAAAGATAAGTTAGAAAAAGTTTGTAGGCTGCTGGAAAAACTGTCGCGATTTCGCGACATGTTTGAGGAGAGAGAAAGTTTGGCCAAAACTGTCATGATTTCATGACATGCAGGAAGGCAGAGGCAAAGCGGGCAAAAGTGTCACGATTTCGTGACATGCAGGAAGGCAGAGGCAGAACGGGCAAAACTGTCACGATTTCGCGACAAGTTTCGAAGAAGTTGTACGGATGCAAAAACTGTCACGATTTCGCGACAAGTTGAGTTGGCAGTGTTGAGTTGCAGGAAGTGTCGCGATTTCGTGACAAGTTTCGAAGAAGTTGTACGGATGCAGAAAGTGTCACGATTTCATGACAGGTTGAGTTGGCAGCTTGCAGTTGGCAAAAGCGTCACGATTTCGTGACATGTTCCAATTTCGTGAGCAGTTGGCAAGAGAGAGCTTAAGGCAGCAAAAGCGTCACGATTTCGTGACATGTTCCAGTTTCACGAGCAGTTGGCAAGAAAGAGCTTAAGGCAGCTAAAGCGTCACGATTTCATGACATGCTTCATTTTCGCCAGTGCAAACCAAGAAAAGGATGAAGAAGCAAGAGGTGTCACGATTTCATGACAGAGTTGCTGATGACGTCAGCAAAAGGCAAAGGTGTCACGATTTCATGATAGTAGCGGAGAAGAAGGCTTTGAAGTCCAGAGCATCATGATTTCATGACAAGAATCATGATGACATCAGCAAAAGGCAAAGGTGTCACGATTTCATGACAGCAACGGAGAAGAAGGCTTTGAAGTCTAGAGCATCGTGATTTCGTGACAAGATTTATGATGACGTCAGCAAAGGCTATAGTGTCACGATTTCGTGACAACAAACCAAAGAAGGTGTACGACAGTCAAAAGCGTAGCGATATCATGACATGTTTGAGTTTTGCATGAGAACAGCTATAGAACAGTAGAGGCGGTTAAAGCCGACGAAGTTAACCTTTGCCGACGAAGTGTAAGGTTTTACAGCCGACGTGTTTGGAGATTGAACAACCGACTAAAGAACAAGATTTCATCTTGAGATTGTGAGTATTAAAGGAAGACTGTTTGAGCAATTTTGGGTATCGATTGAAGTGTGCATTCGAAGTGAGGCGTTCGCAAAGTTAGTGCGACTAGTAAGGTTCGATCATCGAAAAAGCAGAGAGCGAAGTTCGACTACAGCATAAGAGTGGATTTCGTTGAAACTTCTAAGTATCAAAGACTGTGCTGCTGTTCATGAGAAGACTGTGCAAAAAGTATGATGTTGTGGTTGCACATAGGCGCATAAGTTGTTGTGCGTTCGAATGCTATAGTGTTTGCGAAGATTATGTAAAGGGTGGAATTTGATCTAAGGACAACTGTGATTGCGACTGTGTTCACGCAGTCTATGTAAAAGAAAGCAAAGTGCGTGAAGTAGATACTGCTGTAATTGCGAACAGTTGTGAAGGACAAACGGTGATCAAGTGCTGCTGTAATTTGAGAAGATAGTGTCGCTGTAATTTGAGAAGACTGTGCTACTGTAGTTGCGTAGGCAATGAAAAGTTGTTTTCAACCAAGTGCAGAAAGGAACAAAGGAAGAGGACAATTGTGCTAGACCGAAGGACTGTGTTTGGTACAGAAAAGAGGACCAGCTTTGCTATAACAGAGTTGAGGACAGAGATCTCCAGCCAGAGCAGGGAAGACAGGTGTCTTCTGTGGACAGAATTCCACTTGCTAAGGGCGAAGGAGGTAGAGGTCTTCTAGAGGATCACTAGCAAAGCAGAATTAGGGGAAGGTGTCTCCTTTGAGCTAAGGCTCATAAACTTTGTAATCGGGAAGGATTCCCAGAGGTTTTGATATAACTTTTAGAGGAAAGTTTTATCCGTGGAGTAGCCCACCTTGGGTGAACCACGTAAAGTGTTGTGTCTCTTTGTGGATTGCTTTTTGTGCACTATTTTACTGCTATTGTTATTACTGCTATTTTATTCTGCATGTTAATGGTTTGAAAGCTGTATTGATAGATAAAATTGAAAAAGGTCTTATACTGTTCACCCCCCTCTCAGTATAAGCTTGTGTTCTTCACAAACACTATCGTATGTTTTGCTCATATAGAATTTTATAAGCATAATTGATTTTTTGATGTAGTCTATATGAGGGGGTCAATGAAAGACAACCTCTTCTAGCAGCCTAAATATATCACAAGTTCACAATCCAAAACATGAATAGTTACAAATTACTTGCTTTCAGGTGCACTAATGTGATTAATTTATTATTTTTTTTGAAGGTGCACTGATGTGATATTTATTTGTGCTTTCAGGTTAAGTTTATTACTGCTCAACATCGATGGCCTCACACTATATCCAAAGTGTGGAAAGCTCTCATGATTGATGATTGGAAGTTTTTGGAGGTTGTGGGTCTGGTTGGCTATGGATGAGTGGATACTATCCGGGCTGATGAGGAGATACTATCTACTTTGGTGGAGAGATGGGACCCTGATAGGGGTTCATTTCAGCTTTTGATGGGGGAGCTAACTATCACCTTGGAGGATGTATATCACATCTTCCATGTTCCTATCGAGGGTCTACCAGTGAGGGTGGGCCACATAGACCAATTTATGGGGATGATTGGGATGTAGATTGTGGGAAGGGTGGCATTCCTTATCTACAACTCTACAAGGATCAGAAGTTGGGTGCACTGTAGACATTTTTGATGTACATAGTAGGCAACATGTTGTTGCCTAATAGTATGGGCTCGAGGTTCCCTTGGAACCAGGTATCTATTGTACTTCAGTTGGTAGTAGAGCCTCAGATCTATGCATGGGCTCCCACTCTTCTATGTTAGTTGTACTCAGAGCTCTATGAGGTGAAGAGATGGGAGTGAAAGGGCCTCGGATGTAGTTTGGTGCTTCAGATATGGTCATGGGAGCACATCAGAGTTGGATGCCTAGAGGGTTTGCCTTGTGAGTGGGATCACTCACTTCCTTGTGCTCTTCACTGGTGAGTCAGCGAAGAATCTTCTCCCACTCATCCTATTTGTAGTGTTGAGGAGTAGTGACATCTATTGGTGACCTTGGAGAGGTCTGACTTGGGAGGATGATGTTGCACAGCTTCATTGGGTGAGACGAGGTAGATGGGTGATCAGGAGCCATGCATGAGAGATGGAGTTTATCTAATTCTCTCAAGTGATGAGGTAGTTTGGTATGGTTTAGGGAGTTCCAAATGCTCCCATGATGTACAAGTGATGGGGAGATGAGCTCAATCTTCCCTTGACTCTAGAATTTTGGATAGTGGATGATGCAATAGATGACATGGTAGTTGATGTCCCTAATTTAGATGATGTAAGGATGACTATAGACTATGACTCATGGTTTGCAGTGCAACCTCCATGGAGGCCAAGCTAGGTTATGGATGACTCGGCTAGTGGGGATGAGCAGGATGCTAGTGAGCAGGTTCCTCGGTGGTAGAAGCACCGTTGGAGTAGCTAAGGTAGAAGGTAGTATGATGTGGGCGTATAGTAAATGGATGTAAAATCTAGGGTTAAAATATATTGAGGTGATGAAGGTTATGGAGATAGAGATATAGGTGATGGAGATGGACATGGAGGTGATGAATATGGAGATGGAGGTGGTGCATGGCAGGATATTCCTCCACACTATAGCGAGGAGGAATGGGGGATACTCTAGGTGTAATATGATAGTTTAGATGTAGAGGTGACAAGGATTAAGGGTGAGGTTTCTCGACTACAAGACAAGGTGGATGGGCTACATAGTAGGCCAAGTGGAAGTGATGATGCTAGTACCATCATGGCTCTTAGGGATGAGATAGCCCAATGAGAGGTGTACGATGGTTAGGATTTGGTTGTTGCATAGATTAAGGCTAGATGTATGATTATTTTGGAGGATAGTCTATGACAACATCACATTCTATTACCTCTACGGCCTTCATCATCAGCTTCAAGTTCTAGCAGGTAGAGTGAGTCTAGGCCTGGTAGCTCATGGTCTCATCGGTCATCTAGCTCACATGTTCTATCTAGTTCCTAGGCATCAACTTAGGGGCCTCATAGGGGTCATGGGGGTGCTAGCTAGTAGCGCTTTATTACCTCTTTTTGTCATTTTCTATTTTTATTTATGAGCCTCAATGCTCTGATGTATACAACCTATGGGTATTTTGTACTTATGTGATTCATATATATACATGGTTTTTATTATGATCATTTGTGTATGTATTTTTTATTTTATTGTATGTATGGATGCATATGAAAATGATGTGATGATGAATTCTTATATTCTAATGATCATTTGGTATGTTATAGACTTTTCACTTGATCAACATTATTCTTGTTGTTTAATCAGGGGCATAGATATATGGTATTGACATGGATTATTATGTGTAATAATGGAAATGGTATGGTATGATTGGGTGGATGATCTAGGGTGTTCTTACAAAGACTCAAACATCCTAGTGACTTCAAACAAACTCATTTATGATCTCACAAATCTTCATGATGCTAAGGTTGTCCTAGTGTTTTCAAATTTCTTCAAGGACCAACTATGTGTGCAATGATTGTTCATTTCTCATCATGAGTTAGGTCAAACTAATCAATTGTAACTTATGCCAATAAGCTAGCTCATCCGTGAGTGGCCATAGGTCTATACAAAAGAAGGTCGCTAATGTGATAGATGTGGCACCACACGTAAGGATACCCCATTTCTAGGCGGGATTCATTCAGCCCATTGCTGTAATGAGGATCACCCCACGATTTTTGAGATACTAAGAGTTCCAAGGATTCAAGCTCCTTTCCCTTCATTTATTGCATTGGATTTTGGGGATTTTGATTTTTTGAGTTTTGCTCATTTTTGTAATGGAGCAACATGCATTTTTATTAATTTTTGGATACTTGCTCATTTTGAGGAAGAGCAAGGGATTTTATTGCTTTTGTAATGCTTTTGGGATACTTGCTCACTTTGAGGAAGAGCAAGGGATTTTTTCTCTTTTTTTTGGAAGGGTGAAGGGGGAGCTTGTCCTTTTGTCAACTCTTAGCATTCTAGACCATGCACATAATTGGATGAATAGGGGAAACCTTTCACTTATGGCAATAAAAACTTTTGACTTCATTATTCCTAAGGTTCACAATGTTTTTAATGTGTTTTGATGTGTGTGGTCCAAGAGGAAACTTGATTGACCAGGAACAACTTATTGCTTCTAAATATTGTTTGACTTTGAATTGAGTTTGCTCAAAACACTAGGAGTGGTTGAGTGATTGAAAATATTTGGAATGTGCTTATTGATTGATGTTGTATGTAATGTTTTGTGATACTTTCATTGTAAGATTTTGAAGATTAAAAATATGCACATAAAATAGTCAGTGGTCGCATAATCATTATTGCTAACAATTATATGGTATCTATCCTACTTTATGTGAACCCCTTAATCATCAAAATATTATAAGGAAAGTTGCAAATTATTGTGATTGATGGATTGATGAGTGATGTTTGATGTAAGGTGCCCTTGATTAAGGCAACAAGACATAGTAGACTAGCGATCATCCAAATTAACCAAATGATCTCTAATATGATGAATGGTATGAAAAAATGCCTAAAATGCATGTATGTAATGTAGGTGGAATGCATGGATGGATGTATGAGATGCAAATGAAATTTTTATTTTTGTTATTTTTTATTTTTTTAGCCATGTATATGTATATATATATATATATAAACTACACTATGCATAAAATACCTTTAGGTGTATTATGTTGAGTGGCTCAGGTTCCAATGTTCCTTCTAAGTTGGCAAGTCTATACGTTCCTAGACCCAACTTCTATTTAACAATATATGGACCTAACCAATTAGCCATGAATTTATCTCTCAAGTGTGATAATGCATTGGTGTTCTGTTGATTCTCTTTAAGGATGAGATCTCCCACTTGGAATTCATGAGGATGGACTTTTGCATTATAGGTATGCTTGATGCGATCTTGATATACTCATAGATGTTCTAAGGCATTGATTCACCTTTCATCAAGGAGTGTAAGTTGGTCAAGATGTGCTTGTCTAGTTGTGTCATCATCCATGAATTCTTGTAATGCAACTCATAAAGAAGGGATCTCGAGCTCAAGAGGTATTATTGCTTTAGTGCCATAGACCAATGAAAAAGGTGTTGCCCCAATTGGCATTATGATGCTTGTTCGATAAGCCCATAGTGCCAAGGGGAGTTGAGTATGCCAATCTCTATGATTTTCTTTGACAAGTTTCTTGAGAATGGCTATCACGGTCTTGTTGGTCACTTTAGCTTATCCATTTTCTTGTGGGTAATAAGGAGTCAAGAAACTATGTTGGATATTGTACTTGTTGCATAAGGCTTGAACATCCTTGTTCTTAAAAGACTTGCCATTGTCAAAAATGATTTTGGAAGGAATCCCAAAATGATAGATAATATGTTGGAGTATAAACTCCGCTATTCGAGGTCCAGTCATAGTGGTCATTGGAATTGCTTTGACCCATTTGGTGAAGTATTCGATGGTAGTTATGATGAATTTATGTTGTCCCGAAGAGGTAGGTGAAATTTTGCCAATCAAATCTAGGCCCCATTGTGAAAAGGGCCAAAGGCTTTGAATGGGTTGTAATGCTTGTGATGGTACATGAGTCAAGTTGGCATGATGTTGATATTTTTGACATTTCTTGACATATTGACAACAATCACTTTCCATGGTGGGCCAATAATAACCCATGCACAAAATGCACTTTGCAATGGCCATTCCACTAAAGTGGCCACCACAAGTACCATCATGGGCTTCAGTTATAGCTCGTTGTGCCTCTACAGGATCTAGACATCGAAGTAGGACTCCATCATAGCCATGTCTATACAACACATCCCCCAAGAGAGTGTAACAAGCTACTTTTTGTTTGAATGTTCTTTTTGTAGTTCACATCAATTCTAATGGGAGGGTCCCAAACTTGAGAAAGTCTCTTATCTCATCAAGGTAAGAATTGTATGGCTCCACGTGGACCAAACAAACACTCTTCTCACCTTTAGATTCTGCTCGTTTGATTGTTGACTTGGACACTATTGTTATGATAAGTGGTTGGACTTCTCCATGTTCATTCTTAGGAATCAAGGATCCCAAAGAAGCCATTGCATCCACAAATCTATTAGTCGAATGAGGCAAGTTATCAATCTCATACCAATCAAATTTTGCTAGCAACTTCATTGCTACTTCATGATATTGTTTCAAGACTGGTTCTTTGCATTGGTAAGTTCCTTTCACTTGACAAACGATAAGCTGAGAATCACCAAATATGCTTATTCATTTAATACCCATAGCTATTGTTGATTGAAGCCCCAAGATTAGGGCTTCATACTCTACATTATTATTTGTGCATGGAAAGTCAAGTTTGAATGATAAAGGAATTGGAATTCCTTTGGGTGTATAAAATATGACTCCAACACCTTGTCCTTTTTTGCACTTTGATCCATCAAAGAAAAGAGTGATGTCAACATCATCCTCGAGAGGGACTAGTTCTTCTTGTTCAATGATGAAAAATATCAAATCATCTAGAAGCTCTATAAGAAGTGGTTGATCATTTGGTAATGGAGCTTCTACGAGTTGATCGACTATCACCTGACCTTTGATGGATTTTTGGCTAATGAATTTGAGATCAAATTCTATTAAAAGTATTATCCATTTTGTGGTACGGGTGTTGTTGTATGTGCGAGTCATCATGTAACGCAGAGGATTTTCTCTAGCTATGACATAGGTAGTGTTACTTAGCATATAATATCTGAGTTTCTTAGTGGTGAAAACCACTACTAAGCACAACTTCTCAACGTAAGCATATCTTGTCTCATAACTTACCAATGTTCGACTAATGTAATAAATTGCTTGCTCCTTGTGATTCTCATTTTTCTATGCAAGCATTGTCCCTAGTGCAAAATCTATTGCAGAGATATAAAGGTGAAAAGGGACTCCTAGATGAGGTGACATTAATACTAGTGGTGAAGCCAGATATCTCTTTATGTCATCAAAAGCCTCTTGACATTCAGTTATCCAGGAAAAGGTCACCCCTTCTATAGCAAGCGATTGAAAGGCCTGCATTTGTCTGAGAGTTGTGCAATGAATCATCGAATAGATTGAATATTTCCTTGCAAACTATGCAACTCTCTCAGATTTGTTGGAGGTGGCATCTTGATGATGGCCTTGACATTATCAGGGTCCACTTCAATGCCTCACTTGGAGATAATGAATCCTAGAAGTTTTCCTGATGTGATGCCAAATACACACTTCTTAGGATTCAACCTTACTTTATGTTCAAGCAATCAATCAAAAACTTTCTCTAGAACCTCAATATGCTCAAGACGTGTTTTAGATTTTGCAATTAGATCATCCACATAATCTTCAATGATTTTATGCATATAGTCATGGAAGATGTACATCATGGCACGTTGATAAGTAGCTCCTACATTCTTAAGACCAAAAGGCATCACCCTATAGCAGAAAGTCCCCCAAGGTGTGGTAAATGTTGTTTTGTGTTGGTCCTTAGGATTAATTCAAATCTGATTGTATCCTAAGAAACCATCCATTAATGAAAGCATTTCATGGCCTATGCAAGAGTCTACAAGTTGATCGATGTTGGGTAGCAAAAAATCATCCTTGGGGCATGCTTTATTTAAATCTTGAAAGTTTATGCATACGTGTACCCCCCATTTAGCTTGCGAATGGGTACCATGTTAGAGAGCCACTCTAGATAATCAATGGGTACTATGAAATTCACATCCAATAGTTTTTGTAGCTCTTCCTTGATAATTAATGCCACGATTGGATGAAGTTTCCTTAGTTTTTGCTTGAAGGGCTTAGCATCAGGAGCTAAGGTAAGGTTGTGGACCACCAAATTGGGGTCAAGGCCAGGCATGTCCTTGTATGACCATGTAAATATTTCTTTCTTCCTTGTTAAGATGTCGATCATATGCTCTTTCTCTTCTACAGATAAATATTTTGCAATTTTCATGATTTATGGATTATTTGCATCTTGACTAAGGTTCACATCGATAGATTATTTGATAAGCATATGAGAACCTTCTTCTAACTGATGTGGAGTTGGGATGAGATGGATATCATCCTCCACATGCTCAAATGACTCAGGTGACCCCTCCTCTACTTTAGTTTGAAAAATTGAAGTAGATGAGGGTGAAGGTTGTTGTGGGATGTAAGCGTTTGAAGCTCGTAGTAACTCTTCGGATAGGATAAATTTGGTGATGGATGGTGGGGATGAAATCCTATCCATGGTGATAAGGCTAGCATCGATCGAAATTAACTTCACCAAATCATACGGGTTATGGAGTGGGGTGAACAAGTCAACAAAAATCATGTTAACTTGGTGGAAGTGAGGTGGTTATGATTCGAGGAGTGAATGCTCACTCTCTCTAGGTTGCAACTGACCTAAGGTGGGTGAATGGTGATACTATGGGAGCAACCAAGGTGGTGGTGGTGGATCTGGCTCAGGGTGCTCATGCTCCTTGTTGAAGTGAAAGATGGTGTGATCTATGGGAAACATTTTGGTGTAACACTCATCTCTCTCGATGGGCTCTACAGGAGCCACATCTTCTTGGGGACCATCAAAGATGTGAATGATCCAATCTAGGTTTGCTTCCATCTATTGAAACTTCTCAAAATCCTCATCGAAGATATAATCATCTAAAATATCACAGTCACGTCTGAGAATTGACCAATCATGAATGTATGCAATATAATCTTAGAAAAGCCTCATTTAGGTAAGGTGTAAAATTAGGGTCTAGGTATTCATCATCACTATCATCACAATCATCATAATCATCACTCTCCTCATCCTCTTCTTCACACTCAAGAGTGAGTCATTGGAAGGTATGCTCGAAAGAAGAGTTTGAGGTAGATGGCCTATATCCTAAGCCAGAGCGATCATGTGCTTCTCGATATTCAGGCTCAATAATGTGATGTGGACCCTATTCATGTCATCCAAGGTCGTATCCCTACTAGTTAACCCTACAAAAATATCACAAAGGGAAATCTAGGTTGGATAGATATTCTAAATTGGCACAAAACTCTTGTAAGGGTTCCTCATTAGGAGGAGGTGGATCGGATGAAGAATCCACTCCCCCATATACAAAATTGATCCTATTTGGTTGGGAACCCATTGTGTACACTACACCTATGGCTAAAGGTGGGTCGCATGGGTGACCGTAATCTCTGACTGACTGGATAGGTGGTGTAACTGTGACACTTTCAACAATGTACTCACCAATGCCTGGATTGGTGAGATGAACTACAACTTGGGATGGTTGGGATGTGGATGGCTCAGTGGATGAGGTGGGTGCTTCGATGGTGGCTTATGGTTTAGGTGGAGGTGATGGATCCTCTAGGATAGGTGATCCTATCTACGAGATGATGGGTGGTGAGGCTTGAGGTGGATTAGGCTTGATGGGATTGTTAGTGGTTGATGGAGGTGGATTGGGTTGTGCTAAAAATGTGAAAGGTATTTGTGAAGTGGGAGGTGTGGCTAATGAAGTTGATGGTTGGTTAGCAGGATGATCGAGTATGGTTGAAAAATGAAATGAGGTGGATGATGGTTGATTTGGCTTGATAGCTTGGGATGCAAAAGCTTGATCCACTATCGATAAAACCTCTAGGATGGGTGCTTTTGATGATGTGATGTTAGTGGGAGTAGTTCGGATGATGAGTGGTTGAATTGAGAGGTGGGTGGATGGAAGCAATGGCTCATAAGGATTTGAGATCAAGTTGCAATACTTAAAAGGCTCAGTGTCTGCTTGGATGCAATGGACTTTACCCTTGTGTACATATTTTAGACATTGGTGTAATATCGAGGGCACACACTTCATCTCCCTGATCCAGGGGCATCCAAGAAGTATGTTATATTGCATCACCCCTTCCAAGATGTGGAAGAGTACATGGATAGTCTTCACCCCCATGGTGATAGGTAGAACTACGTTCCCCATAGTTGAGCATAAAGCATCATTAAAGGCCCTCAAGGTGAAGGTGGATGAGGTGATATGGGATGATGGTAGGTTTAGATGCTTGATGGTGGGAGTGGTGATGAGGTTGATGGAGGAGACGATATCAATAAGCACCCTCTTGAATGGCTTTCTATCAATATGAGCGACTATATGCAATGGAGGATCTGGTAAATCTGATGATACACTCTTCTCCTCAAAGTCATAAAATACTATTGAGGGCTCCATGCATTTTTGGACACTCCCCACAAAAGTGTTGAAGGTGTTAGGGTCTTATGATTGCACTTCGATGGACTTTAGAATTTCCATCAATGCATCACGATGTGGGGGAGACTATTGTATTAGCTCGTATATTGATAGTTTTGTTGATGCCATTTTCAAGCTCTATGTTAACCGGCTTCCTAGGGTGATGATTGGGCGAGATGGATGACTTGGATTATGGAAGGGTGGAGGTGGAATGGATGGGCCTAGCTGTATGGGCACACTAGGTTGCGCTACAAGAATAGGTGTTGCTTGGGTTTGATTTGTTCTCCTTTGCCCATGGGTAACTACACTTATAGCCCCCACAAAACCTTGGTATAGTTGTGACACATGATTAACTTGGTTGGGAGGAACCATAGAAGTTGATGCTCCTACCGCTTGTTGATTTACCTCATGATGAGGCAAAGGTGTCTGATATATCCCAAGGTTTTGATTGGGTTGGGCTAATGGGTTGTCATTAATTTTGATCTTTCTCACTTCTAATAAATCTTGCACAATACCTTTAAACCCATGGCAAGTTTCAATGTCATGCCCTTTTTATTGATGGAAGATGCAATATAGATGCTCTTTGTAACCTTTTGATTGTATTTGTTGTTTTTTTGTAAACAACTTTTGGAAAATAGATGAATAAGGTTCAGATAATGGAGTGTAATTGTATTTGGGCCTAAAATGACATTGTTGCCTTTCTACAGGTTGAGTTTGGTTCTATACCTACTATGGGGGTGGAACCACTTGATAATTCAATTGTTGTGATTGTTGTTGTTGGTGTTGGGGTTGTTGTACTTGGACTTGGGCATGTTGGATTTGCTATGAAGGTTGGCCCAAGACTACTTGATTAACCTGAGTGACCTTGGAATGGTCATGGTTATTCCCATTTTGATTCTTATTTTTACCATTCTTTCTTCTTAGGCTTGATCTCACCCTCTTGAATCTTTATTTCCTCTATCACTCTGGCTTGGGTGAGTGCCTCTTCGAATGTTCTATATTATTGCAACTATAGCAACAAAGAGATGGGTTTGGCACAACTCTTTATGAACATTCTTATTAACTCTATCATGGGGAGGGAGAATGGCAATTTGATCATAACCACCCTCCAATGGTTGCCAAAATCATGGACTGATTCATCATCATATTACTTCAAACTAAGTAGATCGATCAATGTGGTTTTCTTTCTGACATTCAGGGTGAATCGCTCCAAGAATTGGTCCACGAGTTGCTCAAAAGTGTAAATACTCTGATGTGGTAAGTGGTTGTACCAATCCTGGGCTTCTCCCCCAAGTGTCTGAGGAAAGGTGTGGAGCATGAGTGCATCATTATTTTTAATCCTGAAACAAGCATTAACGAATCTAGTCACATGCTCTCGAGGGTCCTCATCCCCCTTAAATGTATCAAAATTTAATATCTAAAAATTAATCGAATAAGGTGATGATGGTACCGAAGCATGGATAGGGTGATTGAGTAGCTACCTCAAGGTGGGATTTTGGTACTGCAAACCTGGTGTCTGCATGGCAAGGCTATCAATATGGCTCTACAAGAATTGGAACTTAGGATCTTCTATAGGGTTAAAACCTAGCTTGCTTGCTACTAGTGGTAATATAGTGCACCATTGGTAGGGTTTGGATGATGTGGATTGTTAGTGTGGAGTGGATTGTGGTATGGTTGTTGATGAGGGATTTGGTAGTGATGAGGTGATGGGGGTATGATAGCATGTTGACTTGAAGGGTTAGCATACACTTGATGATATGGATTAGTGGCCATGGTGGTTGGGGGGTGCATCACCCAAGATGAATCTTGAGTGAAGAAGGTATGAGCTTGGGATGTAGGTGGTTGGTTTTGGTTAACTCCCTATGACTACTATAGTGGGTCAAGATTAATGCTTTGATTAGCATTATCTAGGATCATATATTGTAGTTGCAAGAAGGCTTGTTGCATGGCAATCATAGATGAGGAGGGTATGGCCATGTATGAAGTGGATGGTTGGGTGGTTGGGAACAGTGGGTGGTGTAGGGGGGGGGGGGGGGAATGTTTTGAGGGGGGGGGGGGGGGGGGGGGGGGGGGGGGGGGGGGGGGGGGGGGGGAGAGTATGGGGGGGGGGGGGGGGGGGGGGGGGGGGTGGTGGGGGGGGGGGGGGGGGGGGGGGGGGGGGGGGGGGGGGGGGGGGGGGGGGGGGGGGGGGGGGGGGGGGGGGGGGGGGGGGGTGGGGTGGGGGGGGAAGATGGCTTCTTGATGGAATGATGGAATGGTATGGGGTGGAATGGTAAGTGGTGGCAATGATGGAAAGACCATACTAGCTACATTCAGGTACAACCTAATGATATCCATGTCTACGTACATGACATGACCATCCATTGGCATAAGTGGCTCACTCCTAGGAGTCTCAAGAATAGCGGTATGGGTAGCCCTATGCATAATATCTATATATAAAATAGGGGCACTACTAGAGGGCCCTGCATTCAAGTTCTAGGACATAGTAGGGGCTACACTACCTTGCCCTACCACCGAAGTGTTAGGGGCCTGACAAGACTGAGATGGATCCATGGGAGAAGACAACTGGCTCTGAACTAGGGCTAACTTTCTGGCCTGACCATGGGTTGTTACCATACGCTAAAAATGGGATGAGGTGTAAGATGCAAATGTATGTGTGTGAATGTGTGATGGAAGCACAAAGCAAGACAACACTCAAAGCAAACAAACAAACAATGTTTTTGTTCCTAAGTCTATGCAAAGTTTGATTTTTTTGAGTTTTTTATTTTTTTTTTGAAGTTTTTGGTAAAAAAGAAAAATCGATGTGCAAATGTTTGCCCTAAAATGAATCTATGGATTTCACCTAGATGCTCTCACACACAACCCGGTGATGAAGTTCGAGTTGTGAAACCCACCAGGACTTGGAGATGAAACCCAAATCCGATGAGGGAGCCTAGGTCCTACCAGTCCTCACCCAACACACCATGGGTAGTGATACACCCTCCGAAGAGGAATGCGTGCTATATTCCATGGATAGGATAGTTCTTGGAGCCGGCCTTGGCCAAGATAGGTAATAATATATGTTGGGGGTTGGTGATGAAGTCCAACCTTGTCCAACGTTCACGTGAGTGTGTGAGGCTTTGTTATTTATTGTGTGATGCAAAACTACTATGCAATTCTGTTTGTTGCCTAATGCAAAAAGTAGGAAATAGAGAATAGAACAAAAATAGATCAGGGGCTGAAATTGCTAATTTTGAGCAAGATCTGACAAAGTTCTATTATCAGGGCCAACCATGGGTGGGCGGTTGGTTCTGGTAAACCATGTTTGTATGGTTCACCAATTGCATATGGGCATTTGGGAAATCCCAACCGTGGATGCATGGTTCTGACTGAGTAATAGAACAAAGGTAGGATAGGCCCAAACCCTGAATGTGCCTAGATAATTTCTAACTAGGCTATGCATATGCTCTGTTAACTAATATGAAATGCAATATCTTGATTATTTTATTTTTGTTTTTTATTTTTAATATATGCCTAGCCTAAGACCCTAAATGCAAACAAGGGCAAACAGGATAGAGACTCTTAATCTAGCCTAGATGCAATGCTAAAACTAAAAATAGAGGAAAGAGGATTTCAAGTGTACAAACCTGTTATCCTTTCGTCGCTCCTTCCAATGTGCTCAACCACTAGTCCATGGTTCCACAATGTTGTAACCACTGGTATGCATTTCCTCAGGAATCCAACCATCGGTGCATGATTCTGTAGGTCTGTAACTACATGTGCATGGTTTCTTAGTCATCAGGCTAAACAAAAATAGGTTCTAGATCTATCAATCCTGACCTCAAATATTTGCATGCTTGAATTCTAGAAACCTACAACCACAAAAAAACTAGATCAGTAACTATATTTAAGAAAGGTAAAAACAAATAAAACCCTTAGGGGGTCCCACCATGATTACTATTTTTTATAGAAAAATAACTGAACACAAACAAAATATAAACAAAGAGAAAGAAGATTGCAAAAATTGCTCTTTGTATTAATATATTGATACAATATTACAATGAATTTTGAATTGCCCCAAGTGTGTTGGGGGTAATGTTACAATGCTCTTTCTCTCTATGAGATACAATGCTTTGGTGATAGAATGAGGGTCTTCCAAATCTTCCATAGGGACATGTGTTCTTCATTCTTTAGCTACAACTCCAAGGGGTGAGTGGGCTTCTAGTATCCAATGTAGGGACCACTCTAGCTTCAACAACTACTCCAAGATACCTTCTTCCTACACACACATGAAAAGGCCAATGGGGGTTTAGTAGCACTTGTATAAAAATATAGAAAGCATGCAATAAAACTCTTGGATAATAAGTTGCAGAAGATAGAGAAACACAAACCAACTACCTTTCTACAAATAAAATTACTGATCATAAACAATCGTGTCTTTTTAGATCTGAGAAACCATGGATGTGCAGTGGGATCTGGTAAACCACGTACGAACAATGGAGAAACCGCGCAGGTGTGGTTTTGATTGTGTAACCATGAATGGGTGATTTCAGCTGAGTGGTAGATTGCTCCAAAATTGGCCTCCGGGCTTTGGATCTCTTTTTCTCCTCGGGATGAGTGTGATCTCCTAGTGATATTTTGGTAGCCTGATGGTATGAATTCTCAACCTCCTTTGGTTGATGGGGTGAAGGTGCCTTTATAGGCCCCTTAGGATTTTAGAGGGAAATGAGAGGTGGTAAGCCAAGATTGTGTTGGAAATATGAACAGGTTTTATTGTCATTGATGTCAAGAAGTCAACACTAGTAAGTGTTAGTTTTAGTGAGCAGCATCGGTTTTAGGTTCTGTAATCAAGTGCAAAAGAAATTTTCCTCCCATGTGGTAAGATGAGGTTTAAAGGGCAAAATGAAGGCCCAAGAAAAATCATGTTATAATAATTTATTATAATATTAAAGATGCAAGAGATTTGATTAATTATAAATTAATTATAATAATTTTATTCTAATTTAATTTATAAATTAATTTAATTAACTTCTAAAGTTATTAAGTTAATTTTAAATTAATTATAATTTAATTATAAAGTTAATTTATAAATTAATTAATTTAACCCTAAATCTAGGGTTATAAAGTTTATAATTCAAAAATTTGAATTATTCAATTTACCCACGTCGATGTCATCGAAGACATCAATATGCATATAAATGAGGGAAGAAACCCATGGAAAATATTATCCATGATCAAGTGCTAAGTGTAATTTCGAGCACATGGTAATAGAAGGCGATCGTGTGTATTTTTTAAGGGTGTGCAAGGCAGAAGACAAGTAGATGAGGTTCATGTTTCTTATCCCAAAGTGTGTTGTAGTGGAATTGTCAGCGATGGAGGCACCAAGTTATTGGTGAACATGAGGTGCAGGGATCAAATCCCATCGGTTTTCTTTTGCGAAGATGATAGGTGTCTTGATAGAGTTTGCACCGTTGAGGAAGGTTCAAAGGAAAGGCAATGCATTTCCCTTTGCGTGGAGGCACGTAGCTCATGTGGTGAGCATGCGCCTTGCTTAGGCACTTAGAGGGGTGAGGTTAGGTGTTCAAAACCCATCAAAAGTATTTTGCTAGGCAAAAAGGTATGCACCGATTTTGATTTTTCTCTTGCTAAGGTTGTAATTTCAAAGGTTGCTTTGCTGTAAAAAATAAAGGTTGATTAAAGTTTTTGAGGGAGATATAAGGGTATTAAAAATTAAATATTTGATTTTAATTTTTGGTGATTAGAGTTTATAAAGTTGGAGATTATAAGGTGTATAAGGACTTTGCTATACTTTGTTGTTAAGTGTAGTGTTATGGTGAAGTTATTAAATTGAATATTGTGAGTTTGGAGATTATAAGGTGTACAAAAGGATTTGTTATTTTGTATGAAAAATAATATTTCTGAAAATTATTTTGTGGAGATCTTGAGAGAGGTGTGGTAACCTAACCCTAGTGTTGAAAAAGAAAATTTTGATTGTGGTTAAGAAAGGATTTGAAGACATATATCCATCAAAATAAAATGTATGGGTAAATCTTCCTTGTGAGAAAAATATTGTTGGATTGGATGTTGTGAATGCTAAGTTGGAGTGAAAAGGATTTTTTGGTAAGCATTGTTGAGTTTTATTGTTAAAGGTTTTTCTGAGTAAGAGTTGATGATAAAAACCTTGTTTGATAAGCATTGTTGAAAATATTGAATGAACATTCATATGCTTGAACTAGGGTTTGTGAAAGAACATGAGTATAATTGTTATGTGAAGTTGAGAACTATATTGAACTAGAGTTTGTGAAAGATCATGAGTATCATTGTTATGTGAGATTGTTTTATAAGTATTGTTGGAAATAATTGAGTGAGTGATTCATATGCTTGGACTAGGGTTTGTAAGAAAGAAGTGTTCTATTGAGTGATTGATTGAGTGAAGTTGGTTGAGCCTAGTCAAATGGAAATGTTGAAATGATAGTTCTAATTCTATGAAATAAATTGTTCTATATCCTAAATTTATTTGAAAAAGAGGTTGAAAGTGATTGAGTGTTTGTGATTATGAAGCATATTGAGTCTCTAAAAATTCTCTATATGTTTATATGGTAAAAAGAGAGATTGAAAGTGATTGAGCATTGTTGTGAGTGTGAAGCATATTGAGTCTCTAACAATTCTCTATATGTTTCTGTGAGATTGGACAAGTTCTAGTGAGGACTTGTTGAGCAGATTGGATAATTTCTAGAGAGGACTTGTGGATAGATTAGTGTGAGCTTTTGTGGAAGCTTATAATGCAGAGTTGAGAAAAGTCTTTAAGAAGACTTGAGAGAAGATTTGATTATTTGATTTGTTCAAAATTTAAGTTAAGGTTTGGAGCAGATCTAGAAGAGTTGATTTGTGATTGAGTCAAGCTTTGTGTTAAGGCTTGAGGATAGAGATTGAGCAGATTTGTGCTAGAACGAAGGACTATGTATAGTGCAAATTTGAGGATAGAGTTTGGTGTAGATTTGAGGATAGATTTGTGCCAGACCAAAGACAAATATTGAGTATATTTGTGCTAGACCGAAGGACTATGTTTAGTGTAGATTTGAGATAGAGCTAAGAGCAAGCTTTGGAGGTGATAGAGTATAGAGGATAACATTCTCAAATGGATAGAGGTCAATTAGAAAAATTAGTGAGGATAGGTCTTGTGAGGAAGTACAAGAGTCTTCAGTGGATAGAGATCCATTAGCCAGTACAGTGGAGGCATCAGTTCTTATAGAAGACCACTAGCCAGAGCATAGGAGAAAGTAGTTCTCTTGTGGATAGATATCCATGAACCAGTTGAGGACATTGGTGTCTCCTATGGATAGAGATCCACAAACTTGATCTCTATCCATTGGATAGAAGTCCATAAACATTGTAATAGGGAAAGGATTCCCAAGAGAATTATTGAGAAAATATTAGTGAAATATTTTCTCCTTGGAGTAGCCCACATTGGGTGAACCATTTTAAATTGGTGTCTCTATTGTGTGTGGTGATTTATACATTACTTTGATTACTTCTATTGATATTGCTATTGATACATTGCATAATATTGATTGAGAAATAAAAAGTAAAAAGTGATCTTATACTGTTCACCCCCCCTCTCAGTATAATCTTGTGTTCTTCAATTGGTATCAGAGCGGATTCCTTCGAAAGAGTTTAACAGCTTGAAGGAAAAGCTTACAAGAAAAAAAATGGATTCTAAGAGTGGATCCTTAGATAATTCAACACTAGTTTTTGATGGAAGCGATTATGTATTTTGGAGTATGAGAATGAAGATTCACCTTATGGCACTTGGCAATGAAATATGGGAAGTAGTTGAAAATGGATACACACCACCAACTACTCCACCTATAGATAAAGATGGTAAGCTCCTACATCATTACAATTCAAGAGAAATGAATATAATTTTGAAATGTTTGCATAGAAAATTTTTTATAAAGGTTATGCATTGCAAATCAGCAAAAGGAATTTGGGATAAGTTGCAAATCATATATGAAGGAGATAAAAATGTCAAAAGGGCAAAGTTACAAAATCTCAAGGAACGATTTGAAGAGCTAAGAACGAAGGATGAGGAAAATATTAGTGCTTATCTAATTCATGTAGATGAGGTTTTTAACTTCATGCAAGGACTTGGACTTGAGGTTCAAGAATCTGATGTTTGTGATATGATATTAAGATCTCTCCCAAAAATATTTAGTGAAAATATTTCTTCTATAGACGAATCAAAGATGGTGATCTTTTGAAAAGGGATGAACTACTTGGCATTATTACCACTTTTGAGATGAGAACAAAAGAGGAACTTAATATTCAAAAAGAAGCAACCTTCAAAGCAACTAAGAAGATTAATGGTAAGAAGTTAGATTCAAGTAATGAGTCATCCAGTGATGAAGAATCAGATTATAGTAGAAGGAACAAGGATCCAAGAAAGTTTAAAATGAAAAAATAAGTTAGATGTTTCAGTTGTGGAAAGTATGGTCACTATGCAACTGATTGTCAAGAAGCTGAAAATAGCAATTATGATGAAAAACAGGATCATAAGAATAGAGAATCAGAAAAATATAGGTACCAAAAGAAAAGCTGGGATGGATACGACAAGAAAGGAAAGCAATTCTTCCAAATACAAAACAAGAGTTTCTATGCAGATAAGGCAAGTAAGTACTCAATTGATATAGATGATATTTCCTCATATTATGATAAATATGAAGTTCTATTTCTAGAAAAAGAAAAGGAATAGGTTAAGAAAATGTCACCAATAATCCTCAAGTGTTTTAGATGTGGTAATTTTGGTCATATTGAAGATAGTTGTACAAAGAGTGGTTTCAATTTTAGTGATGATGAATATGAAGATACACTTGAAGGACCAGAAGATAATATTTTAATAGAATTAGAAGAAGAAGGAGGTGATCCTATAGAAGACAAGTTAGAAAAGAATGAAGATGTTTTCAAAGGCAAACAAATAGAGGAAGAATAAGAAATAGGATGATTTGATATTGAATGCGAACTTATTCATACCATTGATGCATTAAAGAAGGTAAGAAATCAAAACTCCTAACTTAGGCTTCAGTTTCAATAATATGCTGAAGAGAAAGGAAAGCTTATAAAGGATTTAAATAAGTCAATGGCTAAGACAAGGAGATTCAAATATAAGTTAGAAGCAAAGGTATTAGAATGTGAAAGGTTAGAGAATGTAGTAGCATCACTAAGGAAGGAAGTAAAAGAGTCTAAGGATAGGTTACACAAGTTTGGAAGAAGCTCAAAGAATTTGGATAAGACCATCAAAATACAAAGATCTTCGTCAAACAAAACAGGTCTTGGTTTTGAACATGTACAAAAGAAACAAGGTGGGGAGTCAACCTCAAGTTCTGAAGAAGAATAAACTTTAGAATAAGAGAGTGTAAGGGAAAGAGAAACTTTGGAGGATGAGTTGGACAACAGAAATTTCAACAAGGAAAGAAACAATGCACAAATGAGGAAAAAATGGAACAGGAACCAGCATAGGGTAAAAGAGACTAAGAGACCAATTAGGTCAAGGCAAGGTAGTTTCAATGGATGATGCTTATCATGTCATAGATTTGGGCATAAGGCTTCACAGTGCAGGACACATGAAAGATAAGAATATGGGAATTTTAGAAATATGTAGCTTTTTCAAGGGTATTTCTACTCTTGTAATCAGTTTGGTCACAAGGCAATGAATTACAAGGTTCATGATAGGAATAGATATGGCTTCACCAAAAGAAATCCCAAGATATTTGCACCTCTAAGGAATAATAACATTAACTGTTATAAGTGCAATAATTATGGACATACAAAAAAGTGGTGTAGAGTAGAAATTCCAGAGGCAAGCAGGAACATGAATAGTCAGAGGAATTAGAAGGATCAGATGAGGAAGAAAGTGGACAAAGGTAAAAATTAGTGCATGCTGGGAGTAGAAATAATCCCACCCCAAAATTAACCACCTCAAGAGGAGGTGGAGGAGGGGCTAAGCTAAGAGACTCATTCTTAGCCTCGAGCCCCAAAGGTGACCCTTTGCCATTGATGTCAAAGTGGGAGATATTTGAGTAAAGGGGAGAGATTTGATTTAAGGGGAGAGAATTGAATCAGGGGGAGCAGTTTACCAGGGTGAGAAGAAAAAAAAAAGGTTAAGAAAATGGTAAAGAAAATTGGATTACCATCAATGACAAGGGAATATTGTTGAAAATATGAGCAGGTTTTGTTGTCATTAATGTCAAGAAGTCAACACTAGCAAGCGTCAATTTCAGTGAGCAACATCAATTTTAGGTTTCGTAATCAAGTGCAAAAGAAAGAATCCTCCCAAGTGGTCAGATGATGTTTAAAGGGCAAAAGGAAGGCCTAAGCAAAATAATATTATAATAGTTTATTATAATATTAAAGGTGTAAGAGATTTGATTAATTATAATAGTTTGATTATAATTTAATTTATAAATTAATTTAATTAACTTCTAAAGTTATTAAGTTAATTTTAAATTAATTATAAAGTTAATTTATAAATTAATTAAGTTAACCCTAAAGCTAGGGTTATAAAGTTTATAATTCAAAATTTTGAATTATTCGATTTACCCATGCTGACATCGTTGAAGACATCAATATGCATATAAATGAGGGAAGAAACCCATGGAGAATATTATCCATGATCAAGTGTTAAGCATAATGTCGAGCGCATGGTAATAGAAGGTGATCGTGTGTATTTTCAAAGGGTGTGCAAGGTAGAAGACAAGTAGATGATGTTCATGTTTCCTATCCCAAAGTGCAGTGTAGTGTAACTAGAAATGAGGGAGGTGCCAAGTCATTGGTGAATGTGAGGTGCAAGGATCGAATCTCGCAGGTTTGCTTTTATGAAGAGGAGAGGTGTCTTGATAGAGTTTGCACCATCGAGGAAGGTTCAAAGGGAAGGTAGTACCTTTACCTTTGCATGGAAGCACGTAGCTCATGTGGTGAATGTGTGCCTTGCTTAGGTGCTTGTAGGGGTGAGGTTAGGTTTTCGAAACCCGCAGAAAGTATTTTTCTAGGCAAAAATGTATGCATCAATTTTGATTTTTCTCTTGCTAAGGTAGTAATTTCAAAGGTTGCTTTGCTATGAAAAATAAAGGTTGATTAAATTTTTTGAGGGAGATATAAGGGTATTAAAAATTAAATATTTGATTTTAATTTTTGGTGATTAGAGTTTATAAATTTGGATATTATAAGGTGTATAAGGAATTTACTATACTTTGTTGTTAAGTGTAGTGTTATGGTGAAGTTATTAAATTTAATATTGTGAGTTTGTGTTAGAGTAATATTCCATTACTTGGGATACTTACCAATTACTCCACTAGGCAAAATAAGCTAGTGTATTGCATTACACTACTTAGGATTTATTACTACATTCATTGTTTTAGTTTCTACCATATAGATATTTACTATCCTAAATATCTAATGGTAACTAGCCTAAATATCCTAGGGTAGTCAATCCTAAACCTAACTCTCTACCTAGCCTAACACGTTTGTTAGCTTGGTTAGTGGGGAATTAGTTAGGTTTACTATTCATTGTATTATATAAACATTAGTCTTAAACCTAATGTTTAGTTAGATTAATTTGATTATTATTTGATCTGACTTACCTTGCATCATTGGTATCAGATCAGACGGGTGGCCTAATATGAGCTTCGCTCGTTCTACCCGACCTAGAATTGACACGGTCTTCGAGGGCCCTATTAGCCCTCAAGACCTGCATGGATCTCAAGGTGGCTCATAGGCAATAATGCCCACAGGCCCACATCACCAGGTGGCCACGGAGAGGGCCTGCAAGCCCACGTCACCAGGCATGAATCCCAAGGCTGGGGTTATTAAACCCGCCAGCATCAGGTGGCCCACGTGGCACCTGCACGATAGAGGGCAGGACCACCCTCTGTCGAGATGCAGGTCATTGATGACTAAGATTCATGAGGGTAGGAGGCCCTTCAATCATCGATGGTCCCTAGTTCTACCCCCATGGGTCCAGCGCATAGCTGGGAGGGTAGGCATGCCCTCCCAGGTGGGGATCAAACCCAAACCCAAGGGCAGGAGCGCCCTCGGGTCTGACAAACACTGACAAGGGGATATCCCTATCAGGGGATCTGACACCTGTACGATCCCAGGTGACTTGGATCGATCAACGAGGGCAGGCGCACCCTCCGTCGGATTTGACAACTAAAATGATCTAATGAAGATAGACCGCATGGGACCCTAGAGAATCCAGAGCAGGCATGTGGCACTGCCACTTTGACCCAACTAAAAACCCACTATCGATGATCGAAAAGCGAGAGCAGGCGCACCATCCTTATATGGTGATCAGATCGATGACACATGGTAGGCTGATGCAATCTTGAGAATAGATCTCGAGGTGGTGACGTGGCATTGCCACTGGATAGGACACGTGGCAAGCACCACCTGAACGGGACACGTAGCCAGCACCACTTGGACAGGACACCTGGATGAGACCGAATACATGGCGGCCAACCACTAGATGATGACGGACACGTGGACCAATGACCTGGACAGGACAAACAATGACCTGGACAAGATGTAGACTGACATGTGGATGACACATGGTAGGACAGGCCATGTGCCACCCGACACTTGCTGTGACATGTGGCCACAGTAAAAGGAGACGCCGCACAGTGACTACCCAAAGGCAGTCAACTAATGAGGGGCGTGCCTCACATTTTATCCAGGTGAGGCAAACACCTCCTCTTGAATGTGGGACTAAAAGTCCCACATTCAAAATTTTCCCGCCTGGAGGCGGGAAAGCCTTCTAAATAGAAGGCCCCTCCCTCTAAATCCCGTTCGACAGTCCAGCCCGACCGACGAGGGGGAAAGCGGCAAGGCGCTGCCCAATGGGAGGTCGGGAGTTCGACTCTCGTCGAGGCCAAGCGCTTTATTTTTTACAAAGGCGCCAAATATAAAAAAACTAAGGTAAGATTTTTTTTTTTTTAAATTATTTTTTAGTTAATTTTATTAATAATTTATTTTTTTTTATATGAAAATCATTTTACATTTGTATTAAGTGATTTTTTTATGAAACTAATTTTATTATTAATTTAAATTAGCTAGAATTAATTAGATTAATATATTAAAAATCAATTTTGGGGGAATTTTTTTTTGCAAATTTACAAATTTTTAGAGTGCTTTTGTTTTCTCACAAACAAGGAGATATAAGACATATAAGAGCCTCATTTTTTTTGCAAATAAGAAAACCCTAAACTCTTCTCAACCTTGTTAGTTTTGCAAAATCCAAGAGGGACAACATCATAGAAATTTGATTCTTTCTTGCACAATTAGCAAACAAGGAGACTGAATTTTTTTTTTTGTAAAAATCAAAGTTCAAAGAGTGCATTTGTTTTCTCCAAGGAGATATAATACATAAAATTGCACATCTATTTTTTTTGCAAATTTGAGAAGAAATTGTAACCTTGGTCCATAAAAACTAAGTCGTGTGTCGACTAGTTCTGGAAGCCTTTCAAACACGGGTCGTGTGTCGACTTGTCTTGAAAGGAGTGCTCAAAATTGTTAATTTTGTAAAATTCAGGGGAGAAGACAACATTGTACTTCTTTTTGCAAAATTTGAAATCAAAGTAGGAGACATAAAAATATCATTTTTTGCACAACACAAAACACACATTTTGTTGCAAAAAATATTAAAAGGTGCATTTTCGATTTTACTCGACACCTTTATTGGCAACTTAGGTGCATTTTCGGTTGCATCCGACACCTAGGTGATAAGGATTTTGTGGGCATTCTTGTTTAATTATTGCATTATTTCTTTTGCAATTATAAGTCATAGAATCAAGAACACACTCAACCCCAAAATTTCACAAATTTGTGTAAATCCTTGCACAGATTTAAAGCCAAAATTACTTGATATTCTCTCCTAAATCATCAAAACCCCTAATTCACTCTTATTTGTTTGGCTTAATTTCCTCAAACTTTTCATCCTTCTTGAAGGGAGTTAAGGTAGGTGCCATTAAATATCTGCTTGAGTGAATTATATTTTGGTACTCTTTTAGGGTAATCAAAAGAAAGAACAAGTTTTTTGAAAATAAGGAACCTTAAAAGTTGCAATCCTTTGCACTAAGGGGGGATAATTCATTTCTTCCTTCAAACATAGATTTTGATAAGAGGGAAATAAAAATTGTAAAGGCAATCAGAAAATTCCAAGTCATCAACATTAAAAATTTTCTTTTAGACTTCATAATAGCAATCATGCTTGAAGTACTTACAATAAGAAAGGACAAATTGGTGAACTTTTTTGATCAAATTGCCTAGAAAGCATAGTTTTGCACAAATTGTAAAAATGAAAACCATGACACCATTCAGTGTTGGTTTCAAAACAAGCAAAACTAAAATGGCAAAGGCACATCACGAAGCCATATTTCTAGTGAAGTGTCTCATACTGATTCTGTTTCTGGTTCAAAGATAGCACAAGGAGTGCTCATTGCTAAAATGGTTTTGTAGAGGGAGAACACATGTGTCCCTTGGGCAAAAGCACCATTTTCTCTCTCTCTCCTCTTTTTGGCTTCATAAATAGCATAAGTATTTTTTTTGAAGACCTTACAAATAAGGGGTGCTTGTACCTCTTTTAGGCTTCATAAATAGCAAATTATAGGTGTTTGAAGTACTTGTAACAAGAGGAGCGATTTTTTGTGATGTAAAATTGCCTAGGAGGCAATATTTGTAAAATCCTTCACAACACTCTTGAGTTGCACACTTTTTGCAATTGAGGGGGATATCCATTTCTTTTCTTCACTGATTTTTGTAAATAGGGAAGATGACTTATAAGGGTACATTTTTGGATTTGACCGACACCTTAGTCACACTTCCTTCAAAAATTAATTACACTATGTTTTGCAACAAGAAGGGGGGAACTTATAAGGGTGCATTTTCGGCAACGTTCGACACCTTAGCTACCTTATCTTTTGCAAATTCATATTGTAAATCCATGAAACTTGTATGAAGTGATCTATTCTACTACACCTAACGATTGCAGTGGTTGGTTACCCATGCAAATTGGTTGGATGATGTGATTACCATAAGGACATTTGTTGGCATGAAGACAAAGTGAGGAATGACCCACTTTTTGCTTAGGAGCAGCTAGAGCACTATGACAGAGCAAAGAACCAGCAGATCAACATCTTCTTCATTGTATTGGGGCAGTTATATACTTCACCCAAATATTGTTGTATAGAGGGATATGTATGTATTACCCAAATAATGTAATAAGGGGGGATGTTAGAGTAATATTCCATTACTTGGGATACTTACCAATTACTCCACTAGGTAAAATAAGCTAGTGTATTGCATTACACTACTTAGGATTTATTACTACATTTACTGTTTTAGTTTCTACCATATAGATATTTACTGTCCTAAATATCTAATGGTAACTAGCCTAAATATCCTAGGGTAGTCAATCCTAAACCTAACTCTCTACCTAGCCTAACGCGTTTGTTAGCTTGGTTAGTGGGGAATTAGTTAGGTTTACTATTCATTGTATTATATAAACATTAGTCTTAAACCTAATGTTTAGTTAGATTAATTTGATTATTATTTGATCTGACTTACCTTGCATCAGTTTGGAGATTATAAGGTGTACAAAAGGATTTGTTATTTTTATGAGAATAATCTTTGTGAGAATTATTTTGTGGAGATCTTGAGAGGGGTGTGGTAACCTAACCCTAGTGTTCGTAAAGAAATTTTTTATTGTGGTTAAGACAGGTTTTGAAGACATATATCCATAAAAATAAAATGTATGGGTAAATCTTCCTTGTGAGAAAAATATTGCTGGATTGGATGTTGTGAATGCTAAGTTGGAGTGAAAAGGATTTTTTGGTAAGAATTGTTGAGTTTGATTGTTAAAGGTTTTTCTGAGTAAGAGTTGATGATAAAAAACTTGTTTGATAAGCATTGTTGAAAATATTGAATGAACCTTCATATGCTTGAACTAGGGTTAGTGAAAGAATATGAGTATCATTGTTATGTAAAGTTGAGAACTATCTTGAACTAGAGTTTGTGAAAGAACATGAGTATCATTATTATGTGAAGTTGAGAAATATCTTGAACTAGAGTTTGTGAAAGATCATGAGTATCATTGTTATGTGAGATTGTTTGATAAGCATTGTTGGAAATAATTGAGTGAGTGATTCATATGCTTGGACTAGGGTTTGTAAGCAAGGAGTGTTCTATTGAGTGATTGATTGAGTGAAGTTGGTTGAGCCTAGTCAAGTGGAAGTGTTGAAGTGATAGTTCTAATTTTGTGAAACAAATTGTTCTATATCCTAAATTGATTTGAGAAAGAGGTTGAAAGTGATTGAGTATTTGTGAGTATGAAGCATATTGAGTCTCTAAAAATTCTCTATATGTTTATATGGTAAAAAGAGAGATTGAAAGTGATTGAGAATTATTGTGAGTGTGAAGCATATTGATTCTCTAACAATTCTCTATATGTTTATGTGAGATTGGATAAGTTCTAGTGAGGACTTGTTGAGCAGATTTGAGGTAATTCTTGGTGAAGACTTGTTGAGAAGATTGGATAATTTCTAGAGAGGACTTGTGGACAGATTAGTGTGAGCTTTTATGGAATCTTACAATGCAGAGTTGGGACAAGTATTTGAGAAGACTTGAGAGCAAAGTTGATTGTTTGATTTGTTCAAACTTTGAGTTAAGGTTAGGAGCAGATCTAGAAGATTTGATTTGTGATTGAGTCAAGCTTTGTGTTAAGGCTTGAGGATAGAGATTGAGAAGATTTTTGCTAGACCGAAGGACTATGTCTAGTACAGATTTGAGGATAGAGTTTGGTGCATATTTGAGAATAGATTTATGCCAGACCAGAGATAGATATTGAGAAGATTTGTGCTAGGCCAAAGGATTGTGTTTATTACATATTTGAGATAGAGCTAAGAGTAAGCTTTTGATGTGACAGAGTATAGAGGATGATAGTCTCCAGTGGATAAAGGTCCATTATCCAGAGTAGTGAGGATAGATATTCTGAGTGAGGACAAGAGTCTTCAGTGGATAGAGATCCATTAGCTAGTGTTGTGGAGGCAACAATTCTTCTAGAAGATCACTAGCCAGATTAGAGGAGAAAGGAGTTCTCCTATGGTTATAGATCCATGAACTAGTTGAGGAGATTGGTGCCTCTTTTGGATAGAGATCCATGAAATTGATTAGGATATTGGTATATCCTTTGGACAAAAGTCCATAAATATTGTAATAGGGAAAGTATTACCAAGAGAATTATTGAGAAAATATTAGTGAAATATTTTATCCTTGGAGTAGCCCACATTGGGTGAACCATGTTAAATTGGTGTCTCTTTTGGGTGTGGTTATTTGTGCATGGCTTTGAGTATTGCTATTGAAATTTCTATTGATACATTGCATAATATTGTTTGGGAAAGAAAAAGTAAAAGTGGTCTTCTACTATTCACCCCCCTCTTAGTATAAGCTTGTGTTCTTTAGATTGCCAAGTGGAAATCTAGGGCTGCCAAATGGAGGGGGTAGTTAGAGTGAGTCATCTAAGGTGTCTCACTTAACTGGGGTGATGTGGCTGTAAGTGGGGTGATATATGAAGGGTTTCCCCATGTGAAGGGAAAAAGGGACAAGGGTGTATGAGATGTTGCAAGGGATACTAGTGAGGTGGCTAGAACACATGTCTAGTAGGTAGGTAGGGTATCCTAGGCTGATTTTCTAGATTTAATAAATCTAGAAAATAGGATAATGTGTAGGATTTTATATACCTAAGTCTAAACTTAGGCATATATTTTTTACTATGCAGGATTTGATGTGGGGTGCCAAATGTGATTTTGTGGATGCCTAGGTTTTGGTGTCTACATGTTATATGATATTAAAATGAGCCTCATCTATATTAGATCATCATCAGATAGTGTTATACAACAAGTTGACTATTATCTATGTATTTCTTGGCAAGATTATAACTTGGGTCTCCTCTTTGAAAGTTGAGGAATTTAACCGATTGAGAAAATGCCATTTGATCACACCAACCTTGAATAAAACCAATGTTTTAAAGAATATCATGTAGAAATTCTAGCAAACACTATCATATGTTTTGTTCATATCTAATTTTACAAGCATAATTGATTTTTTGATGTAGTCTAGATGAGGGAGTCTAATGAAAGACAACCTCTTCTAGCAGCCTAAATATCTCACAAGTTCACAAACCAAAAAATGAATAGTAATAAATTACTTGCATAACATTTTTTGGGAGTTCTCACAACCAATAGATTCACATAGAGCTCTTCAATTTACCTGGAGATGTCTCAAAGGGTTACAATATCATTTTTATATAGACCCAATAAAAATATTATAAAATTAGTTCTAAGATAAAATATTATAAAATCAAATCAAAGATAAAATATTATTTTTTTGACATGCATTGCAATTTGGATAAATATTATAAAATGAGGTTTGACTAAAATGACAATCTGGATGAAATTATATTTAATTTAGCTATAAAATTATATTTTTTTGGCAATGCAAGATTTCTCATGAACGTAGATGCTCCTCCATAACTTTTGCATGGAATGTATGGCCTCTTGTGCAATTATTATACCATCAATATTTTTTACCATGGATAAAACCACCTTGTTTTTCTAAGACAACACAATCTAGAATGCTTTTCAATATTTTGGTCACAATTTTGAAATTATCTTATAAATCATATTACAAAGGTATAGTGGGTGAAAATTATGAAAACATCTTGTCTCTATTTTTTAGGAACCAATCCAACAAAGGCGGCATTGATAGTATTTATTTTAGCCTTCTTTTTCCTAGCCTCTTCAACCACAACAAACATATCACTCTTCAACAAATACCAATTTGTTTTGAAAATATGGTAGGAAATCCATTGGGGTCAAGTACCTTATTAAGGTGAAAACTACCTCATATATATCCTTTATAAATATCTTCCTAATCAAGCTTTTATTATGTCCTTATGTGATAATTGATGGAATATTCTGCAAAGACTTACCTTGAGCCTTCTCAGTTTTTCACTTTTGACATAATATCTTTGAAATAACTAATTGATTAATTATTTCTTCTTCTTCCAACAGTATACATTACATTCTCTTTCTTCAAGACATCCGTTTTACATCATTTTCAAAGTATTGCATAACTTGAATAACACATGAAAGAAATCACTCTATCCTTATCATCCTTTGCTAACTTTCTTGATATCCATGGCAAGGTGGTCAGATTAAGGGATCAAGATAACTCTTAAGTATAAAAATGCAACTCTAACATGCATCATTCCAAAAAATAATCATGCATAATACCATACAATTTCCAACCTATCTAGTCATTTCTAGTGGTTGAGGCCAAAAGCTAGGAGGCTTATTGTTACATCATTTGAACAAAGAGTTGAAGTTCTCTATTGCATCGTTTGAATGTATAATTTATTTGTATTTTCTTAGTGATATCTGGTTATCTTGATCAAACTCCCATTGTAATGATATTTTGCATTAATACAATATTTCTTCCTCCTTTTAGCATTTCTATGCACAATTTTGTTTGTTGTCCTATTTACACGTTACATCATTTGAATGTGTAAATGACACCTTCCTTCACTATCATGTTTAGTCACTTTTATTATATTATCTGAATGAACACAATTGGCTTAGTTTTTATCTTCTCCCCATTCTTTCCATTTCACATCAATGTTTTTAAGTCTTGCTATAATTTCCCAATGAATAATGCATTGATATACTAATCGAAGCACTTGTTGGGAGTTACTTTGAAGCTTGGTCAAGTATTATGTTACAATTTTTCTTTTCGCAATATGGATGAAGATGAGCATATGAAGAGTATTATAAGTTCAACTCTAGGATTTTATTACCTTACTCAGTCTATCTAGAGTCTTAGGATAATATTTTTTTGAGTCAAAGAGGTGGATCCACCAGAGTCCATAATGCTGATTGGATCTAGGAAATCTTGTAGTATGAAAAATCTCTAAGGGTGCAATCATTTCCTTCAATAGAACCCATGTGTAATTGACTTAAGTTATGGAAATTTGAATGGGAAGGCTTGGGTGTCCATGCAAAATTATCATGCAGAGTGATAATCATATTAATTAGCTCATCGTGAAGATGTGGTAATTAAGCATCGAGGTTTTAGTAATTCCACCACTAAGGTGTAATAACTAAATTTAAAGGTATTACACCTAAGAACACCAACATAGATTAACTTATGTTTGGTAAGAAAAATGACACCCCATTCCTCTAAATATTGAGAAGGGATAATCCCAACACTATGGTCAAGTTGTCTTACATTCGCAAAGAATGTAAGAAATATGGGGGGACCATTTGAGCGTCCTTTATACCTTGGAGGTATATAAGGTAAACCTCAAAATATATGGGAGTTTAGCCACTTTTGTTCACTAGAGAGTCATCTAAAATGATAAGATCTTGAAATGTGGTAATGCCTTATCAACTCTAATCAAAATGGAAACATCTTTAGTGAAACTTGACTGAGATAATTACTCGAATGTACAATGTACATCCCTTAACTGCTATTTCGAATGTACTCTGTTTTACTCTTTTATTTTTTTCTGATTTTTTTCTATTATTATTATTTTTTATGCTTTGAAAGGAAAATGCTATGCATGAAATAACTTTGAAAAATGCCACACTCAAACTGTAAAGGAACCAAAATGAAACTACACACTAAATAACAATATTTTATTGAAAATTTTGACCTGAAATTGCAAGCACAGATCTGGTATTAAAGACTGAAATTGTACAATGCACAACTAGAAATCATTAAAATGCTTGTAACTTCTTCAATCGGACTCTGAATCGCCTCCCATAAAGTGCAATGAGCTCGTATTTACTTGTTGATCATATCTGAGCAGTAACATCAAAATTTTATGATTGTTTTCCTACTACACGCTTCCCTAGGTAGTTGTACGGCCTCCTTGGATGGTACGGCCAGCAAAAGAAATTAATGGCTGCACTTACAAACCCTCGAAATCACCCCTAAAGGGGTCGCCCAAGCATGAGGAAGGTGTGATAAAAAACCAGATTGAAACCCTTGTTGAATAATGAGTTATGAACCAAACACACTTTCCAAAGCCCTCTAAGCAGTAGTTCGATCTGACCCAGAAATGCAAATTTACTCCTTAGTATGCGAAACTAAATTCTACCCAGATGAAGATGGCCAAAAAATAAAAGACCCAGATGATCACTTTGCCTGGAACCCAAACTTCAAAAATCCTCAAACCCTACTGCTGAATCTGTGATGCCCAAATGAGCCCTCTGTGTAAGGACTCCAATTGTCTGACTAGGTGAGATCTTCCACCCATGAAATCAGAGCTACTCATGGAGGTTGTCGTCTCCACAAGCCTCAAGCTACAATTTTCTCCATGAAAACTGGCAGAGTTTCTCCAAGATAGCAAAGATGTGAATGAATCCAAAAACCCCCAAAACTCCTCCTTTTTATGAAAGCTATGCCCATCTTGGATTTGGAACCAAAAAGCATAAAATTTAATATTATTTTTATTTCCTTATCTCTCCTTGGAGTGGGGGCCCAACTTGTACCCCATCCTAGTTGATATAACGTTGTTTTTAAAAGAGGGTCCTTTTATGTCCCTTTTTAAAGTCACTTTATGACTTAATAATATAACTTGAATTTATTAATTTATTTACTCACCAAGGGGACGCCAACTTAGACTTGGGCAAATATTGCATCCACAAAATAAATGACTCTACAAAATTGGAAGAACTGCATCGGGCCCACATTGCTAAAAATAGCAATATCTATAAATAGTAACCCCCATGAACGGATGAATCCCCTAGCAAAAGAACCGATCACTAGGGAATAAATCAAATAGGATTCCCAATCACCTTAGTTTAGCCTATGGGAACCTAGGAATAGGCTAAATTACCACAACTGACTGACTACTCAGAAAGGGGATATTATAGTCCACCCTTCCCAAAGATTGCTTATCCTCAAGCAATACCAAATCATACTCCAGTCATCCGTCAACTCCTGGCTATAGTCACAAGTGATACCAGGATCCCATAACATCCTCAAGAAAATTCCACCATGTTGATGCTGCACCACTTTGATCACAACAAAGAAAACACTGTGCCAGAACTGCACAAGTCTCAATTGCAACACCATGATAAGATCACCCTCCAGTCTGAAACTAAAATACTGAACAAAACTAAAATGGAATACCTCTCACCAAGTAATATCAGTGAAAACATCAACATAGGCAACTGCCAAATCATCTCTGGAAATGTGAACTAACAATATTATCTCAGCACTCATCCTCACGATGAAAATCAGGTGATCCCTAGTACCAAAGTCAATTGCAATCATCAAAGCATCTTTTGAAAAGATAGCTACCAACATCATAACTAAACTATAGTGATCACAACACAACCATGTGGGACATAAAATTAACTGCCTGACGCCTGAAGAATTTCCCACACCCTGCTGCTCGTAAGCCAAGAATGAATATAAATCTATCTACTCATATCCGGTTGTCACCATACTCACTACATAGAAGTCATCCTAGACTTCATAATTGCCTAACTGAAATGATAACTGGGAGATCTTCCTAGTGCACCCAATAGTGAATCCATCTACTACCATCACCTGAAAGTTGTCTATATCTTCTATTTTTAGTTCTCTTCGTGCAACCAATTCCTCATCAACAAAGTTGTGAGTTGCACCTGTATCAATCAATGCAACCACACGCTATCCCTGTAACACACCATGTATCCTTAGTGATTGTGAGCTCTAAAAACTATGCAATTGGGCCAACATACCCTTCTTATTTTCATCCCCCTTTTCTTCTTGCTTCTTCTCATGTTTTTCTTCTTTATTTGGCTCAAAATAAGGGAGTTCTTCATCGCTGTCCTCCAATTCAGATTGTTGTTCAGAATCATCAGCAATGGATTCATCTGTAGAATGATACTCAATGAGCTGCAATGTACCCTTGGCTTCACACTTATACCCCGGTTTCCAAGGTTTTTGACATTTGAAGCACAAGTTCTTCTTCCTAAGGTCATTGAGTGTGTCTTCATCAAGTTTCTTAAAGGTATGTTTGGGCTGATCAAATGTTTTTTGGAATGGATTTTTACTATCCTTGCTTGGAAAATGCTTTGACTAAAATTTTGCTTTAGGGGCAGCCAACTCCAAACTACGTGTCTTCTTCATAGCATCCTCTAGGGAAGGTGGATCAAATGCTTTGACCCAACCACGGATAGGCCCTATAAGTCCCTCCATAAATAGTATGGTCAATCTCCTATCTGAGATGTCTACCACCATCACTAACAAATGTTGAAACTCGAAGATGTAAGCCTCCAATGACCCATACTGCCTCAATTGAGCAAGCTCTCTAAAATGTAATTCTGGATCCTTCTTGTCGAACCTATCTATGAGCTTCTCCGTGAACTCTGCATAATATGTGATAGATCTATGCCCCAATGTATTGAGACCATGGTACCACCAATCGTGTGCTTCTCCATCTAAATTTAGTGTAGCGAATTTAATCACCTCGTCCTCAGGAATAGATCGGAGAGTGACAAATGTATCTAACTTATCAACCCATGCTCATGATGTGGTCCTCCCACTACCATCAAAGTGGGGTAATGTCACCTGCTCAATGATGATGCACCTCATCTGAGGAGGTGGCCCACGCTGATACCATTTGTGGAAGTTGCACCTTGATCTCTTCTCATGCACAAAGTCATTAAATATGGTGAGTGCCTTAATCTCATCAAGAAGGGTCTCATACTCCACATAAGCCTCCCTATACTCATCTGCTATAGAAAGTGGAGGAGTCTGCACTACTGGTGTCTCAATCCGAGGAGCAAATGTAGGTTGTAATGGTCTATAGAGAAAGACTATGTGGCTAGTATGCTGATTAGCATGAATAGAATCTACTGTATGAGCACCATTATGCTCTATAGGACCTGTACCCTATACCTACTAGATGGGTATTCTCTGCTAAAACTTCTCCAACAATTGTGACATCATGTCCATCATCAAAGTAAACTGCCTCTCACCCTTGGTATTGGGACTAACTGAATCCTGTCTACCTTTCTGCCTGTCACCCATACTCCCTTGTGAATTAGATTTTGTAGACCCACTATCATCTGACCTATGGGACAAACTACCATGTTCCTATTGTTGTCCCAAAATATCCTCCTGCTGATTAAACTCTGGTTTGGATTTATTTCTCCGTAAATAATACTGATGTGTATGCATTAATGACCCAATAGGCTACCAGGGGTTAACATGAGCTCTGATACCACTGAAATGTACACCCCTTAACTATTGTTTCGAATGTACTATGTTTTACTCTCTTTTTTTTTTATTTGTGTTTTTCTGATTTTTTTTTGTATTACTTTTTTTTATGCTTTGAAAGAAAAATGCTATGCATGAAATAACTTCGAAAAATGCCACACTCAAACTAAAAAGGAACCCAAATGAAACTACACACTAAATAACAATATTTTATTAAAAATTTTGACCTGAAATTACAAGTACAGATCTGGTATTAAAGTCTGAATTTTTACAATGCATAGTTGAAATCACTAAAATGCTTATAACTTATTCAATCGGACTTCGAATCACCTCCCGTAAAGTGAAATGAGCTCGTATTTACTTGCTAATCAGATAGAGGTAGTAACATTAGAATTTTATGAATGTTTTCCTACTACACACTTCCCTGGGTAGTTGTAGGTCTCCCTGGATGGTACGGTCAGCAAAAGAAATTAATGGCTGCACTTACAAACCTTGAAATAACCTCTAAAGGGGTCGCCCAAGCATGAGGAAGGTGTGATAAAAAACCCAAATTCAAACCCTTGTTGAATAATGAGTTATGAACCAAACACACTTTCCAAAGCCCTCCAAGTAGCAGTTTGATCTAACCCAAAAATACAAATTTACTCCTTAGTATGTGAAAATAACTTCTACCCAGATGAAAATGGCCAAAAAATGAAAGACCCAGATGATCACTTTGCCTGGAACCCAAACTTCGAAAATCCTCAAACCCTACTATTGAATCTATGATGCCCAAATGAGCCCTATGTGTAAGGACTCTAATAGTCTGACTAGGTGAGATCTTCCACCCACGAAATCAGAGCTACTCATGGAGGTTGTCGTCTCCACAAGCCTCAAGCTACAATTTTCTCCATGAAAACTGGCAGAGTTTCTCCAAGATAGCAAAGATGTGAATGAATCCAAAAACCCCCAAAACTCCTCCTTTTTATGAAAGCTACGCCCATCTTGGATTTGGAACCAAAAAACATAAAATTTAATATTGTTTTATTTCCTTATCTCCCCTTCGAGTGGGGCTCCAACTTGTACCCCATCCTAGTTGATTTAACGTTGTTTTTAAAAGAGGGCCCTTTTATGTCCCTTTTTAAAGTCACTTTATGACTTAATAATATAACTTGAATTTATTAATTTATTTACTCACCAAGGGAATGCCAACTTAGACTTGGGTAAATATTCCATCCACAAGATAAATGACTATGAAATTGGAAGAAATGCATCGGGCCCACACTGCTAAAAATAGTAATATCTATAAATAGTAACCCCCATGAATGGATGAATCCCCTAGCAAAAGCACTGATCACCAGGGAACAACTCAAATAGGGTTCCCAATCACCTCAATTTAGCCTATGGGAACCTAGGAATAGGCTAAATTACCACAACTGACTGACTAACTAAATTTAAAGGTATTACACCTAAGAACACCAACATAGATTAACTTATGTTTGTTAAGAAAAATGGCACCCCCTTCCTCTAAATATTGAGAAGGGATAATCCCAACACTATGGTCAAATTGTCTTACATTCACAAAGAATGTAAGAAATATGGGGGGACCATTTGAGCATCCTTTATACCTTGGAGGTATATAAGGTAACCTCAAAATATATGGGAGTTTAGCCACTCTTGTTCACTTGAGAGTCATCTAAAATGATAGGATATTGAAATGTGGTAATGCCTTATCAACTCTAATCAAAATGGAAACATCTTTAGTGAACCTTGATTGAGATCATTACTCGACAAAAAAATACTCTCTCAGGTTGGTTAAAATTGGGTTGTTACAATTTTATTCTATATTTCTAACCAAATAAAAATTTCGATCTTTGGTATTGCCTTTGTTTCCCAGAGTATTCTCCATTGAAATCCATTTTTTGGATCAACTAATATAATATCATAGATTTATTTTACAATTAAGGATCCATCAAGAGTAGCTCCCCAAACTATAGAGTCTTCACCCATATTTAGACCTACATGGAAGACCCTTAGTCTAATTTTTAGATTATTTAAAGCTTCCTCATTATGGTTACTACCACGAAATTCCTTCCACCTTGCTACTCCCTCTTCCTGGGCTAGGTAGTCTACAATCATACTTCCACAACTTTGTTCTAGATCTATATGTACTTCAATTAACTCCTCATCCAAGATTAGGGGTTGGTTCTATAGCCATGCATCCTCCTAGAATTGAACCAACCTCCCATTTCCAATTTTTCATTGAACTCACTTTCATAGCAACTTTCTTCCCTCCATGATATGGTTCCATATTGATAAGCCTTTACAAGGATTTAAAATGGTTAAAAATGTCATATATTATTGGCTATATAAGTACTTGTTCTTTAATATTTTAGCCCATAAAAATGATCTTACTTTATTAGCCTCCATATTACTTATAGTATCTAATATCTTATTCACATATCTAATCCTCCTTAATCTCAACCCTCCTTTAGATTTAATCTTGCACACTTTTTCCCATGCCATAAGGGGGATGACTATGTAAAACTACAGAGTTGAAAGTGCCAATTGTTGTAAGTTGTGGCAAATTTATTCTACGATAGGGGATGGATGAGTTTTAAGAGGAAAATTTAGGCTAATTGGGCCTTATGAGTTGAAAATAAATGAAATGGGATAAAAACCCTAATTTCCAAGGCTTGGTACTTGGAGGTTTATAAAATTCCACAAAATTATTTGTAAAATTTATAAAACTTACAAGGTGAGTTGAGTATGGTAGGGAGGAAGAATATATGGCAATTAGATGTATAAAATATCTCAAATCAGAGTGTATAGATGCTTGAATGTCAAGGAATTTTTCTAAAAATACCTATAAAAGAAGGTAGATGGATTGCAAGAACTAATTTAGTTTATGCTATAACAAATGCAATGCTAGGAAATGGGGATTGAATGAGAAATACAATAATATGTTACTTGTTACAACTCAAGCAAGTCTACAACAAAAATAAAAGGAGTGCAAGAAAGTATGCAAAAAAAACTAAATGATAGGATAAGATAACTGGGAGATTATTGTTATACCTACAATGGTGTTAACATAATACTAAAATCAGTATGAAGGCATGTAAATGAAAGGAAACATAAAATTATTATAGAATATTAATGAATATATATGAAAGTGTGAAACTAAAATGTCAAAATTGACATATGAGTCTACAAACAATGTAAGTATAACTATGAAAATAAGAAGATAGTACCAATAATCCTACAAGTGAGATAATGTTAGAGGATATGCTTGAAAATAAATAGGATTAGTGACTAAAATGCTAAAATAGAAGATAAATTGAAGATTTATTATTCCAAATGAAGTGAAATGATCATATGAATGATTAGAAATTAAAACAAAAAAACTACAAATGATATGATAAAAACATAAAACACTTGCTAGAAACCAATAAAATAGATGTTAGATGTAAATAAGAAATATGAAAACAATGATTAATGGCCAAAGCAATAAAAAATCCAAGTTATCAAGGTTAAATAAAGAGGAAAGTGCATAAAACAATATCAAGGAAATGGAAATAAAGAGAAGCTAGGGAGTATACAACCTAGTAAGAGCTCCTTATTGCTCCAAGATGACCTCTTTGCCTCTTTTACCCTTTACCACGATTCATTGTCCAAATACTTGATGAAGAATGATCCAAATTAAAAAATGAGAGAATGATAATGCAAGAGAGAATGAGCTAGAAATTTGGCAGAATATAGATATCATAAATTGCTTGATAAATACCCATCCCAAGGGCTCTATTTATAGATTTTGGGAGGGTAGGTTGTAGGAGGGAAAATGGATTCAAATATGCCATTAGGGAAATAAAAAAATCAATTTTACAAGCCTATTTCAAGTATGGAGCATGTCTTATTAGAGGAAGGAGTGGGATGAAGGAATCTATGTGCCTTTAGCTCATGCCAAGAGATTCTACTCATGTTGAAAAAAGCGCCAAAATTGAACAAAAGTGCCACTGGCACTATTTAAATTTTATTGGCTACTTTGATTAACAATTAGTTTGAATGGTCAAATTAAACAAAAGGAGTGATTTTAAAAAGCATAAAAATTAAACAAAAGCACCACTACCACTTTTGACATCTTGGGGCATTTTTGTTTCTATCCTTCCTAGGTGTAGTTTTATTCAAATTTGAGGTATTGATTGTTATCCAAGTATAGGTATATATATTCATTGGAAATAGTTTTCAATACTTATCTAATTATTGAATGTTTGTGAAGTTTTATGAATATTTTCTAATGGAAATGGTGTCCCAAAGATGATCTTACTTTTAGGGATACAAAAATCCTAAATTTGAGCATGAAAAAGGTTGATTCAATTTTCTTGATTAAGAGGCTTATGAAGGCAAGTTAAATAATGAGTTTTAATATACTTGGGATTTGGTGAAATTTTCCAAATTTAATTTCTAATTTTTAAGGTTAGGACGTTATGAAGATATGCTGTTTTGGTGCTTTGATTGAGGATGTTGTTGACTAGGCATATCTATAATGATCCAAAAACTAGCTAAAAAGAACTAAGATTTTTTTTAATACAAACACAACTAAGAGGGATCCATAAACCCCCTATCTAGTATGTCCATTAAGTTATTCTATGTTTCAATTTTACCAAACTACCCAAATCTACAAGGATCACATCATACTCAATACCCTACACAAGTTTATCTGTGTAGGTATATTATGTGTACCATAGATAAGCTATCCATATCATCCTTCTTGATGAGCTAACTTATCACCTTCAATATAGTCAAAGGTATACGTCCATATCCATACCATGCACAAGTCTATCTGTGTAGGTATGCTACACGTACTGCGAGTTAAGTCATCCATCTCATCTTCATGATGAGCTAACTTAACCCATTTGTAGATAGTCAAGTTGGTTCCAGTTCAATCATTCTAAAAGAAGTAAGCTAATATCTTCTCCTCATGCAAGTCTTTCTGTGTGAGAGCATTGAGCATCTCAGGAGTAAACTAACCATATAATCCAATTGATGAGTTATTCCACTTTGTTTGTGGCTCTTGTAGGGAAATCTAGAGAAAATTATGTCTCATGGGATAAAAGCATCTCTATTATATTCGCATTCAATTGTAACTCAAGTAATTATTTAAGAGGAAATAGTTTTTCATGGTGACATGAACCATAATATTAAACCAAGCAATTATTTAATAATATCCATCATCACTAGTCCTTCCACTAACTCAATTAACCAAAATTTAAAGCTTAACATTCATAACTATCTAATTTACTTCTTCTCTGTGAGACTGAATTGCACCATAACTAAGGATCGCACATCCAAAAATTCTTATAAAGAATTGAGTGTTTTGTTTGGAACATAACTATGCTTCTTTCAAATTTGGTATTTTTTAAAATAAATATAACATCTTCAGGCACAAATTGAAAGTGGAAATATTATTCCAAAAAGAACCAACCAATCTATCGGCCTTGATAGTTGGAGTCTAACATTATTCCAAACCAAACTCCATACTCAATACATCCTGCACTATCATTTTTTATTGATGGGAAAGGATTTTGAAAGGGACCCTGAACCTTTTACAAAGCAGAACAAAGAAAAACAAGGTAAATCAGCAAGATTGACCCAAGGAAAACCAAAAAGGAAGTAGCAAAAACATCAACTCTAACCAATAGGAGAGAGGAAAGAAACCCAAGCTTAACATAGTCTAAGCATAACCACAACTGAAAACATCATAAATACCAACAACTACTCAGCCATGGAGAGGCTAACACTCACATTGCACAAACTGACACCAAGGAACATGTTGTGAGTGACAAATTTGTGAGCCAAATGGAAAGGAATTTTAAAGTAAACAAATATCATCATCCTACACTAACTTAAACAACATAACAATCTTTCATTTTATTAAATTACATTCCATTATTACAAGAGTATGACAATCAGTCTGCTAAAATACTCAACTATCCAACTTGACATTTGTAAGTCTTACAGGGAGTATTCTATTTCTCTTCCAATTACTTACTCAAGAAAGATAAACAATACAACATTAGGCTAGTTACATTATTGTATTTGAATACATCGATGTAGATATTACTTCCAATCATTCGAAGCATAGACACAGAGAAGATATCTATTGTATGTCTTGTCATCAATCCATACTTGAAGTCGAGGTTCTCCTTCTCCAAGCTTATCTTGGTAACCATCGAGAGGAATAGCCTTATATATAGGGATCAGAGATGGCTCCAAATCTGTTAGTGATGCAAGACAATTTGCACGTATTGAGTTTGCATAACCACAATTTTTCTTAAAAATAGATAATGGAATTCAATTCTTCAACATACATGCAAAGTTTCAAACAAGAATAATTCATCTCTTTAAACTCCCAACCAATAATAATAGCAAAATAAAAACCTCCTTTCGAACAATGCAGGTTTCATTAACGCACTGTAAACTAATCCACAAGAAGACGTGGGCTATATTCAAGAAAAGGAGAGGACTCAAACAAATTTAAATAAAAGAGTACCAAAGTGCATCCATTTTATTTCCATGCAAGCATGTTAGAGTTGTATATCACAATCCTCATATAATCCCACAAAAGACAAACCATTCCACATTCACTTTTGTTCTAGTTTAATTCAGTAAAATATCACAAACAAACAAGTCCAAAGCATGTAATAGCTTTTGTCTTTTCTATCATAGAGGCAAAATACCCATAGCATGTACCATTCATTAAAAAAACAAGCAAGTTCTCCTTACCATTATAATCCTTATTCTGGAACCAAAATTATTCCTACTCGCCACTTAAAATTTTAGTGAACAAACAAATAGTTTCACACAATTCCTATGGACACTTTGGTAAAGTTTGATCAAAACCTCTGCAACTTTTTCAACATGCACCCATCAGAATCATTCACTGTCGCTACCTAGTAATGAAACAAAATACCATAACAAGCATCTATAGTATCTTTCTTAACATCGACCACATATTTTATCTATAGCGCTATATTTTTTTTTCTGGGTAACAAGTATGATACACAATTTGGTTGCAGAAGAAGCTGGTAGTTCACCTAATATTTTAATTCCAAAATGATCATTATATAAGTTCAACTACAAATATCCATTTCGGCTCTTTAAATTAAAGTTCTCCTTGTAGAGGTGGAAACATAACATGAACAAATATCAGATAATTGAACCAACTAAAACTCTTTGATTACAAGTTCTTCTGGTTGTACGTTTGTTCTGAAGCACAATATAGAAAATCTGAATTTTGTTTTCCTCTGCTTCCAAGATGCCCTCTTTTTTCTGTTCTAATCCCCAATTCCGTTCTTTTTGCTTCTTCTTATTTTCCCCTAGCAAAGAATCTGGACATGCTTCCACTATCCAATTTTATTATTTTATTCTCGAAAATGCATTGGTTTTTTTTTTTCCAGAACAACACTTGACAAACCACTCGGATGTATCATCAAACAAATATCCAACCATAATACTAAAACTCAAACAATACTTTTCATACCAGTTTTCCAACTAACTATTATTAATGCAAATGAGTTTTATTAATGCAAATGAGTTTTCAAGGTAAACCACATACCAAGCCTATTCCATACAATAATAACAATAGTAAGAATCTATTTTATTATTGTCTCTCTGTATTTTATTTCTCATTATTTTATAGTCACTACAATAATATTAATGAGCAAAGGTTAATTCTTCACATGCTATTTTGTGAACGAAGACAATAAAAGCAAACAATCATCCATTACTCCCACAATACTATTTTTACCCATCAAAATTCTAACATAAAGCAAAATATTATAAAACACACAAATGCAACTTAAACTGATATTTCTTTTTCTTACGCAAATTATGATATGCATTTTCATGGAAGGGTACTCATCCATGTTGCCCCTCAAATATTCTGATAAATAACTCATCACATCATTCCCCTCAAGGCTTTCTATTCTTGGTGGTTATATATTTCTTCCACCTACAAGAAAACCATCTTTGCACAAATGCAAATTTGGTTAGCAACATCATATTCTTATATACAATACATATTTTATTGAACTAAACATGAAATAAATCCAATATTCCATTAGCAAAATATAAATATCACATTTCCCATAGTTTTGCATAATATAACATCTCATCAACAACACAACTAGCAAAGCATAAACCATCCAAATAAAAGTCTGCCAAGGGAGGGTCATGACCAATATGTTCGAATTACTGGGGTTTGGAGTATACATACTACATTGAATAATGATAATATTTAAATAACCTTTATTTAAAATTCATAAATGGATCCCTCTTAAATATTATAACTATATAAGAGAAGGTTATCCATTAACACTTCCCTCTTATGAAATGGATAATATTTATAAGGTTAAATGATGAAATAATATACTTTAATATCTACTATATTAGTGGTTTTATTTTGTTCTCCACTATTCCCAAGATATAAAAAATAACCAAGAAATTAGTTACACATATTGTGAGGTCTTAGTCACTAAAATAATATAAAAGAAAACATAAATAATGCTCAATAAGAAAAATAGAACCCCTTATATTCATAATAGCTAGAATAAATCATAGAATGATAAAATAACAAGCTAAATAGGGATCACATTTGGTATTGGTGCTATTTTTTCAAACATGTGGATTTAGGTTGTGAACAAAGTTGGTTGTTATAAATTATAATAATTTTGTTAGAAAAATAATTCAAGTTATAATTCAAATATTTTTACAAACTTATAATTAGTATTTTCCTCTTGGTTTCCAATAAAATAAAACTATGAAACATTGTATTTCATAATATATCTCTTATTGAAAATATTGAACCCAACCAAGTGAACTTGTAATATTTCAAAATCTATGTTTCAAACCTATAGAAAAAATAGTACTTGGGATAACTAACCCATTGATTCAAGGAATAAGCTTGACAAACAAGTAGGTTTCAAATCTAAAATCCATGTATATAACAAATTCATGAAATAATTTAATTCTCCACAATATAAGTAAAGGCTTTTAACTTAAAGGATTGGATGAAACATAAATAGATGATAATATATTAAATACTTCTTAAAATTGAATGTATCCAAATATGTATGGAGGATTTGTAAAGCATAGCAAGAGATGAGAGAACATATGATATGAAGAGATGATTTCTTGAGATATGGTTTGAGCATTCCCACATCTAACATCTAATGGAACATATTGTAAGAAATAACATAAATTGCTTGTATCTTATTAATTTTTAATTATATAAATACATTTTTCTCTATGCAATTAGATCATATAGGCTTATTCAATATGAAATATCATTAGTTATAGTTTTAGTTAATAGTTAAAGATATCTTAACAAGGTAGATCGAGTATCTCTTTGTCTTATTCAACTTTTGGAAGTAAAAAATTCTATTATTTTAGAATCTATATTCCAAAAATTTAGTCGAAGGAGTACTTGGGATAAATGACCTATCTATTCAAGGAATATGGTTGAAAACCCAGTCGGTTTCAAATCTCAAATCCTTGTATAGAATAAATTCATAAAATAATTTAATTCTCCATAATATAAGGCTTTCAACTTAAGGAATTGATTAAAACTACGATGGATGATAATATCATAAATACTTACCTCTAAAAATTGAATGCATCCAAATATGTATGGAGGATGTGCAAAGCATAGCAAGAGATGAGTGAATATTTGATATGAAGAGATGATTTCTTGAGATATGGTTTGAGCATTCCTATATGTAATATCTAATGGAGCATATTTGTAAGAAAGAACACAAATTTATTGTTTCCTATTATTTTTTATGATGGCAAGCCATGTTTTTGTAAGAAACTGATCATTTAAATTTATTCAATATGATCGTTAGTTAAAATTTTGGTTAATAATTAAACTTGAATTTAGCTTAATGAGGTAGATCAGGTATCTACTTGTCTTTTTCAAGTTTTGGATCAATTTATATTTAAATTATCGATTGAGATGATATATACTCATTGTATATATTGTATTGGTTAAATGACCTCTCAAAGTCATCTATGATACTTCCATATCTTCCAATGAGAGGAAGACTCAACTCCAAGTGGAGCTATTACCTTAAGGAAAAAAACCTTAGTTAAAACTAACTATAAGGTTTTTGAAAAATAGGTTAGACTTCTCCTTTGAACTTATAACATGGAGTGCACTTTAATGCAAATTCTAAAGGAAAGACAATTTTCATCAAATTGGTATAATAGATAATTCATATTCAATATGTAATGAAATTAGAACCACTAAATATCTCCTTAAGTATTACTCCTTCACATAGATGGTTTGGGTTGGTTCACAAGTCAAATGTTTAATGCTCTTACCTGCCAATCCTTCTATACTCATAAAAATCAAGATTGTAATATGAAAATATTTGGATCATAGTTTAGGATAATTTAAGACCTCTATTTATAAAATGACCATAAAAAATGCAAGTGTTAATTGGTTTATAAATGCGCACATCATCTAGTCATAATTTGGTCTTATAATGTGGTATTTGATTTGTGACTACAACTTAGGACTATAACATACTAGCTAGGCAGATAAAAAATAGTAACAAACATTTGGAATAAATAATTTACGGACTAAAGAATTAGTTTATTATTCTATGATAAAAAATAGAAGGAATAACTTTGAAATAGATTCAATATCATAAGCAAGAGATATAATTATTTCTTTTACACCTCACAAGTAGAATGTCATCTAAAGGAAATGATATATTCATGTAGCTTATCCATTCAACTATAAGCTACATAGTGGTTAAATAGTGTATTAATGCAAGCATAAATGTAGAAAAGGATATGCTTAATTATGCTTAATTAAGTATATGATTAGATCAATATTATATATATGACTAGTTTCTAGTAGATGAAACAAAGGCATTTATCTATGTAGATAATTTATCTATATTTTATTTTGATTTGGGATATGTTGGCCACTATGTATTATGAGGTGAAATTACAATGGTAACAATATTGATGTATTAATCATGTGTTGAAACTATTTTGGCTTGTTTCACTAAGAAGAGGTCTAATGCTTTTGTAGAACTTAGTACACATTTATCAATAGAGGGAACAATGTATTTGTAAGGATGTATCTTGGAATTTCCACCAACAACGTGGAGAAAAAACCTAGGATTATTTCTCATCTTAAATATTAGAGGGATGTTGTATCATATGTTAAATCCTATGATATGTTTTGTGAGTTAATCAAACACCTAGGGGTTCCTAAGGAGACCAAAAAGGCTCTACTTTTCTAAATACATTTTATAAGACATAAACTACACCTAATAGATGATAAAAATGCAAGAATACAAGGGCTAGACCATATGCTTTTTTATTTGAATGAGTACAAGAAAAATACAACTTTCTCCTTTTCTATTTAGGGTAAGGTTTAAAAAAGAATACACAAACAAGCTAGCCTAAAAATGTAAACTATATGCCTTTCAATTTATTGCTTAAACTTAGAGAATGAAAACTCATTTTAAACTTAAACAAATATTCCTTTATTTTTCTTATTAAGGTTATGAAATAGAAAGCATAGGCCTATGATACAACCAAAAACTCTCAGAGTTAAAAAATCATTACTTGTGCATAAAATCGTTCATAACAGAATCATCAATGTAGCCAATGATTTTATTCAAACCTGTGAAATAACAAAACTAAAAATAGAAACTAGTTTCATTTTTAGGGGCCTACTAAGATAAGGGAAATGGTGAGTTTTTTGGATTTATTGGTTAGGCCCTATTGTTGCCATTGCACAACCTACCCTAATTGAGGACCCACTTAAAATTTTGATTTTGATTTGTGCTTACATCAAGGTTTTAAACTTGCTTGCAATAAATATTTTAAAAACTTGAATTTTAGTTGCATTGGTCTCATTTAAATGGCTTCCATAATATTTTTTTATAAATTGCTTAAGTTGTTCCCTTCAATCATTTTTTTTCTAACTAAATCACTGAGTTTTAATATCTTTTGATGCTAAAATTATCTTACATTTGGAATAAAAAAATAAATAAAGTAATAAAACCACTCATTCGAAATAACGACATTAGATGCTTTACTACAAAAATTTAATTTCTAATAATCATAAGGTTTAAGCCCCTTTCATTCATGCAATTAAATATAATTAATCAAATTCATGTCGTGTCTAGTATACATACCCATTTTTGTGCTAAGTTTTAATACCATAAATTAATTTCTTTTATGTTTTCTAAGGTTTAACCTAAAAAAATCATTTCACCTGAGCAATTCCTAGCCATATACTTCTTCAGCCAATGGGACACTATCACCCGAAAGGCACTGAGTGGCCCAAATTATTTTGCACAAAAGGAGATGAAATAATCATATAGTTTCACCCCAAAGGAGATGAATTATTTGTATTGTTTCACCCCAAAGGAGATGAATGACTCATATTGTTTCACCTGAAAGTAGATGAATGACTGATATTGTTTCACCTGAAATGAGATAAACGACTCATATCACTTTGTCTAGAAGGAGATGAATGACTCATATTATTTCACCCAAAATGAGATAAATGACTCATATTGTTTTACCCCAAAGGAGATGAATGGCTCATATTGCTTTATTCGAAAATATATGAACAACTCATATTGGTTTGCTTGAAATGAGATAAATGAATCATACTGTTTCGCCTGAAAGGAGATAAATTATCATATTGCTTCACCTAAAAAGAGATGAACTACTTATATTGCGTGGCCTCAAAGGCAATGGAGGGTTCAGATTGTGTCGTCCAAAACAATTAGACCTAAATATTAACATTGACTTGCTTGTCGAAAAAAAAACATTTTTTGACATTAGATATAGGGCACAAGAACATTAAGGTTGGTTTTAAAATTTTCAGAAAGAAGAGATCTTAGGCAATGCTTTAATTTGAATAATTTTTTATATAACCCTAAGACTTTGGACCTCAGTGAATAATGAAAACCTTAGTCCTTAGTATTAATTTTAATAATTTGACCCTAAAATTAAAGTCAGTTGACCTTAGCATTGGACACCTTAATGATTCGGGTATTAAAATGTTAAACCTAATACTTTGGATTGAAAGGCAATGAATGACTCAAATCATATCATTGGAAAGCCAATGAGCAACTCAAATCATATCAGCCAAAAAGTGGCGAAGGGAGATCTTCCTGAAAGGTAGCAAACAGTCTAGACCACATCACATGAAAGGTAGCTAATGGCTTAGATTTAGTCATCCGAAAGACAACAAATGATCCAGTTTGCATCCCCAAAAAGGTAGCGAATGGCTCAAATTTAGTCACTCAAAAGGCTTTGAATGACCCAAATTTATTTTTATAACCCTTTAAAATTAAAGTGAAAGGAAGAAATCTTAGGCAAATTAATTCGAATAATTGGATCCAATATTTTTTGGAAAATGAAATTAAAATAAAAAAATAAATGTTGGCCACTTGTTAAGGGAAGTAAAATTTTATGATAAATTATGAATAACCAATAAGAGCATACCTTTGAAGAAGATTTATTTGAAAACCTAAAGTATTTTATAAAGGTAACAATTAATGAAATAAAGTCTATATTAAAATAAAATTAAAAATAATAAAAAAAAGATCATAGTGAATGTTAAAAAAAAACCTTTGAAAACATATATTCTAATAAAATTTCATGTCAATCTAGATTGATTGAAGACTGATATAAAAATAATAAAAACAATAATAATAATTGAATAATTATTATAAGAAAGAGTGTTGGGAGTAAGTGCAACAATGAATGTGAGCACAGGCTAAGAGTAAGTGCAGCAACGAGTGAGAGCGTAAGATGGGATTAAGGGTAGTAGTGAGTGTGATCGTGAGTTGGAAGTAAGTGCAACAAAATCTGTGAGCATGATACAGGAGTAAGTGCAGAAATGAGTATAAGCATGAGTTGGGAGTGAGTGCAATAAGAAGCAAGTGTGAGTAAGTGCAACCTAAAGTGAGTGCAAGTGAGTATAGCCAAAATTGAGTGTGAGCGTGAGCTAGAGTAAGTGCAACAACGAGTGCGAGCATGAGCTAGCAGTGAGTGTGTAAGCTAAGAGTGAATGATATTAGAGAGGGAGTGTGAACCAAGGAGTGCAAGCAGATACTCATTCATTATAGAAGAGCTGTGGGTTCATCCAGAGTGAATAAATGCTTCAAATCCTTACCATAAATGTGTGGAATATTATTTCCAAAAAATATTGAAGCCAAGGAACACCAACAAAAAGAAGATATAAGGGTAATTGTGAGCCAAGAGGAAGTGCAATTTGGGAGTGAGTGTGAGGTAGGAGAGAGTGCAAGCCAAGAGCAAGTGTGAGCCAAAAGGAAGTGTAAACTAAGAGGGAGTGTAAGCCAAAAGGAAGTGTAAACTAAGAGGGAGTGTGAGACAGTTTTTAGTCATGGCAAAAGAGCAGCAAGTTCATTAGGAGTGCATCAATGTTTCAAACCCTTACCATGAATATGTGGAATATTATTTTCAAAAATTACTGAAGTGAACACTGAGAAAAATAAGAGACACAAGCAATTATAATCCAGGAGGGAGTGCAAGCTATACCTGAACAGGCTTAAACAGCTAAGGTGATCTTGGAAGTTACGCAATGGCAAGTGGTGAAGGTTTCTCCTCGAAAAAAGCACCATTGTTTGATGGGACTAACTATGCGTTCTGGAAAATTAGAATGCAGACATATCTCAGTGCTTTGGGTTTTGACATATGGGGTGCGGTAGTTAATGGTTACAAAGCTCCTGCCACCGCTCCAACAGACACGACTGGTAAAAAGGCATTTGAATATGATTCAAAAGCAAAAAATGCCATCATGTGTGGACTAGTGGACAGTGAGCTAGTCAAGGTCATAAATTGTGAATCAGCAAAAGATATATGGGATAAACTAGAGAACATCCATGAAGGAGATGATAGGATCAAGGAGGCCAAGCTTCAAGCACATCGAGCTCAATACGAATCTTTAAAGATGGACAATGATGAGAACATAGAGACCTTCATGCAAAGAGTCAATGGGATCACCAATTCAATCAGAGGTCTCGACGAAGAATTAACCGATGTTGCTATCGTGAAAAAGGTATTAAGATCGCTCCCTCCTAGATTTGATTCTAAAGTCTCTGCCATAGAAGAAGCCAAAGATCTAAATAGTTTTAGTATGGATGAGATGCATGGTTCTTTGACTACGTTTGAAATGAGAATAGGAAAGTCTAATCCCACAGATCGAGAAGCAACTTTCAAAGCCCTAAAAGGCAAAAGCACAAAACAAGAGTCTGAAGAAGAGGATGCTTCAGATGAAATGGAAGCAAATTTTGTCAGAAAGGCTGAGAAAAGGAAAAGGAAAATACAAAGGAAAGCTACCTTTTAAATGTTTCAATTATGGAGGCATTGGACACTTTGCTATCAAATGTCCTCTCAATGACAAAAACAAAGGTGAAGAAACTCAGCATCAAGAAAGAAGTGAATGGAGGAAGAAAACAAACTTCAGAAAAGGCAATTTCAAAAAGAAAAGCTTTATCTCCCGAAATGTAGAATCTTCAGAGGACAGTTCTAGTGAAGACTCTGAAGAAGGAACAAGTGAGGCTCTCTTTATGGCGTTTGAAGTAGAAGAATCAGAAGAGGTAGAAAACACAGAAAAGAGAGAAGGAATGAACTCTGAATTATCTATTGAAATAGATGAGGCTGAAGTTGATTTAGAAGGTGAGCTGGTGTCTGCTCTTATGGAATGGAAATCTGAGAAAAGAAAGAATAAAAAACTGTTAAGGAAACTTGAGGATGCAACTGAAATTATAGCCAGTCTAAAAACACAGACAGAAGAGTACAAGAAAATGTTAGAAGATCTTGAAGTATAGGTAACCATGAAGATAGATTACTGTTGCAAATTGGAAGAAGAAAATGTTAGTCTCCGAATACAGATACAAGAGCTGGATCAAAAAATCAGCTGTCATTTAAAACGTGAAGAAAGTTCGATGAAGCTGGACAAAATTCTAAGTGATCAAAGATCCACAGGTATCAAATTCGATCTGGGGTTTACTGAAGGAGAATCATCAAGTGGACCAAAGGCAAGCAATGTTGAAAGTGAAAAGAGTAAAGACAAGAAACAGTCTGTGGAAAGAAAAACAAATCAGGCAAAAGAAAGCTGTAATGCCAGTCCTAAAATAGCAGCTGACAATGATGGCTTTACCAAGGTCACACATCAGAAGAAAAGAAGACCTAAGGCTCCTGCAACAACTTGGCCAAGACCATCTTTCAGGTTCAATCATTATTTCTATGGTTTTTGTTTTAAATGTAATGGTTATGGGCATAAAATTGTTGACTGCAAGTACAATATAGGTCCAAGAAGTTTCACTAGTAGAAATGCCTTTGCTCCTCTAATGAGTTATGCAGTAGAATGCTTTAAGTGTCACAACTTTGGGCATATTGCCAGAAACTGTCGTAATATTTCTGTTTCATATCAATCTCAGAAAAGAAGAACTCAACCATATAGGGCAAAACAAAATAGAATTTCTTCTGAAGGATATGTGCATGATTTTGAAAAGGGGAAATCCCAGCTAGAACCCAACACCACAGTTAAAACAGAATGGAAACAAAAAGAACAGCTCAGGAAAGAACAGGATTCTTTAATAGTGCAGACAACTTTTAGAGCTCAGAATAAATATGTGCCGTGGATTCTTGACAGTGGTTGCTCAAGTCATATGACAGGTGATAAACATAAATTTGAAAATCTACAGAAATATGAGGGTGGTTCTGTGAAGTTCGACAATAATGATGGAGCCAAAATAATAGGTAAAGGATCTGTCAAAATTAGTGAAGGGAAAATCAAGTCAGAAGAAGTTTTATATGTGGATGGTTTGAAACATAACCTGTTAAGTGTGAGTCAAATCTGTGATAAAGGACATGAAGTGGTTTTCAAGAAGCAGGGTTGTGAAGTCAAAAAAATAAACAGCGGAAAATTGATAGCAACCGGTTCAAGGACGTCTGGCAACCTGTACACACTCTCAAAATTTTTAGAAGGTATGTGCTTCATCGGACAAGAAGAAGAGAACTGGTTGTGGCATAAGAGGCTTGGACACATAAGTTTTGATAATTTGGTGAAAATCAGCTCTAAACAAGCAGTGAGAGATATTCCAACCATTAAGAAACCTTCAAACAGTGTTTGTGCTTCATGTCGAAGGGAAAGCAAACCGGAGTTTCATTTAAAACAAAAGAATACCACACTAGCGAGGCCTTTGGAACTCATTCATACGGACTTATGTGGACCCATGAGGACTCAAAGCATAAACGATGACAAATACTTTATGCTTGTGTATCGATGATTATTCCGGAATGACATGGATATTATTCCTAAAAGATAAAATAGAAGCTTTTGAAATGTTCAGAACCTTCAAACAACTAGTTGAGAATGAAACAGGAAAAAGGATTAAATACTTGCGATCAGACAGAGGAGGAGAATTCATTTCGAACAAATTTATAGAATACTGTGGAAAATACGGTATCAGGAGACAATATTCAGCAGCCAGAACTCCTCAGCAGAATGGTGTAGTAGAGAGGAAGAACAAAACTATACAGGAAATGGCACGCACCATGCTGGCAGAAAACAAAATAGCAGATAGATTCTGGAAAGAAGCAGTTCACACAACAGTATACATTCAAAACAGGTATATGTTAAGAACTCATGAATGCAAAACACCGTATGAGTTGTGGTTTGGTAGAAAAGCAACAGCTAAACATCTCAAAGTATTTGGCTGTAAGTGCTACATCAGAAAAACTGATGACAACCTTGGAAAGTTTGAAGATAGAGCAGATGAAGGTGTTTTTGTTGGTTATTCTCCAAATAGCAAAGCTTACAAATGCTACAACAAGAGACTCAAGAAAATTGTGGACAGTGCAGATGTTAAATTCGATGAAGGGAGGAAACAAATAGCTAACTTTCAAGAAAACTACCCAATCTACGAAGAAGTCATTGAAGGAGATGAAGTGCATGGAACAGAAAACACGTCTACGGCTGATGCAGATAACTTATCAGATGACTCAGAGGTGCAAGAAAACAGAAAATTCAAAATGGGCAACTGGCAGAAAAATCATCCTAGAGACCAAATAATTGGAGATCCCACAGCTGGCATTCAGACAAGAAAGAAAGTAATAAGTAATTACTCTCTTTTATCCAACATTGAGCCCAAAAACATAGATGAAGCAAGCAAATATGACAGCTGGATGAAGGCAATAAATGAAGAGTTAGATCAGATTGAAAAGAATAGAACCTGGGAACTAGTACCTAGACCTGCAAATAAGAATGTAATAGGCACCAAATGGATATTTCAAAATAAATTAAATGAAGACGGTCAGGTCATTAGAAATAAAGCAAGACTGGTTTGCAAAGGCTATGCACAGGTCGAAGGCATTGATTTTGAAGAGACTTTCGCACCAGTGGCCAGACTAGAAGCTATTAGAATGTTTTTGGCACTAGCAGTTCACAAGAACTTCAGAGTTTATCAGATGGATGTAAAATCTACGTTTTTAAATGGGAAACTTGAAGAAGAGGTCTATATTGAACAACCAGATGGCTTTCAAATCAGTGAAGATCCTAACCTTGTCTGCAAATTAAAGAAAGCACTGTATGGATTAAAACAAGCACCACGGGCATGGTATGCTAGGCTAGATAATTATCTCTCTCAACAAGGATTCAAGAAAGGTTTAGTGGACAGTAATCTATATGTGAAAACAGAAGGTGGGCATCTCATTGTTCTTGTTGTCTATGTGGATGATATCATATTTGGCAGCAACAAAGATGAATCGTGTAAAGACTTAGCAAACAAGATGCAGAATGAATTTGAAATGTCAATGATTGGTGAACTGTCTTACTTTCTGGGGCTACAAGTTAATCAGAATGAGAAAGGTATATTCATTTCCCAAATCAAATATGTGAAAGAAATGCTAAAGAGGTTCACTATGGAGGACTGTAAGCCAGTCAGCACTCCCATGACAACAGGCTACAAGTTGAGTAAAGAAGACAAATCTCCACCTGTAGATCAAACCATGTATAGATCAATGATAGGAAGCTTACTATATTTAACTACAACCAGACCTGATATTCTATAGGCAGTTTGCATGGTAGCCAGATTTCAGGCCAGTCCCAAAGAGACTCATGTAACAACAGTCAAAAGGATTTTTCGGTATCTCAAAGGCACCATGGAGTATGGGTTGTGGTATCCAAAAGGTAAATATTTCACTCTTATATCATATTCGAGATGCAGATTGGGCTGGATGTGTTGATGATAGAAAGAGTACCGGTGGAGGAGCATTCTATTTGGGGGACAGATTGGTTGCATGGCACGGTAAGAAGCAAGAGTCGGTTTCTTTATCTACGAGTTGAGGCGAGAATATATTGCGGCGGCAACATGTTGCACACAAGTCTTGTGGATGAAACAAACCTTGAAAGATCTAGGTATTAATTTTAGTGAACCAATATCAGTAAAGTGTGACAACACCGGTGCAATCAACATTTCTAAGAATCCAGTAATGCACTCACGGACAAAGCACATTGCTATAAGGTATCATTTCTTGAAAGAAAAAGTTGCGAAGGAGAAGTTAAATTGGACTATGTCCCAACTACGAGAACAAGTAGCGAGATATTTTTACAAAACCTTTGCCCAAGGAAGTATTTGAGTATCTTCGAAGCAAATTAGGAGTAGTCACACTTCCTAAGAAGTGACTAGCTACAGGGATAACTTTCTCAGGGGGAGTCTGTAGTAGCCCTTTGGTATTATTGACAAAGGGGGAGAAGAGTTACCGGAATGTATACAGGTGTTGCCAACAATTCCAAAGGGGGAGATTGTTGAGCAAGGTGTTGCAAGAAGGTTGTCATTGTTGTCAACATAGGCAATTAGATCCAAGGATGCAGTGGGTAGACAGATCAGAAGTCATTCAGATGCAGAAGATAGAAAAAATTTGAAGAAAAAGACAAGTTAGAAAACTGTCGCGATATCGCGACATGTTTTCTGTCGCGATTTCGCGACAAGTCGGAGGAGAGAGAAAGCATAGCCAAAAATGTCATGATTTCATGACGAAAGGGAGGAGAGAGAAAGCGTAGCTAGAAATGTCGTGATTTCGTGACGAAAGTGAGGAGAGAGAAAGTGCAGCCAGAAATGTCGTGATTTCACGACGAAAGTGAGGAGAGAGAAAGCACAGCCAGAAATGTCATGATTTCACGACGAAAGTGAGGAGAGAGAAAGTGCAGCCAAAAATGTCATGATTTCACGACGAAAGTGAGGAGAGAGAAGGCACAGTTGAAAATGTCATGATTTCACGACAAGTAGGAAGAGAGAGAAGGCGCAAGGCAAACTGTCACGATTTCGCGACATGTCGGAGGCCAAGAAGCTAAGTCGAAGTAACTGTAGCGATTTCGCTACATGTTGAATTTTCGCTGGCCGAAGCAGGAAGAAAGTGTTAAGTGAAAAAGTTGTAGCGATTTCGCTACAAGTTGCAAAGGCACAACACAAAGGCGTAGCGATTTCGCTACGAGTTGCAAATGCACAGAACAAAGGTGTAGCGATTTCGCTACGGGTAAAAGTTGCACAAAGCAAAGGTGTAGCGATTTCGCTACGGGTAAAAGTTGCACAGAACTAAGGTGTAGCGATTTCGCTACGGGAAAAAGTTGCACAACATGAAGGTGTAGCGATTTCGCTACCAGACAAAAGTGCAGAACTTAAAGATGCAGCGATTATGTTCAAGTCAAAATTTCACGGGAAAAAGCAAGTTGGAAGCACAAGGCACAAAGTTGTAGCGATTTCGCTACTGCATGAAGCTCAAAATGTACGAGAGCCGAAAGCGTCACGATTTCGTGACAAAGATGAGGATGACATCAGCGAAAGCTGAAAGTGTCGCAATTTCGTGACAGGTTGCAAGAAAAGCCGCTAGAAGCTGGAAGCATCGCGATTTTGTGACAAGAATGAGGATGACGTCAGCAAAAGCTGAAAGTGTCACGATTTCGTGATAGGATGCAAGAAAAGCTACTGGAAGCCGGAAGCGTCGCGATTTCACGACAAGAATGAGGATGACGTCAGCAACTGATCAAAGTGTCACGATTTCGCGACAAGAATGGAAGTGAAGCGTTCAAAGGCCAAAAGGGTCACGATTTCATGACGACAAGGTCAAGAAGGCGTACGGCCACAAAAAGTGTCGCGATATCGCGACGTGTTGCTATTTCATGGCAATAAGCTACAGGAAGGTGACGAAGGTGGCAGAAGAGTTTGAGGCCGACAAAGTTAAATCAGGGCCGACGGATTTTAGGGTTTGAAGCCGACATATTTTAGGGTTTCATAGCCGATGTTCTTAGAGGTTGAAGCCGACATCATTTAGGGTTTTACAGTGGATCTAAAGTCGACATCTTTTAGGGTTTCACAGTGGATGCTCTTAGAGGTTGAAGCCGTCATCTTCTAGGGTTTATGGCCGACATTTTCTAGGGTTCACGACCGACGTTTCCTAGGGTTTGTCTCTGAGATTTCGTCTATAAAAGGATGGTTACTTTGGTTGAAAAGATGAGGAATAAAGAGTGCGAGAGCGAGCAGAGTGCGTTGCGTTGAGATAATGTGCGAATGCGAATAGAGTGATTGCACAAGTTCGGCCGTGTAGAGTGCAAAGTTGTAGTTCAAATCTGCATATCGTGATTGCATGGATGAAAAGCGCAATGTGTAGAGATGGAGTTCTAAGTTCAAAATATTAGCGCGTGAATAAGCAGAAGTGTCGAACAGTCGATTGCAGCAGAGAGTGCAAAGAAGAATACAGAAGCGGTCGGATAGTGTGAATCGTGTCGTGCAGAAGCAACAAAATGCAAAAAAATAGCAGACTGTGAGAAATGAGGTGAAAGTTTTATTTTGTAATCTTTATTATTGTTTTCCAAGTTGTAGCTTGGCACAAGGGGTTGGTGCCTCTTTCCAGTAGGTGCTGGTAAAATAGGAGTTGGTGCTCCATTCGTTGAAGCGAGATAAAGTTAAGGGGTTGGTGCTCCTTCCAGTTGGTGCTTGGTAAAGGATTATGTAAAGTTGTAGCTTTGCATTGACTGGATTTGGATGGTAGTCCAAGCAGTCATTTTTGAGGAGTAGCCACATTGGTGAACCTCGTTAAATTGTCGTGTTATGTGTGATGCTTTCTTGATGCATTTAGTATCTCTCTTATCTGCTTTAAACTGCTGCTGGATTTAAAACTAATTGTTTTAGAAGTTTTTAAAGAACACACTGATTCACCCCCCCTCTCAGTGTCATTGTGATTACAACAAGAGACAATGCAATCTAGGAGTAATAATGAGTGCAAGCAAAGAGGGAGTGTGAACCAAGAGGGAGTGCAAGCCAATAGTGATACCCATTAGATATCATAGAAGGAAATTCATATTTGAAAGCCTTAATGGGAAGTCACAATGCCCTAGTTAGAAATCAAAATACCCTAGTTGGAAGTATGGAGGCCCAAGTTGGAGATAAGAAAAAGAGCAAATACATGGCAAGTTTGATCTAGGTAGCAGATGTTACACCAAAATTAAGTATCAAGGATGAGATGATTGAGCATGATATAATGGTTCTTAAAAGTATAGGGTTAACATGTAAGTTCCATAGATCAAGGTCAGGGTTTTTGGAGATTCAAAATTGGATCAAGTGGAAGTGAGGATTGGATTAAAATTACTTTGTGATTTTTCTTCCTAAAGGTTTTTACCTCATCATATTTTCCAGTTAAAAACTTAGGGATAAAATACTGGTTGGTGGTCCATGGTGTAGGGGAAGAGATACACTTTATTTGAGACCATGGAATGAAAATTTCTCTATTGAGATAAACTTTTAAGAAGCTTCCACTATAGTTTAGGCTTTTTGGAATTCCATATCAACTTATAAATAAGAACATTTTGAAGAATATTGGAAATACCCTAGGGGAATTCATCAAGGAAGGACTAGCAACTAAGGAGCGAAATCATGCTATATATACTCGAATATGTGTTGCTATGGATATTTGAAATTTTTTTCCACAATCCATTAATATTAAATTTAAATCAAGAGAATGGGATCAACAAGTAGATTATGAAAATATTACATTTCACTACCACAATTTTTTTGACATTGGACATATGAAAAGAGTTTGCAAAGTAAAAACTATGAAGAAAGAAAAAATTCTATCCATGAGATAAACTTCAAGACGAAGCAAGGAAATCATACAATAATAGAAGTTAGATCAAATCAATGAAATTCCACTCTAAAAATAGAGGTAAATAAAGCCAATCTACAATGTCATTTTGCGAGTTCAGAAGGAATTAAAGATGTAAAAGAAGATGTGGAGATAAAACCCAAAACAAAGACACAAAAGAGGTAAAGTTTATTCTAGGTAAATCATATTCATTTCCTCAAGTAGTATAGAATCCTCTTTAGGTAATAAAAGTGAAAGTGGTGAAGATGTTATCCCTTGCACTTTAAGATTTCAAGAGTAAATTTAGGTTTTTTAGGGCAAAATAAGAAGGTAATTGCTATAGAAAGAATCCTTGCACTTTATGGTTTCTAGGGAAACATAAATAAGATTATAATTTTGAGGTTATTCCTTGCACTTTAGATCCTCAAAACAAGGTAAACCTAAATATAATAAGTCTTACTATGAGCAGTGTGAGAAAATTGAAGAGATTGATGAAGAGGAAAGTATTGTTGGGAATGAAAAAAAGAGAGGAAGAACCAAGAAGGAAAAACAAAGAGAAAAAGAAACACAGAGGAATATTGATATGGTAAAACAAAATCAAACATCACAGGTGTTAAAAAGAAGTGGGAATAAACCCACAAAGAAAAAAAACAATAAAAATAATATCTTGGAATATTAGCGGAATGAATAAGAACCCTAAAAAAAGTATTAAGAAATTGTGAGGTTGTTATAGACAAGATATTTTTGGATATAGAAGCTAGGCAGCAAATATTTTAGCCATTTGTAGTGTTGAATTTCATCTTGATAGAATTTAAATTTTTGAAGGCATTTGATATAAAAGGAGTTGATTGTGGAAACTTAGCAAATTGATAAAAGGTGAAGAATATCTTTGATAGAAGAGTAAATGAAGAATATCTCCGATAGAAAAAAAACATTGGATATGCTTTAATTAACTTTTTAGAAATGTAATAAGAGCAAGGTAATGCTTTATTTTCATAATGGGAGTGGCCCCTAATAGAAGCCACACACAGCAAATTAAAAAAAAAAAATAATGATGATAATAAAATAAAGTAAAACCATCGATTAAATGCCAAAACATTGTAAACATTAAAATGATAAATGACCAATAATATCACACCCTTGAATTGATTTATCTAAAACATAAAGTTTTCAATAATAAAAATTAAAATTGAGAGCGATAACAATAATTAGTGAACTAAATATTTTGAACATATAACCACCAACCATGGCGATAAAAGAAAATAATATTTTAAATAATTAAAAATTCCATATTAAAATAATTTTCCCACTAAATGTAATTTGAAACTAAGCTTGCTTGTCTTATTTATTTATAGGCAATAAAGTAGCAAAAAAATAGCCAAAAAGTAAAGGCTAGTAGAGAAGGAAAGATGAAAACTAAACAAGGAAATTGACATTCATTGAACTTGGACTGAATCTTGACCATCTAGTGCATGCCAACTCAGACTACCTAGAATGTGATGATTCAACTATCTAATATTCATAGAGAAGCTACCAAAGCAATTAAGAAGACCTATGGCTGAAATTGAAGATCCAGACCAATAAAAACCTTAAAATACCATATCATCCAAGAAATGACAAATAAATCATCATCCATGCAACTATAAACCACTGAAAGTATAGTTGTAAACCACTAAAGTACAACTATAAACCATTGAGAGATCTTGAAATTGTAAGGCTATAAATAGCCATTAAGACCCCATTTCAAAGGGTCAGAATCCACTTTAGCGATAGATATTTTTAGGCTTTCTTCTTTTGGTAGTTGGTGGATTTCTACACCCCTATCATTGTACTTGGAAAGGTACTTTTCTAATCACCTGTAGTAAGAAATTCTGAGAATGTGCTCCTTGAATATCTTCATGTAATACAAAGTACGATAATTCTTGGTGTAATTTACACATGATGATGGTGGTTGAATTTGAGTTTATTCTAGTATTTTATAATCTTTTCCTTTGAATATGACACCATCTTAGTTTCAAATTGTCTGATAGCTGATCAGACTAAAACTGGTTTTATTCACAATTGGATGCTTCAACCGATTCATTGCAAGTATTTAGTATACAATGGCTTGTTTTCTTTCTTTCTCTAACCCTTTCATTTTAATTTTTTTAAAAACTTGCTTATATTAGGAGTAGATTAGTTTAATATCATCTTCTGAAGCTCATTTTCATGTGTTATATTTCATAAGTTTTGGAATATATATTACTATATGCCATAATAATCATGATTATGATGCAATGAATGATGTATGTTGATAAATTTTAAGGTAGCAAGCCTAGAATCTTGCTCTTCTTTAATTATTTCATGAAATATTTGAGGTTAAACACTTATATTTTGATAATTTTCTAAGCAATTGAATTTGATTCATGTTTCTTCAAGCTTATACAATGAATAAACATCACCCTTGTAAAAATTATATGTAACCTTGAGTAATCCACTTGCTTTCCCTTTTTATACTTTGATTTAAAATTTGATAATAACATATCCTATCACCCGAACCTTGGGGGATCAATGTTCCCTTTCAAGAGAGAAAAATTATTGTTCTAACCATTGGTGTACATCGACAATTGGGTCAGGTGTATCACTCAAAAACCCCTTGGTTATTTCAATAAGTTAAAAGTCCATGAATAAAAGAGACACAAGATCATTTATGATAAAATTTATGCCTTAAATAGGCAATAATAATTTTGTTCTACGAGGAAAAATAAGAGTAACAGAGTATAGAGCCTATGATATTATAACCAATGGTGAATGTATAAAGCAAATTTTGGTGTAAGCAGGTAGAGTATATAGTAAAAGTAGGGCCAAAAGTCTAAAATATAAGCAAAACCAAAGGATGAAAAAATTATTGCCTGTAACATAACAACAACAATTTTACTCTACAAAGAAAAAATAAAAGAACATGGTATAATAGTTTGCAATGGTTTGAGTAAAAATATATGTAGAAGAAAAATTATAGTATAAGGAAATGGGATTCATTATAGAGACAAAGTTTTTTTTTTTATGGTGGAATCAGTAACCACCACAAATTTGAGTAGGTTGTCCAAATTTTATGGCTGCCACAATATTTTATGATGTCCACTCCAGAAGCTTCCACACAAATCTTTGCGTAGTCCACCCCTATAACCACCATGCCATGATCATTTAAAACCTATTATGCCACTGAAAGCACCAGGAAAGGGATAAACATTCAGTATGATGAGGCCCAAAATTTTAACCTTAGACCTCTACCCCCCTTATAGGGTTTGGGGAAATGAATTGGTCTACACCTCAGACCTATTGTAGAAATAAAGTTAGAATTCTAAATCCTAGAATGAAGTTGTAAATGAAACAAATTGTTGATGATTTCATCTCTAATAGTTGAAACAAAATATTAGAGGAAGGGGACATCAAATATGCAGCTAGAAACAAATCTAGGAATGTCTAGAGAGCAATTATTCAAAGAATAAATCTAAAATAGCTACCCAAATAGGTTAAATTATTGCAAAAGATAATAATACTAATCTAAAATAATAATACCACAACCAAATGATCAAACCTTAAGAAGATAAAAATAGAAACATAAATTTTCCAATTATATGTTAGCTAAAATAAAATCTCAAGCTTAAAGAAAATAAGAAAATAGGGAGGAAAGTTACAACCTAGAGAATATAAGTTAATTCATCCTCTTGCCTCCTTTGATAGCTCCCCAAAGTCACATGAAACCAACTACAAATAGAATGAAGTATGAGTGCAAGAACAACGCTAAGAGAGCAATTTGATAGATTTTTGTTAGAAAAGAATGTATGTTTTGAAGGCCACCCCAAGACCTCCATTTATAAAGTTTCTTGGCCTTGTGGGAGGATACATTGCATTCATGGTGATTGAAATGGAAAGGTAATATTTTAAATTCATATCTTGGAGGATAATTTAAGTATATCACAAAAAGGTAAGCTTTGGATTTGGGAAGCAACTAGGAGATGACACAAATCTAAGGTGATATCACGTCATAAATGGTGAGAGGATTGAAGTGTAAAAGAATTCAAGATTTTGAGATTTTGTACTTGTTTAGACAAAATTACCATCAATGAAATCACTATTTTAGCACTAGTAATTTTGTTGATTTGACCATTGTTGGTCAAATGGGATGAAATAGTTTAAAATTAGCAAGATTTTTTTTTTTTGTAAAATTGTTGTAGGTGACAATGATTTTATATTTGATAATTTTTATTTGAAATCAATTATTTTTCATTGAGTAATAAACGCCCAAGATTTGGGTTAAAGTAGATAATTGTGTAGATTTTGAAGCTTAGTGTATTATTAGAAGTTTTTATGTGCCAAAATTGGGTGTTTATGTTTACCCCCCTTTTTGATACATTTTTTTGTACAAAAAAACATAAAAAATAGTAGATGTCCTAATTTTGTAAGAAGAACATTTCCTAGTGGTTGATATGCTATTGTAGAAGGTTTTTGATGAAAAAATCGACATCGGACAAGTGGGAGGTACGCATGGTGGTTCATGACCAGCATTGAATGGCTGCCTGGCCTGAGAGAGGTAGAGGCAGTTGATCTTTGGAGAAGGCCAAATCCTGAGGTTCCAGCTAACTATGCTATAAAGGGGAAAAGGGGGAAAAGGAGTGAGAAAGAAAGCAAAGGATGCCATAGTCAAAACTAACAAGGATGGGGTATAGTCGCATAAAAACACACTCCTTCAACTTTGTCGATGCAAATAGTAGTGAAATACCTAATAGATCAGCCCACCCCACCTACCACTTCTCCTTTGGTGCAACATGCAAGGGCAAATTCTAGAACTAGCGAGAAGGTGCATGAAATATAGGCAATAGAATTAGAGCACTCCCACCCGATTGGATTTAATAGAAATAAATCTTGATGCCCAATGGCAAATGCAAATTCCAAAACCACCCAGGTAAGCTCAAGAAATCTAGATAGTAGAATTAAGCGAACTAAATCAGATGACCATCGTAGAAATAAACATTCACATAAAATAAAAGCAAAATGAGAGATGGATTGAGAGACCAAATAGTGATTCACTACTATTTACAAGAGATGAATAATTACATATGAATTGTAAAGGCCACAAATCCACCCTTTGAAATGGTAAATATTCCACTGTTTATAGAATATTTTACATTGAAATTACATTATAACATTAATGGCATCAGGTGGGAGGATCATTTTGGAATGGTCGAAAGATCAACTGATATTCTGCACTTCAAAGAAATGGTGATTTTCTTATATTTTTTTGTGTAGATCTGGGCCCTTGATCACTTTTTTTGAACCTACTCAAGTAATAAATTTCATCTACTCCACTCCCTTGAGCATCTGAGAAGTCTATATTATCACTGTAGGCTCTACTTACTTCTGCTTGCTCCTTGTCAGCTCGTACCAGAGTGACTATGATCATTAATGGCCCAAATTGAAGCTTCTTTCCTTTTGATGTTAATTTTAGTCAAGGATGCACCATATTCTTAGTTTTATTCTCATAATATCTTAGGGATGGAAGATTTAGATCGAAATTTCAATACTACTTTTCCAAAGTTCTACCTAACTTTGGGACGAGGACTTGGGACTTGTGACCAGTAAGCCATAATTCGATTCTCCCGTCCAGGGATTTGGGATCCTATTTTTTCATCCAATGGTTGGGACAAGGATTTCAAATATTCTTTTGATCATGTCCCTTCTTATTCTTCCACCTAATCCCAATCTTGGAGATTTGCTTTGCTACTTGTACACTTGTTTTTAGAAATCTGCTTCTTCCATTAATGCTTCAAAATTGGGCACTTTTCCTTATCAAAATCTCACCTTAAAAAGAACAATGGGTGCAGGGGTGCCAAAATTCACCTACACTCTTGGTGACTCACAAGAGATTTCTACTTGTTAGAAATAGGAACCCAGATAACTTTCTTCCTTAAGAAGTCACAACAAAAAGGGAGAAATATGGAGGTCTCAAAAATGTAGGATACAGTGGAGAACAAGAGCAAAAGGAAGACATAAGAGGATAAAAAGAAGTGCAAGAAGATAAGAGTTGAAGGAATAGACAGAGAGAAAGGGGAAGAGAGATAAGTAGTGTAAGAAGGAAACAAAGAGAGAATATCCCTGGATAAAACATCTCAAAGCAGGCCTTGATCAATATATTCCTTCATGGATCAAGGTATTTTCAAGAATAGATAGAATGCCAGAGATACTTGTACACATTGTTATTGCCCTTCTTTCTGACATAATTTAGTAAGAATATTCTAAGATTATTAGAACACATCTCTGAATATTTGATCATGCTCTTGGTTTGGTGAACGAATCATCAGAGGTGCCCATAGGGCCTTTTATAGAGTGATTTTTGTTTGGTTATGCATTTGATTTGAAAGATTTGTCCTGCTATGTATCTTTATCATATGAGCCAAGGTGTATCTATTACGTCAACATGTAAGCTTTAAGGAGATTTTTCAATTGGGCTACGAAGTCATAAAGTAAAGAATATAAGAAAGAACACTAAAGAAAGATATGTCATCTAAAATTAACCTACTTATTAGAAGTAGATCTCCTGGAGTGATGTTAGCAATCATGCAACCTTTATTTATCTATCGACTTATTCATACAAAATTGTAGTGCGAATGGAAAACCACAACCATTGACTTGTCCTAGATATTATCCAGTGAATCTATAATGCCTAGACCAAATTGTGTTGAACTTGAGTTGCCTTTTATAGTCTGGTTGGTATTGCCAAAATGTTTTCCAAGCTACTAGGAGGTCATAGCTTGGTAGATTATCATGCATACTAGTACTTATGCAATTGATGATCAGTGTGGCAATCAATTTCACCATGTTGGAGCCTTCCTCAGGTATTGGTTCATGTGACAATAGGCTCTGGTGTTGCCACTCCTTGGGATACGCTTGTAATGTGATCTCGACTTTGTACACCTCCATTGCCCTTGTGCATTTATCCCTGTAGATCTAATTGATTGAGCCTGCTACGAATGGAGCTTCCTTGGGACCTGAATGTTGAACAACTAAGCCATCATGAAGATGACTCGTTTCCTACTTATTATGATCCTGAATACAAAAATAATGCAAAAATACTCTCTTTGTGAGTGAAATCCTTGCCTTGGTCCAGATCCTCTATTTTTTGTAGAAGGTGTAGGCGATAAGATTGTTACTCTTAGGACCAAAGCTTGCATTTCTCCTACATGATCTTAAGAAGTGATCCACCCCTTATATTTTGTATGACTATAGCCTTAGCTCTTGCACAACTTGATATGACACATATGGTGAATGTTGCATAGTGGAGAAAGGGATACCAGTGGTTGGGAAAGGGGATGGAAGGGTAGAGTCATATAAAAATGTTTTTCCTGCTTGAAGCAAGATTTTCTCTACCCGTACGACCTCTTGACATATTTGAGGAAATTTTATTTCCCTAAATTTATGCAATAGGAGGCTGATATTCGAGCTAAGAGCCTAAATATAGTATAGGTAAGCTTGGGTAGGGGATGGCTGGTAATCAGGGGGGATCCTATCTCGGCTCCTGAATCGAATGTTAAAATCTATTACAAACTCAAAAAGGGCCCTCTTAATGTATGAAATATGCATCAAGAGTTGGAAAGGATCTAAGGAGCCATCAAATGCATCAACTAGAGATCCCATAAAATCTATCAATGAGTGAACGGTTCTCTACCCAAGGGTATGGTACCATCATAGAACCCTTTATTCAAGAGACAAAACAAGGAGTCTGATCATGACATATTCATGTGCTATGCTATGAAGGGGCACTAATGTAGCAAAATATTCCAAATGTTCTCGAGCAATTTCCAAGGTGCCATTATATTTGGTCAGGGATTTTAGGGCACCCTTAGGACTTTTATGCCAACATTGGAGGTTCAACAGATCAAGATCATTCCACTACGGGTAGCTCAGATAAGCCATTGAAGCACTAGCTTTCAAAGGTCCTGATTTAAATGTCAAATTTAGAGTCGCTAGATGAACATACTATCACCGCTGATGAGGTCAAGGCTATTCGTCAAACCTTGGGTTCTTCAAGAAATAAAAGCTTCTTACTATAAGAAGACAACTGATCTCATGATGTGGAGATACTATACAGTCAGAGTCATTGGGTGATTTTCCAAGCTATGGGTAAACTAGAGTATCACCAAACTCTGGTTTTATTAAACACAAAAACTCATTGAGCTCCTTAGTAGAGTCACCAAAAGCTATTGGTGCAAAAACTAACATTGAATGAGCGAGAGACACACCTGAAGGTTCCTAAACAACATTGAATGATCACCTAGCCTGGGAGAGGTAGAGGTGGTTGATCTCCAAAGAAGGATGACTCCCGAGGTTCTAGATAACTACACCACAAAAGGGAAAAGGAGGAAAAGGGAACGAGAAAGAAATTAAAGGAGGTCGTACCCAAAACTAACAAGGATGGGGTATAGCTGCATCAAGACACACTCCTTTGACTTCATCGATGAAAATAGTAGTGAAACACCTAAAAGATCAGCCCATCCCACCTATCACTTCTCCTTTGATGCAACATGTAGGGGTAAATTCCAGAACCAGTGGGAAGGTACATGAAATCTAGGCAATAGAATTAGAGCACTCCACATTTTTTAGCATTAACAAAAATAAACACCGATGCAAATTCCAAAACCACCTAGCTAAGCTCATGAAATCCAGATAGCAGAATTAAGTGAACTAACTCAGACGACCATCATAGAAATAAACATTCACACAAAGGCAAAAGTAGAATGAAAGATAGATTGAGAGACCAAATAGTGATTCACTATTATTTACAAGCGATGAAGAATTACATATGAATTGTAAAGGCCACAGAGTTACCATTTGGAATGGTAAACATTCCACTATTTATAGAGGATTTTACATTGAATTTAAATTACAACATTGATGGCATCAGGTGGAAGAATAATTTTTGAATGGTCATAAGATCAACTGATAGTCTTATCTTTAGATAAATGGTAGTTGTACGAAGGAGGTTATATTTTTTGCGTAGATCTAGGCCCTTGATCGCTTTCACCAAAATTTCTCGGGTAATAAATTTCATCTACTCCACCTTCTCAAGCACTTGAGAAGTCTATCTGGTCACTGTAGGCTCTACATACTTCTACTTTCTCCTTTTCAACTTGTACTAGGGCAGTTGTGATTATTAATGGCCCATCGTGAAGCTTATTTCCTTTTGATGTCAACTTCGATGAGGTATGCACCATCTTCTTAATTTTCTTCTATCATATCTTCGGGAAAAATATTTAGCTCAGAATTTTAATACTACTTTCCCAAAGTTCCACCTAGATTTTGGGATGGGGACTTGGGACTTGTGACTATTGAGCCATAGTTTGATTCTCCCATCTAGGGATTTGGGATCCCATTCTTCCATCCAACGGTTGGGACAGGGATTTTGGATCTTCTTTTGAGCATGCCCCTTCATTATTTTTTTCAATCCTAGTATTAGAGATTTACTTTACCGCTTGTCTATTTGTTTTTGGAAATCTGATTCTTCCATGAATACATCAAAATTGGGCACTTTGCCTTACCAACATCTTACCTTTAAAAGAAGAGTGGGTGAAGAGGTGCCAAAATTCACCCATAAAGGTAGAGTGCAAAAATTATTCCTTTTTGAGAAACTTAAAAATTTACCACTTTTAGGTAGCTTTAAATGCACTCATGCCCCCAACCAAGGGTGTCCCCTCGAGTGTTAGAGAGAAATCAACATTATTGAAGAAACTCAAATAGGCTAGGGTGATAAAAAGAGTAAAGGGGAAAGGTCAGCTTGAATGATTCTAGAGGTAAAATTAATTGAGGGGTAAAATTATTTATTTTTAGCATTGACTATAGTGATTTTAGGCTCTGGAGTAAGGATTAGCATGTAGTAGTCCATGGCTCTATAGGGTTCATCATGTGAATATGCTATGAGGAGTAACAGGAGTAGGAGGTAAGAGGGTATATGTATGTCTTGAAAAAACCACTTAAACATTCAATTTTGTTGCTTTAAAATTGTTTTTTATTTTTGTGTGCTGATTTTGTATGTCATCGATGAACTCACTATTGCAATATTTTCAACCACCAGCAATTTCATAAATTAAGATAATTTACAAATTTGTTAGTTGGTGGCAATGTTTTTTCCTAGAAGCCATATAAGTGATAGTCACCTCCAATAAATTATCCAAAAATTAATTTAATGGTGCATAGTAGTTTTATACTAAATGAAATGTGTATAAAACTATTAAGAATATTACACCTAAAACACTAGTAAGGAATGCTAGAAACTAGAATGGGATTTGGCAATCCTTATCTCAGTCGAACGAGATAAGGTTAACCCATGCACTATGGTCAAAATTTCCTTCAAAATAAAGAAATAAAATGGGTGACCATACAAAGGTGTCCTTTAAGTTGTATGGGTAGTGTACAAGGTAAACCCCAAAAAATGATATGGGAGAATTGGCCACTCCTATCCACCCAAGGGATGTTGCAACATCTAAAACTCAAAATATGGGTAAAAGCTTATGTGGAATTTATCCGGATTATCTTGGTTAGTATTTTTTTTTTTTTTTTTTGGGGGGGTTAGATTTTAGGGTTGTTATAGTTGGTATCAAAGCATGGTAGTAGGTCTTTAAGCTTCCCTACGATAAAATCTAGATTGTAGGTTAAATAAGTTTACCGTGAAAAGAACCTAGCCATGAATAACTTTGATGTGTGACTTAGGAAGGAAGAAACCTTCCCATGGGAAAGCTAATTGATAGAAATTAAATTGAACCTTTGATCAAAGGACTGATCTTAATCTTGAATTATTGTTAAAGGATATTTATTAGTTTTGTTTTAAAGATAATATTAACTAATTTAATCGAGTATATGGAATAATACCTAATATGAGACTTTTGTTAGCTAGGAATTATGGCACCAAGATTAACGTATGGATATTCCCACCCCTTTGGGTTAGTAGAAGGTTCCAACAAAGACTTCGATGAGGGCATGACTTATGAGCTACTCCTTCTTCAACAACCGCACAAGAAAATATTATAGTTAGAGACCTTTGTAAGGCTAATGCGATACCAAATAGACTAACAATGATTGATATTAGAAATAATTGCTAATCTAGGATACTCTAGGCATGGGGGTCATGAGAGGGGTAATTCAAGATGCTTTACCTACAGAGGTCCACATTATGTTAGTAATTCCCCATAAAAAATAGGAATTAGTAAACGACCTGAAGAGCCAAACCACCAAATCAAAGTAGATGCTAATGGACAAGCTACACCACAACATCTAAAAGGTACAATTTTATGTTAAGATTTTGATAAATAGAATAACAAAATATAGTTTCATTTATTTTATTATAAATAGGAAAATACCAAAAATATCAAGATTCTTGGTGGAAGGGTGGAAAGTAGAGTATGTTTCTGGATAAACCTACTCCATGGATCAATGTTATCCTTACGTACAAGGTAATATACCTAATGGCTCCATAGAATGACACCTATATGTAACTCCTATCCATGCCTTCAACATTATTTTAAGGGATGGAATGGTTAAAATCCCATGAGGTTATAGTTAATTTTCATGATAGATGGATTGATTACACTAATAGCAATAAGCAAAGAAGGCAAATTACTAGTGAACAAGGATATTTTTTACCTAAGTTGCTCTCAGCAATGCAACTAAAGAAGACCATGAGAAAGTGTGGTATGAATTTTGTGGTCAAGTTTAATGAAGTAGATACAAACAAAAAAGAAGAGGTGTTTGGTAAACACCCATCTTGAAAGAGTATAGAGATGTGTTCTGAAGATTTGCCTAGATTATCATTGAAAAGAGAATTTGACTTCACTATATAATTGATGCCCAAAACTAAGCCAATACTTAGAACCCCATATAGGATGAATCCTATAGATATGCAATAGTTGAGGGTACAACTCCAGGGGTTGTTAAATAAAGGTTTGATAAAACTTAGTGTGTCACGATGGGGAGAACCTGTTCTCTTTGTAAAGAAGAAGGATGGATCGCTCAAATTATGTATTGAATATAAAATATTGAATAAGGCAACCATAAATAATAGATATCCATTGCTCAAAATAGAGGATTTGTTTGACCAATTGAAAGGGACAATCATATTCTCCAAAATTGACTTGAAATCAGGATATCATCAATTGAGAATTCATGAGGAAGATACTCACAAAACTACCTTCAAGATTTGATATGGGCACTATGAATTCACAGTGCTACCATTTGGGTTATATAATGCTCCAAAAACCTTCGTGAACTAATGAATAGTGTGTTCAAAAGATAATTAGATCATTTTATCTTGATATTTTTGGATGACATTCTGATTTATTCCAATAACAAAGAAGAGCATGATAAACACATAAGGATAGTGCTTGATATGTTAAGAGAAAATCAACTTTATGGTAACCTCTCAAAATGTGACTTTTATATCATTGAGGTACAATATCTTGGGCATATTATTTTTGCTGATGGAATAGCAGTGGATCCACAGAAAATAAAGGCCATTATGAGTTGGCCACAACCCATCAATATGTCTAAAGTGCAGAGTTTTATGGGCATCATAGGCTACTATATATGCTTTGTGAAATATTACTCTAATATTGCCTACCCAATAACCAATATTTAGAGGAAGGGAAAATAATTTAAATGGATAGATAAGTGCAAGGTAGCCTTTGAGTTATTAAAGTAGAAAATCACTACCGCACCCATTCTAAAAATTCTATATCTACAAGGAAATTTTTTAGTATATACAGATGCATCGTTAGAAGGATTATGAGGAGTCCTATCCAAAGAAGATTCAATTGTAGTATATGAGTCAAGAAAACTCAAGAAAAAGGAAGTAAATTATGCTACACATGACTTGGAGCATGCAATAGTAGTGCATGCCCTTAAGATGTGGTGACACTATCTTCTAGGTAAACCATTTGAGCTTGGAAATAATCATTAGAGTTTGAAGTATATCTTCATTCAACCAATGATGAATACAATATAGAGATGAAGGATCAAGTTTTTAGTAGAATACAACTTTAGTATAGAATATATCAAAGGTAAGAAGAATAAAGTTGTAGATGCCTTGAGCAGATGAAGACATATAACTGTTATAACTTGTAACCATGTAGACTTGATGGATCAAGTTAAACATATGCAAACCCAGGATCGATTTTGCAAAGATATTCAGATAAAATGGTAAGAATTCCTAAAGAAAATAAATATTATAACATTAAGGAAGGACTTGTTTTACAGATAGGGTTGTCATACTAGAAAATGATGATCTAAGGAGAAATATCATGCAGGAGGCACATAGATCTCCTTACTCGACCCACCCTTAAGGGGAAAAAATGAGGGAAAATATGAAAAGAGACCTTCTATTGGATGGGGATGAAGGACATAAATGAATTTATCACTAGATGCATGGAATTTAAAAGGTGAAGGCTGAACACCAACATCCAGTAGGCTATTTATACCCACATGATATACATATTCTGAAATGGTAGGTAATACACTTAGATTTTATTGTAGGACTACCTAAGAATATATTCCAACATGATGCAATACTGGTAGTAGTGGACAAGTTGACCAAGTTTGTGTAGTTCATTACAGGAAGTACAAAGGATGATGCAGTTGTAGTGGCTAACAGATTTATCAAAGAAATCTCTAGACTGCATGGATTCCCTAAAGTAATTATATCTAATAGATATTCCAAATTCACATCTACATTCTGGAAATCCCTAAATTAGGCTATAGGTACAAAATTAAATATTATCTCTACCTACCACCCAAAAAATCGATGGCCAAACTAAAAGGGTCAATTAGGTTTTTGAGGATATGCTTTGTATTTATTGCATGGATAATGGAAATATTTTCTACACTTGGTTGAATTTACCTATAACAATGGATACCATGATTCTTTGGGAATAACTCCATTTGAAGTGTTGTATGGTAAAAGATGCCAAACACCCATCTCATGGGAAAATATAGAAGATCGAATTGCCATTAGATTGTATGCGGTTCAATAGATGGAGGAACAACTAAAATTAATTAGACTAAGGTTAAAAGAAGCCTTTGATCATCAAAAAAGTTATGCCAAAATAAAGCACATACCTAGAGAATTCTTTATGGGGGACATAGTATTTCTAAGAGTAATACCCATGAAGAGCACCATAAAACCAACTAAGTTGAATCCTATATGTGTTGGAACCTTTGAGATGATCAAGAAGATAATTCTAGCTACCTATCATCTCACCTTGCCACCCAACCTATTCAAGATCCATGATACTTTCCATGTATCCCTTCTTAGGAAGTATGTAGCTAATCTTGATAATGTATGGAATTTGTCTATCTTGAAGACAAATGACCCTACAAAAATTGAAGTACTACCAGTGAATATTTTGGAGTTATGTTCTAAATAGATGAGGAACCAAACTCTAGAACAATGTAAAGTCCAATGGGACTGGTATTCAAACAAGAATGCTACTTGGAAAAAAGTAGCCAATATGCAAAAATATTTTTCATATTTATTTGAATGAATAAAATATAATTTTGGTTTTATTGCAAGATAGTGGTGAAACATAGTGGACTGTGTTTAGCCCAAGGGGGTAGTATGTCATGACCCATAAAAGGCTTATGAATTTATATGCTATTTCAGATGAAAAATATTTGAATTTCTTGATGTTTGGGAATTTTTGATTATTGTATACTATTAATGGATTTGTATGTTTCACAAGAACAAGTATTTTCATGTGTGAATAAAGAATTGAAGGATAAGAAAGCCAAATTCCTTGACACATGAAATCCACCATTAGACCTAATCCACAATTGTGCACTTTGCATTTATTTCTCTTGTTGTGATTGCATGGTATTATGTCTAAATCTTCAAGAAAGGATGAGTTACCTTAAATAGTTTTAAAGCAACATAGAATACTAAGGGGTGCTTATTGATAATGCTTAGTAGAAAAAAAAATTACTAAGTTTTCATGGAATAAGCCTTAGTTGCAATAATAGTTGATAATAAAATTGAAATGATGAGTTTTAGTTGTTAAAAGTTCCTTACATGTGAATTAAAAAATAGATTTCTAAGTCTCAATAAGAAAATAATTTAATGGTAGGAACAAATTACTAAGGCTTTGAATTTTAGAATGATCACAATTATTAAAAGAACAAATGACTTTGTAACATTGTTTTAATGGAAAGCCTTTTTGAGAAAATAAATAGATACGAGCAGTTATGGAGTTTGTTTTCATGAACAAACTTTCCCTCTTCTCTTAATAAAAACCCTTCATGGAAGAAAGGGTGGGGGAATCAATATTTTTAGCTTTTGAAGAGGGAACACATTATGGAGAAAGGAGGCTTTGGAAGCTTTGGAAGAATGGAAGTGACAAAATAACAATCAATTGGTGAGCATTAGAGCCAACTCCAAGACGTTTGCTGAGTGGAAAAATGTACCATCTCTATAATAATTGATGTAGTTGTTTCTAAACCATGGCATAAGGAAAGATTGAATATATTTTTCATGCCTTAAAGGACTACTTGGTATGTGAAAATGGAGAGTTGCCTCCATTGTATAACATCTTCATTATATAGGTCATGACCTTGTTGTTGTATACACCTGTGAAGACATAGTTTGACCATATGCTTCTCCCTCATCGTACGTACTTAATTTGTCAACAAGAAGTGTTCCTATGCACATATTTCTAGGAGGTACCACAATCGAATGGAACTCAAAGTTAGTTTCCATGTTAAACCAATGTCTAACTACAACATCTTAACCCTATCAAATATTAAGCTTACCTTAGTGTTAGGAATGTTTCAACCTACGTATCTTGATCCATGGATAAGTCTACGTATCAATGTTCATGCGGTGGCTCATAATGACGTGAAGTCTTTCTTAAGGATTGTGTTGGTAGATTTTATATTATCTCAGGTCACCTTGCTAAAACATCAGGCTAAATCTAATAGATAGGACTATGATTTCTTGAGTTAAACCACAAAAATATATACATACACACACACACACACACAAACATATATATATATATATATATATATATATATATATATATATATATATATATATATATATATATATATATATATATATATATATATATATATATATATATCCTACAATCCTTATAGAAGTCATTGGAGTAGTTTAATTCACCCTATGCACAATGCATATATGGGAACTACATCCATATGAAAATACCTTGCAAAATTATGGACCTTTAGCATGTCAATGTTTAGACAAATGTTCAATTTATTAGTTGCTAATGCATGATGTGAGGTATTATGCTTTGAGGGAATATTATATCAAAAGTTGAATATTCTTTAATTTGGTTCAAGATAGATATTAGATTGTATGATATGGGCTTTAAATATTTCATATCACATTGCATTCTAGAAAGAGGTTAATCTGTAGAAGTGAAGAAATTCGTTTGAATCTAAAAGTAGTTAAAAAGGATCTTTAGAATAAAGATAATGTGTTTTAATTAAGGGTAAAGGATTATTATGATTATTTATGAATTAGATAGTTACAAGATTAACCATATTAATGGAATTTTGGATTGATCTATTAAATAGAGTACTCTTACATTTAATTGGTTCATTCTGAAACAAAATATTATGGATGTTTTAATGATGAATAAATTGAAAAGAATATTGAAATCATGCCTATTTTAGATAATTAGAGAAATATGGTGTTATCCTCTAGGTGTATCCATGTTCACTTTTTTGGAAACTATATTGAGGCTATTGTTAAAATATGAATGGCATCCTTGTATATTTAAATCATGAAGTTATACTGGAATCACTAGATAATTGTATATGTTTATCTTATAAGATATGTATTGGTAGTTTATGTATGTTGAATCTAAATGCTTATTGTGAAAAAAAAGAGAATCTACTGTTTATATAAATGAATGAAGATTTTGGGCATGGGGCCCAATCAAGGAATAAGGAGCTTATGGGGGTTCCAAAATTATTCTTTTGTAAGAATTCACTCAAAGATATTGGGTGTTAGTAGATTAAAGATTGAATGGGTTTAAAGGGAGGGAATTAAGGGATTCTCCCACTTATGAAAAAGGGGATATACTAAAGGATAGAACATAAAAATTGTGTCGATTCTTATGCAATGAATTAAGATTATGATAAAAGGAATAATGGATTCCTTTTTGTAGAATGGCTAATAGACTTGCAATGAAAATAAAGATGGACATTTTAAGATTGGGTTTTCTCTTGAAAATGGTTCCCATGATACATGATGTATCTTTTGCGTATATTTTTTTGAATTTGTTTTGGAGTTATTATTAGCACTCATTGATCTATTTTTATGAATTGTACATGAAGAAGAAATGAGATTATTAATTTTGTTATATTTTTATGAAAAGAAAGATAGATGTTTTACTTTCCTCTAATTTTGCAATGGAATTTGAAATATGTAAATATGGTTTCTTATTTGAAATGGATGAACTAGAAAGATTAAAATATATCTCTCAAATTTACCTTAGGGTTGGGAATTCTACCTTGAGAAGTTTGGTCAATATAATGCCAACCTAATTAGACCCTTAAAATTAGGACTTGAACTAAGGGAGAAATGATGGGACAATCTCTTAAGGTTACAATGGGTACTTTAGGAATGGACCACTAAAGTATGTTTTGAGAGACAATGAGCCTCTAATCCTAATGTAACTAAATTCATGTGATGGATTCTCCAAAAGAAAGTGAGATACCCATGTGAAAAGGAAATTTCACTTGGTGCGGTAGTTCTTGAAAATCTTGAATTAAATATGGGAGACCAAAGAAAAGGGGATGCCACATAAGTGATAGTAACCTCCATTAAATTTTTGAAACTTAATTTAATGGTGTACAATAGTTTTATACTAAATAAAGTGTGTATAAAACTATAAGAAGCTTACGCCTAAAACACTATTAAGGAATGATAGACACTATAATGGGATTTGGTGATACTTATCTCAACCGAATGAGATATGGTTAACCCATGTACTATGGTCAAAATGTCCTTCAAAAGAAAAGAAATTGGATGACCACACAAAGGTGTCCTTTAAGCTGTATGGATAGTGTACAAGGTAAACCCTAGAAAATGATATGGGAGAATTGGCTACTCCTATCCACCTAGGTGATACTGCAACATCTGAAACTCAAAATGTGGGTAAAATATTGTGGAATTTGTTTGGATTATCTTGGTTAGTATTTTAGAAAAACAAATTGGGTTAGATTTTAGGCTTGTTACAATTATAGTTTGGCATGGTAGAAGGAGTTCCAAAGAGGCAATTTTTGGTATAGATAGGCTATGTGGGAGACATTTGTAGGGGGTCCACTTGAACCAAATATTTTTTAGGAGGATGACATCGATGATGCACTAGTGACAAAGCTAGGTGTTGAATATGTTAGGGTTGGTCCAGGTTATATACAACAGTGGTACAGGTAGATTCAACTAGGATGGCTTATATAAAAGACTAGGTCATAGGTGCAACATTGAGTACACCCAATTTTGTAGAGGTGCTAGAGAGAGGCCTAGTAGAGGTATTGAGAGAGGTAGGATGAGGAGAAAATAATAGACTCAGTACCAAAGATGGAACTAGTGGTAGCATCAATTGATGTGTTACCCCAAGAGATAGTAGGATCAAGGGTTGGATCAAGTAGGTCTTAGAAGGAGGTAGACATAGTTGAGAGAGATACCCTTTTATAGATATTCATGGACTTAGAGGTATATCTAATGAGCCTCAATATGATAAGAAATATGGAGTGATAGGCCCTCTAGATAGATATGGTAGAGGTCCAGTCTTAGCTAGAATAGGTAGTGGTAGAGCAAGATGGAGCTCAGGTGGACTAGGTTAGGTAGATGGTAGTGTTGAGAGTTGATGTAGGAAAGGCCTTGGTTGTAATGTCCCATCATGGTAGGACTACCCTTATTGTTTGATTTATGTATTGGTATGTTAATATTTAATGTATAATCCTATTTAATTCTATCAAGATGAGTTGATAGTTGTACTTAATGCTTTCTAAAGTTGGATTATGCTATTTTTAGCATATGGTACTATTGATGAATTCTGTGGTTGTAGGACCAGGTCCTCTCACAGGTGGATTGTTATGGGACAACCACTAGATTTGAGAGAAAAGAGAAATCATGGATGGATTATCATCAATAACCATAAGATTAAAATCCTCATGTAGTTGTAGTTGCATATGTTTGATTAAAATGCACCATTGGGCAAGGGGGTTGCTATAAAAGCAAAAGAGCCCTTACCCCATGCTTAGGGAATCCTTCATAGGTGGGTGATAACATTGTAGCTATTGAAAAATTGTTCTTGTGAAATAATTCATAAAGAATCAAGAAAGAGTCACGACTCTTGGTTTCACCTTTCCATTTTCTTTTGGGCTTCTTCTCCTCTTCAAATACCATTTTTGATTTTTGGGGTCTTGGAGAAGGATAAAAGAAAATTAAGGGAAGGAAATTATGGATGGGAGGAATTATGCCAAATCAAATATTGATGAAGTAGAAAAGGAATTCTTAGAGTGAGCCTGTGAATGTATTATTTTGGTTTATCCTTTGAAATGAAATGTTTGTATACTTGCCATTTTGTTTCTGTCAAAAAAGTAGAATACTTGATATTATTAACTTGAAATGACCTTGCTTAAATAAAAAGTGCTTACAATCTAATCCATTGGATCATAACTAACTGACGGATCTTAGCCATACAACTTATCAGAGTAACAACTTAGAATATAATTTATTATTCTAACATGCCCCCTTAAGTGATACTAGGAGGTAGAAAAACAACAAAACTAAACAAGTGGCATATCCATAATTATGAGTCCTAACAACAAGGCCTAATAAGGTACTTATGTACAATATATGCTTATAAAATATCTGTTGAAAGAGATGATAAGAAAAACCACCTACTAGAATAGAAGAAGAAGAATAAGGAAGATGTGCAAGGAGGATGGAGAGGAAGGAAGATGTCAAGGAAGAAAAACCACTTGCCATAATAGAAGAAGAAGAAGAAGGAAGATGTGCATGGAGGATGGAGAGGAAGGAAGATGTCCTATTCAAACCCCCCTAGGACAACTTCCATAAAGAATCCTGCAAAGGATCCATAAAATGTCTCAAAAAAAGTAGAGAAGCCTCGTCGTCGCACTGAAATAAATCTTACTCCTAGACTGGTGTATGTGACAAATATCAAAGCTGTGAACCATGAAAATAAGGTCACTAAAACCCCTTGAAACCAAAGTGTCTCACAAAAATAAGAGTGTGAATATAGTGTGGAAATAACCACAAGAATCACAAGGGATGTCCAAATTGACTCCACAAGCATAAGTAGTGGTTTCCACCTATATGAACACAATGGGATGAAACAATGTCCAAAAAATTGTGGACCAATAATAAAATAAGGAAAATGAAGCACCAATGTAGCTGTCGAATGTGTCCTTATGGTGACCTCCTCATCCTATTAAAATGCATGGGTAACCAGCCGCTGCAACTGCTAGGTGATATAGAAGAGATGACTAGATACTAGGATCACTTAAGCAAATTCCTGGGAGTGTTGGGTTCAACCGAGAATCCACTCCATGAGACAACAATATTCAATCCACAAAAAAATGTGGAAAATAATAGCAAAACTAAAAATGGACACCTCCATTGTGTTTGTCTCAGAAATGTTTTTTTGACGACTATAAATACCCTTATATACGGGTGACATATTGGCCTTCATTTGTAGGAAAAACAAAATAGTCTTCTTCGTTCCCTCACAAGAAACTATTCTAGAATGAAGAATGGTGGAATCTATTTTCCTCGCAGGGGAAATTACAGGGCCTAATATATTTTAAAAAAATTAAAAATAATGAGTGCCCCTTTGGAATGAGATAACAATGGGCCTACACATTCCAATAAATAGGCCATTCTAAAAAAAATTAACCCAAGCTGCTTCTAGATCAAAATATTCCAGTCCATAATGGTGTTCATCTATGCAACATGGGGGTTCTTGAGATGGAAAAAAAATAGCATCTGGCTGCAGCGCCATCATTGGCTCCCAAGCATCCATAAAAAATCTTCACCACCATTTGCAAAAATACATACAACACAACTTGCTCCATACACGTTAGAAAAATAACGTGCATAGTGGGAATATCATTTTCACGTTCACGTGTCTTTCACAGTGTTCCTTCAAGCTACATAGCACCTGTGCAAGAACAAAGAAACTGTGCATCTCATTTTTTTGAATCTTAACACACATAGGGCCCACCACGCTTCTGCGTCAAATGAACTCCAGCTTGCGAGGGTGGAGACTTTTGAACAACACCACTCTCGATCAACCACACATTGAGAGGATTTAAAAAATGATGTCAACACCGCTATGGTATTCTCCACCACACTTAGGTCCATCTAATACTTCTCAACCGTCGCCTACTAACATCACCAAATATAATATTGATGTATGATGTTTTAAAATCTGGGTCACTTAAAAAAAACTTGTCGTTGCTGTTGCAACAGATTCTCCATTCGTGAGCCTCCAATCGCTATTTTTTAAAAACACCTTCAAATCCTCTTTCACGAACCAAGACCCAAGCTACCTCATCAAAAAATACCCTCCATCACAGTGATGATCACCACCCAAGCATAGGTTAAAAACCTGAATTGAATTTCGATCAAGATCTCGTGCTACAACCACTCGAAACTTGCATCAAAATCTTCGCCATCCCGTATTGTCCAAAAAAAATCTTGCATCATCAACGTCAGTAATATCATCATAGTTGCTTCCTTCATGGTCTCGACTGTTAAACATAGCACCCTCCATTGTCTTTGATATTAGCACACGGGAAATAGTGAAACCGCCTTTGTAGAAGATTTATATGATCCTCAGATTTCCCAAGTTGAAAATAGCCAGCAGATATAGTATATGGAATGGAAAAACAAACTACCTATGACTCAAATCATAGCACCGCTACGTCACTGAGAGCTGGACTCCATGGCAAAATAAATATTCAGAAGAATATTAAAAAAATCTTTACATACCTCCGTTGCTTTAAAAAATTTTGCGTAGTGGGCTAAAGGTCAATGCCCCACCTCGCACAACAATGGCTACAGAGCGCACAAACATCGCCAAAACTTAACTAATTAGTGGAAAAATAAGTGCTTCTTCAGTCCCCTGACTTCAAAAAATTCCAAGCTACATATTTGGATGCGTGCAGGAGATGTGGACACAAGGTTTTTTGGTGCTCGCAGTATTCTTCAGAGTAGAAAAATGAGTTTTCTCTTAGATTATATCACCATTCACGCGAATCACTTCCTTCACACCCTCAATCACCATGGAAGAAGAAAACTGTAGGAAAGAAGATTTTTGTACAGGAAGAATTCACTCCATTCATCTCACGTCGCAACTTCAGCAAAATATGAGATGTGCAATAGTGTGGGCACTGGGATTATTGCTCTTCCAACAACATATCAACATGGACATGAGAATTGGAGACATGGACATCACCATAACGATTAATTGCCATGAACAAGCAACAAAACGGTGGTAATAAAACAATAGTGAATATTGGAGAACCTCACTTAAGTTTAAGATTAGCCACATCATCCGATGAAACTATTGTGTGACAAAGAGATGAAAGTTGAACTAAAGTTGCATCCTCTTTGGGCAGTAGACAAAAATAAATAAAAAAATATGTGTTCTCCAACGTCTATCTGCAACACCACCGGATGTCATCTCAAGGAATTGTTATCCCCCAACCTTCTCGCACGCCATCTCATATCTCAAATCAGCAATGAATATGACTCCTCCAATTGTGTGCATGTTAAAAAAACAACCTCATCCAGTATTATCATCGTCCTTCTCTCAATCTCAAACGGCTCCATGGTCTCATGCTTTCAAGTATACTCCGTTGAAATCCACACAATTTATTTTAGAGAATGGATACTAAACCAGCACTAGCTACACATATGGGCACCATGTCTTCCACCCTCCACTTGATGTGTAAAATAGCCATAACAGTTGTTACACTAGGTGTCATCACTGGTGCTCGAATTAGTCTGCATTAATGTACTTGGGAAAAATAATCCAACAACAGCAAGCACAATTTATGGCTTCAAAAAGATCTTGGCCACGTTCTTCTCCTTCAAGCATTTGTGATGCTCTAAGAACCTAAAATAATGTGGCACCTTCAAACAAAATACATATTTTGCACGCTATTTTATGTGTATGGGCGGTATGTATCCTTCTCGATCGTAGAAGACTTGAATGGAGCTGGCATCTCATCGTACGTATCCATCCACTAAGACAATAATCATAGAGAACAAATTACTATGATGGTTTGTAAACGTGAAAAAGAAACTCGGTTCACAACAACTCGTAGACCACAAAACGCACTAGTCACAAATATATTTCTTTTGTTATCTCGAATGAGATAGAGAGCAGAAGGGATGATAATATTCACAATCACCAATATATTAAAAACATTGGAAAGATGTACCATCTGGGATAAAATAGATGAACCAACAGGAATTAAAATGGAGACACCGTGATAAAGCCGACAAAGCTTCACACCATTGAACTACAAATTTTTGCTCTTCCTCAGCCTGCTCGGCCTCTGCCATCCAGTCGCTGAGACTTCTCTAACGAGTCTCATCCATGCCTATTAGAAAATTCTCCTCCACAAACTTGTGCACTTCACAGAGAGTTCTCATAGATTTTAATAGCTCAGCACCAAAATACATCACTCTAACTGAAAAAAAAAAAATTCTTCCATCAAAGCATCAAAACCAAAATTGTGATTTGATCTGCTCCTGCTCCATCGGGCAATTATGCAAAAAGACCTCACACAAGGAGGATACGAAAGAGCAGATGTAGCCATTAATAGAACAAGAAATATTCTATGCACCAAAAAATGGAGAATATGGTCCCCTCATCAGATCTAGACTAGATCCACCTATTAAGAACAAGATAAAAAAAAAAGCTCTTTTCATAGCAAAAAACTAAAATAAACCTCCCAAACTAAGAATTTTTACCATCTTGTTTTTGATCCATCAAAATATAGAGAGCATACTCCATTGAAAAAAAATTAGGGGAAGTGAGAGGGGATTTCCATGAAGAAAATCCCCCCATGAGGGAAATCCCCCTCAGGTTCACAGGGTAGGGAAAGCCCACTCTGATACCATGTTAGAAAAGTAGAATACTTGATATTATTAACTTGAAATGACCTTGCTTAAATAGCAAGTGCTTACAATCTGATCCATTGGATCATAACTAACTGACTGATCTCAGCCATACAACTTATCCTAGTAACAACTTAGGATATAATTTATTATTCTAATAATTTCTAATATTTTTTTACCTTCTTTTGATTTGTTTGAATACTTAAACTTCTAGAATTTTGTTAAAATAGACCAACCATTAAAATATTATTTTTCTAAGTTATATTCTTTGGTAGAGGAATTAGTTTGGAATTCTTTGATGCCCTGGTTGCTATAGTTGAACTATATACAACTACTATATTATAGATATATACAATGTATCTTTTATGAGTCTACTATAATATAAAATTATTGTGATATATATGTTTTATTTAGTGTGGATTATAATACATGTTTGCAATATATGGTTTAGTGTACTGCTAAGTGCATATATGCAACAAATTATACTACAATATGGTAGTTAACATAATCACATTGCTTTATTATTCTGCACGTAATAACCATAGTGCATTTTGACATGCATGTCTGGTGATTGAATAGTTGCAATACCTCACATGTAGTAATCCTTCTACATCATTAATTACTATTCTTAATGATATTGCACTATTGCTTGACATTCATAATTCCACTTATTACTATTAACTAAACTGTAATGTTGTGAAGTTTTCACTTTTGTATGTACAGTAGGTGTGATGCTTGCTTCAACTTTATAATTTACGTTTATATTCTATATGCTATATTAGCAATATGGTGGCACACTATGTGTGCATATTTATGCATGCACAATATTATTGTTATGACTATTATTACTTGTGTAACACATGGTGTTGGATTATGGATGAAATTATGAAGCATGGTAAGCAAAGGATTTGCTTGTTTTTCTCCCTGCACTTTTCCTCCATATGTTCACTAGCCGACATTAGATAAGCCATTGTTCTATAGAAAGAAAAGTTTTGCATGAAGCCTTTAATTCATGCTTCTTTCTCAACTTGTATTTTTGATCATACTTCATAATAGATATAAACTAGGTATTATTCTTTTGTATCTTTTAATATATGTATTTTTTGTAATGTTATTAAGAGTTTGTAAAAAAATGTTAGCCTCTACATGAGGAAATGGGATAGTGTCCATCTTATTTAGAAGTGAACTCATTTCCTTTACTTCAATGGACTTTTGTCTTGATAATATATTAGTTATGCTATTAATTAATAGTTTTATTAAGTTATAGGAATAAAGCTATAAATTAATATGGAAGACATTTGCTTTATTAGTATTGATTAAATAATATGTTGTTTATTTATCAATATTAATTATATTAATTAATCAATAGTTTTATTAAGTCGTAGTGATGGAAATATTGATTAATGTTGAAGTATTTTTTATTGTGAACAAATACAAGGATTATAAATGGGTTTAAGAATGGAAAAATGAATTGAATATATCCTAAATTTTAGGAAATGAGAAGGATTAAATAGTAAGTTTCCAAGAGATGGATGTGGTTTGTGTAGTAATAGATCCATAATTTATTGAGGGAAGTATGGGCTTCTCTAGATCTTGCATTGTTCTTGCATGATATTATTTGATGTGGCTTGTGTAGAAATAGATCCATAATTTATTGAGGGAAGTATGGGCTTATCTAGATCTTACAATTTTCTTGCATGATTTTATTAGATGTGGCTTGTGTAGCAATAGATCCATATTTAATTGATGAAAGTATGGGATTATCTAGATTTTGCATTGTTCTTGCATGATTTTATTGGATGTGGCTTATGTAGCAATAGATCCATACTTGATTGATGGAATTATGAGCTTATTTAGATCTTGCATTGTTATTGAATGATTTTATTAGATGTGGGTTGTGTAGAAATAGATCCATAATTGATTTAGGGAAGTATAGGCTTCTCTAGATATTGCATTGTTCTTGCATGATTTTATTGAATGTGGCTTGTGTAGTAAAATAACCATAATTGAATGAGAGAAGTATGGGTTTCTCTCATTTATGACTAATAAGCATTACACCATAATAATCCTACATAGATGGATGTATGTAGGGTTAGGGGATAGGCATCACCTTTAAGTATTATGGGTCTTAAAGGGTAACCCCATGCCATGGTCAAGTTGTTTTCTTACAGGGTAGTGTAAGGAAATGGGGGAAACCACTTATGGCATCTTTTCTAATGGTGAGGTTAGAAGAGTGAACCCCCACATTGGAAGAATGCTTTGAATTCTATTATGAAACTCAGATCTTGCATGATTTTAATTGTATAATGCATATTAAGATGGTATATACATTTTATTATGGAATTAATATCTTGCATTGTTATTGAATGATTTTAATTGTATGATGCATGTTAGGCTTGCATATACATTTTATTATGGAATTAAGATCTTGCATTATTATTGAATGATTTTATTTGTATGATGCATGGTAAGCATACATATATGTTTTATCACGAGAATGAAATCTTGCATTGTTGTTGAATAATTTATTTGTATGATGCATGTAAGGCTTAGTTGTGACCATTTTATAATGTACCCCAAAATTGGGGACCCACCTAAAAATTTTCAAATCAATTCTTTATTATTTGGTGTCATAAAATCAATTGACATTAATTTTATCTTGTGGTTTATTTCAATGTCATATTTTTTTTGTTTTCTCATGTTTAAATGGTTCTTTTCTTGATTTAGTATGGTCATGTTATGTTTATGTTAGTGTTCATTATGTTGTTATTTTATTTATGTTATGTATTATATGTTTAAGTTAAAATTGGGTGCTAAGAAGTTTATTTAAAATATTTAAAATAAAGGTCATTAAAATATATTTAAAGCATTTAAAATAATAATTAATAAAAAAATTTTATCGTTTGGCAGGTTTAACAATCTAAGCATGCTGGTACGGTTTACAAAGTGGTCAACAAGGTCAACATTGCGGTGCAAGGTTCAAAAGGATGAAGTGCAATCATAGAAGAGGCACCCAAAGGGCCCATGATTGGGTTGAATAATTATATGTGCATGGTTAATTATTAACACCATCTGGTGCTCACACCAGTACATGTGGGATCAAAATCACATTGAAAATGTTGATAGAAATCATCACGAATGAAGATACTCTCATCCGGTGCATGCATTATTGTGGTAGAAATAGGGAATTGCAGGGCCTTCGTAGTGGTTCGAATGAGCGGTGACGATAATATATTAGATGGGTGATGGCAATATTTTGGATGGCACCATTGAGAATAACAAAAAATATGACTTTGAAAATGGACCAAGACGTTGAAACCTGGTAAATGTAGATTGCATGGGAACTTAAATCGAGACAAGTATTGACTCAAAAAAATGATGCATATCAGAGGAAACAAATACAATGTTGGTCATTAGAGGTAAAGGTTGCATTTAACCATTGAGTAATTCAAATATAGCATGGGAACAACAATAGTCTGTAGAATTGTGATGGTGCTAATTCATATACCATGCAGGAAAGCCATATCTACAGATAAATTAACATCGAAGTGGATTGATAAAAATTGGAAGAAGATGATTATTAAGTGCAGTGACACTAGTGTATCCATTGGGTTGATGGCACAAATATGGATACTTTGAAAATATTGTTCAAATGAAGTCATTACTTGTACATAGTGTATATGATGAAGTTACTCATTGATTCCAAGTTTTGTTGAGGAGGAAAGTCATAATAGAAGACCTTGTGATCAAGACACGATAGCAATAACTTAAAGAACTATCATATTTCATTTTTATTTTTTTATATGTCTATCTATAAGATGTGGTAGTGGATCTACTTAATATAATGTTGGTAGTTTCTGAAGGATTCATTTTTTTTTTTTTGGTAAATAAAAGTCTTCATTAATTACCGGGTTTTGCAGGTTAACCCAAAACCTATTACAATATCTAGCCTTCTGCTGAGATTGTAGATCCTAGTCATCCTTGAAACTTTCTTACCAAAAATTGTGTTGAATCCCCTACAACACCTTACTAAAAAAGCACACCCATACCTAAACATAACTGTAAACATTACTTACATTGACAGGAATTGAAGTTTGGAAATTTGTACTTGTGAAACTTGTTGCTTGCCCATTTCCTATTCTTTGTCGAAATCTTCCAAGGCTTACACCCTGCTACCTTCATTTCCAATTTGGTATGATTTAGAGGGAAACCCCATAGTTATTACCAACTCCATGGGGAAATAACACCCATTCATATTTCTCCTTAACGGGTAGGTTTATTTTCATGACTAATAATGTTTTCCACTTCACGTGGCACACCTTGTGTCCATGTCACCAAACTATCAACATCAACACCTATGTTGGCTAATTTGTCAACTGGCCTGTTGGCCTCACGATACACATGACGAGCCCTCGTGTTCTATTGGGAAGGATTCATTTGACGGTTGTCACTCACATCGTATAGAAGAAAATTTGAGCTATCTATTTATGGGATATTTCAACATCAATGCATATAGTTACTAGATGGATGTGCTAAAGGAAAATGCAGTGCTTCATCATGGTCACACCATTTTCATCAAGATGTTGAGTGTTGCCTATCATAGGAGGGGTCTTGCATCCAAAGACATAGGCAGATACATGGAATTAGAAATATTGCCAAATTAGTATAGGAAAAACATTGGGTTTTGTTTAAATATTGATGAGCGTTTGAATGATGAGCAATGTTGTGATGTTGGAAAAACCTCATGTTCATCATAGTGACAAGATTATAAATTGATATTAGAAGAATATTTGTGTGAAGTTGATTGGACATTGGATCACCAGGCGCTCGTTATAGCAAAGGGATTATTTGACTGAAATTTTGGTTATTTAAACTAAAAAGAATAAATTATATATTTAAAAAATTCAAATGGATATGAAAGTGACAGTGTATTATAAATATTGTAGTGTTAATGTAAGTTTATCATAACATTGAGCATAGAAGAAAATGGAATGAGTGGTTATAAGATCAATTACAAAAACTATTAGATAATGATGCCAAATGGAAGGAACAAATTGGAAACTAAATGAAATTCAAGCTATAAATATCCCAGGATAAATCAAGAGAATGGTTAGACAAATTGTAGAAAAAGGATGCATTAACTAAGGGAAGCAGAAAATAAAAGTGAAGGTAGGCTACACAGAGGATTGCACAGTAGAATACAAAGACTTCCGGAAGAGAAACCATTGTAAGATTTGAAATAATATGTCAATTTCATTTTTGCTAAAACATGCATGCGTATTGTGTTTTATATATTTAAATGATTTGATATATTTTTATATTTTTTATTCCTTAGAAGATATCACTTAGTCTGGATTGGGTTAATACTGGTTAATTTAGATTAAGTTTATTTCCAGAATACTTTTTGTTCTTATTATGTAACCTACACATAGAGATTTCAAATTTTTTATTTTATTTTTACTTTCCCTAACTTTTTATTTTATTTAAATTTCAATTCAACAAAAATCATAACCCTAATTTGATATTCTAAAGTTTTAAACTTTATAATTAGGGTACATGTTTATTTTGCATTTAAATTTTTACGTAACTTTATATTTGGGAAATAAATATTAATATTTTAATTAAAATGTTCAAATTATTTTTATGCAAGTTTAAACTTAAAGTTTGAACATTATTTAATTAAAATTATTTATTTGATGTTTTAATTAAATTTGCACTTCATAAAGTTAGATTTAGGTTAATTTAATTAATAATCTTATAATTGGAAAGTGAACCTTATGAATAACACATTTAATGATTTTAAATCAAACATCTAAAACCACGCCCTTTGTTAATGGTTATATGCACCTTGGAGTAATTTCAGCATTATATTTGTATTTTATCACACTTCAACATTTTCACAAATTGTTAAGCACATTGTAACACAGAACCTTGGAGAAAACTTTATTTCTTTGCAAGAGAGGATTTTAGCATTGAAATTCTAAGTGTGAGTGTAGTTTTACAAATGGAAAAAATTATCACTCAACATAATTGGTGCTAGAAGGAGGGCTTGAAATCAGGTATTTGATTTTCAACATTTGAAGTTGTTCAAATTTGTCATTAAAAAAAAAATAGAAATTTGCTGATTTGTTTGCATTAATTGTAAATTTGCTATAAATTCAGAAAAAATGGTTATGATTCAATTGTTGTAAAATTTTCATATATAGCTTTGCAAATTAAAACTAGTTCAATGACAAAAAATTGTTTACCACATTATAAGCATGATGGGATGAGTACGACTGAGGAACATTTTCAGGCATACAAAAACATTATGGTTCATTTTCAAATTATGCATGAAGATGTTCTCTGTAGAATGTTTCCATACACATTGGATGAATTTGCTCATAATTGGTTTATCAATTTACCTGTAGGTTTTATCACTTCTTGGGAGTAATTAGAAGCAACATTTCTTGAACATTTTGGAAAGTTGATTGACACGGATATGATAGCAAATCAGTTTACCTCTATCTATAAAGAACCTAATGAATCCATGATTCAATTTAATGATAGGTTTCATAGGTTGTATACCAAAATAGATATATATTACATCACTTCAGAAGAAGTAATTCAAATATACTTGGAGGCCTTAGACCCCTTTACTTCTACATTCCTAAGGAAAATTCTTAATAATTCATCCTTATCTAGAGCCTACAGGAAAGTAATAACATTAGAACAATGGTTGATTTCAAAAGGGGTTAATGTGCGTAAATTATCATTACTAAACCCTAAGACTCAAAATTAGATTCTACCCATGAGTCAAGTTGATGCACAATCTTCTCCCATGATGAACTATTCTTTAGGAGGTATGGATTCCAACCAATACCAACCATCTAATCTAGCACCCTTGAATCAAATGATGTCTAATATGAACAATCAATGGGATGAAGTTGAATGTCCAAATTTTACAACCACCCTAGATATCATCCAAGATGAGGTGCAATTTTCAAAGCCAATATCCACCAACGAGGATTGTGGTAGATATACTTGTCAAAATATAGATATTGGTGCATTTTTAGAAACATGTGAACCTTTAGAAATTATAGGTTTAGATTCATTATTCACCTAGGAGGATTGGGACATTTTTAGAAAGCAAAATGTAAGGATTGATCCACCTTTAGAAACAAGTGAGCCATCATAGGACAAGTCATAAAGGTTGGTTCCAAATGAGGATTGTATTATTTACACAAATATGAATACAAGAAGTAATTCCACCTTAGAAACCCTTAGCCACCAAAAATTATTGAAAGTGAATTTGAAGAAGAATTTCTTGAAGAATTTGAAAATTTCAAGGACTCACGATACACTAGATGATGAATTGTATATTGAGACATTGATCATATATAATGAGGTATTTGGATTATATATTGTCACTTATGTATGAGGTACTTTTGTTATGATCAATATTTGATAAACGATTTGACGATGTGGATGTGCTATTGATTAAATTATTAATATGATTTTGTAACTAATGATATGCTATTTGAATGCAAACTAATTATGTATTAGTTTAGCTAATAGTATTATTAGTGTAAAGAGTAATTAAATTGGAAATGAATGGTAAATACAAGTGGTTTATATAATTAATTTTTATGATGTGGATGAGATAGAATAAAAAACTAGTTTGATGAGGATTCGAGTGTTGGTGATTAGTGTATAGTGTGGCATATTTTTGGAAATAATTGAATCAATGAGAGGATTAATGATAAGTTTAATCATAAAAGAGGGTAATGGATCCAATGATTGTATTTTTTGAAAAAATTGAAAAAAACTTGTATTAAAACATTGATCAGTTACAATTGGGATAAGACACATCCCAACCGAAAACAATGAAAGCACATGATTACAAGAGAAGAGGAAGATTTGCACTGGATCCAAATCTCTTGAACCAATACCAAGCTAGCTGAGAGAGCTGATAGGTCTGTTACAACAACTTATCGCGAAAACACGCAGCAAACACCAACTTCACCTCTGTCCACGAAAAAGCTACAAGTCACGAAATCGCGACACAAGACTCCTCTGACCGCAAAAAAGTCAACCTGTCACAAAATCGTGACATGTCACGAAATCGTGACAAAAATCCATCCTTGGCCACGACGGAGCAACATGTCGCGATATCGTGACAAAAATCCACCAACGGCCACAACGACGCAACATGTCACGAAATCGTGACAACTTTCCTCCAACGGCCGCGACGGCATAACATGTCGCGATATCGCGACAACTTTCCTCCCTTGGCCGCGATGACGCAACATGTCGCGATATCGCGACAATTTTCCTCCCTTGGCTGCGTCGACGCAACATGTCACGATATCGTGACAACTTTCCCTCGACGGTAGCGACGACGCAACATGTCACGAAATCGTGACAACTTTCCTCCCTTGGCCGCGATGACGCAACATGTCACGAAATCGTGACAACTTTCCCTTGATGGCAGTGACGGCGCAACATGTCGCGATATCGCGACAACTTTCCTCCCTTGGCCGCGACGGCACAACATGTCACGATATCGCGACAACTTTCCTCCCTTGGTCGTGACGGAGCAACATGTCACGAAATCGTGACAACTTTTCCTCGACGGCCGTGATGACGCAACATGTCGCGATATCGCGACAACTTTCCCACATCGGCCGCGACAGCGCAACATGTCGCGATATCGTGACAACTTTCCCTCGGCGGCAGCGACGGTGCAACATGTCGCGATATCGCGACAACTTTCCTCCCTTGGCCGTGACGATGCAACATGTCGCGATATCGCGACAACTTTTCCTCGACGGCCGCAACGGCGCAACATGTCGCGATATCATGACAACTTTCCCGCATCGGCCATGATAGTGCAACATGTCGCGATATCGCGACAACTTTTCTCCAGCAGCCGCGACGACGCAACATGTCGCGATATCGCGACAGCTTACCGCCAATGGCCGCGATGGCGCAACAGGTCACGAAATCGTGACAAAAACCACCCTTAGCTTTTTCATTGATCATTGTCTCAAGGATCTTTCAAGGCCCCGCCTAATCACCTCATCTTCAATAGGCATGTCACCGTGCGACTGCACCCCTACCTCTTTCGCAAGCACCCATCTTAGCCAGGAAATCGATCGCTTTGTTTAAATCTCTCCTCACATATACTAGAATCACATCATCTAATTCCCTCCATAATTTCTTGATTTGAGAGACCAGAATCCTCAACCTCCAAGCGTTCAACGAAAAGTTCCTCATGCAGTCTAGAGCTCCAACCATAATTTGAGAATCAGATTCAAGAATTATCCTCCTGTGACCCTGAGTAACTGCCCAAATAGAGGCAGATTTGATAGCAATGGCTTCTGCTTCATTATTTGTGGCTCTACCCAAACCCTGCAGTTCCCAATAAAGCACTGATCCCTCATGATTCTGGCAGACCACGCCAATACCGACGCTACCCGGATTGCCCTTTGCAGCTCCATCAGTATTGATTTTAATCCAGCCTTCTGGGGGTGATTTCCAACTGGTTCTGTTCTGTCCCTCTCGCTGGTCAACTCCCTCTTCCATTGGCCCAGGAACAACCTGAGTTTCCTCTTTAGCGTAGACGGCAACAGTTTCTGTGACTTTGCTCCAGATGACCTGCCAAACTCCATCTAGCGAGGAAAAGGTTTCTCTAAAAATTCTAGCATTTCTCTCCAACCACACTTGCCACCAAATGAAGTATAAACCAAGCTCCCACCCAATTTGAAGAGCTTTGGATGTAAATCTACCCCGCTTCCATATTTCCCAAATATTAGTCCGATTCATGTCACCATTAACCTGGATTTTATAATGAGAGAGCCAGCGCTTCCAAATCTGACGCGTGAAAGGGCACTCAAACATCAGGTGATCAGCTGTTTCTTCGTTCTTGTGGCATAAAACACATTGAGAAGGGCCGATGATTCCTCTACATCTGAGATTGTCAAAAGTGAGAATACCATTGTGCATAAACTGCCAAGCAAAAAAGTTTACTTTTGGCCAGCCCTTAGAGTGCCAAATCTTTCTCCAATCCTCAACCGAAAAAGAATGGGGGGGAGGGTCTGGGAGGATCTTGTCATATCCGTCCTTCACTGTATAAACACCAAGGCTCCCATAGCCCCAAGCTAATTCATCCTCCTCGTCTCTCCCTGTGAGAAACCTTTCTGTCAAGATTTTGGTTAAGATGGGTGCCAACTCCGGGGGGATTGGAATTGGCCACTCCTCCAACCTCTTAAACTTCTTAAACTTATACTCCCCCAACTGAGAAGTGTTGAAATAACTTTCAATTTGGACCCAACCCATGATTTCTATGGCAGATTTTATTGGAAGTAACTCGGGGAATTCAACAATGATGGGTGGGTACTGATCCCAAGAATCAGTCCAGAAACGGGCCTTCTCCCCTCTCCCCACTTTCCAAAATAGCTGATCTTTAATAACCTGAGATCCTAGCTTGAGAGCCTGCCACACTAAGGATCCAGTACCATCCGAGAGGAAACGGCCCACCTCATTGGGGTTAACTTGACCCAAATATTTACTCGTTAGAATTCTACTGAATAAGGAAGTTGGTTGGGAAATCCACCTCCAGTACAACTTTCCAACCAAGGCTTGATTATTTAACTTGGATCCTCTCAGTCCCAGCCCACATTTTACCTTGGGCTGGGTGACTTTATCCCAACCCACTAAGGCCCACTTTCTTTTTCCTTTAGCTCCTTCCCACAAAAACTTCCTAGCCATCCTGTCCAACTCTTTCCATATTGTAAGCGGGGCAGCCAGGATAGAAAATTTGTAGATTGGCATGGCTTGAATGATCGACCGTAAGAACGTTAATCTGCCACCATAACTTAACCACTTGTGAGACCAGAGATTAATTCTGTCCTTGATACACTCCAAGCATATTCCTCCAAGTGTCTAATTTCAGCCTCTTGAAGTGCAAGGGGATACCCAAGTAAACCACAGGGAGAGAAGTCCTAGTGAATCCCAAGATTTCTAAAATTCTGTTCTGAAGCCTTTGCTCCGGATTAAAAAAGACCACTTTGGATTTCTTGTCATTAATGACCTGTTGAGTAGCCCCGAGATAGACATTAAGAGTATCCCTAATCGTTCTAGCTTCCCTGATGCTGGCTACTCCCATCAAACCAGTGTCATCCACAAACTGTAGGTGCGATACAACTTCATCCCCCACCCTAATACCCAATAATCTGCCTTGTTGTCTTCTCCTCGAGAAAAGTCTGCCAAGACCTTCAGCCAGAATGAGAAAAAGATAAGGGGAACAGGGATCCCCCTGGCGCAGACCCCGAGAAGCTCCAAAAGGTTGCGAAGGAAGGCCCTTGATAAGCACAGAGTAAGTCGGGGAAGAGACACAACTCATGATCCACTCAATCCAACCCTGAGAGAAGCCGAAGGCTGCCATCATTTTAGCCAGGAGGCTCCATTCAACCCTATCATAAGCCTTTGACATATCCAATTTAATGAACATCCCTTTATTACCAGAAGTGTGCATTGAATGGATTGCTTCCTGGGCCACAACCACCCCATCCAGAATCTGCCGTCCCTCAACAAAGCCTCCTTGCTCAGAGGAGATAATGTTGTGAAGAAGAGGTTTTAGGCGCTCAACCATTACCTTTGTGAGTATTTTGTACACCACATTACATAAGGCAATAGGCCTATAATCTGAAATATGAACCCCCTCCTCCCCTTTTGGAATCAAGGTAATGAACGTGTGGTTTATAGCTTTAAGCATTCTCTTATTTTCTCTGGATTCTTCAACAATAGCCCTTACATCTTCCTCTAAGCAGTCCTAGAAAGCCTGAAAGAACTCAATTGGGAAGCCATCTGGACCAGGAGTTTTACCAGTGCTCATTCCAAAGACCACAGTTTTCAATTCATCCCTATCAATGGGTTTGAGGAGGGTCTGATTTTCATCCTCCGAAATAATAGCAGGTATGACAGAAATAACTTCATTTTGGGCCTCTACATCTTGAACCACACTTTCCTTAAAAAGCTTTGAAAAATAATCCATAGCATGGGAATGAATACCTGGAAGAGTATCAAAGGAATGACCGTTCTCATCTTGAAGGGCCTCCATCTTATTCATCTGTCTTCGAGCACAAGCAGTCCGATGAAAGAATTTTGTATTTCTATCCCCTTCTAATAACCAGGAAGTTCTTGCTCTCTCGTTTCCAATAGATCTCCTCCTGGTTGTCAATGTCCTCAACCGCAGAACGCAAGGCATCATCCTCAACTTTGAGCTGATCAGTTATTACTCCTTCTCTAAACTATTTTTGGACCTCATCCCAGCGGGCCACCAACGGAGCTCTTTGGGTCCGGAAGTCAGATTTATTAGAACGCCTCCAATACTTCAACCGAGATTTGACATATTGAAGTTGTTTGTGGATTCTAAACATAGCTCTCCCATAAGCTGGGCGGCCCTCTTCCCACCACTGTGGAATTTTCTCCCGAAGTTCTTCTTTCTGAAGCCAAAAATTCTCAAATCTGAAAGGTTTGTGATGGATCCCCATCCTAGTCCCGCTTTCCAACAGAATAGGACAGTGATCAGAAACAGGGCCTGCCAAAATCTAAAAATTGATATTCCATTTTACAAACACCTCCTCTGAAAGCAAAAAGCGATCTAGCTTCACCTTCCTACTATGGGGCTCCCGCCTTTTATTAGTCCAAGTGAAGTTATTGCCAGGACATTTAATGTCCACTAAGTGCAAAGCCTGGACTTGAGCAATCATGAACCGGTCCCCTGGATCCAAAAGAGGTGATCCCCCTTCCTGGTCTCTAGAAGATAATTTAGCGTTAAAGTCCCCCGCTATAATCCAGTCTATATCTTCCCTTGATGCTCGCATGTCATGCACAACCTTCCACTGCCGCCTCTGACCCTCTAGAGTTTGAGAACCATAAAAGTTAGTGACAAGAATGAATTCTGCAGAGACATTATTCCTAAACAGGGAAGTGAGAACACCCCTCCAGGCAAGGTGTTCTATTGCAGACCATTCCAGAGAGTTCCACAGAGTAACAATCCCCCCTGAGGCACCTTGGGCAGCCACATCCATATGACCAAGACCCCTCCAAATTCTCGTTGACTGTTTTAGACATAAGATCCAAAGACATCTTGGTCTCTTGTAAAAGCAAAAAATCAGTATTGCTATGCTCTAATAATCTTTGAACAACAGATTGATGGGTTCTACTGTTTAAACCCCTCACATTCCAAGATTGTATAATCATGGGTTACCCCTGGGAGCAATAAGAGTCAATTGTCCTCACCAATCCTCCCATGATCAATTTGTCTCCCTGGGCCGCTAGCGCCTCCTTATTGGATCTTCTACCACCTCCCCGAGAATTACTATTTTTTGATCTTTTTTCTATCTCGGGTTATTCCCAAAGATGGCCTTTCCCTATTTTTCTCTGCTATCCCCATGTGAACATCCCGAGAAACTGTTTTCTCCTAGTTATGGACTACTAAGGCACCATAACACACTGGCTGTGATACCTCAGAGGGATCAACTATCTGCTGAATGACAGGAGAAGATGAGAGGGGGAGTTGCCCAGGAACAATAGAGGTTTCCTTGAAACCCTCCAAGCCCTCCATAGATTGATCCTCTTCATCAACCAATGACTTAAAAATCTCATACCTATTGGCAGGCCTGAGATGAGATTGCTCCTTTCCCTCCTTTTTCTTTGTCCGTATTTTTCTTCTGGGCTGTTCAAAACCCTCTCTCTGAGCTTCCTGGCCCTGACTGGTGCTAATAGGATCTTTATTGGGTGCAGCCTTATCCTCTTTAGGCGAGTTTGGCATTCCTGAGGAGGCCTCCATATTGGCATTCATATTAAGAGGACAGAAACGGGCCAAATGTCCATGCTTGTGGCAAACCCGACATCTAAAGGGTAGGGCCTCATAGTCCAACTATTGAATCCAAGAAAGACCTACTAATTCAATTTCCAACTCCATCGGCAAAGGCTGGCTCAGATTCATCTCCACACATATTCGAGCATACACCGCCATGCTCCCTTCAATAGTGTCTCTGGCAACACCCAGATGTCTACCAATCGAATTGCCAATCATTGCTAGTACCTGCTCACCCTAGAATTCCATTGGAAGAGCATATAATCGAATCCACACTGGGACAACAGTAGGTTCAACACGAGGATCGAATCCTACCCTCCAGGGTTGAACAAATAGCCCTGTCGGGCCATGGTTTTTCTTCTCCGACTCAAAAGCCTTATTTCTATCGGCCAGAGCCGAGAAGCTGACAATAAAATAACCATTACTAATAAACCACAATGAAAACTCACCGTGGGGCTCCTAGTTCTGGCGGATCCAAGAATGCAGAAAGCTCAGGGAAGGGCGAATACCCATGAACTTGCAGATTAAATCATGTCTAGCTCTATAGAGGACAGACTCCTCAACCATGCTGGGATCAATGACGATTTTTGGCCTGGATTCGGCCTGCGGTAAACAACCATTCACACGCCGTGCTGAAGACCTATTCCCAGCAGTCGTGAAGAGCTTTTTATATGCCATATTTTGGGCTTCGGCATTCTTCGGAGGAGAATCTTCTTTAAACAAATCAGCATAAGAGCTAGTACTTCCTGGAAAAGGAGCCGGAGGAGTCCCCATTGGACCCTCCTGGGGCACCGATCGAACCTTCAAAACCACCGTACCCCAAAGACACCTCTGCAAGCCAGCAGAAGCCAGAGATTTTTTGAAAATCCAGAAACCCTAGTTCAGATTCAAAAATCGCCAGAGCTCATTTTCCCGCTCCTAATTATTATTATTTTTCAATGGATCCAATGATTGTCAAAATGGGTTTCATTGACAATTAATTGATAGTGAGAGAATGGGTTGAGGAATTGAGTGATTGATAAAATATAAGGGAGTTTAATTTATGTAATGAAAAGTTGCACAAATTATCTTAATATATGCATAGTAACCTATTTTAAGGTATAAAATGATATACAATAATAATAATATATACAAGGTGGTGTATTGAAATACACAAATAATGATCTATTTACAAAGTGACATATTGAAACACACAATCTGATCTATGATACAAGGTGGTATTTTTAAACACACAATTTGAACTTAGTGCACAATTTTAACTCTTACAAGTTGACATATTTTTTTTTTGAAATTTTGAAAAAAAACTTGTATTAAGACATAGATCAATTACAATGTGGGAAGAGCCTCTTCCCAGCCGAGGTCCGAGAGGACACAGTCATACAATAGTAAAGGAAGAACAACACCGGAGCCAATTTTCATGAACCAAAAACTAGCTGCCATGGGGTCCCCCATCGTACTCTATTTTTTTGAAGGTCATTAGCTCAAGGACCTTTCAAGACCCTGTCTAATCACCTCATCCTCAATATCCATGTCACTGTGCAACTGAACTCCAACCTCCTTTTCCGCACCCATCTTAGCTAGAAATTTAGTCGCTTTGTTCAAATATCTACTTGCATAAACTGGGATCACGTCCTCCAATTCATTCCATAATTGTTTAATTTGGGTAACAAGAGCCCTCAACCTCCAAGATTTCAGATCAAAGTTCCTCATGCAGTCAAGAGCTCCAACCATTATTTGCGAATCTGATTCAAGAATAATTTTGCGGTGGCCATGTTTCACTGCCCAAATAGAAGCAAACTTGATGGCAATGGCTTCGGCTTCATTGTTAGTGGTTCTTCCCAGGCCTTGCAATTCCCAATAGAGCACAGTCCCAGCATGGTTTCGGCACACCACTCCAATTTTGGCTCTACTCGGATTGCATTTTGTAGCTCCATCAGTATTGATTTTAATCCAACCTTCAAGGGGAGGTTTCCAACAATTTTTGTCCTATCCCTCTTGCAGTTCAACGCATTCTTCCATAGCTCCAATGTCAATTTGAGCTTCCTCCTCAGCATGAACAACCATAGTTTCGGTAACCTTGCTCCAAATGGTCTGCCAAACCCCGTCTAGAGCAGTAAAAGTTTCTCTAAAAATTTTGGCATTTCTTTCTAGCCAAACTTTCCACCAGATAAAGCTTAAACCGAGCTCCCAGCCAATACGAAGACCTTTAGATTTTAATCTACCTTTCTACCATTTTGCCCAGATATTTATCCGATTCAGGTCACCACTTACTTGAATTTTAAAGTATGCAAACCAACGCAACCAAATCTGTCGGGTGAAAGGGCAACCAAACAACAAATGGTCAGCAGTTTCCTTACTCTTGTAGCATAGTACACATTGAGAAGGGCCAATGATACCTTTTGATATGAGATTATCAAAAGTGAGGATTCCATTGTGCATGCACTGCCAAGAAAAAAAGTTAACTTTCGGCCAGCCTTTAGAGTGCCAGATTTTCCTCCAGTCCTCAACCTGAAAAGTATGAGGGGGGGCTCTAGGAGAATGCTGTCATATCCGTCCTTTACTATATAGACACCAAGACTCCCAAAGCCCCAAGCTAATTCATCCTCCATGTCTCCCCCTGTAAGAAATCTTTCTGTCAGAATTTTAGTCATGATGGGAGTCAAATCCGAAGGGATTGAAATGGGCCACTCATCCAACTTCTTGAACTGCTTAAACTTACACTCCCCCAGCTGAGTAGTTGTGAAATAACTTTCAATACGGATCCATCCCTTGGCTTCAATGGCTACTTTTATTGGCTATAATTCTAGAAATTCAGTAATGATGGGTGGGAACTAATCCCAAGAATCTGTCCAGAAACGAGCCTTCTCCCCTCTTCCCACTTTCCAAAATAAGCGGTCTTTAACAACCTGAGACCCTAACTTGAGAGCCTGCCAAACTAGGGACCCAGTACCATCCAAGGAGATGTGAGCTACATCATCTAGGTTGGCATGTCCCAGGTATTTTCTAGTTAGGATTCTACTAAAAATGGAGGTGGGTTGGGAGATCCATCTCCAGTACAGCTTTCCAACCAAAGCTTTATTATTCAGCTTAGATTTTCTCAAACCCAGACCTCATTTAACCTTGGGTTGGGTAAATTTGTCCCAGCCCACTAAGGCCCACTTTCTATCTCCCTTTGCTCCTTCCCATAAAAACTTTCTAGCCATATTGTCCAACTCTTTCCATATTGTAATCGGGGTAGCCAGGATAGAGAATTTGTAAATTGGCATGGCTTGAATGACTGACTGTAAGAACGTTAATCTACCACCATAACTTAACCACTTGTGAGACCAGTGATTAATTCTATCCTTGATACACTCCAAAATATTCCTCCATGTGTCTAATTTTAGCTTCTTAAAGTGCAAGGGGACCCCCAAGTAAACCACTGGGAGAGAAGTCCTTGTGAATCCCAGGATTTCTAAAATTTTGTTTTGAAGCCTTTGCTCCAGATTAAAAAAAACCACTTTGGATTTCTTGTCATTAATGACCTGTTGAGTAGCCCTGAGATAGACATTAAGAGTATCCCTAATCATTCTTGCTTCCTTGAAGTTGGCCACTCCCACCAAACTAGTGTCATCCACAAAATGTAGGTGCGTTAAAACTTCGTCACCTACCCTGATACCCAATAATCTACCTTGTTGTCTTCTCCTCAAGAAAAGTCTACCAAGACCTTCAGCCAAAATGAGAAAAAGATAAGGAGAACATGGATCCCCCTGGTGCAGTCCCCGAGTAGCTCCAAATGGTTGCGAAGGAAGGCCCTTGATTAGCACAGAGTAAGTCGGGGTAGAGACACAGCTCATGACCCACTCTATCCAGTCCTAAGAGAAACCAAAGGCTGCCATAATTTTAGCTAGGAAACTCCATTCAACCCTGTCATAAGCCTTTGACATGTCCAGTTTTATGAACATCCCTTTATTACCAGAAATGTGCATTGAATGGATTGCTTCCTGGGCCACAACCACCCCATCCGAACTGCCGTCCCTCAACAAAACCCCCTTGCTCAGAGGAGACAATGTTGTGAAGAAGAGGTTTTAGGTGCTCAACCATTACCTTTGTGATTATTTTGTATAGCACATTACATAAGGCAATAGGCCTATAATCTAAAATATGAACCCCCTCCTCCCCTTTTGGAATTAAGGTAATGAAAATGTGGTTTATAGATTTAAGCATTATCTTATTTTCTCTGGACTCTTCTACAACAGCCATTACATCTTCCTCTAAGTAGTCCCAGAAAGCCTAAAAAAACTTAATTGGGAAACCGTCTGGACCTGGATTTTTACCCATGCTCATTCCAAAGACCACAGTTTTCAATTCATCTCTATCAATGGGTTTGAGGAGGGCCTAATTTTCATCCTCAAAAATAACAGTAGGTATGACAGAAATAACTTCATTTTTGGCCTCTACATCTTGTACCACACTTTCCTTAAAAAGCTTAGAAAAATAATCCATAGCATGGGAATGCATACCTAGAAGTGTATCAAAGGAATGACCGTTCTCATATTGAAGGGCCTCCATATTGTTCATCTGTCTTCGAGCACAAGCAGTCCAATGAAAGAATTTTGTATTTCTATCCCCTTCTAATAACCAGGTGGTTCTTGCTCTCTGCTTCCAATAGGTCTCCTCCTGGTTTTCAATGTCCTCAACCGCTGTATGCAGGGCATCATCCTCAACTTTGAGTTGGTCTATAATTACTCCTTCTCTAAACTATTTTTGGACCTCATCCCATCTGGCCACCAATGGAGCTCTTTGGTCCTGGAAGTCTGTTTTATTAGCACGCCTCCAATACTTCAACTAAGTTTTGACATATTGTAGTTGTTTATGGATTCTGAACATTGCTCTCCCATAAGCTGGGTGGCCTTCTTCCCACCACTATGGAATTTTCTCCCGAAGTTCTTCTTTTTGAAGCCAAAAATTCTCAAATTTGAAATGTTTGTGATGCTGCCCCATCCTAGTCCCGCATTCCAACAGAATGGGACAGTGATCTAAAATTGGGCCTTCTAAAATCTGAAAATTTATATTCCATTTTACAAACGCCTCCTCTGAAACCAAAAAATGATCTAGCTTAACCTTCCTGCTATGTGGCTCTCACCTTTTATTAGTCCAAGTGTAGTTAATTCCAGGACATTTAATGTCCACTAAGTGCAAAGCCTAGACTTGGGAAATCATGAAACAGTCCCCTGGGTCCAAAAATGGTGTTCCCCCTTCCTGATCTCTAGAATATAATTTAGTGTTAAAGTCCCCCACTATAATCCAATCTAGATCTTCCCTTGAGGTTCGCATGTTATGCATAGCCTTCCACTACCGCCTCTGACCATCGAGGTTTTGAGACCCATAAAAGTTTGTGATTAGAACGTGTTCCACAGTGACATTATTCCTAAAAAGAGAAGTGAGAACACACCTCCAGGCAAGATGCTCTATTATAGACCATTCAAGAGAGTTCCACAGAGTAACAATCCCCCCTGAGGCACCTTGGATAGCCACATCCATATGACCAGCACCCCTCCAAATTCTGTTGACTATTTTGGACATAAGATCTAATGACATCTTAGTCTCCTATAAAAGCAAAAAAATCAGTATTACGATTCTCTAAAAGTCTTCAAACAACAGATTGATGGGTTTTGTTGTTTAAACCCCTCACATTCCATGATTGTATAATCATTGGTTACCCTGGGAGAAATAAGAGTCTATTGGCCTCACCGATCCTCTCGTGATCAGTTTGTCTCCTTGGACTGCTAGCAACTCCTTATTGGATCTTCTACCTACTCCTTGAGAATTGCTATTTTTTGATATTTTTTCTACCTAGGTTATCCCCAAAGTTGGCCTTTCCCTGTTCTTCTCTGCTATTCCCATGCTGACATCCTGAGATACTGTCTACTCCTGGTTATGCACTACTAAAGCCCCCGAACACACTCGGGTGTGATACCTCGCAGAGTTCAACTACCTGTTGTATTACGGGAGGAGATGAGAGGGGGAGTTGCATGGGAATATTAGAATTTTCCTTATTACCCTCCATGCCCTCCATAAATTGTTCCTCTTCGTCAACCAGTGACTTAAATATCTCATACCTATTGGCAAGTCTGAGATGGGATTGCTCCTTTCCCTCTTTTTTTCTTTGTTCGTCTTTTTCTTCTAGGCTGTTCAAAACCCTCTCTCTGAGCTTCTTGGCCCTGAATGGTGCTATTAGAATCTTTATTAAGTGTTTCCTTATCCTCTCTAGGCAGGTTTGGTATTCCTAAATGGGCCTCCATTTTAGAATTCATATTATTAGGGCAAAAACGAGCCAAATGTCCATGTTTGTGACAAACCCTACATCTAAAGGGTAGGGCCTCATAGTCTAGTTGTTGAATCTAGGAGAGTCCTGCCAATTCAATTTCCATCTCTGTCGACAAAGGTTGGTTGAGATCCATCTCCATGGATATTCTTGCATACACCACCATGCTCCCTTCAATTGTGTTGCTCCCTTCAATTGTGTCTCTGGCAACACCCATATGTCTTCCAATAGAATTTCCAATCCTTGCCAACACCCGCTCACTCCAAAATTCCATTGGAAGAGCATATAGTCGGATCCATACTGGGACAGCAGTAGGTTCAACTCGGGGATCAAATCCCACTCTCCATGGTTGAACAAATAGCCCTGTTAGGCCATGATTTTTCTTCTTTGACTCAAAAGCCCTATTTCTATCGGCCAAAGACAAAAAGCTAACAATAAAATATCCATTGCTAATAAACCACAATGAATACTCATCGTGAGGCTCCCAGTTTTTGCGGATCCAAGAGTGCAAAAAATTTAGGGAAGGACGTATACCCATGAACTTGCAAATTAAATCGTGATTAGCTTTGTAAATGACTGATTCTTCAACCATACTTGGCTCGATGACAATTTTTGGCCTGGTTTCGGCCTGTGGCAAACATCCATTCACACGATGTGCTGTCGACCTATTCCCAGCAGCCATGAAGAGCATTTTATATGCCATTTTTTGAGCTTCATCGTTCTTTGGAGGAGATTTTTCTTTAAACAAATCTGCGTATGAGCTGCTACTCCCTGGAAAAGGAGCTAGAGAAGTCCCCATTGGACCCTCCTGGGGCACCAATCTAGCCTTCAGATCCACCGTACCTCGAAAGCGCTTCTGCAATCCAGCTGATGCCCTAGATTTTTCGAAGTTCCAGAAACCCTAGTTCAAAGCAGGTAGATGATAGAAAACCAAACAAGTTGACATATTTAAATGCACAAATTGGATCTACAGTACAAGTAATGAATTTAATCACATAGATTTGATATATGATACAAGTGGAAAATTAAAGTGCAGAGATTTTGTAGTATGTTTAAAGCAACAAACTTAATTGCATAAATTTGATATCTTAAAAGCAGAGAATTTAATTGTACAAATTTGATTTATCTTACAAGTGTCAAATTTAATTACACAAATTTGAAAATAGATTACAAGTGACACATTTAATCGTATAATTTTGATCTATCTTATAAGAGGTAAATTTAATCACATAAATTTGATAACATATTATAAGTGACAAATTTAATAACATAATCTTAATCTATCTTAAAAGATATGAATTTAATCATAAAAATTTGATAATATCTTATAAGCGATAAATTTAAACATACACATTTTTTTTGATATATTGGAGGAGGGTTTTTTGAAAGGGACCCCAAAAAATTTTACACTAGTGGATGCATAAAGAGATGGTATCCATGGGACCAATAACAATAAAAAACTAGTGATTCGGATAAACCTAGGAGTTCATCCTGGAGCAGCATGAAGGCACCAATAAAAATAGAAGGGGCTCTCCTAAAGATACTAATAAGAGGGATAGGGGAACTCAGAGGAACACAAAAATAGGGGATTAAAGACCCATAAAGGACAAAAAAAGAAACACCCATGGAGAAGGTGATTACTCGGATTCATGGTCTTCATTACTTGCATTATGCTCCTCACCAACCACCTGGGTGTAAACATCCTTCTGACACTTGAGATCTTTGAACATATTTGTAGCCTCTTGAAGAATATTCTTGGCTATTTTGGTTACATTATACATAGAGATCAACACCTTAACCAGACCCTTGGAGGGTCAGCGATAGACCTCTGATGGGTGTGATGTCCACTTGAGGTCTTTACCTCATTAAATCAAATCGAGGCTTCTTCAACCTTAGCTTTCTTTGGATTCATAGGATAATACTCCAAAGCCTTTTGGCCTTGCTATGTGGTTATGGGAATATTTCATTCCCCCTAGCATTTTTCCTCTAGATGAACACCATTGAGGCTCAAATTTTATTAACTGAGGAGTACCACTAGAGTTTAAGCCAAATATCAACTTTCTTCTAGTCTTAGTTGCATCCATAGAGGCTATATTCATGGCTCTTCCCTTGCTCATAATTTCCTTTTGAGAGATTTCCTATCTTAGAACCAAAATAGGGGTGGGATCAGTAGGGTTGTCGATGCATAACATAGTGGCTTTTTGGATCTCTTCCTAGAGAGTGTTCTTGTAAAAAATTAGGTGCAGGCCTTGATGAATAAGATGTGTGGATATCCTCTTCTTGATATTATCAATGAAGAGATCCATTGACCTGTACAAATATTTAGGTATGTTGATGTCCTTAATATACCTGAGATGGTTTAGGAAGGCTAGGTGGAATCTTCAAAGGGGAGAATTTATTTTATCAATAGTAAAGTACTACATTATAGGGATCATCACTCTATTCCAAGGAGCAGGGAGGGACTCTCTAATGATTCCCACCTTCTCTCTTCCTAACTTCTTACCCTTCTACATGAAGAAATTTAACTCCTCTACCATCGAGTGTTTGTCATGGAAAACAACTACTTCATTGTTTAGAAGCTTTGTCACCTTCGTGAGCATACAAAAATTAATGTTGAATTTGAGGCCATGGAAAAAAATCACCCATTGTTCCAAGTCTAAGTAACTTCATCAAGAAATTTTGAGTCACTCCTACAAAATTTCCTTAGGAAGGCCATAAACCTATAATTAGTGAGGATTTCCTCAATCATTGCATCAATCTGAAGGGACTCAGGCTCCAATAGTGCAATCTCCAAGAATTACAGCAAAATATCCCCTCATAAAGGAAACTATAGAAATGTTTTTATGTTGAGAATGACCTCTCCTAAGGGTGGATTTAAAGCATGCAGGGGAGGCTGAACAGTCAGAAGCTTGCAAGGTACTGTCTATTCTAGAGATTATCACTATCTAGAATTGTTTATGGGCAACATCGTACCTGGAGAGCTTAAACTCATGTGCCCACCTTGGCTTGAAATCTTCATGACCAATGAGAAGGAGGAAAACTTTGGAAATAACATTAAGGAATTTTATTGTGATACGTAGGACAAAGGTGAGACTAGCCCAAAGGGCCTCTCATGAATGATTACTCTTAGAGGTGATTTAGAAAAGACTAATGACAATGAGGGTGGTATGGTTTATCTTACAAGTAGGATGATCATAATATAACAAGGGTTGACACATGATGAAATAGAAAATCAGTGTCATGGTGGAGAAAAACTTCATATCCCAAAGGTGGGTCATACACTTATGCGGGCTCAAAGGGTGAATCTCCAAATAGATGATCTTAGACTAAAAATAAATGCTGGTGATAGGATTTCATTGAGAGTTCCATGAAAACTAGAAATCCAACTATTTCAAAGGTCAGGAATACAATAATGAGGTACCTTCTCTAACGACAATGTCATTGATGGATTAATAAATGTTGTTTTGCCACACGTGAATAGACTCTTCTTCCAGGCCTAGGTTGACCATAGTGTCAGTATCTTTGTTGCCTTCTCTATACACATGTTGGATTAAGATATTGTTATGGTTGTGTAGGAGCCTCTTGGTATCTTCAATAAGGTTGTAAACTCTCCAAGTAGGGATCTGGGACCCCTTAGGGTAGTTTATGATATTCAACAAGTCTCCTTCAATGATTAGGTTACAAGGATGAAGGTCATCTAGGATGGATAGTCCTTGATAAAATAGCCCTAGCTTTGGCTACATGATTAGTTTAGATGCTAATATTTTTAGAAAATGCAAGGATGTTTTTTTCCTTTTTCATCTCTAGAGATGCCATTGCCTCTAGCCCTTCTAGGATTAACTTTGGTTTTTCGATCAAAGTTGAATTTGAACCATCCAACTAGGGGGAATCCACTTTACATTAGCTCTATCAACTAGAGGACCATAATAATGGAAAGGAGCCATAGAGATCTTAAGAAAAGTGACAAGTTTAGAATCCAAGCCTGGTCCAAGGGCCTCGAGAAGCCAAACTTACCACAAGAAATATAGAAGGTAAAGGCACCAGAGAAAATTGAGGTGTTGGTTGATGAAGGGATTAGTTCAATGGAGAAAAAAATCAAGAATTAAATTAGGTTGGAACCACTGGATGTAGAAATATGAGAAAAGGACACTCAAGACACTAAAGGAGAAGGGACACTCTAGGAATAGGTGGTGTGTTGACTCCCAACTAGACTAATAAAGGAAGCAACAATTTTGGATGATCATACCTCTAGAAAGAAGATTATCAATGGTTAAGATTTTGTTTTGAGCAACAAGCCAGGATAAAAAAGTGATTTTGGGAACAAGGTGTTTAAGCCAAATTAAACTGACTAGAAGCTAATTGATATAGGTTTCATATTGGAGATAATAAGCTAATTTAGTCAAGAACTACCCATTTTTGTTGGTATACCAAACCAAGGAATTTTAGGAATTCACAATTAGAATGATGTAGGTTCTAATGAGGGTGGTCAATGCCTTGGTAGCTATAATTTAGTCTTCCCTAAGGCCACTAAGAAGGATATACTTCTAGACCTATCTTTGAGTGGTGGCACTGATGAAATTATAGACTTTATCCTCGAAGAGACAATCTATGATAGGTTTCAAGATGGCCAAGTTGAGATCATCAAACAATGGTTGATCAATCAGCCAAGGGGTCTTCGAGAAATTGATGTGATGCCCATTACCAAGAAACCATAGGAGCCCTTTTATTATGATGGGTTTGTATTTTATGACTAAATTCCAAAAGGATGATCCCTTTGGGAGAGGGCCTTCATCCATAAATTTGTTGTGTTGAAGATATTTACTTTTGATAATTGTAACCCAGGCAAATTTTGCATTAGTGAAGATTCTCCATCCTTGCTTGGCTATGAGGGCCATATTCATTTTTCTTACCTTCTTGAAGCCCAAACCTCCTTGAAATTTTTTGGTGTAGATTTTATCCCAAGCTTCCAGAGGAAACCTTCTTCAGTTCTTAGATCTTGACCACAATTTTTTTTTTTGGATCTACTTTAATTTTTGATAGACTATGATAGGGGCTTTGAAGATCAACATGAAAAAACTAGAGTACTTTGGAGGTAAGCTTGCACAAGTGTGGCTTTGGCATCTTGACTTAGGAGAGCTCCTTTCAATAAAAAATATTTTTAAGAAGCCTTTCAATGACATTGTTCCACAAGATTTTAGATAGGTTTTCGAGGAAGAGAGGAAGCCCAAGGTAGATCAAAGACAAGCTGGAGATGGTGTAGCCAAGAATTCTAGCAAGTTTGATTTGTCTATCAATGGGTGTGTTGAGATTTTTTTTTTGCTTTTTAAGAAGTTAAAATTTTGCCCCATAACTTCTTCATAGAAATTGATGATAAATTTTATAGCTTTAGCTTTAGGAATGGATTACAAGTGATATGCTTACAAGTAATAAATTTAATCACACAATTTTGATACATGATACAAGCAATGAATTAATCATACAAATTTGATCTATCTTGCAACCAACGAATTTAATTATAAAAAATTGTTATATGATACAAGCACTGAATTTAATTGCACAAATATAATCTATCTTACAAGAAACAAATTTAATCATATAAATTTGTTAAGGCAACAAATTTAATTACATAAAATTATAAGGTTATAAATTTAATCATACAAAATGATAAGGCAATGAATTTAATCACACAAAATGATAAGGTAGAAAATTTAATTACACAAAATGATAAGGAGATAAATTTAATCATACAAGCTGATAAGGTAATAAATTTAATCACATACTAATATGATTTTTAAGTATTATCAAGACAGAGTTGGATACCCCCTAGTTTGGGGTTATAGTATGATTTGATAAGTTACCTTTAATCATGTAATATTGGGTGGGTAATTTTACTAAGCAAAATAGAATGGTAGGATGAGTTTATCTTGATGTCCTTATGTACCATCAAGAAGTGTGGTCAACATCAATCTAGTGTATAAAGAATGCATAGGAGCATATGTATATACATAGTAGCAGGTTAAAATTGCTCACTTTTCTCAATGGTTCATAAGGACATGAGGGAAAACACGGTTAATTTTATGATAACAAGAGTGGAGTGCATGATGAAATTAGAAGGAAGGAGATAGATTAGGGTATCAAGATTAAAAAATATTATAGCCCATTTATGAAGCAAAGGAAGTACATAACTTGATAGGAGGCCTATAATTATAGAAAAATAGATTAAAAAGAGTTTTTATTATGTAATTTTGTTGATGGAGCGATTTATAATTCATTATTCGAGGAGGACTCCTATAATTAGGATTCAAATAGGAAAGGTAGATTTAGAGGAATTAGACTTTAATACTTTTATTTTGATCCTAGTTGGCTTAAACGCCAATGAGAGATGATGACTACATTGAATGTTGCCTAATAAGTTCATAAGATCATTATGTACTTGTTTATCATCAGTCAATGAGTCTTATCCTCTTAGTGGCCTCTAAGAAAGTAAGAATAGGTTAAAAAATATTTCACAAAAGAAATGGTGATTAGCTAGTAGAGGAATATTGTCTTGGTAAGCATTATATTAATAGATTCTTCGAGATCTTTTCATTTAAGAGTGGCTAGATGGTAAGATCTTGAGCCAAACTTAGTGGTAATGATGAATGGGCTTAGCCATTTTAGCTCAAAATTATCTTTGAGCTTAGCTTGGGCATTAGTGTTTTTTTGGTTTTTCTTTAAGGATGAGGTCTCTTGATTTGAATGAGTGGGATTGATTTTTTTTACCATAAGCATGCTTAAGCCTATTTTGATAGGTTGTAAGGTTATCTAGGACATAGATTCACTTTTTATCAAGAAATTATAATTGGCTTAGGTAAGCATGATGATAATAATCTCAAATAGAAGAGTCTTGTAGCAAAATTCATAAAGAGGGAACCTAAAGTTCAAAAGGGAAGACTAATTTAATCCCATAGACCAAAACATAGGGTATCACACTAGTAGGGGTTAAAAAAATAGTACGATAAGTGCATAGGGTAGAGCTAAATATGCTAAACTTGATTGGTTTTGTTAACTAATTTCTTAAAAATTTCAATCAAAGACTTATTATATGCTTCAACTTGGCCATTACCATAAGGATAGTAAGGCTTAGATCCATATTTTGGATCTACTACTTGGCACATATTTTTTGAAAATCATTATTTTTGAAGGGTTTTCCATTATCAAAGGTAATGACTAACGGGATACCACAATGACACATGATTTGGTTGAGGATAAACTTGGATACTTGCATTCTAGTGGTTGAGGATAGATCTATGGTGTCTACTCATTTGGTGAAGTGTTCTATGGATTTCACGATGAATTTATGTCCATGAGATGATGTAGGTTTTATATTCCCAATGAATTCAAGATCCCATATGGAAAAAAGGATAAGGAGAAGTGATGGGTTGAAGGTATTGATATGATGCAAGAATAAGGTTGTCATGTCTTTGACACTTAACACAGTTTTTAACGTAGTCACAAGAGTCTTTATCCATAGAGGGCTAGTAATAACATAACCATAGTAGATTTTTGTAGATGGTATTTCCATAAAAATATCCACCACATGATCACTCATGGGCCTCTTGAAAAAATACTTTAGCTTCATTAGGAGTGAGGCATCGAAGTAGCATACCATCAAAATACTATCGATACAAGACATCACCAGTGATGACAAATCGACAAGCCTAATGTTGTAGGTGATTATGTTCATTGTGATTTAGACCTTTGGTTAAAGAACCATATTTAAGGAAGGTGAAAATGTCCTTGTACCAAGGATTAGAAGGGGAGGATGCTTCTATGACAAATACCTCTAAAAGCAATTGGCTATATTCTAGGGATGTAGGTTTCCTAATTTGGTAAATAATTATTGTGGCTTGTTCATTATCCAATTATAGAGGAATGAGATATGAAATTATGGCCATGGAATAGATTCAATGGTAATTTTATCAAAGGTAGAAATAATCTTTGCAACAATGTCTTTGAAAGGTTTTAGTTTCTCATATTTAGTTTGGTATACACCATTTACTTGGTTAACCACAAGTTGAGAAATTTCAAATATGGTGAGGGTTTTAACCTACAAAGCTAGGGCAATGAGAAGTCTGAGGATAAGGGCCTCATATTTAACATTGTTATTAGTGCAAGAAAAATAAAGTTTAAAAGAGAGAGGGATTAGTTTCTATTGAGGTGTGACAAAGATGATTCCTACCCATAATCCTCTGACACATTGAGAACCATAAAAATATAGGGTTCAAGAATCATATTGATCAACCTCTATGGTAAAGAAAAATTTATTGGGAAATTCTATATCTATAGTATGGGTTTCTTGTAAGGATGTGATAAATAGTTTATCAATGATGAGTTGGACTTTAACAATATTTTTGGCTAATAAACTCTAGGATAAATTTACTAAGGGTGATAACCCATTTAGCAATATGTCTAGATAGGTGGGATTTGACAAGTTGCAATTTTTTTGATGCAAAGTCCATAGCAAGGCATAGATTTTTAAATATATGTAGCAATTTTTATAACTGACCAAGTTTCTACTAATGTAGTAAATAAATCATTCTTTATGTAGGTCATCATATTGGGTTAACATGGTTATTAAGGCATGGGTAGTTGTAGCAATGTAAAGTAATAAAGGTTTTGAAGGATTAAGAAAATCAAGGATGAGAGAGGATAATAGATAGAACTTTAGTGTATCAAAGGTTGTTTGAAATTTTTTGTTCCATCAGAATTTAGTATCCTTGAATACAATTTTGGAGAAATATTGACACTTGTTTGCAAGTTGGAAAATGAATCTCCTTATAACTTAGAGTTTACCTTCGAGAGTAGAAATTTTTAGTTAAGTTTTGTAGAGGTGGCATATTTATGATGGTTGAAATATTATCAAGATCTACTTCAATGTTATATTGAGATACAATAAATCCCAACAATTTCCTTGATGTCACCCCAAAAACACACTTAGAGGGTTTAAGGAAAACCTTATATTCTATTATAAATTCAAATATATGTTATAAGTATCAAACATGATATTCATAATTGAAAGATCATCCAAGGAGATCATAAACATAATATTCCATAATGTCATGCATCATATCATGAAATATATATGTCATGGCCTTTTTATAGGTGGCACCTACATTATTTAAGCCAAATGGTATGACTTGGTAGCAATAGATTACCCATGGAGTTATAAATATTGTATTGGATTGATCCTTAAGAGCAATATTTATTTGGATGTAGCCTAAGAATCCATCCATTAAATATAGAATTCCACAATCTATTGTAAAATTGATGATCATATCAATATTGGAAAAATAGAAATAATATTTAGGGCAATCCTTGTTGATGTCCCTAAAATTGGTGTAAACTCTAATACAACCCTCTTTCTTAACAATGAGAACAATTTTAGATATTTAGTTAGAGTAATCAATTAATTTGATAAATCTAACATTGAGAAGCTTTTGAAGCTCTTCCTTAACAAGCAAGCCAACCTTTGAATGCATATTTCACAAAATTTTCTTAATGGGTTTTGCATAGGGTCTAACTACAAGCTAATGAATGACTAAAGAGGGGTCTAGTCCTAGCATGTCAACATATTATCAAGTGAAAAAATTATTAAGAGCCTAGTATATTCTTCATGTTCAAAATGGGTAAATACTTTACCTTAAGGATTTCAAGAGTATCGAGTATCCCAATATCAATGTCAATAGTCTTCTCAACGAGAATGTGTGATTCATCCTCAAATTGAAGAGGGGCTAGTAATACTCCTATGCTTTCAAAGTATTTAGAATTGAGAGGTGTTTGATCACATTCAATTGGTTGAGGGGTGCCAATATTTGATATTAAAGGTAAATATCCATCAAATTAGAAGTTATCTTGAAGAATATTGTTGAGTGCAAATTTTGCCCAATTGCAAAATCATAATCACACTTAGGATTTTGATTAGAAAACCCTCTCTTGCAAAGAAATAGAAATTTCTCCAAGGTTCCTTTTACTTAATGTGTGCTTGTAATCTTATGAAGATGTGTCAAATAAGTGCTAAGAATACCTTAGTGATTTGCAAATAATTGTTAACAAGGGGCCTGTGTTGGTATTACTTTATTATGCTATGCTATTGATTGTTCATGAAACTTAAAAGAAAAATAAAATGTGATTGGACATCATATGACCACGATGTAGAGTGAATTAATTCCTTTTATATTGAAGTGTTTTAGGTAGATTTTATCTTCTTTTGATTTTAAAATTTTTAAACAAGTTTTATCTTCCTTAAATCCTGCTTTGAGCATGAAACAAAAGATTAAAATCTATCTCTAAATGTGAATCTTAAATGATGAATGGATTCATTTAATGTTGCTTTGAGCATGAAAATAAAATAATCTACATGAATGACTTTGTGAATGTAATAGCCTTTGATGTACTATATAAATTACCCCTCTTTAATGAAATTATAATTTTCATAAAGAGAAGTTAATTTATTGCTCTAAAAACAATGGCCTATGGAATACCATATAAATAACCCCCTTTAATGAAATTGTAATTTTCATAAAGGAAACTTAATTTATTGCTTGAAATATGAAAGTGCAAATCTTGAAATTCACTTCTCCTTAAAAATGAATACATGTAAAGTCTGAAATTACAAAATGCCTTTAAAAAATAACAACTTTGAAAAAAATTTGTAATTTCAAAATGGCTTCAAAATGAAATCAAAATTGCTTTAAGTGAAACATTAAATATTATTCTAGGACTCTGTCCATCTATTTTTGGAATTTTAATTAATTTATTTATTTTTATTTTATTTTCCAAAGTTAAAAAAAAAATGTAAAAAAAAGGGAAGATTAGAAAAAATAAAATAAAATCTGGAAAATGGACCAAAATGCTGAAAACATTAACATACAAAGTACTCTCAGTTTAATGCTACCCTATCCTATAAAATCAGAGATGCGAGAGTTTCTAAATGTAACCTAGTTTATCCGAATCTGCATTTGCACAACTTGCAATAACCTAGGTGTAAGCTTCTAAGGAAAAATAAAATAAATTCCATGTTTTAAACATTCAATAATGCATCCATTAAAATGCATTGAACATCATCTATAAGCCTAAAATATGAAAGGGAAAAAATAAACAATTGATCCAAACATGCACAACATTTCTCCAAATTTTCTAACAAAGTGTAAATTTCTAAAGTATTTGCATTAAAAAGTTAATGTTCTATTTTACACAAACTTTTTAGCCCTTGGCTTCCAAAAATGTCTAGCCCTCTTTTCCTGCATTGAATCGGTTTATAAAATCTTTGAATGCTATTTCGTTTCACATTTTCTCTCTTATTTGGATTCATAGTGTTTCACTTCATTTTTGCCTGTATGTTTTCTCTATTTTGTTGCTATTTCCAACTTGTTGGCTTATCCACCTTCACTTTCTAACACTCTGTTTCATCACATGCTCTTTGTTTCAAAATGTACCTTTTTTTACTTTCACATGTAATCGTCGGGCAATGACAAAAATGTTAATGAAGAATTTTAAACCTTCATCCTCTAACGATTTTAATCTTAATGACTCTACCCATGTAATATTCTTCTTAGGCATTCTCCATAGCACCATTTGTCCTTTTATGAGTGTATCCCTAAGAAATGCTTAATCCATTACATTATTGAAATTACCAATCATCAACTCACCATAGTTTTTTTATTTATATCACTGCGAGGAAAGATGCCATCCCATAAGCTTTTTTTTTAAATATTAATTGCCCTTATCCATATGTGAGGTATATGGCATGGCATACAACATATACCAACATTGATGATTATTGATCCCTTTACGCTTCTTCCTTCATGAAACTCCTTGTTTTACCCCACTCTAAACACTATCAAATGCTTCCATTGAAGCCTCCCTATATATCATCATCAATATTTTTTGTATAAGGTATCTAGGTCATAGTCGACCTTAGTTCACCGACTGCATATCTAAATTTTGGTTTATTTAGAACTGCTTCTACAAACTTCGTACCACCACTGTTCATTCACTATCCCGTGCTATGCTAGACAAAGGGAGTGTGTGCCCAAATATACCTGTGTATGCCCATTCTAACCAGACACTACTGCTATCAATAGACCGAATATTATGGCTATGTTATTACTACCTCCTATCTCAACTCCCAGACCTGAGATAGCCTCCATTTTCCATCGATGTCACTATTTGCATCCTCAAATGCTCGATCACCTACCTACCTTGTGGATGTCACTAACTCTTGTGCTATTACATCATCATCCACAAAGTGGTTTCATACACGTCTATATTTTTTTGATAGTAGAGTCATCTTGGCTCCTTAATTTTACAACCGTGCCATTTTCATGTTCTAATCACGCATATGCCACATCGCCACCTACACATGTTGAAGAGGGGAGTTTTATGTTTATTCCTATGATACACCAATACCACCCCACCTGTGTCAAATACATGAATTTCCATTGCTAGAATATTCAAAACAATTTACCCACAAATCCGTCGCAGTCCGAAATGCCAAGCGTTCATTGTGATCTACATTATATACCAACTTCATCAGTGTGATGGAAAATTATTTGAAAGTATTCTATCCCTAAAAAATTTAGTGCCAACTCCATTAGTTATAGCTTCATCTTCCTAGCTAGATTACCTATAGTCTCTACCACCTACTCTGGCTTCGACCACAACCTCCACACTACATCCCATGTTCGAGTGTCCATCTCTCTACATTGCTACGGTAGTTCAGGAAATTGGGTGTAAGCTTCGGTATCACACCATGAGGCTTTTATGGTAGCAATGGGTATGTTCCAAGTCAATGATATCCACATCCACAAATCATATTTACCTATAGTTCACTGTTGACTTCTTCCATACACCCTATCCCTACGCCATGTAGTATAATGTGTTCGATAGGGTCCCCATACAGTGTCAAGTCCATCATCACAGTTCACACCACATCGGTGTCTAATCTAGTCTCGGTATATACCATATCCATTTCTCGATAGGACACCAACCACAAACCATTTACTACCTTAGGGTTTAACTATCCATGAGCAATGTTGTGTCCATGTCGACCCATACAAATAGTCTTCGGTCATTTTGCCTGCTCTACACTGCACACGACATAACCATATATCAGACTCTATAACATAAAATAAATGCACAAATATTAATAAGAAATTATAAAGGCTATGATGATGCCTTACATATATTATTATTCTTAATTTTTTTATTTTACATTTTGTTTTTTTATTTTTTTATATTTATTCTTATAATATCATATATATACATATAAAAATATATATACATATTATTTTATTTTATTTTTATTTTTATTAAATTTTTAAATTGTTTTCTTCTTCATGTTTTATTGATTTGATCCCTTTTGAATATTAGAATAGTATTTATTAAAATAATTAGAAGGAAAAATTACAATAAAATAATGCTCACCAAAACTCCTAACCAAAACATAAACACTTAAAATAAATAGAACAAGAAAACTCAAAGACAACAAAGATACCCAGAAATATAAAATTTAAGGTGGGTCCCCAAGTTTTGGGGCTAGTTGTGCAATGGCCACAACAAATAATGACTCTAATGGGAAATGCTCTTGAGCATTTTGGGTGAACTTAGTTCTTAAAACAAATAAACCAAATATCAGAAAGATATACATCATCTCGTAACATCCAAATAAGATGGGGTAGATGGATGTAAATGAAACACATGAATCCTTTACTTTATCTTAGTGTGTGTAAATGTAATTTCATTTTGCATTCTTGAAAACCATATGGATTCCATCACCTAATTTGCATTAGGCTATTAAATATTGCTCATAAAAAGAAATTTCATAGATAGAGCCCTACTGCCAGTCAGGTGTCTATAGACCTGGTAGAGTTTATCTAAATTACCCTTGTGTTTACTTGATATTTTGCAATGCCCTTTTTCTTTTGTACAAGCTTTGTCTAGATAGAGCCTTACCGCTAATCAGACATCTATAGCCCTAATAGGGTTTATCCAAATCTGGTGACTGATTATAGCATGTTTTTATTTGCTTACCTTTTTTTTTATCAGGCCTTGCAAACTTTTATGCATCACATGGGTTAGAGAGTATATGAAGTTAGAGATGGAGCATATTAGATTTTCACCTTAATTCGTAAACCAAATTGACTTCATCCTTCAAAATTTCAAAGCATACCCTTTAATATGATGCGTTCATGTGTAGCTTTAGCAAAATGATTTAGTATTCCAAAATTTACTATCTTAGTCCCAAAATATAGGAGTGGTTACTAAATAATTCCATTCCCTTTTCCTTGATCCACATGATAGGTAATTCACCCTTTATGACAAAGGAACACAAAAAACAATCAAGAGGCCATTAGTAGTGACCATGAAACATCACCTCAAATAGAGGGACCAACCCAAAATACAAAACTTGAAACTCAAACTTGGAAATAAATCAACACCTAACAAGAAAGCAAAAAATAAAACTCGCCAAACCAAAACTAGATACAAATCACAAAACAACAAAAGCAAGAAAACCAGGACTATATACAACAATATACAACAATATACAATAATATACAATATGATGCAAAAATTGGGCCATCACTTCCTTGGATCCCAAACACGATTAGCACACCCTAAAAGACATATATCATGATATGCATGCCAAGATTTACATAAATCCAACCAAAGTATGATTAAGCCCCATAATACACAACTTCTCATTTTGCATTTATCACCCCACTGATTCGATTCAAGGATATTATCAATTCCAAATTCATTAAACTTGCAAGTGAATACATGATTTTCAATTATCTTTTGCTTATTAAATGAGGTGTGGATTTCAATGCCTAGTTCATCACTCCTACTTGAGTTTTCATTTTCACAAACATATGGGATTTCCTTCAAATAGGAGGCTATTTCTGAATATTTTGAAGCAAAGTCATCATTTATGTCTTTAGTCCAATCATGCTTATGTAACAATTTACAAGCATCTAGGATATCTACTAAATGAGGATCATTATAATTTTTTATCCTAGATTCAATTGTTAATTTTTGATGAACTTGATTCAACAATTCAAGCACATCAACTTCTATTTTGATATCATTAGTGGTGTGATTAGAAATAAACTCTAGTTCTTCATTCACCTCCAATGACATTTCATCATAAATAACATTTGAATCCCATAGACAATTAGGTAAGCTTTCACCTAGAGTTTGCATGGTTGAACACAAAAGGTGAATTCTACCTTTGATACATTTCCATTTACCAATACTTGGAGAGGAATTGTAATTTTCTCTTTTTTCCCATGGTCTTTATCATCATCATCCTCTTGTAGCACTTCTCCTTCATCAATTACCTATTTATAAAAATACCAAAATTAGACACCCAATCAAAAGCATGTTTATCCTTTTCAAAACATAACTCTTGTTGATCAAATAGAGAAATATTTTCTTTTAGATGAGTAGAAAATTCCAATTCCTTGTTAACCACCAATGGTGTTTCTTGATTTGAATATTCAAGACAACCATGTGAATTTGTACCCAACTTTTCAGTATTCAAGAATAAAAGAGTAGATTTTACCTCTTCCTCATCCATAATAGATGAATCATAAGAACCATTTACCATTTTTTCCTCTTCTATTTCAGAAAGGTGTTCCATAAACTCATATTCAAAATGATCAAATTTTGGAACCTTCTTTATTTTTGAAATGGGCATGCCATTTTCTGCTTGTACAAGAATTACAATATCTTCATGTGAGATAGCATTTTCAGCATCCTGCATGTCAATAGAAATTTCATCAATAAGGGTGTGAACAACCAATGATTCTTCATATCTTTCCCAACCAGTATAATAATAATCTTCTAAAATCAAGGACTGAAATTATATCACATTTTCACAATCTTTAGACTTATCTATCAATTATTTTTCACCTTTATCCATCTTAATTTTAGAAAAATTATTTTCTCCAGATTCATGCTCCTTAATTTCAAAAAATTCATCCTCCTCAGATTCATATTTCAATGGGTCAAGGGTTTCTATGGTGGGATCAATTCTTGTATTTAGATTTCTATGATTATCCCAATCCTCACTTGTAAATAATGACTCTAAACCTTTCATTTCTAGTGGGTCATTATTTGAAACACATTGGATTTCTTGATCATCCACTTTAATCCTTTCATTCAACTCTATGGAAGGTCCTAACCTATCACATATTTCAATACTAGTTAGATCTAGGACTCCTCCCTTGCCTGAAATAATATTATTGTGAAAATCATTGAAATTTATCTTAGGAACATGATTCAAAAGATGATCAAGATGGGTATTTTAAAATTGATTTGTACTTAAGAATGATGGTTTATTTTGAATGGTAGGTTGAGGTGCATAATTTATTGGGTGGGTAAGGGAGGTATTAAATGATGGAGAATTATACAATCCAAAACCCCCACCATAACCTTACAAATTCAATTGTTGTTCAAATGTTATTGCTTTGGTGTAAGCTTGGGATAACAATGTGATTTGAGGTATCCCTCGCAAATGCATAGAGATTAATGGGTCAATAGCATTGAAGTACACTTGGATAGCAACTCCCTCTGGAGGAACATAGGGTACCACCAATTGAGTATATAACCCATGGAACATTTTAGTGAATAACTTCAAAGATTCATTTGGTCCTTTACGGGTAGTGAAAAACTGATTGTACATGAGGATTGGATCAACTGGTTTTCCAAAATGACTAAGAAATGTTGCTTCTAGTTGAGCCCAATAATTGATAGAACCTGCAGGTAAACTGAGGTACCAATCATAAGCAAACTCATATAATGTGTATGGAAGCATGTTACAAGCAACATATTCATGTATAATTTAAAATTAAATTAAAGTGTTCTTATATGCTTGAATATGTTCCTCAGTCAATTCTATTCCATCATACCTAAATTGAGGTAGATAATCCAAAATATCTATAGGTATATGATGTGAAGGCCCATGTATGTTTAAATTACAACTTGTCATAATTTGAGAAAACCATAAATTGACTTGCAAATAAGCATGAAATGACTAAAAAATCTCAAATGTTTAACATATAAATCATCGTGTATATCAACCAAAAGATATACATAAATTAAACCATGACATTAGAGAACATTCTCCAATTTGTAAAAGGTTAGAATTAATGAATCATCAATTAAAGAATTATCAAATCAATGAAAGTGATCATATGTACACAAAATCTCGTTAGTCTACCCAGGTGTTGTAGGTGAGTTGGAGAGGATAGGGCCATCTTGCAAGGGAGGTCTCAGGTTTGAATCTCCACCCTACCAAAAAGCTGAATTGGGTACCCAAAATCCAATTGATAATGTTGGTGTGGGCAGGGCTGGGTGCGACTCCGGGTGACTTTGATGGTGTAGAACCCCCTATTCATGGTCTCTCAGACCAAGGCGGCCCCGCAAGGGGTTTTTCGCTTTAAAAAAAAAAAATCTCGTTAGTCAAGACCAATACCTTCAAATAAACCTTTCAAGTAAACATGAACAATTTAGCATTTAGTAGCAATAAATTAAACCAATTCAAGCCCTCCTTCTAGCGCCAAAATATTGAGTGCTAAAGGAGGCCAAATATAATAGTCAATAGGACATGAAACATTCAACAATTCAAAGCTCTCAAGGTTACACAAAATCACATTATTCACTACATGAACAATTCAAAAGCATTAAATCAATAAACACCAATTCATGCCCTCCTTCTAGCACCAAAATATTGAGTGGAAATTTTGCCCAATTGTAAAATCACCATCACACTTAGAATTTTGATTAGAAAACCCTCTCTTGCAAAGAAATAGAAATTTCTACAAGGTTCCTTTTACTTAATGTGTGTTTGTAATCTTGTGAAGATGTGTCAAATAAGTGCTAAGAATACCTTAGTGATTTGCAAATAATTGTTAACAAGGGACCTGTATTGGTATTACCTTATTATGCTATGCTATTGATTGTTCATGAAACTTAAAAGAAAATAAAAATGTGATTGGCCCTCATATGACCACGATGTAGAGTGAATTAATTCCTTTTATATTGAAGTGTTTTAGGTAGATTTTATCTTCTTTTTATTTTATAGATTTTAAACAAGTTTTATCTTCCTTAAATCCTACTTTGAGCATGAAACAAAAGATTAAAATCTATCTCTAAATGTGAATATTAAATTATGAATGGATTCATTTAATGTTGCTTTGAGCATAAAAATAAAATAATCTACATGAATGACTTTGTGAATGTAATAGCCTTGATGTACTATATAAATTACCCCTCTTTAATGAAATTATAATTTTCATAAAGAGAAGTTAATTTATTGCTCTAAAAAAAATGGCCTATGGAATACCATATAAATAACCCCATTTAATGAAATTGTAATTTTCATAAAGGAAATTAATTTATTGCTTGAAATATGAAAGTGCAAAGCTTGAAATTCACTTCTCCTTAAAAATGAATACATGTAAAGTCTGAAATTACAAAATGCCTTTAAAAAATATCAAATTTGAAAAAAAATTGTAATTTCAAAATGGCTTCAAAATGAAATCGGAATTTCTTTAAGTGAAACATTAAATATTAGTCTAGGGCTTTGTGCATTTATTTTTGGAATTTCAATTTTAATTTTTTTTTTTATATTTTATTTGTCGAAGTTTTAAAAAAACTGCAAAAAAAAGGAAGGTTTGAAAAAATAAAATAAAATCTGGAAAATGGATTAGAATGCTGAAAAAATTAACATACAAAGTACTCTCAATCCAATGCTACCCTATCCTGCAAAATTGAAGATGCAAAAGTTTCTGAATGTAACCTAGTTTATCCGAATCTGCATTTTCACAACCTATAATAACCTAGGTGCAAGCTTCTAAGGAAAAAGAAAATAAATTCCATGTTTTAAACATTCAATAATGCAACCATTAAAATGCATTGAACATCATCTATAAGCCTAAAACATGAAAGGAAAAAATAAATAGTTAATCCAAACATGCAGAAAACTTCTCCTCCAAATTTGCTAACAAAGTGCAAATTTTTGAAGTATTTGCATTAAAAAAATAATGTTCTATTTTACACAAACTTTTCAGCCCTTGGCTTCCAAAAATGTCCAACCCTATTTTCATGCATTGAATTGGTTTATAAAATCTCTGAATGTTGCTTCATTTTACATTTTCTCACTCTTTTTTGGATTCATAGATTTCACTTCCTTTCTTCCTATTCATTTTCTTTGTTTTGTTGCTATTTCCAACTTGTTGGCTTATCCACCTTCACTTTCTAATGATCACTTTCATCACACGTTCTTTGTTTCAAAATATACCTTTTTTTACTTTCACATGTAACCATCGACTAATGAAAGCAACATTAACGGAGAATTTTAAACCTTCGTCCTCTAAAAATTTGAATCTTAATGGCTCTGTCCATGTAATATTCTTCTTAGGCATTCTCCATAGTGTCATTTGTCCTTTTAGGCATGTACCTCTGATAAATGCCTACTCCATCACATAATTGAAACCACCAATAATCCATTCACCATAGTCTTATTTATTTATATCACTGTGGGGAAATATGCCATCCCATAAGTTTTTTTTTTTAAATATTAATTACCCTTATCCATACATGAGGTAGATGGCATGGCATACAATGTATACCAATGTTGATGATTATTGATCCCTTTACACTTCTTCCTTCATCGAACGCCTTTTTTTTCTGCACTCTAAACACTGTCAAATGCTACCATTGAAGCCTCCATCCATATCATTGTCAGTGTTCTTCATATAGGGTATCCAGGTCATAGTCAGCCTTAGTTCACCGGTTGCATCTTTAACTTTTGGTTTATTCATAACTACTTCTACAAAATCCTTGCCACCACTGTTCATTCACTATCCTATGTCATGCTATACAAAGGGAGTGTGTGCCCAAATATGCTCACGTATGTCCATTCTAACCAGATGCTACTACTGTCAACAAACTAGATATAGTAACCATGTCATTACTACCTCCTATCTCAACTTCTAAACCTAATATGACCTCCATTTGCTGCTAATATCATCTCTTACATCCTCAAATACTCAGTCACCTACCTACCTTGTGGATATCACTAAATCTTGTGCTATTACATCATCATCCATAAAGTGGTTTCATACACATCCATATTTTTTGATAGTCAAGTCATATTGCCTCCTCAATTTGTTGATCACATCACCACCATGTTATAATAACTAATCTGTCGCATCACCACCTACACCTATTGAAGAGGGGAGTTTTATGTTTATTCCTATGATACACCAACGCCAGCTCACTGACATCAAATACATGAATTTCCATTGCTTCCTCTGATTGAATCTCCAAAAATTTCTACCTACAAACCCATTGCAGTCTAAACTACCAAGTGTTTGCCATAATCTGTGTTATATCCCAAATTCATCAACATGACAGTGAATTATTTGAAAGCATTCTATCCCAAAAAAATTTAGTGTTGACTCCATTAGTTATAGCTTCATCTTCCCAGCTAGATTACCTACGATCTCTACCACCTACTTCGGTTTTGACCACAACCTCCATACTACATCCCATGTTTGAACATCCATCTATCCACGTTGCTATGGTAGTTTAGGAAACTAGGCATAAGATTTGGTATCACACCATGGGGCTTTTATGGTAGCAATGGGTCCATTCAAGGTCAACAATATCCACATCCACAAATCATATTCACTGGTAGTTCATTTCTGACTTCTTCCATTGCACCCTATCCCTGTGCCATGTAGTCTATCATGTTTGATAGGGTCCCCATTCGATGTCAAGTTCATTGTCATGGTCCATACCACGTCGGTGTCTAATATGGTATTTTCACATGCCACATCCATTTCTCGGTAGGACACCAACCACCAACCATTTACTACCTGTCAGTGTAGTCTTCGCCTGGTAAACGATTCTCGTTAGGGTTTAGCTATACCATGAGCAACGTTGTGTCCATATCGATCCATACAAGTAGTCTTCAGTCATTTTTCCTTCTCTATATTGCACACAAAAAAACCATATATTAGACTCTATAACATAAAATAAATGCACAAATACGAATAAGAAAATATAAAGGCTATGATGATTCCTTACATATATTACTATTCTTAATTTTTTTATTTTTTATTTTATATTTTTAAATTTTTATATTTATTCTTATAATATCATATATACATATAAAAATATATATACATATTATTTTATTTTTTAATTTTTTTTCTTCATTATTTATCGATGTGATCCCTTTTGAATATTAGAATAGTCTTAATTAAAACAATTAGAAGGAAACATTATAGTCAAAAATTGCTCATCAAAACTCCTAACCAAAACATAAACACTTAAAATAAATAAAAAGGGAACACTCAAAGACAACCAAGATACCCAAAAATCCAAAATTTAAGGTGGGTCCCCAAGTTTTGGGGCTAGTTGTGCAATGGCCACAACAAATACCATCTTGGAAAATATCATATATGATATCCTTTTTTATAATACTCTTTTATGGGTATTAACTCAAGATGCTCTAAAGTTATAAGGTTTACACTAGCAAGGTGGGTAGAAGAAAAGAGAGAGGACCTTATAGGGACCAAGGATTCCTCACTCATATCATCCCAATCTAATCCATCTATAAAAATAATGTGTTCATGGGAATTTCAAACTAAACATATGGCTTCATCATCATAATTATATGAAAAAGGAGTAGGAATAGGTTGACTATAGTTAGGGATATATCAAATCCCATAATTTCATGGCTAGGATTCATCTTCTAAGGGTTCCTTTATACCCTGCTCATGGGATCCTAAGACTTTTTTTTAATATCCCATATTTGTAAACATTTGCTAAGGGATGGTATGTAAACCAAATGAATTATATGTTGCATATTTTATTTTAACTAGATGAGGGTTACCACCATGGATTTGTTCCTAATTAGTGATTGTTGGTCATGAATCCACCTAGTTACAAAGTCTATGCCTTGTGCGCCCTAGACCCGACCAACATTGAAAGGTCGGAGGAAAGAAATGTCCTCCAGGCCAATCTCCAGAGAGGGTTGGCTCCCTTCCTAATCTACTTTGGTTGAAAGCTTAGGGTAACAGGAAAGAAATAGGGAAATATGGCTATAAGCCAACAATATAGGATGGGGATAGACTAACAACTGAAATTCCACCAAGCAATAATTAGCAGCATACAACAGAAAAACAAGCACAAAAACTTCTAGTAGTTATGCAGTGACAACCTCCCATGGGCATCTCAGTGTTCACTCCTTTACTAGCAAAATTAAATTCAGAAGCAGAATTTAAACACAGCAAATAATGGGAATGAAAGCATTCAGAAATGACACACAGAAAACTTATCAAGTGCAAGACCACTCAAAGAACCAGAAGCTGAAGTGTTTCTATTGATGCAAAAAACTTGGAGTGTTTTTCTACAGAGTGTCCATCCTCCTTTCTTACAATGAAAATGATTAGTATTTATAGAGGGTTGCACCTCTTTCATTTAATGCGCTTACAAACAAAATGCTGGTAGATCAAAAACCAGTGAGAATAATTTCCTCCTCGGCATCAGTGATGTTCTGGTCAAAATATTTTGCATGGAAACCACGATCCGACTTTGGTGGGAGAATCACACAGAGAAATCAGCATGATTAAATGCTAAGAAGCAACCTTGGACATCGGTGCATCGGGATGCAACAAAATCACCTGGAAATTGGGAGCTTGGTCATTGAATTTGCTTCACCTTTGCACCTTGGAAATCCACTTTCGCCAAGAAAGTCCATCGAGCATTAAATCTACTTTGAAAATTGGCAAGGTCGATAGGCGGTGCATTGGAAATAAACAAGAATTGCCTCTGATCTTGCAAAGTTGAAGTGGACATCCTAGAAGCGTTGCTTGCATTGCTCCAAGAATTAAATTTTATCTTTCTTCACCTCTTTCCAAGAGAATCTACAAAATCGTACCTTTGGAAGCAATGTCCCTGAGAATTTAATGCCAAAGAATTGATTTCGCCCAAGAATGGGGTGAAACAACCTTTTCGGGACCACAATGGGTGACAACGCAGCTTGGTTCATTTTGATTGATGTCTTGGTAATTTTACCCATTAATTACCTCTTCTCATAATCATCTTCTTTGCTTTCACCTCAGAGGAGGGTGATAGAGACTTTCACCCCTTTGGGGAGGCGACATCACTTTTAATTATTTTAATTTAAACGTAGAGCGTGGCACAACTCTTTCACCCAAAATTAAAATTTTAAAAACCTCATTCACCCCCTAGAGAGGCGAAACCACATGGCGCCTCTCCACAAGGGTGCCTTTAATTTGCTATGCTTTAAACTTGGCACCAAGCGCTACCTTTTACTTCTACCCCAATCGTAGATGAAAACATTAAATATCTTAAGGCGGGCCCCAATGATGTCAACCTTCTTTATTGCCTTTAAAATATTTGAAATCCCTTTTTATCCCAAAGAGGGATGATAATGAGCTTTACCCCTCACTTGGGGTGAAAGCACTCTTCAAATTTTTGCATTAATTTTCCCATGTCGGGCCCACACCATGCCTTCTTTTTAAAATATTTTACATTGTGTTTTGCCCCAAGAGGAGAAACAAGGAGTTTCACTCCTCTTTTGGGGGGAAAGCACCTTTAATAATTTACTTCAATTCATTGGTGCCCGGACCACGAAGCACCACTTAAACTGCTACATTTCACCTCAGAGAGGTAATGAAAGGAAGTTTCATTCTTAATTTACAGCCACTTGCACTTTTAAAATAAATTTCACCCCAAAGAGGGGCGACAAGGGTTTTCACCCCTCAATTGGGGTGAAAGCATTCTACTCCTCCATTTTAAACTTGAGACTTTCACTCCTTTCCTTTTGTTGGGTGAATTTACTCCTTTTAATTATGTTTCACCTCCAAGAGGGGTGAAAGTGATTTTCACCCCTCAATTGGGGTGAAACTCCTCTTATTCCTCCCTTCAACTTACTCTTGAATTAAATCACGATTTTCATTCATTTTCTAGGGTGAAACTCTTCCGTAAGCTGCATTACTTTTTTCAATTTCATTTATACAGTCAACTATTATAAAAAAATTCAACAAAAAATTCAATGTGGTAAAGTTACAAAACTGCCAACATTCTTGGTGGCTCACGGGGTATCCAGCTCGCATGGATGCAATCGACCCTAGGCCTTCATCCATTGGGCTCAAGAGTCAGCTCCACTAGGTGCATCAGGCTACTTATTGCTTACTCCGACATTTTTCTCCTCGGCCTCCTTTGCTGCAACTTCTTCTTCTAGCTCTAAAATATGAGCAACTGTAGCTTCATACACTACAATAACTTCGGACCAAGCATCTACACTGATCAAATCTAGGCCATTAAGAGAATCTACAAGGTACCTAAAGGTCTCCACTTGTTCCATATCAATGTAATTCACCCACTGACTGAGCTCCAACAAACCAGATTTGATGCATGTCAATTTTCTCATCAGAGGCAACACATGATCTTCAGTGAGAGGCTCATCCCAATCATCAATTTTGGAGGCATCATCAATGAAAATCGCCCAAACTACTTCTAAGTCCTCCTTTGATAGAATGTTCCCCTGATCATCAATGAAGCTAGGGAAACCATTTTCAGCTACTACATTAAAGTAGAGCTCCAAAACTCTTCTCTCCTGATTGAACACATCCAGTAGCTTGTGAGCCTCCTTAACTTGGTCCAACTTTGAAAAATATTGGTGCAGTATTACCTTGGCACTTGCCCAAGCTCGAGCCATGTCACTCATAGGGTAAAATATGAGACCTGTTCTACTCAGTGCCTGCATTTGTGTTGCCTTTACTAGGAGGGGCTCCAAGTGATCTTCACCATACTCCACTACATGTCGACCATATGAGATGATTGTCTATATCTCTTGAAGGTACATGAGGACCTATGTCACCTTCACCACCATAGTCTTACAATCAACAAGCAACTGATTACGTGCCTCCTTGACTTTTTCTTTCATCAGAACAATCACATGTGTTGCTTTTACAGCTAGTTGATCCTGTAAATTCTAGAGTTGACCCTTCAATACCTCAACCTGCTGCTCTGCTCCTCCTTTGCCCCTCTAGTGCTTCTAAATCATCTTCTCCAACTCCTCTACCCTTTTCTACCAATGAGTTACCTCTGACTATGTGGATTGCAACTATGCTCGAATTTTTTCCAAAGACTCCTCCAAGTCGATGATCTTAGCCTCAGCCTCAAAAAAGTAATTCTTATAATGCTCGCCATGTAGGTACAAGGAGCTTATCTCTACCTGAATATTCCCCATCATCTCCATAGTATCAAGCTTGGTAAGGTCCTTGGTGATGATCTCATAAGTATAGTCACTCGAAGTCATCTCTCCTTGAGGCTTCTAAACCTGGGGAAACATTTTCATTGTATGGGCCTCCATGGTATTAGGATCAAATGAAACCTTCTTCAATGGCTTCACTGGTGCCAGAGCCTCTCTTCTTTTTTGACTCTTCAACCACTATGATGAACTCAAGTGAGCTTGGTTGATCTTTGCTACAATGGACTATTCTGGTACAACCACTATCTCTGACTCGAGAAACACCTGTAACTCCAAAAATGGGGTGAAAGGGAAATGAGCCTACTATGGATTCGGCTCGAGGGAAGTGGAAACTAGGCATAGTGGAAATGGTAGTGGGAATGGTGGTGGAAATAGAGGCAAGGGGTTCAGCCATAGTCACACTCACTCGAGGAGGAGCTTGTGTACTTACAGTCATAATGGAGGTTACTAGAATGGATGATATAAGAAGTGAAAATGGATTTAGGGTGGATGCAAAAGAACTAAAAGAAAGGGAAGTAGAAGAAGTGGGAAGAGAAGAGGAGGGAGCATTGGTGATTGGTGGTTGGGAAATGGGAAGTGAAACTAAAGTGGAGGGTATGCCAAATGGAGGTGAAATAGAAGTGGAAACTAGAGGAAGGGAAACAATAGTCACCAACTACTCAAGGAGAGGAGAAAGAGAAGAAAATGTACCTTCAAGCTATGACACTATTTGAGCCAATGAGGATGAAGGTGGTTGTGACCCTGGATCTTTCTCAGCTTGGTCCTTTGGTTCTACTGCAATGTCCTCCTCAATATCTATAATATTAACACTTTGGACCAACAAATCTATTCGAACAAAGGGAATAGCTTCTAATACTTCTATCCATTCAACCAAAACCATGGGAGGAGGGTTTGATGAAACTACATCGGTTCTTCACTTCTTTGAGATTTTTATAACCGGTAGCTTTTCTCACTTGCTTTTTACCTTATGCTATAATGGCTCTTCTAGAACTTGTCCTTCTTCTTCTTCTACAAGTGGCACTTCCTGAGTCACGAGATGCTCTTCTTTGGCCACGCTCTCCTCACTATTATATTTTTGCAAACTTTGAGGTACAATACCAATGAAAGTGATTGGTTGATAACTGGTGTAGAAGTCATCATAAGTGTTCAAAAATGCTTCATCCATTACCAGGCCATATGGTGACCCAATTTTTCTTCGATGAGCCCTCATAATCCACCAATTTGTAATTTTTTCCTCTAACCAACCCGAAAGTTGTTCTTTCATTTGACTAAATAACCCTGGTGGAGGAATCTGATGCTTATGTACAATAGGGTTATATTCAACCTCCATCTCATAGAAATCATGCCATGGTGGGAGTGACATCATGTTCTCCATGTGCCACTCTAAGTCATGCCCCTCTAGATTGTTTTGATGCTTCTCAATATCTAGCCTCGAACAACAATGAAAGATTTTGACCTTGATTTGTTCAACAAAGAGACCCAAAGGATCGTACTTCCATTATTATGGCAACTCCACCATTTCGATGTCATAGAAGGTCTTAGTTATTAAATAATTTTAGCCCACCTAGCTCACCTCAATGCCTCCAAAGTGAAAAGGCATAGTGCACATGGTTTTCTTTCCATGCCCTACCCCATACACATCATTGATAAAATCATGTTGTCGAACAACCTCCAAAGCAAACAAGTGCCCTATGGAAAAATATGGGAGCAGAACTGGCTTGCCAGTATAGCCAAAAATGCGTAGCACAACACCCTATGTCAACAAAAATATATCACCTCTTTGCTTTGAGATGATTTCCTCTCTCATAGCCCTTGGTACCCTCTCACTTTTATAGAAAATTAACTCCAGGGTAGGACCCACAAACATACGGTTGAAGTTATAAAAATACTCCTACCTTGACAAGCTGGAGGTCCACAAATATACTGGCAATTTTCTATTCTCCTTGTCAAACTGCCTACTTGCAATGAAAGAAAATTTCTTGTGCAGGTGAAAGAAGAAATACCAGATCAAAAAGGATGTGTGCCTGAATACCTTGGTTCCTTCACTCTGCATATTCTCCAACTAGGTGTGCATTCTTCTAGAAATATAGTCGACCCAATCAAAGAAAATGGGATTCATCCTTGTAGTCATTGTAGTGGGGGCATAGAATTCTACCTAGGAGATGCACTGCACCAATGTAGCCTACCACTTGTGCACTATAGAATCCGATGGAAGACCAACCACCCAAGCCACCATAGAAAATAAATCTAGGCTCTTGAAATCCATCAATGGCTTTGGCAACATTGGTAGTTCACCATGTTGGGGTATTTTTATCAACTAGGTCTCCATGAACCAGTGCAATGTCATCATGGACTGATATTTTTCTTCCTGTTTGCCAATATGTAATTTCTTGAAAATAAAGTCTGAAGGAGGAGTAATTCCACAAGCGAACGCCTCCCGAACATCTTCAGATGAGATGGTGAACAACACATCCCCTTTCACATTCTCCACTACCCTAGTGTTAGGATTATAAAACTTTGAAATAGCTTCCACCAACTCTAGGCAATAGTGAACTAGTGTACACAAAAACTAGAAAATATGAGCATGGTATGCAATGGTGAGAGGACTCTTCGATGTTAACCCTTGTCGGACTACAACATCTACATCTTGGCACAATTTCTCAATGCCCTTATTCATAATAACGTAGTCTCCCACTTGAGCTAGCATATCAGAATACGGATCCAAGTCAACATTTTCATGGCACCTGGCTTTCTTGGATTTCTTTCCTCCCTCAGTCTTCTTCTATACCTTCTTTGGCTCTTCAATGCTTTTTGATGCAGCAACTCTTTTACCCATATTCAATAATGCTCAAGCACCTGTAATTTCTACACTTAATTCAACCCGATGCAACAATACTTCAAAAAATATAAAAAACTTTTACCTTCTCTTCATGGGTGCACCAAATTTATAACTATACCTTCATCAACCGGATTAAATGCACATGCTGATTTTCGAAGGAATTGGGTGAACGTGCATTTCGATCTTTACATCGAGCATGATTTTTAATAATTTTTTAACTATCTTCAACCTCCTTTCACCCAAAATATTTCTTGATTCTTGTGCTTTGGCCACCTCCAATCTTGAAAAGCACTCCACGAATATCAATGGGTAACCTCGAGAATGAAAAATACCAAGTGTCAATGGAAGGCGCTCCTCAAGATGGAAACAAATTAATTTGGCTACTTAAAATCTTCAAAACATCATTCTAGGGTGAATCGGATGAAATTCAACATTTCTTGAGTGCACTTAATTTTAAAATGACATCAAAGGTGCTCCAAAATCATTCCCTACTAGAAAAAACTTCTAAGGGGTGCACTTTGCTTTATAAAAATCTTCTTTGGGTGAAAATAATTTACAACTTGCTCTTTCTCCAACCACCTGCGCTTCAAAATCATCCTTCCTATTGCTTGGTGAAAATAATAAGCTTGAATGCCTTTTAAAATATTCTTCCTCCTTGATTTCACCCCAAAAGTGCTTTTCTAAAAAAACATGCTTTTAACTGGAATTGCTTTTCGAGAAAAGCAAAATAAATCTATTTCGCCCTTCTGTCGAAAATAAATCTTTTTAACTAAAGCTTTTTCTCTGCATGATATTTTTCTTTTCTTTTCTTTTCTGCTTTTGGAGTTGCATTTTTAAAATAGATTTTTGCCCCTTTTTTCAAATAAAACCACATGGTACAATAGCTTTGGGCAAAAATATTTGTTACCTCTTTTTTTTTTTTCTCTTTTATATATATTTAATATATTTTAAATATATATATACTCCTTTTTTTCTCTTTTCTTGTCTATTTTCCCCTTAACTGCATCATTAAAACAAATTCGCCTTTCAAAGCTATTTATTGATTTTCACCCAAAATTAAAAATAAAAATCATGAAAACCCTTTTTTGGGGTGAAATCAATTTTTATCCCTAAAGATGTGCTTTCGGGCGAATCTACTTGCTTGGGGTAAAATAAGACCATTTTTTTCTTTTTTTACATACATATGAGCATAACATATTTGAAAAATAAAAAAAAATTATACATATATACATACTTGTGCCCAAAAATTTCAGTGATAGTAGGCCTTCAGATGAAGACCATTTACCGAAATCGGTAGCTCTCGGCCATCCATGTCCTGAAGATAATAAGCATTAACTGAATTTGCTCCTAAAATCTGGAATGGACCTTCCCAAATTACCTCAAATTTATGGTGTTTGCTAGGTTTCACTTTATCTAAGTTCCACTTTAACACCAAGTCTCCGACTTTAAATGCCCTTTCGGATATCTTTTTTTTGAACCACTTATGTGTTGTTCTAGCGTGCTCCATGAAAGTGTTATATGCCTTCTCTCTTTCTTCTTCAAGTTGCAAGAGTTATGCTAGTCTCATGCTCATAGGGTCAATTTTGTCACCCTCATCACTAAGCATCTGCAAAGTCTGGAGGACCGGAAGTTCAATGTGGGTAGGCAACACTGCTTCCTTGCCATACACCAGGGAGTAGGGAGAAGTTTTAATGGACTTCTTGATTGATATGTGATCCACCCATAGAGCTTGGTCCAGCAGTAGATGCCAACTTCTTTTATTGCTCCCAAGTGTTCTTTTCAAAATTCGAAGCAAGTTCTTGTTTGTGGACTCAACTAAACCATTTCCCTATGGGTAATAATTAGAAGATACTTTGAGGTAAATTCCATACCTGCTTGCAAACTCAGTAATATTTTCTCCAATGAAGGGAGTCCCATTATCAGTCACAATGGCATCTGGTACACCGAAATGAGTAATCAACCCCTCAAGGAAAGAGATGATTATCGCTTGATCTACTTTCTTTGTTGGGATGGCCTCCACCCACCGAGTAAAGTAGTCAGTTACTATCAAAATATATTTATGTTCAGTAGAAGAATGGGGATCAATGACCCCAATGAAGTCTAAGCCCCACTATTGAAATGGAGCTTCTACCTGGATCGGATGCAGAGGTAAGGATACCTTCTTACTCCTATCGATATATCATTGATAATTATCATAGCTTTGACTCACTTTGTGTGTATCTACAAAAAGAGTGGGCCAGAAATATCCAGCCTAGATGATCTTCAAGGCCATAGGCCTCCCTGCATAGTGTCCACCAGACAAGCCAGAGTGGAACTCCTCCAAAATATTCTATTTTTTAGACTCTTTGATGCACTTGAGGAGTACTCCATCTATGTTCTTGTGGAATAAACCACTCGGTAGAAAAACATATCTGAGGGCCTATAGCCTAAATCTTCACCTCTGAGAGGAATTGAGGTGAGATGGACACCTTCCAGATGTGAAAAATTTGACAAGGTCCTCTGTCCAGTCACGATCACCTACTGCTTGGTTAGCAAGATTACTCTCATTGATAACTTCATCATGTAATGGTACTGGCGATTGAGAAGCTGCGCTTTTAGCCAACTCTTGATAGAGTGCCCGATCATGAACCAATTTGGTTGGTCGAATCTCTACATCATACTCTTGAATCTTGGAGATCCAGCCTACTCTTTTATCACCAAGCTCTCCTTGGATGATAAAATTCCTGACATCTGGATGAATAACATAGACAATTGTCTTGCTTTGTGAGATAAAATATCAAAATTTCTTCAAGGACTTCATAACCGCATAAACCTACTTTTCAATAAAATTGTATTTCTCCTAGTGTGGCTGAATAACTTGGCTTAGAAAAGTGATTGGTTGTTCATCTCCATCATCTTGCTTTTGTGTAAGCACGATGGCATAACTTTCCTGCTCGCCTACTGCATAAAGGATAAAATCCTTAGAATAGTCTAGATTGATCAACACTGGTGCTTGGACTATTCTCTCTTTAATATCCTAGAATGCCTACTTCCTTTTCTCTATCCATTTGAAGTCTACATTTTTCTTCAAGAGTTCAGTCATCGGCTTCACCACTTGAGCGAAGTCGATGATGAATTTTTGGATAAAGTTGATTTGGCCAAAAAAGGACTGTAGATCTTTCTTATTGGATGGCAGTGGCAATTTTAAGAGAGCTTCAGCTCTCGCAGGATCAATAACTAACCCATCCTTTGAAATCACATGTCCCAAGAGCTTTCCCTCTTTGACAGCAAAGATAGATTTCTTTGGGTTGATGGAGATACCAAATTCTTGACACTTTTCAAACACCTATCTTAAATGAGATCCATGCTCTTCCCTATGATGTGAAAAAATAGTCATATCATCAAGGTATATCACAATTATTTAGTTCAACAACTCACCAAAAGTGACATCCATTGCTCTTTGAAAAGTGGCACCAACATTGGAAAGACCGAAAGGTATTCTTTGATAGGTGAAAGTGCCCCACTTGGTAGTAAATGTCATTTTATGTTGGTCCTCATCCTTTACCCAGATCTGATTATAGTCGAAGAAACCATCAAGTAATAAAAATATTTGTGCTCTAGAAACAACATGGAGGATCTGATCAATCTACGGCAAGGGATAATGGTCTTTCAAAGATGCCTGGTTCAGATTGTGAAAATCTATACATAGGCGAATATCTCCATTCTTTTTTCGTACTAGAACCAAATTCGCCATCCAAGTCGAGTGTTTGATGGGGTAAATGATTTTTACCTCCAACATTTTTAGTAGTTCTGCTTTCATAAGCACCTCAATATTTGGATTAACAGGTCATTGCTTCTACCAAAAAGGTTTCACCCCTTCCTACAATTCGATGGTGTGTTGAATCACATTTTTGTCATACCCTTTCAAATCATGATAACTCCATGCAACAATGTCAAGGAATTCAGAGCATAGATTCTTAATGTCCTTGAGCTCTTCTAGAGAGCAATCTATCCCGACTTTGATTATCTTGTCAAGTCCTAACTTTAGCTCAGTATACTCTTTTTCATCCACCTTGATCCTATGCTTTTCTGCTCTATCACTCTGATCAAAGAGGCTCTCTAATGTAATCAATCCTTTTGGGATGTGATTATTCCTGAGCTGTATTAAACCTTCAACTTCATCTTCATCCAATGTCCTTCCCTCCACACTACCGACTTCTTTAATCAAAAAGTTTACAATCTGTTCATCATTATCAAAAACTTGCCAGTATATATTCTTATCTAGGACTGAAGGTCTATAAATCAACCTTACAATCTTGGGCTTTCACACCACACTCTCAATAGGAGAGAAGTTCACACCAAGGGATGCTAGGAGATCTGCATGCTTATTTCATTCTCATAAAATTGCTTGAACATTTAATGCATCAAATGATTCAAACAAATCCCATACCTTATTGTGGTACACCTTTAGGTAGTGCTACTTTGAAATGCACTTGCTGGTCACCTAGTTGACAATCAACTCAAAATCTCCAAAAATTTACAACTGTTTGATCCCGAGCTTTTCCGCTTTCTTTAAGCCCAAGCACAGTGCTTCGTACTCGGTGACATTATTTGTACAACTCCAGGTCAATCGGTACGAGTATGTTTTCTGGATTCCTGAAGGAGAGATGAATACTACTCCAGCTCCAACACCATTCTTGCATCTAGCACCATCGAAGTACATTTTCCATAATTGGTCGAGGGTAGAAACTAGATCATCAGACACCTTCTCTTCACCCTTCTCAAGCTTAGTGATGGTATAGCAGCCGATCTCAATCTCCATCATTGCATTGAAATCAAGCATAGAAAACTCATCCTCTAACCAAAGCTCATCCAAAGCTTCCTCCATCAGATCCATCTCCTCCAACTCTTCAATCACCATGTTGACTAAGTCTACAGACTTTTCTTCTTCTTCAATATTTTTGATATGATATGTGGAGGGCTTCTCATTATAAATGTGTATTCTCCTCCCTTTGAATGGAATCTCTAGGTGAGAATAGTCCAAAGATAGGTAGCCTCCTAACTTAGCTGTGAACTCCCTTGATAGGCACATGCTGAAGTACGACTCCAAGTCTACTACCACAACTTCTTGAATGATAGTAATATGGGGCATATTGTGTAAGACAATTGGGATATCTTTGATCACCCCCACTATTTTGATAGGAGTGCCATCCAACTACAAGATGCCTAGGTTGCTTCTTGTATACTCCATACCCATGATTTTGCATACTACCTTTGGCATGATAGTTGTCATTGCACTAGAGTCAATCATGCAATTATGTACGATCCAACCCTCCATCCTAAGAGATAGATAGAATGGGGGAGGTCTATTTTTTTCCATGGCCAAAGTGGGCAGCATCTGAGCCAACATGTAGGATTTTTCTTCTTATCCTTCATGAATTTCAATGATTCCTACAATAGATCCACTTGTCCAGGAAGTTGTAGCACATCATAGAGACTCACCTTAGTGAGAATCTTCTTCAATTCTTCGATAATATTATATGATTGCACATTAGGCTCCCTTGATTCACCAACAACTTCATATTTGCTTTGGTATTGCTATGTAGCCTCTACCCTCTGATGCTTGGTCAAATATGGGTACTTGAGCCTTTCCTTCTGTATAACCTCTTATTTCTATTTATGCTTGTGCAGTGGAAGGTTATGAAGTTGATGCTTTTATTGCATTCTATCCTTCACTAATGTAGGCAAAATATCCTTCAACAAGATAGGCTCATCTACTTTAGATTCTGGCACAAGCACTTTCGCTTGAGACTACCTCTTTTCATTCTGCATCTTCTACTCGATAGGTACCTTCAATGGCTCCATATCTACTAGATCAACAATGATAGGTTTCTTCCTAGATCTTGTGAGAACTGATACTTGCTCAACATATGGGACCATAAATTTGTGATCATGTTGACTTGACCACTAGAAGTGCTTTTCGCTAATGTCTGCACATAGTTCAAATGAACCATGTAGGTATCTTTGCCATGAGGGTCATTACAGGTAGAGCACCAATATGTTCGCTCTGATGTACCAGCTTCTTCATTAACCAATACGGTTGTATTTCTCTCAGCACCTTTGCTAGTCGAAGTTGCTTGCTCTCTAGTAATCGATGGTATTTGAAATCTTCTTGATCGAAAGTCAGCTTCAGCTTACTTCTTCTTAATGGATGTGATTTCATTTGACATTGTCCTCACTATTGAATTAAGTGATTGCATATCCTACAATAATTTCATGTGGGGATCAAGATTTGAGGGTACTAGAGGTGCTAGCAAAGGTAAAGGTACTGGTAGAGAAGGTAATGTTGGGATAGAAGGAGGGGCGGGTAATTGTGGAATGATTAGAGTAGGTAATTGTGGAATAGAGACTATTGTTGTGGTTTGGGATGTACTCAGATTCCATGAAGGAATTGGGTACATGGGTGACATGGGCAAGGGTTGAGAAGATGCATTAGCATACAAATATTATGGAAGATCAGGAAAAATAGGCATGGCCATTTTTGGTGGAAGCTTACCGATAGCAATCAGATCAGCTTTAACATTTTGTGCTATAGAATACAGATCGAGGAATGTATTAGCATTGGAATATTGGATGGCCATACTGATGTCAGAGTTGAAGGCTCGAAGGTAGTAAAAGGTAGCTTGTTTGAGAGTCGATCGAAGACCATCAAGAACTCTATGCCAAGTTTAGGTGAACCTGACATTAAAGTCCATGATTTCCTCTTATGGATGCCTTTGAATAGTAGTGAATTGATGTAGCAAGGAAAATGGATCCACTTGTTCATTGAACCCTTTGATCAATAGTTTAGCTAACTGGTCCTAGGTAGTGATGGTTGTAGGTTGTAACGACTGGTACCAGTAAAGAAATTTCTCTCGAGAGAGAGAACAAGTAATCTTACCATTATATCTTCTTTTATGATGCCATGAATCATCGCCAAAGTAGCTACATCTTGAACATGCTCATAAGTTATCTTTCCTATACCATCATAAGTTGGCAAAGCCTTCATTACCGCTTGTAGGAACGGGTTTTGAGCTTGCAGATTTAGAGGTCCAGAATGGTTCCATGCTAGAAACTACCTTGGTGGTGGCTATTGTGGTGGTGGATTTTGAGCCATGTGGACTGGTGTGTGTGGTTGAGGAGGTGGAAAACTAGTAGTTGTACTAGCAGGACTTGAAGGAATGGAAAACACACCAGCTAACTGAGAAGATGTTGTACTTGATGGGATAGTTGGAGTAACTAACCTAGGGTGTTCTCCTAGCTCTTGGATGTCAAGTTCATAAAACTCAATAGGCTCTTCAAAAATTTTGGCCTTCGATCTTGTAATCATGAAGAAAGCTTTCGCTCACTTCATGTTCGGAGGCTTCTGGGTAGAGCTGAGTCACCAAATGTTCTAATCATACAGTACAAGGTGAACATCAAACCTTAATACTATTAAAAGTGGAACCTTTTGAGAGTCCCACCGGGTATGCCAAAAATTGTTGGTCATGAATCTACCTAGTTACAAAGTCTATGCCTTGTGCACCCTAGACCCGACCAACATTGAAAGGTCGGAGGAAAGAAATGTCCTCCAAGCCAATCTCCAGAGAGGGCTAGCTCCCTTCCTAATCTAATTTGGTTGAAAGGTTAGGGTAATAGGAAAGAAATAGGGAAATATGGCTATAAGCTAACAATATAGGATGGGGATAGACTAACAACCAAAATTCCACCAAGCAACAATTAGCAACATACAATAGAAAAACAAGCACATAAAACTTCTAGTAGTTATGCAATGACAACCTCCCAAGAGCATCTCAATGTTCACTCCTTTACCAAAAAAATTAAATTCAGAAGCAGAATTTAAACACAACAAATAATGGGAATGAAAGCATTCAAAAATGACACACAAAAACTTATCAAGTGCAAGACCACTCAAAGAACCAGAAGCTGAAGCATTTCTATTGATGCAAAAAACTTGGAGTGTTTTTCTATAGAGTGTCCATCCTCCTTTCTTACATGAAAATGATTAGTATTTATAGAGGGTTGCACCTCTTTCATTTAATGAGCTTACAAACAAAATGTTGGTAGATCAAAGACCAGTGAGAATAATTTCCTCCTCGGCATCAGTGATGTTCTGGTCAAAATATCTTCCATGGAAACCATGATCCGAATTTGGTGGGAGAATCACACAGAGAAATCAGCATGATTAAATGCTAAGAAGTAACCTTGAACGTCGATGCATCGGGATGCAGCAAAATCACCTAGAAATCGGGAGCTTAGTCATTGAATTTGCTTCACCTTTGCACCTTGGAAATCCACTTTCACCAAGAAAGTCCACCGAGCATTAAATCTACTTTGAAAATTAGCAAGGTTGATAGGTGGTGCATTGGAAATAAACAAGAATTACCTCTGATCTTGCAAAGTTGAAGTGAAAATCCTGGAAGTACCACTTGCATTGCTCCAAAAATTAAATTTTATCTTTCTTCACCTCTTTCCAAGAGAATCTACAAAATCATGCCTTTGAAAGCAATGCACCTGAGAATTTAATGCCAAAGAATTGATTTCACCCAAGAATGGGGTGAAACAACCTTTTCGAGACCACAATGGGTGACAACGCAGCTTGGTTTAATTTGATTGATGTCTTGACAATTTTACCCACTAATTGCCTCTTCTTCTAATTATCTTCTTTACTTTCACCTCAGAGGAGGGTGACAGGGACTTTCACCTTTTTGGGAGGTGACATCACTTCTAATTATTTTAATTCAGTAAAGAGCGTAGAATAACTCTTTCACCTTAAATTTAAAATTTTAACCTCATTCGTCCCCTGGAGAGGCGAAACCACATGGTGCCTCTCCACAGGGGTAAATTTGATATATTGTGCTTTAAACTTGGTACCAAGTGCTACCTTTTACTTCTACCCCAGTCGTAGAAGAAAATATTAAATACCTTAAGGTAGGCCCCCATGACGTCAACCTTATTTCTTGCCTTTAAAATATTTGAAATCCCTTTTCACCCCAAAGAGGGGTGACAATGAGTTTTACCCCTCACTTGGGGTGAAAGCGCTCTTCAAAATTTTGCATTGATTCACCCACGTCGGGCCCACACCATGCCTTATTTTTAAAATCTTTTAGAATGTGTTTCACCCCAAAGAGGGGCGACAAGGAGTTTCACCCCTCACTTGGGGTGAAAGCGCCTTTAATAATTTGCTTCAATTCATTGGTCCTCGACCCATGAAGTGCCACTTAAATTGATACGTTTCACCTCAAAGGGGAAAAGAAAGGAAGTTTCACCCCTACTTGGGGTGAAAGTGCTTTGAATTTTTAATTTATAGCCACTTGCACTTTAAAATAACTTTCGCCCCAAAGAGGGGCGACAAGGGTTTTTGCCCCTCAATTGGGGCGAAAGCATTTTGTTCTTCAATATGAAATTCGAGACTTTCGCTCCTTTCCTTCCATCGGGTGAATTTACTCCTTTTAATTATGTTTCACCTCCAAGAGGGGCGAAAGTGATTTTCACCCCTCAATTGGGGCGAAACTCATTTCTTTCCTCCCTTCAACTTTATCCTTGAATTAAATCACAATTTTCACATTTTCTGGGGTGAAACTCTTCTGCAAGCGGAACTTGGGGTGAAACCACACTTGTGTTGTGCTTCATCTCTGTGAGAGGCGAAAAGGACTTTCGCCCCTGGCAAGGGGTGAAACAAGTTGTCTTCTTTTTTTTGAGGTGCCTCTTTCTTCAAAATTGATTTCTTGTCGGCGCTCTTGTTCCTTAGCATTTTTTAAACAAAATTCTTCATTGCATTCATGACTTCCATTTTATTTACAACAATGCAATAGTAAAAAGAGGTAAAAATATAGTAAACTAAGCAACAAAACTGCAACATCTTTCTTCAGTAAATTTATCAAAATTTTACAATCAACATTCAACAAAATTTCAATGTGGTAAAGTTACAAAACTGCCAACAATGATACTAACAAAAATAAAGGAATAACTTTCTATTAGTACCATTAGACCCTTCCTAGAACATAAACCTAGATATTAAGGGAAATGAGGAACCTTGGATATGCCCATAAGAGTTTTGTTATTATCTTGATCTTTCTTTGAGGTTGAATTAAATTATTTGGCTTGGATGTTTGTCTTGTTATTAGCTTGATTTTTAGATTGGTCATTAAATTGATTAGATTGATTTCTTAGATTTAAAAAACCTAATGCATCATTTATTTTAGAGAAAGAGGGAGTGGTAGATGGAATTATGTTAAGAGAAGGGAAAATATTAGTTTTAGGATTCCCTAATTCAATCATCTTGTAGTAAGTAAAAGGTTTAGGATTGTATGGGATATTAATGGTCTTTCCTTGATATTAATATTTGAGGTATTGAATAAGAGTCAAAGGAATGTCCTAAATTGCATGGATCTAATGCCTTACCAAGAGAATGTTGTAGGTAAGGTGGCATGGCATGACATAATAAAAAAGAGTATTAAGGATATATGACCTATATTTTAGTGGTAATACTATTTTTCCACTAACCTATGTGCCCTATTATCAAAAGCCCTTATCAAAAGGTTAGATGTTTGGAGATATTTCTCAGTTAAGCTAAAATTGCTAATGAATTTTAGGCTATAGATATTGAGGCATTATCCACTATCAAAAAGTATTCTCTTGGTAAATTTATCATCAATATGACATATGATATAGAGAGGGAGATCTCTAATCATGGAATGTGGATGAAGGTCATATTCATAGAAATATGTTATCATGATTTACCCCAATGGACCCCATGATGATAGTAAGATCATTGGGACTAAGATCTTGAGGGAAAATTTTCTTACTCAAAAGTTTAAGCAAGTATTATCTATGAATGGAAGAAGTTTAAATAAGTTTAAGAAGATAAATTTTAGCCATCGTACTTGTGAGTTGCAATTATAGACTTAAAGTACCCTTAGATTGATTTTGGGATTCCAAAATGAGTTGTGGTTTTTCAAAAGAGGAGGTCTTCTTGGAATGAAGTACTAAGGGAGGTTGAAAAGTTGATATTATGATTAATTATTTTGTTGTTTTCTTATGAAAAAATAGATAGAGGAAGAATAATTTGAGGAAAATATCATATGCATCATGTTTATATTGGGAGGTGGGACTTTTTGGTATTGAATGTTATTGGCTTCCCTTTAATTATTGTTTGGAAATGGGTTTTAGAATATTCAAAGGTCTTGTTTTGAATAGGATTGAGTTCCGGTTTATGATATATTATTCAAAAGGTTATTTGAGGATCATAGAGAAACTAAATATAAAAACTTCGAGTTATCATGCATTTACCCATATTGGATTGGTTGGTTCAACAAAAATATTTGTGCCAATAATAAATCTTATTCAATTTTTTGAAAGGGATGATGGATGAAAATTTGTCCATAGATGGACAAATCATCGTATACCTTTTGATTCTATTAGATAGGATGCTCAGAAATGGTCGAAATAGTTAAATAGGAGGATTACTATGACTATAGCCCTTGGAAAGTCTTCCAAAGAAGAAAAAATATCCATAGGTAAGCATTATTATAGTGGTAAGCATAGTATTTATTGGGATGAAACCAATTGGTTTATTCACTCTTAGGATTTATAGGTTTAATAGGTGGAAGATAAATATTTTTTACATCAATAGTTTATTTAAGGATAGTAGAAGGAGGTTGGTATAACTTAGTGAATTCTCTCCCAGGTATGGATTTTTGGGACTTTCCTATAACTAGATTTTGGAGAGTCACTGCATCATTCACATTGTTGTTTTGATGAGAGTCAGTGACTCCATAACCTACCACATGTTTATTATTATATTAGATTTTATGTTTGGAGGAACTATATTTGTATTTTTTGACCTTAAGATACCCTCTCTTTATGATGGTCGTTCCTACATGCTTATTCAAAAGATGAGATATTGGTCATTTCCAACTCATAGGACAACCAATCATGTAAATTAAATACAAAAATATCCAAATGTCCACTTTGTTGGGGAGTGTATTGGAGTCTCCCCACTAGAGCTCAAAATTTTTAAAAATGTAAATGAATATCTCATATTTGTCGTATTTAAGTTGGTATAGGCCATCAATAGTAACCTTCTCTTCAACATAAACAAAAAATTATTGTACACAAATCTCAACAAGATTTTCAATTTTTTTGAGAGAGTGGCATGGTCGTTGATAGTACCACTCAAGGGAAATACCACTAAGGACTTTGGGGAAGACCTCTAATGACAACATCTCATCATAAATGATGCCATTGCAAGTGGTTCAGAAGAGTCTAAGGTGATTGATAGGGTCTTTCGTTACCTTATACATTTGGAATTTTTATGTTTCAAAATTCGAAGACTAAGGATGATTTGCCATTATTGGATATAGGATTTGGTTAAATAAATATCAATAGGAATACTTATCAATAGACAAATGTTCCTGAATGGAGTCCACTCATTATGTTGGTTGCCCCAATAAGGTGGTTAGAGTTTGAATTTGGGATTAAGTTGAATTTAAGAGGTGTGTTATGGAATCAAGGGTGTTTGATCATTGGTATGAGGATAAGTTTATGATATTGGTATTTATGATGTTGATGTTGGAATCATATGGCTCACCCCCATGTTATTTAGGGTAAATGGATTGGTAGGTTTGGGGTTAGAAACCATTGGCATGGGATTTTGATAAAATTTTCTATTTGTATCAATGAAATTGAAAGGAGGATTAAGGAAAGGATTGAAATTGAAGCATTACGAGGGGGATCCAAGTTATCAACATAACTTGTACTAGGATGTGGTGGTAAATATGTGGTATGTCATAAATATAAAGATATATTTGATGCCCCATTACCTATGGAAGTGGTAATAGTGGTAGAGTTGATATAATTGGCATGTGATACATTAGGATCGAAAGTATGTTGACTAACATATGGATTAATGTTGGATTGATTATTATTGGAATTTGATTGATTACTAGGATTAGGTTGCTAGGGGTGCTCTGATGTGCATCCTCCTCAAAGAAAATATTTTGACCAAGGATTGCAGTTACAACATTTTTATTTTGACTTAGAAAGGCTGCTAAATGGTCCATGTAATTAAAGATAACCCTTTCTTGGGAATCATATAGAGGACTTACAAAATATATGGTTGAGGTTCTTGAAGAACACAAGCTTATACTGAGAGGGGGGTGAACAGTATAAGACCACTTTTTACTTTCTTTCCAAATCAATATCAATTAATGTCCTTAATTGCAATAACCAAATATAGCAGTGTGCATTAATAACTCAGATAGCAGTAGTAAGCAAGAGCACAAGTCACCACACACAATTGAGACACAATATTTAACGTGGTTCCCCCAATGTGGGGTACTCCACAAGCTGATCTCCTTATAATATTTCACACAGAAATATCCAATACAATGATTTCTTTGATCTGCTCAAAGCTAGGCAATAACAAGTTCACACAGAACTTGTCCAAATCTGAATAACAAGCTCACACAGAACTTGTCCAAAGCTGAATAACAAGCTCACATAGAACTTGTCCAAATCTGAATAACAAGCTCACACAGAACTTGTCCAAAACTAAATAACAAGCTCACACAGAACTTGTCCAAATCTGCTCTAGCAAGCTCACCAAGAACTTGCCCAAAACTGCTCCAACAAGCTCACTAAGAACTTGTCCAAATATGCTCTAGCAAGCTCACCAAGAACTTGCCCAAAACTATCCACAAATCTATCCATAAATCTGTCCCAAACTATCCACAAATCTATCCACAAATCTATCCCAAAACTATCCACAAAGCTTTCTCAAAACTATCCACAAATGCCTTCTCAAAGGCTCAATCAATCATGCTCAAGTAGCACTCAAATCTCATCCACAAATCTATCAAGGCAAAGCTCAAAGATGAACTCAACAATGAATGGCAATGTACTCTTCAATGGATGACAACAATGATCCACAATGATCTCAACTCAACTCAACTCAAATCAACTCATAGAAGCATAAAGAGAATTGTTAGAGACTCAATATGTTCTAGGCTCAATCTCAACTCAACTCAACTCAACTCATAGAAGCATAAAGAGAATTGTTAGAGACTCAATATGTTCTAATCTCAATCTCAACTCAACTCAAATCAGAATAATGGAATAGTTTGTTTCATAGGACTTGAACAATCACTTCACACATCACTTGACTAGGCTTATTCAACTCAACTCAACCCAAGTCTTATAGAACCATAAAGAGAATTGTTAGAGACTCAATATGTTCTAAACTCAATCTCAACTAATCACCACAAGGGACAATTCTTCCTCACACAACCCTAGTCCAAGTATGTATCAACCAACTCAAATGTTTCCAACAATGCTCAATTACAAATCTCACATAACAATGATACTCATGTTCTTTTCTAACTCATGTTCTTTCACAACCAATGGGCTTCAACAACTATGCTTATAAAACAAGGTTTAAACACAACTCTCAATTCAGAAAACCTTGAAGCATTCAATCAACCACTTTCGAAAAGGAAACCACAAACAATCCTTTTCCCTCCAATGATATTTCAGAAATCAACCACCATAGACAATCAATAGGAGAATGTGCCCATACCTTTTATGAAGATGAAGAAACCCCTTTGGAAAATCTGCCACACTCAACACACTTTGAAAAGAACAAAACAACCTTCACTTGAACCCTTTTACAAAAATAGAAATATCTCTTTATGTACACCTTATTTCTCCTTCTAAACAAAATAATCAAATAGCCCTCGAAATAAGCTTTCCAACGATATATAATATGATATACTTCTAAAAGGAAAATCACCAAAAATATTTCCTTTTCACAACATGCACCACAAACCTTATCTCTCCTAGGGCAACCTTAGAAAAATAAAATATTTGGAAAAATTAATAACTTGCCTTTAACCTCAGCGGGATTCGATCCCCTGTCGCTGCCCCTGCACCACTCAAACTATGGTGCCAACAACCACGTGAGCCAACCGCTCACATAGAAACCAAGAGCGCAAGACCTCCTTCTTGCTTCCTCCGAACTTGCCCTCAAAAACCACGTGCGCAAAAGGTTCTCCCTTTTTACCTTGCAAAAACCAGCATCGATGGGATTCGAACTTCGGATCTGTTGGTGCTTAAACACCTTACGCACCTTCCTCTTGCCGCTAGGCCACAAGCGCCTATGGTGATAGGTAAGGAACCTCCCTTACCTTTGTTCCCTCTTCTCTTCGTTGGTTTTCAAACGAATACGACACTTCTGCTCCCTTAGCGCTTCGAACGGATTATCTTCATCGAGGACTTAGGGAAAATAAAAATTTTAGTGGCATATTTATATATGCCCACCTTTTTATTTTGACGTCGGCTATGACTTAATATTATTTGCCTCCTCCTTTTTGACGTCGACAATAATAAAATATTAATTTTAATTTTAATTTTAATTTTAAATGATTAAAATTTAAACTTAAATATTTAAAATTAATTATCTCCTTCACCGGGGCACCTTTTTCGATGAAACGAAAATCCAACCTAGGTTTTAAGAAAAACCCATTTCAAATCTGCCATCCATGGTTTTAAATAAAACCTTTTATTTTGCCTACCTTGGTTTTCACAAAAACCCTGTAAATAGCCATGCTTTCCAAAATATCATAAATGCTTATTTATGAAATATTTTGGCCACCAAAACTCAATGTGATCCATGTGACATCAATGACAACATAAAATACCTCAAATTACCTCAAATTTCCAACAATCTCCCCCTTTGTCATTGATGGCAACACCTCTAATGCAAATCACCACAGTCACTACAAAAACCAACTCTGAGAATCAAAGTTGCTCCCCTGACTCAATACTCTCTATGGAGGCTGCTCCCCCTAACTCAATACTCTCTTTGGAGGCTGCTCCCCCTAACTCAATGCTCTCCCCTTACTCAAATCTCTCCCCCTTTGACATCAATGGCAAAAGGGACACCTATGGGGCTAAAAGATATGACTCTTAAGCTTAGCCCCCTCACCCCCTTCTCTCTTGAGGTGATTAATTTTGGGGTGGGAGTACTTTTACTCCCATATCACATTGTTTCTTTCCTCTATCAACTTCCTTCCATGTTTTTTTGATATCCTTCTCTTGATGAATTACTTGATCTTCTTGTCTAGAACCTGTTTGACCTTCTTGCCTTGAACCTGTTTGACCTTCTTGCCTTGAACCTATTTGGAATTGAGTCCTACACCATTTTGCAATATGCCCAAAGTTATTGCAATTGAAACACTTGATATTGTAGCCTTTGGATGGTGCCCATATCTTGAATTCATTCTTAAAATAATTTCCATATCCATTCCTTTCCTGAACCCTGTATTGTGAAGCTCTATTTTCATGACCATTATGACTTCTAAATTGTGTAGCTCTAAAACCAAAACCATGTTGCTCATTTCCTTTGCACTGAAAAGCTTTATGACCAATCCTGTTACATGAGAAGCAATGTCCCTGAAAACCATACCTTCTTCCTTTGAAGTTTCTTCTAGCAAAATCAAACTTCTTTGATCCATAGACCCTGCAGTGTATAGCCCTGTGTCCAAATCCATTACAAGAAAAACAATGTCCTTGAAAAGCCCTTTGTTCATGCCTTGGTTCTTCATATCTTTCTTGACCATTATCCTTATGATCATTTTCAACTTGTGCATTGCATCCTTGAACCTTCTTTGTAGTATCTAAAACTTCTTCCTTAGTTTCTTCCTTGCTTTTCTCTTCAAGAATTTCTTTTCCTTTTGAACTTGATTCACCTATCTCAAAACAAGAACCAAACTAAATATTTGGAGCCATAGGAACTTTGGAACTTTCCTCACAAATCTTAGGTGCTTCCTTGCTTTCATATTTTAAAACTTCCTTTCCTTTTGAGTGTGATTCCCAACCTGAAATATGAGACCTTTGGTGCTTTGGAATCTTCCTCTTCTTTCTCTTCATTTGTGTCAAGTAGCAAATTGGCATCCATCTCTATAGCCTCTAAAATACATGTTTCCTTCTTATAAAATATCTTGACCTTTTGAGTCATGTGATGGATCAAACTTCTCACGTATGGAACATCTCAATTCTTTTAGATTTTCCTTAACCTCTTGTAGTTGCTCATGGATAACATTGAAGTCTTCCTTTAGATCTAATATTATCCTCTTGTTTAACTTCTTCTACTTGGAGTGAATGTTCTTCTTCTACTTCTATTATCCCATAGAAAAACCCTTCTTCATCTTCACTATCACTAAGATCATTATAATCTTCTATAGCAAACAAACTCTCAAGATTTCTTTGACCATGCCTATTTCCTTGATGTGTCATCTCATCTTCACTATCACTAAAACCATTGCAATATCCTGATCTGTGATCTCTTTGACCACACACAAAGCATTATTCTCTTTCACCTTCTATTCCTAGAAATAAATGTTCTTCCTTTTCATCATCTGATTTGTCTCTATCACTATGATCTGAGCTATCACTTGCTTCTACAATGTAGTAAGATTTCTTTGCCTTACAAAAATTTTCTTCTTCTCATACCTATTTTGCTTGAATCTATCATCTTTGTCATGCTTATGCTTTCCATCTTCTTTTCTTCTATGATCCTATTTTTCATCATCACTATTTTCTTCATGTGGACACTTGTATGCATAGTGACCAAGATCACCACACTTGTAGCATCTGACTTTCCTTATATCCCTGAAATTCCTTGAGTCCTTATTCCTTTTGATGAAGTTATCTTCCTCATCATTATCTCTACCTATTCCACTTTCTTTTTACTTACCCTCATAACACTATTAAAGTTTCTCAAAAACCTAGGGGCCTCTCATGGTGTTAGTGATTTCATCAACTCAAAGTAAAAACTTTGCAATATCTTCAGAATCTTCCATTTTCAATTCCTCAAATATTTTTCTATGAGTTTGTAGTTTTGCCAACTTTACCTTGGAATCTCCTTCATAAGTATTCCGCAACTTGGTCCACATTTCATTAGCTGAAGTACATACCATGAATTTTGCAAAATCTATCTCACGAAGCCCACTCAAAATACAATTCATTGCTCTTGCATTGATCTCAACCAATTTCCTGATAGTCTTATCTGCCTCGGGATCACCTTCAACCCTATACTCTTTTTCAACCATTTTCCATACCTCATATCCTTGTGATATCAAGTAGTTCTTCATCCTCATGCTCTAGAAAGCATAATTGTTACCATCAAACAATGGAGCCTTATTTGTAGATGATCCATTCTATGAAGCCATCTATGTTCTTATAGAATCTACCCTCAAGATATTAGCCTTTTCGAAGGAACCTGCTCTGATACCAATTGAAGAACACAAGCTTATATTGAGAGGGGGTGAACAGTATAAGACCACTTTTTACTTTCTTTCCAAATCAATATCAATTAATGTCCTTAATTGCAATAACCAAATATAGCAGTGTGCATTAATAACTCAGATAATAGTAGTAAGCAAGAGCACAAGTCACCACACACAATTGAGACACAAGATTTAACATGGTTCCCCCAATGTGGGGTACTCCACAAGCTGATCTCCTTATAATATTTCACATAAAAATATCCAATACAATGATTTCTTTGATCTGCTCAAAGCTAGGCAATAACAAGTTCACACAGAACTTGTCCAAATATGAATAACAAGCTCACACAGAACTTGTCCAAAGCTGAATAACAAGCTCACATAGAACTTGTCCAAATCTAAATAACAAGCTCACACAGAACTTGTCCAAAACTGAATAACAAGCTCACACAAAACTTGTCCAAATATGCTCTAGCAAGCTCACCAAGAACTTGCCCAAAACTACTCCAACAAGCTCACTAAGAACTTGTCCAAATATGCTCTAGCAAGCTCACCAAGAACTTGCCCAAAACTGCTCCAACAAGCTCACTAAGAACTTGTCCAAATATGCTCTAGCAAGCTCACCAAGAACTTGCCCAAAACTATCCCAAATCTGTCCACAAATAAATCTACCCCAAATCTACCCCAAAACTATCCACAAAGCTTTCTTAAAACTATCCACAAATGCCTTCTCAAAGGCTCAATCAATCATGCTCAAGTAGCACTCAAATCTCATCCACAAATCTATCAAGGCAAAGCTCAAATATGAACTCAACAATGAATGGCAATGTACTCTTCAATGGATGACAACAATGATCCACAATGATCTCAACTCAACTCATAGAAGCATAAAGAGAATTTTTAGAGACTCAATATGTTCTAGGCTCAATCTCAACTCAACTCATAGAAGCATAAAGAGAATTGTTAGAGACTCAATATGTTCTAATCTCAATCTCAACTCAAATCAAATCAGAATAATGGAATAGTTTGTTTCATAGGACTTGAACAATCACTTCACACATCACTTGACTAGGCTTATTCAACTCAACTCAACCCAAGTCTTATAGAACCATAAAGAGAATTGTTAGAGACTCAATATGTTCTAAACTCAATCTCAACTAATCACCACAAGGGACAATTCTTCCTCACACAACCCTAGTCCAAGTATGTATCAACCAACTCAAATGTTTCCAACAATGCTCAATTACAAATCTCACATAACAATGATACTCATGTTCTTTTCTAACTCAAGTTCTTTCACAACCAATGGGCTTCAACAACTATGCTTATAAAACAAGGTTTAAACACAACTCTCAATTCAGAAAACCTTGAAGCATTCAATCAACCACTTTCGAAAAGGAAACCACAAACAATCCTTTTCCCTCCAATGATATTTCAGAAATCAACCACCATAGACAATCAATAGGAGAATGTGCCCATACCTTTTATGAAGATGAAGAAACCCCTTTGGAAAATCTGCCACACTCAACACACTTTGAAAAGAACAAAACAACCTTCACTTGAACCCTTTTACAAAAATAGAAATATCTCTTTATGTACACCTTATTTCTCCTTCTAAACAAAATAATCAAATAGCCCTCGAAATAAGCTTTCCAACGATATATAATATGATATACTTCTAAAAGGAAAATCACCAGAAATATTTCCTTTTCACAACATGCACCACAAACCTTATCTCTCCTAGGGCAACCTTAGAAAAATAAAATATTTGGAAAAATTAATAACTTGCCTTTAACCTCAGCGGGATTCGATCCCCTATCGCTGCCCCTGCACCACTCAAACCATGGTGCCAACAACCACGTGAGCCAACCGCTCACATAGAAACCAAGAGCGCAAGACCTCCTTCTTGCTTCCTCCGAACTTGCCCTCAAAAACCACGTGCGCAAAAGGTTCTCCCTTTTTACCTTGCAAAAACCAGCGTCGATAGGATTCGAACTTCGGATCTGCTGGTGCTTAAACACCTTACGCGCCTTCCTCTTGCCGCTAGGCCACAAGCGCCTATGGTGATAGGTAAGGAACCTCCCTTACCTTTGTTCCCTCTTCTCTTCGTTGGTTTTCAAACGAATACGACACTTCTGCTCCCTTAGCGCTTCGAACGGATTATCTTCATCGAGGACTTAGAGAAAATAAAAATTTTAGTGGCATATTTATATATGCCCACATTTTATTTTGACATCAGCTATGACTTAATATTATTTTCCTCCTCCTTTTTGACGTCGACAATAATAAAATATTAATTTTAATTTTAATTTTAAATTTAAATTTTAAATGATTAAAATTTAAACTTAAATATTTAAAATTAATTATCTCCTTCACCGGGGCACCTTTTTCGATGAAACAAAAATCCAACCTGGGTTTTAAGAAAAACCCATTTCAAATATGCCATCCATGGTTTTAAATAAAACCTTTTATTTTGCCTACCTTGGTTTTCACAAAAACCCTATAAATAGCCATGCTTTCCAAAATATCATAAATGCTTATTTATGAAATATTTTGGCCACCAAAACTCAATGTGATCCATGTGACATCAATGATCCATGTGACATCAATGACAACATAAAATACCTCAAATTACCTCAAATTTCCAACAATCTCCCCCTTTGTCATTGATGGCAACACCTCTAATGCAAATCACCACAATCACTGCAAAAACCAACTCTGAGAATCAAAGTTGCTCCCCCTGACTCAATACTCTCTATGGAGGCTGCTCCCCTAACTCAATACTCTCTTTGGAGGCTACTCCCCCTAACTCAATGCTCTCCCCCTTACTCAAATCTCTCCCCCTTTGACATCAATGGCAAAAGGGACACCTATGGGGCTAAAAGATATGACTCTTAAGCTTAGCCCCCTCACCCCCTTCTCTCTTGAGGTGATTAATTTTGGGGTGGGAGTACTTTTACTCCCATATCACTTTGTTTCTTTCCTCTATCAACTTCCTTCCATGTTTTTCTGATATCCTTCTCTTGATGAATTACTTGATCTTCTTGTCTAGAACCTGTTTGACCTTCTTGCCTTGAACCTGTTTGACCTTCTTGCCTTGAACCTATTTGGAATTGAGTCCTACACCATTTTGCAATATGCCCAAAGTTATTGCAATTGAAACACTTGATATTGTAGCCTTTGGATGGTGCCCATGTCTTGAATTCATTCTTAAAATAATTTCCATATCCATTCCTTTCCTGAACCTTGTATTGTGAAGCTCTATTTTCATGACCATTATGACTTCTGAATTGTGTAGCTCTAAAACCAAAACCATGTTGCTCATTTCCTTTGCACTAAAAATCTTTATGACCAATCCTGTTACATGAGAAGCAATGTCCCTAAAAACCATACCTTCTTCCTTTGAAGTTTCTTCTAGAAAAATCAAACTTCTTTGATCCATAGACCCTGCAGTGTATAGCCCTGTGTCCAAATCCATTACAAGAAAAACAATGTCCTTGAAAAGCCCTTTGTTCATGCCTTGGTTCTTCATACCTTTCTTGACCATTATCCTTATGATCATTTTCAACTTGTGCATTGCATCCTTGAACCTTCTTTGTAGTATCTAAAACTTCTTCCTTAGTTTCTTCCTTGCTTTTCTCTTCAAGAATTTCTTTTCCTTTTGAACTTGATTCACCTATCTCAAAACAAGAACCAAACTAAATATTTGGAGCCATAGGAACTTTGGAACTTTCCTCACAAATCTTAGGTGCTTCCTTGCTTTCATATTTTAAAACTTCCTTTCCTTTTGAGTGTGATTCCCCAAACCTGAAACATGAGACCTTTGGTGCTTTGGAATCTTCCTCTTCTTTCTCTTCATTTGTGTCAAGTAGCAAATTGGCATCCATCTCTATAGCCTCTAAAATACATGTTTCCTTCTTAGTGAAAATATCTTGACCTTTTGAGTCATGTGATGGATCAAACTTCTCACGTATGGAACATCTCAATTCTTTTAGATTTTCCTTAACCTCTTGTAGTTGCTCATGGATAACATTGAAGTCTTCCTTTAGATCAACTGAGATATTATCCTCTTGTTTAACTTCTTCTATTTGGAGTGAATGTTCTTCTTCTACTTCTCTTATCCCATAGAAAAACCCTTCTTCATCTTCACTATCACTAAGATCATTATAATCTTCTATAGCAAACAAACTCTCAAGATTTCTTTGACCATGCTTGTTTCCTTGATGTGTCATCTCATCTTCACTATCACTGAAACCATTGCAATATCCTGATCTATGATCTCTTTGACCACACACAAAGCATTATTCTCTTTCACCTTCTATTCCTAGAAATAAATGTTCTTCCTTTTCATCATCTGATTTGTCTCTATCACTATGATCTGAGCTATCACTTGCTTCTACAATGTAGTAAGATTTCTTTGCCTTACAAAAAATTTTCTTCTTCTCATACTTGTTTTGCTTGAATCTATCATCTTTGTCATGCTTATGCTTTCCATCTTCTTTTCTTCTGTGACCCTATTTTTCATCATCACTATTTTCTTCATGTGGACACTTGTATGCATAGTGACCAAGATCACCACACTTGTAGCATCCGACTTTCCTTATATCCCTAAAATTCCTTGAGTCCTTATTCCTTTTGATGAAGTTAGCTTCCTCATCATTATCTAGAACTCTACTTATTTCTAAAACTTTCTCTTTCTCTTTTTTGAAGCCTTGAATGCAATCTCTTTTATTGGAACCTGATGCTTACTTACCCTCATCTCATAAGTTGTGAGAGTACCTTGCAATTCTTCCATTGTTAGCTTGTTGATATCCATTGTCTCTTCTATTACTGAAACCTTAGAATCATATTTCATGGGAAGTGATCTCAAAACCTTTTGAGTAACTTTTGATTCTTTCATCTCAAAACCTAGGCCTCTCATGGTGTTAGTGATTTCATCAACTCGAAGTAAAAACTTTGCAATATCTTCAGAATCTTCCATTTTCAATTCCTCAAATATTTTTCTATGAGTTTGTAGTTTTGCCAACTTTACCTTGGAATCTCCTTCATAAGTATTCCACAACTTGGTCCACATTTCATTAGCTGAAGTACATACCATGAATTTTGCAAAATCTGTCTCATGAAGCCCACTCAAAATACAATTCATTGCTCTTGCATTGATCTCAACCAATTTCTTGATAGTCTTATCTACCTCGGGATCACCTTCAACCCTATACTCTTTTTCAACCATTTTCCATACCTCATATCCTTGTGATATCAAGTAGTTCTTCATCCTCATGCTCCAGAAAGCATAATTGTTACCATCAAACAATGGAGCCTTATTTGTAGATGATCCATTCTATGAAGCCATCTATGTTCTTATAGAATCTACCCTCAAGTTGTTAGCCTTTCTGAAGGAACCTGCTCTGATACCAATTGAAGAACACAAGCTTATACTGAGAGGGGGGTGAACAATATAAGACCACTTTTTACTTTCTTTCCAAATCAATATCAATTAATGTCCTTAATTGCAATAACCAAATATAGCAGTGTGCATTAATAACTCAGATAGCAATAGTAAGCAAGAGCACAAGTCACCACACACAATTGAGACACAAGATTTAACGTGGTTCCCCCAATGTGGGGTACTCCACAAGCTGATCTCCTTATAATATTTCACATAAAAATATCCAATACAATGATTTCTTTGATCTGCTCAAAGCTAGGCAATAACAAGTTCACACAGAACTTGTCCAAATATGAATAACAAGCTCACATAGAACTTGTCCAAAGCTGAATAACAAGCTCACATAAACTTGTCCAAATATGAATAACAAGCTCACACAGAACTTGTCCAAAGCTGAATAACAAGCTCACATAGAACTTGTCCAAATATCTCTAGCAAGCTCACCAAGAACTTGTCCAAAACTGCTCCAACAAGCTCACTAAGAACTTGTCCAAATATGCTCTAGCAAGCTCACCAAGAACTTGCCCAAAACTGCTCCAACAAGCTCACTAAGAACTTGTCCAAATATACTCTAGCAAGCTCACCAAGAACTTGCCCAAAACTATCCCAAATATTCCACAAATATGCCCACAAATATTCCCACAAATCTGCCCCAAAAATATCCACAAAGCTTTCTCAAAACTATCCACAAATGCCTTCTCAAAGGCTCAATCAATCATGCTCAAGTAGCACTCAAATCTCATCCACAAATCTATCAAGGCAAAGCTCAAAGATGAACTCAACAATGAATGGCAATGTACTCTTCAATGGATGACAACAATGATCCACAATGATCTCAACTCAACTCAACTCAAATCAACTCATAGAAGCATAAAGAGAATTTTTAGAGACTCAATATTTTCTAGGCTCAATCTCAACTCAACTCAACTCAACTCATAGAAGCATAAAGAGAATTTTTAGAGACTCAATATGTTCTAATCTCAATCTCAACTCAACTCAAATCAGAATAATGGAATAGTTTGTTTCATAGGACTTGAACAATCACTTCACACATCACTTGACTAGGCTTATTCAACTCAACTCAACCCAAGTCTTATAGAACCATAAAGAGAATTGTTAGAGACTCAATATGTTCTAAACTCAATCTCAACTAATCACCACAAGGGACAATTCTTCCTCACACAACCCTAGTCCAAGTATGTATCAACCAACTCAAATGTTTCCAACAATGCTCAATTACAAATCTCACATAACAATGATACTCATGTTATTTTCTAACTCAAGTTCTTTCACAACCAATGGGCTTCAACAACTATGCTTATAAAACAAGGTTTAAACACAACTCTCAATTCAGAAAACCTTGAAGCATTCAATCAACCACTTTCGAAAAGGAAACCACAAACAATCCTTTTCCCTCCAATGATATTTCAGAAATCAACCACCATAGAAAATCAATAGGAGAATGTGCCCATACCTTTTATGAAGATGAAGAAACCCCTTTGGAAAATCTGCCACACTCAACACACTTTGAAAAGAACAAAACAACCTTCACTTGAACCCTTTTACAAAAATAGAAATATCTCTTTATGTACACCTTATTTCTCCTTCTAAACAAAATAATCAAATAGCCCTCGAAATAAGATTTCCAACGATATATAATATGATATACTTCTAAAAGGAAAATCACCAAAAATATTTCCTTTTCACAACATGCACCACAAACCTTATCTCTCCTAGGGCAACCTTAGAAAAATAAAATATTTGGAAAAATTAATAACTTGCCTTTAACCTCAGTAGGATTCGATCCCCTATCGCTGCCCCTGCACCACTCAAACCATGGTGCCAACAACCACGTGAGCCAACCGCTCACATAGAAACCAAGAGCGCAAGACCTCCTTCTTGCTTCCTCCGAACTTGCCCTCAAAAACCACGTGCGCAAAAGGTTCTCCCTTTTTACCTTGCAAAAACCAAGCATCGACGGGATTCGAACTTCGGATCTGTTGGCGCTTAAACACCTTACATGCCTTCCTCTTGCCGCTAGGCCACAAGCGCCTATGGTGATAGGTAAGGAACCTCCCTTACCTTTGTTCCCTCTTCTCTTCGCTGGTTTTCGAATGAATACGACACTTATGCTTCCTTAGCGCTTCGAACGGATTATCTTCATCGAGGACTTAGGGAAAATAAAAAGTTTAGTGGCATATTTATATATGCCCACATTTTTATTTTGATGTCGGCTATGACTTAATATTATTTGCCTCCTCCTTTTTGACGTCGGCAATAATAAAATATTAATTTTAATTTTAATTTTAAATTTTAATTTTAAATGATTAAAATTTAAACTTAAATATTTAAAATTAATTATCTCCTTCATCGGGGCACCTTTTTCGATGAAACGAAAAGCCAACCTGGGTTTTAAGAAAAACCCATTTCAAATCTGCCATCCATGGTTTTAAATAAAACCTTTTATTTTGCCTGCCTTGGTTTTCACAAAAACCCTGTAAATAGCCATGCTTTCCAAAATATCATAAATGCTTATTTATGAAATATTTTGGCCACCAAAACTCAATGTGATCCATGTGACATCAATGACAACATAAAATGCCTCAAATTACCTCAAATTTCCAGCAGTGCTATCATCCTCTTCATAAATATTAGGGTTTGCTAAAGGGTGTTTATTTTCAAAATCATCCCATACAGGAGCAAAATTAGGATTGACTGAACAATCTCCACTACAAAGATCATACCTTATTCAGGCCATTAAGTATGGAATAATAGGGGAGGGAATATTCTTTATTTACTTTTATATTTTTGAGAATTAATTAAGAGATTATTTTTTCTTATAATGACTTCTCTCTAGATACCAATTCAGTCAATATACCTAAATCTTTCTATATACCTACCCTTCTAGTATACTTGTTGGTACATGGAAGCAGCTAGTCCTCTTGATATATATGACCATATGTGAGAGAGACCTTGAGGTATGTGAAAGAGAATGGTACGTAAGAATGATCACTCCTAGATACATGACCCAAGATGATACATGAGAGGTAATAGAGTATCCTCCTTATGACTCCTAATGGCCCGCCATGTTATAATTCTCAATAGGCTTAAAGTATGTGTGGGATCCTATATGGGAGGTTACAATTCCCATGCCATAATATATTTCATTTATATTAGAAATTTATATTGTATCTATTTAAAGGGTTGTATACAAACCATGATAGGACAAACAATTTGGTTATATTTTTTATTAAAATTTATTACTGTGAGCTAATCTATGCAAACAAAAATTATGTGGTCTTGCTTAAAAAATTTAACAAATATTTATCTTTGATTAGGTTGAGGTTGAGGTCAAGAAATTTGGGACCCATAGGGTGTTCATGTCAGGTTCACTAGAATGTGAGGAGGGGTCTTGGACTTTCTACCAACAATGTGGGGAGAAACCTATTGGCATTTTTGCCACACTAAAAATAAAATTTTAAATTCATCCAAGTATGAAATACATCCAATGGTGAAAGGAAAATTGGATGAAATGATCTTTAGATATTTTGTTGTGATAGATCTTTTCTCAATATTTCCAATGATATATTACAATAGACAATCGGGTGAACGAATCAAAAGTTATGGCTTTGGGAAGTTTTACCACAAAAAATCAATTTTGGGGCAGAAAATCAATTTCGGGGAAGCAAATGCAATTACAAAGTCAAAGAAGTCAAAGGTTGATTCGTTGGGGAGAAAGTGGGAAAATTTTTGAAAAGGGAAAGTCGCCGAAAATGGAAAATTTTTGAAAAGGGAAAGTCGTCAAAAATGGAAAGTTTTCAAAAAAGAAAAGTCGTCGAAAATGGAAAGTTCTCGAAAAAGGAAAATTTCCAAAAATAGGAAATTTTTTGAAAAAGGCAATTTGCCTCCCAAAAATACCTTTTCGCCCCCCGAAATGGCATTTCACCCCGAAAATGGAAAGTTTCCAAAAATAGAAACTTTCTAAAAATAGAAACATTCCAAAAATAGAAAGTTGCTGAAAATAGAAACTTTCCAAAAAGAGAAAATTGATGAAATTTAATTATTGGGGCACCGAAAGTGATATTTCCAAAATCCCGATTGAAGATATGCCAGTATTAAATGCTCCTGTTCATTTCCAAGGCATCGACTATGGATTCCATTTCTTGTCAAAATGGAGTTAATTTTCTAGGGCACGAGGTGACAACACATCAACCAAAATTTAATGCTAAAGATCCTGATTTTTATATGCAATTGCGGTGATTTCAACGTGCCAATTTATGGAGCAATTTTCCACCGTCTATCTTTGCTGAATTTCCAGGTGCACTCCATGAAAGAGGGATCACTGTTTCCTGAAGAATGTTATGATTTGAGTATCGTTGTTACCAAGGAGGAAATCACTCTTGGTGGTCTTTGATCTACCAATATTTTGTTTGTATATGCATTAAATGAAAGAGATGTAATCCTCTATAAATACTAAGCATTTTGATGTAATCAAGAGGAGGCATTCTACGAGAAAACTCTTCAAGTTTTTTGCATAATATAAGAAACTTATGAATTTTGCAAACGATTTCTATGTGATTTATTTCTATTTTAGCACTTATATTTCTTGCTCACATTCATTATCTGCTATAAAGTTTAAATTTTGCAATCTGAGTTTGAACATTGTTGGTGAGGGAGTGAGTACTAGAGTGTGATTTTGAAAGTTGTCTTTGCAATATTGAGAGTTAATTCTGCTGCTTAATTTCTATGATATGCTATATAATGCTTGGTGGAAATTCTCACTGTTAGTCTACCCCGAATCCTACACTCTGGTCTGTGGCCATATTTTCCATCTCTTTATGTTATTTCCAATTTCTTTTCTGTAACTCTAGTCTTAAACCCATGTAGGATTTAGTAAGGGAGCCAGCCCTCTAGATATCGGCTCGAAGGAATTCTCTTTCCCTCGGCTGTTCAATGTTGGCCAGGTCTAGGGTGCACAAGTGATAATACTTTGTACTTAGATTCGTGACCAACAATTTTTGGCATTCCCGGTGGGACACACGATTTCTATATTGGTAGTCCCCATATTTTAAAGGAGCCCAATTTTGGTGAATCTCTAGCTTGCATTTATCTGGCAAAATCACCTTATGACTCTATTGAGCTGAATATCCAGATCTCATGATCGGTGGATGCCTTTTGTGCTGAAAGAAGACACCCTAAAGAAATCAAGGTTTGGCGAGTAGCCTTGATCTCACAAGTCGAGAAAAGAATGTTCACCTAGCGACTCTGACTTAGCGGTAAGGACTGTGATCTCTGAGGACCATTGTTATAATAGCACAGGTATGCTATCCTAGTTGGGATGATCCTGGCCCTATGAATCTCATGACCCCTTTCAACTCTTGATAAACCTCTCGACCATCATGAGAGTACCTCTAGAGAGCATCACCAACTTCAATGTCCAATTTTTAGGTTGTTTTGCTCCTTCTGTTGAGCCAAACCCTCAACAGCCTCTATTTCTTTTTTTTGCATTTTGTTTTTGAATTACAGGAGCCATTGGCATAAAATATTGCCAGAGCATCCTGAAGCAGATAAAATCATCCGAGCTCGGCGAAGTTCCTCGTATTGGGTGAAAAATACCAATAGGTGACCAGACAATATCAGGCAGTGCAGGAAGAAGGTGGTGCAAGCAGTAAACAATTTGATGTAGTTGGAAGTTATGAATTTGTTGCCCAATGGATAAATATCCTGGGGTCGATTACATCCAGATGAGCTGAATACCTCGTGAGCCACCAAAAGTGTTGGTATTTTTGCCACACTAAAAATAAATTTTTAAATTCATCCAAGTATGAAGTACATCCAATGGTGAAAGAAAAATTGGATGAAATGATCTTTATATATTTCGTTGTGATAGATCTTTCTCAAGCTTTCCAACGATATATTACAATAGGCAATCGAGTGAACAAATCAAAAGTTATGGTTCCGAGAAGTTTTACCACAAAAAATCAATTTTGGGGTAGAAAATCAATTTTGGGGAAGCAAATGCAATTACAAAGTCAAAGAAGTCAAAGGTTGATTCACTGGGGAGAAAGTGGAAAAATTTTAAAAAGGAAAGTTGCCGAAAATGGAAAAGTTTTTGAAAAGGGAAAGTCATCGAAAATGGAAAGTTTTCGAAAAAGGAAAGTGACCGAAAATGGAAACTTTCCGAAAAAAAGAAAGTCATCGAAATAGAAAGTTAATGAAAAAAGTCGTCAAAAATGGAAAATTTCCGAAAAAGGAAAATTTTCAAAAATAGAAAATTTTTCGAAAAAGGAATTTCGTCCTCGAAAATGCCTTTTCGCCACCCAAAAATCCCTTTTTGACCCCCGAGATGGCATTTTGTCCCGAAAATGAAAAGTTTCCACAAATAAAAACTTAAAAAAAAATAAAAACTTTCCAAAAATAGAAACATTTCAAAAATAGAAACTTTTCAAAAATAGAAAGTTGTCGAAAATAGAAACTTTCCAAAAAGAGAAAATTGATGAAATTTAATTATTGGGGCACCGAAAGTGATATTTCCAGAATCCCGATTGAAGAGATGCTAGTATTAAATGCTCTTATTCATTTTCAAGGCACCAACTATGGATTCCACTTCTTGTCAAAATGGAGTTAATTTTCTAGGGCAAGGTGACAACGCATCAACCAAAATTTAATGCTAAAGCTCCTGATTTTTATATGCTATTACTGTGATTTCAACATGTCGATTTTTGGAGCAATTTTCCATCGTCCATTTTTGCTGATTTTCCAGGCGCACTCCATGAAAGAGGGATCATTGTTTCCTAAAGAATATTATGATTCGAGTATCACTATTACCAAGGAGGAAATCACTCTTGGTGGTCTTTGATCTACCAACATTTTGTTTGTATATGCATTAAATGAAAGAGGTGTAATCCTCTATAAATACTAAGCATTTTGATGTAATAGGGAGGAGACATTCTGCGAGAAAACTCTTCAAGTTTTTTGCATAATATAAGAAACTTGACTTCCAAATTTTGCAAGTGATTTCTATGTGATTTCTTTCTATTTTAGCACTTCTATTTCCTGCTCACGTTCATTATCTACTGTAAAGTTTAAATTCTGCAATCTGAGTTTGAACATTGTTGGTGAGGGAGTGAGTATTGGAGTGTGATTCTGAAAGTTGTCTTTGCGAGATTGTGAGTTAATTTTGCTGCTTACTTTCTATGATATGCTATATAATGCTTGGTGGGAATTCTCACTGTTAGTCTTCCCCAAATCCTACACTCTGACTTGTGGCCATTTTTCCATATCTTTCTGTTATTTCCAATTTCTTTCCTACAACTCTAGTGTTAAACCTGTGTAGGATTTAGTAAGGGAGCCAACCCTCTCTGGAGATCGGCTTGAAGGAATTTTCTCTTTCCCTCGACCGTTCAATGTTGGTCGGGTCTAGGGTGCACAAGTGATAATACTTTGTACTTAGGTAGATTCGTGACCAACAAAACCCTAAGCTCATTTCTCACCTCAAATATTGAAAGGATGTTGTATGTTATGTTGAATCCTATGCTATGTTTAATGAATTTAAATAAGAAAACACCCAGGGTTCCTAAGGAGACCAAAAAGTCTCTCCTTTTATAAATAAATTTTCTAAGACCTAAAATACACCTAATCTAGTATAAAAAGGTAAGAATACAATATATTGTAAGAATACAAGAGTAACCCTATATGATATTCTATTTGAATGAGTACAAAAAAATAAAACTTTCTCCTTTTATTTTTAGAGCAAGGGTTCAACAAAAACAAGCTAGCCTAAAAATTCAATCTATATTCTTTCCAATTTATTGCCTAAAATCAAAGAATGAAAATTCATTTTAAACCTAAACTAATATACCTTTATTTTTGCTTATTAAGGCTATAAAATAGAAAGTAGAGGCCTATGATACAACAAAAAACATTCAAATTTACCCTACAAAAAGAAAATTTATAGAAATAAGAAAGAGAGACCTAGTTTTATAGTCAAAACAAAATCAAAGCCTATGAATAGAATCACTCTTGATATAATCACCATTAAAACCAACTATTTTATTCAAACCTATGAAACAACAAAAATTAAAATAGAAATTAGTTTTTTTTTAGAGGGGCTTGCAAAGCTAAGAGAAGTAGTGAGTTTTTTGGCTTGATTTTCTAGCCCCTTGGTTGTTTTAATAAGTTAAATTCTTAAATAAAATAGATGCAATATCATGCATGAAAAATTGCTACCAGTAACTGGGTAGCAATGAATTCATTCTATGAGGAAGAAAAAGTAGCAAAGTATAAAACCTATGATATCATGGATAATGGTGAATGTAAAAGAAAATTTTAGTGTGAGTGAGTATTGTATGCAGTAAAATCAGGATTACAAGTCTAAAATCTATGCAAAACTAAAGGATTACAAAATCACCACCTATAACATAATGATACCAGTTTTGTTCTATAAAGAAAAAAAAAATTAATAGGGTACAACAACTTGCAAGGGTTTGAGTAAAAATATACATAGAAGGAAGATTACAATATAAGGAAACAATATGTGCTAAAGAGGTAAAGTTAGAATTCTAAATCCTAGGTTAAAATTGCATACGATAAAACCACTGTTTGTAATAGAGCAACAATAGTTTCATCTCTAATAGCTGAAATAGAAAATTAGAGGAAGGGAATATCAAAGATGTGATTGGAAACATATTTGGGAATGACCAAAGAGTGGTTATTAAAAGGATAATACCTAAAAGATCTTCCAAAAGAGGTTAGATGCTTGCAAAATAAAATAATGTTAATCTAAAAGAAAAATACCACAAGAAGTTAATCAAACTGTGAGAAGATAACAACAAAAATATGAATACAATATTAAGATTAAAGAAAAAAAAAAAATAGTGAGGAGAGGTACAACAAAAATAATATGATATAATTTCTCTTCTTTCCTCTTTTGTAAGCTCTCTGTTGGATTCTCAAAATCCAACTTAAGGGTTACCCCTAATTTCAAATTTTGATGAGTCTTGTGGAGTCCTAGGTCTAGGTTATTTTTGTTGAGTCAAGGTGAGAGGCTTTAAAATTTTTACAATAAAGTTTTAATAATTATTCAAAGTGTTACCTTTGTATATAGTCATGTTCAGTAGTCCTTTGCAAACTTTTATTTTGGTTGAAAGCATGTTTGTACTTAAAGTATCCTAATTTTTTTATTTTTGTGAAGCCATAAGTTCACATGTCTTGGTCCTCCAATTTAGAAAATTTGGTTCCAAAGGTTACCTTTGAAAATCCCTAACCGTTGGCCTCCATTTTAGTTTTTCTTTCATAAGCCCGATGTAAGTTTCATCGGATATTGTTTCTAAGTCCTAAACCTTAGGCCATTCACATATTTTTACCCCCTTACACATTTCATACTCCCATAAAAAAATCACACCCACAAAGTCTTTCGAAAAATAATACTTCCTATCCTCTAAGGTTCATAGGTCATCACAAGACCATACTCTTAGTTCCCCTTTTCACTTAATTTTCACATAATAGACCCACACTATAGACCCATTATCAATTCATTTTCACTAAGGTTTAAGGTCGCATATCCCAATTGATAAATGTTCCTAAAGTCTTATTTAAATAAAATGAGTGGTTAATATTCGTGTACCAGAACACCGTCAATATCCTATTGGTCCAAGAATGGATGGTCCATAGTGCATCACCAAAGAAAGGTGAATGGCCTTGATTTACTTGCACAAAGTTGGGCATTGAGATCTAATTGACTCAAAAATGGGTGGCCTTGATTTGCTTGCCTAAAAATATGTAGACAATTATGATTTACCTACTAGAGATCGGGCACACACATCCAATTTGCCAAAAAATTATTGTCTCTAATTCACCCATTGGAGGAAGGGTGAAAAGTTTTAATTGGTCCAAATATGAATGGCTCAGAGAGCCTCATTAAAGTTTAGGTGGATGATCTTGATTCACCCACCCAAATTTAGGTGCTAGCATCCTATTGGTCCTAAAATGGATAGCTTCTAGTACATCAGCACAAGAAGGTGAATGACTCTGATTGACTTACCAAAGCTTAGGTATCAACCTCTTATTGGTAGGAGGTAAATGCCAAAAGACTTGTGCCACTAAGCTTTTAATTTGGGTTAAAAATGTATTCATCCAAAGTGCATAATAATTATTTTCCAATACCGAAGGTCCTAAGTATTAAGGCCCCCATAAACCTAGGTATTTCATGAATTTATTTTCCATTGTTCTAAGTTTTATCCTCATAATCACATTACATTAACCATTTGTGTAAGTTCCCCCACCATGGTTACCTTATCATGCACTTCAAAGTTCATTTTTCTTTAAGGGTCAAAGGCACATACACTTAATTCCTCATTTTGCTTGTTTTAATTTCATAAACATAATATTGAGTCTACCTTGAAAAATAATTGGTGTTTATAATGTTTAAAAGATTCCCCCATGAGAATTATCATTTTTTATAAGGTTTAAATCTCTTTATGTCTATGCACCCCTTATATCAAAAATTAAATACCTTGGACATGCACACCTAAAGTATTAACATAAAACTAGATTAGGGCATCTCAATGCAATTGGCCCAATAATAAGTGACCTAGATCGTGTTGCCAAAATGAATATGAATGATCCAGATTCAAGCATCACAACCTTAGCATTGAGATCCAATTGGTAAAAAATTAGTGGCCTAGATCACATTACCAAAGAAAGGTGGATGACTTTGATTTTTCCGCCAAGGTCAAGCATTAAGGTCTGATTTTCTTAAATATGGACAGCCCTAATTTACTTTCCAAGACAAAGGTAGATGACCCTGATTAGCTCATTGAAGCTCAGGTGCTAGCCTCTGATTGGTAAAAATAAAATCACAAAAGACTTGTACCCTAGTGAAACATTGTAAGTTCCATATTTGAATTTATTTTAATTACCATCATCCAGTTCTTTTTGAAAGTACAAAAAAATAAGTTGTACCACAGGGCCAAAAAGACTTCTATGAGCAACACTTACAAACTTTAGTGAAGAATTTAAGGATCAAAAATATTTTAAACCTAATAGTCATAGTTAGTGGTGTTGGGTGCCAAACACTGGTGAATTTATCCTATATTTGTCACAACACTTCTCATTTAAATTGTCAATATAGGAAACTCGTAAGCTTGCGAAGGATCACAGTTGATACTAGTCACACCCCCTTTAGAGATTATCCATTCAACTACCATTGGGGGGTGTTTGTATAACATCAATAAGATCGTCTGCCTCAATAAAAATAACTCATAAATAATAATGAAGATAAAATAAACAAACTAACTGATACAAAATGAAAATGCTTCTTATAAATAAACACATCTCTAAGATAACTAAGCTTAAGCCTAAGACATAAACATACTACCATGCATAATGAAATTACGTAAATAACTAAGACGGGAGGAATACTGGCTTGGAGTGGGCTCGAGATCTAGGCAGATCCCGCTTGATAAATCTCACAAATGAACGTTGCTTTGATGAAAGTTCACACTTTATTAATGATGCAATAAAATATTACATATAACAATGCTCTATCAAAATGTCTCCCCTGCTACAGAGAAGTCCATGTGTTTATATACTACACATACAAAACTTCCTGTAACAGTTCTGTTACAACTGACATCTCAGTTCAACCTAAACTGGGATAGTTTAGTTACTACAACCGTCACACGATAAGCAAATCTGCATCGTTTCTTGGTATTTAGATAAATTATGCTTCATGACGATTTGGCTTTGTGAGTAATTGCATGTCCACCCACTCTGGTTGGGACAACCTATCCATCCATGGTTTCCCATAGATGGCATGGAACAGTGGTCAATAGCATCCTTATCCAACCGTTTGGTCAACACACATAATTCGAGCATCGGCCTTGGTAAGGTGCCTAACACGGTAAGGCGCCTACTCGAGTATGACACCTACTTCAGGAAGGTGCCTACTTAGTAAGGCACCTAAATCAATAAGGTGTCTACTTTAGTAAGGTGCCTAACTTAGAAAGGTGCCTACTTAAGTAAGGCACCTACCTCAGTAAGGTGCCTACTTCAGTAAGGCACCTAACTCAGTAAGGCGCATACTTCGATTTACCTTTATTTGATTGAGCAGAACCATGCCAGGTCCACGTAGGACCTCGACTGAGAAAAATATGATAAAATCAAGGAAATAGCTACACACAACACACTTCACGCATGGATTAGATAATACACATGATTTTATTAAATATATACATAATACTTCATAAAAATATACAACTCATGATATAATGTCGTGCAAAAACCGTTAGTACATATACAAAAATATGAGCATTTCTGGTGCTCATCATCCCCCCATGCCTAACATGTGCCACACTCTCATGGCACCTAAAAATGGTAATCACCTCCTCTCCATAGGCCACTGATTTTCATTTCCTTTTCTTGTTGGTGGCCTTGGCTTCCTCTCCTCCTTGAGGCTTCTATTTCTACTGAGGGGACTTGGCTTGTTGCAAGGCATCCCTGGGTTGTACTGCCCTCTAGATAGTAGATGTCTGGTTGTGCTAGGTTGACCTTCATTCTGTGTCGACCTCTTATTGTGTTGGCTCTATCTCCAGCTTTGCCCAACACCTATACTAGGCTTGGCTACCACAGTCGTTGCCCCCTTTTGGAAGGTTGCTTCTAATTCTTGCCATAGGTTAGCGTGTTGAGGGTGCAACTCTCTGAAGGGAATGTCAGAGTTATCTCTCTTCTGCTTAACCATGTTGGCTTTGTATAACCAAAGTTCCTCAGGGGTGAGGCCAGTGTTTTTTGTTGCAATTATTGCTACCTCTTCTTTTGGTATATATACTCCCCATCTTGCTAGACACTTATTCATTTTAGAGGGCCGACCCAATGGTGAACCATAGATGTCCCAAAATTGTTCATCATCAACGGGGTCCACACAAATACTTGGCCCTCTTTATTTATTTTTGGCAACTTTCCTATATCCCTTTGCCTCCTAGAACTCCTTATAAAGCTGTTCAAATTTCACCTTTCGCTCAGCAAAGGCCTACACACCTTCCAATTCTTCATTTGAATGAGGTTTCAGTTTGACAAATGTCACCCTGGCCTTCCTTTTGGCCCTCTTCTAAGTTTTCTGAGGGGCCTTATACTTTCCTTTGTCTAGTCTTGTGGTGGTCTGTGTGAGGAAGTCTTCCTACCCGCAGAGGTTGCCTCCCTGGTGGATGACTTAGGGAGTTGTTCCTCTGATCGGAGGTGCCCCATGGCTATTCCCCCTGGTGCCTGCTTCCCTGGTCCCTCGGGTGGTGGCTCCTCAATTTTGGGTGCCTGGTGACCTGGAGAATCCTCCTTGTCCTTAGGTTCAAGGTTTTTCCCTTGGATATACCTCGAAGGCTCATCGCATCCTCTATGTTGATAAAATGGGTTCTGTTTGAAAAATACAATTCCCTTGTTCCTCTGGAACTATCTTTTCTAAGGCACACGAACCCTGCTTCCAATTACTCATTTCTATAATCCAAACTAAATTTACCAGAGGAGACTACTCTTTCTGGAAATGTCAGAGAGTTCATGGGTACTTCCATCGCCTAATTGATCTGGGTAGAGGCATCTTTCATCTATATTACCCTAGCCTACAACTGTTGGTTCTCCTCCTTAAGTTACTAGATCAATTACTACAATTGAGCAATGACAGCCTCCTATCTCTAAATTTTCCTCATGGTCATCTCTTTATACTCCTTGAATAGTGCCTACATCGAGGATTTCTCACTTTGTTTAGTGCGGTCCTCCTCCAATGGTGTCTCGATCGATCATTGTAAGCCTGCAAAATGCTGCAGGTCCTATGGACTATGAGTGGCCAAATTATGCAAGGTTTGCACCACAACACCAAGCTCTGCATCTTCTTCACCTTTCTCATTTGAGAGGATTAGGCATCGTAGTCATCTTCGACCGTGGCTGCATTCTGTCAGGCATCCTGTGGCCTCTGGGTTGGAGGATTTTGGCCTCTCTTCCATGAAATTTGGTAGAGAGCTCTACCCTTCCTCTATAATCTTTGGTGAAAATTAGGGGTGTTCCTCCTCGAACATTCCCCTCAATTAGACATCATGCCCTGCATTTGTGGTTGTCTGCTCTGCTGCGTCGGATGACTCAACCCTAATATCCTTGGGTGTTCCTCTTAATTTTGGTTTGTGCCCTAATTTAGCCACTACCTATTACTATGCACTAAAGAGTTCAACTTCTGCCCCCAATGAGCTTCCCATGTGCTCCTCTACATGACGTATCAAGGCTGTAATTAGCCCGTGATGGGCTAAGGTAGAGACTGCCCCTCTTTGGTACCATGATGCCTCATCTTGTAGGGCCTTTGCTAGGTAGAATGAGATGTTGATTTCTCTCCCATGCACCAGATGGCTCATGAATTGCATGTGGTTTCCATTTAGGTGTGAATACTTCCCACTACATGTGAAGTATCTCGTAACTTGCTCAAAAATATTCTGTAGGTGCATCAGGATCTTCTTCTTGGGAAGCCCTCCTTGGTCGTAAGGGATATTCCCTTGTCCCAGTAGCACTTCGATGTATTTATTCACCATGCCATCCTTGTATGTACATTCCCCAATGAGGGAGAGGCCAATGACCTGAGCAATGTGCTTTGGGATGACTGGATTTACTAGTCCATGCAACTGGGTCACTTCTCCATTCAAAGCGATGGTGAATTCTTTAGCTACCTCTACATCTTGTTCTTGGATGACCAGGTGACAGTAGTTCATCCACCCTACCTCTTCTAATAAATTGTGGACTTCCCCCCTAATTCCTTTAGTTCCACTGGGCTCCTACTTCTTAATCGCGTAATTCTTCGTAGGTCCTCCCATGGTGAATTCCCTGTTGAGTTCGAGTTTTGTACTTAGTAAGGCACCTTTTTATAACCTGAGGCACTGAACTCTAGAAATTGTTTCCATATTGGGTTTAGTAGGGTATAACACCCGAATTAATTTTTGACACGACGTATTAGGCATGAGGGGTGATTTTTTGTTCTTGCACCGTCATCATTTCAAAGAGCATATTATATGAAAATTACATATATATCTAAAAAATCATGCGCATACCTGATTGGTCATTTTTGAGCTGCGTGGAGCATGCTGATTTGGTACTCGGTAAGATTTTTTCCATGTTTTGATTGAGTCACCTTGGGTACTGCATTTTTGGTTCACTTTGAGGTCCTTCGCTGAAGATGCGATGAATCCTATTAGTTTCAGTTGGAACACATATCTTATTGATGGTTGGCCTTGGGACGAGCAAAAATATCCACCAATGATTTTGAAATATTTTTGCATGCTTTCCATCATGTGAGATGATGGCATCATCTTTGACTACTCCACATACTGCCAAGTTGCGCATGTGTTTCTTGATCGAGGTGCCTACTTGAGTAAGGCACTCAAATGGCACCTATTTTGGGTAAGGCACCAGAGTAAGGTGCCTAACTTAGTAAAGAGTCAGTAGGGCACCTAACTTAGTAAGGCACAAATAGGGCACCTAACTCAGTAAGGTGCCTAACTCGGTAAGGTGCCACTTTGACCGTCATATGTATATATATATATATATATATATATATATATATATATATATATATATATATATATATATATATATATATATATATATATATATATATATATTTACATGAACGTTCGGTGGTGGCCTAGTTGGTGGGGTAAGGTACCTAGAGTAAGGTGTCGCTCCTTCGGAGTAAGGTGCCATAGTAAGGTGCTGCTCCTCTAGAGGAAGGTGCCAGAGTAAGGCGCCAGTGTAAGGTGCCACTCCTCCAAAGTAAGGCACCCAAGTAAGGCACCACTCCTCTAGAGTAAAGTGTCGCTCCTCCAAAGTAAGGCACCCGATTAAGGCGCCACTCCTCTAGAGTAAGGCACTATAGTAGGTGTCGCTCCACCTGGGTAAGGTGCCTCAGTAAGGCGTTGCTCCTCCAGAGTAAGGCACCACTTCTTTATTGTTGAAAAATTTAGTGGCAACTGACGTGTCTTTTTATGTGAGGTTGATCAAGCCTCCTAAAATTCTTCTCATATTATGTCAGGATCCACCTCATTCAGGAATGGGGACATTTGATGAGGAATTTGGCATCCCCCCATGCTTGAATCTTTGTTATCCTCCTAGTGCATAGGTACATGGATGCTAAGACGATCTAGGCCTTATTTTTGAATATACCTATTGTTCGAATAATCAAGCCATGTCCCTACAAAAAGAAAACACAAAAAATAAATAATTGTAGTTAAATGGGGTCTATGCCTATTAGGACCTGGCTCTTAGGTACCTATAGCTTGCATGCAAGCATTATCCTTGCAAAACACACTGTAAGCTAAAAAATAGGAAACTATTTTAACTTGTCTTTGGTGGAAGTCCCTGTGTCCACCATGTTGTTGAAAATTTATAATATTTTACTTGGATGGGGTCTCCCCCATGCCTATTCTGGTTTCCACTAGAAATCCCTTAGATGTATGGTATGGCCACAACCGATGGCCATTGGCTGTTAGTATGGTGTTGCTACTGTCAAATGTCTTGACCCATACAACACCGTTATTGATTATTTCCACCACCTCGTATGGTCCCATCCATATTTGCATCAACTTCCCCTTTCACTCTTGGAACCTAGAGTCGTACAATAGTACCCAGTCTCCTTCTTTGAACTATTTATTTTTAATGTGGTGGTCATGCCACTGCTTCCTTTGCCTCTGCACAATTTTTGTTCTCTATAGGGCATCCATGCAAAATTTGTCCAGTTGATTTAGTTTTCGAATTTGTTCCTTCTATGCATCGTCCAGGTTCAAATCTAATTTGATCATCATTCTGAGTGTCTTAATTTTGAATTCGATGGCCATCATTGCGTATTTCCCATAGACTAATTGGAAATGGGTAAAGCCAATGGTCGACTTCCACGTCATATTATATGCCCATAATACCTTCGATAATCTTATAGCCCAATCCTTCCTATGCTGTTGCACGGTCTTCGTCAGGATATTTTCTATTTCCCTGTTAGCGACCTCCACCTATACATTCACCTATAGATGGTATGGGGTAGTCCTATTATGCCAAACCCTGTACTGTTCCATCAGATTCTTAATTAATCTGGATGTGAATTGGGGTCCCTGGTCTGTTTTAATTTCCCTAGGCACTCCAAATCTTGTAAAAATATGGGAGAACAAAAATTTAGTGATCATCTGATCCTTGGAGTCTCTTAGCACCTGGACTTTGACCCATTTAATGGCATAGTCTATATAGACTAGAATTTACCTCTTCTTTATCTAAGGTGGGTTGATGGGTCCCACAAAATTCCATGCTCCATTTGTCAAAGGGCTTGATGTGCACGTGAGACTGTAGGGGTATTTCGTCCCTGTGGGTCAACCTGTCCATCCTCTAGCATTCATCACATTTACTGGCATATGCAGCTACATATTTGAATAGCATGGGCTAAAAATACTCGATCTATAATATCTTATATGCAATCCTTCTCCTTACGAAGTGGCCACCATAAGGCTCGTTATGGTAGGCCTTAAGTATCTCTATGAATTCATGCTAGGCCACACACCTTATTATGATCTGATCAGGTCCTATTTTGAATAGGAGACCATCAATCCATTGGTATGATGCACTATTTTTTATTACCCCTTACTTTTCCCAGTACAATAGGGTAGGGGGTCTAGATAATTGGTAATTTTTGTGTACCACGGTGTTTGTTCACTGATGACAAATAGATGTTCATCCGAGAATTGTTCCTCTACTACTGTGTGATCTACTAGAATTAATCTGGATAGGAATTCTACAACTATGTTGTATTTCCTGAGCTTGTTGACTATGATAAGGTCAAATTCTTATAGCAACAAAAGCCACTTGATGATCCTACCACTGATCACTAGTTTGCTCATTAGATACCTAATGGCTACATGTTCTGTGTGGATGAATACTTTGTACCCAATAATGTAGTGGCAAAATTTATTGACGGTATGTACTACTGTGAGAAACTCCTTCTCTGTTACTATATAATTAAGCTTAGCCCCTGCTAGGTTCTTGATGATGTAATAGATGGTGTAGAAATCTTCATCATCCTGCTGCCTGAGGACCACTTCAATTGAATTATTGGATGCGTCATAATATATGTGGAATGGGATAGATCAATTTGATCCCCGCAACACTAGGGCAGAGATCAAATTCTCCTTCAACATCTAAAATACCTACTCATAGTCATCTATCCAGATAAATTCTACGTCCTTCTTTAGAAGGGTGTGTAGCAGTTTGGCAATTTTGATGAAATCGGTGATAAATCACCTGTAGTACCCAGTAGAGCCAAGGAAATTCCTTACCTCCCTCTGTGTTTTTAGGTTGGGTAAGTATTTTATGACTTCTATCTTATTGTGATCCACTTTAATCCCTTCTACCAAGAGATGATGCCATAACACTATGCCTTCCCTTATCATCATAAAACATTTCTCATTATTGAGGGATAGATTGTTTTCCTCGCACCTCTGGAGTACACGTTCCAAAATTTTCATCACCTATTCAAATGTTTCCTTGTAAATGGTGAAATCATCCATATATACTTCGACCACTTCAACTATTAAATCCAAAAATATGCTAAGAACTACCCTTTGGAAAGTGGCTATTGCGTTGCATAGCTCAAAAGGTAGCACCCTATATGCAAAAATTCCTCATGGGTAGGTGAACATTATCTTATCTTGGTCTTCTTCTGTGATTTGAATTTGATTGTACCCACTGAATCCATTTAGGAAGGAAAATTATTTCCTCTCAAATGTGTCTAGCACTTGGTCAATGAAAGAAAGTGGAAAATGGTCCTTTTTAGTCACCTTATTCAATAATCTATAGTCAACACATATCCTTCATTTCCCATTCTTCTCAGGGACCACCATGAGTGGTGATACCCATTCACTATCAGAGATTGGGTAGATGAATCCCACCATCAGGAGCTTTTGTAGCTCAGCCTTAACAATTTCCTTCATGGTCAGGTTCATCCTTATCTGCGGTTTTCTGATGGGGGTTGAATGTTCCTCCAGATAGATATAGTTAGTGCACACCTCTAGGATGTTTCCTTTCATATCTGCATAATCCCATGCGAATGCCTATTGATTTTTGGTTAGGATCTTTTTCAATTCTGCCAACTATGTGACGGTTAGCTCATTGTTGATGTTCAACGTTTTTCCAAGCTCGATGTCGATTTTCTTGGTGTGGTGATCCTAAGCACCCACCAATGGTGACTTAGGAATTGGAAGGGAGGATTATCTGTGGAACAATATTGAGATGATGCCATCTTCTTTGGCTTCATACTTCATTTCTATTAATGCCATTATCAGTTGGAGCATAGATAGTGGAATGTCCTCCTAATTTTCCATTTTAGGTTCTCCCAGTGCATACACCAATTGGACTGGGGGAGAGATTGTTAATCTCTTGAAATTCTAGCCATCTAAAATGGTCATCACTTCATCATGGTAGTTTATGTAGGCATTGGTTGTAGCTAACCATGGTCTGCCCAGGATGAGTGGGTAACCACCCAGTCTAGTTTTGGATTGCAGCACCAAAAAATCTGCTAGATACTCCCATGCATCAAATGTTACTATGATGTCTTCAAGCATTCCTTCTGGTGCCACTATTGACTGATCGACCAATTGTAACACCATTTTGGTAGGCTTCAAGTCGGTGAGCTCTAGCTTCTGCATGGTGTCTTATGGCATTACATTGATGGCTACCCCCAAGTCAACCAATGTATTCACTAGTGAGTGCCCTCCTATTTTTACCATCAATATCGGGCTACCTGGGTCTGCATATTTGGTACGATATGCATTCCCCATCATCAAGTCAGTTAAATTTCTCATGATGTTGATGGTTTATGCTGCCTTACGTCTCGATTTCCTTAGGCATATTTCTTTTATCTCCTTAGTGTATATGGGCACATCTCGGATAGCTTGGAAAAGTGGGATAGTTATGGTGAGATTTTTTAGGCTTGATAGAATATCAAATTCGGGCTGTGTCGGCTTATTTTGTTCTTGCAGTCATTTAGGTAATAGGGCCCCTATCTTCTCAACAAATTTTTCTTCCCCTACCTCTTCTATCAGAGGGGAGTCTCCTACTTCCTCCTCCACTTATACCAAAGAAGGTGTTTCTACTCCTAGATTCTTGCCTGATCTAAGTTGTATTGGATTACAACTAATATGGTACATTGGATACATCTCTCCTTCCACCTGGTATACCAGTTGGTTTATCTTGTTATTCAAGTTCACCGTCAACTATGCTAGTAACTACATAGGTCTTACTGTAGGTAGAGCTGACAAGCCTTGCCGAGGTAGTCCTTGCACCATGTTCTATGGAGGTGTATTCCATGAGATGTGGATCCTCCATAGTTGCTGATATGGCATCCATGTTTGCTGATTTTGGAATGTCACACCTGGAGACATGTTCATCCAGGGTGGTTGTCCCCACCATCCCATGTTGGGTGGTGGCGGCTTCCCCTGTGGTATATATGGTCCTCCTCCATAAGGTGGTATCCCTGTGGGCATATTCCCCATAGGATTTTGCTACTAATTCCTTCGATTGCCCAAAAAGTAGGCTTTAGTTACGTCAACATCTTCTTTGGTGTTGGGCAACTATGGGCACAATCGAGTTTTATGATTCTTCTAGAAAACCACACATACTATGACCTTGTTCTATGGGTAGGCATTCATGGCATGCTTTCCTTTGCATTTGGGGAAAAAATAGGTTAATGCTGCATCATTCTCCTATTTCTTCTTCTCCAGCAACATCGTATATAGCTGTAGAGCTAGAAAGGATAGCATTTCACTCATTAAATTCTCTAGCATGTTGCCTATCTCCATTTTGTGACTAACACAATCACTTTCACTATTCTAGCGGTTGGCTTACCTCTCCTATGTGAGTAATTCCAAAACAATTACCGGATATCTTCCATAGGATGCTGGTAAAAGTCTCCTTTAGAGATCATATTCAGTGCTTCTAGTGACTTTTTGTTCAGTCCCCTCAAGAAAATATGTTTGAGGGACTTATGCCCTAAATTTGTGTGAGGGGATCGCTACAGGTTAAAATTAAACCTTTCCAAGTATTCCTCCAGGGATTCGTCCTCTTTCTACGTCATGTTGAGGACTTCCTCTCTAGAATCCCATGCTCTATTGAAGTCCTGATATTGCTCCAGAAAGAGCTTCTTCATCCCATCCCATGTGGTGATCTACTTGTTCCCCAACTCGATGAACCATCATAGGGCTGAGTCATCTAATGTCGATGGGAAGAGTTTCAGCTTCTAGGAATCTGATTTATAATCGACAGACCTGCACAATACATAAAATTTGAATAAAAATAAGTCAGGGTCTTTTTTTGGTATCCCCTAAGGGTAGGGAGATGTGTAGAGGAAATTTTTTTCATTTTGGTGTCTCCTACCCCTTCCTCTATCGAGAAACTGAACCTAGATGATACTTATTCTTCTACCATTTTTTCAAGAAATATGGTCTCTAATACAACATCTATAGTCTCTCGGTCGTTGAAAACTCTCTGTATCAGGGTATAGAAGTCAATTGGTGTTATAGTTTGATCCTCTATGACTTTCCACAATAGGGCTTCCTCTAAGAGTGTCCTCTTAAATAATGGGTTTAAAATAGTTTGTTCTTCCCCAGGTCGATGAGATGAGGAGGAAATTTGCACAAAGTGAGGACTCTAACTCCAGTGGACTACTGGTGATGAGTTAGGAGAATATAATTCAAACTCTAGATCTTTTGCTGACTTTGACTAATCTGGTGGACTCTGTTTTATAAAATTACCATCTAGTTCTCTTTTTCTTGGTAGAATCATACAAGGTCAGGTCAAAGGTTTTAAGGGGTAATGTAATTAGTCTACTAGTGACGCTTCCTTGACAATGACACCTAAATATTGGGTGCCAAACACTGGTGAATTTGTCCTATATTTGTTACAACACTTCTCATTTAAATTGTCAATCCAAGGAACTTGTAAGCTTACGAAGGGTCATGGTTAAGACTAGTCACACTACCACTTTAGAGATGATCCATTCAACTACCATTGGATGGGTGTTTGTATAACATCAATAAGATCTTTTGCCTCAATAAAACTCACTCATAAATAACAATGCAGATAAAATAAACACACCAACTGATAAAAAATGAAAATTGTTCTTATAAATAAACACACCTCTAATATAACTAAGCTTAAGCCTAAGACATAAAAATACTACCATGAATAATGAAATTATGTAAATAACTAATAGGGGAGAAATACTAGATTGGAGTGGGCTCGAGCTCCAAGCAAATCCCACCCTATAAATCTCACAAACGATCGTTGCTTTGACGAACGTTCACACTTTATTAATGATGCAATGAAATATTACATACAACAATGCTCTATCAAAAATGTCTCCTCTACTACACGGAAGTCCGTGTATTTATATACTACATACACATAACTTCTTATGATAGTTCTGTTACAATTGATGTATCGGTTCAACTTAAATTGGGATAGTTTAGTTACTGCAACCATCGCACGATAAGCAACTCTACATCGTTTCTTGGTATTCAGATAAATTTTGCTTCATTATGATTTGGCTTCATGAGTAGTTGCATGTCCATCCACACTAGCTAGGACACCCCATACATATGCGGTTTCCCATAGATGATGTGGAACGATGGTCAACAGGATCCTTCTCCAGTCGTTTGGTCAACACGCATAATTCGAGCATCGGCCTTGGTAAGGCGCCTAACTTGGTAAGGCGTATACTCGAGTATGGTACCCACTTCAGTAAGGTGCCTACTTAGTAAGGCACCTAAATTAGTAAAGTGCCAACTTTAGTAAGGCACCTAACTCAGTAAGGTGCATACTTCGATTTACCTTTATTTGATTGAGCAAAATCGTGCCAGGTCCACGTAGGACCTTGACTAAGAAAAAGATGACAAAATCAAGGAAATAGCTACGCACAACACACTTCACGCATGGATTAGATAATACACATGATTTTATTAAATATATACATAATACTTCATAAAAATATATAGCTCATGATATAATGTCATGTAAAAACCGTTAGTACGTATACAAAAATATGAGCATTTGTAGTGCTCATCAAGTGACAGATTTAAAGGACCTCCAAATCAAGCAATGAAATTAAAGTAGCTAGTTGACTAGCACATGTTTTAAAACAAGTAGTGGTAACTCATACTAGATTGGTGAATAGGAATTGAAGACACATAGGCCAAGTATGATGTTGAGTATATATTTTTCTCATATCTTATTGGGCACGTGCTTGTTGAATTAAGGGCCAAAATTAATATAATAAACAAGAGTTGTAAAGATTTTTAAAAAGCAATACACATAAATAAGAGAATAAAATCACTCCTAGAGTAGGAAGATAAGAGAGCAACATACCTCAGCCAAATTTATGAAACGTATAAGGATGAATATGATCATATAAATGCCTAGCAAGTGACTACTTTAGATGGCATAATTCATGACTATCAAGAAGAATTTGATAAGATCACCACTTTATTGAATGAGAGGACCCAATAGAAGACCACGATTAAGGAACTAGAAAGTTGGGAGAAAAAAATTGATGAAAGGAGAAAATAGGTTAACATCAGCCTCAAAGATCTCCTCAATGTAAAAGGTTTTGATAAATTAATTGTTGAAATAATAGAAGACTTTAAATGTGATGACATAGATGAATAAAAGTTGGTAGAACATCTTATCATCTCGTCAAAAGAAAATCATGGGATAATCAAAAATTTTAAATATAACAAGGCTACAATAAAAATATATAATTTTTTTATTAAGGATTCTCAATAGAATTGTAGTAGTAGGCTCTTTCTATGATGAAACTTGGGTACAAATGGCTGACCTGTTCAGGATGAGTCGATTAGAAAAGAACAAAATTAGAAGATTCAACCAAAGTCACTCAGAAGCATCGACAAGCAGTGGAAACCATGACCTAAAAAGTCAAGAAATCCAAAGAAAAAAATAGGTTAGGTCAGCCTAGGACCCCAAAAGACCTAGTACAACTTTATCCCACCTAAAAAAATCTAATTTATTTTTTGGAGAAATCCAGTATAAAATAGTTCAAGATCTATGACCCTTAGTCATAGTATATCTACGACCCTCATTAGTGGGAGGGATTTGTCGGATCCTATTGGATATGGATCAATGGTTCTTTATGGTTTTGATGCCATAGTGAACCCTAATGAGCTCAGTGATAGCCAATCTATGGAACTCATTTGTGGGAGGACATCGATGATTTATATTTGAGGTAGATCTATGACTTTGGATAGTATTGAGGTAATCACGAGCTTCAATGTGTGTGTAGGTAGTGAACCTGTGATCCATGATGGAGGTGGGGGTCCATAATAATAAAGTGGATGGAGAAATATGACTTTAGTTGTTGACACATCATAAGATAAAAATGGATCCAAGCATGTTCTCTCCTCCTACTCCTTTACAACCCTTTTCAAAAATACTACTTTTGGACTTCCCCCTTACCCCAAGGTCGATATGCACCCTTCTCAAGGTGCCCTCTGAATTCCATAAGAGCTTGTCTCCTCCATCATGGACCAATATTATCATTCTCTTATGGGGAAATTTTTAGGGCCTTGCCCTAACATGGAGTTGATTTGTAAATAGTCCTTTAACCATTGGCACCCGTAAGGATCCATGGACTTGGTTACCTTTCCTAGAGGATTTTTTATCATTCATTTAAATAACCCCATTTATTAAAGCAGAATATTATCAGGTGGACCATGGTTTTATGAATTAAAAAGTATTTTTCTCAGAAAATGGAGTGTGGATTTTTACCTAGAGACTCAAAATATCAACCTAGATCTGATCTGGGTCCTTCCTTTTAGGTCTTTCTCTCTATTTTTGGGATGAAGACATTTTACAAGGGATCTCCCAAGACATTGGTGAGTTCATCGATATTGATTCACCTACCAAAGTGAAGACCCACATGGTCCATACGCACATGTACATCAATGCTAACCTCGATTCCTCTCTTCCTTCTTCCATTGAGCTAATTTTAGATGAGATCTCCAGGACTTAGATCATAGAATATGAGAACAAGACAAATTTTTGGTCTAGGTGCTCCAAGAAAGGTCACCTCAACACTTAGTTTTGAATGTTTAAGATTTCTAAGGTGCTCCCACCAAAAACCCTTTAAGATAAAGGTTCTAGTAGCAATAATGTTTCCACAATCAATCTAACTCTTCTTATTTGGTAGGCTCTAGGCCCCCTTCCTTTGGTATTGAAGATGTTTCTAATTAGGGGATTCCTTCTCAAGGTCCATCAAGATAGGATTTGAGTGATCTGGTTCAAGTATTTCTATTTATTGCTCAAATTTTATTATGAGATCCTTTGAATGCTTCATCCTCTACCGATCAATCTCTCCAAGATGTTCCCTTGGCTCAAGTCAATTTCTCATCTTCCTTTAAGGTATGCCTCTAGCTTCTAATTCTAATCCTTTTTCTTCTCTACCTATTCCTAAGGTTCTTCCTTCTGTTGAGATTTATGCTCCCCAAAACCCTCCTCCACAGATCCCTCCTTCCCCTAAAGGCCTTTGTAGCCCTTCCCCATGCAAAAATCTTCCCAGCAATCTATTTTCCTTGAGCCCCCCTTCACTAGAAATAAAAAAGGCTCCATGCTGATGTCGGTTTAGTGAATAAGTGAGGTTGTCCTTCCTCTCAGCTCATCAAAAATAGAGAATATTCTAATGATATTTACAATAGAACTCAAATCACTTTCAATCCCTCCTCCAAGAAAAATATTCTTTTAGAACCAAAATTATATCCTATCCAAATTCCCCTCTTCACAAGGAAGAGATAAAAGGTCTTCTTCTAGAATATCCAAATGAAGATCCTCTCATGGAATGTGAGAGATCTCAATGGAAAAAATAAAAAATATTAGGTTAAGTCCATAAGGAAATACCTAAAACCAACCATTTTTGTCTTGTAAGAATCCAAACTAGATACCTAGAATGCTTCACATATTTCTAAATACATCTAGAAAAACTATAAATATCTCATAAGCCCTACCAATGGAGCCTCTGGAAGACTGTTATGTTTATGGAATCCAAATGTTGTTGAAGGTAGACTCTTGTCTATGGTAGAAAACTATATGAACATCCTCTTCTTCAGTAAATACTACCATTTCATATGGGTTTTATCAAATATTTATGCTCCAAACTCCCCATCTAGAATATTTCATCTCTAGAACAATCTTAGTCATATGAGAGGTATTTTTCCAATGAGGTTTGGATGTTGGCTAGATATTTTAATTCTCCCTTATTCCCCACTAATAAGAAAGGAGAATCTAAAATAATAGTTAATTTCTATGAATATTTTTCTTCTTTTGTGGATGAGAATGAACTCATGGATATCCAACTCAAAGGTCCAAAATTTACCTGGAGCAATCATAGAAAGTGTGACAAGCTTATTCAAATAAGGCTTTGTAGATTCCTAATATCTATTAATGATATCAATCTATTTGGAGACACTACCCTTGGTTCTCTACCCTAGATAAGATCTAATCACAACCCCCTCCTCGTTGTTTGTTCATTCTAGATCTCTCCATTTAAATCTCCTTTTAGATTTGAGTCTATGTGGCTTTAGGATCTAGATCTCAAGGCACTCATTACAAATTGGTGGTCTTGTAGTTTTTTGGGTCCCTAGCCTCTCGGGTCAGCAATAAGCTTCATTTTGTGAAAGAACAACTCAAGAAGTGGAACAAAGATATTTTTGGCAATATTTTTTCCAAAAAATAGAATATTCAATTTTATCTCATAAACATCGAGCTTCTTGCCCAACAGGAAGAATTGGACACAAATCTTATTGATGTTGAAAGGAAGCTTCTATCTAAATACCACAATATTCTTAAAAGTGAAGAAGTTTTTTGAAAGTAGAAGTATAGAGTTACCTATTTGAAAGAGGGAGACTCTAATACTAAATTTTTTCATGCTACCACGATGATTTACAGGGGATCTAACAAGATCAGGGAACTCACCAGAATTGATGGGATAATTATTTTAGAAATTATAGATATCAAAGATGAGATAATGGCTTTCTTTCTGATTGGACCCAATCCGGAGTGCAATGCCCAAATGTTAGAGACCCTCCTGAATAATATCCCTAGGATGGTACTCCAAAAGCATAAAAATCATTTTCTTAAACCATTTTCCACTAAGGAAATCCATAACATAGTTTTTTCAATGCAAGGTAATAAGGCTCAAAACTCGGATGGTTTCCCCCCAATTTTCTTTCAAAAATATTGGGACATTGTGGGGCTCGACATCCTTTCAGCCATCCAAAAAATGTAGTAGACTAAGAAAATTCCTAAATATGTAAACTCTACCTTTCTATCTCTCGTCCTTAGATACAATAATGCCAAATATGTTGGATATGTAATGCAACATTGTGTAAATTATTCTTAGACTAAAATATAAAGTCTAAAGAAAAATATTTGAATTAGAAAATAATTCTATTTTATGTAAAAATATTCCCACCCAATTAATAAATAAAATAAGGGTGCTAGGAATACTTAATTTGTGGGAAAAAGTTATTTCCCCTTTTCTAGAAAATATTAGAAAGTAACTAATCACTTTCTAATATTTGATAGATGCCACTTATCACACATCTCAAATATTAGATTGTGATAATATTAGAAAGTAACTAAGCACTTTCTAATATTTGATAGATGCCACTTGTCACACATCTCAATATTAGATTGTGATAAGATTAGATTGTGATAATATTTAGGGTTGTAGTAAAAAGGATTCTATCTAAATAGGGGTTTTGTCTACTACATATTAACATATATTGTCATATTGACTTGTGTTGTAATATCATGTTGATGCATATTGTTGCATAACATTGAAGCATTCTTGTATTGTTGAATCAAATGAGTAATATAGTGAGCTTCATAGTGGATGTTTCCCTTCTTCATTTGAAGTAGGGTTTTAACACTTAATATTGGTGTTGTGGGTTTTCCTCTTTTGTGTGTGATTGATCTTGTGGAGCATTCTTCGATCTTGGGGAGACTTTGCTTGTCTCACAAAATCCTTATCTGATTTTTGCCCAGTCAATCTAGGCAATTTTTTTTTATAAGATCCTCACCAAAGTGATCACCATGATGTTGAAACCCATTCTCCCTTTCATCATCAATTCCTATCAAGGTATTTTTGTTCTATGGAGGCTTATTATTTATAGCATAATCACAATCCATGAGCTTATTCATTCTATTTCTAAAAGTTGTAAATCTAGCCTTTTCCTAAAATTGGACATGAACAAGGCTTTTTATAGAGTGTCTTGGAGTTTCCTCTTCTCTATCTTGTCTAGATTTAGTTTCCATCCTGATTGGATCAACCTAGTCAAGGCATGCATCTTAGAGGACAAATTATTTGTTTTAGTTAATGACTCTACTACTAGTTATTTATAGAGTTCCAAAGGTCTAAGACAATGTGACCCTTTGTCCCCTTTTCTCTTTATCATTGTGGTGAAAGACCTAGGGAGAACTCTACAGTATTCTTATTCCAAAGGATAAATATTTGGCATTAAACCTGCGTTGTCTCTCATGACCATATCCCACAAGCAGTTTGTGGATGACACTATTCTTACTACTCATACCTTTTTTTCCCAAGCCAAAATCATCAAGTCCATTCTTCTTTCCTTTGAGTCTAGTGTTGGTAAAAAAGTCAACTTCTCTAAAAGTAAATTATATTTTATCAATACACCCCCTAGATGGAAAACCCGCATAGCTGATATCCTTGGTTGTACCATTGCTAATCTTCCTACTACCTACCTTGGTTTTCCACTTTTTGATGGGTCTACCAAAAAATCTCTTTGGTTTCCACTCATTGAGAGAATTCACAAAAAATGGTAGGATGGAAAGGACTCCTTAGTTAGGCAGGAAAGGCCACATTAGTCTATTGGAAATATTGAGCATATTGAGTTGTCATTGATATCAAAGGGTACATGAGGCAAGAATAGTTTGATGTGATAGTCAAGGCAAAAAATATTCCACATTGGTTTGATGCAAGGTATATGGATAAAATTCAAGGCAAAAATGTTATGAAGAAGGTCAAAAAGGTTTGAGAGGTACTTGGAACAAGTGGTTTGGGACAAAGGAGTTAAAAGGTAGACCAAGGCTTAAAATATTTCTATGAGGACCAAAAGTTTTAAAATATAGTATTATAATATTTTTAAATAGTATAATATACAAATGGGTTCATAAAAAAGGGCCAACGTATTATATTCATATACAAGCTAAAGTTAAATTTTTTTATATCAACAGAGAAGGTAGATTTAAATTCTACAAAGGGAAGCCAATGGTTCAAAAGTTATGGTATTTCTTAAATATTATAAAATAAAGTTGTGATTAAAATTGGCACCTAATAATACTTGTTTGAAATAAAAATTGTTCCTCCACCGATGTTTTAATGCATCACATGGAAGAAAGTACTTATATGAGCTTGAAGGGCATTGAAAGTTGTTGGTTGATGGAATATTGCTGGCCTATTCACTAATATAGAAACTGTTCTTTACAACCATTCGAAAGAGCCATCCTTTTGTTGCATTTTAGATCCATCCTTTGTTACCTTCGAGAGCCATCCATTGTTGCTGATCATGAGCGCTATTTATTGCTGAAGAAAACATTTTTGCTGCCACTTTGTTTCTATCATTCATTGCTGATGTGAGCCTCAATGTTCGTTGTTCGCTTATTGAATGTATGCATCATGGTTTGTTATTATTTGATGTCCATTAAGAGGGTGTTTGCATCTATTTGAAAAGCCTCAGATTTTGTTATTTGTAAAAAGTTTTTGTTGTTGATTTGCAAGAGCTTTTCATTATCACTTTCAAAGTTTCTAGGTCTTCATTTGAGTATTTTGCATAATAAAAAAGAACTAAGATATTACTGGATGTAGGAAAGATATAGAAGAGATCTTGAAAAAAAATGCAATGCCCGTGAAAATAAAAATATCAGTGAGTGACAAGCTGAAAATATTGGTTACTATGATGTGCAATTAAACAAGAAAGAGAAGATAGTTGTTGTATTTTTGTATTCCGGATCTGGAAGCGAAAGATAAAAGCTACCATGAATTATCTTTGTGCACGGTTCTAAAACCTTAAAGTAATCAGTTGTGGAGCAGCTTATATTTTCTGATGCACATTTCTAGATAGTGAGGTTATGCAACTCATTTGATCTAGGTGACACATTGGAATATAAAAGGATAGTGCAGGTATAGGTTTTGATTGATTACATTAAAAGTGAAGCCCTAAATTGTAGGTTACAAAGAAGTACTACTCAAAAAATAGTGTGTCCGAAGTGAATTGCTTTGTGTTGATAAGGCTTGGAGGAAATAAACTTAGGTTTGATTCTCATGCATGACGTTTTGAATGAGGAAGGTTCATTTTGACTATAGCAGCAAATAAGGTACAAAGAGATATTTGTTTATGACATTATTGTTGATTTTAAGAGATGGAGACATAAGTAGGTATTTGAGATAATTTTTGTGGTACTATTTTTGACCTTATAGTGGGAGATATAAGTAGATATTATGTTTCAAAAGCTTCATCATGTATGGCTTTTTGAAATAATAGAAAAAAGGAATAATGGATGTATTATTGAGATTAAAATTATAGAAGGGCAAATCGACGGAAGGAGTTATAAAGTGTTATTGTGGTTTGATTTTTTATTGTAATTTTGTGTAGTGGAAAAGAAAATTGAGAGGTTTTTGATGCTTTATCTTTTGAGAACAAAAGGAGAGTCATAGAGCATTATTTTCATATTCTATTGAGCACATATTTTTGAGGAAAAACTTAATGTGGATGATTTGAAAGAGAGATCTACTAACCAGTTTTGAAGTGGCACTTTGAAAGGAAAATTCTTTTGAGATAGGTTTTTGAGGGCACATATTCATCAAAGAAAGTTAAGAGGTATGGTGATATTATTTCTTCTTTCAGGTGTTTGGTTGAGAAAATATTTCTGAATCATAAGGTGGGGAAAATAAGGATTATATGAGCATTGTTGGAAATATATATGCTAGGGTTTGAGAACTATTTGTGCATCATTGTTGAAAGAAATTGGAAACACATGTGCTAGGGTTTGAGAGCAAGTCTTGTGCATAATATTGATTGAGATTGGGATAAACTTGCAAAGGTTATAGAACATAGTTGTGAAGTAATTTGTGCATTTGCCTTGAGTGATATTGGAAAAAGAACATATTGTGAAATTGTATTGCATATCATTTTTCTATGTGTTCTTGAACAATAATTCTGGGTAGAATATGTGTGAAGTACTTTGATCAAAGCATGGGTTATGAATAAGTCTTATGAGAATACTTGAAGCAGATTTAGGTAGATTTGAGCAAGTCTTGTGAGAAGACTTGAAGCAGGTTTGAGGTAGAATTGAGCAAGTCTTGTGAGAAGACTTAAAGCATGTTTGAGGTATATTTGAGCAAGTCTTGTGAGAAAAATTAAAGCAGATTTGAGGTAGATTTGAGAAAGTCTTGTGAGAAGACTTGAAGTAGGTTTGGGCAAGATTTGAGAGCAGATTTGAGCAAGCCTTGTGAGTAGGCTTGGTGTAAATTTGGGCAAATTTATGAGCAGGTTTTGTTGCTGATTTGAGCAAGTCTTGTGAGTAGGCTTGGTGTATATTGGAGTAGTGAGTTGAGCAAATTTTGTTGCATATTTGAGCAAGCCTTGTGTGAAGGCTTGGAGTAGTTTTTGAGTAGAGTATTGAGCTAGATTTGGAGTAAACCAAAGTTGAGAGGAGAGGTGTCTCCTATGGATAGAGATACACAAACTAGAGTAGAGAGGAGAAGTGTCTCATGTGGATAGAGTTCTATGAACCAGAGTTAAGGGAATAGAGTTCTCCTATAGATAGAGGTCCATGAACCAAGAGTTTAGGGGATATAGGTGTCTCCTATGGATATATTTCCATGAATCATAGTTAAGGGGATAGAGTTATCCTATTAATAAAGGTCCACTAACCAAGAGTTGAGAGGATAAAGTTATCCTATGGATAGAGGTCCATGAACCAGAGTTGATGGGATAGATTTCTCTTGTGGATAGAGATCCACAAACTTGAGCATAGGGGATTGGTGTCTCCTTTGGATAGAGGTCCATAAACATTATAATAGGGATTTGGTTCCCAAGAGATTTGTTGAGAAAATTTAGAAGAAATATTTTCTCCATGGATGTAACCCACATTGGGTGAACCGCGTTAAATCTGTGTTTCTTTTATGTGTGATGATATGTTTATTGCTTTGCTATTTCTATTGATGATATTGTTTAATACTACTTTGGAAAGATATTGCAATTGATAACATTGGATAATATTATGTTGGAAATAAAAGCAAAAGTTTATCTTATAATTTTCACCCCCCTCTCAGTATAAGCTTGTGTTTTTCATAGTCAAATCCACTCTCTAAAGCATATCTATGTTATTTTTATCCATATTCTGCATTCTAGTTGAATTTTATAATAAGATCAAACAGATCTAAAGGAATTTTCTATGGTTAGGCTCATAACACAAACAAATTTTTTATTTTTTTGCATGGGACTAGGTTTGTTCCAAGAAATAATATGGTGGTATTAGGCTCAAGAAGGTCAGACAGATGAACCTAGCCCTCATTGCCAAGTAAGGTTGGAGGATCCTTCAAAATGAATAGTCACTATGGGTTGATATCATCAAGGCCAAATACCTCTGGTATCAACCAAATTTTCTAGATGATCCTTTACCTATTCAAGGTTCTACCGCTTGGAATTCCATATTGTGTACGAGGAAGATCATCAACAAAGAAATCTATTGGAAACTTGGTTATGGCTAGAAGATAAGATTTTGGGAGGCCAAGTGGCTGGGCAACAACTCTCTTTAGAACTACCTTGATTTGATCTACCTCAAACCTGTGATTGACATACTGTTTGGTACATAGGTGTGTAATTTTATTGATGCTAATAGGAAGCACTAGAAAACCATTCCTCATGGTAATATGAACAAAGAAAAAAAATATCTAATCTTGTTTTTTCTAACATGTTGCATCTCTGTGTTATTCCTAGCTATTCAGTTGAAGATAAGCTCTTGTGGGCACCCAGTGAGAATGGGCTTTTCTCTATCAAATCTACCTATTTTCTTACTATAAATCTTGATCAGCCATGGTTCCCTTATAATATCATTTGGAACAAGCACCTCATTCCCAAATTCTATTTTTTCTTTTGGCTTGTTGTTTAGGACAAAATCCTCTCCATTCCAAATCTCCAGATTCAAGGGCTTCTCATTCCTAAATGTTGTTACCTTTGCAAGAAATAGTGTGAATCCACCCAACATATTTTCCTCTCCTATCCTTTCTCCCTCAAAGTCCTTTGCTCCTTATTTTCTACTATAGGTATTGCTAGGGTTCCTCCCTATTCTCAGAATGACTTATGTTTCCAATGGCCTAATCCCTTTAAATTTTTCGTGTCAAAACCTTTTGGACCTTTTGTCTCCCCTATTTCCTATGGGAAATTTGGCATGAATGAAATTCCAGAGCCTTCTTTAACTCCATCCATGATTCCAACTATGTTCTTTTTAGATTTATCCACACAATAGTTATAAATATATTTGTTATTTAGGGTACTAGATGGTCAGAGTCCTTGAGTGAATCTCAGTTAGCCAAGTCCCTCCAACTCCCTTCTTGTAATATTTCCTCTCCCACTTTTGTGGTTGATTTCTTGCTTGTCAAGTGGGTTCCTCCACCCTTGGGATGGATCAAGTTTAATTTTGATGGTGCTTCCAAGGACAACCTAGGTCTATTTGGAGTAGGAGATATCTTTAGATATCATACAAGGAAGATATTGTTGGCCTTTGCAAAACATCTCAGTGTCCAAACCAATCATTTCTTTGAATCTCGAGCCATCTTCCAAGGTCTATCTCTCCTATACAGAATTAACTGCCCTAACCTTATTATTGAAGATAACTCTATGAACATTATTAAAAGCATTATAGGCACCCAATCAACATCCTAGAACATCTCTAGCTTAATATTTAAGGTAAATTTTGTTTTGAGCTCTTCCCCCAATATCACCATTCCACATGTCTTTAGGGAAGGAAACCAAGCCACTAAATTCCAAGCTAACTTTGGGGTCTCTATTCCTAACATCACCATTTGGAATGAAATTTCTCCTCCCCACTGGTCAATTCTAATTCCATACCTGTATCTCTTTTATGATTTTTCTCATAATTCAATTTTCTTGGGTATCTACATTTTCTCAATGTTATGGTGTCTCAATCCAGGGAATTCACCTCAGATTGGATAGCATCTCCAGGACACATCATTGAAGGTTTCATCGATCCATGAAATTTTTCTAAGATATATGGATCTATTTTCAACATATACTCTCATGAGTAGCTTCACCTTGATAAAATTAATGCTCAAGACACATGTAGCTTGTGGCTCAACATGGAGAATTTTTTTGTGATCCATACATGGAGACAATGTAATCGCACCATCTTTAATGAATACCATTTGTAGGTTTTTTTGTTGTGTGATGGCTGAAACAATGGATCCATATCTTGTATTTCCTAGACATGTGAGTAGGCTTACTCTAGACCAAATTCAAGAATAATTAATAGTAGTCTCTTTTTATGGATGAGGGATGACTGTGAATTCCCAGGGCAACTTTCTATTTCAACCTTCTGTTTGCACATGAGCTTATAGGAAACCTAGCTCAAGTACCACTTGGAAATTCTATCTGAGTTCAAGAATTTAGTGGGTGATAAAGGGTGTCTTGATACAGAATGCCTCAACAAGTAATTGTGTGTCTCTTTATGGGTTTTGATGGTTTTTGGCTCAAATTCCCCTACGAGGGCTTCTCTTATTGCCCTTTAAGGCTTCATCTTTTACCCCTACAAAGGCTTCTCTATCTGATTTTATATTTCTTCTTTTTTTGTTTTGAATAAGATGTTTCCTTTTTTATTCAAATGGTTAAGAGCATTTTTCCTAACTAGATTTTTTTGTAAAAGGTTACGAAAACTTTTCAGAACCCCTCTTACCAATAAAAAAAATAGTTCAAGACAACTAATTTTTTTTTTATAGCACACTCAATGGATCAAGGGCAAACAATAATGAAAAATGGGGGGCTGATATGAAAGCATTTATAATTGGAAGTGGGCACCCAAAGGCTACAAAAGGGGATTTCTATAACCAAGAAAAATATCAATTTTTGCATAGCCATTTTTGCCTAGAGGTATTTATGAGTGTCCTTGTTTTGCCATTGTATTTTTTGTGTCCTATTTCTATTATCACCACTTATTCCTCCCCTTAATTGTGTAGGTTTTTTTGGAGAAGCACCTTGTTAGTTGAGATCATTTCTAGTGACTAGATTGGAAGCTTCTAAGCTCTTTATCACTACTTTTAGGATAAAGAGTTGAAATCCTTTGTTACATCATTTGAACAAAGTGAATTATTTATATTTTCTTAATGGGAACTGAGAATTTTTCCAGTCACAAAATTTTAAATATTTTCCAAGATATTAATACAAATCCAACCTCCTTCTCTTAGTAGTTTAGTGTCAATTGTGTATATGTTTCATATTTGCATATTACATCATTTGAATGTGTAAATGTCAATTCTATCACTGGTAATTAATTATAACTATTACATAATTTGAATGGATATAATTAAACCCAACTACTTATTTCTTGTTATCTCCTTTTCATTTGATTTATCATAATATTTGCTACAATGGTAATAGATAAGGCATCGATTTAGGCATAATTAGAGAATTATTGTTAATATTGGCCAAATGAACATCAAATTTTACATTTTGTTTATTTGTATGAGCATGAGCATATAAATAAGTATTATAAGCCCACTTTAGGGGTTTTCTAACCCAATTCAATCTGTTTAGAGTCTCTTTGATAATCTATTCCTGAATTAAAGTGATAGATCCACCAGATTCTGTAATACTTCTTGTGATCAAGAAATATCTTGTGTCATGACTCATATATAAGGGACACAATACAATTCCACAACACTCCCCAAATGTAAATTAAACCAAATACCAAATAGAACGGAGTATGAGTGCAAGAGCAATGGTGAGAGAGCTACTAGACAAAGTTTTATTAGCAAAAAAATTATGTTTTGAAGGCCACCTAGGACCTCATTTTATAGATTTTCTTGGCCTTGGGGGAGGAAAAGTTTTATTCATGGTGATTCAAATGGGAAGGTAATATTTCAAATTCATATCTTGGATGACCATTTGGGTAGATCACAAAAAAAGTAATCTTTGGATTTGGAAAGCAGCTAGGACTCGACATGTATTTGAGGCGAGATCAGGTCATAAATTGTGGGAGTCTCAAAGGGGTAGAGAATCTATGATTCTAATATTTTATACTTTTCAAGACAAAATCAATGCTCATAATTAGTGATTTTTTTTATTGTATTATTGCAGGTCAAATTGGGTGAAAGAATTTAAAATTAGTAAGATTTTTTTTTTTTAAATCGCTACTGGTGATGGAAATTTTATTTTTGATGATTTTGACTTGAATTTAGCAATTTTTTCATTAGGAAATAAAAGCCCAAGATTTGGGTTAAAGTCATTAATTAGGTTTATTTAATTCTTAGTGGATTATCAAAATTTTATATGTGCCAAAATTGGATGTTTAAAATATTATTCCTAAAGTTATGTATTATATTTTAGTAGGAATAAATGGGAATCTCTCTTTATCCCTAACTTAAATTAGGAAGAAGAAGTGGCCATGAGACTCTTATATGACCTTTTGAAATTGTAGATTATCAAAAATTTATATGAGGATTATATTTCATGGAAGGGTGAAAAGGATGGATATTTATTTGTTAAATATGCTTACTTCCTTGTTGAAGATAACTCTGTCCTGGCTCCCTAATAGAAAAATCTGGTTTAAAAACCTCATTCCTAAATACAATTTCTTATTTTGGTTGGCTATTCAGGATAATATTATCCAAATTAAAAAATTACAAAAAATATGAATATTTATTCCTAATAGGTGCTACCTCGATGAAAAGTGTGTTGAATCTTTGAACCACTTATTCTTTAAATTTTCCTTTTCTATGGAAGTCCTTTATTCCTTTTTGAATTCCCTTGGAATTTGCTAGGTTATCTCGAGTCTTCTCTCAAATATATTTGATCAATGGATCTCCCCTTTCTCATCCCCAAGACTATGAATTATCTCATCCTTTAGCCTTCTTCACTTATTTTGGAGAATTTGGAAGGAAAGAAATAATAGGGCCTTTAAATATTTCCAAAGAGATGTTGTCTCTATGCCTTACATCTATTATGGAGAATATCTCTAATATGCATATAGATCTTAGTGGAGGTTTCAAGGATGAGGCTATATTGGAGGAGAAGTTAGGGCTCCAGTCTAGGAACAGAGTGTTAGAATAGCCTAGATTGAATATTAGATTCCAAACCAAATCGAGCCCCCCACCTAGGTGCATCAAACTCAATTTTGATGGAGCTTCTAAAGGTAATCCAAGGAATGCTATGGTGGGATGTGTGTTTAGAAATGAAATATGAGATATCATCCTTGCATTTTTAGAGAACCTGGGATTTCAAACTAGCCATTTTATGAAGGCCAGAGCTCTCTTCCAAAGAATATTGTTGCTTACTTATTTAGATGTTAAAAAAGTTGTCATTCAAGGGGATTCTTTAAACATCATAAAATTTATAAGTAGATCTCAACCCCTTAGCTAGATCATACAAAACATGATAGAGGAATCCAAAAGGGTCCTTCAGAACTTGGAAGATTTTCAAATTAAACACACTTATAAAGAAGGTAATAGAGATGTAAATTTCTTAGCAAATATAGGGTTGCAACAAGTAGATCTAACAAATTGGAGGGAAGAATTCCTCTAAGGTATTTTTCAAATTGAGTAATGGGTTTAGAGTTGTCCCCTCTTTTTCTAGATTTTATTTATATGATGAATGCTTTTGAGAATTTATTAACTTGCAAAGATGTGGATATGGCTCTTGTTTTTAGTCTAGGTCAACACCTTTCCACTATCTTGAGGAGAACTCTGTGGAGCCACAAGGTCCATTCTAAATATGAATTTACTCTTGTGAGTGCCAAATTTTTAAGGGCTTGTATTCCTAATCCTAGGTGGTAGTTCCATTATATTCTCATCAACAAATTGGTGGTCTTTAGTTAGAACTAATCAGGTGACAAGGAATATTGTGACTTTTTTGTCCATATGAGCTACAACTTTGTTTGTCCTTTTTTCATGTGGCTTCCTAGTGGGAAATGTTAGGGGTAAAATATCTATTGGTTAATTGGAGTTATGTGGTGCTCTTAAAAGAACGTAAAGTGTGTGAAGGTACTCTATGGAGCTTACATGGTCATCCTTATGATAGCTAGGCCGATGAACTACAATTAGGAAGGATGTATTTAGAAAAAAGGTCAAATCATTTTGAAGTGGATTGCTAAGACTAGAAATAAATCCCCTTTTATTATCTAGTTCAAGTTAGTTTTAATGGGATGAGGTGGTAGATTGAGATTAGTCACATGGATGACACCTCTTCAAATTAGGTAACTGAGAAATAGAATTTCATGTTTTTCTATCTAGATGGCTCTGACTCCTTAGTCATCTTAGTAATGGAATCTACATAGATATGTGATCCTGCTTTAATTATAAGGTTTATTGTTTGATTTATCCTCTTTTGGACCTTCCCCTTATTCTATGACACATTTTACATGATGCAATATGGTGGGCTCTCAATTTACACAAGTCTTTATTTGTTGTTGAGGCTCATGCAGGCTTTATAAATTTCAACGTCTTGTTGATGGTAAGGTATGTCAATCATGAATTGAACATTTCCATTACCTTATTTTTGGTCTCAAGGCATTCCAATTGGATACATATTTGGAGGGGCCTCTTGCAATAAATATTTTAATTCTTCTTATGTTAGTTGAATATTGTGCTTAAAGGCACCTCTAGTTTTGAGAAAGCAATTTACCCTCTACCCACTGGTTATTATAGAAAGAGGTAGGTTTTTGCTATTCTACCTTGAAGGAGTGTTAAGTCCTAAGGATGGTAGATATGCTAATAGAACCATCAGTGCTCAAGTTGGATGAGGATGTTAGAATAATTATGAATAAAAGGGGTCTCTTAGAATGCCTCATGAGATTTAATGGATTCAATAATGAGTTCTCTCAACAAATGGTATATTCCTAGAGGGACAACATGGTGAGAGATTACAACCTAGAATTCAAAATATTCATTCCTTTCATTGCAAAGGATACTAACCTACCTTTGTATGGTGCTTGTTTGAATAGGGAGAAGCACTCATTAGATAAGAATGTCAAGACCTTCCTAGGAATTGATGAAGAGTTGTATAAGATCCAAAATGGGTACTTGCAAAGATCCCTTAAGACACCTTGGAACAAGGTTGTTCTCATTATAATGAATTATTTCACTCTTGAAAACAAAAAGGAGATCCTCAAGAGCTATCACTTTGCCTTCTTGAATGAGATTGACCACAATAGAAGGTTGTATATTCCTTCTTGCTTATTAAAGTCTCTAGAGAAGACTATATTGTAGGTAAAAAAAAGGACTTATTGGACCTGATCCACCAGGGTCTTATTAAAATGATCTTTGACCATATGGTTAAAAATTGTTGTATTTTGGGAGAGACCAAGCTGATGTTGGGGGATAACCCGATGGAGGATCTAGTCAATGAGGAGTCCCTTGGTTCTTCTTAGGAAAAATTTATCAATTCTTAGTCCTCAAAGTTTGAACCTGTCTAGTATAATTCCACCCCTGGTGGGAAGGTATCGAAGATGCCAAAGGGGTAAGGCAACACCTTAATGACCCCTAGGGGAGCCAGTGGAGGTGAAGAGAAAACCAAACACTCTAAGTGTCTTTTCTTCAAATTAGTGAAAGTAGATAAAACTCCTCTATTTATCGAGGAGTCTAATTTAGAAGGCTTCAAATTAGTGAAGAAGAAGATGAAGCCCTCCATAGGGTCCATTGGGAGAAAGAAGTTGATGCTCAATAGCTCCCATGCCCCTCCAAAAACCTTAAGATCTGTAACCAGTACATTAAGGGTGGTTGTCTTATATGCATATGAGGTCAAAGATATGATGGATTGGGACCAATCGATTCTAAAATACTCTAATGCTAGCAAATAAATGGTGGGATATGAGCTTATGAATGACTAAGGATATATTTTCTCTCCCATTTCTCTCTATTCTCCTTGACCCTTTCCTATTATTTCATTGTTCTTTGGCTAAGTGGTATTTTTTTGTCTTATTTTTAGTTCCACTAGGTAGGATAGTATTTTCAGTCTGAATGTTTTGGTTTAGGTGTGGACAAGTAACCTATGGAGAGTGGTATTCTATTTTCTCTTATTTCCCCTTGTTTCTTTTTAGCTCTTCTTGCAACTCTGCTTTGGAGGGTGTCGTCTTGGCTTGGTTTAAGTCCCACAAGGTTGGATAGCTTTTTGTTTGTTCTTTATTGGATTTTATTTTGGAAGTTTTAGCTTCCCATTTATAAAAGGTTTGGGGATCCTTTTATAACTCCTTCCTTTACCTAATAAAAAATATAGATTTTAGTAATTTACAAAATATTCTTAATTTTAAAATTAATTTTCTAAAATTCATGCCTTTTTATTGAAATTATTTATAGTGGTTATATGATGTTGAAAAGGTCACCATCCATATTACATCATGACCATGTTATCATGGTATTTCAACAAACCACATAATTATATTATAACAAAATTTTAACTTTTAAGCATGTATTACCTAGTAAGACTTGAACTTTGGGATCCTCTTTAAAAATCAAGGTATTTAAGTGGCTAAGCTCATTCCATTTGATTGATGTCAAGGTTCATCCATGGGATTATAACCTTGGCCTATGGTATGAATTTCTTTGTTCTTCACAAATTGTCCTAAACCCCATGGCCATGCTTTGTGGAATACATTATATATAAGTTAAGTTATATTTTACTTTTACTAGGCAAACTTTATTTAATAAAATCAAATCATAAAATTTTAGTTTGATTTTTTGAATTACTATTAATTTATTTTGAAAATTGATTTGATTAATTTAATCTATTTTAGTAAAATACTTTAACTACAAATATTTTATTATCTTCACAAAGTAACGGTTTATGGTAAAAATATTTATTAAATAATATTATTTTAATATAAATTAGCTTATCTTAAATTTCATAAGATTACTCTTTTAATGAGTTATATGCATATGAATCATGTTGTATGTGTATTACATCATTTTCAATGAATTGTTTTATAACAATCCAAATTATCATGAGTTGATTATCACTGGAGTGCCCATCAAAACATAGATATTTAAACTTGGATCAAATTCACATGATTGTATCCCTTTAATGATTGATATTAGTTACTTAGACTAAGATGTTAAGGTTAACTAAGTTAGATCTTATAAAGAACATTATGATGAGCTTGTATTAACAATATGGATACATTATGTATATTGTAACATTCATCAAGTCATCTATATATAACTTATTTATTGGATAATAACCTTGATAAAGGAAATGGATAGGTATTGAATTAAGGATGAAGCATTATAATTCCTTATCATTTTCTACATCCCTATTCATATCCTTATAATTCCTTTAAGATACCTCATTGTTTCTTTCTTCTCTTAAATCAACAATGACATCTATATAAAATGCTAAAACATCAATTTAGTTTCACCTTTGGGTCTATCTAGTTACAATTCCTATACTTAATCAATTATTAGAAAATGCTATTGGGTATTTTTGAGCCACACAAAAAATGATTAGAATATGCTTTAGTTAATCCTTCCTTTTCATATCAGATACTTGGGCTATTGATTCATTTTATGTATGAATATTTGTTCTTGCATGATCTCTTCTCCATTTTATATATTGAATAGGAACTCTTATAATATTATAATGGATTTTATCATAAATGGTCTTATGTAAAGTCTCTTTTGGTTATGGAAATTAGGTGCTTGAAGGGCAAATTAAAGTTTCCAAATAAGGTGGAGTATACTATAAAATAGAAACTTTTGCTTTCAAGTCTTGCCTTATGTGACTATAGAAGATTAAATCACCTTATAAGAGGGCATATTATTGGTTTGTATTCCTCATATGGAGTTATAAAGGAGGTTTTTTTTTGTATATGTGTCAAAGAATCTAATATTGGCAATGGTGATTATGATCTAACCTAAGGACATTCTTTTCCAATGATATTTTCACATAAACAATCTTCCAAATGATGAAAGGGTTCATTTGAGAATTCCTCAAAGTATAGAGACCCATTAGCACATCCATTATTGAGGGTAAGATGTTATTGTCACTAATTTCTTCACCCCTTGACCCCTTAATTCAAATTATGAAGGGGTGTTGAAAGTGTGATCTCACTTATGGCAAAGCTAACATTGTATGATGTAATCTTGTATAGTCATGTAGGAAATCATTATATAACTATATTTAAATTATTGTATTTTATTTAATTATGTAAGCCATATGGGCTACGCTTAACCTTTTTGTAATTAAATCCATATTATAACTTGTAATAAACCTAAAGCTCTCTTGTTATATTGACTTAGGTTAATCTCTCTATGTAATTAGGTTTTTGGTATTGGTATAAATACCCCCACCATTCCATCCATTGTAATAGAGTGTTGTGATTCTTACCTATAGAAAATAAAGTTATTATTTGGTGCGCAAGGGAACCCATAATCTATATCGCTTTGTCATCATTATTTATGATTTTAATATAAGATTTGAGTGGATGGGTTGCTTTTGTTTGTTACTATAAATTTAGTGTGGATTTCAATATTATTAAGATACAATGCCTATTATAGTATTTGTTTCTAAGATAAGCTAAAACCCTAGAATCTAATATTTCTAAGTTTTCTAATCCATACCAAGATATTCTTGTATTAGTTTGACTATCTAATTTAGGGATCATGACCATTCCTATGATCATTTGACATTATTATCAAGATAAATTCAAACACTAAAATGGTATAAATACACCATTAAATAGATAATTACATAATTTTATTAACCAATTATTGATATACATATTTAATACCTTATTAGTTTGCACAACTAAATGTATTTCAAGATGTTTTGTTAACACACAAAGATTAGAATGCAGACAACTTATTATGCATAAATATAATTTTTAATCAAAATTATTTCGTGTGCAACAATAGTACATCAAATTATATATATGTATATATGTGTGTGTGTGTGTATACATCTATATATATATATATATATATATATAGAACCTCTAAAGCATAATACTTGAGTGATAGTACCTCTCAAATACCTGAGAATCCACTTCACTACCTCCCAATGTTCTTTTCTTGGATTGTTCATAAACTTGCTCACAACTTCCACTACATGTCCAATATCTGACCTTGTGCACACCATCACATACATCAAATTGCCAAATGTTGATGAATAAGGAACCTTGGACATATAGTCAATCTTCTCCTGTATCTTGGGACACATATCTTTGGTCAGTTTGAAATGATTGGCCAAAGGTGTACTAATAGGTTTTGCATCCTGAATCCAAAATCTCTACAACACCTTCTTAATGTACTCCCCCTAAGACAAACTTAATTTACATTTTTTCCTATCTCTTGTTATTCTCACACCAAGTATTTGCTTTGCAGCATCCAAATCCTTCATTGCAAATGAATATGCCAATTTTTTTAACACATATATCCTGCATGTTAGACCCTACAACAAGCATGTCATCTACATACAATAATAGGATAATATAATTACCATTATCCAATCTCTTAAAATAAACACTGTAGTCAAAATAACATCTAATATGCCCTTGGGTGCGAGGGCTTGGTTCAATGATCAAAACAATTTTTTAGGAGTGCGAAGACCAGGGTTACAATCCCTTGAGCCTCATAGTACCAATGGGTGTGTTGCATCAGCATAGCCGACTACGTAAAAGGTTTACCCGATGCAACTAGAGGTTATAGTGGCGATAAGGAGTGAGATTCAAACCCATGAAGAGGCATAGAAAATTGTAACAAGTTATCAATTCCTCTAGTATAATAAAAAAAACATCTACTATTTTTTTTTGGTAGATAATATACTATAACATTAATATCGGGTTTTACAGGTTGATCCAAAACCTTTTACAAAAATCAGCCCAGGGCTGTTGATGAACATGTCCTTACTAAGGATCCTATATATGTAAAATATACATACCGCCAAAGCCATTACATCCGGTAAGGCACATAGCCTGTTATCAAAAAGAAACTTCCCATACAACATTTTGGGTATACCCCGAGAAAACACACCTGCATCATAATTACAAAAAAATAAACAGACACATATCCCTTCCTTGAAATAGTGGAGAAACAAAAAGCTGCAGACACACATAGTAGAGTACTAAAAAAAACTCCCACAAGCTCTGTATTGATAGTTACTCTTAATAATTCTTTGGTAATTGCTTTCTTCCATATATGACATGCTTTGGGACCACATCCCGTCTTGGCCAATCAACCTTGGAGAAGTGAACCTGTTAGCTAGATTTATGGTGGTGGCTATCTGGTGGTCCACGTGGCTCTGGTTAGAAGTCTTATATTGTCGTTTCTTTCTTGCCCTGTGATTATCAACCAACCTCAAATTACTAATATGACTAGGAGCCATGTTATCTAACATGTGACTATCCCCATTAGTCTTTGTGGTATTTCCAAGCAGCATCCACGAAGATTGACAGCTCGAATAATTTTTATTGTGAGTCCATTTCAAAAAAGAGATGGGAATACTCATAGCCTTCAAACTTACAGTGCCTTCCCTGTTGGTAAATTTGACTATCATTATTGGCATTCTTGTTGAATAAGCTCCTCTACTTCACTCGAGACATCGTGTTCCCATTTGAAAAGTCCATCACCATCGACACCCAAATTGGCTAGCTTATCAACAACTTTGTTAGCTTCTCAAAAGACATGTTGGGCTTTTATGTCCTGTCTTCCCTGGAAAAGGATCCTAGCCTCTTCAAAAATTGTTTTAATCCTCCAAGGAGGTGTTTTCCAATTATTGAGGAGATTTATAACATGCATAGAGTCTCCTTCTACGATCAAATTGCCTTCTAAGTCTTGAGTCATTTGAAGGCCTCTCCACATAGCTCTAGCTTCAGCTTCTTTGTTCGTCCTTGTTCCCAAATATTCAAAAAATGCAAGCATCATATTCCCATTATGATCTTGCACAATACCACCAGCGCCTGCTCTGCCAGGATTGTCCTTAGCCACTCCATAAAAATTAAGCTTAAACCAACTCGTAGGAGGTGGGGACCACTTAACATTGGCTCTGGGGTTGACTACCCTAGGCACAGACTCATCTAACAAGGTTAAGCTTAAATATTGAGCAATCATGGTCTCCTACAGATGAGGTTTACGGCTATCAAAAGGGATAAGGTTCACATTCTCGTTGGCAAAGGATAGGATCTTGGCAATGATAGTTTGATGATCATGGATAGACTCATTAAAGACTCTATGGTTCCTTTCTAACCACACCTTCCAAAGATAGTGATTGAGACAAATTTTCCACATGTATCTAAGTCTTTGGCTTGAAAAGGGGTAAGGCCACTGGACGAAAAAATCAAGTACGATGGTTGGTTTAACCCAAGAAATATTGAAGGCCTAAAAAACCCCACTTAGGACAGTCAAGGAAAAAGGGCACTCAAGGAAAATGTGATAAATGGTCTCCCAATTAGCCCTTCATAGATAACATCGATTAGTGATACAAATACCTTTACACATCATATTATCAATGGTTAGAATTCTTCCTTGGATAACCAACCATGAAAAGACTGTAATTTTTGGAATTAAATTTTTTATCCAAACTAAGTCCTTTTGGAGGACAAAATCCTCGTCATCAAGCAAAAGCTTGTAAGCTGATTTAACAGTGAACTGCCCATTTTCCGTAGGAGCCCAGGTCACTTGATCTTCCTTGGGTCTCATGGGGATAAACTGTTGCTTGAGAATGTTACAAAGATCATTTGATTCCGCTTGAAATCCCTGAATCCTTATTTGTTTCCACTTCATTCTGCCTTTGTCCTCAACCATATAATCGGAGACTTTTCTACCAATGAGTTCTTTTGTGATATCTCTGATTTGGGCTAAGTTAGGATATTGCGTCAGTGGTTCATCCTTAGCCCACCTGTCATTCCAGCAATTTATCCTCTCACCATTTCCTAAAAACCATCTTAAACCTTTTTTGATGATTTCCTTACAATTGAGAATTGCTTTCCAAAAAGCATAACCTCTGATTGGAACTGAGTCACTTAGAAATTCCATATTTTGAAGATACTTTCATTTTATGATAGTTGTCCATTCATTTTCTTCACCAGAAATGAGGCACCATGCCTGCTTAGCTAGTAAAGCTAAATTCATATGAGCAATTCTCCTCAGACCTAAGCCCCCATTTTCCTCGGGTCTGCACACTTTGGTCCATCCTACAAGGTGTATCCTTTTTTTCTCCTCTGATCCAGTCCATAAAAATTCTTTTTGGAGTTTCTCAATTTTTTGGAAAACCTTCACAAGGGCTTTGAAAACGGAGAGGAAATAGACTAGAATGCTCTGAAGAGAGGCCTTAGTGAGGGTCAACTTTCCTGCTTGAGATAGAAGATGACCTTTCCATCCAACAAGTTTTTTTTGAATTCTTTCAATAACCCTGTCCCATATTGACTCTCTCGGAGAACCAATGAAAAGAGGGAGACCAAGATATAATGTGGGAAGGTTTGCTATATCACACCCTAAAATTTTTGCAATCCTTCCTTGCCTCTAAATGGGGGTGTTCAAGAAATATAACTTGCTTTTATTGAAATTAACTTTCTGACCAGCAACGTCCTCATAGAGTTGTAGGATGTATTTAATTATTTTGGCCTCAACCATCGATGCCTTAGTCAATAGAAGGGTATCATCGATGAATTGTTGGTGAGAAACAACCCTAGTGAGAGATGTTGCCTTGATTCTTTATATTAGCCTTGAACTACAAGCATTTTTTATGGTTCTGCCTAAAGCTTCTGCCACAATGATGAATAACATGGGGTTGATAGGGTCCCCCTACCGAATTCCTATGCAACTTTGAAAGTAACCAATAGTTGTTCCATTAACCAGAATCGAGAACCATGCTTTAGAAATGCATTCTTTGATCAAATTAACCCATTGGTGGTGAAAACCAAAATTAAGGAGGACAACAATCAGAAAGTCCCAATTTAGCCTGTCAAATGCTTTGTTCATATCAAGCTTGAGGGCAAAAATAAACCTATTAGTCTTATGAGCAGAGTGTAGAGCTTCATGAACTATGATAACTCCATCCAAGATTGACCTACCCTGGATAGAGCTTCCCTAGCATAGATCTATGATGCGGGGTAGAACATCTCTTATTCTATTTGCAATGGCTTTAGTTAGGATCTTGTAAGAAACATTGCACAGACTGATTAACCTGAAGTCAGCCATAGAGTCAGGGGTTTGCTTCTTAGGAATTAGAGAAATAAAAGTAGAGTTGAGACCTTTTGGGATATGATTTCTTTCTTGGAATTCTATGATAGCAAAAATTACATCCTCACTTATGATGTCCCAAAAAGCTTGATAGAAACGAGGGGGAAAGCCATCGGGTCCCAGGGCTTTGTCTGGCTCCATGCTAAACAAGGCTTCCTTAATTTACTCATTAGAAAAGGGAGCTAGAAGCTTAAGGTTTATATCCTCATTTATTATGATAGGAATGGATTGTAAGAGAATATCTTTGGCCTCCTCATTGCACTGTGATTCTTGACCAAGGATAGAATTGAAATAAGTTACTACCTCCTTTCTTATTTATGTTAAGTCTTGAGTAATAGAACCATCTGCTTTTTTTAAAAAATTATCTTTTTATTGCTTTTGTTTCTAAGTGTGGTGACGTGAAAAATCTTGGAATTTGAATCTCCATATTTCAACCAAAGAGCCCTTGATTTTTTCCTCCAATAGATTTCCTCATAGGCCAAAATGTTATGAAACTCTTCTAGTTTTGTCCATTCCTCCTGCCTAGTAGTTTCATTAGCATCACCATGTTGAATCCTTTGATAAATTATCTTCAAACTTTCAAAAACCTATTTTTTATTTTCAAAGAGGTTCCCAAAGACCTCTTTGTTCCAATTTCGAAGCTTTTCCTTAACAAAATTTAATTTGCTAGCAAGTTTAAAAGCTGCACTACCCCTGACAGGCTGCTACCACCACTGAATTAAGTTATCTCTAAAACTGGAATGTTTGATCCACATAGATTGAAATCTGAAAGGTTTCTTGAAGGACAAAGATTTAGGGATATCCAAAAAAATGGGATTATGATCAGAGGCAATTTTAGGAAGGGCTTGCAGGGTAGAATCACTAAACAGAGTTGTAGCCTCCTTTGATAGAAAAAACCTGTCAAGCCTTTCTTGAATGAGATGACACCCTATCCACCGATTGCTCCAGGTATAATTTGCTCCTCTAAGTTTTACATCCATAAACATGTTGGAGTTCACAAAGTCATTGAACTCATCCATGGTCCTGATAGGTGGTCCATTTCCACCCATTTTGTTTGAAGGATAAAGAGGAGTGTTAAAATCCCCAACCAAAATCCAAGGGAAATTATGGAAGTTTTCACTCAGATTGCCTAAGTACTCCCACATTAGAGCTCTCCCTTGAATTGAAGTTAGAGCATAAATATTTGAAAGGATCCATGACCTATTGTTGTTTATTTCCTTAAATAAAACACTAAGAATCCTATCATCTTTCTGAATAATGGTGCCTTCTACTATCCAGGGATCCCACAAAGTCATAAGGCCTCTAGACGCTCCTTTGGCTGATTTGCAAACCATCTCCCCTTGATTCCAAATTTTTTTTGCTACTTTTTTTGACTGAATCTCATCAATTTTTGTTTCTTGCAACATGATAATAGTTGGATTCACTTGATTTCTTATTGCACTGACTTCCTTGTGTTTGGGCAGGCCATTGAGGCCTCTCACGTTCCATGAGAGGAACTTCATTTAGATTTTTTGGGATTTCTTCCTCTCCCCCTCCCTTGAGGGGGTTTTCCTAATTTGTTGTCTTCAAAACCCGGAATAACCTGTTGAAACAAGGTTCTCTATTTTCCATTGGCAATGTCATTATCAGTTTTAATTTTTTGATGCTCAACATTTGATATTCTCCCTCTTCTTTTTTCACTACCAAAATCTATAGGAGACTTCACAATGCTCCTGGTTTTTTTAGGACTAAACTGGGGGGAGGCAATTTGTTGCAGAACCAGACTGCCATATTCCTCAGTCTGAAGAGTTTCACATATCTCCACCCCTACATCCAAATCTTCTCCTTTTTTCCTATATTCCCCTGGTCTATGGGACGGCCCCTCAGTAGGATTCACCTGGCTCCTAGTGATGATGTTAGGGAGATGAGATTTTTTATTTTCCAATGCCTCAACTTTCTTCCTAAGTTCTTTAGCATTAGGGTTTGGCTTTGGGATGCCCACTGGGCTTGAAGTATTTTTAGCATTAGGGTTTAAGGATCTTGACTTGGATGGGGATTCTAGAGATTGAACATTAGGGTTTGGCTTTGTGATACCCACGGGGCTTACAGTAATTTTAGCATTAGGGTTTGAGGATCCTGACTTGGATGGGGATTCTAGAGAGTTAGAAAGGTTAGCCTAAAGGTTCTGGACTTCCATTTCTTTTGATAATCCTCCTACTCCCATATTGGATAGAATTGAAAATTTATTTGAAACTAGAGGATTGGAACTTACCTGAGTATTTTGGTTTCCAACAACCTGTTGTTTTCCTTTATCTTGTTGGGACCCTGCACCCTCTCTTTTATTTTTTGGTAGACATAGTTTACCTGATTGAAATTGCCTCTGCTAGGGAAACTCCTCAAATTTCCTCTGTCTAGCATTCCCTGCTTCTGCTTTTCTCTATTAATTTCCAGGTTAGGGCACTGATTGCATAGATGTCCTTAATTTTTGCATTCTACATAGAATTTCGATATGTTCTCGTATTCTACCGACTATTTTTGATAGTATTCTCCATACTCTAGCTCCACAAACCTTGGCAATTCATTATCCAAATTAGCATTTACACAAATTCATGCATGAGTCATCCTTGTCCTGGCCAAGGTCGCATGGTCAATGGAGATCAGGTCCCCTATAGTTCTGGCTATGCCCTACAACCAATATTCATTGAAGAACTGGGTAGGTAGACTCGGGAGATGAACCCAAATAGGGGTAATGTTAATATTTTGCTTTTCAAGGTCAAAATATTCACCCCATTGTCTAAGAAAAAGGCTCCTTTTGCCCAAAAACCAAGGACCTCCTGTTAAAATGTGGTTAGCATCCTCCATATTGTTAAAATGGATAATGAAGAACCCTTGAGTTAGAGCTACCAACTCCAAGCTGCCTACCGATCACCATTTACCCGTCGCCCAAGCCTTGATAGTCTCCATGTTCGGCCTACCTCCCAAAAACTTGCCTACCAAGGAGAATTCTTCCATTGAAAGAAAAGGGCTCATGGAACTTGTCGGGGCCAAAATTTTATTATTTACTGGAACTAGGGGTAGAAGAGAGAGAACCTCCTTTCTTTTTCCTCTAAGAGTCTCAACAAAAGATAGCCACTTCTTGGGCCCCACATTATCCTTCGTATATTTTTTTTTGGGGTCTTTCTGAGGAGGGTCGGGCCCCCGCATGATGCTTGCCTCCAAATATGTCGCAGCCTGATCGCCTTCCTTTGGATCCTTGCTTGATCCATGCTCGAGGTTCCCACCCACCCCTTCCATACCTGCTCTACCTCTACCACCTTGGCTGAGATTCCTGCCCAAAAAATTCAAACCCTCACTCCCACTACACCCGCTAAACCTCAGCTCACTCATTCCTGATGATGTAATGCTCATAATTTAAACACTTTGGTCTCTCTTAACCTCTATGAATTTGTATGTTAAAAAAAAAAAAGAAAAAACATCTACTATACCCCTGTTCTAACATAAACTTATCAAATTTCATATACCACTACCTTGGAGCTTGCTTCAAGCCATACAAGCTCTTTTTCAACCTACACACTAATTCCTCCTTCTCTTTGACCTCATACCCTTGTGGCTACTGCATATAAATCTCTTCCTCCAAATCCCCATGGAGAAAAGTTGTTTTTACATCTAACTATTCAAGATGCAAATCCTCTACAACCACTAGACTTAAAACAATTCTTATTGAAGTCATTTTAACAACATGTAGATTTGTTTTTATCATAATCAATACCTTTCTTCTATGCAAATCCCTTTACAACAAGTCTAGCCTTATACCTCTTTTTGACTCCACCTTCTTCTTTCACCCTGTAAACCCATTTATTCTACAATGCTCTTTTTCCTATAGGCAACCGAACCAAATCCTAAGTTTGGTTATGTACCAAGGAGTCCATCTCCTCTTTCATGTCTTGCTCCCACTTCTTCCTAGTTTCTATATGTATTGCTTCTTCATATGTTTCTAGTTCACCAGAGTCAGATAACAATATATAATATAATGAAGGAGGGTAACATTTAGGGGGTCTACTTATCTTGGTAGATGTTCTAACATCATTTTTTAGGAGTTTGAGATGCTTGTTGCTGCTATTCTTCTAGAACATTTGGAGTTTCAATTTCATCAAGCACTGTGTATTCTATGTTTGCTTTTTTCTGTTTCTTTCCCTAAAACTGATCCATATACATGACCTTTTCAATAAATGTCACATCTCTACTCCTAATGATTTTTTGATTTGCAAAATCCCAAAAGTGATAACCAAAAATATTAACTCCATATCCAATGAAAGTGCACTTCTTGGATTTTACCTCAAGTTTTTTTTTTTTTTTTTTTTTATCAATATGCACAAAAGCTTCACAACCAAAAGTCTTTAGGAATAAAAAATTAACAGTTTTACCTGTTCATGCCTCTTCAATAATACCACCATCCAGTGAACTTGAAGGCCCTCTATTTATTAAATAAATAGTAGTATCAACAACATCTATCCAAAACTGTAAGGGCAATCCCATATGTAATCTCATACACCTAGCGCGTTCCATGATTGTCTTGTTCATCCTTTTTGACACACCATTTTCTAGTGTGTTTCTTGAACTATTTTCACTCTACGAATCCTATGGTATGAATAGTAACTATAAAAATTCTTGCTACAGTACTCACCTCCATTATCTAATCTAAGATACTTCAACTTATTTCTTGTCTCATTCTCAACCAAAGCTTTCTATTTCTTAAAATTATCAAAGCCATCCGATTTATTTTGAATATAGTAAACCCAAGTTTTTCTAGTTCCATCATCAATAAAAGTAACATAATAATTAGAGCCACCAAGATATGATACCTAATATGGTCTCCACACATATGTATGCACAAGCTCTAACTTTTCACTCTTCTTTTCCTTTTCAACTTTGAGAAATTTGACTCTTTTTTGTTTGAAATTAAATACGGTGCTCACAAAAATCCATATCAATCTACTTCAATATTGGCAATAATTTCCTTAAGTGGAGAATCTGCATCCCCTTCTCACTCATGTACCCAAGCCTATGATACCACAAAGTTGTATCCACTCCTGTAGAGGCTAAAGCAATAGAAATATCAGTATTACTAGTACATACATACAACGTACCTTACTTATTTCCTTTTGCTAATATCAATGATCCTTTAGCAACCTTCCACGAATCTGCTAAGAATGTAATTGTACATCCTTCACTATAGAACTACCTTGTGGAAATTAGATTCCTTCTCAAATCAGGAATATGCCTTACCTCTTTCAACAACCATTGGTTTCCATTCAGTAATTTTATTTGTATCTTACCCTTTCCAACGATTTTACATGGTCGATTATCCCTCAAATAAACCTGTCCAAAATCACCTTGAACATAATCTAGAAAATATTTCCTATGGGGTGTGGTATGATATGAAGTCCCTGAGTCTAGCACCCAACAATCATTAAAATTATCTAGTGAAAGTATTAAAGCATCTTGCAATATATCGCCTGCAACGTTTGATTCCTAATTATCTTGGTTTTCATCTTCCTATTTTTCTTTTCAAGACTAATAATCTCTTTTCAAGTGTCCTTTCTTCCCATAGTGCCAACATTCCAACTGCTTTACTTTGGATTTTGATTTTTCCTTCTTTGATTTTCCATGTTTCCTTGGGTTCTTTCCTCTCTCCTTTTATCTCCCCTTGTTTTCCACACTCAAAGCATTACCTGATGTCTCACATATGTTTTTACTTTGCATTTTCTCGCTTAGGATAACACCAACAACATCATCAAACTTTAAAGTATTTGACCCTAAGATAAAATTAATCACAGTCATGGCCAAGCTATTCTATATTTTTTGCAATAAGCACAAGATCAAAAGAGCTCTAACCTCATCATAAAAATTTACACCTACAGAGGTTAACTAATTTGTAATCGTGTTAAACTCATTCAAATGATCAGTAATAGACCCACCTTCTGACATCTACATATTAAATAAATGCTTCATAAGAAATACCTTATTTGAAGCTGATGGTTTTTCAAATATTTTTGCCAATGCATTCATTAATTCCTCCATTGTATTTTCCTTTGAAATATTGAAGGCCACTATTTCAAGGCCACCAACGATGCCAGGCACAATCGTATTGTTCCCAATGCCTTTTTTTTTAAAACTTCCCATTCTTCGTTTGATGGCTTCGTCAACTTCTTTGTTTGTTCACCTAATATTAGGTAAAGATCCTTCTAATATAGATAATCCTCCATTTGCATCTTCCATAGCTAGAAATTTTGGCCGTTAAACTTCTCAATCCTAAACCTGCCTTCTTTTGCCGTTGCTTCCACTCAAATCAAGAAATCTTCCTATCAAGTCAACCTCGTTCTGATACCAGTTGTTAAGAATATAAAATTATGAGCAATAAAAAAACATGGAATTACTAACACATAAAATAAAGCACATAAGAGACACACAGAAAAAATAACCAAGATTTATTATTTTGTTCAACAAATCTCAAAGGGATACAACCTACAAAAAATCTGTTGTACTTCCTCTTCGATCTCATAATTACAGTTTCTCTTCCTTCTCACATATTTGATGTCGTACAACATCGTATTATAAAATGAGGGTTACAATTTTAGAGAAAATCATTAAGGCCCCAAAATAAAAATAAATTACTATTTTTGGTAAATTATATTTTCTACCAAAATTTACCATTTTTAGTAATTACTATTTTTGGCAAATTATTTGTTCATAAAAAATTCTATTTTTAGTAATTATTATTTGTGGCAAATTATTTGTTCGTACAAAAGTTTTTGTTTTTAGTAATTATTATTTTCGGATCATCAAAAAATTTCTGAAAATAGTAATTCACAAAAAAACTTGGATTGACATGCAATTTGACACACAACTACATAATGCCCATATCCTTTCATAGAGTGGGTCCAAACACGACTAAAACAGGGCCTCCAAATTAGAATCAGGCTCCACAACCAACATGATGAATTTAAATCTACCTCACTTTAATTAATTATCAAATTTGGGGTGGTGTCTAAAGGTTGTATGCACTAGGAATGGTTTAGGTAAGGTCAGGTCTAGGTCTTCTACTCTAAATCATCTAAAAGACAATAAGAAAACACACTCTAGTAGGAAAGAGAAATGATTATGCTAAGAAACATCAAATGCTAGAAATGGAAGTGCTTACAACAAAAATAAAATAAAGTGGTCTTAAAAATTGAATACAGAACGATGCTTTCTTTAACAATGATAATATTTCCTTTCCTTAAACTAAATTAATATCTAGTCCTCTTAGGATATTAATTCAATTAGCTATTTAACTTATCATAAAATGTAAGAAATTAAAGAAAATTGATTGAACTATAGTTATAGAAAACATTAAATGCATTAAAAAGTACCTTCCCCCTAATTGTGAGTGGGCCCTTACTCCATAGTGGTGTGGGAAGAAAAATTATAACTCATCTCACAGCAAGAAAATATTCCATAAACTTCAAATCAATAGTTCATTGCAGGTCTAAATAGTAGTAGAATATCTTACAAAATATAGTAGGTAATAATCAATAACAATAGTATCACATTGGCAACCAAACTAGTACATAAGAATACATATATTATTATAGGTGAGGAGGACAAGACCCTCTTCTTAGCTTCATTACTAGGTTATTACAACAATAAGACACTTGAAATATCATCTAGTAGGTATGGATAAAATATCTAGCATACCTATCTACCATGGTTATAGGGCTAAAAATAGGATATTCTAGTTACATGATAGTTTCAACATGCTCATTCATGAAAAATAGATTTGTCATTACCCAAAGATGGTTGCTAGTTATACTAAGTCAATAGGGAGTTGACTCTCTACTAACGTCATCACCAGGCGACTGGTGAAATTATAAATTATTAGCTAAAATAAAAGGGATAAGATTTATAGGTTGTATGGAACCATTTGTATTTAGCCACATCATCTATTGCCTTTAGTTGCTATGTTCAATCATTTGTTATCATGTCTAGTCCTAGTTGTGTAATGTTGCATCTAACACCTATTACAGACTTTGTTTCTAGTGCCAAGTGGAAATTTTTCTCTATTGTAAGCTTCCATGTTGTCCTAGGTGCTCCATATATTAAGTACCAAACATAATAACTCTCTTTTATTCCCTAAATCTTGGTATTAATCAACAAAATATCCCTTTTTATTCCTCTTAACACATAATATCATACTTCCTATCTTAGTACTACATTAATCCTAATTACCACATTTAATCAAGCACTAATACAAATTATAAAGCAAATCATGGTCAAATAGTATAATAAGAAGAAAAAATGTACAAAATGAGATTTTTTTGAGCTACATCACCCACCTCCCTAACCTATTGGTAGGTATCTTCTCATGTGCCATATGGTTTCTCAATTAAAAATTATTTTTGAGGCTCATCCCCTATTTCTATCTATTGACCTATAGTCCTTGTCACTTGTGCTAAGGAATGTAATGGAGACTCCTTAGAAGGTCCTCTTATTAGTATAGGTACTTTCATAGGATCAAACAACCAAATTATCTTCCTTCTAACACTTGTCTCTGCTACTTAGTCCTAACGTTGGGTAATCTAATTATTTCTTTCGTGTAGTATATTTTTAGCTTCTTCTAGCCTCATTTGTAAAGCCTACATGTCCCCTTTGTCCCTTCTAGGTACATGCCTCAAATATCTAGAATGTACTCATTCAAATGTTCATATCATTATATTTTTGAGCTCAATGTAGAAGATTGTTGAGCAAGGGCTTTAAGGATTTTTATTTTCTAGGTCTAGATATGTTATTAAGTTAGCGTATGTAGGCTATAAAACCTCTTTATTAGTCACTGTCCCATGAGGCTTTTTAAATTCTTATTACTGATTTTATTCCTAGCTTAGGGTAGTTGGTGATGCTTCTCTACAATTGCTACTAATAATTTTGATTTCTTGTAGAGAGTTACTAGTTTGTTGTGTTTACAGGGGAATTTGTTATTGTTCCCTTTATCTGGTTGCTTTTGCAAGTCTCCTCCTTCTAAACCTCTACTTAGCACTAAAATACTATAACTATCTAAGAGCCTCTAGTTCTTAAAATATAATTACCTTTGCTCTCTTCTAACTCTTCCTTTCTAAAACCTCTAGAGTTTTCAATTATTTTGTATTATCTTCTTTTTTCTAGTATATTTAATTTGGATGCTTCATCATAGGGTGCTGGAGGATATTGCAGTTGCTCTTTCAGTTGTATGTCCTATGGTTTTTCTTCCTCAATAGGTCTTACTCAATTTTATACCTTAGGCATAGGCCCAAGATCTTCAACAAATTTTTATCATTTTTGAGAGGGCTTAGAATCCCTATTTAATTCTTGTTTCATTTGGCTAGGTTTTGACATTTAAGATTTAGAGGATTTTAGTACCTACAAAACATTAGGATTCAACAAGGGTTGGGTGGCATTGGAATACGTCAATGCTTTGGTAACACTAGCATTTTTGTATGCTTCTTCACAATTGTATTGCAACACTTGCCTTTCTCCTCCTAGAAAATTTAGCCATATTTCATTGTTGCCTTTGCTAGTCCTAGTTTGGTGATGATAAAGCAGTTGAACCAATCCATGATGCTGAAGTTGGATTTTTTCTTCTCAAAATTATGTAGCCATGTCATGTAGTGCAACATTCAAATAATATGATAAATTAATATAAAAATAAGGAGTGTGCTCACCATACCTTAAGTGGATGAGGATTTTCAAATGTGGTCCAGACAAGGAGGTGAACCACCCTTTGCATGTGAGGTATTTCATAACCTAGAGGGTGATATAATCCCAAGGCCTTTCCACACTAGTTTATTTCAACCCCTTACAGTATTTGTGGTGAACATCATAGGTAAATTTTGTATCTCCTCCTTTAAATTGGATAAAAAATATAGAGGAAGATTCCTTGGCTTGAAAGACCTCCTATCCAGCAAGCAAAGTCCTATATATCTAACTCAATACTATTGAATTCATTGGAATCTTAAGATTTTTGAAATTAGCAAACCCATCCTTCAAAATTTGTGCAAAATCCTCTACAAGTTCAACATCATGATGATTAAAATGGTAGAAGAACTATAACCATCCTGCATTATCATAAATATGTGCAACCTCCACATTTTATAGCAATTCTTTGATACTTTTTGGTTTATACTTCCTCTTCTATCCCATAATACCTAATATGTATTTTAGAAAGAGAAAACTAGTGAACAAGGTCTGGTTTATTAATGGTAATTTTGGTTATAGGTATAGTAGAGAGGATTCACTTCTTGTTCGTGCATGCATGGTATAAGAGTGGTTTGGCTTGACCATTGTCAACTTGATATGGTGTACCTTAGAATGGGGTGAATTCTTCTCTAGTGTCCTTCCCAAACCATTATATGTCATATATGCAATGAGTAACTATTGGTTAGGATTGAGAAGCATGCTAAGATAGCATATGCATGGAGAGAATGCACTATAGTTTGAAATTCCTACAATGGGTCTTTATGCATTGATATATCACCTTGGAATTCTTTCAAATTTCCATGCAAAGCTCATAATTTAACATAGTTCTTGTACTTCCTATGGATTACTACCATGTGGATCATATTAGCATTTGGCACTAGAGGACCTTATCCAACACTGATCAATGTGGTGGCTATGGTAGATTTTTTTGTGTTGTCCAAATAGGTTTAACACTCCACCATGTAATCAAGGGAGAGCATTGGAAGAATATAAAACTATGCACAATGCTTCCAACCACTAGGATTTTTTAACAAACATTTTTTTATGCACCATATATTATAAATTTACTTTAATAATGAAAGAGTTGCTAGATTAAACAATAGTAAAAGTGAGAAACACATACCTTGCTAAGAGATATAAATCATTATACTTTGAATAATGTAGTAACCTATGATTATACCAAAGTAATCTCTTGGGGTTAAAAACAAACTAGAACAATAATACAGGGGTGCACACACATTTATTGATTTATATTTTTTTCTTCATATTGTTTTCATTCATTTTTTATTTCTCAAAAGAGACTATCATTTCTAGTTTTCAATCTACTTCTACCTTGGCTATGTCCACAAGGGATTTTCACAACTAAGTATATTATTTATTTACAAGACTAGCATGTTGGAAACTAGTTTTCATACTAGTCTTATCCTGATTGTTAGCAATATAATGTTATTCCTCATAGGTTAATCAAATTATAGGATTAATAAATTAATATCATCAATATCAATATCATATATCAAATGAACATCAATATCACATAAATCACATTGAAAAAATTTATTGATAAACTTAAGAAATGTATAAAGCAAAGCTTATTTAAGTTATATTTTACATAGCTTTGTCTCTAATACAAAGTTACATGAGACACTTCACATTACATAACTCTTGACCTTTGCTTTCCTCAAAATCACAACATAACTTGACTCTTCATATTTATTTCTTAAATAATAAGTCCCAAAAATTTCATAAATACTATCTTATGATTGCATATAACTCCCTACTTCTAAACTAGACACATCACACTCATAACTCTTCACTTGCTAGCTAGACACCTCACATACTTAAATACATGACACATTCTCACTCCTACTAACTTTATACATGCGTTATACATAAAATTAAACTCACACCCTAATCTACATATTTACAATGGGACCAAATGTTGTAATATATCCAACATCCCACCATATTACATTATTTGGTATGACTATCTTCAATCTTTTAGTCTTTCCTTGATCATTTCCTTGGTCTTAACTCCAATATTCCTTCAAATCTAGGCACTGAATATGTTCTTTAGAGCTAACACATATAATTCTTATGAGCAAGTCATCACAATAATATATTTTATTAGTATTGCCCTTTCCATTATTGGAATCCCATGATCTCGCTCTGTTGCTAATACATGTAAATTTATCATCTTGTTTATCTTTTGAGATTTTTGAATCCATATTATCTGTATTTCCTTTGTTTATACCCAAAATTATTTTCTAAAGAAGATCCTTTGTTGTGATATGCTATAAGTTATTTGTGTTACAACTGATATATTTCATCTCAAGTTTGTACTTTAATCTCTTATTAAATTCTTCTTGCCTTTGGTTCTTGTCCTTATGAATTTAAAGCATAAGTAATATCATATACATTATCATACCTATATCAATAGGTAGTATAATAGCATATTTAGAATTCTCATGTACCTCAATAAGTTTTGAACCTAGATAATTTTCAAATGTTCCAAATTTTTCATATTTGGCTTCTCTAAAAATTTAATGCAAGACCTTTAATTTCATTGATATATCTCTTTGTTCATTAGTATTTTCCATCATGTGTTGTGTTTGAAATTTTAGATACTTCAACCTTTCTTTTCTTTCTTCAAGTAATTCATCTTGAGTACTTTTTCCATGGTGATTGATCCTTAGAATAGTTATTTTTCTTCTATTGTTGAACTCCTTATTGCTTCCAAATTAAAAGAAACACATTAAATCAATCAACTTCTTTTTTTTAATCAATTCATTCAAATCCAATTTTCCTTCATAAATTCAATTTCAAATTTCAATTCTCAATTAATTCAATTTCTTCAATTTAATTCTCCTTATATCTCATTCAATTCAATTATAAAATTTAAATATTCTTATATCTCTCAATCAAGTAATTCATCAAACCAATTCAAATTTTAAATATCAAATCAATTTTAATAAATTGAATTCTTTAATCATCAATTTCAAATTTTTACATCTTATAATTTCAATTAATCATCAATTTAGTTCTTCTATTTTATTTTAAATCCTTCATTCAAAAAATCAATTTAATTTTTCCTTCTTATATCTTCTAATTTCAATCAATCATCAATTGAATTTCTTCCTTCCAATTATCAATTAAACAATCATAAATTCAATTAATCAAGAATAATCAAATAAATTCACTTTCATATTTTCAATTTAGTTTTTTTAATTTATTTTTCCTTCTTAAAGCTCTCATTCATTCATTCAAATTAATTATCTCTCTCCTTTTAACTACTAAAAAATCAAATTTAATAATCAAATTAATCTTCCAATGACTCCCAAAATCAAATGAATTTAAATTAACCTTCTTATAACTCCTAAAATCAAATTAAATCAAATCCAATTGGTACCTAAATTATAAAATAGCATAAAGGTTAAAATGTTATCTTTATTTGAAGTGCTTATCCATGCAATTCAACTTATCATCAACAATAATTTCACTTCTCCTTTACACTCAACTTCCAAATATAACCATGCTTTGAAATAATTCAATGTCTATGATTTTCTAACATTGTCCCACCATGTGCTACTCTCTCTATAAGGTGCTTCTGGAGTGTTTCTAAAATTCCCATAGTTCGTATGTTAGATGTTCTTCTTCTTAGTGTTCTATGGTAGTATTCATAATATCCTCTTCAACATTTTATGGCAACGTTCTCAATATCGCAAGCTATATTCCTTTCATAGAGCACTTCCTGTATGTTCTTTGTCTATAGCCTCTTAATGCTTAACACTTCATAATATTATCTATGTAGATTCTCCTTCAAATATAATGCCTCCTCCAAATATCTTCTTTGAATGCCATGTATCCTATGAATTCTTAGGCGCTTCTCCTCCACAAAACCTTAATTTTGCTACTTACATTTGTGTTCTCTCCTTCTGATTGCAATAATACACCCATTTCTTTGTTCTTCATATGTTATCAATTCAATATCTCTCCAATATGCATGTATCCTCCAATATCCTCCTCCAATATTTAATCTATTGTATCTTCCTCCAATATTCTATCCTTCAACATTCCTTTAGAAATACTTGTTATCACTCAAGAATTTGCAATATTTTTGTTCATTGTGGCTCCCTTCTAATATTCTTTTTTTTACTTTGTTCTCTTCACATCAGCTCCTATCAAATCTACATTCTCTCCACCCTAGAAAGCTAATGTTAGGAACCTACTATTAAAATAAAGCTCACTCACACAAATACTAAAAATAATAGAAAATTCATCAAATAACATAACACACTATGTAGAAAAGTAATTGCATAATTGAAACAATCTCACAAAATAACTCTAAATTATGGGCCTCTTCGAGGGAGCAAACTCCTTCAATATTTAATTATTTACAAAAATATACATTTGTACATGGCTCCATGTATTTTAAAGAGAGAATCCATGCAACCCTACCCTAAGGCTCAAGAGTTGTCTTACATGCAAAATGCCACTCAAGCTAGAATCTTCTACCAAACATCGGTTATAATCTTGATAACGATTACATGAAATGGCCCCACTTGGCTGGGTGACTTACTTTCCATACATTACGAAGTATGAAAAAATAAAATTATAGATGGAATCCCCTCACATTAGAAGTGGGTCATTACATAAGAAAATGAGAATTATAAAATAACGTTAGGATGGGATCCTAACAAATAATAAAATATGGCTATGATATCATTATTAGCAATATTGAAGAACACAAGCTTATAATGAGAGGGGGGTGAACAGTATAAGACCCTTTTTTACTTTTTATTTCAATTCAATATTATGCAGTGTATAGATAGTAGTATCAATAGCAGTAATCAAAGCAATGCATAAAACACCATACACAATAGAGACACCACAATTTACGTGGTTCACCCAATGTGGGCTACTCCACGAAGAAAATATTTTACTAAAATTTTCTCAATCAATCTGTTTGGGAATACTTCCCAATTACAATGTTTATGGACCTTTATCCAAAGGAGATGTTGATCCCCTAATCTCAATTTTTTGGATCTCTTTCACAGGAGAACTCTTCCCCATTTTGCTCTAGCTAGTGATCTTCTAGAAGACTATGTCTCTCTGCTGCACTGATTGGTGGATCTCTCTCCACTTGAAGACTCCTCACTTAGATATGTCTTCAATTGTCTTGGATATTGGATATCTATCCACTGAGACTCTATCCTCTATACTCTGTCACCTCCAAATATCTATCTTAATAGGTTCACTCATAACCTTCTCAAATCTGCTGAACAAGCTCACTCAGAACTTGTCCAAATTTGCTCAACAAGCTCACTCAGAACTTATCCAAATCTGCTCAATAGGTTCACATAGAACCTGTCCAAATCTGCTCAACGGGTCCACATAGAACCTGTACAAATATGCTCAATAGGTCCACACAGAACCTATCCAAATCTTCTCAACAAGTCCACACATAACTTGTCCAAATCTGCTCAACAAGTCCTCTCTAGGACTTGCTCAAATTTGCATAGCAAGCTTCCACAGAAGCTTACTCAAAATCAGTCCACAAGCCTTCTCAAAGACTTGTCTCAAATCTGCTTAACAAGCTCACACATAACTTGTCCAATCTCATAGAGTCATAAAGAGAATTTTTAGAGACTTAATATGTTCTATACTTAATGCTCAATCAATATCTCAACTCAATCTCATAGAAGCATAAAGAGAATTGTTAGAGACTCAATATGTTCTATACTCAAATCCCAATCTCAACTCAAATCAATCTCATAGAAGCATAAAGAGAATTTTTAGAGACTCTATATGTTCTATTCTCAAATCTCAATCTCAACTCAAATCAATCTCATAGAAGCATAAAGAGAATTGTTAGAGACTCTATATGTTCTATTCTCAAATCTCAATATCAACTCAAATCAATCTCATAGAAGCATAAAGAGAATTATTAGAGACTCTATATGTTTTATTCTCAAATATCAATCTCAACCCAAATCAATATCATAGAAGCATAAAGAGAATTGTTAGAGAATCTATATGTTCTATTCTCAAATCTCAATCTAGAAAACCTTGAAGCATTAAACCAATCACTTTTTAAAAGGAAACCACAATCAATCCTTTTCACTCCAAATATATTTTTAGAAATAAACCACCATAATAAATCAATAGGAGAATGTGCCCATACCTTTTATGAAGATGAAGAAGCCTCTTTGGAAATTTGCCACAATCACAATATTCTTTTGCCAATCTTCACAAGGGTTAGAAGATCACAAAATAATCAACATTACTTGACTTCACAATTATATTCACCAAGGCTTTTAATTAGAAAACCTTCTTAATAATTAATGCACAACTTCCTTATCACTCCTAAAACCACTTGTACCATAAAATAAAATAAATCAAATCATTGCATAACCTTGTCACTCCACAAACCACTTATACCATAAAATAAATTAAATATTTTATATCCTTCCTTTCAACACTTTTGCACTAAAAAATAATCATAAAGCTTTCTTAGGCAATATCTCACATTAATCAAATATCAAACCTTATTAAAATATTAAAGCTTGCTCAACCTTATATCTCCCACAAAAATCATAATCAAACCTTAATAAAATATTAAAGCTTGCTCAACCTTATATCTTCCACAAAAATCATAATCAAACCTTAGCAAGCAAATATTTTAATTAAAATATTTACCCCTGCAAATATCTAAGTCAAAGTGCATACCTCAAAGAAGCCCTCGAAGGGCCTTGGCATTTCGAACCTCTGCCCACCATGCTGCCAAACGGTAGCTAAGCTGCATGAGCTGACACTGCCCACATGAGTGCCTTGGGCACTCTCTTCCTTAAGCTGCGTGCACTTTCCTCACAATGTGCTAAGACTTTGGATGTCCATGACTTGACTGCCCACGTCACACTCCACGAAATTTACTGCACAATATTCGGATGCAAAAGTACTTTGGGTTTTCCAAAATCATGCGACACTCCTTAGGTTTTTTAAATGGAAAACCTTTGGCTTATTTATATAAGCCATCCTTCAATGTGAATACATCAACCCTTTTAAAATTTCCCTCATGACATTGGCGGCACCAATAAGAAAGGAGGAAAAACCTTTTATTTAATTTTAAAATTAAAATTAAAATTTTAAATAAATTAAAATTTAAACTAAACCTTTAAAATTAAATTTCTCCATCATCGGGGCACCTTTTTCGATGAAACAAAAAGCCAACTTGGGTTTTAAGAAAAACCCATTTCAAATCTACCATCCATTAGTTTTAAATAAAAACTTTCCTTGACTTACTTGGTTTTTATAAAAACCTTTTGCTAAGCTTCCCTTGAAGCTCCTTTTGGAACCAAATGCCATGCATATCTTCTAGAAACTTTGATCAAAACCTTTGCTTCTCATGAAGCCCTTTGTGGAGCAAAATCATAGTGCTACTTACATAGGTACTTTTGACATCAATGACAACTTTTAGCTTAGGGACTCAAAATGTCCAACAATCTCCCCCTTTGTCATTGATGGTAACCCATATTCATTTTATTGAAACTTGACCTTATTTTTTGCTCCCCATGGGACTTTGCTCTCCCTGAATCAATGCTCTCTCAAGTATCAAATATCATATCAAATCTCTCCCCAATATATAAATCTCTCGCCCTTTGACATCAATGGCAAAGGATCACCTTTGGGGATCGAGGCTAAGAATGAGCCTCTTAGTTTAGCCCCTCCCCCACCTCCACATGAGGTGGTTAATTATATGGTGGGAGTATTTCTACTCCCTGAAAGCATAGATCTGTGCCTTTATCTTTCTCTCTTCTTCTATGAGTCTTCTGAATCCGCTCACTATTTATTTGCAAGTCATAATCCCTGTTCCTATTCTTGTTCTCATCCATGTTCCTATTTCGGTTCTTATCCTTGTTCCTGTTCTTATTATTTTCTTAGTCTTTATTCCTGTTCATCTTCTTGTTTCTGTTCATATTCCTATTCCTATTCATGCTTGTTTTTAGAATATTTTCTTTACACCATCTTGCTATATGACCATCATTATTGCACTTATAACACTTAATGTTATTATTCCTTGGATGTGCAATCATCTTAGGATTTCTTCTAATGAAGCCATATCCTCTTTTGTCATTAATCCTACAATTTATTGCCTTGTGACCAAAATCATTTCATGAGTAGCAATAACCTTGGAAAAGATGTTATTTTCCATATACCTGTCTTTCATGAGTCCTGCACTGTGAAGCCATGTGTCCAAACCTGTGACATGAAAAGCATATTCTATTGAAGCCTCCTTGTCTTGACCTCAATCGTCTCCTATTTTTATTTTTGTGCCATCTGTATCTTCTTTGTGCATTGTTCCTCTCTTTGTTGAACTCTTTGTTGTCCAACTAATCCTCTGATGTCCCACTTCCACTTAAACTGTATTCTTCTGATGTATCTTGTTCTGAAGTTTCTTCTTCATCAAGACTTGAAGTAGATTCTTTTTCCTATTTATTTTGAACCTTTCCAAAGCCAAGACCTATTGAACATGATGTTCGTTGTTGTCCATAGATGAACTTATCCAAGTTCTTAGAGCTATTTGTGAAACTCTTCATCTTGATCTTGGAGTCCTTTAAGTCTTATTTTAGAGTAGCAACTTCTTGTGCTAACTTCTCACATTCCAAAATATTTGCTTCTAACTTATCCTTGAACTTGCTTGCCTTAGCCTTTGACTTCTCTAAATCTTCTATGAGCAATAACCTTTCTTCATCACATTCTTGAAACTAAATTTCAATCTTGGAGTGTTGCTTTCTAACATTATTTATTGTGTCAAGGGCATAGATAAGTTCTACCTTGAGATCATAACCATTCTTTACTGAATAATATTCTATTTGTTTGCATTTGTCTTTATCATTACTTCCTTTTGGCTTGTCTTCTATAGGATCAATTTCTTTATCTTCCAAAGCCATTAGAAGATTCTCATCTAGTATTTCACGTGTATATTCAAAATCATCATTACTAAAACTATAACCATCCCTAGTGCACTCATCTTCAAGATGTCCAAATTTACCACATCTAAAACACTTGAGAATAATTGGAATTCTTTTCTTAACTGGATCTTTCTATTTAACCATAAATAAGACTTCATCTCTATCATTGTCTGAAATACTAGCATCACTATCAATTGAGTACTTACTTGCATTTTCCATATAGTAGCTTCTATTTTGTCTTTGGAATAAATTATTTCCTTGTCTTCTCTGTCCATCCTTGCTTTTCTTCTGGTACCTATGTCTTTCTGATTCCCTGTATCTATGATCTTGTTTTTCTTCATCATTTTTGTTCTTTGGCTCTTTTAATTTTGTTGCATAGTGTCCATACCATCCACAATTGAAACATTTTATAGATATTAGATCTATGAGTCTTCTAGAATCTCTATCTCTTCTGCCATAATTTTCTTCTTCATCACTGGATGACTCACTGCTTGATTCTATCTTCTTTCCCTTTTTCTTTTTGTCTAATTTGAAAGTAACTTCTTTCATAGGAATATAATCTTTTGTTCTTATTTCAAAAGTAGTAAGCATGCCAAGAAAATAATTCCTTGTCAAAGAATCACTATCAATTGATGTTTCTATAGTAGAAACCTTTTCACTATACCTTTTTGGAAGAGTCCTCAAGATCTTATCACAAGCATCATATTTATCAACCTTCATTCCAAGACCTCTCATCTCATGTACAAGTTCATCAACCTTGTTGAGATAGTCATGAATGTTTTCATCACCCCTCATTCTTAGGTTCTCAAATTATCCTTTGATATTTCTGATCTTAGCCATTCTGACTCCTTTATCTCCTTCATATATTTCATGCAAAAGTTCCCACATTTCTTTTGTTGTTTTACATTTCATAACCTTCATAGATTATGATCTATGCAGCCCTTTTATAATTGCATTCATAGCTCTTGAATTTGCATGCATTAGAAGCTTACCTTCCTTATCTGTAGGAGGATTGGCTATTGAATCATATCCAAGTTCCATTGCATCCCAAAATTTATTACTAAGTACCATCAAGTAAAATCTCATCAACATACACCAATATAAGAAGTCACTTCCATAAAATACAGGTACTACATTATTTAAGGGTCCATATCTTTGATCCATTTGATCCATTGTGTTCTTAGACCACTTTCCTTCAAGCTATCAAACTCTTATGAAGGAACCCGCTCTGATACCAATTGAAGAATACAAGCTTATACTAAGAGGGGGGGTGAACAGTATAAGAACCCTTTTTAATTTTTATTTCAATTTAATATTATGCAGTGTATAGATAGTAGTATCAATAGTAGTAATCAAAGTAATGAACAAAACACAATACAGAATAGAGACACCATAATTTACGTGGTTCACCCAATATGGGCTACTCCATAGAGAAAATATTTTACTAAAATTTTCTCAATCAATATCTTTGGGAATCCTTCCCAATTACAATGTTTAAGGACATCTATCGAAAGGAGATGTTGAACCCCTAATCTCAAGTTCGTGGATCTCTTCCATAGGAGAACTCTTTCCCCTTCTACTATGGCTAGTGATCTTCTAGAAGACTATGTCTCTTTACTGCACTAACTGATGGATCTCTCTCCACTTGAAGATTCCTCACTAAGATTTATCTTCAATTGTTTTTGCTATTGCATATCTATCCACTGAGACTCTATCCTCTATACTATGTCACCTCAAAAGCTCTGTCTCAATAGGTTCACTTAGAACCTTCTCAAATCTGCTCAACAAGCTCACTCAAAACTTGTCCAAATCTGCTCAACAAGCTCACTCAGAACTTATCCAAATATTTTCAATAGGTCCACACAGAACCTGTCCAAATATGCTCAATAGGTCCACATAGAACCTGTCCAAATCTACTCAAAAGGTCCACACAGAACCTATCTAAATCTAATCAACAAGTCCACACAGAACTTGTCCAAATATACTCAACAAGTCATCTCTAGGACTTGCTCAAATATGCATAACAAGATTCCACAAAAGCTTACTCAAAATCAGTCCACAAGCCTTCTCAAAGACTTGTCTCAAATCTTCTTAACAAGCTCACACAGAACTTGTCCAATATCATAGAATCATAAAGAGAATTGTTAGAGACTCAATATATTCTATACTTAATGCTCAATCAATATCTCAACTCAATCTCATAGAAGCATAAAGATAATTGTTAGAGACTCAATATGTTCTATACTCAAATCCCAATATCAACTCAAATCAATCTCATAAAAGCATAAAGAGAATTGTTAGAGACTCTATATGTTCTATACTCAAATCCTAATCTCAACTTAAATCAATCTCATAGAAGCATAAAGAGAATTGTTAGAGACTCTATATGTTCTATTCTCAAATCTCAATCTCAACTCAAATCAATCTCATATAAGCATAAAGAGAATTTTTAGAGACTCTATATGTTCTATTCTCAAATCTCAATCTCAACTCAAATCAATCTCATAGAAGCATAAAGAGAATTTTTAGAGACTCTATATGTTCTATTCTCAAATCTCAATCTCAAATCAAATCAATCTCATAGAAGCATAAAGAGAATTGTTAGAGACTCTATATGTTCTATTCTCAAATATCAATCTAGAAAACCTTGAAGCATTAAACCAATCACTTTAAAAAAGGAAACCACAATCAATCCTTTTCACTCCAAATATATTTTTAGAAATCAACCACCATAATCAATCAATAGAAGAATGTGCCCATACCTTTTATGAATATGAAGAAGCCTCTTTGGAAATCTACCACAATCACAATATTCTTTTGCTAATCTTCACAAGGGTTAGAAGATCACAAAATAATCAATATTACTCCACTTCACAATAATATTCACCAAGGCTTTTAATTAGAAAACCTTCTTAAGAATTAATGCACAACTTCCTTATCACTCCTAAAACCACTTTTATCATAAAATAAAATAAATCAAATCATTGCATAACCTTGTCACTGCACAACCACTTATACCATAAAATAAGTCAAATATTTTATATCCTTCCTTTCAACACTTTTGCACTAAAAAATAATCACAAATCTTTCGTAGGCAATATCTCACATTAATAAAATATCAAACCTTATTAAAATATTAAATATTGCTCAATCTTATATCTCCCAAAAAAATCAAAATCAAACATTAATAAAATATTAAAGCTTGCTCAACCTTATATCTCCCACAAAAATCATAATCAAACCTTAGCAAGCAAATATTTTAATTAAAATATTTACCCTCGTAAATATCGGAGTCGAAGTCCATACCTCAAAGGATCCCTTAAAGGGCCTTGGCATTTCGAACCTTTGCCCACCATGATGCCAAGTGGTAGCTAAGCTGCGTGAGCTGACCCTGCCCACGTGAGTGCCTTGGGAACTCTCTTCCTTAAGCCGTGTGCGCTTTCTTGACAAGGTGCCAAAACTTTGACCGTCCATGACTTGACTGCCCACGTCACACTCTATGAAATTCACTGCATAATATTTGGATGTAGAAATACTTTGGGTTTCCGAAAATCATGTGACACTCCTTAGGTTTTTTAAATGGAAGACCTTTGGTATTTATATAAGCCATTTTTCAATGTGAATACATCGACCCTTTTAACATTTCCCTCATGACGTCGACAATAGGCTTCAAGGGTTTCATATTCATTTTGTTTCATCATAAATAGTTCTTTTTGGTCCTTAACATGACAATATTCCTAGTATTTATTTACTAAATCCCTATCTATATTTTCCTAACTATGAATGGAGTCTAGGGATAAACACATGAAATATTACATTGTTAAGTCATTGAATATGGAGGGGAACAATTTAAATTTTTGATTTTTGGTTCCATAATCATAAGTTTGGCATATGATATTAAATTCAATTAAAAATTGATTTGGGTATTTTGACATAGTCCCCCTAAAAATGGGAAATATTTATGGGTAGATATTTTTCATAGGTTCTTGCACATTAGGGTCTAACCATACAGGATACATGAATATCCTAGTGGTGTTAATACCCTCCATAAGATGGTATATGTTACTATGTCCATCTCCATATTCCTCTCTCTACCATCATATTTACCCAAAAATAGTTATAAATCCTATGAAACACTTCAAGTGATACTAAATAATCTAGTGTGGAAGGTGGTGAACTTTCTATGCTTCCTTCCCCTTAACTTGTATGAGATAAATCTCTTAATACTGTAGAACCATTTTGTACAACCTCTACACATGATTTTTGCATAACTATGGCTTTTTGGGGGTTCCTTTTAACAAATCTACATTTCTTATCCCTAGGTCTATTCATACATCCTAACTCATCAAACAAATCCTTTTTCTAACACCTCTACATTTCCTTCTTAACACCACTAGTTCTTATGGTTTTGGCTAATCAGTCTCTTATTGGCATAGGGTACAAATAAGGGCATTAAGTATTTTGGTTTAAGGAATAAACCTTAACCTATCCTGATGAATGCTTATACTAATAAATGGTCAATTAAGAAGGTGTAATTTAACCCCTATGACTAATTAGTTTTCTAACCAATTAAAAGGGTTGTGATGTTGAATATTCAACACATTTTTAGAATGATTCTAGCAACATCGTGTTCCCTAACAATGGTGTCAAAAAGTGATGGGTTTTATATCTTCCTCACTTTACTTAATTATTGAATTTTGGGTGATGTCTGAAGTTTGTATATGCTATGAATGGTTTAGGTAAGGTTAGGTCTAGGTCTTCTACTCTAAAGCATATAAAAGACAATAGGAAAACACACTCTAGCAAGAAAGAGAAATTATTGTGCCAAGAAATATCAAATGCTAGAAATGAAAGTGCTTAGAGTAGAAATAAAATAAAGTGTAGTATTAAAATATGAATATAGAACGATGATTTATTTAAAAATGATATTTTTTTCATTTCCTTAAACTAATTCAATGTCTAGTCCTCCATGGAAATAAATTCAATTAGCTATTTAACTTATCATAAAATGTAGAAAAATAAAAGTAATCTTATTTACAATATAGCTACAAAAAACATAAAATGCATTAAAAAGAAGTACCTTCCACCTTGCCTAGATTAGTACCTTGATCCATAGTGGTGTGGAAAGGAAACATATAACTCAACTTACACAAATAAAATATTCCAACAACTTCAAATCAATATTTCATTATAGGTCTAAACAATAGTAGAATATCTTACAAAATACAATAGGTAATAATCACAGTAACAATATCATCACATTGGTAACCAAAATGATACATAAGACTATATTTCTACTTATAGGTAAGGAGTACAACACCCTCCTCTTACCTTCGTTACCAAGTTGTTACAACAACAATACACTTGAAAAAAACTCTAGCAGGTATAGACAAAAAAAGGTATAACAAATTCCAATCCACCATACCCATATTTTTTTAATCTCAAATACCATGGTTATAGGGATAAAATATAATATTTTGGTTATAGGATAGTTTTACCATATCCATTAATGGAAAATAAATTTTTTGTTACCCAAATATGGTTTCCATCTATGTTGAGTTAGAGAAAGTTGATCGTATATTGATGTCATCACTAGGCAACTTGTAAACTATAAATTATTGGCTAAAAAAATAGAGATAAGATCTACAGGTTATATAGTTTCATTATTTAGCCATATCCTCTATTGCCTTTAGTTTCCACATCGAGAGCCACCCTATCTTCCCAATATATGATGCTATCAAGGTGTAATATACAGAGCTAGTTAGTTGTTGTCACATTTGGTACTAGCTATGTAATGTTGCATTAGATGCCTATTACAATATTCATTTTTTATGCTAAGTGGAATGCTATCTCCAATTCTAGCTTTCATTTTATCCCAAGTGCTCTAGCCATTAATTCCTAAATCTAATAACTCTCTTTTATTCCCTAAAGTATGGTATTCGTCAACAAAATATCCCTTTTTATTTTTCTTAACACAATATCATACTTCCTATATTAGTACTACATTAATCCTAATTACCATATTTAATCAAGCACTAATGCAAATGATAAATCAAATCATGGTCAAATAGTGCAATAAGAAGATAAAAATATTGTACAAAATGAGGCATTTCTAAGCCTCATCACCATTAAATCCTTTTGAATTTTAACTTGCACAATGTATGCCCTTATCTCTTATATCATTTTTTATTCAAATGGATGATTTGAGTGAAATATAATAGCCTTTTCTATTTGATAATGCAAAGGGTTTTTCCTTTTCACTTTCTTAGGGGTGGAAATTCATTGATTTGGCCTTGCTTCACCTATGATATGATCTCATTTTACATTGAAGTTTGCCTCATGCCCAAATTTTTTTATCTCTTTCTCCATTATTTTTAGATTGTATTTTATTGCCATGTGTTATGTTTCATAACATTTTCAACATTATAATGCAATATTTTCATAATCCACTTGTTGATCCCATTATTTTGATCCAAATTTAATCCTAGTGGACTATGATAAAGGTCTCAAAATATCCATGGAAACACATATATATTTTTATTTTTTTGTGTAAAACATCCCAAAAGGGATGCCACTTTCAAGTAAGACCCAATGAGGCAGGGGTATCCATTCCGCCAAAAATGCCCAACACTCAAACTTGGCCTACCACCTTTGACATACTCAAGGAGCAAACAAACACACAAAACCAATTTAAAAATAAGTAAATAACAACAAAAATAATAAAATAAAATAAAAAACATGCTCCTTGAGTGTGTTAAAAACAAAAGCACAACCAAACACACACAATAAGATAAAAGAAACCACAACACAAACCACATAGAAAAACACAAGAACCACATAACAAAACACAAAAAAGACAAAAACAACAGAACACTACAAAGACAACCCAAAAAAACATGAAAAATAAACACAACAAAAACCTAAAAAAAAAAAAAAAAACAACCAACAACAGACAATAAACAAAAACAAAATACATAGAAAACACTCACACATAAAAACATAAAATAACACAAACAAAGAGAAACCCAAGAACAAGAACGCAAAAAACACAAGAACAATAACAAAAAACATTAAAAAAAAACAAAACAACAAAAACACAAGAACAACAAAAAACAACACAAAGAACACAAAAACAAAACAAAACAAAAGAACCCACCCACCTTAAAAAACTAAACAAAAAAAAAAGAACAAAACAATGACCTATCTAGACTAGAAGACTATTAAGGCAATAATCAACAGAGGAAACAAAATAAAGAATAGAATCAGCTAGGGAACTAAAAAAAAACTGAATGAACCAAAGAGAAGCAAAAAAAAAACAAGAAGAAACTAGGTACCTTCAGAACTGGAGCCATCCAAAGAAATGATAGAAAGAAGAGCTTCCCTAATTTGAGAAGCCCACCATATAGGAGGGTGGCTATAACAAGTAAGATCACCTTTGTCCAAAGCCCAATTAGCTAAAGCATCAACACTCTTATTTTGATCTCTAACCACATGATTGTAATCAACTTTCAAAAATCCCATCTGGATTAACTTAATCTTCTCAATAATTCTTTTTATTCTCGAATCCACCTTATGATTCTTAGGAGTCTTCAAGATATTAATCATAAGTTGAGAGTCAGACTCAACTAAAACCCATGGAAACACATATTTGAGTGTATATAGCATGCCTTATTTCCTTAGCAATTGATCCCTCTTGGATGAATTCACATATAGTATTGCCAATATTCTTCAAAGTATCATTATTGATGAGTTAATAAGGAAGCCCAAAAAGCTCAATCCACATAGGAAGCCTTTTAATAGTCTTTATCTCCACAAAAAACATCTCACTACATGGTCTTAAAAATAATACTTATTTTCCACTAAACCAAGGGCCTCCATCCATTTGTATCTTATTTCTCAACTAAATAAGATAATGAAGAAAATTCCTTTCAAAATAAAATTCATGGAATAATTTGAATTCAATACACACTTCTGCTTGATCCAATTGTAAATATTAGAAAACTTAGCCAATATCCATGGAACTTATATATTAACCCTCTAGTTTAAGAACCATTATATCATGCTCAATCATATCATCCTTTATAATCACATCTTGTACATTATTTGATACATGGATAGTGTTTGCCATAGATTTACTCTTCCTCTTATCACTAAATAGGGTATCCATTCTCCCAACTAAGGCATCCTTAATTTTAGTAAGGACTTTTAAAAATGACTTCCTCATTGCTACCTATATTTTGTTCACATGAGTACTTTAATTTTTTAGTTTCTCCTAATATTTTAAACAAGAAGAAGTGGCACTCGATCCTTGATTGCACTTTCCTTTCTAATTCCTGCTCACACTTCCTACTTCTTGCTTACATTTTCTACTTGATCTTAGCTAAAATCACTTTTGATTTGCACTTGATCTCTAACATTAATATCTTGGATAGTTTATTTATGACGAAGTTCTAAATTTGTAGTAAAGATTTTGGTAAATTATTTTTGCCATCTTAAAACTGACCCTTATTTTGATTGCAAGCATTGTGGTGATTTACATTTCATATGCTTTATTTGTTATTTAAAATGTATAGTCATAGTAATTTAGCATATCTTGTTTATAATATAGTACATAAAAATTAAAAATGATGATTTATGTAGATTTCACTTTGTCCCTAGGTATAAAGTTTACACAAATTATATATATTATAATAAATGACTACATAAGGAGAATGGTGTAAACATATTATTCAAATTATAATATTCATCATAAGCAAATGTCTAAATTATTTATTACAATGTATGTTTATAATTGAAACATTAATATTTTGCCAACTATACCATTATATAATAATAAAATGAAACTAAAATTCTTTTAATTGATATAAAATTAAATACAAATATCCAAGTACAATTACATACACTAAATACAATAAATGTACATATCATACTAAAGGTATTCATTCATGTGTATTAATTAGGAAGGTACAACATACATAATCTTAAGATCCATCTTTTGCATTTAATGTTATTCATACAAAATCATCAATGATAACAAATTAAAAAAAAGGGGGGGAACTGCAGGTGACTTCCCTGGGAAGTATTGCTTCACTTCCTTGCTTCCCCCGCCCTCATCATGTCCCCAAGTCCCTGGCAATTCCTTGATCTTTCCTTCTGGGTTGGATGGCTTTGCAAATGATTTCCTTGGGCTTGGAGATCATTGTTCCTCTTGTCTGCACCATTTCTTACCTATTTTAAGGGTCAATTTTTGTGCCTTGGATCTAGGACATCCTTGGGACCTTCCCTAGGATTTTTGGGTTGTTTTAGGGATCTTTTCCTTGGAGCTCTCAGCTTTATCCCAGGTTTTTATAGGATTCTTCTTGGAGCTGGAGTTCAAGGGTTCTTCTGGTGTGGTTTGTTATAGCTTGGGAGTGTGGCTTTGGGAGTAGCTCTTCATAGTTTCTTAATGGCTTGGGTATGGCCACATGTTTATTCATATGGTTCTACTATTTGGGTTTCTGGTTGTGGGATTCATGGTGGGATTTCAATTTATTTCATGGCTTGGTAGGGGCCTCTAGTTTTCTTACTTCTAAAATCCTATTGCATTTCCTTTTTTGGATCCCTGAAGCTCTTTTTTGGTAGGGGTGGAGGCTATCTTTGGGTTCTATCTACATTTTTTGGTCTGGATGGGGACTTGTTCTTAATGCTTACAGTTCGGTACCTTGAGGATACTTCTGTTGGTGTTCTCCAAAACCCTCTTGTCTCTTTTCCATGGTTGTGGTTCTGCATATATTGCTTCCTCTATTTCCTCTGGTTGCTAAGTAGTTTTCCTTGCTACAAGGGGATTTCATGCCCTACGGGGATCCTCAATTTATTTTTCCACTTTTCAAGCCTTTGCGGGATGCAGTTCTATTTTAGTTCTATTGTTTCTTTTAGCATACTTAATGGTTTCCCATATTCCCTTGGGTAGATTCTCTGTTCCACCCTGATGTTAAGGGTGGTTTGTTGTGAATATTAGTGTTGGTTTGTTTCCCATACTTTCTTGGGTGAAACTTACTATTTTTGTAGCTTCTCTGCTCCACCCCCTGGTGTTGGGTGGTTTTTTCTATAATTGCTGGTTTTCCCCTACGTGGGATGATGAAATATCCTAATTTCCAGTTTACCCTATGTGGATTGGTGCCTATTTCCTTTTCCCACCTTTGGGATTTTTCAATTTTATTTCTAGGCAAGAATATTCATTCTTTTTTACTGCCCTTTCTTTTCCCGCTAGGCAGGCATTTCAAATTTTAGTTTCCTGCTTTCCTTCCTGAAGGTTTTCCTTTTACCTTCCTGAAGGTCTTCTTGAAGGATTTCCTCAATCCTTTCCTATTGTCCTTCCTTGGGCTTTCCTGTGGCCTTTCCTGTGACTTTTCCTATTGAATTCTGATGAATTGTTGTGACCGGGTGTTTGGTCCCTTGATAAAAAACCACTTTTAATTTTAACCTAACAAAAAAATAAATTAAAAAAATCATAATATAAATCTAGAATTTTGCCCCACCATGGAAAATATTTTTCATTACCCTTGATTTACATTCATCCCATATTGAAAAGTATAAATCTCCTCAGGTTCTAATTTTTTAAATTTAGGTTGGATTTTTGTAACAATCCAAATCTAACCAACCCAAGGGAGAGTAAAATTTTTTAAGGTTCACACCAAAGATATTTCCATATTTATTGTTGGTATAATTAAAGCATTAACCATATTTTATTCTATCGTATCCAATGACACTCAAGTGTATAGGACAATCCATCATCTCGTAGCTATTTATAGGGTTAACTTTTATAAACCTTTATGGTTAGAAAAGATGTCATCTGTGGTTTCCCTACATTCCTTATGCTCTTTGTGAGTAAAGTATTTTTAACCATAGCATATGGGTTATCCCTTTTAGTCCATCAAAATGGGACGTCACTTCCCTCACCTTACATAAGTTATTCTATGTAGGTGTTACTAGGCGTAATATATTTAAGCCCAACTATCTCATCTTTAGGATGAGTCAACTATTACTATGTGCTTAATGACCACACCTCTATGGTGGGATTATTAAGGGTATTATCACTCCATGTGATAATATTCATGGCCACCTAATATTTTCTAACCACACATCATCACTGCTTAGGTCGTAATTGATTTCCTAACCTTCGTAGTAGGAAATGGGATTTAAGCTCAATGGTTAAGAACCCTCCTTAAAATCTCCACACTTCTAGGAGTACATCTGAGCTACACCACTCAAGATTTACCTATTTCAATTGAATTTATAGTTGCCTCCTATAGACACCAAATTTTATTCATTTGCAATCAAAATTGCACATATTTGCCAAAACCCCCAAATTACCCCCAAAATTGCCCAAATTCACTTAAATTCCTCCAAATTATCTCTTTCTTGTCTAATTCATCCAAATTTCGCTAGTCTCTAGTTATTTCCTGCTCATTCCCCCTATTTTGCCCAATTTATTTTAAATTTCCCTACTCTTCCTAATTCTATTTCATTCCCCTTTATTTCCCTAAATTCTTCTAAGGTTCCCCAAAATCTTTATTTTCTTCTAATTTCCCCTTTTTCCCTAAAATCCTTAATTCTTCAATTTTCCCTAATATTTTCTTAATCCTCTCCTACTCTGTTTAGTCCCCCTAATCATTCTTATCTTCTTCCTAATCTCCTAATTTCCACCTAACCCCCCTCATTTATTTCTCCCTCTCCCCTCAAAATTCTCATAATCCATATTATCTACCTAACCCTCCACTAAGTCCTCCATTATGCCTTAATCACCTTTCTAATCCACAACCCAATCCCTAGGGGAATGTAAAAATAATTTTAAATTCAAATAAAATCCCCAAAATCCAAGGCAAGCCCTCCCTCAATCCCTAGGAAATCTCCTAGGAAGTCCCCCATATCTCCCTACATCCTCCCTCTCCCTTTCCTAGAAATTTTATATTCCTCCACATTATAAGGTCAAAGAATTTTAAAATGGGGTGCCTTTCAAATGCCCCATTTTTAATGCAAAATCATTAACTTACCAAAACAAAAATGTCATCCTACCTTGCACTTCCTATCAATTTTTAATTTAGCCACATTCTCCCATGTGCCCCTTTTTGAAATTTAAAAATATCCTCTCATTTATCTAGGCTCCCCATTCTCCCAAGCAAATTTATTATGCAAATTCCTCCAATATTTATCTTGGATTTCACCATGCCACATCAATGCCACTTGGTATCCACCTCACCTCCAATTCATCCACCCCGCCTTGCTCAAAATTTTTGTAACCATTTTCTTCACTTGCATGAACACATGAAAACACATAGGGATATGCTACCAAAATTTCTCTAGCCCCTTTTCATTTTTCTTGTGAAGGTTCATGTAATATTGCATGTTATATTTAAATTTGCTTATGTAAAATTTCTTGATTATGTTTATTTTAGTTTGCTTCAACATGTAAACAGGTTCTACTAACAACAATTTCTTATTTCCATGTGTGTAGGCACTTAACACTCAAATACACAACTCAACTTAAATGGTGGTCACAACACATGCAAACCTACCCCTCCACATTATTGTCGCATGAAGAATGACACACCCATTTTTTATTGTAAAATGGATTAGTCCCTTATTGGTGCATTTTATTGTAAAAACACCCTTTAAGAAGGGTTTATTGTATCAAAATTTCTCTATTTCAATTTAATATAATATTCTCTTGTCATTGCATATGGTATCTTTTTATTTGCTACAATAATTTAGTCTAACCTCCATCAAAATTGGCAATGAACATTCACTACACACACAGTTGGTCCTTGAGAGACTTGACTCCCTAGGGTGGTCTTAGTATCTTTAAGGACTTGTTTGATTACTAGATGAGTTTGATTGCGGTCACTAGGGTGTTTGAGTCTCTTGAAAGCACATTTAGATTCTTCATCCCTAGGACATTCAAATTGATAAGTGGTCTCATCCATATTTTCTCATTTCATACTTTTCATCCATTTCATCCATATTGTGCATCCCATGTTACTATCTATTTCATAGTTAGGTCAATATCATTGTGTTGATGCCCATAATTAAGCAATTAAAGTCATGCATATTAACATGTATCTATGCATTTTTCAAACAATGATAAAACTTGTATACTGGTATTTATCTTATTATATCTATTACACCAGCATAGTCACATTGGTACATAGGTACATAGTAGCGCTCACTAGCATAAATGTCATTTATCATCACCTACATCTTAATAAAATACCTTTTTATCAATCGACTCACTATTATCATCTATTTTGTCTTCCAACCACTTATCGCTTGAGGGGGTAAGAAAAACCAATTTTGAAGATCATTCACCTTTTTATTGAGGTAACAATCAAAAGACTTACATCCAATGGATATGATGAGCACCAGAAATGCTCATATTTTGTACATATTTCTTTGATCAATATGCGGCTGTATAATAAGGATTGCGTACTTTTATGAATGATTATATAGATATTTGATATAATTATGCGTGTTATCTAATTTGTGTGCTTTTAGTATGTTTTGTGGAATTGCAGTTGATTTAGTTAGATTTGGAATGGTCGAGGTCCTTTTGATGGACCTGGGCACTTTATTTCATCGGGGGTCAATGTAGAGAACATAGGCGCCTCCCTGCAACCGGAAGGCGCCAAGGGAACAAGCGCCTCCCTGCAATCGAAAGGCGCCAAACCAAATACGAGCGCCTCCCTGCAGTTGGAAGGTGCCAACTGAATACGAGCGCCTCCTTGTAGTTGAAAGGCGCCAACTGAATGCGAGCGCCTCCCTACAGTTGAAAGGTGCCAACTAAATGCAAGCGCCTCCCTACAGTCGAAAGGCACCAACTGAATACGAGTGCCTCCTTACAGTCAAAAGGCGCCAACTGAATGCAAGCGCCTCCCTACAATCAGAAGGTGCCAACCGAATACAAGTGCCTCCCCGCAATCGAAAGGCGCCAACAAAAGGCAAGCACCTCCCCATAGTCGAAAGGCACTAATAGAAGGCAAGCACCTCCCTACAACCAGAAGGCATCGTGATAACAAGGTACCTTCCTCATAAGGAAGGCGCCACTGATTCTTTGCCCGTTGACCAGATTTGAATGACGTGGATGACAGCGACTGGTGCAGTTCCAGCTCTGCATCATGCAGAGCTAAATTGGAGATAGCACCAACGTATCAAAATGTCTTACTGATGCCAGGCAAAGCACGAACCGAAACGAACATGCCGCCATCAAAATAGAATGCCAGACGTCGATTGCATTCGCCAGACTATTCTAATTTAGTCTGGGAAGAATCGACTGTTGTAACCACTTCTATAATAGAAGTTCTATGGGTGTGTTATATAAACACACGTAGATCGTTCTAAGAAATATATAGAAATAATTAATAAAGATCCATTTAGAGTTACAGAAGATAGATTGTAATACGTTGATAAATATATTACAGTTCCAGAAGTTCTAAAGCGCGTGTTCGATCGGGAAGAAGCTGCTGGAGCCCGGGCCCACTCCAAGCCAGTATTTCTTCCCCATTTCCTTTTTGTTTATTTATTTTAATTAGTTTATTGCTTTCATAAGAATGTTCATTAGTTTGCTAGTTCCAATATTTGCAGTAGATTTATTTTCAGGAATGTGTACATGATTTATTTTTGTAGATTTAATTATGTTCTTCTTACGTAATTTATTGAGGAGTGCGGGAATGATTGACAACCATTTCAAGAACACCCCCAAAATGTAGGATTAGCAGATTCACCTCCAGTGGTATTGTAGTAACCTAATTTCGACTCTTCGCAAGTTTACGAAGCTCCCTGGGTTGATAATTAAATGCACGGGCATGTGACAAAAATAGGAAACCATTCACCTTGTTTGGCCCGCAACATTTTGGCGCCGTTGTCGGGGAAGCGTCTTAATTAGATTACTTACAATACCCTGAAACCTTCCATCTGACCTTGTATGAGTTCTTCGAGAAGAAGAGGACCTGACGGTCGCTTTATAAGAACTAATCCATCAAGACCTGAGTCAGCCGAGCATTTTGGATTTGAGTTAGACTCGCCCGACCTACCAGCAGTCCATTGGAGTGAGGAACCGCACTTTGTGCAAAGTGCCACCTCATCCCATCAACAAGGGGATGAACGAATCATCATAAATCCCCTATTTAATAGGACTCCTCTAGAGGAAGCCCTGTTGTGGAAGGCTATGGAGGATCAGACGATCTCGCCAGACAACCTTAGAGCATTGACTCAAAAAGTTTTAAATGACCGAAAGGCCATAAACGCTGCATTAGAAACCACATTTCCCAAAAAAATGGTAGATAACGATGAAGTCTCATCTGGCTTTAGTTTCCCAATAGAGGAGGGAGTAGGAGATACCAAAATGAAAAACATATCCCCCGCTCACCTTTCGTCATTCAGAGGACACCCGACTGAGGACCCCGACCTATTTTTATTCAAGTTTGATGTTTTGTGCAGGTCTGTGGATTACAAATCAAACACGCAGAAGTTGAAATTATTTCCTTCTACATTAGATGATGCAGCTCTGCGATGGTTCATCGGTCCTGGGAGACAAACACATCACCACCTGGGACCAGATGAAGAAGCTCTTTCTAGAGCAATATCAAGATTTTGGGAGAGCAAGAGACTCCAGGGAGGAGGTCCTGAGCATGACACAAAGAGAAGATGAGTCTCTCGAGGAGTATTGGGAGAGATTCAGCTTTAATCTTCAACGGTCCCCTCACTCGAAGCTATCTGATAAGTCCCTCAAAAGCATCTTCTTGAGGGGACTTACCAATGAGTCACCGGAGGCTCTCAACATGATCTCTCGGAGGTGATGTCTATCAAGCATGCTATGGACGACATCCAACAATTATGCCGGAACTACTCGAGAAGGCGAGGCAAAATCACCGCCAAGACCATGAAGGCGACCGCTCTACCACCAAAATAGAAATAGGCAACATGCTGGAGGATTTGAAGAGCGAAATGCTCTCATCTCTAGCACTGCAGATGGATACGCTGCTGTTAGAAAAGAAGAAACAAGAAAATGACGCAACATTAGCCTATTTCTGCCCAAAATGCAGAGGAAGGCATGCAAAGAATGCATGTCCAAAAAACAAGGTCAGAGTATGCGTAGTTTGTAGGCTGAATCATAAAACTCGATTGTGCCCACAACTGCCCAGTAACCAAGAAGCGACTGAGAGCACGGAGGCCTACTTCATAGGCAATAGGAAGAGTTGGCCACAGCCCCCCACGGGGAATATACCAACCGAAATGCCATCATATGGGGGAGGGCCATACATGCACCAAGGACCCCCTCAACCACCTAATATGGGGTGGTGGGGACCATCACCCTGGACTAACGCACCCCCAGCAACATTTTCGAATCAGCAGCCATGGATGCCATATCCATATCCTGGGCAGCAGTGGAGAGGCCACAATGCATGGAATCAGACTCCATAGAGTGCAGCGCTTGCTCACATCCAACAGAACTTACCAAAATTGCCAGCAGTGAGACCTACGTAGCTACCAAAGACAACCGATAGCAAACCCGAACAACAGAGTAAATCAATCGGCATACAACGTAGAAGGTGAGATGTATCATATGTACAATATTCAGCTTAGATCAGGTAGGCAACTAGGAGTAGAGACACCGCTCTCGGTAGAAGAGGAGGAAGAAATAGTAGAGACACCTCCACCGGTAGAAGAGGAGGAAGAAATAGAGGAGACACCTCTGGTAGAAGAGGGAAAAGCACTTGAGAGAGCGGAGGCTCCATTTCCTAGCCGACTGTAGGAACAAAGAAAAACAACACAGCCAAAATTCGACATCTTGTCGAGCTTGAAGAATCTCACGGTGACAATCCCATTATTTCAAGCAATTCGAGATGTCCCCATTTACACCAAGGCAATTAGAGAAATGTGTCTAAGGAGACCGGGATGAAAAGCTACCCATACTATCAACGTCATGGGTAAACTAGCAGATCTAATGATGGGTGGAACACGTCATCCGAAGTATGCAGATCCAGGCAGCCCAATGTTGACCATAAAAATTGGAGGACATTCCCTGTCCAACACATTGGTTGACCTCGGGGCAGCCATCAACGTGATGCCTCAAGAGACCATGCAGAGGCTGCAGCTCATGAACCTGAAGCCAACCACGACAGTGCTGCAGTTAGCCGATCGATCAACCGTGTCACCGAAAGGGATGCTGGAAGATGTGATCGTAATAGTCAGTGCATGGGAATATCCAGCCAATTTTTTAGTTTTGCAAACCAAGACCAGGCTGGGTGGTTACCCGCTCATTTTGGGGAGGCCATGGCTGGCAACAGCTGACGCTTACATCAGCTATCGGGATGGGCTAATGACCATCTCCAATGGGCAAAACATCAAAAGGCTGACCATTTCACCGCCAACTCAGTCTATGGACTCGACAGAAGAACCCAGGATCACCGAGCATGGAACTACGGAGTTGTCCATAATCCAGCCGATGATGACCTTGGAGGAGGTGGCAGAAGAGGATGAGGATGGTGCTATCATGGAGTTTCTCCATGGAGAATCGTCCACCCCCACACCTGGATCGCCGTTGGACTGGCGCCCAAGATCAACACATCCGACAAATACACGTTGGGCCAGGGAGGATATTAAACGTCAACAGCAAGTTGACGCCCACATAGCTAGAAAAATTGGAAGAGCTTCTGGTAAAACACCAGCAAGCATTTGCATGGGACTACGCAGATATGCATGGCATCAGCCCAAAAATATGTACCCATCGGATTTATTTAGATGACCAGGCAACTCCTAGTCGACAGCCACAGAGAAGGATGAACCCAACAATGAAAGACATTGTCAGAGAAGAACTGCACAAACTTCTGGCTGTCGAATTCATATATCCAATTTTTGATAGTGAATGGGTATCACCATTAGTGGTGGTCCCCAAAAAGAATGAGAAATGGTGGATCTGCATGGACTACCGAGCGTTGAACAAGGCGACTAAGAAAGACCACTTCCCGCTCCCGTTCATCGATCAGGTCTTGGACACACTCTCAGGAAGAAAATACTTCTCCTTTCTGGATGGTTTCAGTGGTTACAACCAGATCCAGATAGGGGAAGAAGATCAAGATAAAACAACGTTCACCTATCCATGGGGAACGTTTGCCTATAAGGTATTGCCTTTTGGACTATGCAACGCACCGACCACCTTTCAAAGGGCGGTGCTTAGCATATTCTCTGATATGATAGGAGACGGGGTGGAAGTATACATGGATGACTTCACCGCCTATGGAGAAACCTTCGAGGAGGCAATGACAAATCTAGAAAGAGTGCTCGATAGGAGCAAGGAAAATCATTTGTCCCTAAGTAATGAAAAATGTTTTATGATGATGCAGGAAGGCATCGTGTTGGGACACCACCTCTCTACGGAAGGAATAAAAGTAGACAAGAGGAAGATCGAGGTCATCAGAGACCTACCTAGCCCTAGAACGCAGAAGGAGGTAAGAAGTTTCCTTGGATCAGCCAGGTACTACCGATGATTTATCACCGAATTTAGTAAGATTGCCAAACCACTGCACACCCTACTTTCTAAGGACGTAGAGTTCAATTGGATGGGAGATTGCGAAGAAGCATTCCAATTGCTGAAAGAAAATTTGATATCTGCATCGGTCTTGAGAGGACCGAATTGGGCCATACCATTCCATATTTACTGCGATGCATCTAACGGTGCGATCGGAGCAGTCCTCGGGTAGAAAGACGACAAAGAATTTTATGCCATCTATTATGTCAGTAAAAACTTGGCAGGAGCAGAGCTCAACTATACAGTGACAGAAAAAGAATTCCTCGTAGTTGTCCATGCAATAAACAAATTCTGCCACTATATAACGGGATACAAGGTCTTCATCCATACGGACCACGTGGCTATCAGGTATCTGATGAGCAAGCCGGCCATTGGTGGTAGAATTATCAGATGGTTGTTGCTATTGCAGGAATTCGACATCACTATAGTCGATAAACCGGGCAAGGACAACGTCGTGGCAGATTTTTTGTCCAGATTGATACCAGCAGATCATCAAGCAGTGGAAGATCAATTTTTGGATGAACATCTATTCGCTATTAGTGAACAAACTCCGTGGTATGCAGACATAGCCAATTACTTGGCCACCGGAAGGACCTCACCTGCTCTCTCCTACCGAGAAAAGTAGGCGGTCATAGAGAAGAGTGCATCATTCCTTTGGATGGATGGTCTCCTATTTAAAATAGGATGGGACCAAATTATAAGAAGATGCGTAGTAGAACAAGAGTTTTCAGAAGTGCTCAAGGCATGTCACGATGAGCCATGCGGAGGACACTTTGCAGGGAAATGAACTGCCTACAAAATCTTGCAGGCTGGGTATTTTTGGCCCACTCTGTTCAAGGACGCGATAGCGTATACCAGCAAGTGTGACGAGTGCCAGAGGATGGGTAGACCAACCCACCGAGATGAAATGCCCTTGCAGCCCTAGGTACACCTAGAACCTTTCGATAAATGGGGCATGGACTTCGTGGGACCATTTAATCCACCTTCGATGGGAAGGAGGTTTATTCTGGTCTGCACGGATTACGTCACCAAATGGGTGGAAGTGCAGGCATTAAGGGACTCAAAGGAAAGAACGGTCACCGATTTCTTATTTGCCCATATTTTCACATGATTTGGGGTTCCTCGAGAGATAACAATAGACCAAGGGCCCCAATTCACCTCCAAATTGATTGAGGAGCTGATGGAGCAATATAGAGTTTGGCACAATAAAACCATGCCCTACCATCCGTAGGCGAACGGGCAAGTAGAAGTGACAAACAGGGAGATAGAAAACATCCTGACCAAAACCGTGCAGCAACACAAGAAATATTGGGCCACATGGTTGCCGGAGGCAGTTTGGGCATACAACACCACGTGGAAATCCACCACAGGATGCACACCTTTCCAACTGGTCTATGGAAAAAATGCGATGATGCCCATCGAGTTCGAAATCAAAACTCCGAGGACGGCTTCAGAATTAAATTTGAGCTTGGACGAAGCTCAAAAATAGAGGATTCGCCAGCTAGATCAGCTGGACGAAATCCGACTGGATGCTTTGCAGAGGACAGAGATTATACAGAAGCAGAGAAAGAAGTGGCATGATAACCACATCAAGCTAAAGAAGTTCCAGGTAGGGGAATGGGTACTGTTGTACGATTCTCGGTTCCAGGAAAGGAAGGGCAAACTTATGCAGAGGTGGATGGGGCCGTATGAGGTGGCAGAGCTCATTAGGAATGGGGCGGTGCACGTTAAGACAATTGATGGCAGCAACACCATGTTCATAGTCAATGGCCACCGACTACGCCCCTATAATACGTCCAAAACGTTACAGGTGGAATCCAGAGTAGGCATGGGGGAGACCCCATCTTGCTAGATCTGGACCGAACTCTCACAGGTGAAATGGTGGGCACGAAAGTGCTCACCCAAAATTTTTTAGTTAATATAGTTTTTTTTGTAATGTGTGTTTTTGCAGGGACGACGCCCGCATGCAAGCTACAGGCATCCTAATCCAGGGCCTAACAGGCACGAAACGCGTCTAACTACCTTTATTTTCCTTTATTTTTTGGTTGCTTTTTGTAGGTGGAGGACCTGACAACACGAGGGATAGGTATCTGGGAAACCAGGCCTGATTCGGCTCAGCATTCCGACACCGGCTCGTAGGTAGAATCTAGGCAGCATGAAAAACTAGGAAGGCTTGATCACCCTTTTTCTAGTCAAATCGCCATCCAAAAGAAGGCACCTTACTGCATCCAGAAGGCACCAAGTCCAAAAGAAGGTGCCTTATTGCATCCAGAAGAAGGCACCAAGTCCACAAGAAGGCGCCTTACTACACCCGAAAGGCACCCATCCAGAAGAAGGCACCTTACTGCATCCGAAAGGCGCCAAATCGGAAGACAACGCCTTCCATCCATTCAGAAGTTCTATTAAAAATATATATATATACATATGTAGGCGCCTTCCATGGCAGGAAGGCACCAAGTCTTAAAAAAAAATCCACCGAATACGCCTTCCAACATCAAGAAGGCGCATTCATCCAGCCGAATATGCCTTCCAACATCAGGAAGGCACATTCATCAAGACGAACGCCTTCCAACATCGAGAAGGCATGAACCAGAAGGAGGCGCCTCCCACATTGGGAAGACGCATGCAGGCAAAAGCGCCTCCCACCAATCAGAGGCACCTCGTAGCACCGAAAGGCGCATTCGTTCGAAGAAGAGCACCGACAACGTCGGAAAGGTGCTACAAGGACACCATCCACATGGGAAAGGTACCAAAGAATGCCTCTCGTGTGCAACATTTACATCTACCGGATGCCTCGAGCAGAACGAAGCATCGCACGAATGAGCGGCATCAAAGGACCATACCCCTCCCTCGTGTCACAAGTCAGCAAATCAGCGGCTACCACGATGACTGGAATGACGAATCAGGTACATGCATACTAAATCAAATCATTTATATAATTATTTATAAATACGTAGTACCAAAAAAGATACCGTCGTCATAGAGATCGTATCCCCCCATAGCCGAAATCACGTGCCAATGATAGGGCATCTTCCATAACTGCTAGGGTTAGGCATATTTTCTATAAGAAGGCGCCTTCCTGAAGAAGGAAGGACAAAAAAATATACAACAGCAGAAGGCGCCATGGGAGGAAGGTCCAAGAACCACGCGATCAAGAAGAATGAACCCAGTGATACTGATGGGATCATAGGGGCAGTGAAGACCCAATTCGAAGCCGAGGGGTGGCTCGAATACTGCACCCTGGTCAGTCAGGGCCAGGACGTGGAGGCAGCTAGAGAATTCGCCACCTCTTTGAGGGGCGATGCGGCCCAAGTACGAGGGGTGGAAATTCCAGTCACCCCTGAGTTCATCTCACAAGCGACTGGATTGCCTCTCACGGGGGAATGTACATACAAGGGCGGAGTGTTAAAACTATACGCCGAAATACTACTGCCAGGAGGAAATGTGCAGATAGACAGGGAGGGGTTACTCAAAAATAGTCTCCCCATGAATATGCGAAAGATGTTCGAGCAGATTGCTCGATTCTTCACATGCACAGGAAAGTATACCCATCTGCACATTAATCATGTGCACTTCCTCAATCACCTAGTGCATGGGAGGAAATTAAACATACCTTTCTACCTAGTGAATGCTCTAAAAGATGAAGCGGCTCGGTACCAGAAAGGGGCACCGTCCGCCTTAGCCCACCATGGGCTGATATCGGCATTGGTCCGCCACGTAGAAGCACAAGGACAGAACCACGATGCAGAGGGAGATGGCGGCCAAATAGAGCAACACAATGCGGTTGCCGAATTAGGGCAAGACGAAGCATCCCCTATAGAGGAGATAACAAACATCGGGCAATTGGCGTTGCCCTATTTTCTAGGAGGAGCAGAGCAGTCACCGGTGCCCGAAGACATAGAGGACAGAGGGCATTCCCTAGTGCCCGAGTATGAGGAGGAAGGAGCGCCACTCGCTGGTGGTGAGGACGAACCAATCCCTAGGAGGAAACGTCTATGGTGATTCCTCTCGATAGAGGAAGGATAGAGTGACCCGAAGATAGACGTTGCCGCCCAAACCCTCCGAGAATTAATGAACCGGAGCCCACAAAATGAAGGAACTTTTGGGAGTAACGACCAGATCGATGCGGCCTTGGAGGAGGTGCTCGAATGGCAAACCGATTGCTGGATGGCACAACAGATTCTGGAAGATTGCTAGAACCAGCATAAAAGGGAATTGGAGGAAAGAGATAGATGAATCGCTCAGCTCGAGCAGCTGGTCCGACAGTTGTAGGAGGAAAATCAAATACTCCAGGATAGAGGAACAACAAGACAGGAGGCATCCACTCAGATTGATTGGGTAGAAGAAGTGCCGATGAACTCTCCCACATCCATCGAACGAGTATTCTCTTTGGGGGAGATTCGATCGGATGCCCGACAGAGCAGCCCGGAGGCAGGGGAGGATTCCTCTATTTTTAGGGGTGAAAAGGAAAGAAGTCCTACGATGCCCCCTGTCATTGTCCTGAGTGACACAGAGCAAGACGAAGGTCTCCAGCAATAGATAAGACCAGAGGATAAGGAGGACCTCCCTAGGCCTGAAGAAGGAGAAGAGCCTGAGGGGTCGACACCAGGTAGACAGGAGAACGAAGGATCACCCCTGGAGATAGCAGCACAACCGATCCTTCGGAGTAAAGAGAAGTCCCCAAAGGAGAAAGAAGAGACCCCGGTCCGAGCTACCACATTTTCTATAGAGGCCAAGGCAAAGAGGCCCAGGACGGCTCGATAGAAGGTGAAAGTGACCTTCGTCGAGTCAGAGGAGGACGAATGGGACATGCAACTGTTCGTCGAAAGGCAAAAATATTTTGAGTAGCTGTGCAACGAAATGAAAGCAGCCAAGGAGGCCAGGAAGGCATCCTCGAGGGTAAAAGGAGATTCTGGCATCTGCATCAATCCGGTAGAAGACAACCAGTTTTGGGACATCTATGGTTCATCCCGAGGGTGGCCTTCCATGATGAGGAGGTACTTGGAATGGTGGGGAGTATATGGCCCACAATTGGAGGCCGCTACAATTGCAAAGGAGAATGCAGGGCTTACCCCTGAAGCGACTGGATTATACAAGGCCCAAGTAGTGCCTTCCAGAGGGGATAACTCGGATATCCCTCTGGCAGTGGTCAGACCTCTAGACGCCGACCTCTGGCAAGCTGTCGAAGCTGCATTTCAATCGGCAGGAACAACGCTGGCTAGACCACCACCAGTAGCGGCTAGAACAAGAAGGGGACAATTGATAGCCATAGTTTCCCATAGGCAAAGGTGAACCACACCTTCAAATGCCGGCATGAAAAGATAGACTCGGGCCGTAGGGGCAGCCGAATCCTCCAAGAGATGGCGACGATGAAAATTTAGAGGGCTACCTGTAGTTTGGATGCCACGAGGGCGTGGCATATGTTAGGCGTGGGGGGATGATGAGCACCAAAAATGCTCATATTTTGTACATATTTCTTTGATCAATATGCGGTTGTATAATAAGGATTGCGTACTTTTATGAATGATTATATAGATATTTGATATAATTATGCGTGTTATCTAATTTGTGTGCTTTTAGTATGTTTTGTGGAATTGCAGTTGATTTAGTTAGATTTGGAACGATCGAGGTCCTTTTGATGGACCTGGCACTTTATTTCATCGGGGGTCAATGTAGAGAACATAGGCGCCTCCCTGCAACCGAAAGGCACCAAGGGAACAAGCGCCTCCCTGCAATCGGAAGGCGCCAAACCAAAGATGAGCGCCTCCCTACAGTCGAAAGGCGCCAACTGAATACGAGCGCCTCCCTATAGTTGAAAGGTGCCAACTGAATGCGAGCGCCTCCCTATAGTCGAAAGGCACCAACTAAATACGAGTGCCTCCCTACAGTCGAAAGGCGCCAACTAAATGCGAGCACCTCCCTACAGTCGAAAGGCACCAACTGAATGCAAGCACCTCCCTGCAACCGAAAGGCGCCAACAAAAGGCAAGCACCTCCCCATAGCCGAAAGGTGCTAATAGAAGGCAAGCGCCTCCCTACAACTAGAAGGCATCACGATAACAAGGTACCTTCCTCATAAGGAAGGCGCCACTGATTCTTTGCCCGTTGACCAGATTTGAATGACGTGGATGGCAGCGGCTAGTGCAGTTCCAGCTCTGCGTCATGCAGAGCTAAATTGGAGATAGCACCAACGTATCAAAATGTCTTACTGATGCCAGGCAAAGCATGAACCGAAATGAACATGCCGCCATCAGAATAGAATGCCAGACGTCGATTGCATTCGCTAGACTGTTCTAATTTAGTCTAGGAAGAATCGACTATTGTAACCACTTCTGTAATAGAAGTTCTACGGGTGTGTTATATAAACACACGCAGATCATTCTGAGAAATATATAGAAATAATTAATAAAGATCCATTTAGAGTTACAGAAGATAGATTGTAATACGTTGATAAATATATTACAGTTCCAAAAGTTCTAAAGCACGTGTTCGATCGAGAAGAAGCTGCTGGAGCCTGGGCCCACTCCAAGCCAATATTTCTTCCCCATTTCCTTTTTGTTTATTTATTTTAATTAGTTTATTGCTTTCATAAGAATGTTCATTAGTTTGCTAGTTCCAGTATTTGTAGTAGATTTATTTTCAGGAATGTGTACATGATTTATTTCTGTAGATTTAATTATGTTCTTCTTACGTAATTTATTGAGGAGTGCGGGAATGATTGACAACCATTTCAAGAACACCCCCCAAAATGTAGGATTAGCAGATTCACCTCCAGTGGTATTGTAGTAACCTAATTCCGACTCTTCGCAAGTTTACGAAGCTCCCTGGGTTGATAATTAAATGCACGGGCATGTGACAAAAATAGGAAACCATTCACCTTGTTTGGCCCGCAATAGGATGATTTTTATCTTGTTTTTGTACTACATTGTGTTTCATGCAATGTGGTACAAAAAGGAGCATCTGTAGAAACCAAATTTTAGTCATTCACAATCAAAATTGCACAAATTCACCAAACCCCCTAAATTACCCCCAAAAACATTAAAATTTGTTCAAATTCCTCCAAATTGTCTCTTTTTTATCTAATTCATTCAAATTTCCCTAGTCTCTAGCAATTTCTTAGTCATTCACCCTATTATACCCAATTTATTCTAAATTTCCCTAGTCTTCCTAATTATATTTCATTCCCCTTTATTTTCCATAAATTATTCTAAGGTCCCCCAAAATTTTTATTTTCTTCTAATTTCCATTTTTTCTCTAAAATATTTAATTCTTCAAATTTTCCTAATCTTTTCTTAATCATCTCCTACTCCGTTTAGTCCCCTTAATCATTCTTATCTTCTTCCTAATCTCCTAATTTCTACCTAACCCACTCATTTATTTCTCCCTCTCCCCTCAAAATTCTTATAATCCATCTTATCTACTTAACCCTCCACTAAGTCTTCCATTATGCCCTACCTAACCCTCTGCTAACCATCCCCCTCCTAGATGTGGCCTTAACCATGCACCACCCTTGCTAACCCTCCCCTTCCTATGCATGGCCTTAGCTGCATACCAACCCCACTAACGCTCCCCTCCTATGCACAGCCTTAGCTACGCATCACCCCCGCTCAAACCCCCCCACTTTGTAAAAAAAAAAAATACACCATTTGCAATAAAAGTAAAATATTATATTAAATTTAAATGAGTGTTCTTTTGAGTACAAATAAACCCCTTTTAGGGGTGTTTTACAATAGAAATGTGCTCATGAGGGTGTAATCCCCTTTTACAAAGTGAACAATGGTGCTTCTTCTTCTTCCATGCCAAATCCAAGTGCATGGTGGGTTTTGTTGAGACCACCATTGGAGTTGAGTTGAGCCCTTTGAATTGATGTGATTTGTGAGCCTTCGAGTCTTGAGTCTTGAGTACCTACACACATGCAAACATGACACTTTGTTAGTAGCACCTGTTTACATATGCAAGCAAAATAAACACAACATAAGTAATTGGAGATGTAACATAAGCAAATTGAAATGTAACATGCAAGATCACACAAACCTTCACAAGAAATATGCAAGAGGCTAGAGCAATTTTGGTAGCATGTCCCTATGTCTCTTCATGTGTTCATGAAAATGAAAGGAATGGAAGGTTATTTATAGAATTTTGAGCAAGGGAGGGGGGATGACATGGAGGTGACCAGGCATGAAGTGGAAATGATATGACATGGGCTAAATCCAAGTAAAATCCAAGAAATCTCATGGAGGAATATGCATCATAAAATTGCATGGGGGAATGGGAAGCCTAGAGAGATGTGAGACAATTTTTAAAGTCCAAAAAGGGCACATGGGTAGATGTGGCTGAATTAAAAACTAACAAAAAGTAAAAAGGAGGATGGAGAATTATTGTGGGATTGGATGGGACTTTGACCTTGGGAAGCATGATAATTTTTAATTCATTAAAAATTGCATGGGGATGTGTAAGGAGGATGTAGGAGGATTTAGGAATTAAATGAGAGGGATTTCCTAAAGGATTGTGTGGGAATTTGCCTTGGATTTTGGAGATTAGATTTGAATTTTTTTTTTTTGTATTCCCCTTGGCATTGGTTGTGGATTAGAGGGGTTATTAGGGCATAATGGAGGACTTAGTGGAGGATTAGGTAGATAAGGTGGATTATGAGAATTTTGATGGGAAAGCAAGAAACAAATGAGGGGGATTAGGTGGAAATTAGAAGATTAGAAAGAAGATAAGAATGATTAGGGGAACTAAACAAGTAGGAGAGGATTAATACAAGATTAGGAAAAATTGAAGAATTAAGCATTTTAGGGAAAAAGAGGAAATTAGAAGAAAATAAAGATTTTGGGAAATCTTAGAAGAATTTAGGGAAAATAAAGGGGAATGAAATAGAATTAGGAAGACTAGGGAAATTTAGAAGAAATTGGGGAGAATATGGGGAATGAGCATGAAATCACTAGAGACTAGGGGAATTTGGATGAATTAGATAGGAAAGAGATAATTTGGAGGAATTTGAGCAAATTTGGGTGATTTTGGGAGCAATTTAGGGGTTTTGGTGAATTTGTGCAATTTTGATTGCAAATGACTAAAATTTGGTATCTACACCTCCCTACAACTGATTAAATCTTAGAATTTATCTATGGTACTAATAGGGTGTCTATAAGCAAATCCACGCATATTACCCCTCATAACCCAACGTAACAATTTAATATCTAAAAACATTAACACTCTTTTTAACACTAATGGTAAACTATGCTTATTTCATTTAATGAGGAGATATCTTTAACATTCCTATTGTATATTTCAAAAGCATTGAACATATTACTAGAATAACAAATATTTTGTAAGCATGATCATTTAGTAAATTCAAAATTTCCATATGTTTACAATTCATCTTGCTATGCATGGAAAACATTCCATTTTCTCTAAAAATAACTACAATATTATATTTCCAAAAAGAATTGTAAACAATAATAGCATTATATTAATCCTCCATTATCATATCCTTTAATGATAAAGAGTTACAGAAAAAAAACCTTCCTTAATGAAATAATATGATATCATCAGACTCAATATTACATTTATTTCTTGATTTTCCATTTTCATCATATTTTAAAGCAATATAAAACTCTAATAGAACCATCATAGAATTCTTTTCTATCCAATCCTTGTCCTTTGATTTCCTTGAGATCCACTGAGAGATGGTTGGAGTAAGGGATCAGGACAACTCCTTAGTATGACAATGCAATTCCTATATGCTCTTTATCATACATGCATCATAAGGTTTAAAAATAGAGACTAAACTAATTCTCTTATTGTACAATAATTAGGTGATAAGACCCCATAATCTTCTCCTTACTAATGGAATCCATGTATTTTTTCCATGTTTAAAAAAATAATACATTTATTTTATTTTAAGTGAAAAAACCCCATAATCATCTCCCTATCATTGGAATCTATGCCCAGATTTTAATGTAAAAAAAAAAAACATAAATACTAAATATAAAACATTCCCATAATTTTTTAGGTAAAACTTTTAAATAAACCAATACCCTTCTTTAACAATAAAAACATGGACTTTGAGACAGAGGAAGTCTTCCAATAATAATTCAAGATGAAAATTCTCTCTTGGAATATGAGGCCTCAATGGTCATGCCAAGAAAATATTAGCTATTACCATGAGGAAAGAAGTAAAAACAACTATTTTTATCATGCAGGAGACCAAACTTTATGAATCCATCATGGAGAATGTTGCCAGAGTTATATGGAAGAACAATGAATTTACTACAATCCAAAATCATGGTACTTTAGGCATACTTCTATGTCTTTGGGACCCATCCAAGGTTGAAGGTAGACTTATCTCTATATTTGACAGAAACACCAATGTTCCTTTTTTTAGCAAAGATACCAATGCTAGTTGGATCCTTTCAAATATTTATGCTCCCAACACCCCTAAGGTAAGGGTTAATTTATGGAATACTCTCAATCAAATGAGGACCATTTTTGCAACCCATCCTTGGATCCTCATGAGAGACTTCAACTCCCCTCTATATCCATCCAATAGAAATGAAGTGGTTATATCCCCCCAAAACTATGAATACTTCAGCGAGTTTGTTGACAATAATGAATTGATGGATGTTCAGCTTAAGGGGACCAAATACACATGGAGCAATAGGAGGATTACAGCCCAACATATTCAACTTAGACTTGACAGGTTCCTTCTTTCCAAGGATTTTGTTCCCTTTCTTGGGTATGCCTCCATCCAATCCATTCCTAAAATTGGATCAGATCATAATCCATTGGTCTTTGAGGGTATCAATAAAGACACTCTTTTGATTCGAGGCTATGTGGATTCAACATCCTAACCTCAAGGAATGAATCTCAGGGTGGTGGGCTCAAATATTTTCAGGATCACTCATTGTCCAAGTTGCAAAAAAGCTTCGATTTATTAAAAATAATCTCAATATGTGGAAAAAGGAAGTTTCTGCTAATATTTTTGAGAACAAATAGTCCATCAAAGAAATATTGCAATTCATTGAAAATCAAATTCAGCAAGGGTAGGATGATAGACAAATCAGGACTGAGGGATGACAAATTTTGGCTGACTATCATAACATTTTAGCGAAAGAGGAAATATTTTGGATATAAAAGTCTAGAGCCCTTTGGCTCAAGAAAGGATATGCTAACACCAAATTCTTCCACACATCTACCCTAAAGCATAGAACTAACAAAATTAAGGAGTTGGTTAATAATGATGGCTCCCTTATATCCTGCATTCATGAGAACATATTTGAAGTTGTTAATCATTTTCAATCTATCTTGGACTTCCAAACCCCTTATTCTTCCCACTCCTATGAGTCTCTACTTCATCATATGAAAAATCTTGTAAGCTCTAAAATGAATTATCAACTTATCAGACCTTTTTCTCATGATGAGATTAAACAAGTGCTTTTCTCCATGCAAGCCAACAAAGCCCTGGGCCCCGATGGCTTTTCTCCTTGATTTTTCCAAACCTTCTAGGGCATTGTGGGAGATGATGTATGCAAGGCTATCCAAGATGTCCAGAGGTCAAAGGCCATCCCTAGGGATGTGAACTCAACCTTTCTTTCCCTTGATCCCAAATGCGTAGTCTATAGATCTATGTTTGATTTTCGGCCCATTAGCCTATGTAATGTGCTCTACAAAACCATTACCAAAGTCATGATCAACAGATTGCAATATATTCTCCCTTCCATCATTGACCCCTATCAAGGTACTACTATCCAAGGTAGAACCATTACTGATGGAGTTATTACCATTCATGAACTCATGCATTTAGTATCCTGAAGTAAAAAACTTGGTTTTTTCCTCATGCTTGACATGAATAAAGCCTTCGAAAGTGTTTCTTGGGACTTCCTTTTTGTTATCTTCCAAAATTTTGGCTTTCATTATGAGTGGATTAACCTCATAAAATCTTGCACCACCACTTCCTGGTTCTATATCATTATCAATGGGTCTATTGTAGGCTAATTTCCAAGTACTAAAGGACAAAGGCAAGGTGATCCCTTATCTCCCTTGTTTTTCATTATCCTTGCGAAGTCCGTGGATTGATCACTCAAAGCTTCTTGTGATTTTGGAGCCATTTCAGGCATCAAATTTGCATCCTTCCTAAGACCTATCACTCGTCAACAATTTTTTGATAATACCATCTTGGCAACCCTTGTGTCTGTTGCTAAAGAAAAAACTATTAAGTATATCCTCAACCTTTATGAAGATATTGCAGGCAAAAATTTCAACTACATCAAAAGAAAAATTTATTTCATAATCACCCCTTTACCTCATCAAGTCAAAATTGTCTTCATCATTGAATGCTCCATAGCTGATCTCCCATATTCATACCTAGGCCTTCCCATTTTCATAGGCAATCCTAGTGATATTATGTGGAATAATATCCTTGAATAAGGGATCCCTTCTTAGTCGATACACTAAAGAAACTCTTGTCCTAGCCTACATTCATAGCAGACCCTATTTATTTCGTATTTGTTTAAGGCCTCTTTAGCTGTTTGTTTCAAAATTGAGCAAATTTTGAAAAAATTATTGCAGTCAGGACCTGATAATAAAATAAGGTTTTCTTTAGTGACCTAGGATAAAGTCTACACTACCAAAGATCAATGAGGCCTTGGTTTCAAAAGAATAAGCAAGATGAATATGGATATTATTGCAAAATAAGCTTAGAAAATATTCACTAACACTAATATTGAGTGGGTCTCCATATTTAAAAGAAAATATCTCCAACATCATAGCTTCATGGAGGAAGGAATTCCCTAGCCTCGTTCAACCTTCTATAATTTAGTTATCTAATATATATCTATTATTCAAAAAGGGGCCAAATGGCATCTTGGAGATGGTCAATCTATTGATTTCTAGATGGATCCTTGGGCTTGTGATCACCCTCTTATTTATGACCCTGATCTTGCTGGGATAAAACCTCTCACTGATCATCTCTTTGGTAGTAAATTTTCCAACTTCATCTCATATACCCAAGACTATCCTTCTTGGAAACCCATCCCTTCTGCCCTCATTAGCAGAGAACTTTCTCATGTAGCTAATTCCTTATCTCATCTTCTTAATTCATGTTTTATTCCTTTTGCTCATCCTACCGATCAACATTTTTGGAAAGAATGTGATAGTGGCCTCTTTTTTTAAATTTTGCCTACTTGATGCAAGATAATATTTGTACCTGCACATTCTTGATCAACCTTTTGTGGTGGAAGAATCTTATCCCCAAAGTTCGGTTTTTCTCTTGGTTGGCTACTAAAAACAAAATTTTAACCATTGAAAACCTCATGAAACATGGTCTCATCATCCCCAATAGGTGCTACCTTTGCTTATCTAGATGGGAGTCTACCCACCATATTTTCATCGAGTGCAATTTCTTTGTAGCAATCCTAAGTTTCCTCTTAAACACTTTTAGCATCACATGGGTTCGTTCTAACTCCCTTGTGGAATTATTTACCCAATGGTTCAATCCTTTCCACAATACTAGTCTCAAAGCCCTGTGGAACTTCTACCTTCATCATTTACTTTGGTAAGTGTGGCTTGAATGCAATAATAGAGCCTTCTCTAACCTATCCAAAGACCCCATTTTTGTTGGTAATAAAGTGCTTTGTTTCACCACTAAGAACAACTAAATAATTTTATGTTCCAAAGCCCCTAACCCTAGGATTGAGGACATAATTTTTGCTTCACTTAATTTGTCATCACAACTTTCAATACCTTCATGTCAAGCTAGCAATAGAGTCAATGCTAAATGGGATGGCTAAAGTTAAAATTCAATGGATCTTCCAAAGGCAACCCTGAAATACCTAGAGGAGGTGGTGTTGTTCAAGATCATAATGGTAGAATCATCATTTCCTATGTTAAAAACCTAGGCACTCAGATCAACCATGTTGTAGAAGCCAGAGCCCTCCTCCATGGCCTAATCATTGTGACCAACATCCATTGTAGACTCATAATTTAAGGTAATTCTTTAAATGTGATCAATTACCTCAAAATGGATAAAGCACCATCGTGGAGAATTAGTAATATCATTTCAAATACCAAGATGCTCCTTCACCATCACCTTGAATGCATAATTCAACATGTTTTTAGGGAAGCTAATCTAGCTACTAAATTTATGGCTAACCTGGGGGCCAACTTGGAATCCTTAATAATTTGGAATAATGAGTTTCCCCAACCCCTCATCGATGCCTCCATACGTGATTGGCCATAGGTCGACTAAAACCTTTCCCTTGGCCACTTGTATTGGATACCTCATCCTTAGTATGATGTGGATTATTATGCTAATGTTTGTTTTTTCATCTTATTCGTTGAGTGCCTAACCATTAGCCTGATGTGGATTTTCTTGTTCATGATTGGTACTTTAAACTTTTTTACTTGTACATCCTGGATGTTGTTTTTCATATTGGTCAGGTTACCTTACCTAATCATCCATCCCATCCACTTACCTATCATGTGATCATCCTCTTATGCCCTTTCACCCACCCCTATCACTCATTCACCCTCTCTTACCATACCATGTTTTCTTCACCCACCTCTATTGTCCCTATCACCCACCCCTGTCACTCATTCACCCACTCTTGCCACACCACCCTTGTTGGTTGTCCCATGCCTGGTGATCATCCCATGACCCTATTAATTTTAATCATCAATACTTTCTATATTTGGAACACTTCGAGTGTCACCCTTGACTACAATAATTTTTGAGGCATCATTCCTTCCAGTGTTGCTATCATGAATGATGAATTAAACCGTCCCTATTGGTACATTTCCCATATGAGGAGCATTCGTCACACTAGGGTACACAAATAAACCATTTCTACCAATCGATGCCCTCATCAACTATCAATTTTTTTTCAATCTAGAACATTCAGCATGCCTTCTATCTACAAATTTTATGACTAGGGTGGTTTAACTCATTATTCACCCTTGCTTCCTTGTCATTGGTCCATTTGCTACAAATTTTCCATGGCCCTCCTCGAGCTTGAGTCCCTCCAACTTGATCCCATAAGTGAAGATATATTAGGATCTCATGGCTTCATCCCATTCCTGAAGAAGTTCAATGGTAATGATGAAGAAGTGTTTGATGACATTGTGAAAATGTGGAACAAAGGAAGCATCGTCATTCAAGGCTTAGAGTTCCTTATCAATGTTTGCATGTTGGATGAATTTTTAGGTTCTCTGATCAATGGGCACACCATCAGAAGGGATAAACACTCTTTCATGGTGGAAACTGAATATTTAGTCAACAAAGGTAAGAATATTATTTGGAAAATGGTGGTGTAGTCAAAACCTCTCTTCCCTCACCCTAGGATTGGGTGATGATTCCTATTATGCAGTACCTAACTATTAATAACATCAATATCCTGCTACATAGTTTCCATCTAGTATTTTTAAACCACCTTAGGGACATTAAGCTTATTAACATACTTGATTACCTATATCAATCCATTGAGCTCTCTATCAAAAGTGTTAGAAAAAGGATTTCAACACACTTGACCCATCAGGATCTGCACCTATTCCTGTATAAGTATACCCTTGAATAGAACACTAAGAAAGTTGTCATAACCTATAATCCCACTTATACTCCTTTGAAAAAACCTAGCCATATTACCCCTATCATTAAGGCACCCAAATATGAGGATGATTCCGAGTTTGTCTCCCTTGAACCAAAGTCAAAGACCCCTGGTTATGTAAAGCAAGATTTTGAGTGCATGGAGATCGAGCTTAGGTGCTGGTCTCTTAGAAAGATCAAATAGGAGGAAAGAATTTCTAAGGATCGATGCTTAGGAATATCCAAGAAGGTAAATATCAATGGGAATCCCTTGAAGGTGTCCCCTGCTCAAAATTTTGATGGTGAAAACATGTTGGAGCAGAGTTCTACTAATGTGCTATAGAATTCTATTCTTAGTCATGTTTCAAGTGCCATGATCAACCTTTCTACTATTGCCAATTCTACCAGGGTTGCTTGGATGATCTATCATCAAGTTGCCAAAACCATGGAGAAGCTTCACATCTAACTCAAGTAGCTTTTCAAGAATGAAAACAACACAACTGAAGACCATGTGGAGATTGTTGAAGGTTGATGTCCTACTTCTCCTTTACTATGATGGAATCTCTATTTTTATTTCTTTTTGTTCTGGGTTACTCCCATGTTCTTGTTCATTTCCATGGATAGGATCTCCCCTTTGGGATTACCCTTTATTACACTTTCTGAAGGTTGTTTTCTTGTTTTATCCTTGGCTATGATGGAGCCTCTATTTTTAGGTTTTGTTTGTTCCAAATTATTCCTATATTTTTGTACGCATACGTGGCTGGGATCTCCCCTTTGGTATTACCTATTTTTGCACCTTTTTTTGCTATTTTGTTTGTAATAATGCTCCTTTTGTATTAAGGTTTTTGGGTCCTTTCAAAACCCACTTATCAATCTACCAAAAAAAACATGGACTTTCACATTTAATTCTTCTTTAAAATGTAAAATAAATCCCATTTTATATCATTATAAAATTAAAGCCTTGTTTCTTTCTATTTTATTATTTTAAACTAAATGAATTAAACATAAACAATAAAATTCATACATTATTTATAATTACTCATTTAATAATTAAAAAACTAAAAGGAAGATTAAACTATTTGTTTAGCAATATAATCTCTTAAAAGGAACAAACATCCATAGGATCAAGTCAACATTCCTTTCTTATCTTCACATAAAACTTATACCTAATAAGTTATTGTTTTCATAAAAACTATTTAAACTAACTATTTCTACCCAAATATGTATGAAAACTATATTATCCTTTTCATTAACATAACACCAAGCATACAATTTAAACTTGCTCACTACAATTCAGGTTTTAAAGGGAAAAGCTTGCAATATTTTCAGCTTTACATAGGTGGAGAACTACACCTTATTCAAAAATTTTATTATCCTAAAATAAATAATTCACCCATACACAAAAAAACATAAAATTCGCTCCATGTCGAACGTACGTCCCATAGGTATTATAAACTTAAATAAACAAGAGCTCATTTAAATTAAAACAAGGAGAAACCATAATCATTTCTAACACCTTAGAGTACTCTAAAACGGATTAAAAGGAAATAGAGTATTCATTCTTCACACCAGGCACAGTTTGCTAGATGGGACATCGTAATTTACAAGCAACGAGCACCATGAAGCACAAATTTAAATTCAACAAAGTTTTGTTTAAAATAAATATTTTCTCTTATTGCACTTGGTTTAAATTGGTTCACATAAAGTACATCTGGCTAGATATGGATGCAAGTAATGCATTATCCCACCATAGTACTTTAGTAAAATCCACAGATGATTTGACCATATTCTATAGTCCAATGCCTACGTTGAGGTGTCCAGTAAATAAAAAGAACAATATAAATTCAAACAAAAGAACCAAAGTACCATTGGAAACAAAAGATTAAAATACTTATTCATTTAATTAAAATCAAGAGCACGCCACTATATTAATCAAACTTTGGAGAAGAAAAACACATTTAAATATGAAATCATAGCAAAATTATTTGTAAATCCTACTTCATCAATTATTTAATATTTAAATACTGCAAGCATACTACATACCTTGCTTAGTTTGCTACTATGGAAGACTTAGAAGCTATATTTGCTCACTGGTTTTGCAACTCAAAACATACCTCATTTGCTCTCTTTCTATTTCATAACCTTTTCTCCCTTGTTCTATATCCCATGAAAGGTGTTTTCCCATTTATTTTCTTTCTACTATCAATCTTCCCCCTTTCCAAGGAGTAAGAAGGTGGTTTGTTTCCTCTCAAACTCAATCCTTAACTATCCCCTTCATTCTTTTCAAAAAAAGTCAACCTGGTCTAATTATTTCATTTCTAATATCTACCATGAGCATTTGAAATAATTACTTAAATAAATTAAATGTTTCCTAGAACACTTAAAAAAAAAAACAAATAACACAAGCCAAATATTTATGATTAGCCTTGATATTAGCTTGAAGGTATTATTAATATTCCATTTTTAATAATTCTACCCCTTAATAGTTTTCTTTGCTAGATCCAAATAACATAAGCACAAACATATATCTTCAAATGCTTGTAACCAAAACAATGTAGTAAGGTATACCACCATTTGTTCCTCGTTAGTAAGTTTATGATGACCTGTCATCACTTGCTACTAGAAATGACTCCCTTGATATAGCAAGTTACTAGCCTGGTGTGATTATCTTACACAGACATGCAAAATGATATGCAACTATATGCGGTAACTACCCTAGAGCTATTGTCAATCATACTCAATGTCATTTCCCTTTTTTGGTCTCTTGTTCTCGGTGGCCAACTTTATCATCCACCAATGATAGTACCTAGTCTTGCAACATACATAACATCAACAATACCATATTCTCATATAAACAAAGCAACAATTGCAATTAAACATCCATAATGCAATTAATACCAAGCATTGAAACATCATGTCAATACATAATACATCTCATAAGTGAGTCCTACCAATGTGGATCATGATAATTTCTATGATGATATCATTGCATTTAACCTTCATATCATTATTAAAACACCATGTAGATATTAATAATCACATTCAAATGGTAACACCCTCAAGCCATCTCATCCTAATTAATGGCCCCATTAAATTTATAATTCGTATTTTATTTGATAAACCATGTTTACATGATTATGATAGGGAATATCTTAGAGGGAATACATAAAGGATCTTTCCATCAAGGTTCTCATTATACAAGGTGAAGCATTTATAAGGTAAACAAGGAAAAAGAGGTGAAAATATATCCTCTTACTGTGACATGGAAAAAAGAGGATTTAAAAAATTATTCAATTTCTTTTATTTTTGTAAGAGGTTAAATTTAAATCCATAAATAACATTCTACATTTATTGCAGCCCCTTTTATTTTTACTAGGTAGATTCATAATAATTCATATCCACACCCAATAACTACAATCACATAGAAGTTTATTGACTTAAAATAGATTCAAATATTTATAAAGTAATTTCACAAGCATCAACTCTCATATATATTTTATTTTAGGTAAATTCATGATCATTCATATCCATGCTCAATAATTATAATTAAATATTACTTTAATTGACTAAAAATAGCTTTAGATAGTTATAAGGTAATTTCATAAGAATTTAGATATATAAGGATACACACACACACACACACACACACACACACACACACACACACACACATATATATATATATATATATATATATATATATATATATACATACATACACAATGACACTTAAGGTTGTGCCCTCATATCCATTATAGTGATACATCATTAATAATCATTAGAAATCATGCCAAAATAGAAAGGAAAAACAAACGAATAGAAGTAAATCATGATATAAATGTAGGATAACTAAATTACCTATAAGCAAAGATTTGTCTAGTATAGAACTTATAACATTACATCACATGCATATTCAAAAGAGGCTATTTTAATATATCTTGCACATAAGTGAAGTAAATCTAACCAAATATTATTGTTATTGTACATAATGTAGTCTATATGACATAATATTGTTTTGTTTCAATTTTCCTTGAGGATGATAATTATAATAGATTTTAAAATCCATACATACTTGAAATAGTTCATATAAGACCAACCTTTGCTATGAAGGTTTAGTACTATTCCCATATATGATATAGTCAAAAACTTACCTCATCCTATATTTAGCTTATGAAGTTCACATCAATCCCATACGAAATCAACTCTTACTCATTAAAGGTAAAATAAGTAAATTAGAATACTAACTATTTGCAAGACCATATATAAAATTTAAAACTCTATTGGAAAGAAATTTAAGGGCATATCAACTAAACAACTTTCCTTTTACCTTCATAAAATAATCATGGAATCTAAAATATTACTACATATTAATGCCAAGATTTGAAAAGTACAATTTCAAAGAATTTAAACAAGTATATTGTTGGACATTTTGAGTAATTGAGTTGTCATTGATGTCAAGAGTTAGTTTCAGTTAGCAGTGCAAGAAGCGGTTCCAAAATCATTGCAAAAGGAAAGTCCATGTCCAGTTGGTCAGATCTAGTTCCAGGTGGTCATATGAGGTTCAAAGAGCAATGAAGAGGCCCAAGCAAAATAATATTATAATATTAAAAGGGGAGATTTAAATTAATTATAAATTAATTTAAATAATTTCATTATAAATTAATTTAATTAACTTCTAAAGTTATTAAGTTAATTATAGATTAATTATAAAATAATTATAAAATTAATTTATGTCAATTAAAATAATCCTAAAGTTAGAATTATAAAATTTATTTTATAATTCTAATTAAAAAATTTGAATTATCCGTCGACGTTTTCAAAGCTTGGTCTATGCATATAAAAGGGGGTGCAAGACTTTGTCTAAATCCCATCCATGTAATTCGCATGTGCTATGCTCTCAACTATCATGTGCAAGAGAAGATAATATTTCACGTTTCAAAGGTTTTCGGTGGTAGATAATAAGACAAAGAGGAACGGAGCTCATTATTCATCACACAACATTGTGTAGCACAACTAGAAATTGAGGGAGGTGCTAAGTTTGGCAGGCTCGTGGTGCAAGGTTTGAAACCCGCTGACTTTGGTTTTGCAAAGCAAAAGTGTTTATTTTGTGCGTTGCACCGTCATGGAAGGCACAAAGAGAAGGCATTAGCTTTCCTCTTTGTGGGAAGGCACATAGCCGAAATGGTGGGCTAGCGCCTTGCTAAGGCACTCATCTGGGAGAGGTTCTATGTTCAAAATCCACCGAGGCCCTTTTGCATAGTAAGAGGTATGCGCTCATGATTTGCCAAGGTTAATTGCTATTTTTGGATTTGCTAAAGGTTGAATAAAATAAATATTTTTGAGGGTTATAAAGTTTATTTTTAAAATTTGATTATTGAGTATTTGAGGGAGATAAAAGGATAGGAAGCATTATTTTTTAGGGATTGATTTTTGAAGGTTGGTAATTAAAAATTGGAGCTTATAAGGAGTAATTGAGTAATTAATTTTTGTATGCTTTGATGATTGCTAATTTCAAAGGAGTAATAAGGTGCATTTGAGTTTTATTATTTTTGTGATTGAGAAATATTTCTGAGAGAGAGTTAGTGTGATATTTTATCATCTAACCATTGAAATTGGCAAAGAAGAAAATTGTGTTTAAGACAAGTTTTTAAGGGCACTTCTACATCAAACAAAAAGGTATGGGCACATATTCCTATAGAGTGATTGTTGGATGTTGTGAATGCTAATTTGGAGTGAAAAGGGTTGTTTGATAAGCATTGTTGAGTTTGGTTTTTCTAGAATGAAAGTTGATTCTAGAAACCTTGTTTGATAAGCATTGTTGGAAATATTGAATAAATCTTTCATATGCTTGAACAAGGGTTTGTGGAAAGAACATGAGTATCATTGTTATGTGAAGTGGTGAACTATCTTGAACTAGGTTTTGTAAAAGAATATGAGTACCATTATTATGTGAGATTGGTTAATAAGCATTTTTGGAAACAATTGAGTGAGTTGTCATATGCTTGGACTAGGGTTTGTAAGCTAGGAGTATTTTATTGAGTGAGTGTTAAATTGAAGTTGATTAAGCCTAGTCAAGTATAAGTATTGAAGTGATAATTCTAATTTTATGAAACAAATTGTTCTATATTCTAAATTGATTTGAGAAAGATATTAAGAGTTATTGAGTGTGAAACATATTGAGTCTCTAACAATTCTCTATATGTTTATGTGATAAAAAGAAAGAGAGAAAAAAAGTGATTGGGTATTATTATGAGTGTGAAATATATTGAGTCTCTAACAATTCTCTATATGTTTCTATGATATTGGACAAGTTCTAGTGAGGACCTATTGAGCAGATTTGAGATAAGTCTTTGGGAAGACTTGTGGATAGATTGGTGTGAGCTTTTATGGAAGCTTACAATATAAATTTGAGGTGAATACTTGTTGAGCATATTTGAGGTAAGTCTTGGTGAAGACTTGTTGAGCATATTGGACAAGTTCTAGAGAGGACTTGTGGATAGATTAGTGTGAGCTTTTATGGAAGCTTACAAGGCAAATTTGAGACAAGTCTTTGAGAAGACTTGAGAGTAGAGTTGATTGATTGATTTGTTCAAACCTTGGGTTAAGATTTGGGGTAGATCTAGCAGAGTTGATTTGTGATTGATTCAAGCTTTGTGTTAAGGATTGAGGATAGATTTTGGTGTAGATTTGAAGACAAGTGTGTGCCAGACTAGAAACAGAGATTGAGCATATTTGTGCTAAAACGAAGGACTATGTTTAGTGTAGATTTGAGGACAGAGATTGAGTAGGATTTTGCTAGACCAAAGGGCTATGTTTAGTGTAGATTTGAGGACAAATATTGATTATATTTATGCTAGACCGAAGGACTATGTTTAGTATATATTCGAGATAGAACTGAGTGAAAGCTTTGGAGGTGACAGAGTATAGAGGACAAAAGTCTCTAGTGGATAGAGATCCATTATCCAAGGTAGTTAGGATAGGTCTTCTGAGTGAGGATAGGAGTCTTCAGTGGATAGAGATACATTAGCTAGTGCAGTGAAGGTAGTAGTTCTTCTAGAAGATCACCAGCCATAGTAAAGGAGAAAGGAGTTCTCCTGTGGATAGAGATCAAAAAACTTGATTAGGGGATTGGTTTCTCTTTGTACATAGATTCATAAACATTGTAATAGTAAAGGTTTCCCAAGATATTTGTTGAGAAAATTTTAGTGAAATATTTCCTCCGTGGAGTAGCCCACATTGGGTGAACCATGCTAAATTGGTGTCTCTATTATATGTGGTGATTCATGCATTGCTTTGATTATTGTTGTTGATATTGCTATTGATACATTGCATAATATTTATTGGAAAAAAAAAGTAAAAAATGGTATTATACTGTTCACCCCCCCTCCCAGTATAAGCTTGTGTTCTTCATATATTTCCTTAAACCATATTTATACAATTTACTTTATTGTGTATGTCATTGAGACATTTCATTAAATAGTTCTCATGAAACTTTTTTTTTTTGCTAAAACCTATGCAAGGATAGTTGCCTATGAAGTTCCTTTGTTACACCATGGCCATAAATAACAAGGGAAATCCAAATAAATTTCAACACATGTTATGTAATGGAAACTTAAGTTTAATTGGTTAGATATTTATAACAATATCCATACTTTTCCATAATTAAGATATTACATCCATATAAATAATACCCTAAATTTTCATTTAGATTAAATTCCATACAAATCTCTCAATTTTGAGTTAATCCATCTCACATAGTCATAAGTCGAATATAAATTCTTCAAGTAATATGGTCTAAACAATAAGGTATTTATAAAAAGGAACTCTCTACCTTAGTGTATCGCTCCAAATTTTTTGCACCCTTACCTTCAGGCTAAAGGATCCATGCCCGAAAGGGGGATGCGAGAAGGATGGGACAATACCTCGGACTGAGAGGCCCTTTGAAGGTCCCGCCTCTCGGGGGAGGGGTATTAAGGTGATTTTTCGACGGATGGTGGGGTTCACCAGGAAACGTTTAGTGGCAGTCTCCACGCCTAGGTTGGGAATGTGTTTGATGTGTTCAGTTTTACCTTTAATCATTCAAATCCTAGGTTTGGCCAAATGAATCTAAACTATTCTATATGAAATGCAGATTTAAATGAATACAAAAAATAGAATTAAACAGAAAACACAAAGAATATGCTAGATGAGAAAAACCATACCTGATCCGGATGTCTGATGGAGGTTCTGATTTTTGAAGCAGTCCAGATCGCCTATGATCTGACAGGATCATCTGAAATCAGACAGGATCGTCTGAGATCTGACGAATTCGTCAGAGACCTGCAATCAGAGAAATAGACAGAATACAAAAAATGCAACTATGCTAATAAAGGAAAATGATGTGAAATGATAATAATGATGTTAATAAGATAATCCCAAATAGAAATGCAAGTAAATTATCATGTTTTAATGGCTAATCATGATTTTATTATGCATTTAAGCTACATGGGTGAACTCCAAGATGCAGAATAACAGGAAATAACAATAAAACTAACTAAATGCAGAATAAAATAGTAGAAAGGTATAGGAAAAGTGCAAACTCTGGGCACTAATTGCCCCCAATGTCGGTTGCAGTCGAAATCGTCTAGAGAAGACGAAATCATCTCGAATTGTGGCGTGATCGTCCGAGATTGTACAAGATCGTCTGCGATGATCTGAGCTTGCTTCGGCTGAAGAATAATGAAGTTCCCGCAAACAAACTTGGAAAAGGACAAAGGCAAATAGTGATTTAAGATATTCTAATGCAAATAAAACTCGTGTTATAGGAAATTTCAGCCAAGGGAATGTCAAGGGGAGGGCCTAAGATTAAATAGGCATAGGAAGGAGGTTGGGAGGTTGGAGATCATCCCAATTTGGGAGATCTCCAATGGGGGAGGTCTCTAACCGCGTAGACACGCTTTTGCCCAGGTTAGAGACGTCGTTGAAACATAAGCTAATTATGAAAAATCAGTTTTGGGACGAAATCATCTGGACGTTCTTCTCCAGACGAATTCATCCGATTTGAGGCGATATCGTCTGATCGACGACGATATCGTCCAACGGTCAAAACAAATCCTAAAAATGGTGCGGAAAACGAGGAAACGGGTAGCAAGCAATTTTGGAGCGGTTTTGGGGTTGAAATTTAAATTTGAATTATTACTAAAGTAATTTTAATTATTTGCTAAGGTTTACTGTGCCAATTTTAGGGTGCTACATTTTGCCCCCTCTTTAGCGAATTTTTCGAAGAAAATGCGTTAAAGACGAGTTCTTCTCGATTTACGAGAAAGCAAAAATTTATTCCCATTTTTAGGCGACGATTCTAGGTCGAATCGTACGATAGCTTACTATGGTGCCCCCTCCGTGTTTTTACCCAAATCGAACGTTTGAGGTAAAAACGCGGAAAAGCAAAATTTTAAAATGTTGTTAATTGTTTTTGAATAAAATTAAGAAAATAGGGTAAAACCCTAATTCATTTTTACTGTTCATTTTTTAGCTGCTTTTAAATATATATATGATATTTTTTTATGATATGACTTGTTCATATGTTTTTATGATGCTTTAATGTTTGAATTATTTGCTGATTGGATTGAGGATTCATGTAATTATGTCGTTTGGAAATATTATAATTTTGATGTCATGCTTTTAAAATTTAAATGAAATAATCTGATGTAAACAAATTGGTTGTTTGTGGTGTGATTTGATAAAAAATAAAAGGGACTTCTAACAATAATTTCAAAGGACATTGTCGCTATTATAGACCATTTCATGGAGTCGCCGCTCACTCGGTCGTCAAGCTAATCCCAGTATAGAAATATTGTTAAAAGTAAAAGAGTGCTTAAGAGACTGTCTTAAGACTTGGTGTTGTGATGATGGAAATGATGATGATGATGATGATTTGTTTTCAGATTTCCATGAAAATAGTATGCATGAAATATGAAAAGAAATATGATTTTGCTAGGCATAAATTCCTAAGTGTGATAAAATTTTGAACAATTCCTTAGAATTTATACCATGGTTGCAAAAACTGAAGTTTGACATAATGACATGAAATAGAATAAGTGTTTGTTTGTTTGTAAAGCATAATTGTGTAACATAATGATGCAAGTCACATGTTTTGATGAATTTTGTTTTAAAATAAATGGAAAAGAAAATTAGAACGATGGTTTGCGCTAGGCATAGAATTATAGATATAGACTTATACCATCATCGCGAAATCCAAAGAAGAAAATAGATTGTTGGTTTTATTGCAAGATGCATTTTTGACCTTTGATAAACAGAAAAATAATAATATGAAAACTTTTGTTTGAAATTATTTTTGAGATTTTGTGAGAAGATGTATGTAATTGCTTTGATACAAAACAAAAATTCTGAAATAAAAGGATAAAATTATTCCGAAAAGAGTTACAGAAATATTTTAAATTATCTCAAAGAGAAATGTAGATTTATAAGGAATCCTCATGTGCAAATGTGAATTCATTACCGATCTTGATTTATCATAATGATACAAAATCTCTCAAATACAAATGTGTGTGCGATTGTATTGTTCATTTACCAATTTTGAGCAAGATAATTTGATACAAGTGATTTGCCTTGACCAAATAAGTGTTCATTAACCATGATTTAGATGCATATAACCATACCAGACTACTATGTAAGTCGGGTTATCAAGAGCTAGCTAATCCATAAGCAGACAGAGGTCTGTACAAAAGAAGGTCGCTAATGTGACAGACATATCACCACGCTAGGAGTTACCCAAGGCCAAGCGGGTTGGGCACAAACCACCTGTTATGGGGCTTACCTCACAGTTTTCGAATAATTGAGAATTCCAGGGATTCAAGCTCATCAACCCTTCTTTTCTTTTCAATGGGTAGGGAAAGGGATTTTATTGCTTTTGCTTTTGCTTGTTTCTCTTTTGCTTTCTTTTCTTTTCTCTTTTTTTTTTGTATTTTTCTTTTTCGTATCTTTTGCTTTGATATTTGAGATAATGCTGAAATAGTGCTAAGAGAGTACAAAATGATTATGAAATAATGCTTCTTTTTCTCATGATTTTGCTTGATTTTTCTTTTTCTTCCTATGCTAGGGATACTTGCTCGGATTAGTTGTAGAGCAAGGGATTTTTATTCTGGGTAGGGGTGAGCTTGTCCTTTTGTCAATTCTCAAAGATTCTAGACCATGTGCATGATAGGATAGCAGGGGAAACTTTTCGCTCAAGAAACCACTTCTACTATGTAGCATAGCATGGACATTACAAATATAATCATTTTATTGTGAAAGGATATGCTTGGTTTAAGTAAATAACAAGATCAATTCTCTATGCTCAAACTTTATTTAATTGAATTTTGTGGACTTTGATATAAGAGAGATTAGTAATCATGCCAGATAAAATCAAGATATTTATTTTTGTGTTTGCAAAAGTGAGAGATTCCAAATAAATGCTAATTTATCCAAAATAATTTGAAAATATAACTAGCAATACTTTAAGAAGAAATATATACAACAAATATTTTTGAGGAGTTTGATAATTTTGAATCTCTCTTTCTTCTCTTTATTTTTATTTTTTTATTTTATTTTTGGTTTCGAAAGAGTCAATAATATTGTTGTTGTTTGTTTTTGTTTAAATAGTTTTATACATTTTTAAAATGAGACAACATGCAAAATATATACAAATGATGAAATGACCAAATTTTATGCGTAATATCGCTTAAGATGCATAATATTCATAGGTTCTTTTAAATCTTTACCATCTAAGGTAGCTAATTTGTATGCTCCCGATTCAAATTTAGCAGATGATAATATATGGTCCAAGCCGCTTGGGTTCAAATTTACCTTTAAGGTCTTTAGTTGCATTAGTATTTTTTTTATTTTCTTTTAAAACAAGGTCGCCGACCTCAAAGGATCGATGACGAACTTTCTTAGCATATGATCTTTTAAGCTTGTTTTGGTAGGCACGAAGATGCTCCAAAGCATTGATGCACTTTTCATCTAGGAGTTCCAGCTGATTGAGTCTGCCAGCTCGATATTCATCTCCTACTTCGGTATCTTGAAGTAGTAGAGCCAAAGAAGGAACTTCTAATTCAAAGGGAAAAACAGCTTCAGTGCCATAAACCAAAACAAAAGGTGAAGTACCTGTGGGAGTACGAACACTAGTGCGATATGCCCACAAAGCTGGATATAATTGAATGTGCCAGTCGCGGCCAGATTTATTGACCAATATTTTAAGGATTTTAATTAATGTTTTATTGGATGCTTCTGCTTGGCCATTACCCTGAGGATAATAGGGAGTGGACCAGCGATGTTGAATCTTATATTTTTGGCATAATTTCTTAACATCTTTATTTTTGAAACAAGTTCCATTGTCTGAGATGAGATTTGCAAGAATTCCGAACCTACAAATGATTTGATTAAAAATAAATTTAGAGACTTGTGTTCCAGGTGCAGGAAGCTAAAGGCATAGCTTCAACCCACTTCGTAAAATACTCGAGTGGCGGTTATGATGAATTTGTGTCCATCGGATGACACAGGATTAATTTTGCCAATAATGTCTAAGCCCCATTTTGAAAAGGGCCAAGGAGATGAAATAGCCTGCAGTTCTTGTGCAGGGGCATGGACAAGGTCAGCATGTTTCTGGCACTTGTCGCAATGGCGCACATAATCATGTGCATCGGTTTCCATGGTAGGCCAAAAGTAGCCTATCCTAAGGAGCTTTTTAGCAATGACACTACCACTGAAGTGTCCTCCACAAGATCCATCGTGGGCTTCACTCAAAGCTGATTTGGATTCTTCTAGATTCAAACATCTCAATAGGATACCTTCAAAAGATCTCCTATATAAAGTATTGCCAATTATTACAAATCGACTTGCTCGTCTACGTAATAACCGACGCTGGTTTCTATTAGAACTGGCAGGGAAAGTCCCATTGTGAAGAAAATCAAATATATCCGTATACCAAGGTTCAGGAGTAGTTTCATTGATTAGAAACACATCCAAAGGTTCTAAGCATGACTTATTTGAAGCGGGTTCCTAGAGTCGACGAATAATGATGGTGGCATATTCGTCATCTAACTCCAAGGGCAGAAGAGAGGCAGCTGTGGCCATAGCGTCAGCCGCACGGTTGCTAGTTCGAGGAATAGCTTCCAAGGTAACTTTATCAAACAAGGACAACAACTGCAAAACATATGCTTTATATGGGCATAATTTATCATCTCTGGTCTGATAAACTTCATTAATTTGGTTTATAACAAGTTGAGAATCACCAAAAACTAGCAGATGTTTAATTTTTAGCGCCAAGGCAGCTCGTAATCCAAGGATTAGAGCTTCATATTCAGCAATATTATTGGTGCAAGCAAATGTTAATTTAAAGGACAAAGGTATAATGTGTTTTTGTGGAGATATTAAAATAATACCTGCACCAGCCCCACTCATGCATCGGGCTCCATCAAAGTATAAGGACCATTGTTCAACATGGTCTGCCTCTAATTGAAGGCATTCATCAGGAAACTCAATGATGAGGGGATGGGTAGACTCTAAGGGTGCAACAGCTAATTGATCTGCTATGATTTGACCCTTAACAGACTTCTGTCCTATGAACGTGAGTTCAAACTCGCTTAGAGCAAGAACCCACTTTGTTGTACGACCCGATAAATAAGGTCGACTCATGAGATACCGCAAGGGATCATATTTAGCAATGACATATGTTTTCTGACTGAGCATATAATGGCGTAATTTTTGCGTAGAAAATATGACTGCTAGACATAGTTTTTCTAATGTTGTGTAGCGGGTTTCATAACTAATTAAAGTTTGGCTAATATAATAATTAGCACGTTCTCTTTTCTCATCATCAAGTTGAGCTAACATAGCTCCTAAAGCAAAATCTGAAGCTAAAATATACAGGATAAATGGGCGATCAGGTCTAGGCGGTGAAAGCACAGGTGGGTTAAGGAGGTATTGTTTGAGAAGTTCAAAAGCTTCCTTACATTCGTCGTCCCAATTAAAAGGGACATCCTTCTTAAGGAGCTTAAGAAAGGGACTGGTTTTGTCCGCCAGCTTATCGATGAAGCGACGGATGGCTTGAAGCTTACCTTGTAAACTTCGTAACTCAGATATATTGGTAGGTGCGGGCATATCAGTGATAGCCGCAATCTTGAGAGGGTCGATTTTGATACCACGTAAAGAAACTAAAACCCCTAATAGTTTACCGGACTTGACTTCGAATATACATTTGGCTGGATTTAATCGAATAAGATATTCTCTTAACCGATTAAATACTTTTCTCAAATCATCTAAATGATCATCTTCATTAATAGAGCGAGCTATAATATCATCTACATAATCATGTAGGATATCATGCATCATATCATGAAAGATATAAGTCATGGCTCGTTGATATGTTGCGCCCGCATTCTTTAAACCAAATGGCATCACTTTCCAACAAAAGGTACCCCAAGGGGTAATAAAGGTTGTTTTAGCCTGATCTTCAGGAGCTATCCTGATCTGATTATAACCAGAAAATCCATCCATTAGGGACATCATTCCACTCCCAGTAGTAAAATCAATGATTTGATCCATGTTTGGAAGAGGAAAATCATCTTTAGGGCATGCAACGTTAATATCTCTAAAGTCTGTGCAAACCCTAACTTTGGTAGCTTCTTTCTTGGTGACTGGAACTACATTCGAGATCCATTCAAGCATAATCAATAGCTTGTATAAAAATAACATTCAGGAGTTTTTCTAACTCCCCTTTGACTAGCAAGGCCACTTTGGGATGCATTTTTCTAAGTTTTTGTTTAACAGGTTTAGCATCCGGATGGACTACTAGGTGATGCATGACTACGTAAGGGTCTAAACTGGGCATATCTTCATATGTCCAAGCGAAGAAATCTTCATATTCTTTAAGGAATGCAATGTATTGCTCTTGTTTTTCTTGACTTAATTCTGATCCAATACTGATGATGTGAGGATTATCCTCAGTTCCAATGTTAACCTTAATGACGTTTTCTACTTCCATGTGTAGATCTCTTTCAAAATTAGGTGGGGCGGGTGAAACACCCAATTCTTGTAATTCCTTTAAGGTTAACTTGGATAATTCATCTTGAGGAGTCGTGGCCTCAAGCTGGGCTATAGTAGGTATAGAACCATCAAAATAAAAACCATTGTGTAACAACTCTTCAACGGAGACATCATGGAAAATATCTCCTTCCAACTCATCGTCGGATTCGGCAATCATTTCAGGGTAGGCTATGGATAGCATATTGCAGGTAGAAGAATTATTCTTTGGATACAAAGAATCTTGTTTATCTAGATAATCTTGATAACATATGAGATGGTCATCATCCTCAAATGGAAAGGGCTGACCTTTACTAGGAAATAGGCCCACACCATAGCGGGTAGGCCATGGTTCTACCTCGAAAGGTTCTTTCATACCATTTTGGAAAGGTCCCAAACCTTTCCCTTTATAGCCCAATTTAAGCATTATGGGTTTAGCTTTAATATATTCATTAGCAAAATAGCATCGAGCATATCCATCACAATGCATCTTGATGTTTCGGGGTATTCTTCCCCAATCATATCCTTTATAAACAAAAGCACAACTTCCGACTTGGTAGATACTTCCCATAGGTTGTGGGAGGCCCAAGGTACGAGGAGAAGGTGGGAGTTTATTTAAAAGGAGGGAAGTCTGCATGGCAGTTGTTGATCTCTTTCGATATAAGAATTTTAGATAAATCAGGTAAGAGCTCATCAGTGAGAGCATAAGAGGTAGAAGGAACATTTCCTTGATCTTCTGATGTGGGAAGAATGCCTGTAGTGGATGATGATGTTATAGGGATATCGATGGATGAGTCTATGGGTATGGAAGATATAGGAGTAAAATGGGAAGCATTGGGTGTAGGTTTAGGCTCTTTTCGAGGTCCTAATGTGGTTTGTTCAGAAGATGGTTGAGTTAAATGTATAGGTGTAGTTGATGGGGTAGATGATGTTATGGGTGTGTGTTTCACACGTTTGGATGGATGATAAGAACTAGGATGTGTGGATGATAGGGCGGGGCAAAATTGCACTCCAACGGGTTCTGCCAAAGCACACATATCAAAGGGTCTAGGATCACCATGAATGGTAACCAACTGGTTTTTAAATTCAAATTTAACACACTGATGTAAAGTGGAGGGGACCGCTCGCATCGCATTGATCCAAGGGCGACCCAAAAGTATATTGTATGATGCAGGGCAATGTACAATAAACACGGTTGTATCTAGGGTTCTAGGACCAACTTGCAAGGGTATAGTAATGACTCCACACGTTTCTTGTGTCTCGTCATTGAAGGCTTTGATAATCATATCCGTTCTTTTCATCTCATCACTCCTAAAGCCAAATCTTTGGTAGAAGTCAAAAGTGCATATGTTTAAAGATGAACCATTATCAATCAAGACTCGTTTAATAGCTACATCTCCAATTAGGGCAGTAATATATAAGGGGTTATCCTTATGTAAACTATGTTGTGGGATATCTTTATCTCGAAAGTCAATACAATCGACTTCTCGAGTGATGATAGTATTGGACATGGCTTCAGGTTGAATATTTTGAGGTACCATCATTTGGCTTAATGTGAGCATTAACTCATCCCTATGGGTAGGAGAAGATCTTAACAAGTCCAAAAGGGAAATTTTGGCCGTAGTATTGGATAATTGTTCATTAATATTGTAAGGAGGCTTAGGTTGAACATTAGACATATGATTCCCTTTATTGGGATTTTTCAAAATAAATGGAGCTGATCCATCATTCTGAGTTTGATCCTTTTGAGAGTTTTGAGCCTCGTTGTCTGGTAACGACTCCGATGGTACCTACAATGTTATATTGAAGACGCTGAATTGGTCTCGGTCTAGCGTTTATGGCTTGTTCATTAGGAAGGAACTGATTAGAAGAGGGTCGAGTAGTAACTCTTCTAGGAAATGGTTCTTCCGGAACCATAGCATCTGTGATAGGTTGAATCGGATCTGATTCATTTTTAGAACTATTCGATTGGTTTGAGGTGATGTCTATTTCACTTTCAGTATCCGATTCTACATCACTAGGATCCGGTGTTTGAGTATTATATAGGGGTCCGGACGTAACCATGGAGAAAGTTGTGCCAAATATTTGAGGATCCTGAACAGATAATTGTCCGCTAATAGTCCCTACATATCGGGTAGGAGGGGGAACATTATGATGTTCGATTTGATTAGCCACCTCTTTGCCATGCTTCGGTAAAGGATGTTGAAATATGTCCAATGATTGATTGGCATTTTGATTCTGATTTTGGGGAATGTTCTTTTGAGCATTATTAGGAGGATTTTGTTTAGGTTGAAAGGCTTGCACCTCCATTTCATTATTATCAATCAAGTCTTGTATTTTATGTTTTAATATTTTGCAAGAGTTTGTAGCATGTCCAGGTCCTCTATGAAAATCACAATGTAAATCAGCTCTGTATCCGGGTATAGTTGGATCGGGTTCTCGGATAGCTGGTAATTGAATCAAGCCTCGTGCTAGTAATTGAGGAAGAATGGTTGATAAAGGTTGATTCAATCTAGTAAATTCTCGGGGTGGTTTATCAGGAGGTTTTAATATAAACTTCTCCGTTGTTTTCGTAGTATTAACATTAGCAATGTTTCTACTATCAGTGACTCCGTCACCCACAACTTGTTTATTTTTATACTGATTTCTGGATGTTTTCTCATCATCTTTCTTTTTGAGCTGACCTCTTCTAATGAGAGCATCTTCCACCCTTCGAGCTAAGTCTATAGCTTGATCGAAGGTGGTCAAGGTAGCAGTTGATAATTCATAGGATAGTTGTTCTTGCAAATTATTAATAAAAATGTCCAACATTTCCCTATAAGGTAGCACAAAGTGCAGTTTTCCTGTCAACCGCCTCCATCTAGCTAAGAAATCAGCAAAACATTCATCTTTGTCTTGTTTTAAGTTGTATAAATATTTAATGGTCACGTGCCTCTCGATGTAGGCACTAAATTGATGGACAAAAGATTCAGCTGTTTCTTCAAAATTCCTCAAAGAATGAGTGGGCAATTGATAGTACCACTCTAATGCCATTCCTCCTAAACTTTTTGGGAACATTTTTAGTAATAGCAAGTCATCATGTGATATATCATGACATGCTATCCTAAACATGCGAAGATGCTCTATGGGATCTTCAGTTCCTTTATATATAGGCAGGACGGGCATGGGAAAGTGCTTAGGGTATGGTTGTGCTACAACTATGGGATCCAAAGGCTGACTACACATCTCTCGATAATTATACGAGGGACGATAGGGATCTATCCTGGTCCATGCGGGAAGCTAACTGTTTCACCATGGCTTCCAGATCACTGGTTTGCCCACCATATTGGTTCGGTAGGGCATTAATATGGGATTTGTGAGCATATGATGGAGGGACATGAAGATTAGATGCTATATTGCTATTGTGTAAATTGTTGGTAGGAAGGGTGTTATGAAGAAGTTTTGAAGTTGTATTATGTTGTATCCCAGATTGTTGAAAATTGGTGTTTGGCTTCATTTTAGGTTTTTGTCGATTTGAAGCATATTGATCAATAGTTTGGCAAAATAAAGCAGTGAATGAAGGTCTCTTTTGTGTGGGAATGATTTTAGGCTCAATAACAGGTTCCTTAGGGGGTTGGGTAACCTGTTGTTTTTGCATGTTCTGAATCATAGTGACCATATCTCTATTGGATGGTCCAGCTTTATCACTTTCTTGATCGACAAAAGACAAAGGATTAGTGTGCATGTTAAACATATCTTCCATGGTTGCTTGAGTGTCACTAATTTGTCCTCTATCAATATGAACTGCCATATTAAGAGCACCAATATTATTATTGAAAAATTTCTAGAAATGATCTATGTTATCAAAAGCAACAGTTCTGTCTGGAGCCATTCTAGGGGATGAGGATCCTTCCTCTTTAACATTTTCTTCTTGTTCATCTACAACCAACTCATCTTCTGGCTGTTCTAGAGTTTCTCCTTCTGGAATTGGATCCTCAGGAAGGGCATTTGATTTTTTTGTTTTGTTTCCTAGCCAATCTTCTTCTTCTTCTTCAGTTTGTTTACCATTCCTAAGTCTAGGCATTGTGCTTAAATTTAGATTTCAGCAAATATATATATATAAAAAAATATATATATATATATATATATATATATATATATATGCAACAAGCTTAAGAGGTATATATTTTAATTATATACCTACTATAGTATTTAAAATAAAATGTTTTGGTTTTGTTATGTTTTTGGTTTTTCTTGTTTTTTTTTTTTTTATAACAATATTATAAAGATAACAAACAACACACTAAATGCAAGAAATAATAATAATGAAAGCAATGATCTAGTTTTCTATAAACAATTTATAAATATCATTAACGGGCTCAAGTTCTTCAGAGTCATGAAATGTTCTTCTTCAAATTGAAAATTTTCTTTCAAGAATTTGACAAAAAGTGTTATAGTGATATTATCTCGTCTCGGACTCTGGTTGGTAGAAATAAAGTTCGTGGCAATACTCTCGATATAACACAGCTCTAGGAACTCTCCTCCACCTTTCCCTATCCATAAGAATGACCTCTTGGTCTTCTACACGACCTAGGAATTGGTGTATAACAGTTGCGTTCTCGAGGTATTCCTCGAAGGTGAACAATTCCGAAGACACAAGAGCTCTCCTATAAGCTAACCACCTATGGCAAGCTCTCTGAAGTTCATGATAAAAAATGAGTTGATGAGGATCCAGGATTCTATCTAGGGCAAACCTCTTGATTTGTTTAAGTTCTATTGATCTAGATGAAATGATACCTAGTCTCCTATCAAGTTCATCCCACAAAAGTTGGTTTCTATCTGTTTCGAGCACACTAAGCACATAATTAATTTCTATGGCTGCTAATTGGTTTTCAACATTTATAGTGACAGCTAGTCTTTTCTTAGGAGCTACCATCTAAACATGATATGCAACTTAGTAGTTTTCTAATGATTTTAAATGCATCTATGTTTTTTTTGTTTTCAAAAGGTTTTAGTTTCACGTCGGGTTCACCAAAATGTATCGCTCCAAATTTTTCGCACCCTTACCTTCAGGCTAAAGGATCCACGCCCGGAAGGGGGATGCGAGAAGGATGGGACAATACCTCGGACTGAGAGGCCCTTTGAAGGTCCCGCCTCTCGGGGGAGGGGTATTAAGGTGATTTTTCGACGGATGGTGGGGTTCACCAGGAAACGTTTAGTGGCAGTCTCCACGCCTAGGTTGGGAATGTGTTTGATGTGTTCAATTTTACCTTTAATCATTCAAATCCTAGGTTTGGCCAAATGAATCTAAACTGTTCTATATGAAATGCAGATTTAAATGAATACAGAAAACATATTTAAACAGAGAATATAGGAAATATACTAGATTAGAAAAGCCATACCTGATTTCGGATGTCTGATGGAGGTTCTGATTTTTGAAGCAGTCCAGATCGCCTCTGATCTGATAGGATCGTCTAGAATCAGACAAGATCGTCTGAGATCTGACGAATTCGTTAGAGACCTGCAATCAGAGAAATAGACATAGAATATAGAAAATGCAGCTATGCTGATAAAGGAAAATGATGTGAAATGATAATAATGATGTTAATAAGATAATCCCAAATAGAAATGCAAGTAAATTATCATGCTTTAATAGCTAATCATGATTTTATTATGTATTTAAGCTACATGGGTGAACTCCAAGATGCAGAATAACAGGAAATAATAATAAAACTAACTAGATGCAGAATAAAATAGTAGAAAGGTATAGGAAAAGTGCAAACTCTGGGCACTGATTGCCCCCAATGTTGACTGCAGTCGAAATCGTCTAGAGAAGATGAAATCATCTCGAATTGGGGCGTGATCGTCCGAGATTGTACAGGATCGTCTGCGATGATCTGAGCTTGCTCCGGCTGAAAAACAATGAAGTTCCTACAAAAAAACTTGAAAAAATACGAAGGCAAATGGTGATTTAAGATGGTCTAATGCAAATAGAACTCGTGTTATAAGAAATTTCAGCCAGGGGAATGTCAAGGGGAGGGCCTAAGATTAAATAGGCATAGGAAGGAGGTTGGGAGGTTGGAGATCATCCCAATTTGGGAGATCTCCAACGGGGGAAGTCTCTAACCGTGTAGACACGCTTTTGCCCCGGTTAGAGACGTCGTTGAAACAAAAGCTAATTATGAAAAATTAGTTTTGGGACGAAATCGTCTGGACGTTCTTCTCTAGACGAATTCGTCCGATCTGAGGCGATATCATCTGATCGGCGACGATATCGTCCAACGGACAAAACAAATCCTAAAAATGGCATGGAAAACGAGGAAAGCGGTTTAACAGGCGGTTTTGGAGCAGTTTTGGGGTTGAAATTTGAATTTGAATTATTACTAAGGTAATTTTAATTATTTGCTAAGGTTTATTGCGCCAATTTTAGGGTGCTACATTTTTCGCACCCTTACCTTCAGGCTAAAGGATCCGCGCCCGAAAGGGGGATGCGAGAAGGATGGGACAATACCTCGGACTGAGAGGCCCTTTGAAGGTCCCGCCTCTCGGGGGAGGTGTATAAGGGTGAATTTTCGACGGATGGTGGGGTTCACCAGGAAACTTTTGAGTGGCAGTCTCCACGCCTAGGTTGGGAATGTGTTTGATGTGTTCAATTTTACCTTTAATCATTCAAATCCTAGGTTTGGCCAAATGAATCTAAACTGTTCTATATGAAATGCAGATTTAAATGAATACAAAAAATAGATTTGAACAGAAAACACAGAGAATAAGCTAGATGAGAAAAGTCATACCTGATTCCGGATGTCTGATGGAGGTTCTAATTTTTGAAGTAGTCCAGATCGCCTCTGATCTGACAGGATCGTCTGAAATCAGACAGGATCATCTGAGATCTGACGAATTCGTCAGAGACCTGCAATCAGAGAAATAGACACAGAATACAGAAAATGCAGCTATACTAACAGAGGAAAATGATGTAAAATGACAATATAGATATTAAAATGATAATTACAAATAGAAATTCAAGTAAATTATCATGTTCTAATGAGTAATCATGACCTTATTATGCACTTAAGCTACATGGGTGAACTCCAAGATGCAGAATAGCAGGAAATAATAATAAAACTAACTAGATACAGAATAAAATAGCAAAAAGGTATAGGAAAAGCGCAAACTCTGGGCACTGATTGCCCCCAATGTTGGCTGCAGTCGAAATCGTCTAGAGAAGATGAAATCGTCTCGAATTGTGGCGTGATCGTCCGAGATTGTACAGGATCGTCTGCGACGATCTGAGCTTGCTCCGGCTGAAAAACAATGAAGTTCCTGCAAACAAACTTGGAAAAATACGAAGGCAAATGGTGATTTAAGATACTCTAATGCAAATAGAACTCGTGTTACAGGAAATTTCAGCCAGGGGAATGTCAAGGGGAGGGCCTAAGATTAAATAGGCATAGGAAGGAGGTTGGGAGGTTGGAGATCATCCCAATTTGGGAGATCTCCAACGGGGGAAGTCTCTAACGGTGCAGACACGCTTTTGCCCCAGTTAGAGACGTCGTTGGAACAGAAGCTAATTATGAAAAATTAGTTTTGGGACGAAATCGTCTGGACGTTCTGCTCCAGACGAATTCGTCCGATCTGAGGTGATATCGTCTGATCGGCGACGATATCGTCCAATGGTCACAACAAATCCTAAAAATGGCACGAAAAATGAGGAAAGCGGGTTTAACAGGCGGTTCGGGGTTAAAATTTGAATTTGAATTATTACTAAGGTAATTTTAATTATTTGCTAAGGTTTTACTATGCCAATTTTAGGGTGCTACATTTTGCCCCCTCTTTAGCGAATTTTTCGAAGAAAATGCGTTAAAGATGAGTTCTTCTCGATCTACGAGAAAGCAAAAATTTATTCCCATTTTTAGGTGACGATTCTAGGTCGAATCGTACGACAACTTACTATGGTGCCCCCTCCGTGTTTTTACCCAAATCGAACGTTTGAGGTAAAAACACGGAAAAGCAAAAAAATTTAAAAATGTTTTTAATTGTTTTTGAATAAAATTAAGAAAAATAGGGTAAAACCCTAATTCATTTTTACTGTTCATTTGATATATATATATATGATCTTTTTTTTGATGATATGACTTGTGTCTTATGTGTTTGTATGATGCTTTAATGTTTTGATTTGTTTGATTGATGATTCATGTAATTATGTCGTTTGGAAATATTATGAATTTGATGTCATGCTTTAAAATTTAAATGAAATAATCTGATGTGAACAAATTGGTTGTTTGTGGTGTGATTTGATAAAAAATAAAAGGGACTTTTAACAATAATTTCAAAGGACATTGTCGCTATTTATGACCATTTCATGGAGTCGCCGCTCGCTAGGTCGTCAAGCTAATCCCGGTATAGAAATATTGCTAAAAGTAAAAGAGTGCTTAAGAGACTGTCTTAAGACTTTGTGTTGTGATGATGAAGATGATGATGGTGATGATGATTTGTTTTCAGATTTCCATAAAAATAGTATGCATGAAATATATTAAAAATGATTTTTGCTAGGCATAAATTCCTAAGTGTGATAAAATTTTGAATAATTCCTTAGGAATTATACCATCATTGCAAAATTGAAGTTTGACATAATGACATGAAATAGTAACAAGTGTTCGTTATTTTAAAGCATAATTGTGTAACATAATGATTTAAGTCATATGTTTTTATGAATTGTTTTTAAATAAATGGGAAATAAAATTAGTACAATGGTTTGCGCTAGGCATAGAATATTTAGGTATAGACTTATACCATCATCGTGAAATCCAAAGAAGAAATTGATATAATAGTTTTATTGCATGGTTGATTTTTAATTTTTGAAAATAAACAGAAAATATAAAGATGAGGACTTGCGCTAGGCATAAAATTCCAATTTAGGTTTTGGAACTATACCATCATCGTGAAAGTCAAAAAGTTATATATAAATGTAACTTTATTGCATGTTTTTTGAAAATGATTTTGATTTTTTTTGATAATGCATGTAGTTGTCTTTATACTAAACAACTGTTCTCAGATAAGAAAATGAAATTATTCCAGAAAATTTGCAAAAATATTTTAAATTATCTCAAAGACAAAAGTTAGATTTATAAGGAATCCCATGTGCATATGTGAGTTCATTTCCGATCTTGATTTATCATAATGATACACAAAATCTCTCAAATACAAATGTGTGTGCAATTGCTTTGTGCATTTACCAATTTTGAGCAAGATAATTTGATACAAGTGATTTGAATTAACCAAATAAGTGTTCATTGACCATGATTTATATGCATATAACCGTACCAGACTACTATGTAAGTCGGGTTATCAAGAGCTAGCTAATCCATAAGCGGACATAGGTCTGTACAAAAGAAGGTCGCTAATGTGATAGACATATCACCACGCTAGGAGTTACCCAAGGCCAAGCGGGTTGGGCACAAACCACCTGTTATGGGGCTTACCTCATAGTTTTTGAATAATTGAGAATTCCAGGGATTCAAGCTCATCAACCCTTCTTTTCTTTTCAATGGGTAGGGAAAGGATTTTATTGTATTTTGCTTTTGCTTTTCTTTTTGCTTTTCTTTTTTTTTTTTTTTACTTTTGTATTTTTGCTTGATATTTGAGATAATGCTGAAATATTGCTGTGATGATTCAAAATAACCTTTTTCTTTTTCTCATAATTTTCTTGATTTTACTTTTCTTTTTCTTCCTATGCTAGGGATACTTGCTCGGATTAGTTGTAGAGCAAGGGATTTTTATTCTGGGTAGGGGTGAGCTTGTCCTTTTGTCAATTCTCAAATATTCTAGACCATGTGCATGATAGGATAGCAGGGGAAACTTTTCGCTCAAGAAACCACTTCTACTATGTAGCATCATATCGAATTTGCAAATGTAATCATTTTAATGTGAAGAGATATACTTGGTTCAAGTAAATAACAAGATCAGTTCTCTATGCTCAAAACTTTATTTAATTCAACTGTGGACTTTGATATAAGAGAGATTAGTAATCATGCCAAATAAAATCAAGATATTTATTCATGTGATTGTGAAAGTGAGGGATTCCAAATAAATGCTAATTTATCCAAAATAATTTGAAAATATAACTGCAATACTTCAAGAATTGACAAGTGCAATAAAAATAAAAGATGTTTTTTGAAGATTTTGATGATTTTGATGTTTTTGTGTTTTTATATTTTAATTTATGAATTGAAAGAAATACAAGATAGTGTTTTTTTGAAATGTTTTTATTTTTATATGAATTTTTAGATGATGGAATTGTGGTATATACAAGATGATCTATATACACTATACAAGGTTATTTGAGTATAGCATGTCTAAGGTTGCTTCAAAATCAAAGGAGGTTTTGAAGGATAATTTGGTTGTGGTGAAGGTAAGAACAAAAGGTGATGAATAAAAGGTAGCGATAACACAAGCTTTGTTATAATGTAAAATAATGTAGCAAAAGATTTGACTTTTATATGTGTAAAATTGATCATGTTACAAAATAAAATATCAGAAGGATAAGAAAGTTCTTCATTCTTATTACTATAATCCAAGTCTTGATAAGATGGAGAAAGTATATGTGAAAGATATGCATGAGTGTTATTTGGTAAACAAGGATGATCATATATGGATGAAGAAAAGTGAGAAATAGAAGGTAATTGTGACAATGGAGAATGTATAGAACTTGATGTTTCTTGAATTTCATTGTTAAAATATTTTATAATAACATTTGATTCATTAAGATCTTCTTCCTTTAATTTGAGTTTTTGGAATAATTGATAAGTGCATAAATTAAGAGAGGAGCCATTATCTACCATGATAGTTTTAACAAGTATTTCTTTACTAGATCCTGTAATGTAAAGAGATGAGTCTTCTTGTGGAGTAGAGGAAGGAATATCCTCATCATAGAATGAAATATGATTAACCTCAAGAGGGTTTACACCATTAATTATGTCCTTAGGGAAAATATCATGAGGAACAAATTGTTGGCTAGGTATTTTGAACAACGTTTCCTTATGAGAACTTTGTAATACTTCTAAAAGGGATATCTTTGCTTGAGGGTTAATCACTTGTTGTTGGCTATCAAAGTGGACTTCAAATTGAGATTTTGATTCTAAAGATAAGCTTTCTATGCTTACATTCCATTTTGGATCATTCTCTAGAGCCAAAGATAGTTTTGAAGGTTGGTCAAATGAGGAATCCATATCTTGAATATCAGATTGAGTTGATTGAACTTGAGGTTGCTCATTTGTAGTTTTTGTTACTATATTAATAATATCATCATGATGGGACACATTAACATGCAATATTTGATTGGTTTCTTGTTGTTGATAATTGAATAGGGGTTCTTGGGAGATCCCCATGTCTTGATTGATTATTGGTATTTGTTGTGTAGGAGTTTGATTGTTTCTTGGAGATTTATAATCAGTTGTAGATTGTAATTCCTTTATATTAAAAAGACCCTCATCAATCAAATCTTGAATTGAACATCTTAAATCTTTACATTTTTGTGTCATATGTCCATCCACTCTATGATATTCACAATGTAGCTCGAGGTTTAAACCAATCTGTTGTGGTATCAAGTTGTCTTATGGAAGGGAGTTCAATCCTATTTGTGTCAAGTAAATACTTGAGAATTATATCCATTGGTTGATTGAGCTTAGTAAATTTACGTGATGAAGGTTTTCGAGAGGTTTTTGATACGTGCCTTAGGAATTCAGTCATAAAAGGGCCTAATGGTTTCTCACCTCTACTTTCTTTATTATGGGTAGAATGATGATAGGAAGATTGTGAAGTATGAGGTGAGTGCATGGTAGAATTGGAAGAATAAGTATTTTCTTGTTGAAATGGATGTGTTGTATTGAAAGAAGAATATTGAAAGGGTGGAGGAGGATTGTATGTGGATTGATAGACATAATATGGATATATGGGAGAATAGATAATATCGTTATGATGAAGAGGATTGGCAAAGGGATTGTCCTGTTGGGGTAAGGATGAAAAATGAGAAAAGTGTGATGGAGGTGGTGTTGAATAGGGATGAGGTTGGTCATAATCAACAAATGTATTTAGCTGAATTCTTCCAACATTACTGATGGGCTCATATTGATTTGAGTAAAAACTCATGGTTTCTTTAGTACTTCTAAAAGTAATATTTAGTATCTACTATTTAGAATTGAATCTAAAACATACAAACTTGAAATGATGATTTTGTTATTTTGTTTTTTTTGTATACATATATATATATATATATATATATATATATATATATATATATATATATATATATATATTTTTTTTTTTATTTTTGAATCGGAAATATGCCTATGTTATTCACGTCGGGTTCACCAAAATGTATCGCTCCAAATTTTTCGCACCCTTACCTTCAGGCTAAAGGATCCGCGCCCGGAAGGGGGATGCGAGAAGGATGGGACAGTACCTCGGACTGAGAGGCCCTTTGAAGGTCCCGCCTCTCGGGGGAGGGGTATTAAGGTGATTTTTCGATGGATGGTGGGGTTCACCAGGAAACTTTTAGTGGCAGTCTCCACGCCTAGGTTGGGAATGTGTTTGATGTGTTCAATTTTACCTTTAATCATTCAAATCCTAGGTTTGGCCAAATGAATCTAAACTGTTCTATATGAAATGCAGATTTAAATGAATACAAAAAATAGATTTAAATAGAAAACACAGAGAACAAGCTAAGTGAGAAAAACCATACCTGATTCCGGATGTCTGATGGAGGTTCTGATTTTTGAAGCAGTCCAGATCGCCTCTGATCTGACAGGATCGTCTGAGATCAGACGAGATCGTCTGAGATCTGACGAATTCGTCAGAGACCTGCAATCAGAGAAATAGACATAGAATACAGAAAATGCAGCTATGCTAATAAAGGAAAATGATGTGAAATGATAATAATGATGTTAATAAGATAATCCCAAATAGAAATGCAAGTAAATTATCATGCTTTAATAGCTAATCATGATTTTATTATGTACTTAAGCTACATGGGTGAACTCCAAGATGCAGAATAATAGGAAATAATAATAAAACTAACTAGATGCAGAATAAAATAGCAAAAAGGTATAGGAAAAGTGCAAACTCTAGGCACTGATTGCCCCCAATGTCGGCTGCAGTCGAAATCGTCTAGAGAAGACGAAATCATCTCGAATTGTGGCGTGATCGTCCGAGATTGTACAGGATCGTCTGCGACGATCTGAGCTTGCTCCGGCTGAAAAACAATGAAGTTCCTACAAACAAACTTGGAAAAATACGAAGGCAAATGGTGATTTAAGATACTCTAATGCAAATAGAACTCGTGTTACAGGAAATTTCAGCCAGGGGAATGTCAAGGGGAGGGCCTAAGATTAAATAGGCATAGGAAGGAGGTTGGGAGGTTGGAGATCATCCCAATTTGGGAGATCTCCAATGGGGGAAGTCTCTAACCGCGTAGACACGCTTTTGCCCAGGTTAGAGACGTCGTTGAAACAGAAGCTAATTATGAAAAATCAGTTTTGGGACGAAATCGTCTGGACGTTCTGCTCTAGACGAATTCGTCCGATCTGAGGCGATATCGTCTGATCGGCGACGATATCGTCCAACGGTCACAACAAATCCTAAAAATGGCATGGAAAATGGGGAAAGCGGGTAGCAAGCGGTTTTGGAGAGGTTCGGGGTTAAAATTTGAATTTGAATTATTACTAAAGTAATTTTAATTATTTGCTAAGGTTTACTATGCCAATTTTAGGGTGCTACACTTAGCCATTATGCCCTTATTAAAAATTCAATTACAATGTTAATATACCCTACCAAATAAAAATCAAAGGAGCATACAAAATTCAATAGGACCCGAATCAGTTTTGAAGTCTTAATTCACTAGAATTAAAATTAGGAATTCTTTGAGGCATCAAGTAAAATCTATTCTTGACCCAAAATAAGGCCTAGATACACTAAATTCTAAGGATAAAGAATCAAATCTATTATTAAGTAAGAATATCTTTACAAATAAATTTACTTTGAATAAATAGTGTCTTGTCAAATATGCAAACATCTCACAATGAAACATCATTTCACAAGATTTTATAAGGAAAAGTACTTTTAACTTATCTCCCCAAAAATAACGGTTAGACATTACTTATAAATTCTCAAAATTTAAGAAAGGAGAATTCTAAAACAGTTTTTAAGATTTCATTTATTGTTATACACATTTCCTTTCCTTGCCTTTACTCATTCCTTATCATCCCATGAAGATCTAAGACAAATTTAATAGATATGGTCATGGAGGCTAGTTCCTTGGATTTTATGCTTTCCACTTTTCATGCATACTCCTACCTAGAAATAGGTATAGAAGAAAATTTTCAAACAAAATGTAATGAGTAAAGATATTTACTTTTGTTCTACCCTAAAATTAGGGCTATCTAAAATTTAGACTCGTTATTAAGGCTTGAGAACTCCTACCTAAATATTCATAAATATCAATGTGTTTCAAATATGAAAATAAAGCACTAATTCCCTAGGTAATTCCAAGGCCAAGAAGGACAAAAATTGAGCCACTACCAAGAGCACTCCTGAGCACAAAAACTAGAATATCGATAGTATGCATCTAAAGGTTACCCTTGAGGAGAATCCCAGCAAGCCAAATCTAGCTAGGCCCAAAAGTGAAGCTAAGATGAAGGACGAAGCCTCAATGTCTGCAATGCAGAACTCGATCCTTTATTTGGTAGAGTCTTCCAAGGCCAACCTATCTGCAACAACAAATTTGATGAAGGCAATGTGGATGTTCAATCTCCAGGCTGCTAAGGTTATGGACGAGCTCAATACTTATCTCAAACTCTTGTTTACTAATCAATATGTAGATATTGAAGCCCCTACAACCAACACTAAAAGTTGATGTTAATTTTGATCTACCAGTTCTTTTTATTTACTTTTTGGTTGGGATTATCCCCTAGGACTGGGATCCCAGTCTTTCTTTATAAGTGTTGTATAGGACCGCACCATGGAATGGGTTTGTTCCCTCTGTTTGGTTGTTGGACATGTTGTAAATAGTTTTTTATCCATATGTAACAAGGTTTTGGGGACCTTTCAAAACCCATTTTAAATATCAATCTACCAAAATAATAAAATAAAGCACTAATTATATATATCCTTTTCAGAACAATATGATATGGAGTTTCATTACTTTTACCCAAATATCAAACTCAAACTCAAGTTTAACTATAAGTTAAATAGTTTTTTAAATAGACTAATGGGGAAAATTTTCTAATAAATGATAAGATGTCATTTATTGTCCCTAGATCCTCTTTCATGATGGGGTAAGTACAATATACAAAATATATAATTCAAATTTAATTGCTAAATATCAAATGACATATTGTATCTATCCTATTATAGAGACACTATGTTGGAATTTATAATATTTTCTAGAAATATATCGAAACATGCATTCACCATAATCATATGTAGAAAATGGAAGAAGAGTGAAATAGAAAAGCATATAGATGAAAAATAAGAAAAGAGATCAAAAAAATAATTTGAGAGAAAGAATAAGGGGTGGGTTCCCATGGGCACCCCCACAATATTTTCATATATCACACTATGATACAAATGATCAATCATTGGGGGTTATTTATAGTGATACCAAAAAAAACCCAATGAGTAGTTAACCTCAAGTTGACATCAACTTTACTTTATAATTAACTTCTAATAGCAAAATAATAAATTATACCCTTTAATAAAGGTTATCCATAAATGTGGATTAACCAATATCACTAAGGGTGAATACATGAGGATGCCCTTAGGCTTACATGAATATGTTTGTAGGCTTACACATATATTCCCATAGGCTTACATAGAAGAATACAAGTAGGATACATTTAAACCTGATCATAGTATTGCATATAAAATACCCATAGTATTACATCAAGATGCCCAAAGGTTTACTTAGAACTTGATTTTAGGATACATCAAGAGAACCTATAAGTACTTCATCAGTATTTACCTTGCTCTAATAATATCATATTACAAATATTTCAACACCCCACATAATATGAAACAAGGGGCCAAGGAGATATTACATTAGAGATTATATAACTTTCCCTATAATGAATTATCATATGGTCTAATGGATCATATTATCTTCTCTTTGCCAAAGGTACATGAATTGGATGAACCTCTTTGAAACATCAAGTCATAATTCCACCTAGATCAGGATTTTGAGCTTCCCATGAGAAGATGTTAAACATGCATTATGGTGACCATAATTTATCCCCTAATGTCAAGATAAGTAAGCTTAATCATGACACAATAGGAATTACTCTAAATAATCAGTCCCAATGGTTAGAAATGGCCCATAAAAATAAGGCTTACCTTACCCTAATCATCTAAAACCTACTTCTCTTGTGGCCCAAAATATAATCAATCACCATACTAATAGGTTTTTGGAGCTAGATAAAACATCCACTATGATAAAAGAGAAGGATAAACACAATAATTTTAAAATATCTCAAATATAGTACAACTAATCAACTGCTACACCAAAAAGCTTAGTTGAAGTTACGTGTTTTGTGCTCCATGAAGACATCAAACTTATAGTGATAAAAGAAATAAGAAACAAATATTCTAACTATGAACATTTTATAGAAGAAGCATTTTAAATCATATATGACCAATATGAAGGAAAAACTGACAACTATCACACCAATAGACTATTGGAGTTATCATCACACCAAAAATAAGGATGCCAATTGGGTCCATTCTATAAAGAAAAATCCCATATAAAATAGTAACAACTCTTGAATTGATGTCATTAATATTTAGAGCTTAAAAAATTGTCCAATTATAAAACATTGCCCAAATTTCTTCAATATATAAAAGTTATGGTAGTTATAATTTTGTGCATATTAGAGCTAAAAAATAATGAAAAATTAAATACTAGACCTTAGAGAAAAATTTAGCCAATTAGAAATTGCCATTTGTAACCTCCACTATTGATGTCACTCACTCATAGAAAACCACCTATGATGGAAAATGGTGAATGAATTATGACACTTGGAAGATATGGATTGGTTATTGCAAATGCTTATAAAAATAAAGTGCAATGCCCAATATTTGGACTAAGTCAGTGAATGGAGTTGAACATAAGATTTTATTCTTAGAATGCAAGACCCCAGACACTATGCTTAGTTTTAAATTTGAGACTTCCTTCCTTCAATGGGAACACATTAGCATTATGCCACCATATATATGTGTCTCAAAAGGGAATTTTTTTCCCATAAGGTAGCATAAGTGCTCAAAAATAATTTGCACACACCACAAATATTTGATGTGATTTAAACTTGATATCTCCTAGTTAGGAGAGAGCCAACAAACTTACCATTATACCATAACATTACCTTGAACAAAAATCCTACTTCACTCTTTAATGAACACTGGAAAAGCTAAAAAATAATGCAAAATGTAGTTACCCAAAATAAGAATAGAACACGAGATCTCTTGCAGGCAACAAAGATACACTACCACTATACTGCTACCAGCTAGTGAGGTCTAAAAAGAGACCAAAAAAAATTAACTATAACCTATGGACTCCTTTTCTTTCTATATTTTTTCCAAAATACTTTGTATGCCTTTGTGCCCTCTCCCATTGTACAATAAAATATTCCAAATTTAAAAATTCAAATTTTGAATTATGGATTGAAAAGAGGCATATTTTTTTGATGAAAAAAAAAAGGTATTAAAATGTTAAAATCTTTAAAGTGTTGAACTAGAGCCCCCCCATTGATGTTTTTTAAGGAATCCAATGAAAGTAATTGTTCATCCATATTTGCAATGGTTTGACCTATATAATCCTTTTGTGCAATCGAGTGTATTTGGTGTATTTTGGCTCTAATACAATGTTGGAATTCACAATATTTTTTATAAACATCCTAAAATATTAATTCACCACAATCATATGTAGAACAAGAAAGAAGAGAAAAATAGAAGAGCATATAGAGAAAAAACAATAAAATAGATAAACAACATGATTTGAGAGAAGGAATAAGGGGTGGGTGCCTATGGATACCCCTAAAATATTTTCATATATCACACTATGATTCAAATGAACAATCATTGGAGGGTATTTATAGTGATACCAAAAAACCACAATGAGTAGTCAATCTCAACCTAATATTAAATTGACTTTGAGGTTATCTTACAATGATACAATAATAACAAACTACACCCTTTGATCAAGGTTGTCCATAAAGGTGTATTAACCAATATTACTAATGATGAATACATGAGGGTGTCATTAAGCTTACAGGAAGATGCTCATATGCTTATACATACATTTTTATAGAATTATATATAATAATTGCTATAGGATTACATATAAATATTTCCATAGGCTTATGTATAGAATTCCCACAAGCTTACATTAATATTCTTGAAGGCTTACATAGAACAAGCCCCTAGGCTACATCAAGAGCACCCATAGGTACTTCACCATTGTTGGCCTTGGCCTGATAAGATTATATTACAATTATTGCAACACACTATTATGATAGTGATCACCATTATCAATCATTTAATGTATCTTGCCAGACAAACAAAATTATCTCATATAATCACAATAATTATATCTTCAAATCGGTAATCAAACCAATTTACACATCATATTACATTATTATATTAACACCAAAATTATAATGGGTGTTATCTTGTTTATAATAGAGAATTATTGCAAGTTCAATAGTTTGAGGCACTACACATACCATAATGAAATAGTTAAATAACTTGCAATAGGATATACATTTTTAATCTATTTTATTTTATTTTCAAACCATTTATAAACAACTTCCTTCTCACAAACCACTTTGACAATCTACAAACCCTCTTCAAACATCATTCAAGGACACTAAGTGAAATTTAGGTCTATTATGTATTCTATGAGATATTTTATTCAACATAAATTTTGAAGATATCATTAATTTTAAAATATTATGTGGCCCACATATGGCAAAAATGAAACTTCTATCATCAAATATTTATGAATTAGTCTAAATTTTAATAAATTAAAAAACCAAGAAATGGAGACTACAACACAAAGTCCTAAAGGGAAGTATACTTTTCTTTAGGCACCTAATTATTACATTCATTTTGATATTGTTTTACCCATTGATGGGCCCCTAACATGAAATAATCTATAAGAATCTTTAATTTTTATAACTAGATTTATAAACTCTTTTCATATATCAATTTCTTATCCATAAAATATTTCCATTATTTCACTTAGTAAATATTCCTTTATCCTACCCTATACACTTAATACAAAGAATTTCCATTTTTTATTAATTTTACGCCTCAATTCATAACTTGTCATGTATCACTTAAAATATAATATAAATCATGCATGGGTTCATCACCAAAACCTATTATAAAAATAATTTTAAAGGTGTAACTAGGTTTCAATACCTTGTAAAGGTATCTATAGATTAGAAACATCTAGTATAAACACCAATTTTATTGTAATGCCTATGTATAATACCCATTTTCAACATAGTTCTAAATTTAGTAATGAGATATCTAAAAGTACTTCAATATTCTTGATAATGTTGCACTATGAGAAAAGAGGTGATATCACTCTGTAGACACCAAAATCTAGCCACTTGTCATCCATTTGTGTCCTTCAATCACAATCGTACATTATTTACATATATGTATTTATTTAATATAACTTAAATATTAATTTTTTTTAATTTATCTATAAATAAATATATATGTATTTATATGAGTAAATCCTAGCCATCCACCATGACTTAATCTCAGCTATCCATCCATCTCAATCCATGCCACTTACCCAAGCTTAATCTCCACCCTTTCTCATGTTTTAATATCAATCGCCCATTTTGTGTCGTCGAAACCCTAACATGTTAAAGGACATATTATAAAAGATGATCCATTTGATGAATCAAACCCTTACACCCTTAATCCTTGAAGTTCTTTTTGGAATCCTAAGAGAGATATTTAAGCCCTTCTACCCTAGTGACTTCGCTATCATCTTCATCATTTCATTGCCGCCATCACATCACCCGTCTTCGTTGTCACAAAACCCTCATAGACCAAATCTAGTTCTGCCTCCCTTCCCTAAACCCTCAAACACCCTCTATAATTTGTAGAACTCTTCTGGGTATTTTTGGAACACCTCTAGGAATTGTTGGTCAAATGTCTACCTAATCATACAAACATGCATTTGTGCACCCTAGACATGACCAACATTGAAAGGCTAGAGGAAATAAATGTCCTCCGTGCCAATCTCCAAAGAGGGTTGGCTCCCTTACTAATCCTACATTGGTTTAAGACTAGAGTTGTAGGAAAGAAATTGGAAATAATGGAAAGAAATGGGAAATATAGCCACAGGTCGAAGGTGTAGGATTGGGGATAGACTAGCAGCAGGAATTCCAACCAAGCATGGTAGCAACATAATATGGAGAGAAGAGCAAAGAATTTACTTACAGTTCCATGGAGATAACTTCCAAGATTGCATTCTAGTACTCACTCCCTCACCGATAGTATTCAAATCTAGATGCAGAATTTGAATTTAGCAGCAGATAACAGACATGAATATATAATAGAAATGCTTAAAACAGAAAGAAATCACACATAAAAACTACTTGCAAAATTAGAAGCCAAGTCTCTTCTATTACGTAGAAAACTTGGATGATTTTTCTATAGAATGTCTATCCTCCTTTCTTACAATGGAAAATGATTAGTATTTATAGAGGATTTCACCTCTTTCATTAAATGCACATGAAGACAAAATGTTTACAGATCAGGAACCATGGTGAGGAAATTCCTTCTCGAAAATCTTGAAACTTCATCTTTCTAAAACAGTGATCCAAATTTTAAGGAAAACCTCCAAGAAATGAAAATATTTGGGTGTCGGTGCACATAAAATAGCAAAGGTGATCGACAAATTGGTACGTTCACTGCGCCTCAAAAATTTATCCCTGTTCGAAATTTCTTGGAACTGATAAAAATTGCATTATTTTTGAAAAACTACAAATCTTTTCAGCACAAAATCAGTAATTTCAATAACTTCCATCCCAATAATTAAATATTCTTCATTCATTTGGTCTAGGCACCTTTAAAAAGTCTTCACTAAATTTTAAAACTAAATTTACCCAAAATGGAGCAATGAGAGAAAATGATGTCTGCATCACTACTTATTCACGCTTCCTGGTAGAGAAGGTGCCTCTTGCATTCACGCATAGTCACTGACTCCATTCAAATTAAAATTTGGTACATTACATTTCTCTCTTTTTCATAGTAGCAACTAATCAGGAAGAAATATGGGCAAAACGACTACTTCAAACTGATTTTGTGTTGTTTCACCCCTAAAAGGAACAATTGAAAGTCTTCTTTACTCTAAAGTGAAAGCACCTTCGATAGGATGTCATCCCATTTAAAAATATATGTTCACCCCCAGAACAATCAAAAGGTATTATCACCCTCCACTTTGGGTGAACCTCGCGTTGAATTTTCAACACCCAATATATTCACATTCGCCTCAGAGCAACATAAAACATTTGATATGTTTTTGGGCTGCTTTCCTGTGGCTTCATCCCAGTGAAGGGTGAATGGGTCGTTCACCCCTCATCTGGGGTGAAAACGCTTTCAATTTTCATTTTTCCTTCATGTGCCGAAGTGGGGTCCACACCCTTATTTATACATATACGCTCACTCCCAGAATGGGTGAAATATGATGTCACCCTCCACCTTGGGTGAACCTAGTGTTGACCTTTCAACGCAACCAAAGCACTTGTCATTTCCTTTGCTTTCGCCAAAATTCACCATTCGTTGCACTCTCACCCCTAGGAGGGGTGAATGAGACTTTCGCCCCTCAACTAGGGTGAACGTGATGTTGACTCATCAACGCTTTGTTTTAAAATGATGTTCACCCCAAAGTGGGGTGAATGAAGCTTTCACCCCAACTTTGGGGCGAATGCACCCTTTTTTAAAGTTGTCAAATTTCCTTTGGGCTCACCATAATTTTAAAGCACTTCGATGTGCTTTCGCCCCAATGAGGGGCAAAAGGGACTTTCACCCCTCACTTGGGGTGAAAGCATTTTTCCATTTAAATTTTTACGTTCACCCTAGAGCGAGGTGAACGTGACCTTCACCCATTTTTTGAGGCAAATGCAATTTTCTCCTTCTGTAATGCACTTTTTCTGATTTTTTCTTATGATCTTCACTATTTTGAAGTATGAAATACAAGAAATAATTACACATAAAAATATTGCAGCAAGCATTGTAACACAATTTTATTATAAATGTTGATTTTACAAACAAAAATCCTTCAACAAAATTCATCAAAAATCCCAATGTGGCATATGTCAAAATTGCCAATATTTCTAGTGACTCACGGGGTATCCAACTCGCATGGATGCAAACGATCCCAGGCCTTTATCCATTGGGCTTCTTATTGAGTCTTCTTACCGATGGCTTTGGCTGGTGCTCTTGATGTGGACGCCTTTCATGTGCCTGCTCTTCTACCACCTTTTTAGCTGCTTCTACCTCTACTGCTATCCATAGCACTTCTATTCTCTTTGCTTTGATTGCTACTTGCTCTACTGCTACTCATTCCGCTTTGGCATGTTCCTCCTGCTCCTTCAATATTTCATAGGTAACTTCGTAGATTATGACTGCATCATCCCAAGCATGCGTAGTGAACAAGCAGGGAATACTTAGTGACTCATAAATGAACCACAGGTTCTGGACGTCCTCTAGGCTAAGGTGCTTAGCTCGTTGAGCTAACTCAAACAATGACAGCTCCATGCGGGTATACTTCTTCATGAGTGGTAACACTTGTTCCTCTGTGATGGGATCCTCCCATTTATCAATCTCTGAAGTATCCTCCACAAAATTCTTCCAAGCCACTTCCAACTATTCCTTAGGCAGAGGCTCACCCCATTCATCAGTAAAACCTGGAAAGCCCATATCGGTGAGAGCATCAAAATGGATCATGGAAATAGTATGCTCCCGCTCTATGGCATTAAGGATATTTCTACCTTCTCTCACTAGGTCCATTCTCTAAAAGTAGCTATGCAACATGACCTTGGCGGTAGACCAAGTGTGGTCCATTTCACTTAGGGGGTGAATGTGCATGTTGGACTGAGCTAGAGCTTGGATTTTTATAGCCATTTCCATATAAGGTTCCAACATCTCCTCAGTAGTATCTATCAACTTGTTGGCTCAATTGGATCTGTATTTGAGCTATCCATAGATAATGTAAAACCTGGACTACTTTTGTTGCTAACTTCTCGTAACTCTGAACTGAGTGAAGGTGAGCTTCCTTAATCATTTTTTAAGAGAAGCCTATAGCCTATGTAGCCTTCTTTGCCAGGTGATTCTATATGGACTCAAGCTACACCTTCAATGACTGCACCTCCTGCTCTATTGCGTCCTTGTATTTCTGATGAGCCCTCACCTATTGATGCAAATATTCACTTTCCTTCGTCATCTTCTCTTGTTGCGCTTTTCTTGCTGCCAAGGCATCCTCAAGCTTGGTAATTTTTGTTTTGGCATCAAAATATCTTTGCTTGTAATACTCATCGTGTAGATAAACCAAACTCATATCAACCTGTATATTCTCCATTTTTTTAGTGGGATCAATCCTGGTTAGGTCCTCTATCATAGTCTCATAAGCGTAATCGCTTGGTGTCATCTCTCCTCATGGCTTCTGGACCAAGGGAATTATATTGGTTGTGTGAGCCTGCATAGCAACTGGATCAAAGGTAACTTTCTTGAGCAGCCTTGCTGGAGTGAGTGCCTCTTTTCTCCTGTGGCTCTTTAGCCACTACGATGAACTAAGGTGCGCTCGATTTATTTTCTCTATGTTATGCTGCTTAGGCACCACCTCGGCTTTAGGTAGTACTTGTAACTCCAAAAATGGTGTGAAGGGAATGAGAATCTATGAATGGTTAGGTTCAAAGGAAGAAGAGGAGATAACTATAAGAGGGGGAACCAAAATAGTGGAGTGGATAGAAGAACCTGGTTTGGCTGCAGTTACGCTTACTCTTGGAGGATCTTGCGTACTTACAACCTCAGTGGAAGTGGTGGTAGCAATGGAAGGGGAAGGATACAAAAATGGATTCGGACCTAATGCGAATGAACTAAAAGAAAGGGAGGTCGAAGAGAGGGGAATAGAAGAAGGAGTAGTAGTGACTTGCGGGTTAGAAGAGGGGAGTAAAATGGACACGAAGGGCATACCGAAGGGGGGAGCGACTGACATAGAAATTGATGGAAATGAACTAATAGCCACTACATGCTCTGAAGTAGAATAAGAGGGAAGGGAAAACGTACCTTCGGGCATGAGCACCGTGCATCCTAGTGATGGAGGTGGCTACATAATAATTTCTTCTTGTTGCTCCTCTGCTTCCACCTCGAGGTTAATGATGTCATCTTGTTGGTCCATTGGCTGCTCATGAAATAATGGAAACATTTGAGCAATGCTAACCGAAGCAGTTGGCTCCAATAGAGGTGAATTAACAGTCGTTGCAGTAACTACAATTGTAGAAACTACAACAATAAAAACTACAATAGTAGATGAGGAAGTAGCGCCAGTCCTTGGCTTCTTCACAACTTTTAAAAATGGAAGTACCTCTCAAATAGTCTACTTCTCCAACAAAGGTGCCTCATCTACCTTTCGCTTTACCCACTATGACCTTTGTTGAAACACATATTGTTGTTCTTCTTCCTCAGGTGTCTCTTCCTCAGCTACTGGGCACTCTTCTCTTGCCACACTTTCGCCATTGTCAGAATGTTGAAAACTTTGAGGTACGACTTTGGCAAAAGTGATGGGTTGATAGGTGTTTACATATTCATCATATGCTTCCGAAAATACCTCATCCATATTCAACCCATAAGGTGATGCAATATTTCCTCTATGGACCCGCATTATCCACTAGTTCATGATTTTTTCTTCGATCTAGGGCAATTATTATTTCATTTGGCCAAATAGCCTCAGTGGAGTAATGTGATCTCTATGCACCACTGGGTTGTATTCAACCTCCTACCCATAAAATTTATGCCATGGAGGAAGCATCATCATATCTTCAATGTGCCACTCCAAATATCATCCATCAAAATTGTTACGATTTGCTAGCATATCGGGCTGTGGACAACAATGAAAGGTTTTGGCTTTGATTTTTCTATAAATTTACCTAATGGGTCATATTTCCACCATTTTGGTAGTTTTATTAGCCCTAGATCTTGAAGTGCCTTTGTGAGTAGCTGATTCTACCTAACCTAGTTCACCTCTATACTGCCGAATTTAAATGGCATAGTGCAAGTAGTTCTTTTTCTGCACCTTGCTCCATACACATCATTGGTGTAGTCGGTATGGCACACCACCTCCATGGAGAAAATATGCTCGGTGGTGAAGTATGGGAGTAGGAATGGCTTACCCATGAAGCCATAAATTCTTACAACCACTCCTTGAGTTAACAAAAATATGTCACCCTTTTTGGCTATGACAACCGCCTCCTTCATTGCCCGTGGCACTCTTTCACTTTGGCCATAAATCAACTCAATTGTAGGCCCCAAAAATAGGTGGTTAAAACTATAGTATGACTCCCTCCTTGACAGAGTGGGAGTCCACATATAAACAAGCAATAACTCATCCTTTTCATCAACTTGTTTTACTGCAATGAATGAAAAATGTTGGTGCAAGTGAAAGAAGAAATACCAAACAAGGAAGGAGGTATGTTTGAAGGATGTCTCCTCTCCTGTATGCAGTTTTTCCAACTGGACGTGCATCTTTCGGTATATAAAATCGGCCCAATCAAAATAAATCGGATTGGTGCCCCTTCTCATGGCTGTTGGAGCGTAAAACTCCACTTGAGATATACATTGCACTAGCGCCGCTTGCCACTTGTGAACTGTAGAATCCATTGAAAGACTAGCAACCCATGCCAGCATCAAAAACAAGTCAGGGCTCTTGAATTCTAACAAAGGTTTTGGTAAATTTGGCAACTGCCCTAACTGTAGACTCCTTAATCAACTATGTTTCCATGAACTAGCGCATGGTCACCGTAGAAATGTATCTTTCTTCTTGCTCATTGATGTGTAGCTTCTTGAAAATCAAATCAGATGGGGGTTTTAACCCATAGGAAAATGCTTCCCTCACTTCAACAATGGAGATAGAGAAAATCACTTCCCCATTGGCCTTTCGAACAGACCTGGTAACTGGGTTATAAAATCTGGCAATTAATTTTACCAGCTCCGGGCAAGGGTGTACGGCGTACACAAATACCAAAATAACTATGCATAAAATGACATAGTCAGAGGGCTCTCTATCGTCAATCCTTGATTTACTATGAATTCTACATCTTGTTCGAAGCTTCACCATGCCCTTGTTCATGATCACACAGTCTCCAACCTCTGCCATGGTGTTAGAGTATGGGTCCAAATCCATATTTTCATTTATGTGGGTCTTCTTGGACTTTGACCCACCTTCTACTTTCTTTTTTGATTATTTGGGCTCTGTAACCTCTTTCACTTCTTTGCTTTTCTTTCCCATTATGCAAACCCTAGCAATTCTAAAAGCGCTCTGCAGTTTCTACAACACAAGCTTGAAAATACATCGATAGAAAATTTTTAAAAATATAATCTTTGAGCAAATTTACCTGTGCTCTATTTATAGGGTGCACTTTAGCTACCGGAGTAAATGCAGTAAATTCTCATGGTGGATTTAGGAGGAGTTGTGCTTTGCTTCCATTGGTGGGCACTATTCCCGATTCTTAACGGTACCTGAATGTAATTCATTGCAAAATCACTTTTGGAAAGCATTCCCTTCTTACTGTGTTACATCTTTGAAAAATATGCCTTGGCTATTAAAACTATCTTGGAAAATAAATTCACCGCCCGGGGACCAGTGAGCACTTTTGTTTTTGCCAGTGTGAAATCTCGCTCCTCAGGAACACCAAATCTCCTCCCAACACAAATATGGGTGTATGTCTTAAATTAACTACTCTAAAAATACGTCATTAATATGCATGCATACTCCTTGAAATTTACCTCATGCTAAAGGGTGAAAATGCTTTGGTAGGGCGCTTTTAAAAATTTTATTTCACTTAAAAAATCATAATTCTTCTAAAAATGCAATGAAGGGCAAAAACACTTTCGGGGTGCATTTGATTCCTTCTTCTTTCGCTTCTAAAAATCTCTTCAACCTGCTTGATTCGATTTTATGGAAAATGCTCTCCTTTTAAACAATTTTGTGCCTTTCCTTTTTGTCTCATGTCTAGAAAAAGCATCTTTAAAACTGAAGATTTTTTATATTATTTCACTTTTACTTCACTTTCATGACCTATAAAAAGAAAACCGAATTCTCTAAAAAACGCGTTAATGCATACTTCTATTTTTTAAGCTTTCAATAAAAATATTGCTTTTCTTTTTCCTCCATTTCACCTTTTAATTCATTCATCTAAAAAAACTGAAGTGCACCCCTCTTTTTAAAATTTTCATTTAATATTTTTACCCTAGTGAGGGGCAAACGGGGGTTTCGCCCTTTATTTGAGGTGAAATCTCCTTTTACCACTTTGGTTTCATTGACTTTGGTGCTTTTCTCATCTTCTTCTTTCATGATTTTTAACACATACGTTCACCCTCACTGGGAGGCGAACGGGAGTTTCACCCCTTCATGAGGAGAAAGAGTTTCTCATTTGCTGCACTTATTAATTTTGAAAAGTGGCTCCACACCCTATTACATACTACGTTTTGCTTCCATGAGGCATCAACTAATGGAAATTTGAGGTGAAAGAGCTTTCAAACAACCTTTTTCAATCGGAGAAAGCAGAGACTCTATAACCCTTTTAAATCAAAATCTTTTACATTGTGTATTTTTGCCTTGACAAAGACAAATGAGAGTTTCATGAAACCTCTTTTGGCTTTTCCATTCAAAAATCTTAATATCCTTTGTACACGTTCACCTCATAAGGAGGCGAACAAGACCCTCGCCCTTTCCTTGGGGTGAAAGCACTTAAGCACTTGTATTTTGTCCTTATACCTTCACTATGAATGTTTTATTAAATATTTTTCTCCTTTTAACTTTGAAGAAGTGCAAAGTGGAGCACCACTTTAAATCTTAGAGCCTTCGAACCTGCTCAAAACATATACGAAACTCGTAACATGCCTCTCGAGAACTACTTTGGGGTGAAATCGATTTTCAAAGAGAGAAAACATAGAGCAAAATTTTCCTTGAGGTGAGCCCATAATTTTCTAGTAAATCCTACCTCGTACTTCTTTTCTCTTTATTATTATTATTCTTTTAGGAGCAATACAGGGAACAGTAAAAAAATACTTGTAAATTAAAATATGTACATATTTACACCGTCGTACCTCTTGATCTAATCATTGAAAGTAGGCCTTCAAATGAAGACCATTTATTGGAATAGGAAGATCCCAACCATCCATATCTCGAAGATAATATGCATTTTCTGAATTCATTGCAGAAACCTGAAATGGACCTTCCCAGATCGCATCAAACTTGTGGTGCTTCCTCGGCTTGGCTTTGTTCTCATTCCATTTGAGGACTAGATCGCCCACCTGAAACTTGCGCTCTGTTGTCTTCTTTCCAAACCACTTCTGCGTCACTTTAGTGTGTTCGGTGAAAGCCTCATACACCTTTTCTCTCTCCTCCTCTAGTTGTAGCAATTGAGCCAACCTTGCGCTCATTGGATCAAACTCATCATCTTCATCTCTGAACAACTGCAATGTTTGGAGGACAGGTAGCTCAATGTGAGTGGGCAGAACCGCTTCTTTCCCATACACCAAGGAGTAAGGGGAGGCTTTAATAGACTTCTTTACTGATATCCGATCTACCCACAAAGCCTGATTCAACAATAAGTGCCAGCTTCTTTTATTGTTTCCCAATGTCCTTTTCAAGATCCGCAATAAGTTTTTATTTGTGGATTCGGCCAAGCCATTTCCTTGCGGGTAATAATTAGATGAAGTTTTGAGATAAATCCCATACTTACTTGTAAATTCGGTGATCTTGGCCCCAATAAATGGAGTCCCATTATCCGTTACAATAGCATCTGGGACCCCAAAATGGGTAATCAATCCCTCCAGAAAGGAGATAATTGTAGCTTGATCTGCTTTTTTAGTTGGAATGGCCTCTACCCACCTAGTGAAATAATCAGTTGCTATCAAGATATACTTGTGCTCAGTAGAGGAATGAGGATCAATAACTCCAATGAAGTCTAGGCCCCACTTTTGAAATGGTGCTTCCACTTGAATCGGATGTAGAGGCAATGATCCTTTCTTAGTCTTGCCAACATACCGCTGATAATTATCACAACTCTGGCTCACTTTATGTGCATCTATGAAAAGGGTAGGCCAGAAGTACCCAGCTCGAATGATCTTCAAGGCCATAGGCCTTCCTACATAATGTCCACCAGATAAACCAGAGTGGAACTCCTCCAATATTTTCTCCTTTTTTGACTCCTTCACACACCTAAGGAGTACTCCATCTATATTCTTATGGAACAACCCACTTGGCAACAAGACATACTTGAGTGCTTGCAGTCTGAATCTTCACCACTGTGAAGCATCAAGGTGTGATGGACATTTCCCAGATGTAAATAATTCGACAAGGTCCTCTGTCCAATCATGATCACTTGTAGCTCGATTTGCACAATTGCTTTCACTGATATCCTCATTCTATACTAGAGCTAGTGATTCTAAAGCTGCGCTTTTGGCTAGTTCTTGGTAGAGAGCTCGTCCATGAACCAACTTAGTTGGTCGGATCTCCACATCATATTCTTGAATCTTTGAGACCCAACCTGCTCTCTTATCGCCTAATTCTCCTTGAAGAATGAAATTTTTGACATCTGGATGTATGACATAGACTATAGTCTTGCTCTGTGAAACAAAGTGTCAAAATTTCTTTAAGGATTTCATAACCACGTACACCTATTTTTCAATGAAATTATACTTTTCTTGGTGTGGTGAAATAACTTGGCTCAAGAAGGCAATCGGCTTTTCATCTCCATCTTCTTGCTTCTGGGTGAGAACAACGATGTAACTCTCCTGCTCGCCTACTACATAGAGGATGAAATATTTTGAGTAATCTAGGTTAATTAATACTGGCGCTTGAGTGATTCTTTCCTTGATTTCTAAAAATGCTTGTCTTCTCACTTCTATCCATTTAAAGTCTGCATTCTTCTTCAAAAGTTTAGTCATTGGCTTGACTACTTGAGAAAAATCAACAATGAACTTCTGAATGAAGTTGATCTAGCCAAAGAATGATTGCAGATCCTTCTTGTTAACTGGCAGTGGTAATTTCAAGAGCACCTCAGCTCTTGCAGGATCAATCGCTAGTCCTTCTTATGAAATCACATGTCCCAAAATTTTCCCTTCTTTGACAATGAAAATGGACTTCTTCGAGTTAATGGAAATTCCAAATTCTTGATATTTTTTGAACACTTGCCTCAAATGAGAGACGTGCTCTTCCCTACGATGTGAGAAAATAGTCATGTCATCAAGGTAAATAACAATAATTCTATTCAATAACTCACCAAAAGCAATGTCCATAACCCTCTAAAAAGTGGCGCCAACATTTGAAAGACCAAATGGCATTCTCTGATAGGTGAAAGTGCCCCATTTTGTAGTAAACGTCATCTTGTGTTGGTCTTCATCCTTCACCTAGATCTGATTATAACCAGAGAAACCATCCAACAATGAAAACCTCTATGCTCTAGAAACCACATGGAGAATTTGATCAATCTATGGTAGGGGGTAGTGATATTTTAATGATGCCTGGTTCAGATTCCAAAAATCCACACACAGATGGATATCTCCATTTTTATTTTGAACTGGCACCAAATTTGCCACCCATGTTGAGTGCTTGATTGGATAAATTATTTTTACCTCCAACATCTTTAACAGTTCGACTTTCATGAGCACTTCTATTTTTGGGTTGATAGGTCATTGTTTCTATCGAAAAGGCTTTACCCCTTCCTGCAATTCAATAGTATGTTGGATTACATTTTTATCATATCCTTTTAAATCATGATAGCTCCATGCAACGATGTCGGGGAACTCATAACACAAATTTTTAATATCTTCAAGTTCTTTTGTCATACAATCTGTTCTGACTTTGATAATATTTTTAGGCTCTAGCTGCATTTCCTTGTACTCCTTTGCATCAACCTTGATCTTGTGTTTCTCCGCTCGATCATTCTGATCAAACAAACTCTCAAGTGAAATCAATCCCCTAGGAATGTGATTGTTCTTCAATTGAATCATTCCTTCCATTTCCTCTTCAACAAGTATCCTATCATCTACACTTGCAACTTCTTTAATCAAAAAATTGATTATTTGTTCATCATTATCGAATACTTGCCAATAAATGTTTTTATCAGGGACCGAGGGTCTATAAATTACCCTCACAATCTTGGGCTTCCTGACCACTTGCTCTACAGGAGAGAAATTGGCACCAAGGGAAGCTAAGATATCTGCATGTTTTTTATGCTCCTACGAAATTGCTTGAATGTTCAATGTTGTAAAGGACTCAAACAAATCCCATACCTTATTACGGTAGGCCTTCAAGTAGTGCTGCTTTGACACACACTTGTTTGTAGTCTGGTTGATGATGAGCTCAGAATCTCCAAATATTTGTAGCTATTTTATTCCCAACTTTTTAGCTTTCTTCAAACCAAGGCACAATGCTTCATATTCGGTGGTATTATTCATGCAGCTCCAAGTTAGCCGATAGGAATAGGTTTTCTGCAACCCTATAGGAGAAACAAGAACAATACCAGCCCCTATGCCATTCTTACACCTTGCACCATCAAAATACAGCTTCCATAACTGATCAGAAATAGGGTCTGGGGAATCAGAGACTTCTTCTTCAATTTGCTCAGGTTTAGTTATGGTATAACAACCGATGTCAACTTTCACCATCGCATTGAAATCCATGAGTGAGAATTCATCCTCTAGGTGGAGCTCACCAAGAGCTTCCTCCATCAAGTCCACTTCTTGCAATTCCTCTGTCATCATGTTGACTGCACCAGTAGGATTTTCTTCTTCTTCCAATTTTTCTATATGAAAAGTGGATGGCTTTTCATTATAGATGCAGATTCTTCTTCCCTTGAATGGTATCTCCAAATGTGAATAATCCAAGGAAAGGTATCCTCCTAGTTTCACTATGAACTCCCTTGAAAGACACATGCTGAAGTATGGTTCCAAGTCAACCACCACTACTTCTTGAATGATAGTGATTTGAGGCATGCTGTGTAGAACGATAGGAATATCCTTGATTACTCCCACCATTTTGATAGGGGTCCCATCCAACTGTAATACGCCTGGACTACTTCTTGTGTACTCCATTCCCATTACTTCACATACTGCCTTTGGCATGATAGTAGTCGCAACACCGGAGTCAATCATACAATTATGCACGATCCATCCTTCCATTCTGAGAGACAAATAGAATGGAGGTGGTCTGTTCTTTCCAGTGGTAGAAGTAGGCAGTGTCTGTGCTAACACTATTTGGGAATGACTTTTCTTTTGATATTTTGTTGATTTGAGAGATTCTTGCAACAAGTCAACTTGCCCAGGTAACTGTAATGCATCATATAAGCTCACCTTTCCAGAATCTTCTTCATTTCCTCCACAATATTATAATTAGAAGTACCAGGAACCTTTTCTTCTACAGCCTGCTCATACTTGTTCTGATACTGTTGAGTAGCTTCCACCCTTTGTCGCTTAGTCAATGATGGGTACTTGAGGTGCTCTTTAGCTTGCTCTTTTACCTCCATTTGCACTTGAGCAGTTGTAGGCTATGAAGTTGACACCTTCATTTGCAACTTCTCTTGAGCTTGTTTGGGTAATATATCCTTCAATAAGATAGAATATTGTTGCTTTGTTGTTGCGCTAGGTGCTTTCGCTTGTGGTTGCACTTTTTCATTTTGTACCTTTTGTTCAGTAGGAACCTTTAGAGGCTCCATTTTTGCTGGATCTACAGTCACCGACTTCTTTCCAACCCTCGTAAGGACTGAAACTTGCTCCAAGGAAGGGACCATAAAATTATGATCAACTTCCATTATCATATTAACTTATCCACTGATAGAAATTTCTGCTAATGTCTGTACATAGTTCAAGTGAACCATGCACGTGTCTTCTCCATGAGGATCATTACAGGTGGAGCACCAATATGCTCTCTCTGATGTACTAGTTTCTTCATTTTCTAACATAATTGTGTTCCTCTTAGGGCCCTTGCTAGTGGTTGCTTGCTCCTTAGTAATTGGCGGTGTTTGAAACCTCCTTGACCAAAAATCAGCTTTGACTTGCTTATTTTTTATAGATGTGATTTCATTCGACATTGTCCTTACCAATGAATTGAGAGATTGCATCTCCTGTAATATTTTCATAATGGGATCAGGATTTGAAGGTACAAGAGGTGTTGGTAATGGTAGAGGTGCTGGTGGAGCAGGAAATTGCAATGGGATAGGTGGTGCTGGTAGCGCTAGGAAAGGAACTGGTGCTGGAAATTATGGAACAACTGGTGCAGGTAATTACGGAATACTTGGGGTAGGGAGTTGTGGAACCAAAATTAGAGTGATTTGAGGTGGACCCAAGCTCCATGAGGGAACTGGGTACATAGAAGGCATAGGCTATGAAAATGCACTTGAATACAAATGTTGTGGAAGGTCGGGAAGAATGGGCATGGTTACCTTTGGGGGAAGCTTACCTATGGCGATCAAATCTGCTTCAGCCTTTGTGCCTGCGTGTACAACTCTGGAAATGTATTTACATTGGCTTGTCGGACCACCATACCAATGTCTGAGTTAAAAGCTCTGAGATAGTAAAATGCAGCTTGCTCATGTGTGGGCCGAAGACCATCAGGAACCCTCTGCCAACTTCGTACAAATATGACATTGAAGTCCACTATCTCCTCCTATGGATGTCTTTGGATATTTATGAATTGATGCAGCAAGGAGAAAGGATCATCTTGCTCATGAAAGTTCTTGATTAGAAATTCTACCAACTGGTCCCATGTCGTAATAGTGGTGGGTGGCAAATATCGGTACCAATACAACAATTTCCCTCTGAGTGACAATACCAACAACCTTACCATAATATCTTCATCTGTGATGCCATGAATCATCGCCAAAGAAGCCACATCCTGGATGTGCTCATAAGCGGTCTTACCAGTACCATCATAGGTAGGCAAAGCCTTCAAAGCTTCTTGAGGAACTAGATTTTATGCTTGTAAATTCAAAGCTCCTGAGCTATTCCATGCTGGGAACTACCTTGGTGGTTGTGGTTGTTGTGGTGGTGGGTTCTGAGCCATTTGAACTAGTGTATGAGGTTGAGGAGGTGGGATGCTAGTAGTAGTACTAGCTGGACTTGAAGGAATGGAGAACACACCGACTAACTATGAGGATGTTGTAGATGATATATGAGGTAGAGTAACTAATCGGGGATGTTCCCCTAATCTTTCGGTGTCAAGTTCGTAGAACTCAATGGGATCTTCAAAATTTTTGGCCTTCGATCTTGTGATCATGAAGCACAACTTTTGCTGCCTTCATGTTCGAAGGCTTCTAGGTATAGCTGAGTCACCAGATGTTCTAACTATACAGCATGAAGGTGAACATCAAACCTCAATACTATTGAAAGTGGAACTTTTGAATGTTAACTTGAGATAATATTTGTTCCACCAACTATGGGTCTTACTAGGATAAAGACTATTTGTCCCACCGAGTATGCCAAAAATTGTTGGTCAAATATCTGCCTAATCATACAAACATGCGTTTGTGCGCCCTAGACATGGCCAACATTGAAAGGTCGGAGGAAATAAATGTCCTCCATGCCAATCTCTAGAGAGGGTTGGCTCCCTTACTAATCCTACACTGGTTTAAGACTAGAGTTGCAGGAAAGAAATTGGAAATAACGAAAAGAAATGGGAAATATGGCCATAGGCCGAAGGTGTAGGATTGGGGATAGACTAGCAACAGGAATTCCAACCAAGCATGGTAGCAACATAATATGGAGAGAAGGCAAAGAATTTACTTACAGTTCCATGGAGATAACTTCCAGGATCGCATTCCAGTACTCACTCCCTCACTGGTAGTATTCAAATCCAGATGTAGAATTTGAATTTAGCAGTAGATAACATACATGAATATATAATAGAAATGCTTAAAATAGAAAGAAATCACACATAAAAACTGCTTGCAAAATTAGAAGCCAAGTCTCTTCTATTACACAAAAAACTTGAATAGTTTTTCTGTAGAATGTCTATCCTCCTTTTTTACAATGGAAAATGATTAGTATTTATAGAGGATTTCGCCTCTTTCATTAAATGCACATGAAGACAAAATGTTTATAGATCAGGAACCCTGGTGAGGAAATTCCTTCTTGAAAATCTTGAAAATTCATCTTTTGAAACAACGATCTAGCTTTTAAGGAGAAACCTCTAGGAAATCGACATATTTGGGTGTCGGTGCACAGAAAATAGCAAAGGCGGTCGATGACTTGGTACATTTGTTGCACCTCAAAAATTTATCCCTGTTCAAAATATCTTGGAATTCATAAAAATCATCTTGTGGTTTAAATACTGCAACTCTTTTTAGCATGAAATCAACAATTTCAATCACTTTTGCCCCAATCATTAAATTCTCTTCATTCATTTGGTCCATGTGCCTTTAAAAAGTCTTCACTAGATTTTAAAACTAAATTTACCCAAAATGGCGCAATGAGCGAAAATGATGTCTGCATCATTACTTATTCATGCTCTGTGGTAGAGAAGGCACCTCTTGCATTCATGCACAGTCACTGACTCCATTCAAATTAAAATTTGATGCATTACATTTCTCTCTTCATCATAGTAGCAACTACTCAGGAAGAAATATGGGTAAAATGATTACTTTGAACCGCTTTCATATTGTTTCACCCCTAAAAGGAATGATTGAAAGTCTTCTTTCCTCTAGAGTGAAAGCACCTTTGATAGGATGTCATCCCCTTTAAAATATACGTTCGCCCCCAGAATGAGCGAAAGGCATTTTCGCCCTCCACCTTGGACGAACCTCACATTGACTTTTCAATTCCCAATCTCTTCACATTCACGATTGATACTTTCATCCCTCAACCAAGGAAAATGTAATGTTGACTCGTCAATGCTTTGTTTTAAAATACGTTCACCCCAAAGTGGGGCGAACAAAGCTTTCGCCCCAACTTTGGGGTGAACACACCCTTTTTTAAGTTGTCAAATTTTCCTTTGGGCTCACCATAATTTCAAAGCAATTCTATTCACTTTCACCCCAATGAGGGGTAAAAGGTACTTTCACCCCTCACTTGGGGTGAAAGCATTTTTCCATTTAATTTTTTACGTTTACTGCAGAGCAAGGTGAACGGGCCCTTCCCCCATTTTTTGAGGTGAATGCGATTTTCTCCTTCTGTAATGCATTTTTCTAATTTTATCTTATAATATTCACTATTTTGAAGTATGGAATGCAAGAAATAATTACACACAAAAATATTGTGACAAGCATTGTAACACAATTTTATTATAAATGTTGATTTTACAAAAAAAAATACTTCAACAAAATTCATGAAAAATTCCAATGTAGCATATGTTAAAATTGCCAACAGGCATCCACATCCATCATAGAATACCTCTGGGTATTTCCTGTAGCAGATCTACAATCCCCCAATCCTCGGGTGTCATTCAGGTGTTTGTGCAACCATCGATGATAGAAGAAACAAAATTGACATTGAGAAGGTAAGAAGTTATTTGCATTTATTTTATATTTTTGTACTTTTTGTTTACAATATTATATTGTAGCATATAGGGTTTTATAGATTTTATCTTTCTGAGGGCCTCACACAGTGGAGCCCTTGCAAGTGCTTCTAATATCTTTTTATTGTTTTCTATTTGTAGGTGCAAGAATTATCTGTTGAAGCTAGGGTGGTCCTGTAGGGATACACAAGCCCACCCACAACTCTTAGTTGGATCGAAAATGAGTGAGAATACATCAACTATTTTTTTGAACTATATTTTTTGAAACCCTATATATGTAACATTTGTATAAATACCAAATCATGTTGTAAACATTGGAGATAAAGACTCCATTTATACATCTATTCATTGTGCAACATATTATGTATTGGTTCTATCTATTGCTTTGGTGTTGTTCATTTTTTTTGGTTTACAAAATGGTGATCACGGTGGGACCCCCAAAGGGTTTTTCATGTTAATTTATCTTTTCACTAATTTTTGTTTTTGTTTCCATCTTGTAGATTCCAAAAGTTTGATCGTGCAAAAATCATAAAAATTTAGGGTTTCTAGAGGTTGTAGAATTAGATCAAAGATCTCACAGATGCCTTGCAGTGTTTGAGGGACACCCTAAACATTCAGGGAATTCCCTATAATTTTCTAGAGACTCTGGATGGTGTTTAACAGAGTGGGAAAGAAATACATAGGCTTCCTGGTAAGCCTACTTCAAACCCTAACCCGTTTCTATTTTTATTTTCATTCTTTTAACAGTAAAATCAACAAAAAGAAAATCATTAATTTTCTATTTAAAGCAGTTACATTTTTATTTACATTTTAGGCATTTACATCCATCATATAAATTGCACATAGAGTAGAATTGCATTCATGCATTCACTGTAGATCACATTTATTTTAGATTTATATTGCTTTATGGTGTATTCATTCACTATTTTTGTATGTTGTTTGCATTTAAAATTACAAAATTATAAAATAGTTGCATAGTAGAGTTGAAAGCTTCTATTTTTACTTTTCTAAGTTGGAACAAGATCGTAATACCTAAGTATACTCCTGTTGTTGGAATCACTTGATGATTCAAGGTGGGTCTTAAGTGGTGTACCCCTAAGTTCTTTTGAGGAGCTTAGTGTTGATGTTCTTGCTAGCTTAGACGAGTGAAATATGTGTGTTTTCAACACTGAGTGAACACAATAGATAAAACAAATCTTAAAATGAATTACACACTTTGCACATTTCACAATAAACAATAGTGAGTTGGATTTCATCACCAACCATTGTTCGAGATTGGCGATGGTGGGATCTCCATATGTCATATCTCATCCATAGAAGCCATAGGCAGCCATGAGAAAATTTTCTAGATTTTATCACTAGGAAAAATCTCATTTGCCATATAGCCTTAGATTTCACCTTGCATAGTAGTTTAGTTTAGCACATCTACAACACACAAACCTTATAAAAAATAAAAAATAAAAATTGTTACAAAGCATAGGGTTAAATTACTTGTTTTATTATGTGTGTTATCCATTTGTATTTTCTTTTTGCACACTTCACCACCCTCATCTAACTCATTAGCTTATGGTTTCAATCCAAATCTAAGTAAATATTTTGAATCAAGCCTTTGCCAGCCAAACCACTTCATCCATGGACTGTTCAACTTCTTCACCTACCACTTTTGTGGCTAACCCTATTAGTGTGATATAGATAAACTATTTGGATTCATCTTCAGGACCATCACATACTATGTATACTTCACATATTTATGTGTTACACAGATCCACAAACACCCCCATTCTAGAAACTAAGCCATCATCTCCCATATATTGTAACATCATCCACATAGACATGGCTAAAGTGGAAGCTTTTCAAATATTTGCTAACTATGTTCTAGAGAAAATTAATAATCCAACTAGGCATGATCCTTCTTCTCAGAAGGAAATTTCCCACTCGTAGCTTTCCAGTTTCACCTAGATGTATACTAACCCTCTTTTTGAGGTGTCATCTACACCTTCCCATCATTGGTCCCTTCAACAATAGTCATGTTTCCAAAGCACTTCCATTCCATCTTCATATACCACTACTTATGGCAATCCATTGTATGAAGCACATGTCAATGTTGCTTCACAAATGCTAGCTTCCACTGCATCCACTACCCCTCATTTAGTTGCAATCCCTATTGCAACTTATCCTCCATCAACTTCATCCATTCCAACCACATCCACACCATTTGCTTCAGATATGGCCATACAAGAAGCATGGAAACACCTTAATAAATTGCTTAAGGAGTGATAAAATGCTCATTCTTGTCCCCAACAACAAGTACAGGTGGAAAATATTAAGCCCCAGCCCACTTCAACTTAGCCTACATTATTTTCATCAAATCCATCATGGATATCGCAAACTTCTATAGTTTCCATTCCCACAACTCCATAAATATACACCCATTCCATTCCAACAATTCAACCCATTCATAGTCCTCAAACATCATCTCCATTCCATCATTTGTAGTTATTCCATCATCAAGCCCAACATCACCAAATTCAATCTAGTCCATCAAATTATCAAAATCTCATCACACCTTAGCATTTCACCACTTCATCTCCACACAATAATCAAGTGATTCAGGGCTTCCACATACCTATGGAAGACCCTAGAATTCAAGCTTTACAACAACAAATTGATATCTTGATACATCACACTCTTGGTATGATGAACCAAAAGACAACTTTAAGACAACTTATCAATCAACCAGTTCACTTATTGGTACCATCACTGCCATATCTGACAGATTTTATGATGTCAAAATTTAATAAATTCAAGGGGACTGAGGACCCTAGAGAGCATGTGAGCACATTCATTCACTCATGTTTTAGAATTCAAAATCAAGATGCCCTAATGCTCAAAAAATTTCCTTAGACATTGGGGGGATATGTTGTAGAGTGGTATAACCATATACCTCATCATAGTATTTATACTTTTGAATAGTTGGTAGACCAATTTCTTGAAATATTTTCCCTCAATGTTCAAAAGAAAATTTCACTGACTGACTTATATAATCTTAAGAAATTTGATGATGAGTTAGTCTATGATTTTTGCAACCATTGGAGATTTATTATCATAAAACTACCTATAGACACTAAAATATGGTAAACCCGATTAAGCATCCACAAGCAGTGATCAAATTAACATAATATGCCCCCTTAGGCAGCCCTTAGGAGGCTCACAGTGGTTCTAGCCACTTCGAAAAGGGTTTTGGAGGCTATCGACCCAAATTTGGGAGGTTTTAGCCCAAAATTCACCATCGTCCCACCCTGGGATGATGGCAGATGCTCCTCGTCCCACCCTGGGATGGTGGTGAGCCCTCATCCCAGGGTGGGATGGTGGTGAAGTTTGACCCAAAAAAGTCAAAATTTGACCAAATGGCACCCAAAAACTGCCATTTGACCACCCAAACAGAGCATGTGAGGCAGAGGATAGGAAATCCTTATGAAATCCATATTTATGAGGGCCAAATTGGGAGATTCTCTTCCACACCCTGTGCATGCCTCCCATTTGACAAGTGGCACCTCCTGCCATGCATGCCCTTGCATGCCCTTTTGCACAAGAGCCCCTTTGGTCTATAAAATGGGTTCCATATCCACACAAAAACAAGGAGAGAAGTTCTAGGATAATAAATTGAGTGATTCCAAGATTTACCCTCACCTTATCACACCTTTTTGCCCTCAAGATCTCCCTTTTGCCAAGGAGGTTATCGGGTGACTTCAAGAAGGTAATCCGAGCGTAACTTTTCCATCCAGGTGAATTTCTTCACCAAATTAGATGACAACACACCTTAGGTTCTTTAGGAACATCTTCTAGTGGTTTTTTAACAAAAAGTGACCGTATTTGGTGGGTATCCCCTCCTAGGGTGCCCCCAAAATAGTTGCAATCACCATCACCCCCTAGGACGAGGGTAAATTATTAATAAATTTCTTTACTATTTTTAATTTTTTATTTTCTACATTATTCCATGATTCTAAAGTCCAAATTTCAGGTCATTTTGAGTTAAAATGAATTAGTTATGCTATTTTTAAGTTTTCGTAGGCTCGTAGGGCCCATCCGGGCACCCCAGTTTGATGCAGGTGGATCCAGGATCCAATTGGAAAATATGACCATATGGGTTGTCTTGAAATGCCAATTTATGCATACTAACTAAATTTCATGAGTTTTGGATGAGTTCAAGTTTGATATTTTGTTGTCCTCCTTTTCGCAGGTTGCAGGCGGGCGATGCTTAATTGAGGGGTCTACGGGTGCAATTTCTGATCTTTTTTGGGTGATATCTTCCAAAAACCTCCTATTTAACATCTCTGAAAATTTTCAAGTCATTTTGATATCTTTTGATGCACTTTTAATTCATATGCCATTTTGCCCCTGTGGGGATTGCATGTTTTTACCATACACCCTTGCTATTTGACCCATTTTTGCTTCCTTGTGTGTAGTTGCAGGTCATAATAATTCTATGGAAAGTTATATCAGACATCAATATAACCTATATACAATCAGAGGTGGCATTGGCTCACCCACCTTGATTGTGGGTACGCGGAGAAACATTGGATGTGCACCCAGATTCCATGAAAGACTTGGTCTTTGGGAACCCAATATTGTAAAAATTGTATCACCATTTTGATCCCTCAAGGGTACTTCTATAACCTTGGATTTGATCCAACAAATTAATGAGAAATAACTTGCTTTAAATTCATTTCCTTTTGTTTGGTATTGTTTCCTTTTGCATGCATGCTTCCTTTTTTATGCTCATTTAGCGAGATGGGGTAGATAAGCTTATTGTTCCACATAATTTGGTGCAAAATTTTCCCTAATTCAGTGGTGATCATGGTGGGACCCTTTTCCCTTTTGATTTGGGTAAAAAATCTAACTTCTTTCTTGCATTTTTACCCTTTTTGTGTTGCAGGTGCTCCCCTCCCCACCCTGGAACGGTGGCAGAGGCTTTATCTGGAACACCCTAGGATGGTGGCTTCACCATACCACCCTGGGATGGTGGTGGAGCTGCTACTCACCCCACCTTGGAGTGGTGGTGAAACAGAGAGGTTTCTGCCCAAAATTTCAGAATTTGGAGGCTTCAAAGTGTACAAGGTAAGTGCCTAAACCTCTGTTTTTTTGCTCTATTTTCAGAGACTGTAAAAATCAGTTTCCTTCTGCATTTTCTTGCATAGAAAGGTTAAAAATTTATGTTTTTATTTTCTTATAACATCACATAAGCAAAAGGTAGAAGGAAAATAAAAAATAACTTGTAGTAGCAATGCATCTGTTTGGCTTGATTGCTTGTGGCCTGCCCATTGGGTAGGTTAGCATGTAGGATTTGCATTCTTAAAGTCAATTTGTAGGTTCCTTATCTTATTCTTCTGAAATTAAAATGCACCTATTGCATGCATTTAGTGAATAGTCATTGATTGCTTCCTTGCTTACTTTCTTGAATAATAATGAACCACACACACCACGATTCATGTAAATGCTAGTGAGGTGGACTTCATTACCATCCACTAGTAGAGCGCAAGTGACGGTGGGTTTCATATCCATCCACTTGGCTCAAATCCCATGAACCCGATCCATATTGCCAAGGCTAGTTCCAAGATCCATCATAGCCCATGGGTTATAGCACGCATCACCCTTCGAGGAGGTGTATCGTAGACTATGGGTGAACTGGGTGAGGAACTGGTAGGACCTGTGCTCCTTGACCGTGTGTGGACCTCATCACCACATATTATAGGTGGGATAACGCAACCTGGAGTTCATATCCAGGTTTTCGAGCTACAAGTATACAAGTGAAATCCAATTGAACATGAGATTACAATCCAAAATTATTTCAAACACGTGACACAAGGTCATTCTTTACAAACAACACATCTGAAACACACGAAACAGTTTAGGGATTCACACTTAAAAATTAAAAGAGATAATCATCTATCTTATTGAGTGTTTCTTTCTTGTATATTGTTTCATTAAAGAATTTGTAAAGAAGATAATCACTTTGGGGTACTAATAGAGGAGCGCAATGGTGCGCACCCGTAGCCAAGCCCAATCACGGGTGGAAGCTATGGAGAGTGGATTAGGAGACACGAATCATCTCTGATATAGCCCTAGGGACTTGGTTATACCTCCCTGGTGAGCTTCCACTCCCCCTAGCCCCAAGACAGTAGGGCATGAGCCTCACCTCCAAAGGGATCCTCTCTAGGACACCCCAAGGGATGATGAGCATTACTTGGGAGAGTGTTCCCGATATGTAGATATCTCACAGGCCTTCCTTGGTGAAAGGCAACTATGCACTGAGGCGCTAATAGATAGAGTGGTGCCACGCATCCACGTACCCACTAGGGCTAACATACCTAAGCAGAGGTAGGAGTATGACTTCACACACTGGCCACCGAAGCAAGTCGACATGACTCTACCTCCGCATCGCCTTGATAGGATACAATAGCTCTTGTAGCCCGATGGGAATGACACCCGTCGGTCTGGGTGAGCCAACTCAGCCCTACCTTTCCTCATTCAAGAGGGAAGACATGAGGAGATCCCAGATTTTCCTCAGGAACAATATACCATGCATGCCCAATGTGCCTCTACATCGATTGAATGTAATGAACACATGTTCCAACCTGAGCCTCAAGTCAATGCGGTGAACCTTGAGAGAGGCAAGTGCCCTATGGAGAACACAGAGTACCTTGGACAAGGTCAACCCCAGGGTGAGACTCCTAGGACTCCTAGGCCTTGCAATGTGGATCAATATTAGGTAAGTGATTGTTAGATACACAAAATGCCAAGCTGAGTTCAAGCAGCTTCGGTGGGATAAAGAGCAACTAGATCGCTTGCACCAGCTTGAGAAAGAAATAATCAAACAATAGACCAATGAGCTATTCTAGAAAACTTTGAGAGAGAGGGTCCCTACCCCTAAGACACATAGGCAGGAGGTCCATCCAAGGCAACCCACACTCATTCGAGAGAGGTCCCTGAGACCTTATCAAATGTTTCTTCCACGACCTCCTAGGCCATATCGAGAGATGCCTCCCATGCCAAACATAGGGCACCCACCATGGGTAGATACCCCCATTCATAGGCTGGCTTGAGAGATGCCTTACGAGGCTTATACTGAGCACGAGCTAGAAATAGAATATGTTGAGACACCTTACCGAGGTAGGGGGTGACTTACCACCACCTCACCCTAGGTTGGAGGAGCCTAGACCTCCACCACAAGATGTGAACAAATATGAGGAGATCAAGTCCTCAGGTCCTTACAAAGCATTGTTAGAATGCTTGGAGTTAGTAGAGAACAAGACCTCTAGGTCGGGATCTCAAAAGCCCACTATGCATCAATTGCATAGTCAACCTATCCATCTATCAGTACCTGTGCCTCCCTATCTAGAACAATTTAAGTTGCCTTAGTTGGCTACCTTTAAGGGAGAAGAGGATGTGCAAGAACATGTCACTAGGTTCTTAGGCCAATGCTTCGACATTCATGATGATGATGCTTTGCTTCTAAGGACATTTGTGACTACCCTCATCGGCCCTACCTTCGAGTGGTTTTACCAACTCCCTAAGCATAGCATCCATAATTTGGACCAACTTGTGGATGCATTCCTAGAGCGCTTTTCCTTCAATACCAAGAGGAAGGCAATGTTGGCCGATGTAGCTAGGTTAAAACAATATGATGATGAGTCAATAACTAATTATGGCAATAGATGGCGGACCTTGCTCGCCAAGCTGCCTTATCTTCTCCCCATGTTGGAGTTGACTCATATGTTCTCCAAAATCTTCTTAAAGCCAATCTCATTTTTGCTATAGTTGCAACAATACCCCACTCTTGAAGTTGCCTTAGCACATGCTAGGATCATCAAAGAAATCAAGATTCAAGAGGGTGAGATTGCGAAGCCTCGCAAGAAGAAGTGGAGCAAGAACACTAAGAGCACCCCAGTGCAACCTTTGTCAGTAGTGGTAAATCAGGTTTCCATTAGTGTCCCGGGACCAGCACCAGGTGCGCCACCCTAGAAGCCCAACTATTAGGCCACCCTTGGGAACTATGCCAAGGAAAACCAGAATGGTAGAGGGCAAAACCAACAACATCGCCCCAAGCGACAATTTACGCCCATTGTAGAGTCTATGGATTTAGTGTTTGATTACCTCTTGGTGGCTAATGCAATCCATCTACCTAATAGTCAACCTATCGACCCTAATGCACCTAAGCCCAAAGGATACAGAGAAGACCTATACTACAAATTTCATAGGCAAAATGGGCATGATGTGCAAATGTGCTATAAATTCAAACATCTGGTGCAATACCTGATTGATAGGAATGCCCTCTAGGTAGATAATCCTCTCGCACCAAACAACCAATAGATGGGGGTCTTTAAGGACCCCTTGCCTACCCATGTAGAGTAGGCCAAACCAATGCCCCAAGTGAATGAGGTTCACCATGCCCCTCCTAAGAAAGGATATATTGGCATGGTAAGTATTGTGACAAGAAATAGGCGGTATCCAAGTCCAACCGCACCACCTATGGCTCAGAGTGATGTCCCTTTGACATCACAGCCTATACCACCTCTTGGACCGAGCCTCCCACCTAGGCCTATAGTCACCATCAAGAGCAAGCTCGCCTAGAGCTTAAGAACAACATATGCTTGGATCTCCATCTATGAGCTCATTCAATAATTGCAACCTCATAGAGAAGCCTTGATGGATATCCTTAAGGCAATTGAGCTTCAACCCCAAGAGTCTAACTCCTTCAAAAACTTTGTGGGGCATGTGCGGTAATGCATGAAACCGATAATTACTTTTCGAGAAGATGAACTTAAATCGGTTTCACATGATATGGTGGATCCCCCTTTACACATTGTCGCACATGTGAATGAAACACCATACAAAAGAGTCTTGATAGATACTGGGTCTTCAAGCAACATTATAACTACAATAGCTCTGAAGCACCTAAAGCTTCTAGTATCTCATATTGTCACATCTACCTACACCCTTCGAGCATTCAATGATGCCATATGCTCAATGGTTGGTACAATCGTCTTACCTATTCAAGTAGGGTAAAATATCATCTCGACTATGTGCCACATCCTAGAGGGTGAAATGGCGTACAACATTTTGTTAGGAAGACCATGGATCAGGGACATGAAGTGTGTCCCTTCCATCGCTCACCAATGCCTCAAGTACACTCACAAAGGGCAAGTTCATGTCATCCCCATGGACCTAGAGCCCTTCAAGTACTACAACATGGTGCAATAGTTACCCGAGTTGACCTTGCCATCGATACATCTAGATTTTCAACCGAATAAATCTAGTTGAGGTTTGACCCCACCGCTACAGCATACCATGCCCTCCTCATCTTCGGCCCTGCCCCAGATACCTAACACATCAGTGGATCCTTTGCCTAGGAACCCAGATAAGTGGCCCATTGAGGAGGAACAACCAATCATATCCACCATCTCTATAGAGGAGATACTTATCCCGGATGATGAAGAGACATCGTACGAGGCAAACAATGACCCTGATAAAGTCTCACTCTCATCCCTCTTCTATTTGTAACCCCAACTTACAGTACATCTGGATTCTACCAGATTGGGAGAGTACATGGTTAGGAATGTTACCACTACTCCTACTTTAGAGTCAATGCAAGACATGGGTAGACCCCGTCTTCCCATAGGCACTATCATGCCTCTTGGTATTCCCCCTAATCAAACAAACTTTATCTATGGGGGCCTTGACTATGGCATTGAACCTTACCAACAGCAGGAGGAATATGAGGAACCTTTTGGAGAGGATATCAACTACTTGTCTAACCTTGACTTTGCCTTGAAGTACCTTGACCTATGCAACTGGCATGGTTACGGGTTAGGCTTGTATGAGTAGGGCACCAAAATCCCTTTTCAACCACAATATCAAATGCCCTATGACAAGTCAGGAGTGGGACACAACAATCCATTGCCTCTAGATGTCTTCTTAGACAACCTAAATCACTTGAATATAGGCTACGAGTGCAGGTTGGCCCAATACCCTTATGCCAATCCCAATATAGTCTACTCTCTAGGAGATTACTTTCTAGGGCTAGATGGGAATCCCGTGATCCCCAATGAAATTACCCCACACTTTGAGATAGGAGAAGGGTCGTGGAGTTGTCCCCATGTCTGTGATTATTCAGATCTAGGCACCTCATATGAGTGGACCTCATAGGATGAGTCAGTTTATGAGGTGGCGCCATATGACCCTTTTGAGTTGAATAGTTATCATTCACAAATTATCCCCATTAATGACAAACAGGAAAACCTCATACATTTTTTCCCTTTCCCTGATCCTGTTTGGTGGTAGCTCCTTCCTCCTGAAGAGCCAGTTTGCCTACTGGAAGATAGACCTCTTGGGGGGAGTAGTTAATTTACTTAAGTAGTTGGGACATGATGAGTGTCATTTAGTTCATCATTTAATCATTATTTATCAATCCGGGCAGGTGTCCTAAGGCTGTTTACGATAGTCAATTCAAGCAGATGTAAGACATTCTATTCAGAAAATGGCTTTATTGGCAAAACAGTTAGTGTTTGTTGGGGGTTCTTCTGTCACTCTAAACCCTATGAACTGAAAGGAAACTAGATTACGCTTGCTGAAATAAAATTGCAGAAATAAAATAACTGTCAAAGAAACCTATTTACTTTTGCTAAATCTGAAAATGCATTCAAAAACTGAATTAAACTTGCTGAAATGAAAGTTGCAGGAAATTCAGAATTGCAGAAAGTAAACTAACTAACTTTGCAAAATAAAAGAACAGAACTGAAAATAAACTTAGAAATGATAACTCAGAAATAATAATGAAACTACAAACTCTGAAACTGGAAATGATTTCAGCAAAATAAAGAAATGCGGGAAAAATGACAGGTTTCCTATTTATTCTGCTGCAGACATATTTAAATAAGAAAACCTCGGTGAAAAACCTTCTTCGCTCCTGGAAGTGGCCCTTGCTCCCTGGTTCAGAAGAAGGTGAAGAAGTAGCTCTGGTTTACTACTTAATCACTCCTTCAATCATAAAGCAAAACTGATAAAAACTGCACTTTTTATTGAATCAAAAACATGCAAAAAAATTTTGCATGTTACTGCTACAGAAATCTGATTTCTCACAATATTCAGAATTATCCTAATTGCAATCCTAATTCTCCCTTAGCTCAACCCAGATGGGAGCTGGTTATTTATATTACAAACATGCTAAATCAGGTGTGGAATGATTCTAATTTTAGGCATTTTAGGAATGTTGTTGAAACTGCATTCCTAAAATGCAGAATATGGTTACATGAATGAAATCTGTTTGTTGCACATTTGTTGGAGGTCTTTTGCATTGAAAAAGGTGCACAACAGATTCACATAACTGTCCTTAACACTCTCCTACAATTTTTCCGCCTTTCCTGAGCTGTTCTGGTCAAAACTGTGCTTTTTCGGTTATTTCGGAGCAGTCCTGTTATTTCGGAGCAGTATCTCTGTTGTTCCGGAGCAGCGCCAGAATGCCTATTTTCAACATAGTTTGTGGTTCTTTTGCCGAGCATTTGGTGGATCAGACTTGGAAGTCTTTCAACAACCTATTCACATGCTCTTTTAAGTTGAATTTGACCAAATTCCAAGCCATGCACATCTGGCTGGAATTTGTCCAAGTTAAAACAGTCAAAATACAGTTTTGCATAGCTTGCAGTTTTGTCCTATTTTTAGTGCTATTTTTTGCATTTGACAACTTCAGAGAGCATGATATGAATGTTATATATCCCACACGTGATTGCACTAACACATTTCACAATAAATCATTATTTATCAACAAAACTTATGCAAAAAATACAAAAAATTAGTAAAAACAGAATATTATGCTTCTAAACAATCAAACATGTAAATAGTAGTAAATATTGTATTTCATCAACAAAATTAACATCAAAACATGTCAAAAAGGTCTATTAAGGATGTCTAAAATAATCAATAATGAGGCAATTTTTGGCCTCATCATTCCCCCAACTTATTCTGATGCATGTCCTCATGCATTCTGTGAGGCTACAATAGAGCAGAGATCTTTGTCCAAGACTCTCTCTTGGTAGCTGAACTTTGGACCAAGAATCCTGTAAAAACCTCTGATTTCCTTTATCTGCTTGAGCCATGCCTGAAACTGATCATCTGGCTGAGGGTCATCATCAAAAAACCATGGAACAGGGGTGATTACAATGGGCAATCTGTATCTTAATCCTATCCACTGATGTTGCAGCTGCTGAATAACTTGCATGATACCTTCAACTCTTCTTTTTGACCACTGCAAGTTATTGGGGGAGATAGGTTCTTTCTTCTGCAAAGAAATAGATAACTCTCCCCAACGATTTTTACAGGCTGCTAAAGCACTATTAAAATGCTGGTGAGTAAAATTCTAAAAATTGACTAAGCATTCCTGAAGATTGGTTTCATAAATTTTTCTCACCTTTTCTTCCCTCATCATAGTAAAATGTTGATTGGCTGTAGTCCTGTAATTATAGTGAATTGGCCTCAGATATAGTGTTGCATTTGCCTCATTTTCCTTAGTCATCTGCTTCTGTTGTTCCCAATATTCCTGATTTTGCAGAGTGGACATGAAGGCTCTCAACTGAATATCCCCTGTAAAAATGTGAGGTAGGAATGTGTCATCACCAGGCATAAAGAAGTTATGTAAGAATAACTCACACAACAGATTTTTCTGTTCTATTGGGTTGTGCAGGTAGGCATCCAAAAATTCTTCAGGGTCTTCCAATTTGTATGGCAAATTAGAGTGGATTCTCATAATTTGCCAATGGATAAACCTTTCTCTGAGGATTAAGGTATAAAACCTTGCAGGTCTTCTGCATTGGACTAAACACTCTGCATTCTGACAGAGATCCTGCACCTGGTTCTTCAATTTGGTTATTTCTGCCTCTTTAGCCTCACATTTTTCTTCCAAAGGTTTCAAAGCTAAAACCTTTTCTTCCAACCTTTGGCATTTCATCATCCACTTTGATAAATCTGTATTATATTCCTCAAGTGGAACCATAAGGGGATTGCGGACAGGTTGCTGCATTTGAGGAACAATATTAACCTGCACCTCTTTGTCAGTCATGTCAACCTTGACAGAATCTGTTTGTGTCTCCTTTTCTTCTATTTTTGCCAAAGGCAAGTTGACCTGTACCCCTTGTTCCTCTGTTTCTGTCATAGGTAATTCAGTTTGAATTCCTATGTCCTGTGTTACTATGAGGGGTACATATGGTTCAATAGCTGTAGCAAGAATTGAGGAGATATGAAATTGTTCCTGTCCCTGTTCTCCTTCAATATCAATTACAGGTTCCTCCCTGATTGGTGAGTCTACTGCATGTGCAGCTGTTGCTAATTCTAACAAAATGTCAGCCATTTGAGTGTCATGCATAGTTTCATCAGGTTGTGGCTCTAAAGATGCAATTTTAGCTTTTAAACTTGCCACTTCCTGCTGCAAAATTGCAATCATTTGATCTTTTTCTAAAATAGAAGCTTGACACTTTTCTATCCAACCTGTTTGTGTTTTCACCACACTTCTTGCCGCAAATAGCTGTAGTTGGATATCTTCTTCTTCCTCTTCCTTTTCTTCTGCCTCTGACTCCTCCTTAGAATCAGAATCTGTATAATCCACTAAGACTACTTCAGGGCTGGATGTTGGTTCTGTTATGTTTGTGGCTGCAGGTTCTGTTGATTCTGCTAGGTCTATCTCTGCTGCTATTGCTTCTTGACCTCCTTGGTCAGATGATGTTTTACCCAATTGAAGTCTTGCAGACCTTCGTAATTTTTGAACAGGAGTCTTTCTTTTTCTTGTTTTGGGCATTTCTTGAGCAGATTCTCCTGGTTCTGCTTCATCAGAGCTATTGGACTGCAAAATAGTCACATCTGCTGAAAATGACACCCTTCTACATTTTTTAGCAGAGTCTATTCCAGCATGCTTTTCTCTTTGTCTTCTAGTCCTAGAAGAGGGAGGTCCCTATGGAGAGGATGGACCCTCTTCTTGGATAGACTCTGTCTCAACCACTGGCTCAGGTATTTCTATTTCCTCCTCTTCAATGCCAGGGTTTCCAATTTGTTCTACAGATCTAGGGCTTTCAATTTGTTCTACAGATTTAGGGCTTTCAATATCTTCTTCTGCTCCAGCTGCAACTGTAGGGTTTCTAGTTTCATCCCACTGAGCAAAGAATCTGCCAAAGCTCTGCAAATTACCCCTAAAGTGATGTTTACAGATTATTTTAATCAAACCATGATGCCTAGGGGTTCCTTTTCCTTCCTGATATTTCTTGGCCATAGATTTTAAATTTTCATAAAAGTACAGGGGAAAATTAACTTTGAATTCAGGGTTTGTGTGGCCATATCTCAAATAAGTTAGAATTCTCATATGGTGCCCTGACAAAATAGCATACTGGCCTTCACAAGTAATAAACCTAATCATCCATTCGGCTACTTCATCCCAGGGAGATTCCAGACTTTCCCTTTTAACTCCTTTACAAATATTTTTACTCATGACATACTCAATAGGTTTATCATTTTCTGCCCTAAATTGGTTGGCCAATTCATTTAGGGTATTCCTAGCTGTTTTTCCAAGATTAATTCCTTGCAAAGGAAATTCAGTAATTTGGCTCAAAATATCTGGAGTTACCTGGATTATCATGCCATTGATGTTGATCTTGTTATTTCTGAAGGTCCGTGCAAATTCTACGGCCAATCCCTCGGAGTTCCCATCAAATTTCTGCAAAAATGGCATAAACCCTCCATCGGTGAAAATTTGCAGCAGCGTAGGATTTTCCAGTATGAAGCTGGCATTTTCTGGTTCACTTCTGTTCTTCCTGCCGCCCATTTTCTTCTGCTCTGCTCGTGAATATTTTTTTGAAATGCTGGAATGACAGTTCTAGGGCACATGCACTGGAATGACGGTTCTTGCGCCGAAACAAAACATGTCAAATCAACTTATTGATTCATTTTTTAAAACCGATGGAATATGCTAAAAATGAGGAAAAATTAGTTCCAATGCAAATTACACGATCACGATTTGCTGAGTTGGCATCAATTAATTTGCTGTGAATTTTTCAATGTTCTTTGATGCGTGTGTCGTGATTACGCGAATCGCGAAATCATGATATCTAAATATCCATGGATTTCGGAAATCACGTGTTCCATAATCACTTGCCACGTGTTCCTGCCTAATTTTTTAAGAAACGTCAACATATTTCGAAGCCCTGATATTTCGGAGCAAATGTCATTATTTATTCATTCCGGAGCATATCTGTCAATACTCATTTCGGAGCACAACTGTTACGGAGCTTTTGATGTTTCGGAGCTCCAGTGCTTCTGTTCCGAAGCAGTGGTTATTCGGAAGCAAATTTCATTCCGAAGCATATGTCATTCCGGAGCATATGTCATTCCCCCTTCTGTTGACTAATTTAGACATCCCCAATTTTAACCTTATGAATGCTTTAAATGCTAATCAAGTGAATCTATACACTACATACCTTAACTATTTACAATATTTAAAATGTAAAGAAACACATACCTGTCTTGACTACCTTTCTACATTTTGTACAATTGATTAGCTTTGCTGATCTTTTTCTTCTGACAAGTGCAGTACTGTAATTCTGAAAAACACAAACAATGTGGGTGATGGCAATGACAATGGTGGTGAATGACAATGGCAGAAAAATGATAATGCTAAGGAATGAATGGTGATGGAATGGATGGTGATGGAATGGATGGTGATGGAATGGATGGTGATGGAATGGAACTCAGTAAACATGCCAGATAACTGGTTTTCATGTAAGCCAATTTTTTTTTTTTTAATAAAAACTATACTACTGCTGCTTCAGTGGAAGAAGGGAATTCTTCCATTATGTGCACATCCAAGTGCTCTATTTGTTTTAAAAATTCATTTTTAGTTAGTGGCTTATGGTAAATCCGGAGACGATGTCCATTAACCACTAACTTCCTTCGTGAATCATCAATTGGTGAGAGACGAACTGCTCCATTCGAGAAAACCTCTTCAATCTGATATGGTCCAAGCCATCTTGTCTGCAACTTCCCAGGAAAATCTTCATAGCGGGAGTCAAACAGTAATGCCCAATCCCCTTGCTAGAATTTCCGTTCTTGGATATGGCTATCATGCCAGACTTTACGTTGTGCTTGGATCATCTCGTTCTGATGCAAAGCGTCTCTCCGTATTTCATCCAGTGCATTGAGTTGCAGGATCCGGTCCGTTTGTGCCTGTGACAAATCAATACCAACTTCCAAAGCAGTTCGAAGAGTTAGTAATTCAAATTCAATGGGTAAAAGGGGTTTTTTACCATAAACCAATTCAAAAGGGGTAAATCCCGTAGTGGATTTCCAAGTAGTGTTATAAGCCCAAATTGCTTCAGGTAACTTTTCTACCCAATTCCTTCTATGAACTGCTACAGTTTTGGTTAATATTTTCTCTAATTCCCTATTTGTCACTTCAACTTGACCATTGGCCTGTGGATGATAAGGAGAGGACTTCCTGTGCTTGATTTCATATAATTTTACAAAGGCTTCAACAACCTTTGAAATAAACTGAGGTCCTTGATCGAAGTAATAGACTGTGGGGCTCCAAATCGTAGAAAAATCTATGAATACAGAAAATCAGCAACTTTGTCTTCTCGGGCATGCTTAAAGGCACGGGCTTCTGCCCATTTGGTTACATAGTCAACACATACCAAGATGTGCACCTTCCCTTGGGAGGGTGGATCAATAGGTCCTACAAAATCTAACCCCCACCTCTCAAATGGTTCTACACCTAATTGAGGTTGTAAAGGCATTTCATTTATGAAAGTAGGCTTACCCATTCTTTGACATGCATCACAATTTTTGATATACCTTTTTACATCTTTATGCAATGATGGCCAGTAGTAACCAGCACCCAAAATCTTTCGAATGGTATGTTTTACTGAATAATGCCCTCCTGAAGGTTCATCATGACAGGCTCTCAAGATGTCATATATCTCATCCTTACGAACACACCTGCGTAAAACATGATCAGGACTGCATTTAAACAATATTCCTTTTATCCATTCAAAAGAAGAACTTTGCTTGATTAACTATTTTTTTTGTTTTGAGGTAAAATGAAGAGGAATCTTCCCTGTAGCTAAATAATTAGCTATATCTGCAAACCATGGAGTTTGAACAGAGACAACAAACAGTTTTTCATCAAGGAATGCGTCTTCAACTAGTTCTTCAGTTTTTGCATTTGGCAATCTTGACAAAAAATCTGCCACTACATTAGCCTTTCCTGGTCTATTTACTATAGTAATATCAAATTCCTATAGTAAAATCAACCAGCGAATAATTCGTGCACTAACCAAAGGCTTATTCATCAAATATTTGATAGCAGCATGATCTGTATGGATGAATACAGGATAACCTGTGATATAGTGTCGAAACTTGTTAATGGCATATACTATAGCTAAGAATTCCTTCTCAGTTGTAGTGTAATTCTTTTCAGCTCCTGTCAAGTTTTTGCTAATATAATAAATGGCATAGTGTTGTCCATTTTCAATCTGCCCTAGTGCGGCTCCAATAGCAGTATTGGAGGCATCAGTCTGAATATGAAAGGGCAGCTCCCAGTTAGGGCCTCTCAGTACTGGCGGACTGGTTAGCTTTTCTTTCAAAGCTTCGAAGGACTTGTGGCAATCATCAGACCATACAAATTCAGAATCTTTCATTAACAATGCAAACATTGGATTAGCAATGGTACTGAAATCAGTAATAAATCTACGATAAAAGCCAATATGTCCTAAGAAACTACGGACATCAGTTTGAGATTTCGGAGGAGGAAGACTCTTGATGACCTCTACTTTCTTAGGATCAACCTTAATACCTTGAGCAGAGATATGATGTCCTAAAACAATTCCTTCCTCCATCATCAAGAAACATTTTTCAGGATTAAGAGATAAATGATATGCTTCACAGCGTATTAGAACCTTTTCAAGTTGCTCTAATGTATATTCAAATGTGTCACCAAACACTGTGAAATCATCCATGTAAATCTCTACACTCTCGTTGGTTAAATCAGAAAAAATGGCCAAGACAGCTCTTTGAAATGTTGCTGGTGCATTACATAATCCAAAGGGTAATACTCTATAAGCAAATGTCCCCCAAGGACATGTGAAGGTTGTTTTTTCCTGGTCTTCTGGTGCCACTTGGATCTGGTTATACCCACTAAAACCATCCAGAAAACAGAAAAATTTCTTACCAGCAAGAGTGTCCAGCACTTGGTCTATAAATGGTAATGGAAAGTGGTCCTTGTGTGTGACTTTGTTTAATTCCCTGTAATCCACACACACTCTCATATTTCCATTCTTCTTAGGCACAATAACTAATGGGGAAACCCATTGACTGTCTGAAATCGGATAAATGAATCCTACTTCCAACAATTTTTCAATTTCTTCTTTAACAATGTCTTTCAAAGCAGGATTCAGACGTCTCTGCGGTTGTCTAACTGGTTTGACATCCTCAGTGTATATCCTATGTGTGCATACATCAGGGTGGATTCCAACCATATCCGTATAATTCCAAGCAAAATCTTGAACATGTTTCTGCAAAACAACAAATAGTTTGGCTTCTTGATCGTCAGTCAACCAGTTGTTAATATTTACAGGTTTTCCTGGCTGAATTTCAATTTGCTTGACTCCGGGATAAACAGAGTCAACATGTTCATATTTGCTGATCAAAGCATTTAAAGGACAATGATGTGGTTGCAGATTATGAAATACTCTTGATTCTGTATTAAATGCAATACACGATGGAAGCATTGGCATAGGACAAGTGAAAGAAGTCAAAAGATGATGATGCCATCCATGTGGCAATGTAAAGGAACTTTCTTGAAGTGGAATAGATGGTAAATGTTCAGCAATTTGTTCATCATCTTTCCATAATAGGTGATTGACCAGAACTTGATCATCCCTGAGGCCTTCTTCATGCAATGTATTCACCAAGACTGTTTCATGTTCAAAAATTTCTCTTTCTGGTGAATTCAGTTCTTCAATGTGTTCCTGTACTACAATGGTGGCAAGGGTAACAAGAGGCTCCTGTTCTTCATCAGACTCAGGATACCATAACTGTCCAAAAAATTTAGATGATGGTTGAGCAGGTGGATACAAAGAAATTTTCTTAAGATCTACTCCATTTGAAATAGTCATTTCCCCTGATCTACAGTCTATGAAAGCAACTGCAGTGGCAAGCCAGGGTCGTCCTAGGATGATAGGATAGCCATTAGCTGTACTCCTAGGTTGCAACACTAGGAAATCTATAGGGTATTCCCAAGAAGATACTTTAATGGGAACATCCTCCAAAAGTCCTTCTGGTTTGGCAACTGACCTATCTGCCATTTCCAAAACTGTAGCTGTAGGACTCAAATCAGTGAGCTACAATTTTTGCATAATATCTTTGGTCATGACATTAATTGCAGCTCCTAAATCAATAAGCACATTGGGAATTTGAACCAATCCTACAGTAATGGTGATTACTGGACTTCCTGGATCACCATATTTGGGAGGTACTAATTTCCCAGAGAGAAGATCAGCCAACTTTCCATCTACTTGTACAGTTTGTGGAAAGGCTTTCTTCTTCCTGCCAGGTTTCCTTATGCATAAATCCTGAATGGTTTTCTTAATCAATGGTACATCCTTGATTGCCTGCAACAGAGGAAGTGAAATTGACATTTTCTTCAATTCTATGATTAACTCTGATTCAGGGGTAGTGATGGGGTGATCAAACCTTTCAAGAAATGGTAAATCTGATGTGACACGTTCAGATTTTCTTTGTAAGTTTTCTGCGTTTTCTTCCTTTTGCTCTGATTGTATTTTTTTTGGACTTGAAATTTCTGGAATTTCTTCAATTGTAGGTGGAGCAGGGTCAGGTAAAATCTTTCCTGAACGCAGCTGGATGTTACTACAGTCAAGTACATGAACTACAGCCGTGTCTTCAGACTCAGCCTCATAAACAGGGGCTGTTTGTCTGGCATTATTGGGGTTAGTCACAGGCTGAAGTTGGGAGTGGAGGTTGTTTTACTGGTTGTGCTTGTTGATGTTGTGTTCTTCCCTAAAAATTTGGATTAGGAGCTGGCAGCAAATTTTGAGTTTGCCCTTGATACCTTTGTTGTCCTTGATGGGGTTGATATTGTTGTCCTTGATGGGGTTGATATTGTTGTCCTTGATAGGGTTGATATTGTTGTCCCCATATTTGTCCTTGTTGTGTCCATTGTGGAGGCATGGTATGCCAAGGTGGGTTCATCCATCCAGATTGTGACCAATCTGGAGGAGCTGTCCAAGGTTGGTTCCAAGGTTGTGCAGAAACTTCTGCTTGTCCCCATGGCATATTCATATTCCAAGGAGATTGTCCCTAGTTTGTAAATCTAGGAGCATTGGGATATTGTGCATAACCACCACCAGATCTCTGCCCAATAGCATTGAGTTCTTCTGTTTGGGTGCCCAAAATAGATTTTAGATGAGGCAACAAAGGGCATTTATCTGTTGAATGTTCCTTGGAACAAATTCCACAAATAGAAGTTTTGTTTAGGGGGCAGTCCTGCAAGGCATGCTTACTCCTACACCTTGGGCAATAAATTGCTAAAGGTGGTGTAGAATTAGATCTTGTGTTTTTCTCACCTAATGCAGTATTAAGTTGAACAAGGATATCAGTTTTTAAATTGGCCATTTCCTCCATCAACTCTTTTATACCATTATTGCCAGAATTCCTTTTCTTTCTCCGGTGGTGAGTGCGGGAATAGTTTTTACATAACTCCACAATATCTTCAAGGTCAAGTTGATCTATGTCTCCTTTTCCCATTAAATCTAACACTTCCCTAGATTCATCCTGTAATCCTCTTAAGAAGATAGGCTTTAAGAAATCGGGTTCTACAGCACCACACCTCTTTTGGACAAAGGCAAAGTGATCAAGATAATCTTCTAGACTCTCATCTTCTTCTTGCTTGATCCTAAACAACTCATCTTTCCTGTTTCTTACTCTACAATAATCCTGATATTTATTTAAGAATGCAGTCTCCATTTCATCCCAGGTACTGATTGAGTTAGGTTCAAGATTGCTCATGAACCATCGGAGAGCAGCATCCTTAAGTGTGGAAGGAAACAATTTCAATTTTTGATTATCATTTATGTAGTCATAAGTCTGACATAACACTTTGAATTCAAACAGAAATTGATCAGGATCTTCTGAAACAGTTCCCCTAAAAATTGGCAATATGGATGGGGAGATTGTTTTCATGGGGGCATCTAGAAGTGGATCCAACCGAATGGGATATTCAAAAGTTTTAGGAGGATCATCAAGATTATCATATCCACCTGGAGGTGCTGCTGCTATAGCCATAGTTGTTTTCTTTCTAAAGGATGATGGGAATAGTCTAGTCAGAGGGGAGTGTTTAGCAGCTAGTGCTTCAAAAAGCTCTTTTTCTAATTTTTCCAAAAATGCATCTGATGAAGAAGGTATGTCTGGCTTATCTTCCCCAGGGATTTCAAATTCTTCATCTGACCGAGCAGGTCGCTTTGGTGGTTCAGAACCACTTCGGATAAACCTCCCTCTTTCGTCTCTCAGCCTATGCATTCATGCACATTTACTAAACAGACTGTAAAATTTGCAAGAACTATTTTCTGTATCCAGCCTACAGTTCTTGACCTACTTAAATTTGACTAACAACACCATTGTTCCCCGAAAACGGTGCCAAAAATGATGAGTGTCATTTAGTTCATCATTTAATCATTATTTATCAATCCGGGCAGGTGTCCTAAGGCTGTTTACGATAGTCAATTCAAGCAGATGTAAGACATTCTATTCAGAAAATGGCTTTATTGGCAGAACAGTTAGTGTTTGTTGGGGGTTCTTCTATCACTCTAAACCCTATGAACTGAAAGGAAACTAGATTACGCTTGCTGAAATAAAATTGCAGAAATAAAATAACTATCAAAGAAACCTATTTACTTTTGCTAAATCTGAAAATGCATTCAAAAACTGAATTAAACTTGCTGAAATGAAAGTTGCAGGAAATTCAGAATTGCAGAAAGTAAACTAACTTTGCAAAATAAAAGAACAGAACTGAAAATAAACTTAGAAATGATAACTCAGAAATAATAATGAAACTACAAACTCTAAAACTGGAAATGATTTCAGCAAAATAAAGAAATGCAAGAAAAATGACAGGTTTCCTATTTATTCTGCTGCAGACAGATTTAAACAAGAAAACCTGGTGAAAAACCTTCTTCTGCTCCTGGAAGTGGCCCTTGCTCCCTGGTTCAGAAGAAGGTGAAGAAGTAGCTCTGGTTTACTACTTAATCACTCCTTCAATCATAAAGCAAAACTGATAAAAACTGCACTTTTTATTGAATCAAAAACATGCAAAAAATTCTGCATGTTATTGCTACAGAAATCTGATTTCTCACAATATTCAGAATTATCCTAATTGCAATCCTAATTCTCCCTTAGCTCAACCCAGATGGGAGCTGGTTATTTATATTAAAAACATGCTAAATCAGGTGTGGAATGATTCTAATTTCAGGCATTTTAGGAATGTTGTTGAAACTGCATTCCTAAAATGCAGAATATGGTTACATGAATGAAATCTGTTTGTTGCACATTTGCTGGAGGTCTTTTGCATTGAAAAAGGTGCACAACAGATTCACATAACTGTCCTTAACACTCTCCTACAATTTTTCTGCCTTTCCTGAGCTGTTCTGGTCAAAACTGTGCTTTTTCGGTTATTCCGGAGCAGTCCTGTTATTTCGGAGCAGTATCTCTGTTGTTCCGGAGCAGCGCCAGAATGCCTGTTTTCAACATAGTTTGCGGTTCTTTTGCCGAGCATTTGGTGGATCAGACTTGGAAGTCTTTCAACAACCTATTCACACGCTCTTTTAAGTTGAATTTGACCAAATTCCAAGCCATGCACATCTGGTGGAATTTGTCCAAGTTAAAACAGATCAAAATACAGTTTTGCACAACTTGCGATTTTGTCCTATTTTTAGTGCTATTTTCTGCATTTGACAACTTCAGAGAGCATGATATGAATGTTATATGTCCCACACGTGATTGCACTAACACATTTCACAATAAATCATTATTTATCAACAAAACTTATGCAAAAAATACAAAAAATTAGTAAAAACAGAATATTATGCTTCTAAACAGTCAAACATGTAAATAGTAGTAAATATTGTATTTCATCAGCAGAATTAACATCAAAACATGTCAAAAAGGTCTATTAAGGATGTCTAAAATAATCAATAATGAGGCAATTTTTGGCCTCATCAAGACCTCAGGAGCCTGAGGCATTACAAGATGAAGATGGAGGAATACTCATCCATGATGATGATTATGAGGAATTAGCATATATGGGACCACACCTACCTGATCGCCTGATCCCAAGGGGCAACAACAAGGTTCCCATATATGACAGTGACTATGGGGATAATACAAATAAGGCATACCTAGGCCCTCATTATTTGCGACATCATCACAAGAATATTGACATAGATGAAGTCTATCGTCAGTTACATGTTGGACCACGCTTGAGGGTAAGGCCTATTTAGATTCATCATGAGGTCTTCCCTAACCTACCTACACACATGGAGCTCCTTGAGCCTAATGATCCCATCCTACATTCTGTTCCTAGATAGGATTCGGAGATCCCAATCCCCCCAGAACCACATCTGGGGGTGAGAGATAACACCAATATATAGTCACATGCATGTGGTCCTGAAGAGCAAACACATTTCATCAATATGATCTCCATTTATTTGACCACACCACTCAACCCAAATGATCCTTTCAAACCACTCCATATAGACCTAGATGCAATTTATTGGGATCGTGTTGATTCACCCCCATAATCCTCTGAGTATTGGGCTTGCGATGGATTGTTTCACTTCTTCGTAGGACCAACTCGTGATGTCTTCCATGCTGAGAAGGAACCCGAGGTTCCCATTGAAGATTTAAATTTAGCTAATGATATCCATTTGATACCTACTCACCATCAGTTTGAGGATGGGTCTCATATGTCAATTCAGCCTATGGTTGACAAATATATCGAGTTAGATCTTGAAAACCTGTAATATATCAAGCTAGGGGAAAGCCTATCCCCCAAATAGCAAGCCGATTATATAGCCCTTCTCACAGAAAATAAGGTAGCTTTTGCATGGTCTTACAAATACATGCTGGGACTAGATCCAAATCTCGTAACCCATAATCTCATGCTTGACCCCACAGTCAAACCTATCAAGCAAAAGCTGAGAAAGATGCACCCAACGATGGCCTTGATGATCAAATATGAGCTACAAAAACTATTGGATGCCCAATTTGTCATTTATGTAGACTATCCACCATGGTTGTCCACCATGGTTCCTATCAAGAAGCCTAATGGGAGGATTCACATTTGCACCGACTTTCGAGACCTAAAAAAAGTGAGTCCTAAGGATAATTTTCCTTTGCCAAGCATAGATGCCTTGGTAGATGCCACCACAGGACACGAAATTCCCTCCCTTATGGATGGCTTCTCTGGGTACAATCAAACTCGTATCAACCCAGAATACCAGCTCAAAACGACGTTCACAATGCCTTGGGGGACATTTTATTACAAGGTCATGCCATTTGGCCTTAAGAACGTCGGTGCCACATACCAGCGTGCCATGACATATATCTTCCATGACTACATGCATAAAATTTTGGAAGATTACATGGATGACTTATTGGTGAAATATTTATTACGTCATGAGCACCTAGATATCTTATGCAAAGTCCTCGATCGCCTAATTGAACATAATGTGAGACTGAATACCAAGAAGTGCATCTTTGGCATCACATCTGGAAAGCTCTTGGGATTTATAGTTTCCAAATGAGGCATCGAAGTGGACCCTAACAAATTCAAGGCAATCCTTAAAATGCCTCCCTCGACTAACATCAAGAAACTTCATAGCTTGCAAGGGAGGATTGCATCCATCAAACGCTTTATAGCATAACTGTCAAACAAGTGTATACCCATGAATAAAATTTTACACAAGGGGGTCACCTTCCACTGGGACAATGAATTTTAGGATACCTTTGAAACAATTAAACAATACTTGGCTTCGTCGCTAGTGTTAGGTCCACCCAGACTAGGGGTGTCATTCTGATTGTACATCTCAGCTATTGAGGTAACATTGGGTGTCATGTTAGCCCAAAACAATGAATTGCATAAGGAACAGGCCACATATTATCTCAATCGCACCCTGGTGAGCTATGATATTAAGTACGCATACATAGAAAAGTTATGTCTAACGATGGTTTTTTTTACCAAGAAGCTACGACACTATATGCTCAGTCACACTATATATGTTGTATCCAAAGAGAATCCATTGCAATACATGATGAGTCATACTTATCATAGTAGTCGTAGGGTGAAATGGATCATATTGTTGATATAATTTGACCTAGAGTTCATAGGACAAAAGTCAATCAAAGGATAGCTCATTGCTTATCAACTTGTTGAGACTCCTCTCCAGGAGGACCAGCCTCTTAGCATGGAGCTTCCCAATGATGAAGTCTTCCAAATATCAGAAATACCTAATTCTTATGAGCATGAATCACAAGTGGATATGACTCTCTTCTTTGATGGCTCCAAATGCGAGCAAGGGGGTGGTGTAGGAATCATATTTTTCACACCGCATGGGGCTCCCATACCCTTGTCATTTAAACTTGATTTCCCCTACACCAAAAATAATGTCGAGTATGAAGCCTTACTCATAGGGCTTAAAATGGCTATCACCATGAAAATCACCAAGCTCAATATTTTTGATGACTCCTTGCTCATTGTCAACCAGGTCAAGGAAATATTCCAGTGTAAGTGCCCAGTTTTGCAAGCCTACAAAGCCCTTATGGACAAATCCCTAGAAAATTTTGAATGGTATGACATAGAGGTGCTCCCTCGATCATCTAATAATTTTGCAGATACAATGGCCTCTTTAGGATCCTTGATTCCATAAGACTCCACAGGGGAGATGACACCATTCAAGTCAAGACACAAGTGCAATCAGCGGTTGAGCATGAGAGAACTCAAGCCATGCCAAAATTCCACATGATTCAAATAGAACCTCATCAATAGAGATTCTCAAACATTCATGAGCGCTTGAATCATGTCACTTGGGGGACCCTGTTCCCCCAAACCCATTTTGATAGTAGCACAATGCTATTCTTACAAGTTCTATCCCAATCTGCATTTACTTGGGATGAACTTCATGAGGGATAGGCAATTCATGCAATCAAGGCTTCCACACAGCAGGACTGGTCCACACCAATTAGAGAGTACCTAAAGCTTGGTAACCTCCCTCTTGGATTATCGCACACTACCAAAAGGATATTTAAATGGAAGGCATCAAATTTTATCTTGTTAGGAGACATCTTATACCATCGAAGCTATGAAGGAATCCTCCTTCATTGCTTAGAGCATCAAGAATTGACTTGGGCAATGGCCCAAGCACACGACGGTACTTGTGGTGGCCATTTCAACAGCATGGCCATCGCAAAGCACATTCTTTGCATGGGCTATTATTGGCCAACTTTAGAGCGATATTGTTGCACATATGTGAGGAAGTGCATGAAATGTCAACACCATGCTAACTTGACACATGTACCTTCCTAGGCCTTACAACCAATCCAAGTGGCTTGGCCATTTTCATAATGGGGGTTGGACTTAATCGAGAAAATCTCCCCTGCATCCTCGGGCCACCACACATTTATCATCACGGCTACCGAGTATTTTACAAAGTGGGTGGAAGCAATTCCCCTTACCACTATGATAGGACCTCGCATAGCGGAGTTCATATTACATAATATCATCTATCATTTTGGTATTCCATCCAAGATCATTTTGGATAATGGGACATCATTCAAGAATAAATATGTGTGTGCTTTGACAGCAAAGTATAACATCCAACACAACTTTTTGACACCCTATTATCCACAAGCAAATGGGCAAGTAGAAGCATCAAACACAACATTAATTGCCATATTGAAGAAAATAGTCAAAGAGAATCATACCGATTGGCATACGCAAATGTCGCTTGCCCTTTGGGCTTACCGCACTAGCATTCGGACACCCACTGGGGCAAATCCATTTTCGCTAGTGTATGGTGCTGAGGCGGTCATGCCTCTAGAGTTGGAAATTCTATCACTGTGCATATCCATGCAGGAATTTATTGATGATGATAATGCATGACAAGATCGCCTACATCAACTTACATTGTTGGATGAACGTCACATTAATGCACTTGAGCATCTATGGGTGTATCAAGAGCGGCTCAAAAGAGCCTACAATATGAAAGTCCATCTCAGAGACTTTCAGGTTGGGTATCTCATCTTGAAAGAGAACCAACATAATTCTAGCTTGCCCCCCAACCTACAAGACACATTTACGATAAACTGGTTAGGCCCTTTTGTCATCACTAGTCAAATAGGGACTGGAACTTATCACCTAGCTTTACTTGAAGGTGTCGAGGATCCTTAACCCTTGAACATCCTTCATTTGTGGCCATTTCATGCTTAGAGAGCATCCAAAAGGCTCCTAGCGGGTTTCTCACCATCTAGGTCAAGTAAAAATTCTCCTATACTATCTACGATCATCTAGGTCAATCCTAAAATCCCTAAAGGCATCCCTAATCCCTTTGGTCATATCCAAATGCCCCTAGGCAATCATAGACACTTTTTAAGTGTCGTTGCACGTCTAGGTCACCCAAAATGCTCCTAGTGGTTTCTCACCATCTAGGTCAAGAAAAAACATTCCTAGACTATCTATGATTGTCTAGGTCAACCCTAAAATCCCAAAGGCATCCCTAAGCCCTTTGGTCACAAAAAAATACCCCTAGGCAGTCGTAGACACTTTTTAAATGTCACTGCACATCTAGGTCCCTAAAAAGGCTCCTAGCGGGTTCTCACCATCTAGGTCAAGTAAAAACGCTCCTAGACTATCTACGATTGTCTAGGTCAAACCTAAAAGCCCCAAATGCATCCCTAAGCCCTTTGGTCATAGCCAAATGCCCCTAGGTATTCATAGACACTTTTTAAGTGTCACTGCATGTCTAGGTCACCCAAAAGGCTCCTAGCAAGTTCTCACCATCTAGGTCAAGTAAAAATGCTCCTAGACTATCTACGATCATCTAGGTCAAACCTAAAATCCCCAAAGGCATCCCTAATCCCTTTGGTCATAGAAAAATACCCCTAGGCAGTCGTAGACACTTTTTAAGTGCCACTGCACGTCTAGATCACCCAAAAGGCTCCTAGCGGGTTCTCACCATCTAGGTCAAGTAAAAACTCTCATAGACTATCTACGATCATCTAGGCCAAGTAAAAACACTCCTAGACTATCTACGATCATCTAGGTCAACCCTAAAAACCCCAAAGGCATCCCTAAGACCTTTTGTCATAGCCAAATACCCCTAGGCAGTCGTAGACATTTTTTAAGTGTCGATGCATGTCTAGGTCACCCAAAAGGCTCCTAGTGGGTTTTCAGCATCTAGGTCGAGTAAAAATACTCCTATACTATCTACAATCATCTAGGTCAACCCTTAAATCCCCAAAGGTATCCCTAAGCCCTTTGGTCATAGCCAAATACCCCTAGGTAGTCGTAGACACTTTTTAAGTGTCGATGTCTAGGTCCCCAAAAAGGCTCCTAGTAGGTTCTCACCATCTAGGTCAAGTAAAAATGCTCATAGACTATCTACGATCATCTAGGTCAACCCTAAAAGCCCCAAAGGCATCCCTAAGCTCTTTTGTCATAGCCAAATTCCCCTAGGCAGTTGTAGACACTTTTTAAGTGTTTTTGCACGTCTAGGTCAGCCAAAAGGCTCCTAGCGGGTTCTCACCATCTAGGTCAAGTAAAAATGATCCTCGACTATCTACAATCATCTAGGTCAAACCTAAAAGCCCCAAATGCATCCCTAAGCCCTTTGGTCACAACCAAATACCCCTAGGCAGTTGTAGACACTTTTTAAGTGCCACTGCACATCTAGGTCACCCAAAAAGCTCCTAGCGGGTTTCCATCGTCTAGGTCAAGTAAAAATGCTCCTAGACTATCTATGATCATCTAGGTCAACCCTAAAAGCCCCAAAGGCATCCATAAGCTCTTTGGTCATATTCAAATGCCCCTAGGTAGTTGTAGACACTTTTTAAGTGTCGTTGCATGTCTAGGTCACCCAAAAGGCTCCTAGTGGGTTCTCACCATCTAGGTCAAGTAAAAATGCTCCTGGACTATCTACAATCATCTAGGTCAAACCTAAAAGCCCCAAAGGCATCCATAAGCCCTTTGGTCCCCCCCAAATGCCCTAGTGGCCCCCAAGTAAGCCCATTGGTCACATGTGTATACATATCAATCAAAAATTCAAAAAAAAATCATCAAAATAGCAAAATACAAAAATATTGCATCGCATTGCATTTTCATACATACATATCCATTTCTAAAATGCAAAAATATTGCATCACATCACATAGCATTTTATCATTGCTTGCATCTAGGCATAATCATCATTAGCACTTTACATTTTAGTTGCCCATACATGTCTAGCACCACGATGGTACATTACTTACCGCTCAAAATCAATGTCATAAAAGTACTCATAGTTCAAATACCACAATTATCATTTTCACCCACATTTTTCACATTTCCATAGTCGTGTCCATTCCCTCCACTTAGCCATTTGTTTTATAATGTCAGTAGGGTGTTTGGTCACTAAGCCATATCTAGTCTCTACTCAGATTTTGTAGTAGGCTAGCTTGATTTTTAGGAGGTAGAGTCTTGCATTGATTATGCCTTGCATACATCATATCTCAAACACAATTAATCATTAACAATCTAGGTTTTGCACAAATATATATGAAATCCATGAAGTGGTCTAGGTTACCTTAAGCGAAAAGGTCATCCTACTCATCCCCCTGTGCGAATGGTTCAAGAATGTTGAGAGTTTGCAAAAGTACAAGCTATTCCCCACCCAATTCCTCAAAGTTAACAATGGTTTTCACCACTATAAAAATTTCCAAACACCCTTGATCCCTAAAGTCATAAGGATTCATACTACACATCCCCAAGAAGGATGGATAGTCATTCCCAAGGCTGAAAATATCAACACCACTACACAGTAAAATCCCAAAAAGCTTCACACCAACATTTCCAGACACCTTTTATCCCTAAAGTCGTAAGGATTCATACTACACATCCCCACAAAGGATGGGTAGTCATCCCCAAGGCCTAAAGGATCAATGCCATCCACAAGCCAAAAATCCCATAAGTTCCACTTTGCAATCAAAATCCACAAAAAGCAAAAAGCAAAAATAACAGTGGTTATCACCACTACTCAAACCCCTTGCTCAAGAGAAAAAAAAAACTCAAAATAAATAGTGATTATAGTCACTAAAAAGAGACAAATAAACAATGATTTTCATCACTATATATGAGATCAAGTAATCCCAATCAAGTGAATAACCAAAAATACACCTGAGCTTGAATCCCTGGAACTCTCAACATTTGGAAAACCATCAGGTGATCCTCATTACGGGTTTGGTGGATAGCCTATCCATCAATGGTGGTAGCCTCATGCATGATGATATGTCTATCACATTAGCTTTCGGGCATATGTGTAGACCAATGTTTGCATGTGGATGAGCTAGCTTTGGTAACCTAGATTGCCTAGTGGTCTAGTCATACTTAGTACAAAATCTATGATGGTGGCATTCATTTGGTGATCCTTAGTATAGGTTTGGTTGAGATCCTACTTGGCACTAGCGGTATCCTTATGCATCTCACAGGAATGAACTCACTTGCACACACAAGGATATGAAGTACCTTGGTCGTCCTAGAAGATTCATACCTTGTCAAAAAGTCTTACATGGTTAGTATACAACTTTTGATAAGTTGACTAGAGTTTTTGAGTCTCATGAAAACCTAATGAGCATTTCCTAAGTAGCATATCATTCATATCACTTCACCTCATTCATTTTCAATTTCATTATTCACAAATCCATTATGTAAAGTCTCATAACATAATTACATATGAGTTGGTTCAAAATACATCATCTATGGTGCTAGCATAATACAACATGTAGTCTACACATTGCATCCTTTAGATCAAGAAATCACCCATCTCAATATACATCCAGGCATGTACAAAATAAAATTGAATCAAATTACAAAATATACATACATAGGCATTCATCATCATTACATAATACATTTGCATACATCTCATAAACCAATAAACACATGATGATAAACCACATAAAAAGCTCATATATATGTATGTGTATATGTATGGGACAAAAAAGATACATCATGTTACCCATCGGCTACAATAAAGTGATTCCTAAGACTTCACACCGCTAAAATATCCAAAAACACAAAAAGATTCATGCAAGCCACTACCATGATCATGCAGGATCAGTACTATGACTCGCACTCCCACCTTTAGTAGGAGTCCTCTATGAACTACCATATCTGCTACCACCTACTCTATCAGCTCTCCACCTAGACCCTGGTGCCTCCCACCTAGAGGAGGACTGCCCTGTCCTATTATGGTGAATCGGGCATGACCCACTGGCATCTCCATCATCCTATATATGCCCACAAAATCATACTACCTTAGTCTCCAGCTCATCCACCTAAGCCTACCCCCATCGGCACCATGCCTGGAAAGCCTCCACCACATAATGGAGTCATGTCACCTCTTCCTACAACCTAGTCACCTCCCCACTACTAGAATCCTCCTGTGTAGGGCTACGTGATTGTATTTGTGCCCAAAGAGATGCTATCTTAGCATGAGCCACCTGTACCTCAGCTTGCTCAGCTACTAGCTCTACCTGTACATTGTGCACCTATGTCCGTAGGATATCTCTCTCCTACTTCACCCTGAGTAGCTCATCTCATAGCTCTGCCTCTATGTACCTCGATGCCATTAGTGGTGCCTGCACCTCCTCATCCCTAACATCATCATCCCCCAAGTCACCTCGATCTCCTAAGTCCAGGAGATCCACATGCTCCCCTACCCTGTGTCCCTACCAATCACCTACCTCACCCTGGTCCTCACTAGAAACATCCTAATGTGCCTCTCTATATGCATCCCTCCTCAATGGCCCCTCTCTGTGACCCTGGCCTGTCACCCACCAAGCATCATACTCTGATGTAGTCCCGAAATCATCCACATCTGGAATGTATACTACCGGATATGCATCCCGTGCCACTACCTCTACCATAGGCCATGCCAATGTCCTATCATCCTCGCAACACCAATAAGGCACTGGCTCACTAGGAACCCCTTGGTGTAGCCCAAACTATCACATCACCTGAGAAAAATGGAATTACTCCCGCTCCATGCCATGTCCAACCAACCATCTGCCTCGCCGCACCCTATAGAGATGTACAGTAGCATCTGCCTACTCTGGAAAATCTTTGTATGGCCTTCAAAATACCTAATCTACCCTAATTTGGGTAAATAGATCTACATAGTAGGCCACCTCACCTATGAATCGTTGACTCTATCCCCTCTCCTGAGCCCTCTACCATATGATATCGTATCCTATATTCTTGTCTACTAGCTGCACCCGAGTCATCTAGGGTAGGCCCTATGGCCGCCCCATAGCTATGTGCTACCATCCCAAACACTGTAGCAAAAAGCTACACCTAATACCCTTCCATCGATAGCAGTGGATCTCATAAATCTCATCATAGAGCTATGCCAATAGTGTAGTACCCCATGCCATCACTAGTGGCTCCACCACAGTATCCCTCACCAGCACAAACACTATCTCCACTAGGTTCCATGGGAACCTCACTCCAGAAGAATTCGGTAGTAGCATATTGGAGATGAGTGTCATGAGTAGTGTATGCCTCACCCTAATACCTTCACCTCATGCCATAATCCTACCAGCATACCACCCTTCAAGCAATCTAGCTCTTTCATCTCTAGATCATAACTGAAGTACCTCTTGAGCATTGTTTCTCTCCACTCTCATGGTGTCGTGTGGATCAGTCGTCCTTATATCAAAATTTTAAGAATATGATAGATGTCATCCAGAGTCACCATCATCTCCCTAGTGGGTAGGTGGAAGGTATTGGTGCACGAATCCCACAGATCAATCAGGGCAGTCAGATATGCATGGTGTCCTACAAAAACATCTAATCAGGTCACCTACTTGAGGCTGAGGGCATCCATCCACTCCCATTCCTTTGTGGTCAATGCACCCTTGTGGAATCAAATAGATTAGGTACTCGATACCAACTCCTCACCACCTAACGGGGATAAGCAACTCAATAATACACCACCAAAATGGCCTCGCATGGCCCCAAAAACATTCAAAAGAAAAGACTCAAAATGGCTCCTCTTTGAGGCCGGTTTGTTGCCATTCCTCCTAGGAATGGCTCCCAACCCTATGGCCAACCCATCAAGGGATGGCCTATGACTAGCCCACACTAGCCATCCCACCTAGGGATGACTCCAAACAAATGGGCTCAAAAAGACCTTTTAGGCCATCAAAAATAGCAAAAACAATGTAAAATTGTTCTACAAAATGCAATCTAATTGCACAAAATATGGGTAAAACATAAAATTTGGTACATATCTCATAAATTAGGTTTAATTACCTACAATATAGTGTGATATGTTTCCAAGCCAAAAACATACCATAAAAGCAAGAAAATCAACTCCTAACACTAGGAAAATACAATAAGAGACTTGGCATACCTGTCTCGCACTGACTCCTCCACTAGCTGAGTCCACCCGCTGACTCATGGTGACTGTGGGATGAATTTTACAGCACTCCGCTACTCAAAATCACTCTCCTACTCCTCACCTCTCAAACTACCAAAGAAAGCATGCAAAAATGAGTCTAACCTTCATATTTTGGGTTTATATAAAGATGCAGGGGTCACCACCATCCCAAGGTGGTACGAGTGCATATTTGGCTTATTGTTCCACCCTAGGATGGTGGTAGAACATGCCCTCATCCCACCCTAGGACGGTGGTAGAAAAAATAGGCCAAAACAGCCCAAAAGGACCCAAAACAGGTCCAAAACTGCACCAAAATAACTCAAATTGGGTCCAAATTTCCCTGAGGATCCTAGGAGGGATGGAAAAGTTGTTAATTCATGCCCAAAGAAGTCCATTGTGGCCATACCACTCCTCAAACATGCAGTTTTCAGCTCCTTTCCTCTAGGAAAACTCACCAAAGTCACCAAAATCCTCTCCAAATTGCCCTATTTTTCAAGGGACAAAATTGAAGGTAAGCATAACACAAGTCAATTGGGTCAAGCGACTCATTGCTTTTATCATTGGTCATTCCCTCATCAACTCTTCACTTTAAGGGGTAGTCATAATCATTCCAAATCAACAAACACACACTTAATTATGCGAATCGCATTCGTTCAATGAATCTTCAATAAAGACAATCATGCTCCTTCTTGGGGTAGCAAACAAGCACACAAAATGATATTATAACGCTTGAAATTACTGGGATCATGAATTCATAGGCCCTGAACCTTCATGACAGATAGCATTCAAGCATAAGCATGCTCATTCAATGAATCAGAAGTAAAGATTCAAGAACACACGCCATTTTCATGATTGGGACATCTAAAGTTGGTTAGGTTATCGAGTAACCTTAATCATTCTATATTTTGGTCATTTATTTTTGCTCAGTGCTATGCTTCACACAATGTATCTCAAAAAGGGGCATCTTTAGACACTAAGATGTGTAAACTCGATTAAGCATCCACAAGTAGTGATAAAATTGACATAATATGGCCCCTTGGGCAGCCCTTAGGAGGCTCACAGTGGTTCTAGCCACTCTGGAAAGGGTATTGGAGGCTACTAGCCCAATTTTGGGAGGTTTTAGCCCAAAATTCACCACCGTACCACCCTAGTATGATGGCATATGCTCCTCACCCCACCCTGGGATGGTGGTGACTCCTCGTCCCAGGGTGGGACGGTGGTGAAGTTTGACCTAGAAAAAGTCAAAATTTGGCCAAATGGCACCCAAAAACTGCCATTTGACCACCCAAACAGCACATGCGAGGTAGAGGATAGGTAATCCTTATGATATCCATATTTATGAGGGAAAAATTTGGAGATCCTCTTCCACACCCTGTGCATGCCTCCCATTTGACAAGTGGCACCTCCTGCCATGCATGCCCTTGCATGCCCTTTTGCACATGAGCCCCTTTGGGCTATAAAATGGGTTCCATATACACACAAAAACAAGTAGATGAGTTCTAGGATAAGAAACGGAGTTCTGCCAAGATTTTACCTTGCCTTATCACACATTTTTGCCCTTGGGATATCCCTTTTGCCAAGGAGGTTACCGGGTGACTTCAAGAAGGTAATCCGAGCGTAACTTTTACATCCGGGTGATTTTCTTCACCAAATTCGATGACAACACACCCTAGGTTTTTTATGAATATCTTCTAGTGGTTTTGTAACAAAAAGTGACCAGATTTGGTGAGTATCCCCTCCTAGGATGCCCCCAAATAGTTGCAGGCACCATCGCCCCCCAGGGATGAGGGTAAATTATTAATAAATTTCTTTACTATTTTTTATTTTCTATTTTATACATTATTCCATGATTCTACAGTCCAAATTTCAGGTCATTTGGAGTTAAAATGAATTAGTTATGCTATTTTTAAGTTTTCGCAAGCTCGTAGGGCCCATCCGAGCACCCCAATTTGATGCAGGTGGATCCGGGCTACAATTGGAAAATATTACCATATGGGTTGTCTTTAAATGCCAATTTATGCATACTAACCAAATTTCATGAGTTTTTTATGAGTTCATGTTTGAGATTTTGTTGTCCTCCTTTTCGTAGGTTGTAGGCGGGCGACGCTTAATCAAGGGGTCTACGGGTACAATTTTTTATTTTTTTTAGGTGATATCTTCCCAAAACCTCCTCCTAAACATCTCTGAAAATATTCAAGTCATTTTGATATCATTTTATGCACTTTTAATTCATATGTCATTTTGCCCCTATGGGGATTGCATGTTTTTACCATACACCCTTGCTATTTGACCCATTTTTGCTTCCTTGTGTATAGGTTCAGGTCCTTAGAATGCTTTGTGAATAGATATTAGACATCAGAGAACCTAGATACAGGCAGCGATAGCATTGTATCACCCACCTCGATTGTGGGTACGCGGAGAAACATTGGATGTGCACCTGGATTCCATGAAATACTTGGTCTTTGGGCACCCAATATTGTAAAAATTGTATCACCATTTTGAGCCCTCAAGGGGACTGTTGTAACCTTGGATTGGATCCAACAAATTAATGAGAAAATACTTGCTTTAAATTCATTTCCTTTTGTTTGGTATTGTTTCCTTTTGCATGCATGCTTCCTTTTTTATGCTCATTTAGCGATATGGGATAGATACACTTATTTTTCCACATAATTTGGTGCACTATTTTTCCCTACTTCACTACCATTTTCCCTATCAATGGAAGAGCTAGCTCGATTGTTCACCAAGAGTTTTTTAAAACCCATCTCCTGGATGTTGCAATTACAATAGTATAGATAATTTGAATAAGCTATTTCCTAGGCTAGCATAATTGAGGAAATCAAAATCCAATAAGGTGTGCTAAATCCTAAAAAAAATAATGGTAGAACAAAGGCCAATACAAAGAAACTTATTCTGACCAATCCAATTCAAATCAGGCTAATCAAGAAAATCAAGTGAATCAAGTGGTCATTAGCCAGTTGGTAGTGGCTCAACAACAACCACAACAAATTGCATATCAAATGGTTCACCCACCATAAAAAGTTTAAAACACATTGCAAACTATGAAAAATTACCAACATCAACAATCTATTTGACAAAATCACCAATACATCCCTTTATTTGAGTCATATGCCTCCATATTTCATAGGTTGTATGACACAAATCAACTTGCCTTACCTAATTCAAACCATATGATCCCACAAAACATAGCAAAAGCTATCAGGAGCATTTGTTTTGCCCTTATCATCGATATAATGGGTATAATATTAACAAATGCTACACATTTAAAGATATGGTGCTAGACCTAATTGACTTAAGGATCATTAAGCTTGATAGTCTCTTAGCTCAATAAAATCAAAACCTTGGCATCTATCAAACACCACTTCCTCATCATGAAGAAGTGCAATCAACCATAGGAGGGTTAAATACCAAGACACCTCCTAATAAAGTTAACCATGTTCAATAGTACCAAGTTTTTATGGGTGCTATTCATGTAGTCACCCAAGGTCAATAGCATACAAATCAACAAAATGTGCAACAACATCCTATTCAATCTCCCATAGCACCATAAACAAGTGTGTCTCCAAAACCTACCAATTCATCATCTCCCATCTAGTTCTTTGTCAATTCTTTCCAACCAATTCATATTCAAAGTCATCCATCTCCACCCACTCAGCCTCTGAATCATCCACAAAGGCCAATCATCTCTCTGAGTAGCCGGCTAACCACTAGCCTTAAAATAGCTTCAGTAAAACTATCTATTTATGAGCTAATTCAACAATCTCCCCCACATCGTGAGGCATTAATGAATATTATAAAATCCATTGAAATCCAATCTCAGGATTGTAATGTGTTTAGCAATTTTATGGGAAGTATCCAAACATGTGTAGAGCCTGCCATTACATTCTACGATTTTGAAATCAAACCAATACATCAGGATCAATGGACCCTCCATTGCATATCATGGATCAAATTTATAGGAAGCCATTCAAATGAGTTTTTATTGATATCGACTCCTTCATTAATATTATCACCACATCCTCTCCAATATCTTAACCTTCCACCATCCCACATCACCAAATCCACCTTCACCCTAAAAGCATTTAATGATGCTCTTTGTTCCATAGTTGGCATTGTAGTTTTACCCATCAAAGTGGGGGTAAAAATATTACACACAATTTTCCATATCTTGGAAGGTTCCATGGCATACAATTTACTCCTTGGACATCCTTAGATTAGGGAAATGATATGTGTCCCCTCTATATTACATTAATTCTTAAAATATGTACATGAGGGACAAATTTATTGTATACCAGCGGACATCAAACCGTTTAAGTATTACAATTTAATTTCAAATCCCTATGAGTCCACCCTTTCATCCACCCACATTTTCCTAACATTATCAAACACATAATCCACCACACCATCCACTTCTTCATCCAAAGTTCCTCTTTTTGAGGAACTCCCCATCACTACCACACATCAAGATTCTACTTCTATGCCCTCATCTTCATCATCATAAACTACATGTACATGTAGTCAAGCCCAATCCACATCAACCACATCATCATCATTAGTATCCTCCATCAACACTCCCTCCACATCATTACCCATTCATAAAACACCTTAGCCAAATCCACCTTCATTCACATAAGTTGATGTCTCACAAGTCAAATTAATGGATTGTAATATGCAATTCCAGTCCATACCTCTCCCATTATCAAAGCTCCAATCCAATCATGAGTCTTCCATATCCACTTCCACATCCACTCCACATCATCCCAAGTTGTGGTCCACCTCACAAATCTTGGCATTGGTGAATATGTGGTCCAAAACATCACTATCACACTACTTAATATCCAAATTGGTAGGGATTACGGTCACCCACGTGATCCTCCTTTATCCATAGGAGTGGTGTATAACATGGGTTCAATGCCCAACACCATTAATTTTATGTATGGGGGATTGATTCATCATCCAATCCATCTTTCCAAGATCAACCCAAGAAACCAACACTTGCCAACATATAGCACATACTGGATTTTCCATCCCGGTATTTTCATCAAGTCAATTGGTAAGGCTATGGCCTAGGAAAACATGAATAGGAAATGCATGAGCTCATTGATACTCCATAACGAGAAGTGCATGACCATTCAAGTTTAGATTATCACCCGTATTCTTTCACCTCTTCTTTTGAATAAGCTTTTCAATTTTTTTAATTCAGAAGAAGAAACCCATCACCTCGATGAATTTGAAGATGAAATCTATGAAGAATACAACATCATGTCAATAAATTCTAATGAATCTAATGAGGAATCAATGCCCATAATTCCATTCACTGAATAGGATGAGTTTTACATCATAATATTCCCCATCCATCAACTCATATTTCATTTGCTTCTTCCACAAGAGCGAGCTAAATCAACTGGTGAACCACCTCCATTTTATTAATCCACCTCATTAGATATTTTTCTTGTAATATATGTACACAAATAAAATAAAATAAAATACACGCACAAAAATTTAAAAAAAAAATGCATTTCATGTGCATGGATTTTTTCATATTGCATTTATTTGTGTTGCTCGTTTTTCTTCAAGTTCCCAAAGATCTAGCATCAATTCTAGTAGAAAGGATCCATCCATATTCCACATTTCCAGCCACCAATTTCTCTTTAAGTCAAAATGAATCCTATTGACTTATTCACCCCACTCTGTAATCCATACGATTTGGCAAAGCCAATTCCAATTGACATGAGCCTTATTGATATGGATTGGATTTCCTCACCTCCATCCTTTTCCAAATTTGTTTGTTAAGGGCTTCAACCAACTACATTCCTTCGTCACCTCCACCTTCACCTTTAGATCCCAAGGTTTTCTAGGTAGACATAGAAGAGGTTGAGTTAGAAGAGTTTTATAATGTTATAGATGACATTCTTCTGATCCCAATGCCTAATTAGTGTGAGGAAGGTTCTCATATGTCAACTGAAGATACCATTGATGTGAACCTTAGTTCAGATGCAAAAAATCCCTAAATTATCAAACTTGGTAAAAGTCTATCTACCAATGAACAAGAGCAATTAATTGTTCTCCTTAAGAAGAAGGACATTTCTGCATGGTCCTACAAAGATATGCCTGGTCTTTCCCGTAATTTGGTTGTCCATAATCTCACCCTACATTTTGATGCTAAGCCAGTCAAACAAAAATTGATAAATATGAATCCCACCATTGCTCTCATGGTCAAATAAGAGCTTCAAAAGCTATTAGATGTGGGTTTAATTATCTCCATTGACTATCCTAAGTGGCTTTCAAACATGGTACCCATGCACAAGCCTAACGGGGTGATACGCATTTACACTAACTTTCGATATCTTAACAAAGCATGTCCTAAGGATGAATTTCCTCTACCAAACATTCATACTCTTATCGACACTTGTGTTGGACATGAAATGCTTTCCCTAATGGATGTTTTTTTAGGATACAACCAGATTTGAATTAATCCTGATGACCAACACAAATCAACATTCACTACACCTTGGGGAACTTTTTGTTACAAGGTGATTTCTTTGGCCTCAAAAATGTAGGTGCCACTTATCAACATGTCATGACATACATATTCCATGATTACATGCAAAATATAATCAAAGAATATGTGGATGATCTCTCAACAAAATCCAAAAATCGACAAGAGCACATTGGTTTCTTGGAAAAAGTCTTTGATCAACTTCTAGAGCATAATATTAGATTGAACCCCAAAAAGTGTGTCTTTGGTGTTACCTCAAGTAAACAACTAGGATTCATTGTCTCCAAAATAGTCATTGAGGTGGACCCAAATAAAGTCAAGTCCATCATGGAGATGCCTCCCCCAAAAATCTTGAAATAATTGCGTAGTTTGCAAGGAAATATCCAATCAATTCGTCATTTCATTGCGTAACTTTCTAACAAATACAGGACATTCAATCACATACTATAAAAGGGGGTGAAATTTTCATGGATAGATGAATGCCAAAAATATTTTTATGACATCAAGCAATAACTAGATTCTTCCCCAATCTTAACTTCTCCTCGTCCGAGGATCCCCTTCCATATTTATATTTTAGTAATGGACTTTGCATTAGGGACAATGCTTACACAAAATAATGAAAACAATTGAGAGCAAGTTGTCTACTACATTAGTCAAACATTCGTAATCTATGAAACCAAATATGCTTACATGGAAAAATTGTGCTTAGTAGAAGTTTTTACCACTAAGAAACTCAGACATTGCATTCTTAGTCACACCACCTATGTTATATCTCGCAAAAATCCTTTGTGTTATATGATGTCTTGTACTTACAATAACACCCGCACTGCAAAATGGATAATGCTTCTCATTGAATTTGATCTTGAGTTCAGTAGCCAAAATTCCATTAAAGATCAGGTCATATCTGATCAGCTTGTGAAAGGTCCACTTCCTATTGATCAACCCTTGATTATTGAGCTCCTAGATGATTTGGTATTCAGTATCACTAAATAAGAAGAATATGTCATTTCAGAGGAAGACATCGATATCACACTATTCTTTGATGGTTCTAAGTGCAAAAAAGGTCAAGGTGTTGGAGTTGTGTTTCATACACCATAGGGGGTACCTATTCCTATATCTTTCAAACTTGACTTCCAATGCATAAACAACAATGCAAAGTATGAAGCCCTAATATTAGGTCTTCAAGTAGCCATAGCTATGGGAATAAAGCATATCAAGATGTTTGGTGATTTTCAACTTATCATTCATTAAATCAATAGAAAATACCATGTAAAGAACCAACCATAAAGCTTTACCATGAAGTAATAATAAAATTGCTTACCAAATTTGATTGGTATGAAATAGATAGTTTGCCATGTTTGACTAATATATTTGTAGATGTGATTTCCTCTCTAGGATCATCGATTCCAAAGAACTCCATAGGAGAGGTACAACCACTCATTGTTACAAAAATCTCTAAATTTGCAATTGTTTGTGTTGAATCTAAGGATGATAAATATGTTTGCTTTATCCATTCAAAGTTGTATGAGCCTTGGTCAAACCAAATAATAGCCTTCCTCAATTTTAAAACACTCCCAACAGACATGTCATGAACTACTAAACGCACTTTCAAGAAAAAGGTAGCTTATTTTACTCTTTTGGGGGATATGTTGTATAGATGTGGTTATGATGGAGTCCTCCTTAGTTTTCTCAAGTCTACAGAGGCACAAAGAGCCATAGCTAAAACTCATGATGGTACTTTTGGTGTTCATTTTAGTGGAATGACAATTTCAAATTATATTATATGCATGGGTTACTATTGTACCACCATGGAACACGACTATTGCACTTATTTCTAGCATTGTTAGCAAAGTCAATAACATGCTAATTTAACTCATGTGCCATCACAAGCATTATAGCCTATTCAAATCCTTTGGCCCTTTTCACAATGGGATCTTGATTTGATTGGAAAAATATCACCTCCTTCCTCGAGATAACATACATTCATCATCATAGACACTGAGTAATTCACAAAGTGGGTTGAGGTAATTTCTCTAACCAGTATGATAGGACATTGAATTATGGAGTTTATACTTCATCATATCATATGTCATTTTAGTATCCCCTTGAAAATCATCTCTAACAACAAGTCCTTCAATAACAAGGATGTTCGAGCACTTTGTGATAAATATAATATCCAACATAGTTTCTCAACTCCTTACTACCCATAAGCAAATGGACAAGCTAAGGCTACCAACAAGACCTTAATTGCTATTATCAAAAAACTAGTCAAAGAAAATCATAGAGATTGGCATACTCAAATCCCCTTGGCATTATGGGCTTATCGAACAAGCATCCACATGCCTACTAGGACAATGCTATTTTCATTTGTCTATGGAGCTGAAGCAAGCATACCTCTTGATCTTGAGATCCCCTTATTGTGAATTTTATTGCAAGAATTTATAGATGATGATTCTGCTAGACAAGCACATTTTAACCAACTCACGCTTCTTGATGAAAGGTGTGTCAATGCTTTAGAAAATTTATGAGTTTATCAAGACCTCTTAAAGCATGCTTACAATGCCAAAGTTCATATACATGAATTCCAAGTAGGATATCTTATTCTTAAAGAGAATCAACAAAACACCAATGCATTATCGTATCTTCGTGATAAATTTGTGGCTAATTGGTTAGGTCCATACATTGTCACTCAAAAAGTGGGTAAAGGAACTTATAGGATTACCATTCTAGAGGAAGTTAAAGATCCTGAACCACTTAACATCATCCACTTGAGAGCATTCTATGCTTAATGTGATATATATATATATATATATGTATGTATGTATGTATGTATGTATGTATGTATATATACATGGCTAATACACAAACAAACTATATCATATTTCACAGATAGCATTTCACACATTACATTTTACACATTGCATTTCACACATTGCATTGCACACATTTCATTTCACAAATGGCATTTAATTCATTGCACTCACAACCATCTTCATACATCTTAGGGATCATTTATTCAATTTAGATAACAATTGGTCTAATACAATTTTGAAACCTTAATCAAGGGCACCTTCAAATTATCATTCAACTCATTGCACCATTCCATATAGCCAAATTACCATTTTCAAGCCATATTTCCATAATCCCTCGGTGTTTTTGGTCACTAGGACACTCCTAGTGTTTCTAGAAACCTCCAATACATGTCGAGTTTTCTTTAGGATCAAGACACATTTTCACTAAGAAAATCTTGAGTTCTGGTAATTGACTCTAACACTATTGAACCAAATACAATCACACATATTAAAAACATCATGTGTTAAAGAGGGATTACTCCATGATTGGTTTGAACCTCAAAGTGAAAAGGGTAATCCTTCCTTGTCCCATCATGCACATAGTCCAAAAATAAAAAATAATGGTTCTCACCACTATCACAATTACTTCCAAACAAAAGATAAAATATTAAGGATAAGGTAAAATTCTCATCATACTTTGGTTGAGAATCGGATTCCCCAAAGCTCTAAATCTTTTACACATCGCACACCAAAAATCATCAAGTTGTAAGGATAAAACTATATTTCTAGTCAGACGGTTAGGTAGTTCACATCACCAAAGCTTAGAGATCAGATTCTTGTACTATGGAGCTAATCTCCATCGGGGCTATAGATGCTTGACTGGCAATGGAGTACACTCATGTGTGGTGACACATCTCTTTTAAAGAGACCTCTGACCGCACATATGAACAAGCTAGCTTCTTGGTCTTCTCCATAATAGGTTTTATCTTAATTTACTCAAGATGGGTTAATTAACTCACTTGCACACACATTGGTTTTTTATTACCTTGAGTCACTACTATACTCATGATTTGGTAAATTAATTCACTACACACACATTTGGTCTTAGAGAAATTAGACAAAAGTTAGTGATTTTTTTTATATCACTAGTATGTATGTGTCTCTGCAAAACAATTAGCTTTCCATTTCAACATCCATATCTTCTTCCATATCAATATCCATATCTTCTTCCATACCAACATCCTGATCAGTACATGAGTCTTCCATTTCACATACCAACATTTTGGTGCCCCTGATTAAATAACAATGCTATACATGGTCAAGTAAAATCTAAACTACGAATGATCATTAGAGCATTAATTCATTTGCATTCATACACATTATCATTGCATTATCATCCATCACACATATACACATGCATTTACACAAAATCATTCACATAAAAGCATAACATAAAAGTAAAAGTGTCATGGCCCGTGCCCATGGATACTTTCCAAAATGCTACTAGTTAATTAGTGGGATGAGTTATTGACCAACAAAAGGGGTATAGACCCTAAAGAATACTACAAAATTCCAACTAGGGAATTTTGTAAAATTTAGAGAAGGATTTATTATCTTTCAAAATAGATAATTTAAAGTAATTTAATCAAGGGATAAATAAAGCCTTGGTGAAATATGAAATAGAAAATAACATTTTACCAAAATTTACTACAATATAGTAAATTGGGGGTAAATAACCTAATTATGTTACAATTAGGTACTCACCAAGCTTGTCCAATTTTAATTGGACTAAAAATGATTCTAGAATTTTTAAACAAAATATGAATTATCCTATTGTTTGAAAATCTATCCTTATTTTCTACATGGCCTATTTTCATTAATGGAAAATAGGTGGATATTCTTTCCTTTGTCACTATTAGTCCTAATTCTGCATCTAACCTATTCCCTAATAATAGTGTTAGTTGGTAATTATCTCTAGAAAACAAGGCCACCTACTCTTTGTGGACTCTTTTCTACTCATTGAAATTATCCTCCACAAAATTTGAAATGTCATATTTGAATAAAGGCATCTTTCAACAAAACCACTATTTTGGCTCATGTGAGGAGAATTTTTCCTATAAATTGAGTACCTCTTGGAAGAGACAGGGAGAAAATATTGGAGCTTGGTAGGAGAGATTTGGGGGTAAAGAAGGATGAGGATAGGAGTAGAAGGAGTAAAGAGTTCAAAAGGATGGAAGGTTCAAAATATTTTAGGTTGGATCTTTCCTCATCCCAAGATGCCTTTAATTACTTTGCTATCTGGATTCAGAATATATTATTTGATTGTATTATATGGTAGCATCAAAATTGTTTTAAGACCCAATAAATTTAGCCAACATACCGTTAGAATTTATACGAAAATTTATACTTTCTATCGAATTATTAGCATGTTAATCGAAGCCTCGATTGATAATGTACTCTTCATAATTTGCATGATATGAAATTATTTATCAATTCTCTATTTTGATATTAAATAAATATCCAAGAAAATAAAGGTTGAACTCATTTCAAACAATCTCTGCTTATCATTCACTATCAGTCTAAGTAATTGAATGATGTACCTTAAATAATTATATTCATTGATATGACCGAGGTAAGCATGTCTTCTCTAGTTGTGATTTCATACCCAAATGGGGGTACTTGAAGAAATCACTCCGGATCAAGCCATTGATATATAGATTTAAATATATCTCTTGTGTAGCTAAATTCACTCAAATATAAAATCAAATGTAGGTTTGAAGTCTACCTTACTATACTATAAAAATAATGTTTTGATTTAACCATTTTTATGTCAATAATCCTTATAGCCATCAGAAGTCGATCTCTTGTGCACCTTGTAGAGCCAACATCCTCTAGTTCTAGATCCATAGCTACTAAGGAGATCAGTATAGATGACCCAAAATACTGAAGATACTTTGTAATATATATGCAATATACATCAACCCTTTGCCTTGACCAATGGTTTGTCGACCAAAATAACACAGTCATAGAATTTAACCACAGTGCAAGCTCACTCGAGCAAGTTTGTAAGAGTCCTATATCCATTTGCTATTCTTCAATCTATTTTGTAAGGGGTAATATTATGGGGAAAACCTTCGAAAGGAGAACTCTCTACTCACTAGTGGTTATCTCTACTGAAATATAGTCTGCTACATTCCCTCGTTGGACATCAAGGGTTGTGTTTGTACTCTCTAAAGACACAAATCAATCTTACCAAGAAATACCCTCTTTACCTACGTGCTCTATCTATACGTAGACCCATTTGTCACTTTTTTAGAGTCGATTGTTAGAAATCTATTATGCAATATTTGGATTTTTAATCGACCTTCGACATCCTAGATTATGAATATTTTAGATTTCATCATATGTGTGGCCAAACTACCCAACTGCCAGTTTAACCCTCGACACACATTACAAATCACTCTCTTTAGTTGCTTGCGGTTGCTTAGGCTCGTTCATCCTTGTCATAAATGTTGGTCGTCTGGTTATAATATTAACCACTCTTTTAATGAATGATAGGGGAGATTACAAGAAATTTATCACCCCTCATAGATTGCCAAAACATCTAAAAAAATTCCTACATAGGGTAGCCCGACTTCTTTAACCCCTATCCATTCAATTTATATTAAAATATGTGATGTGTTTAGCATTGAAATCCACATTGTGTGATGGCACCGTGCTTGGTAGATATTTTGGTTAGTAGATATGTTTGCCATTATGTCCATTGGATTACCTTTGGGGTCAAATTAATACCTTAATATGGTTGTCGGATCACCAAATAAATACAAGTATAAGGGTTATAATCATTGGACAGTTTGGCTAAATTCTATTAGTTGAATTTATAAATCATAAAATTTAGACTTGGGGTAAATCCAAAAACTCTTTTATAGACTTTGATTATTAACATTTTGTGGGGTAGACCCATAGAAGACTATGTTATTTAAAAAGATATGTGTAGAAGAACTTGTACCAATGATTTGAACTTTTGGACTAGTTCTTTAAAAAGAAGATACATAATTATATATATTTAAGGAATTCTAAGGCAATTTGAGGTATTTAAGGTTACAAAATATAATAATAAAGATAACTTTAGTTCTTAAAAGGATGATTGCTTCATAAATTAAGGGTATGAAACTTTAATTTATGAAACGAAAGAGCGATTGTGCAACAATCATGGAAAATGAGTATGGAATTAATTCTTGAGGGAATTATGGGATTTCCTCATTACTAATTAATAAAAATTCTCCTTAATATATATCTGAGGATCATTCATAAACATGGAGATAGTAGAATCTATGATATTCTTACATATTACATTGATGACTTAGAGAAAGGAAATTGGTGTTTCCTTAATTGCATCATGATTTAAAACGAGACGAATAGATCTCTTGTAGTTGTAAATTAGGGTTATGCATAGTGGCGAATATTCACAAATTGGGTGAATATAAGGATTTCAAAAATTGAAAATTGGTGAATATGAGGACCCTTGACGTTAGCCCATTCACCTAAAATTTTTAAGATCAAGTTTTTCTAAGGGTCAATTTGCCACAATATATATCCAAACATAGACATATTTGTACTCGTTGGAAAGCTCTTTTTAAGCCTGATCTAATGGTGGTGTTTTTATGAAGTTATAAGATAATTTAATAGGTCAAAAGTGATCCCAAATATGACATTACATTTTAGGGCTTCAAATACCCCAAATTTTGGTGTGAAGATGCTCGATTTTATTTTCTTAGGATTCTCCATGTTTTACCTTCATTTTGATTAGGATTCATCATTTTTTTACAAGTACATTTTGAGTCTAACCCCTTATGCATAACCCTGGTTGTAATATGGAATTAGAGAAGGATTTATGAGATACCTTTCTTATATTGTAACTTTGACACTCTAAGTTTATGAATGTGAGGAAAAGACATATTTTGGAGGCTGGGTTTATTCCTTGTGAGGGTTCCCAGGATAAATACTGTGTTACTCTATTTTGTGGAATGCTTGTTTATTTCATATGAATGTTGCATTTATTTACATGTTGTTGAATATGAATTTTGCATCTATTTTTAATATATGAATAAAGGAATTGTGAATGTTATATTGATGGTTATCAATTGTTACTTTCTTGCAATGAGAAGTATTTTAAATATTCATTTGTTATGAAGGGATAGGATGAAATGCTTTGTTTTAATTATTATACATGGAAAGTTAGTCGGATGAAGGGGAATATGTTTAATCAGAGCTATGAACTTAGTATCCATGCTTTATGTAGATGGATGTTGGATGATAATACAATCATGGATGATGAAATAACTTATAGTCTCAAAGAATATGATGAAATGGTTCATATGCTTTATTAATTGTGCATGGTATCTTATTAAGATAGTAATGTAAATGATTTTATGTGGTGATAAATATTGCATAAACATTTATGGATGATTTAAATCAAGAAATATTATAATGAAATATAAAATGATAAATAATTTAAGGTAATCTGAGTTGGAGCTCAGAGTGGGTTGAATCCCATGGATGGGTATTTATGTTTAAGTGGTGGCTCAAACAATACTTCACATTCTGAGTAGGTGCTTGAATGTGTAAATACCCTCTCAAATTGAAACTAATTGCTTATGAGGTATAACTAAAGGAATACCTTAGATGAGAAAGGTGATTGATAATTATTAAAACCAAATAATCTTTATGAGTGATATGGGAAGATAATCCTGCATAAGATAATTATTCCAATTTTGTGTAAGTTGATCACATGTAATTATATTTGTCTTAGTGTCCCCATATTGGAGATGTGGGTAGAAACTAAGATTTACGATTAATCATTGGTGTGATTATTTCATTGTCAATGCATTCACTTATATAATAATCTTGGTGGATAGTATGGAGAAGGATAATTCTCTTTGGTGAGGGATAAACTCCTAATGCTTTGGTGAGCATTTTGTAGAAGTTGGTCACTTCTACTCAAGATTGACTCTGATCAAGTCTTAATATATTTTAATGATCGTTGCCTTCTTAACTTATAGCTCAATTGTAATAATTCTATCTATCATGATTATGTCCTTTCTCTATGGAAGATAAATATATGAACAAAAAAAATGAGTAGATGAGTAGTAACAATTGGGGTTGTTACAGTTGGTATCAAATCCCAAGTTAACTAATCGATTCTAGTTAGATCTAGGTTAGCAAAATATTTGGGCAAGAAGAACCATAAGTTGGTTCAGATCCACTGAAGGATCACTTGAACTATGATTTTCAAACTATTATGGACAACTTAAATGGCTATAGCCATGTATAGAAATGAAACCTTATGGGGTACAAGTGTAAAGTAAACCATGTAAGTTAGTTTATAGAAATTAAAAACTAACTATTGGAAATTTAAGATCATGAGATAAACAAAATAATGTTTTCTTTATTTATATTTTTGGTCAATGTTACAATACACTTTGGATTTTCCAACCAAAATCTATGGTGTAATGGCGAAGGAAGTCGTCCAACAACACCAGAACCTGAAAACCCTGGTATGTTGAAGGAGAACAAGGATGGTGAAACTTCACATCTAAGCATGGAAATCTCCTAAATCTCACTAGAAATATTTTTGACATAAGAATTAGGGAACTCCACCAAGTAGCTCTGGAATTCCAAGTATCTCTATCATATGTAGCTTTTCCAATCTCTCCAAGTATCCCAACTCCATAGAAAAGTATGCCACCCAACCACCTGGGTGGTGGTCGAATGTAATAAGGTGTGCTACGCTATTTAAAATGGGAACTAACCACTATATCATGTATGTGGGATTATATTCATAAGTAAAATGGAGTATAGACCTACAATTGTTGGTTGAAACACAAAAAATGTGTTAAGAAATTCTAGAAGTAGTGTGATAGATAATGATCACAAGTATATCAAACCTGATTAGTGATGAGGTGAATCAATGACCAAATAAATAATATCTAAAAATGGATAAAATAATATTTTATATTATTGATTGAAGAGATGAAGCAGTCTTTAGATACAAATTTTGCCATTGAACAAAAGAAATAATTGAACATCTCAGTAATGGCGAGAGGAGGCAAGGTGAAAGGAAAACCACCATACTTGAAGCCATGGTCATGGTCAAAACACTACCACCTGAAATGTCACAAAATATGTTTGAAGCTTTCGAATTGATACCAACACCACCGCCACAACAGAGTAATAAGCCACCCGACCACCTGGGTGGTGGTCTTTAATAGTGTGTTAAACAATATTTAAATGTAGAATAGTTTCCCTACCTGGTGCATGTGGTACAAAAAAAATTGCATATAAGAAATCAGTGTTAAACCGAACACCGATGATATAATTAAGTTAGTCCAATATGATACAGGATTAACTGTAAATACTTAAAAACTCTACCATGTGACAATAAAGTCAATGTTGGTATACTATACGGTAATGACATCATGTGATATGCATACATTGTTAACAAAATAATAAAGTATAAATTTGAAGATAGTACTTAAGGAAAGGATACTTGCATAAGTATGTACAAAATCATCTGATGGAGTCATCGAAGGGTCGATGATGGGATGTTATGCAAGCTAGAAATTGTAGTGGAAGGACGCGTGTATCATGATAATGTATTCTACGGTACATCAGAAGAGGTTACTTCCTTAGGAATTGGAGAAGAATCAAATAACTCAAGATGATTGATTCATGAATTTACAAAAGTGAATAGACCTCAAAACACTATCAAGAAAATAAAATTGAGGTAATAAATCCAACATTGCAGAATGGATAAAATGGTGTAGAGTTGTAGCTGGGAAATTTTATCTCAATTTTTGTTAAAATAATTAACCTAACAATTATTCATTACAGTTTTTCTCGTATTATGATTTACTCTATTGATACTAATGATCTTGGGAAAAAATACCATAGTGTGTCTTGTAATCCTCTTACTTCTGGTAGTCGATCTATTGGTACAAACACTTTGAGTGATGACTTCTGATAATGTTGGAACTGACAGTGGTGACCATGCAAAGGTAGAATAAATATGATCATTAAAGATCATTAGGGCATGATAGCCACTGAGAATGATATTTCAAAATGCCTGAGATAAACTGGATATAAGTGACTGGCAATGGTTGAAAGAAGTTGGATTGGAAGGAGTGACTTTACTAGAGCCAGTACGAGTGGATAGGTGTTATCTATTAGCCCTAGTTGAAATATGGGATCCTAGTAGAGGGAAATTTTAGTTACTCATTGGATAAATGACTATCACTTTAGAATATGTTTATCAGATATATCAGATACTGTAAGAGGGTCGCACAGTGACCATTGCTAATGAAGCATAAATGGGGTATATTTTAGAAAGAGTTTTCAAAATAGAATAGAGAATCATGAACACCGATAAGGTTGGTATAGCATTTGAACTACACTATGTTAAGGGTAGATTGACACATAGGCATGTTATAATAATGGAGCTCTTATCAGGTGTCATTTTACCTAAATCAAGAGGTGCATGATTTCCCTAGAATTTATTGGGGATAGTACAATATCTAGTTGAGCACTCAAAAGTATATGCATGGGCTCTAGCATTGTTGGATCAAACCTACAGATATTGGTTTGAATTGTAAATGATGATGAAAACCAGATTAAGTTGTAGTACCCTACTAAAAATTTGGGCATGGGAACACATAGTGGTAGCAAGACTCCAAGGGCTACCTTATGATGCACACAAATTTGTGGGGCCATATATACCCTATGCATTAATGTGGTAGAAAGGAAAGGAGTGGACTAGTCAAAGACCACTTGAAGGTAATAGAGAGCGATTCTGCTCTATTTGGTAGAATTTGCAATCCCGAGATGTAATTTGGAGACCTTGGAGAGAGGGTCCATTTTGGGTAGAATATGGATTACAAATTTCTCATGTAAGATGAGCAATATGGTTGATCGAACATACAAGTATGCAATAAAAGTATTTTTAGTATACTCAGGTATTGTGATAGTTTGGTATTACACAACGAATACCAAACCCATCCATGGTTTATACAAGGAAGGTATGAAAAGCAATGATACCTCCACCAATGGAACCATTAGCCTTAGAACCCAATGAGGCTATTTGGACACCAGATGAGGATGATGCCAGAACAATACCTAACTATGATAGTTGGTGGTCTGCACAACGACAATACCAAGAGGAATATTCTAGTGAGGAGGAAGAAGATAGTAGAGAAACAACCAAGGTTTTTGAGGACAAGTTTTCATATAGAAATGGAGACAAGGAATAATATCCCAAAATATGTGTGTGCCAATGGGTGGATACAGAAGCAGGACCATCCAACATAGGAGGATATGAACCCATCAGAAAAGCACATCTCGTAGTGGAAGCATTGAAGGAACGAATTCGACTATTAGATACCCAACAATTGAAACTAGTAGACAAATGGGTAAAAGAAAATTTTAGGTTGGATACCAAGAGAGAAGCTACCATTTTAGAGTAGGAGAGACTCCAGCTAGAGTTATGAAGAACACAAGCTTATACTAAGATGGAGGGTGAACAGTATAAGACCACTTTTTACTTTTCTTTTCCAAATAGTATTATACAATATAATCAATGGCAATATCAATAGCAATAACCAAAGCAATGCATAAATCATCACACATAATAGAGACACCAATTTAATGTGGTTCACCCAATGTGGGCTACTCCACAGAGAAAATATTTCACTAAAATTTTCTCAATCAATCTCTTGGGAATCCTTTCCCTATTATAATGTTTATGGACCTTTTTCTAAAGGAGACACCAATACCCTAATCAAGTTCATGGATCTCTATCCACAAGAGAACTCCTTTCTTCTTAGATCTGATTGGTGATATTCTAGAAAAACGGTTTCCCCCACTGCTCTAGCTAATGGATCTCTATCCACTGAATACACCTGTTCTCACTACCCTGGCTAATGGATCTCTATCCACTAGAGACTATCATTCTTTATACTCTATAACCTCTAAAGCTCTATCTCAAATCTACACTAAACATAGTCCTTCAGTCTAGCACAAATTTATCCTCAATCTTTGTCCTCTGCACTAAACATTGTCCTTCATTCTAACACAAATCTATCCTCAATATTTATCCTCTTATATGCACTAAACATAGTCCTTCGATATAGCACAAATATATCCTCAATATCTATCCTCTAATATATACTAAACAAAGTCCTTCAATCTAGCATAAATATATCCTCAATCTCTATCCTCTGATCTGTACTAAACATAGTCCTTTGATCTAGCACAAATATATCCTCAATCTCTATCCTCAATCCTTAACACAAATCTTGACTCTATATCAACTCAACTCTTCTGGGTATACCCCAAACCTTAAGTTTTGAACAAATAAATAAATCAACTATGCTCTCAAGTCTTCTCAAATACTTGTCTCAAATCTACCTTGTAAGCTTCCACAAAAGCTCACACCAATCTGCCCACAAGTCCTCTCTAGAACTTGTCCAATCTGCTTAATAAGTCCTCACTAGAATTTATCCAAATCTGCTCTCAATTTGTATTGTAAGCTTTCACAAAAGCTCACACAAATCTGTCCACAAGTCTTCTCAAAGACTTGCCTTAAATCTGCTCAACAAGTCCTCACTAGAACTTGTCCAATATCATAGAAACATAAAGAGAATTGTTAGAGACTCAATATTCTCTACATTCATCACAATGCTCAATAACTTTCAATCACTCTCTTAAAAATATATAGAGAATCATTAAAGACTCAATATGCTTCACATTTACCTCAATACTCAATTACTTTCAATCACTCTATTAGAAACATATAGAAAATTGTTAGAGACTCAATATGCTTCACACTCACAAAACTCTCAATAACTTTATCAACTCAATTCAAAATATAGAATAATTTTTTCATAGAACTTGAACAATCACTTCAACACATTCACTTGACTAGGCTCAAACAACTCTAATCAACCAATCACTCAATGAAATAATCCTTACTCACAAACCCTAGTCAAATCACATGAACACTCACTCAAATGTTTCCAATAATGCTTATCAATCAATCTCACATAACAATGATACTCATGTTCTTTCCAAACCCTAGTTCAAGTTCTTCACTCAACCAATGGCTTCAACAAGAATTATTATAAACCAATCTCACATAACAATGATACTTATGATCTTTGCAAACCCTAGTTCAATTTCTTCACTCAATTAATGGATTCAACAACAGTTCTTATCAAACAAGGTTTTATCAACAACTCTTCATTCCAGAAAACCTTGAAGCATTAATTCAAAACACACTCAACAATTCTTATAAAATAATCTTCACATATATCTCAACAACTCAATAAGAAAACCTAATAAAGTCCTTTTCACTCCAAATTTATTTTCTAGAAAACCAATCGATCAACTCAAACAAGGAAGAATATGCCCATACCTTTTTTCTTTTATGGAGAAAGATCTTCAACACCTGTCTCAACTATCACCACTTTATTTTCCAAGTACAAGGGTTAGATGATAAAAATTATCACCCTAACACTTTTCACAATTTACCTTAATCACAAAGATAAATTAAGGTCCAAATACACCTTATTGCTCCATCTCAACAATAAATTTCAACATCATAAATTTCATCCAAAATTCCCTTTAAAATATAACACAACTTCTACTTATAACTCCATTTTCAATATTGCATTTAAATTAAATAATTTATTTTATTACTAAATGCAATAAATCAATTTCTCTTTCCTAAGGTACAAACAATGTTACCCTAGAAACATTCACTATTTACCACTTAGGTAAATAAAACAATTTATTTACACCTTATCCCTCCACACAAATTTGGCAAAACTAATAATTAAAAATAAAATTATAAAAATATATTTCTTCCCTCTTCACAAATTGCGAGATTCAAACTTGCACCACTTTCGCTGCAGTGCCTTGGCCATGGCTTCCACTCCATGTGATCCAAACGCTCATCTTTCTCCACTAAGGTGCAATATACACCTTATGCCTTCGCTGCCCTTTAGAGCCTTTTGGCTCCTTTCTCCACCACGTCTCCTTGCTCCACATAGTGCTTCAAAGGTGGTTTTCCAAATGAAATTCGTACGAGTCTTGCACCGAATATTGTGGATGATTTTTCGAATAATTTTTCCAATGCTTTGGCTAAGGTATAAATACCTTGTGCCATCGTTCCATGTACGTCAATGGAGGTGAGTTTATGGAGGTCGGTTCTAATGTTTTTGCATTTAAATATTTTAATTTATAAATCATTTAAATTCTTTAGAATTTAAATTTTATAAATTAATATTTAAATCTTTTATATTTTTTAAAAGCCTTCTTATATTTTAATCAAAACCTTTTATTTTTTCCCATTATGGTTTTTAATAAAAGCCTTTGTTTTGTTTCACATAATATTAAAAAGAATATTATGAAGCCCTTTTTCATAAACCTCTGACATTGCTTATTTTGACCTTTTGACATCATTGGTGGTTCACTTCTTGGCATCAATGACAACTTCATGTCTTGACATCAATGACAACTCCATTGACTCAAAATGTCCAACAAGTTAGCACAAATGCACTCCTAGAGAGATACAACAGTAGCAGCCTTGCATGTATAAAATGCACAACTATGACAAGCAAAGGGATGACTATAGAGATGCATTCTTGACTTCCTATTTTGATGCACTAGTAAGCCATGGTTTACTCCTCCCATCTCAACCAGATGTTAGTGTATAGTGTGAGCATGGAAGAACAACTCGAGCAACTCAGGAAATAGCCCTGAATAGAACTCGAGCTACTTCTTGAGCAATTTCTCTAGCAACTTCTCAAAATGGTAATGTAGGCATAGCACAGACTAGTGAAAGGGTCGAGGGACAGCAACCTTAAGATCCTTCCATTAGGTATAAAGCCACTACTCTATGGGCTATAAGGATGTGTAGTGCATATGCCAAGGAATTTGGCAAAATGTAATTAGGGAACATTTGAATTACATACTTTTGTTCGTAGAAAATTAAATACTATGTGTTCATGGTAGAAATAGTAAACAATAAATATATAGATTATAGAGTTTTTTGTATGTTTTTATGATCATGAAAAGTGAACCTAATTAAATAAAGGAAACTAAATTAATTTGAAGGATGGATTGGTGTCCATTCTTAGAGAAGGTATGAGACTTCTCCATGATTTTATGATGATGAAAACTAGGAGACATCTAGGTGGATGCTCTGGTGATGGCAAACAGGTTGCCAAAATGAATTTTAGGATATGTGAATATTCTAAATTGAGATTATTTGTCTTTGATGAAATCAAATTTTATCAGGTTAACTTATGGTAAGGATTGACAAATTATACTCTGATACTTCTTGGTGGGATTTTTGATGAAATTAATGAGATTTATTGTGTCTAATATAGTACATAAGCATAATTTCATGATATCTCTATGAAACCATTTTGCAAACTCTATTATTGCAGTTCTCTAGATTCAGTGATTGTGTAGTAATAGATGATTTGAAGCTATAATTTTGTGATGGAATTTATGTATTGATGATGTTTCCAATACTTATTGCTATACAAAATGGATTTTTTTTCTTTAAGGACATGGTATTGCTAATATTTTACATTTTTGCAGGTCCAGGTACTCTCATGGATGGAAGATATATGTTTGCTTTATCCATTCAGAGTTGTATGAGCCTTGGTAAAACCAAATAATAGCCTTCCTCAATTTTAAAACACTCCCAACAGACATGTCACGAACTGCTAAACGCACTTTCAAGAAAAAGGTAACTTATTTTACTCTTTTGGGGGATATGTTGTATAGATGTGGTTATGATGGAGTCCTCCTTAGTTTTCTCAAGTCTACAGAGGCACAAAGAGCCATAGCTAAAGCTCATGATGGTACTTGTGGTGTTCATTTTAGTGGAATGACAATTTCAAATTATATTCTACGCATGGGTTACTATTGTACCACCATGGAACGCGATTGTTGCACTTATTTCTAGCATTGTTAGCAAAGTCAATAACATGCTAATTTAACTCATGTGCCATCACAAGCATTATAGCCTATTCAAATCCTTTGGCCCTTTTCACAATGGGATCTTGATTTGATTGGAAAAATATCACCTCCTTCCTCGAGATAACATACATTCATCATCATAGACACTGAGTAATTCACAAAGTGGGTTGAGGTAATTTCTCTAACTAGTATGATAGGACATTGAATTATGGAGTTTATACTTCATCATATCATATGTCATTTTGGTATCCCCTCAAAAATCATCTCTAACAACAACAATTCCTTCAATAAAAAAGATGTTTGAGCACTTTGTGATAAATATAATATCCAACATAGTTTCTCGACTCCTTACTACCCATAAGCAAATGGACAAGCTGAGGCTACCAACAAGACCTTATTGCTACTATCAAAAAACTAGTCAAATAAAATCATAGATATTGGCATACTCAAATCCCCTTGGCATTATGGGCTTATCGAACAAGCATCCACATGCCTACTGGGACAATGCTATTTTCATTTGTCTATGGAGCTGAAGCAAGCATACCTCTTGATCTTGAGATCCCCTTATTGTGAATTTTATTGCAAGAATTTATAGATGATGATTCTGCTAGACAAGCACATTTTAACCAACTCACGCTTCTTGATGAAAGGTGTGTCAATGCTTTAGAACATTTATGAGTTTATCAAGACCTCTTAAAGCATGCTTACAATGCCAAAGTTCATATACATGAATTCCAAGTAGGATATCTTATTCTTAAAGAGAATCAACAAAACACCAATGCATTATCGTATCTTCGTGATAAATTTGTGGCTAATTGGTTAGGTCCATACATTGTCACTCAAAAAGTGGGTAAAGGAACTTATAGGATTACCATTCTAGAGGAAGTTAAAGATCCTGAACCACTTAACATCATCCACTTGAGAGCATTCTATGCTTAATGTGATATATATATATATATATATATATATATATATATATATATATATATATATATATATATATATGTATATGTATGTATGTATGTATATATACATGGCTAATACACAAACAAACTATATCATATTTCACAGATAGCATTTCACACATTACATTTTACACATTGCATTTCACACATTGCATTGCACACATTTCATTTCAAAAATGGCATTTAATTCATTGCACTCACAACCATCTTCATACATCTTAGGGATCATTTATTCAATTTAGATAACAATTGGTCTAATACAATTTTGAAACCTTAATCAAGGGCACCTTCAAATTATAATTCAACTCATTGCACCATTCCATATAGTCAAATTACCATTTGCAAGCCATATTTCTATAATCCCTAGGTGTTTTGGGTCACTAGGACACTCCTAGTGTTTCTAGAAACCTCCAATACATGTCGAGTTTTCTTTAGGATCAAGACACATTTTCACTAAGAAAATATTGAGTTCTGGTAATTGACTCTAACACTATTGAACCAAATACAATCACACATATTAAAAACATCATGTGTTAAAGAGGTATTACTCCATGATTGGGTTGAACCTCAAAGTGAAAAGGGTAATCCTTGCTTGTCCCATCATGCACATAGTCCAAAAATAAAAAACAATGGTTCTCACCACATCACAATTACTTCCAAACAAAAGATAAAATATTAAGGATAGGGTAAAATTCTCATCATACTTTGGTTGAGAATCGGATTCCCCAAAGCTCTAAATCTTTTACACATCGCACACCACAAATCATCAAGTTGTAAGGATAAAACTACATTTCTAGTCAGACGGTTAGGTAGTTCACATCACCAAAGCTTAGAGATCAGATTCTTGTACTATGGAGCTAATCTCCATCGGGGCTATAGATGCTTGATTGGCAATGGAGTACACTCATGCGTGGTGACACATCTCTTTTAAAGAGACCTCTGACCGCACATATGAACAAGCTAGCTTCTTGGTCTTCTCCATAATAGGTTTTATCTTAATTTACTCAAGATGGGTTAATTAACTCACTTGCACACACATTGGTTTTTTATTACCTTGAGGCACTACTATACTCATGATTTGGTAAATTAATTCACTACACACACATTTGGTCTTAGAGAAATTAGACAGAAGTTAGTGAGTTTTTTGATAGCACTAGTATGTCTGTGTCTCTGCAAAACAATTAGCTTTCCATTTCAACATCCATATCTTCTTCCATATCAATATCCATATCTTCTTCCATACCAACATCCTGATCATTACATGAGTCTTCCATTTCACATACCAACATTTTGGTGCCCCTGATTAAATAACAATGCTATACATGGTCAAGTAAAATCTAAACTACGAATGATCATTAGAGCATTAATTCATTTTCATTCATACACATTATCATTGCATTATCATCCATCACACATATACACATGCATTTACACAAAATCATTCACATAAAAGCATAACATAAAAGTAAAAGTGTCATGGCCCGTGCCCATGGATACTTTCCAAAAGGCTACTAGTTAATTAGTGGGATGAGTTTTTGACCAACAAAAGGGGTATATACCCTAAATAATACTACATAATTCCAACTAGGGAATTTTGTAAAATTTGGAGAAGAATTTATTATCCTTCAAAATAGATAATTTAAAGTAATTTAATCAAGGGATAAATAAAGCCTTGGTGAAATATGAAATAGAAAATAACATTTTACCAAAATTTACTACAATATAGTAAACCAGGTGTAAATAACCTAATTATGTTACAATTAGGTACTCACCAAGCTTGTCCAATTTTAATTGGACTAAAAAGGATTCTAGAATTTTTAAACAAAATATGAATTATCCTATTGTTTGAAAATCTATCCTTATTTTCTACATGGCCTATTTTCATTAATGGAAAATAGGTGGATATTCTTTCCTTTGTCACTATTAGTCCTAATTTTGCATCTAACCTATTCCCTAATAATAGTGTTAGTTGGTAATTATCTCTAGAAAACAAGGCCACCTACTCTTTGTGGACTCTTTTCTACTCTTTGAAATTATCCTCCACAAAATTTGAAATGTCATATTTGAATAAAGGCATCTTTCAACAAAACCACTATTTTGGCTCATGTGAGGAGAATTTTTCCTATAAATTGAGTACCTCTTGGAAGAGACAGGGAGAAAATATTGGAGCTTGGTAGGAGAGATTTGGGGGTAAAGAAGGATGAGGATAGGAGTAGAAGGAGTAAAGAGTTCAAAAGGATGGAAGGTTCAAAATATTTTAGGTTGGATCTTTCCTCATCCCAAGATGCCTTGAATTACTTTGCCATCTGGATTCAGAATATATTATTTGATTGTATTATATGGTAGCATCAAAATTGTTTTAAGACCCAATAAATTTAGCCAACATACCGTTAGAATTTATACGAAAATTTATACTTTCTATAGAATTATTAGCATGTTAATCGAAGCCTCGATTGATAATGTACTCTTAATAATTTGCATGATATGAAATTATTTATAAATTCTCTATTTTGATATTAAATAAATATCCAAGAAAATAAGGGTTGAAATTGTTTCAAACAATCTCTACTTATCATTCACTATCAGTCTAAGTAATTGAATGATGTACCTTAAATAATTATATTCATTGATATGACCGAGGTAAGCATGTCTTCTCTAGTGGTGAGTTCATACCCAAATGGGGGTACTTGAAGAAATCACCCCGGATCAAGCCATTGATATATAGATTTAAATATATCTCTTGTGTAGCTAAATTCACTCAAATATAAAATCAAATGTAGGTTTGAAGTCTACCTTACTATACTATAAAAATAATGTTTTGATTTAACCATTTTTATGTCAATAATCCTTATAGCCATCAGAAGTCGATCTCTTATGCACCTTGTAGAGCCAACATCCTCTAGTTCTAGATCCATAGCTACTAAGGAGATCAGTATAGATGACCCAAAATACTGAAGATACTTTGTAATATATATGCAATATACATCAACCCTTTGCCTTGACCAATGGTTTGTCGACCAAAATAACACAGTCATAAAATTTAACCACAGTGCAAGCTCACTCGAGAAAGTTTGTAAGAGTCCTATATCCATTTGCTATTCTTCAATCTATTTTGTAAGGGGTAATATTATGGGGAAAACCTTCAAAAGGAGAACTCTCTACTCACTAGTGGTTATCAATACTGAAATATAGTCTGCTACATTCCCCCGTTGGACATCAAGGGTTGTGTTTGTACTCTCTAAAGACACAAATCAATCTTACCAAGAAATACCCTCTTTACCTACGTGCTCTATCTGTACGTAGACCCATTTGACACTTTTTGAGAGTCGATTGTTAGAAATCTATTATGCAATATTTGGATTTTTAATCGACCTTCGACATCCTAGATTATGAATATTTTAGATTTCATCATATGTGTGGCCAAACTACCCAACTGCCAGTTTAACCCTCGACACACATTACAAATCACTCTCTTTAGTTGCTTGCGGTTGCTTAGGCTCGTTCATCCTTGTCATAAATGTTGGTCGTCTGGTTATAATATTAACCACTCTTTTAATGAATGATAGGGGAGATTACAAGAAATTTATCACCCCTCATAGATTGCCAAAACATCTAAAAAAATTCCCACATAGGGTAGCCCGACTTCTTTAACCCCTATCCATTCAATTTATATTAAAATATGTGATGTGTTTAGCATTGAAATCCGCATTGTGTGATGGCACCGTGCTTGGTAGATATTTTGGTTAGTAGATATGTTTGCCATTATGTCCATTGGATTACCTTTGGGGTCAAATTAATACCTTAATATGGTTGTCGGATCACCAAATAAATACAAGTATAAGGGTTATAATCATTGGACAGTTTGGCTAAATTCTATTAGTTGAACTTATAAATCATAAAATTTAGACTTGGGGTAAATCCAAAAACTCTTTTATAGACTTTGATTATTAACATTTTGTGGGGTAGACCCATAGAAGACTATGTTATTTAAAAAGAGATGTGTAGAAGAACTTGTACCAATGATTTGAACTTTTGGACTAGTTCTTTAAAAAGAAGATACATAATTATATATATTTAAGGAATTCTATGGCAATTTGAGGTATTTAAGGTTACAAAATATAATCATAAAGATAACTTTAGTTCTTAAAAGGATGATTGCTTCATAAATTAAGGGTATGAAACTTTAATTTATGGAACGAAGGAGCGATTGTGCAACAATCATGGAAAATGAGTATGGAATTAATTCTTGAGGGAATTATGGGATTACCTCATTACTAATTAATAAAAATTCTCCTTAATATATATCCGAGGATCATTCATAAACATGGAGATAGTAGAATCTATGATATTCTTACATATTACATTGATGACTTAGAGAAAGGAAATTGGTGTTTCCTTAATTGCATCATGATTTAAAACGAGACGAATAGATCTCTTGTAGTTGTAAATTAGGGTTATGCATAGTGGCGAATATTCACAAATTGGGTGAATATAAGGATTTCAAAAATTTAAAATTGGTGAATATGAGGACCCTTGACATTGGCCCATTCACCTAAAATTTTTAAGATCAAGTTTTTCTAAGGGTCAATTTGCCATAATATATATCCAAACATAGACATATTTGTATTCGTTGGAAAGCTCTTTTTAAGCCTGATCTAATGGTGGTGTTTTTATGAACTTAGAAGATAATTTAATAGGTCAAAAGTGATCCCAAATATGACATTACATTTTAGGGCTTTAAATACCCCAAATTTTGGTGTGAAGATGCTCGATTTTATTTTCTTAGGATTCTCCATGTTTTACCTTCATTTTGATTAGGATTCACCATTTTTTTACAAGTACATTTTGAGTCTAACCCCTTATGCATAACCCTGGTTGTAATATGGAATTAGAGAAGGATTTGTGAGATACATTTCTTATATTGTAACTTTGACACTCTAAGTTTATGAATGTGAGGAAAAGACATATTTTGGAGGTTGGGTTTATTCCTCGTGAGGGTTCCCAGGATAAATACTTTGTTACTCTATTTTGTGGAATGCTTGTTTATTTCATATGAATGTTGCATTTATTTACATGTTGTTGGTTATGAATTTTACATCTATTTTTAATATATGAATAAAGGAATTGTGAATGTTATATTGATGGTTATCAATTGTTACTTTCTTGCAATGAGAAGTATTTTAAATATTCATTTGTTATGAAGGGATAGGATGAAATGCTTTGTTTTAATTATTATACATGGAAAGTTAGTCGGATGAAGGGGAATATGTTTAATCAAAGCTATGAACTTAGTATCCATGCTTAAAGGAATACCTTAGATGAGAAAGGTGATTGATAATTATTAAAACCAAATAATCTTTATGAGTGATATGGGAAGATAATCCTGCATAAGATAATTATTCCAATTTTGTGTAAGTTGATCACATGTAATTATATTTGTCTTAGTGTCCCCATATTGGAGATGTGGGTAGAAACTAAGATTTACGATTAATCATTGGTGCGATTATTTCATTGTCAATGCATTCACTTATATAATAATCTTGGTGGATAGTATGGAGAAGGATAATTCTCTTTGGTGAGGGATAAACTCCTAATGCTTTGGTGAGCATTTTGTAGAAGTTGGTCACTTCTACTCAAGATTGACTCTGATCAAGTCTTAATATATTTTAATGATCGTTGCCTTCTTAACTTATAGCTCAATTGTAATAATTCTATCTATCATGATTATGTCCTTTCTCTATGGAAGATAAATATATGAACAAAAAAAAATGAGTAGATGAGTAGTAACAATTGGGGTTGTTACAGTTGGTATCAAAGCCCAAGTTAACTAATCGATTCTAGTTAGATCTAGGTTAGCAAAATATTTTGGCAAGAACAACCATAAGTTGGTTCAGATCCATGGAAGGATCACTTGAACTATGATTTTCAAACTATTATGGACAGCTTAAATGGCTATAGCCATGTATAGAAATGAAACCTTATGGGGTACAAGTGTAAAGTAAACCATGTAAGTTAGTTTATAGAAATTAAAAACTAACTATTGGAAATTTAAGATCAAGAGATAAACAAAATAATGTTTTCTTTATTTATATTTTTGATCAATGTTACAATACACTTTGGATTTTCCAACCAAAATCTATGGTGTAATGGCGAAGGAAGTCGTCCAACAATACTAGAACCAGAAAACCTCGATATGTTGAAGGAGAACAAGGATGGTGAAACTTCACATCTAAGCAATCTCCTAAATATCACTAGAAATATTTTTGACATAAGAATTAGGGAACTCCACCAAGTAGCTTTGGAATTCCAAGTATCACTATCATATGTAGCTTTTCCAATCTCCCCAAGTATCCCAACTCCATAGAAAAGTATGCCACCCAACCACCTGGGTGGTGGTCGAATGTAATAAGGTGTGCTACGCTATTTAAAATGGGAACTAACCACTATATCATGTATGTGGTATTATATTCATAAGTAAAATGGAGTATAGACCTGCAATTGTTGGTTGAAATGCAAAAAATGTGTTATGAAATTCTAGAAGTAGTGTGATAGATAATGATCACAAGTATATCAAACCTGATTAGTGATGAGGTGAATCAATGACCAAATAATTAAAATCTAAAAATGGACAAAATAATATTTTATATTATTGATTGAAGAGATGAAGCAGTCTTTAGATAAAAATTTTTCCATTGAACAAAAGAAATAATTGAACATCTCAGTAATGGAGAGAGGAGGCAAGGTGAAAGGAAAACCACCATACTTGAAGCCATGGTCATGGTCAAAACACTACCACCTAAAATGTCACAAAATATGTTTGAAGCTTCCGAATTGATACCAACACCACCGCCACAACAAAGTAATAAGCCACCCGACCACCTGGGTGGTGGTCAAATTTAATAGTGTGTTAAACAATATTTAAATGTAGAATAGTTTCCCTACCTGGTGCATGTGGTACAAAAAAAATTGCATATAAGAAATCGGTTTTAAACCGTACACCGATGATATAATTAAGTTAGTCCAATATGATACGAGATTAACTATAAATACTTAAAAACTCTACCATGTGACAATAAAGTCAATGTTGGTATACTATATGGTAATGACATCATGCCATATGCATACATTGTCAACAAAATAATAAAGTATAAATTTGAAGATAGTACTTAAGGAAAGGATACTTGCATAAGTATGTACAAAATCATCTGATGGAGTCATCGAAGGGTCGATGATGGGATGTTATGCAAGCTAGAAATTGTAGTGGAAGGACACGTGTGTCATGATAATGTATTCTAAGGTACATCAGAAGAGGTTACTTCCTTAGGAATTGGAGAAGAATCAAATAACTCAAGATGATTGATTCATGAATTTACAAAAGTGAATAGACCTCGAAACACTATCAAGAAAATAAAATTGAGGTAATAACTCCAACATTGCAGAATGGATAAAATGGTGTAGAGTTGTAGCTGGAAATTTTATCTCAATTTTGGTTAAAATAATTAACCTAACAATTATTCATTATAGTTTTTCTCGTATTACGATTTACACTATTGATACTAATGATCTTGGAAAAAAATACCATAGTGTGTCTTGTAATCCTCTTACTTCTGGTAGTCGATCTATTGGTACACACACTCTGAGTGATGACTTCTGACAATGTTGGAACTGACAGTGGTGACCATGCAAAGGTAGAATAAATATGATCATTAAAGATCATTAGGGCATGACAGCCACTGAGAATTATCTTTCAGAATGCCTAAGATAAACTGAATGTAAGTGACTGGCAATGGTTAAAAGTTGGATTGGAAGGAGTGACTCTACTAGAGCTAGTACGAGTGGATAGGTGTTATCTATTAGCCCTAGTTGAAATATGGGATCCTAGTAGAGGGACATTTTAGTTACTCTTTGGAGAAATGACTATCACTTTAGAAGATGTTTATCAGATATATCAGATACCGTTAGAGGGTCTCACAGTGACCATTGTTAATGAAGCATAAATGGGGTATATTTTAGAAAGAGTTTTCAAAATAGAATAGAGAAGCATGAACACCGATAAGGGTGGTATAGCATTTGAACTACACTATGTGAAGGGTAGATTGACACATAGGCATGTTATAATAATGGAGCTCTTATCGGGTGTCATTTTACCTAAATCAAGAGGTGCATGATTTCCCTAGAATTTATTGGGGATAGTGTAATATCTAGTTGAGCACTCAATTGTATATGCATGGTCTCTAGCATTGTTGGATCAAACCTACATATATTGGTTTGAATTGTAAATGATGATGAAAACCAGATTAAGCTATAGTACCCTACTAAAAATTTGGGCATGGGAACACATAGTGGTAGCAAGACTCCAAGGGCTACCTTATGATGCACACAAATTTGTGGGGCCAGATACACCCTATGCATTAAGGTGGTAGAAAGGAAAGGAGTGGACTAGTCACAGACCACTTGAAGGTAATAGAGAGTGATTCTGCTCTATTTGGGAGAATTTGCAATCCCGAGATGTAATTTGGAGACCTTGGAGAGAGGGCCCAGTTTGGGTAGAATATGGATTACAACTCGCTCATGTAAGATGAGCAAGATGGTTGATCGAACGTACCAGTATGCAATACAAGTATTTTTAGTATACTCGGGTATTGTGATAGTTTGGTATTACACAATGAATACCAAACCCATCCATGGTTTATACGAGGAAGGTATGAAAAGCAATGATACCTCCACCAATGGAACCATTAACCTTAGAACTCGATGAGGCTATTTGGACACCATATGAGGATGATGCTATAACAATACCTAACTATGATAGTTGGTGGTCTGCACAACGATAATACCAAGAGGAATATTCTAGTGAGGAGGAAGAAGATAGTAGAGAAACAACCAAGGTTGTTGAGGACAAGTTTTCATATAGAAAGGGAGACAAGGAATAATATCCCAAAATATGTGTGTGCCAATGGGTGGATACAGAAGCAGGACCATCCAACATAGGAGGATATGAACCCATGAGAAAAGCACATCTCATAGTGGAAGCATTGAAGGAACGAATTCGACTATTAGAGACCCAACAGTTGAAACTAGTAGACAAATGGGCACAAGAAAATTTTAGGTTGGAGACCAAGAGAGAAGCTACCATTTTAGAGTAGGAGAGACTCCAGCTAGAGTTATGAAGAACACAAGCTTATACTAAGAGGGAGGGTGAACAGTATAAGAACACTTTTTACTTTTCTTTCCCAATTAGTATTATCCAATATAATCAATGGCAATATCAATAGCAATAACCAAAGCAATGCATAAATCATCACACATAATAGAGACACCAATTTAATGTGGTTCACCCAATGTGGGCTACTCCACGGAGAAAATATTTCACTAAAATTTTCTCAATAAATATCTTGGGAATCCTTTCCCTATTACAATGTTTATGGACCTTTTTCTAAAGGAGACACCAATCCCCTAATCAAGTTCATGGATCTCTATCCACAAGAGAACTCCTTTCTTCTTAGCTCTGATTGGTGATATTCTAGAAGAACGGTTTCCCCCATCGCTCTAGCTAATGGATCTCTATCCACTGAATACACCTATTCTCACTACCCTGGATAATGGATCTCTATCCACTAGAGACTATCATTCTTTATACTCTATAACCTCTAAATCTCTATCTCAAATCTACACTAAACACAGTCCTTTGGTCTAGCACAAATTTATCCTCAATATTTGTCCTCTGCACTAAACATTGTCCTTCATTCTAGCACAAATCTATCCTCAATATTTATCCTCTTATATGCACTAAACATAGTCCTTCGATATAGCACAAATATATCCTCAATATCTATCCTCTAATCTATACTAAACAAAGTCCTTTAATCTAGCATAAATATATCCTCAATCTCTATCCTCTGGTCTGTACTAAACATAGTCCTTTGATCTAGCACAAATATATCCTCAATATCTATTCTCAATCCTTAACACAAATCTTGACTCTATATCAACTCAAATCTTCTGGATATACCCCAAACCTTAAGTTTTGAACAAATAAATCAATCAACTATGCTCTCAAGTCTTCTCAAATACTTGTCTCAAATCTGCCTTGTAAGCTTCCACAAAAGCTCACACCAATTTGTCCACAAGTCCTCTCTAGAACTTGTCCAATCTGCTTAATAAGTCCTCACTAGAATTTATCCAAATCTGCTCTCAATTTGTATTGTAAGCTTTCACAAAAGCTCACACAAATCTTTCCACAAGTCTTCTCAAAAGACTTGCCTTAAATCTGCTCAACAAGTCCTCACTAGAACTTGTCCAATATCATAGAAACATAAAGAGAATTGTTAGAGACTCAATATTCTCTACATTCATCACAATGCTCAATAACTTTCAATCACTCTCTTAAAAATAAATAGAGAATCATTAAAGACTCAATATGCTTCACATTTACCTCAATACTCAATTACTTGCAATCACTCTATTAGAAACATATAGAAAATTGTTAGAGACTCAATATGCTTCACACTCACAAAACTCTCAATAACTTTATCAACTCAATTCAAAATATAGAATAATTTTTTCATAGAACTTGAACAATCACTTCAACACATTCACTTGACTAGGCTCAACCAACTCTAATCAACCAATCACTCAATGAAATAATCCTTACTCACAAACCCTAGTCAAATCACATGAACACTCACTCAAATGTTTCCAATAATGCTTATCAATCAATATCACATAACAATGATACTCATGTTCTTTCCAAACCCTAGTTCAAGTTCTTCACTCAACCAATGGCTTCAACAAGAATTCTTATAAACCAATCTCACATAACAATGATACTTATGATCTTTGCAAACCCTAGTTCAATTTCTTCACTCAATTAATGGCTTCAACAACAGTGTTTATCAAACAAGGTTTTATCAATAACTCTTCATTCCAGAAAACCTTGAAGCATTAATTAAAAACACACTCAACAATTCTTATAAAATAATCTTCACATATATCTCAACAACTCAATAAGAAAACCTAATAAAGTCCTTTTCACTCCAAATTTATTTTCTAGAAAACCAATTAATCAACTCAAACAAGGAAGAATATGCCCATACCTTTTTTCTTTTATGGAGAATGATCTTCAACACCTGTCTCAACTATCACCGCTTTATTTGCCAAGTACAAGGGTTAGATGATAAAAATTATCACCCTAACACTTTTCACAATTTACCTTAATCACAAAGATAAATTAAGATCCAAATACACCTTATTGCTCCATCTCAACAATAAATTTCAACATCATAAATTTCATCCAAAATTCCCTTTAAAATATAACACAACTTCTACTTATAACTCCATTTTCAATATTGCATTTAAATTAAATAATTTATTTTATTACTAAATGCAATAAATCAATTTCTCTTTCCTAAGGTACAAACATTGCTACCCTAGAAACATTCACTATTTACCACTTAGGTAAATAAAACAATTTATTTACACCTTATCCCTCCACAAAACTTTGGCAAAACTAATAATTAAAAATAAAATTATAAAAATCTATTTCTTCCCTCTTTGCGAATTGTGAGATTCAAACTTGCACCACTTTTGCTGCAATGCCTTAGCCACGGCTTCCATGCCATGTGATCCAAACGCTCATCTTTCTCCACTAAGGTGCAATATACACCTTATGCCTTCGCTGCCCTTTAGAGCCTTTTGGCTCCTTTCTCCACCATGTCTCCTTGCTCCACATAGTGCTTCAAAGGTGGTTTTCCAAATGAAATTCGCACGAGTCTTGCACCGAATATTGTGGAGGATGTTTCGAATAATTTTTCCAATGCTTTGGCTAAGGTATAAATACCTTGTGCCATCGTTCCATGTACGTCAATGGAGGTGAGTTTATGGAGGTCGGTGCTAAGGTTTTTGCATTTAAATATTTTAATTTATAAATCATTTAAATTCTTTAGAATTTAAATTTTATAAATTAATATTTAAATCTTTTATATTTATAAAAAGCCTTCTTATATTTTAATCAAAACCTTTTATTTTTTCCCATTATGGTTTTTAATAAAAGCCTTTGTTTTGTTTCACATAATATTAAAAAGAATATTATGAAGCCCTTTTTCATAAACCTCTGACATTGCTTATTTTGACCTTTTGACATCATTGGTGGTTCACTTCTTGGCATCAATGACAACTTCATGTCTTGACATCAATGACAACTCCATTGACTCAAAATGTCCAACAAGTTAGCACAAATGCACTCCTAGAGAGATACAACAGTAGCAGCCTTGCATGTATAAAATGCACAACTATGACAAGCAAAGGGATGACTATAGAGATGCATTATTGACTTCCTATTTTGATGCACTAGTAAGCCATGGTTTACTCCTCCCATCTCAACCAGATGTTAGTGTACAGTGTGAGCATGGGAGAACAACTCGAGCAACTCAGGAAATAGCCCTGAATAGAACTCGAGCTACTTCTTGAGCAATTTCTCTAGCAACTTCTCAAACTGGTAATGTAGGCATAGCATAGACTGGTGAAAGGGTCGAGGGACAACAACCTTAAGATCCTTCCATTAGGTATAAAGCCACTACTCTGTGGGCTATAAGGATGTGTAGTACATATTCCAAGGGATTTGGCAAAATGTAATTAGGGAACATTTGAATTACATACTTTTGTTCGTAGAAAATTAAATACTATGTGTTCATGGTAGAAATAGTAAACAATAAATATATAGATTATAGAATTTTTTGTATGTTTTTATGATCATGAAAAGTGAACCTAATTAAATAAAGGAAACTAAATTAATTTGAAGGATGGATTGGTGTCCATTCTTAGAGAAGGTATGAGACTTCTTCATGATTTTATGATGATGAAAACCAGGAGACATCAAGGTGGATGCTCTGGTGATGGCAAACAGGTTGCCAAAATGAATTTTAGGATATGTGAATATTCTAAATTGAGATTATTTGTCTTTGATGACATCAAATTTTATCAGGTTAACTCATGGTAAGGATTGAGAAATTATACTCTGATACTTCTTGGTGGGAGTTTTGATGAAATTAATGAGATTTATTATGTCTAATATAGTACATAAGCATAATTTCATGATATCTCTATGAAACCATTTTGCAAACTCTATTATTGTAGTTCTCTAGATTCAGTGAAAGATGAAATAGAAAATAACCTTTTACCAAAATTTACTACAATATAGTAAATTGGGTGTAAATAACCTAATTATGTTACAATTAGGTACTTACCAAGCTTGTCCAATTTTAATTGGACTAAAAAGAATTCTAGAATTTTTAAACAAAATATGAATTATCCTATTTTTTGAAAATCTATCCTTATTTTCTACATGGCCTATTTTCATTAATGGAAAATAGGTGGAGATTCTTTTCTTTGTCACTATTAGTCCTAATTCTGCATCTAACCTATTCCCTAATAATAGTGTTAGTTGGTAATTATCTCTAGAAAACAAGACCACCTACTCTTTGTGGACTCTTTTCTACTCTTTGAAATTCTCCTCCACAAAATTTGAAATGTCATATTTGAATAAAGGTATCTTTCAACAAAACCACTATTTGGCTCAACTAAGGAGAAGTTTTCCTAAAAATTGGGTACCTCTTGGAAGATATAGGGGGGAAAATATTGGAGATTGGTAGGAGATATTTGGGGGTAAATAATGAGGAGGACAAGAGAAGGAGTAAAGAGTTCAAAATAATGGAAGGTTCAAAATATTTCAAGTTGGATCTTTCCTCATCCCAAGTTGCCTTTAATTACTTTGCTATCTGGAATCAGAATATATTATTTGATTATATTATATGGTAACATCAAAATTATTTTAAGACCCAACAAATGTAGCCAACATACCGTTAGAAGTTATATGAAAATTTAGACTTTCTATCGAATAATTAGTGTGTTAATCGAAGCCTCGGTAGAGAATGTACTCTTAATCCTTTGTGTGATATGAAAGTATTTATCAATTCTCTGTTTTGATATTAAATAAAGATCAAATCAAATAAAGGTTGGACTCATTTCAAACAATCTTTGCTTATCCTTCACTATCGATTTAAGTAATTGAATGATGTACCTTAAATCATTGTAGTCATTGATCTGATCAAGGTAAGCATGTCTTTTCTAGTGGTGATTTCATACCCAAATTATGGTACTCGAAGAAATCACATCAAATCAAGCCATTGATATATAGATTTAAAGATGTCTCTTGTGTAGCTAAATTCACTCGAACATAAATTAAAATGTAGGTTGGAATTATAACTTACTATACTATAAAAATAATGTTTCGATTTAACTATTTTTAAGTTAGTAATCCTTATAGTCGTTAGAACTTGGTCTCTTGTGCACCTTGTGGATCCAACATCCTCCAATTCTAGATCCACAACAACCAAGGAGATCAGTACATATGACCCAAGATACTGATGATACTCTGTAACATATACGTGATATACATAAACCCTTTGCCTTGACCAATGATTTTTTTACTAGAATGGCATAGTCATAGAATTTAATCATGGTGCTAGCTCACTCGAGTAATTTTATAAGATTCCTATCTCCATTTTCTATTCTTCAATATGTTTTGAAAGGGGTAACTTTGTGGGTAAAACCTTCGAAAGGAGAACTCTCTACTCACTGGTGGTTATCTCTATCAAAATATCATCCGCTACCTTTCCATGTTGGACATCAAGGGTTGTGCCTATACTCTCCAAGAACACCAATCAATCTTGCCAAGAAATACCCTCTTTACTTGCATGTTCTATTTGTACGTAGACCCTTTTGTCACTTTTTGGGATTCGATTGTTGGAAATCTATTATGTAGTCTTTAGATTTTTAATCTACCTTCAACATTCTGTATTATGGATATTTTATATTTTTTCATGTGTTGTCAAACTACCCAACTACCAGTTTAACCCTTGACACACATTACAAATAACTCTCCTTAGTTGCTTGCGGTTGCTTAGGCTTGTTCATCCTTGTCATAAATGTTGGCCATCTGGTTAGAATATTAACCACTCTTTTAATGAATGATGGGGGAGTTCACAATAAATTTATCACCCCTCATAGATTGCCAAGCCATTTAAAAAAAATGGGTAGCCCAACTGCTCTAACCCCTGTTCATTCAATTTATATTGAAATTTGTGTTGTGCCTAGCATTAAAATTTGCATTGTGTGATGGCATCAGTTGCTTTATAGATATTTTGGTTAGTAGATATGTTGGTTGTTATGTCCATTGGATTACCTTTGGGGTCAAATTATACCTTAATATGGTTGTCGTATCACCAAAGAAATACAAGTATAAGGGTTATAATCATTAGATAGTTTGGCTAAATTTTACTAGTCGAATTTATAAATCATAAAATTTAGACTTGGGGTAAATCCAAAAACTCTTTTATAGACTCTGATTTATTAACATTTTGTGGGGTAGACCCATAGAAGACTATGCTATTTAAAAAGAGATGTGTGGAATAACTTGTACCAATGATTTGAACTTTTGGACTAGTTCTCTAACTAAAAGAAGATACATAATTATATATATATATATATATAAGGAATTCTAAGATAATTTGAGGTATTTAAGGTTACAAAATATAATCATAAAGATAAATTTAGTTCATAAAAGGATGATTGCTTCATAAATTAAGGGTATGGAACTTTAATTTATGGAACGAAGGAGTGATTGTGCAACAATCATGGAGAATGAGTATGGAATTCATTCTCAAGGGAATTATGGGATTCCCTCATTACTAATTAATAAATATTATCCTTAATATGTATCCGAGGATCATTCATAAACATGGAGATAATAGAATCTGTGAGATTATTACATATTAAATTGATGACTTAGAGAAATGAAATTGGTGTTTCCTTAATTGTATCATGATTTAAAAAGAGATGAATGGATATCTTGTAGTTGTAATATGGAATTAGAGAAGGATCCATGAGATACCTTTCTTATATTGTAACTTTGACACTATAAGTTTATGAATGTGAGGAAAAGACATATTTTGGAGGTTAGGTTTATTCCCCGTGAGGGTTCCTAGGATAAATATTGTGTTAGTCTATTTTGTGGAATGCTTATTTATTTCATAGTTGCATTTATTTACAACATGTTGTTGGATATGAATGTTGCATAAATTTTTAATATATGAATAAAGGAATTATAAATGTTATATTTATGGTTATCAATTGTTACTTTCTTGCAATGAGAAGTATTTTAAATATTCATTTGTTATGAAGGGATATTATGAAATGCTTTGTTTTAATGATTGTACATGGAAATTTAGTCGGATGAATGTGAATATGTTTAATCAGAGCTATGAACTTAGTATCCATGCTTCATGTAGATGGAGTTTGGATGACAATACTATCATGGATGATGAAATAATTTATAGTCTCAAAGAATATGATGAAATGGTTCATATGCTTTATTAATTGTGCATGGTATCTTATTAATATAGTAATGTAAATGAAATTATGTGGTGATAGATGTTGCATAAACATTTATGGATGATTTAAATCATAAAATATTATAATTAAATATAAAAGGGTAAATGATTTAAGGTAATCCAATTCGAAGCTTGGAGTGGGTTGAATCCCATGGATGGGTTTTTATGTTTGAGTGGTGGCTCAAACAATACTTCACATTCTGAGTAGGTGCTCAAATGTGTATGTGGAGTAGGTGCTTCCATGATAACACAAAAATACTCTCTCAATTGAAACTAATTGTTTATGAGGTATAACTAAAGGAATACCTTATATGTAAAAGGTGATTGATAATTATTAAAATCAAATAATATTTATGAGTGATATGGGAAGATAATCCTTCTTAATATAATTATTCGAAGTTTATGTAAATTGATCACATATAGTGATATTTATCTTAGTATCCCCAACTTGGAGATGTGGGTAGAATATAATAATGGTTATTAACCATTGGTGTGGTTACTTCATCTTCAAGGCATTCACTTATATACTAATCTTGGTGGATAGTATGGAGAAGGGTGATTCCCTTTGGTGAGGGATAAACTCCTAATGCTTTGGTGAGCATTTTGTAGAAGTTGGTCACTTCTACTCAAGAGTGACTTTGACCAAGTCTTAATATCTCTTGATGATTTTTGCCTTGTTAACTTACAACTCAATTGGAATAATTCTATCTTAGATCATGATTATGTCCTTTCTCTATGGAAGATAAATATATGAATAAAAAAACATTGAGTGGATGAGTAGTAATAATTGGGGTTGTTACAAAAATCCATGTATACATATATATATAAATATCATATTTACACATAAATGATTCTTATACTGATTCGGCGGAGCTCTAGCATTTTGGCGGGAAACATTTTGTGCAGGCACCAGGCAAATCTCCAGGGTCTCTGGTTGGAAGTCTCTTCCAGATCCTTCTGTGGATTGATTCTACACCTCTTTGAAGGATTGCTCGTTGCCTTGGGAGGGCCCAATGGGGTCTCCTCCAGGATCTTTCGATGGGCAGAAAAGCTCATATGCAGATAAATTAAAAGAAAACCCTGCATCTTCTTCCGATGAAGCTCAACGCAGTGCTTATCAAATGCTATTTAAGAATGCTGGAAAGGGTTTACCTGCAAACAGAGTTAACGGCTGCCTTCCACAATCTGCGTCCAGGCCAAAGATTGTCATAGAGCCAAAACTGGTTGAGGATACGATTATATACCGTGCTACCCATGATCTGATCTACAAATTCATGGGTATTCGGCCCACTCTGAACTTCCTTCACACCTGGGTGAGACAGAACTGGGAGCCCATTGGTGAGTACTCTCTATGGCCTATAAGCAATGGGTATTTTATTATTAGTTTCTCTTCTCTAGCAGATAGAAATAGAGCATTTGAATCAGAGAAGAGGAGCCACGGCCCGGTAGGATTATTTGTCCAACCGTGGAGAGTGGGTTTTGACCCTCGCATTGAGCCCACGGCTGTCCCGGTCTGGATACGGTTGTATGCTCTCCCAATGGAGTTTTGGGGTGAGCAAATCCTTGAGTTGATTGGTAATTCTCTAGGTAGATTTTTGGGAGTTTCAAGAGATACCATGGAAGGAAATACTATTGTCTTTGCTAGAATATGTGTAGAAATGGACATTAGCTAGCCACTTCCTACCGAGGTGGAATTGGAGTTGGCAGGACTAACCTGGATACAGCAGCTAGACTATGAAGCCTTACCTTTCAGATGCAGAGTCTGCCATAAGCATGGCCATTTGGCTAGGTTCTGCCCAAATAGCTTGACCACAAAATCGGAAGCTCCGTCGGGAGCGTCAAATCGTCCCAGAGAGGGTAAGTTCACTTCGGTCAAAGATCCCCTCAATATCCCCCAGGGTTCTGATGCCCAGAAAGATGGCTTTGAATAGCAGAAGCGGAGGAAAAACAAAAAGAGAAATGGCAAAGAGCAGGCCCAATCCAAGCCAACCAATCGATATGAAATCTTCAAATCCCTTGTAGACCAAGAAGACCAAGTCATGGAAGGAGTGGTTGGGAATGATGGGGATACTAACACCCACTCTCATGATCCTCTATCATCTACTCCTGTCTTAGAACAGGTGATTGAAACCCCTGAGACTCTGCAGCCAAAGAACCTAGGGGCTATGGTAATTCATTCCCCTGCATAACCAGTTATTAAGGATGTCCACATGGGAAGTGCGAGAAAGAACGGAGAAAGACCAGCGTTGGGGATCACCCAGGTGGAAAAGAGGTCTAAGAATAGTAATTCCCAAGGAGCTGGTAGAAAATCCAATAAGGATCTAATAGTAGCGCAAGGGGACAAGCTGATCAATGGAGGATCGGTGAGAACAATTGACTCATATTGCTCCCAAGGTTTCCAATGATTATACAATCCTGGAATGTAAGGGTTTTAAACAGTAGAACCCATCAATCTGTTGTTCAAATACTTTTAGGAAGACACAAAACAAACTTTTTGCTCCTTCAGGAAACAAAAATGTCTTCAGATCTTATGTCTAAAATTGCTAGTAGAATATGGAGGGGCGCTGGATATATGGATGTGGCGGCCCAAGGAGCTTCGGGGGGAATTTTTACTTTGTGGAATCCTCTGGTGTGGATAGCAATAGAACATACAGCTTGGAGGGGGGTTCTCACATCTCTCTTTAAGAATATTGTTACAGCTGAACAGGTTTTAATTACAAACTTCTATGGGGCTCAAAGCATTGATGGCCAGCGGCTTCAATGGAATGTTGTTCATTCAATGAGATCCTCCCGGGAAGATTGCGATTGGATTGTTGCTGGGGATTTTAATGCCAAATTATCTGCCAGTGATCAGGAAGGTGGTTTCCAAGTTTTGGATCCAGGGGATAAGCTTCTGATTGCTCAAGTCCAGGCCTTTCACCTTGTTGATATCAAAGGTCTTGGTACTTATTTTACGTGGACTAATAAGAGAAGAGAGCCACACAGTAGGAAGGTAAAACTAGACCGGTTTCTGGTCTCGGAGGAAGCATTTGTGAAATGGAATATTAAATTTCAGATTTTGGAAGGCCCAGTTTCAGACCACTTTCCCATTGTACTGGAGGGAGGGGCTAGGACAGGGCAGTACCATAAACCTTTTAAATTTGAAAATTTTTGGTTGCAAAAAGAAGATCTCCAAAGAAAAATTCCTCAGTGGTGGGAAGATGGCCGCCCACCTTTTGGGACTGCAATGTTCAAATTTCACAAACAGCTTCAATTTGTCAAGTGTAAATTGAAACAGTGGAGGCAAACTAACAAATCAGACTTCCAGCTCCAACGGGCCCCCTTGTTGGCTAGATGGGATGAGGTGCAAAAACATTTCAGGGAAGGAAACATTTCCGAGCACCTTAAATCCGAGGATGATGCTTTGCGCAAAGCGGTTGAGGATATTGATAACCAAGAAGAGATTTACTGGAAACAGAGAGCAAGAAATACTTGGTTATTAGAAGGAGACAGAAATACAAAATTTTTTCAGCGCTCTGCCTGTGCTAGGAGACAAATGAATACTATGGATTTCCTTCAAGATGAGAATGGATACTCTTTTGACACTCTTCCTGGTATGCACTTCCACTCAATGGAGTATTTCTCAAAACTCTTTAAGGAAAGTATGGAGCAAGATGGGGCAGCCCAAGATGAAGTTATTGTTGTCATTCCTTCTTTAATCTCTCCTGAAGAAAACCAGGCTCTACTTAGACCTATAGATAAAGATGAACTTAAGAAGGTGGTCTTTGGGATGAGTACTGGTAAATCGCCTGGTCCTGATGGCTTCCCTATTGAGTTCTTCCAGGCCTTTTGGGATTCCCTGGAGGAAGATGTTCTGGTTGTCACTGAGGAGTCCAGAACCAATAAAAGAATGCTCAAGGCTCTAAATCATACATTCATTACTTTAATTCCAAAAGGAGCAGGGGGGGTTCATTTATCTGATTTTAGACCTATTGCCTTATGCAATGTGATCTATAAAATAATTACAAAGATTATGGCTGAAAGGTTAAAACCTATTCTGCATAATATAATTTCCCCAGAGCAAGGGGGTTTTGTTGAAGGGAGGCAAATTTTGGATGGAGTGATTCTTGCTCAGGAGGCTATCCATTCAATGCACCAAACAGGGAACAAAGGAATGTTCATTAAACTGGATATGTCCAAGGCTTATGACAGGGTGGAGTGGGGTTTCCTGGCAAAGATGTTGACTGCCTTTGGTTTCTCTCAGGACTGGACAGACTGGGTCATGAGCTGTATTTCTACGCCTTCTTACTCTGTTCTTATCAAGGGACTTCCCTCGCCTCATTTTGGTGCCTCTCGAGGATTGCGGCAAGGAGACCCTTGCTCTCCTTATCTCTTCCTCATCTTGGCTGAAGGATTGGGCAGACACTTTCTAAAAAGAAGACTTCAAGGTCAGATAACAGGTTTTAAGGTCGAGGCTGAAGTTTTGACACATTTACAGTTTGTAGATGATACTGGATTGGTGGGAGTGGCCAGCCTTAGGGAAGCAAGAAGAATCAGAGATACTCTAAATGTCTACCTCCGGGCCTCTAATCAAGTCATCAATGACAATAAATCCAAAGTGATTTTCTTCAACATTGATCAATGGTTACAGGACAGAGTTATTGAGAATTTAGGTTTCACTCGGACCTCTCTCCCAGTAGTCTATCTAGGGGTCCCTCTCCATTTCAAAAAACTAAAAATTGATGTTTGGAAGGACCTTTTGGATGGCATCAAAGATAGAATGAACCATTGGTCTAATAGATGGCTAAGTTATGGGGGTCGTCTAACTTTTCTGCAGTCAATTATTCAGGCCATGCCAATTTATAAATTCTCCGTCTTGGCTGCTCCCCAGTCTATTTGGAAAGAGCTGGATAAAATGGCTAGAAGATTTCTATGGGAAGGTGCCAAGGGAGAGAGGAAATGGGCCTTGGTTGGCTGGGACAAGGTTACCCAACCCAAGGAAAAAGGGGGTTTGGGACTAAGAAGCTCCAAGTTTAACAACAAGGCGTTGGCTGGCAAACTGTACTGGAGGTGGATTTCTCAGCCAACATCCCTCTTCGACAGAATTCTCTCTAGCAAATACTGGGTTCTGTCCATCCTAATGATGTGGGCCGCTTTCCACTGGAAGGTTTTGGATCACCAGTGTGGCAGGCGCTCAAGCTTGGAGCTCAACTCATCAAAGATCAAATTTTTTGGAAAGTGGGGCGAGGGGATAAGGCTCGGTTCTGGACTGATTCCTGGGACCAGAATCCTCCCATTATTGTTGTTTTTCCTGAATTGCAACCGATAAAATCTGCTTTAGAAGATAAGGGATGGATTCAAATTGAGAGCTACTTTAACACTAGTCATTTGGGGGACTACAAGTTCATAAAGTTTAAACGGCTGGATGAGTGGCCAATACCTATCCCTCCGGAGTTGGTACCTACTTTGGGAAAAATCTTGGCAGAACGGTTTCTTACTGGGAGAGATGAGGCGGATGAACTGGCCTGGGGCTATGGAAGCCTTGGGGTTTATACTGTGAAAGAAGGATATGGTGAGATCCTCCCAGAGCCCCCTCCACCCTCTTTTTTGGTTCTTGACTGGAGAAAGATATGGCATCCCCAGGGCTGGCCGAAAGTGAACTTCTTTGCTTGGTAGTTTTTGCATAATGGAATTCTCACCTATGACAATCTCAGACTCAGAGGCATCATTGGCCCCTCCCAATGTGTGTTATGCCATAAGCAGGAGGAAACGGTGGATCATCTAATGTTTGAATGTTCTTTCACACGACAGATCTGGAAGCGCTGGTTCTCCCACTTTAAACTTCAGGCTATTGGGGTCTTGTCTCGAAACAACATTTGGGAAAGCTGGAAGAAAGGTAGATTTAAATCCAATGCTCTTCGAATTGGCTGGGAGCTTGGTTTATTTTTTATCTGGTGGCAGGTTTGGTTGGAGAGAAATGCTCGTATTTTTTGTGAAACCTTTTCCTCTCTAGAAGGAATATGGCAAGTCATTTGGAGCAAAGTGGCGGAAACGGTTGCCATTCATACCGAGGGGGAAATTCAGTCTGCTTCTGAGCCTTTGGATGAGGGATTTGTTTTTCAACAAAGGCAAGTGAGTGGTAGTTGGAAACCTCCTCCTGAAGGATGGATCAAAATCAATACTGATGGAGTGGCTAAAGGCAATCCGAGAAGTGCTAGAATTGGAGTTGTGTGCCACGATCATGCTGGGTCTTTGCTCTATTGGGAACTGTAGGGTCTGGGATGTGCCACAAACAATGAAGCCGAGGCCTTTGCCATTAAATCCGCCTCCTTCTGGGCTGCCAAAAAAGGACATAGGAAGATTATTATTGAGTCTGACTCCCAAATTTTGGTGGGTGCTCTTGATTGTATGAGAAAATTTGTCTCGAAATCTTGGAGGTTGCGGATCTTAGTTTCCCAAATCAAAGAGCTTTGGAGGGAATTAGATGATGTGATACCTGTCTATGTGAATCGGGATCTCAATAAGGCGGTCGATTTCCTTGCTAAGATGGGTGCTGAAAGGGAGGTTGGGATGCAGCTGCACAGTGACATGCCTGTGGAGGATGCAGAGATTTGACAAGGCCTTGAACATTTTTTGAAATGATGTGCAGTGTTTTTTTGCTAAGGAAGGTTTCTGTCGCGATATCGCGACATGTCGCGATATCACGATAGGTTGCACCCTTTCGGCCTCTTCCGGGTTTTTGTCATGATATCGTGACTTGTCGCGATATCGCGACAGGTTGCGCCTTCTCGGCCTTGGTCGGGTTTTTGTCACGATTTCGCGACATGTCGCGCCATCGCGACATGTCGTGCCATCGCGGCCCTTGGGGAAGGCGCTTGGTTAAGTGGTCGCGATTTCGTGACAGTTTTGGCAATTTGGTGCTAACTGGTAAAATTATCATGATATCGCGACACTTTCACAGATGGAGTGCAAAGTGGAAAATCCGTCGCGATATCGCGACAGTTTTGAGAACTGGGTGCCGTGAGGATATTTCGTCGCGATTTCGCGACAGTTTTGAGAACTGGGAGCCGAAAGGAAAAACCGTCGTGATATCGCGACACTTTTGGCGGTATGGTGTCATAAGGAAAACCCGTCGTGAAATCGTGACAATTTTGGCTTTCCAGCGGGTTGGCGAAAACTGTCGCGATATCGCGACGCTTTTGCGATCTGGTTGCTATTTGGTGAATTCGTCACGATTTCGCGACATTTTTGTCGAAGGGCTGCAGGTGGGTGCTGTCGTCGTGACTTTGCGACATGTCATGATTTCGCGACATGTCACGATATCGCGACATGTCACGATTTCGCAACATGTCGCATTTTCGCGACTGTTGGCACCGTAGTGGGGGAGCCGGGGTTGACTGTCACGATCTCGCGACATGTCGCGATTTTGCGACATGTCATTTTTTCGCGCCCAGTTGATTTCTTTGCTCTGTGTTGTGCTGGGTTGCCTTTGTGCTCTTCTCTTGTTGTGTTGCTTGCTGTTCTTGGTTGGGATGTGTTCTCTCCCACTTGTAATTGTTCTTTGTATTAATACAAGTTTTTCATTTTTTTTCAAAAAAAAAAATATCATATTTACACTGAATTCTTGAAGACTATATACAATGGAGCACCAAGGATCATATACAAAAAGTGCATCTAAGCACTAGCTAACACCTATAAGATGACCCCTATGACCTTGAAGGATCCCTAGACCTAGAGACACTATGCCTAATAGAACCAGACATGGAGGAAGAGGATATGGTAGCCCAATGTGGTGTTGCATCAATCGATCCTTCAAATCCTAAATATATCCATATTAGGACCGAAGGTGTAGTACATAATTTCTCTAATGATGGTCCCTCTTAAGTGGCTTTTCCTGGAACCTAGTGATCCTATCCTTACCTCCACCTATAGTCATTCGTACCTCCAGCTTCACCCACAACCAAGATATCTCTACATCCTGAGCTACTATCTTTGCATCTTGCTCAACCACCATAGGTACCAAACCATGCATCATACTCAGTAGTAGTTATTACATCATCCACATTAGGTTCTATCTTATTATCATCTTCATAGGTCACCCTCCATGCCTCTACACAAGGTAGACCCATATCATCCCGATGGTGTCTGTACAACACTGGTGCCTCTGGAACCCCCTATCATAGCCCAAATTTCTATAGCACCCGTGAGAATTAGACCAACTCCAAATATATAAATTGGTTTATGAGATTCATTCTTCACTCATTCACCAATTTAGGGGGTAAGCTAAACATGCAAATTCTTTTATCTTAAAATTTTTTGGTGCGCTCCAATGAAAGAAAGCTACTTCATCATGTCAAAATAGGTGTCATATTTTTGCACTGCATTGTGTTTCACAAAATGCAATATAAAAAAGGGGCATCTGTAGACATCAAAATCTAGCCACTTTTCATCCATTTGTGTCCTCCAATCACAGTCATCCATTATTTATTTATATATATGTGTGTGTGTATTTATTTAATATATACATAGATATTAATATTTTATATTTATATTTATATATATTTAATAAATATATATGTATTTATATGAGTAAATCCTATCCATCCACCATGAATTAATATTATCCATCCATCCATCTCAATTCATGTCACTTACCCAAGCTTAATATCCACCCTTCCTCATGTTTTAATCTCGATCGCATATTTTGTGTCGTCAAAACCCTAACATGTTCAAGGACAGATTATAAAATATGAGTCATTTTGATGAATCAAACCCTTACACCCTTAATCCCTAAATTTTTTTTGAATATTGAGAGATATTATTAAGCCCTTGTGCCCTAGCCAATTTCACAATCATCTTCTTCATTTCATCGCCACCATCGCATCACCCGTCTTCTCTACCGCAAAATCCTCGTAGACCAGATCTGGTTTTGCCTCCCTTCCCTCTACCCTCGAACGCACTCCAGAGTTTGCAGAACTCTTTTGAGAATTTTTGGAATACCTCTAGGCATCCATAGCTATCATATAATACCTCTAGGTGTTTCCCATAGTAGATCTGCAATCCCCCATCCGTCGGGCGCTATTCGGGTGTTCGTGCAACCATCGATGATAGAAACATAAATAAAAATTGGTATTGATAAAGTAAGAAGTTATTTGCATTTATTTTATATTTTTATACTTTTTTTATAATATTATATTTCAGCATCTAGGGTTTTATCTTTTTGAGGACCTCACACAGTGGAGCCCTCGTAGGTGCTTCTTATCTATTTTTGTTGTTTTCTATTTGTAGGTGCAGGAATCATCTTTCTGGAAGTTGTTGAAGCCAGGGTGGTCCCGTAGGGATACACAAGCCCACCAACAACTCATGTTTGTATTGAATATGAGCGAGAAGACTCCAACTATGTTTTTGAACTAGGGTTTTTGAAACCCTAGATTTGTAACATTTGTATCAATACCAAATCATGTTGTAAACATTGGAGATCAAGGCTCCATTTATATCAATAAAATATTGTCTCTATTCATTGTGCAACATATTGTGTATTGGTTCTATCTATTGCTTTGGTGTTGTTCATTTTTTTTGTTTACACACTCTATATGGAAAATAAATTATAGGTCATATTAATAAACAATGACGATAGCAAGCATTAAACAAGCTTACCCATGGTTAAGAAAAAAATTGTATATATAATGTAGACAATTTTAATGCTTGATTTCATGAGGCATAGAATGTCAATAAGTAGTTCAATAAATTCAAATTTTTAATTCCATAAAATAGAGTCATACCAAGATGTAATCTAGACAATTAAAATTCCTAACATGTCAAATAATATGAACAAGCAATTTATATAATTTAAATGCATGGTTTCTTTAATCAAGGGATATTAAGATCAATTTGAAGTGATCTTGAGGATTCAATACATCAAGTAGAAAAAATAAAAATAAAATTTTTTACTTGGTTTTCACCTTTCCACCAACTATGATAATACCTTTCACCCCAATCTTTGATCATCTATCATATTTTAGTTTTAACATTATCCCAAGAGTATATTAAAATAGGTAACATATTCATTGTTTTATTTATTATTTTCCCATCAAAGTATTATTGCAACATTCATATTGAATTTTATTGAGTCTTGTCCTTCCCTTTTCCTTGAATATTAGAAAATCCATGTGTTCTTCAAGCTACTTATGCCTAAATTCAATATCACACTTTGATCAACCTTTCATGTAATTTATATCCACCTAAATAAACCTTATTATTTACTTGAGATATTTGATTTTACATATCCTTTTGGATTTTTAATGCCTAGCATGATAATATTTTCATCTTAATCATGAAAAACTTATTCTCTATGAAGCATTTGATAATTTCATTTTGTGATTTTATAAGATATTTTTAGCACATGTGATACATTCTTTACATAATTTACTCTATTACCACTTCACTTCAATGGATACCTTACATCTCGAGCAATATGTCTATCATGAATTTTACCTAGGTAAGCATTTCATACTCATTATAATTGGCTAATGAACCTCAAGAAAGGAAATATATATACTTTGATATAAGTATTAATACTTAGATAGCTTAGTGTAGTCACCCAACTTTGAGTGCATCACCAGTATCTGTAAACTTACCAACATATTTATTAATCAACCAATCAAGCATCCAAAATAAATAAATTATATCCAAGCTCAAATTAGGAGCATTTTTTGTTCCAAGAGCAAAAGTATCAAGAACTAAGAAATAGGGCTGATAATGGTTTTGCTTCCTACAACACTTTTATGCAACTTTAATTTTTATAATTTCTTTCCCAAATTGACTATAAATGGTGATCTTGGCAAAAGTGCTAAGACATTAGTGCCACAAGTACTATTGGTTCTAGTGCTACTAATTGTCAAAGACTAAAAATAAAAAGTTTGGTAGTTTGTACCTTTCAAGCCACCCACAATAAATGGATTTGATCATATCAATCTAATTTTTATCCCCCACAATAATTCAAAGGCCAAAATTTATCATTTTTTATCTTCCATACATTAGTTGCATCTTGAACCCATTTCAAAATCTTACCCTCAATAATCCTATTCAATTCAATGCAACCATACCCCAAGGATCCATTGCTTCTTATAAAGTCAACACTTAGGAGCCCAATCCATATGTTCTTTTGAAAGTAACAAAACTTTCTCAAAATTATAGCATCAATCTTCAATCATAGTAAAGCTATTTTTCTCTTGAAACCAATAATACTCTATATATCTCAAGCAATTGTGAAGCTCTCAATCATCCTAATCAACAAGCAAGGATAGTTCCTATACTTGATTTTAGAATTTAGATCATAGGTTTATTTTTTGTCTATTTTAAATATATTTCTATTTATCATTTTTTATTTATCAATTAAAATAAAAGTAGAAAGAAGAAACTAGTTAGTATTAATCTTTAGGGGACCAAATTTAATCATGCATATCATTAACTAAAAATTTATATAGTCACATTAGCAACTTGCTTACTACATTATCCTCTTAAACCCTTAATCCAAATTGAAAAATAACCTGTTTATTACATTACTTGATGGATTCATAGCTAGCATAGGACTAGTTTAAGATTAATATTATTAAAGGAATATCTTAGGAGAAACATAGGTTATATCTAACTAATCCATTAAAACCTAGACCTAATATCATAAACTACACCTATCCTCAAGGTGAGAAATGAGAAAAGCATCATGGTGGATCCCCTAAGTGGTCATTCATGATCTTCTTCCAACCTTAAATTTTTTGAAACCAACATGAACATCATAATGGATCTCAAGATTTTCTTGACCAAGCTAAACCTTATTCAAAACTAAAATTCATTAAACTTTGGTCAAGACCATTGATCTTTTTTTCTTAGATAAAATTACATTAAATCTAGAAAACTAGAATATAACCAATCACTAGTCCTACTAATGATATTTACAATATTTTGAATGACTATTGCATGAGTTACAAGGCTATATCAAGTATATAGTAAGCATAGACCACTATCTATCCACATAGGATCTCATATATACTTATGCCTAATAATAAGCATATTGCAATGGACTAGTGGGAGTCATAAGAAGGCATACTATTACCCCTCATGTACCATATTGGACATGTATCTAGGAGGTCACTTCCAAGTATCATTAGTATCATTAATATTAGATTTCTTTCACATATTGAAGGGTATATTGAGAGGATTTAGATATATTAGGACCTTTGGTATGTAAGGATGCCATTGAGATCTATAGTTTGGATTGGGTATATCAAGGGAAGGAGACATAAGGTTGCTCAAATATCTTATTCTTCTTCTCTAATCAACCCTATAAATGATTAAAACTCAAATAAAGCTCTCTTCTCCTAAACCTATGGCTAAGAAACACTACCCAACTAGTATCATTACTCACCAATAAGATTTTAACCCTAATCCTCCTACTAAGGGTCATGATGACCAACCTACCCCACCTTCAATCAAGAATATGATGTTTCCACACCTCATGGTTCTCTAAGCCCTACCCATGATAAATATGAAAGGGTGGTATTCCAATATATAAATCATATGGTCTATTTCTTGTAGAAGCATAGGGAAAACATAGATACTTTCCTTAGTAAAGATCATGAAACCCTAGGCATATCTATAGAAGATGATTCACTAATGGATTATCCTTAACAACCTAACTCAAGTATTTTTTAGTTAAGTCAAATGGATCCACTCTTTGAATATACAAGTGTAAGCATTAATGCATAAACATATTTATTGATTCAAAACCTCCTATTTTTACCACACCAATGAATGTTAGAATATAAAACTCTCTCCTCCCATTATAACAACATTCATCTTTATCTATCTTTGAGGAATTACTATAGGGTAATGTTAGTTTCCTTGTATCTCAATAGGAAGGCACCAGCTACATCCCTAATCAAAGTGTACCATCAAGTTCTCTAATATCAATTTTTTTTATCAATTTATCCCATAGTCCTCATTCTAATCCCATAAGACTAGGTATAAAGTTTGGATAAAACTCTAACCTCAAAACCTCTTATCCTTCATATTCTAATACTTTCATCTCATGTATCTTGGGGTAAAACTGCATGATGTTGGTTTTAACATCATATGCCTAGGTATACCAACCTACTTATTATATTAATCATTAACAAATCCTTTTATCTCTCAACATTAAAATTTTATGTCATGAAATCATATTTCTCCTAACCTTAAAGCATTAACTTCTCAACTTTAATAGTTGAAACAACAAATGGCCATTATCCAAGGGTTATTATTGAGTCATAAGTACTCATAGTTTATGCAATTAATCCCTATATCCATTTGTAGGTAGTCATACTTCCTAACTTTGAAACCCCTATGTTTCAAATGTATAGAGGGAAGGAGGATCATTTCAACCACCTTAGGTTGTTTAGAACCAACATTTCTTATGATCAAATATTGCTACTTAAAATATTTTTCAAGAGCCTTAGTGGCCCTACCATGGAATGGTGCTACTAGATACCAAGGCATTCCTTGAAAATATCTAGGGACCTTTTCAAAATGTTTGTTAAGAAATTCTCTATCTACATTAATAAAAAGGTCACCATTAGAGACCTATACCAATTGAAGCAATCCAAAGACAAGAATTTTTTTAACTTCTTAGCAAGATAGCAAGCCCTAGTGGGGAGACTGTAATGCATCTCTCTACCCAAATACTTGCTAGAAGTATTTATAAGAATCCTTAATGAGAAATTGGTCTTCTACTTAGAGATAGAAAACAATTCTTCCTTCAAATATGCAATTGACATGGCCAAAGAGTAGAGACTGTCCTTGTCAATGTTAGGAATAAATATTATATTATTTATCACAATATTTTCTAGCATCAAAGGAATATCATGAGATATTATATGTTAGTTTCTAAAGAACCAAAGGTCTCTTTAAACCAAGAGATATATGTGTATCAATAAATATATTATGCACATAAAAATGTTGTTAATTAGAAATAATATTTTTTTCTTCAATTATTTTCCCATTTATCAACATCTAATATCAAAGAAAACGAAGAGTTTATAAGGATTTTTAGTCCAATAGAGAGTTTGTAAGTATTTTATAGGAATAACCATTGCCATCCAATGACATGTCATGTATGCGTGCTGAATGTGTGAGGCTTATGTTTTCTTTGCCCACAAGTTTAGAAGTAAATATGAGTGTCACTTAAGACATCAAAGAATAGTTCGAAAAATAATATTTGAAGGTTTTAAATTACTAGAATATGGTTAACCTCCTTTTTTTATGAATGGATATGTTTCATGTTGTAACTTTTTTAATAAGAGGAAAAACATGAATATAGGAATATTTTTTATGGAAATTATTGATATAAGCAAGTTTTTTTGTTTGTAATGCATGCTTAGATAATTATGTAGAATAAGAAATCCTAGTGCCCAAGTGATGCATGGAAGTGGTAATATTTTTTCATTGAGATGAAAATATAGCCTTATGAAGACAAAGGAGGTCCCTGGTAGCATTGTGAAGATAGAGAAATAAATCCAATAATATAATTTATTAAATAATGAGAAACATCTAGAAATATTTTATAATTTAAGCTTATGCTTGTAGGAAGATTAAAATTGTCCAAAAAAAATTATTTGATGTAATTAAATTCATAAATACTCATGCATGTTTTTTTCTATGATGTTTGAGCTCTAGAAGGAAGGTAACGACAAAGATAACTTGAGATGACATATGGAATTGATTGGATGGACAATACATGGCCATGTTTAAATAATTACATGGAAACGTAGTAGTGCTAAGCTTTCCCATCCAACAATCATCAGATTTTACAAGGTATTCCTTTAATATTTCTCTATTAAAATTTGTGAATTGCATAGGAGAAGATTTGGGTACCAAAATAAGAGTTAAAATATTTGAGGAAAATAGTCATGGGTTCAATTCTTATGAAGGATTATTTTTTAAAGAACATTATTTTTTTTATAGAAGAAGAAATTTGAAATTTTATTAATTGAAAAATTGAAATAAAAAAGTGAAGGATACATTCCTATAGTTTATTTTACTATATATATATATATATATAGAATAATTTTATAAGGTGCATTTAGGGAGGAAAGATGTACATATTATTTTGAGGAAAATTTGACATCTAAAAACAATAAAGGAGAATTTGTAAGAAACTTGAAAGCTTTTGAATTTTGAAGATAAGAGGTCCAAAAGTTTATAGTAAATATTTTTGCAAGGAAAATTTATTTTTTTGTAAAAGATTCATTATCAGTAGTGACCGACACCTTATTTTTTAAAAATAAATATTGCATAAAAAATAATTTTATACACAAAAAAACAAAACACATGCTTTTCATAATCATAACATTTAGTATTAATGATGCCTCTTAACTCATTTTTATAGGTAATGTTGTCATGTTAATTTACTATGTATAAAACCTAATATAGATACCATAATGACATATGTACATTGACTTTATAAATAATCAAGAAAAATAAGGATAATTTTGTGATATTTTGTTTCACTCCATTCATTATTATCATAGGCATAGATCCTAAAATTGATAAAATTCAAGTAAATAGGGAATTCATGTCCATGTATGAGGATTTGTCTTTAAGTAGGTATCATTGATAGGATGAATCCTTTTAGTACTACCTTGGTACCATGTATCGATCTCTTTCATGCACTTTAAGGTCTCTCTCATATATGATCATGTATATTGATAGGACTACCTTCTTCCACATATCAACAAATATATAATAAGAGTGGGCATATCAAAAGGTACAATATATAGGACTGGTGGTATATAGTAGAGGGGACCATTTTTGGAGATATAAGGAATACCCACCATAGACTTTACAAAATCACAATGGCTTAAAGACTCAAATTTTGAGTCAACAAATGATCAATTAAGAAACAAGTCCAACAATGCTTCTTTCATTCTTTCTCAAAAATAAACGATATTTGGTCATATTTGTAAAATAGAAGGATATAATACCAGTTTTTGTAAATACAATTCATTGGATCAAGTCACCAAACCTTCATAGGAAGAAATAAATTCTACACAAAGTATTGATGACAAACAATAACAAAATCAAGAGATAATTGTTGGTATATTTATTTAGGGGAAAGTAAATATATGATTGGAGATAAAAAATGGTTTGATTCTCTTCAAATAAAATATGGTAAACTAATCACAATTGTAGATGATAAAACATACCAAGATAAAGGATTAGGAAATATTTCTATCAATATACCTAATGGAAAATGTATTCTATGTGCCATAGTTGGCTAACAACTTGCCATTAGTATCTCAAATATTAGATTGGAAAATAACAGTTGAATTCAAAATTATTGATGGAAATAAAAATGTTTCATTACAAAATAGGGAAATTTTGTATCCATTGGTTCTTTCAAAAATGTATTGTTTTCCCTAGATGTTATCTCATCTCCTAATGTTGCACTATTTGTATGCATACTAAAGGCAACTGCTACTTGGCATAAGAGATTTGGACATATAACTTTTGGACACAAACATCAAATTATGAAAGGATTGCCTAGTCTTTCATGGTGCACCATAGTTTATCTGGGTTGTTTAGCATGAACACAACATTGTACACCTTATGAAATAAGCACTCATAGAGCTAAAAGGTCATTAGATGTTGTACACATTGATCTATGTAGACTAATTCCTACAAGTCATGGTGAACAAATATTTTCAACTTTTTGTTGATGACTACTAATGCAAAATGAGGGTATATTTCCTATCTTTGAAATCAAATGCCCTCACATATTTCAAACAATCAAGCAACTTTTTGAAGTAGAAATAGGGTGCTCTATTCAAGTTCTCTACTAATACTGAGGGGTGAATATACATCTAATAATTTTAAAGAATTTTTAGCACAAAATGGGATTAAGTGATAGGTTGCTACCACCTATACTCCACAATAGAATGGGATATTAAAAAGAAGAAACTACTTTGTTATAGAAATGGTTAGATGTATGTACACAGAAGCAAATATTGAGCAACAATATTGGGCTAAAGCTATCAATACTATGGTGTATATTTAAAATAGGTCACCCATAATATTCCTTCAAGATATTACATTTGAAGAAGCTTGGTCTAGGTAGAAACCATTAGTGGCACACTTAAGGATTTTTGGATGCAAAGCATACATGCATATACCAAAATTAAAGAGGACAAAATTAGATGCTAAAAATTTATCTTGTATATGTCTTGGGTATGATGAGGTATCAAAATCCTATCAACCAGTTGACCTAATCACCAAGAAAATTTATATAAAGGTGAATTGGAAGTGATTTATGAACCAATAGCTCTAGTATAAATAGTACAACCTTAATAGAAAAAGACTACAAAATGGTTCATAAATACTCTTAGAAATACAAATCTTGATACACCACCTAATATAACTTCCATTAGTCCTCATACCTATAGTAGTACATGAGAAGAAGTAAATTTGGGTTAGATGATTTCAATAATATAAAATAAAGAATAATTTTAGGAAATAATGTAATCAGTTCACCTAAGTGGAAGACAATAATGGAAGTAGAATACACATATTTGATGAAAAATGAAACATGGAATTTGGTCAATCTGCAAAAAGAAAAAACCTATAGGCTACAAGTGGGTTTACAAAATTAAATAGAATGCAAATGGTTCCTTTGGAAAATAAAAATTTGACTTGTTACAAATGGTTTTGCTCAAAGAGAAGGAATTGACTATGTATAAATATTTGTACCTACAACTAAGGTGACTATTATTCATACAATATATGCATTGACAACACAATTAGAGTGGGAAATATATCAAATGGATATTAAAAGTGCATTTGTCAATGGTGATCTCAAGGAAGATGTGTATATGACTCGACCAAACATATTTGTTGTTGAAGGGCAAGAACAAAAAAGTTTGTAAATAAAAAAATACTATATGGATTGAAACAAACTCCTAGAGTCTTGTAGATCAATATTATAAATCATTTTTTGTAGCATGGTTTCAAAAGAATTTTTTCTAATCCAAATAGCTATATTAACAAATTTTCCTCTAATATAGTGATTCTTATGGTATATGTTGATGATTTGGTTATTACAAGAATTTCATACAAATTTATATATAGTGTGAAAAATGATTTAAATATGGAATTGGATATTATAAACTTAGGACTCTTACATTAATACCTTGTCTTAGAAATTTTGCAGAGGAAGAACCACATTGTAATCACATAATGAAAATATACCAATACATTACTAGACAAATCTAGGATGACAAGTAAACCTAAAGCAATACCCATGGAATAAGGATTACAATTATCAAGGTATAATAAATCACCTTAGGTATCTGCTACCTTCTATCATTAACTATTGGGAGCCTCATATATCTGATAAATACCAAGCCAAATATTGTTTTTGGTATAAATTTTCTTTCCAAATTCATGAAATATCCTAAGGAGAGTTATTGGAAAGCTACAAAATTATGCCCATCATATAGTATAATATGGTCTAGATTATAAAAAATAATAGTTTCTACTTATAGGGATACATGAACATAGACTATGTTGAATTCCTTGATGAAAGGAAGTCAACATTAGAATATTTATTTCATCTTGGATCTAGACCTATCTCATGGCATAGCAAAAATTAATATGTTGTAGAACTTTCATCTATAGAGTTTGAATATAATGTTTCACGATATTCTACATGTGAGACACTATGGTTACAATTAATCCTATCAGATATGTGTGAAAAATGACCAACAATGTTGAATTGCGAGAATCAAGATGTCCTAAAATTGATTAAGAATCAAGTATATAATGAGAGGATAAAACACATTTAATCACAATGTAATATCATTTGAGATAACATTTATAATCATCATATTCAACTCAAATATATTCCTACTAAATACCAACTTGTAGATATTTTCACAATTCCACTTGGTTGAGTCAAGTTTGAATCATTTCACAATTCTCTTTGTATAAATAATGTAAGAAAGGGTGGATGCTAAGAATATTATATAATTTTCTATCATAATAGTAATATCAAGAGATATTCTATGCTATTTTTCAAAGTGCTAGAGGTCTTCTAAAACCAAGAGATACAAATGCATATAAATAAATGTATTGTGTGGCTAAGAATGTTATTAATGAGAATTAATATTTTGTTCTTCAATTGTTTTTTCATTTTTAAACAATCAAAAGAGGTAAATTAAAAACTAAGTCCCATAAATATGAATATAAGCCTCTTTACAACTTGAAGGGGTAGTACAATAACAAACATGTTGACTCATGGCATGCCAACAACACTATTGCTACCAGAAACCTTCAAAAGCTTGTCTTAGGGAAGCCCTAGAAATACAAATAAAACAAGGTACTCTCAACTATATAGACCTCTTTAAACCATTCTAGAGTAGCTCCTAAAATCTAAAATAATATAATTTTCATCGTTAAACTAATTGAACCTAGAATAGAAAAGAGATTGTGGTTTTTTCCTAATGAGAAATGTACCTTCCACTATATCAATAGTCATGCAATTAATAGATGAAAGAGCCTCAAGAATGTGGTCGAAGATCTTATCAATAATGGTCAAGTTGTTCTCAATGGCTTGTACTCTCAACCTTCTCCAATCAATATCTATGAATTTTCTAGAATCTACTACATATCATAATTTAGAACTAAAATAAAACAAGTAATATTGACTATAGAAATGTCCCACCACCAAACCAAGGGATGGTTGGAGATCTCTACTCTTCTAATTATATCTCCCATATTTGTGTTGTGACTAGAAAACAACACAAGAATCATCCATAAAATCAACCTTCAAGACCTCTCCTAGTCCTTCATACAAAAAAAACTTCTCCACACGAAGGACCTTCTCTAATCATATAATCAAGAACTAAGGCTAAGGGAACTTTTGATTTGCTGAGAACACCCTATACAAAATATCTCTTCTTGAAATCCTTAGATCTTATCTAGCTCACCCTTATATCTTACTCATTATTTTGAGTGAATAGGTTTTTCCTGAATAACTCAACCTTAATGACTTTAGTTGTGTAGTAGGATCCATTGGAGATGACCATGTAGCTATATCATTCCACGAGGATAATATTCCTCAATCCTCTAGGCTTTGATATGTACCAATATACATGATATGCCATATCAATAATAAGTTCATCAAATAAATCTTAGTTGATAATAGTTCTAGTTTCAATGTCTAAAGCCTTACATTACTAGTCATATTGGGCTAACCAAATAAGATTTAGAGAAATATGATCTTCTTATCAAGGATTTGACAATGGAGAATGTGAGGCTAGTGGAATTATAATATTACCCCTAAGAGTTACACCTTGCATTTTTAATAGTCTCTTTTATGTCATACTATGTGGCCTAACATACAACATCCTTCTTAGAAGGTCATGGATTCATGAGATGTAGATCATACCTTCCACTCTTCGTCATTTTATTAGATATAAATACGAGAACCAAACTTATCATATTCTAGTTGATCTTAAACCTTTCACTTGTTGTTAAGTGATCAAAGTCAAAAATCCTAAAGTTCACCTTTTTCATTCTCTAAATTTATCCCTTGAATAATATTCTTATTCTAAATCCCTATCATATATGCATTAAGGTCTCTCACATTAAATAATTCCTATAACAATGGACTTAAGGATCGAAGTGCTAATCTAATCATCATTTATAATAACAAACTAGATAATTATCAATTTGTCCTATACCTAGCCAAGCTCCTTCTATCTCCTCAAAATTTAGGTTTAACATCTAGAAATAAGGGTAATAGAGTGCAAATATGAAGTTACTTCTTCATTTGTGTTAGTATTACCAATGAGGAGAAAATCTATGCTCGTAATCCTTACTTGGATAAATGAAAATATGCTTCATGCTTCTTGATATCCCATCCCTAACTAGATGATTTTCAATATGGGATATCAAGGTAAAATGCTAGGACTATATGAATAGGGCATTAAATATCCCCTATGGACTAAAGCTTAGCCAAGATGTTGTAGACCAGTTTATGTTCCTAGTCGTAGCAAACCTATGACTTCTTCTTATGATAGAAAAGGAGAAGTTAATAATCCTAGTAGGGTATCCTATGATGGTATGGGGACTATGAATATGGGTCATAACTCCTTATAGATTCAATATTATCTAAATTTAACTAATATATTGAGGTAAATCTTTTAACCCTAGCTTATCTTGAGCTAATTACTAATGAAAATAGCTATGATTTGGAGGACATCCTAAATAATCATTTCCAAGATAGTTCCTTGGACTATCTAGCACATAATGACTTTTAATTTTGATTGATATTTTTTTCAAATTGCCAATGTTATTATCTCACATAAAATCAATAATAGTCATCCAACCTTAGATCTTGAAGATATAGAGATCTTGAGAGTGTTACTAGCTCCTCCTCAATTGGAATATGCATCTTGTATTCTATTTGAGGAAACTTTGCACATCAATATTAGGATGCACAAATATCCCAATATCCTTAAGCTAGACAAGGTATTGACCCCAACTAAGCATAAGGAATATGATAAGTTCTTAATGGAATTTAGAGACATTGTTTCTTGTTCTTACACTAACATGCATGGGTTTGATATTTATCTAGGTTTCCACTATCTAGTTGTCACTCGTGTGAAACTTACCAAATCAAAATTATATAAAATGCACCTAAAATTGCACTTTTTGGTCAATGCGGAGCTTCCAAAAATCCTTGATGTTAGATTTATCAAAGCCATCAACTACTCCAAATGGATCTCTAATGTTGTTCCTATCACTATGCAAATAGGTAATGTTAGATTATACACCAAAGTTTGGGAAATTAATAAGGTATGTCCCAAGGACTACTTCCCTCTTTCAAACATTGACATGACCAACAAATTCACTATAGGATGTGGAATTTTATCTTTGATGGATGAATTCTTAGGCTATATTTAGATCAAAATCCCCCTTGAGGACCAATCTAAAATAGCTTTTAGCATCCTATAGGAAACTGTCTATAACCAATTCATACCCTTTAGGCTAAAGAACATAGGACCTACCTAGTAAATATCCATGACATGATGTATGACATCATGGGGGGCTATATAGATGACTTTATTAGGTGGTATTTAAACTAATAAGATCATGTTCAAGACTTAAGATGTATCTTTTAGTAGCTAATGAAGTACAAAATGTGCCTAGATTCTCATAACCAAATCTTTGGGTTTACATCAAGAAAATTAGTGGGATTCATTGTACCCTATTGTAGCCTTAAATTTAATCCTAATAAAGCATTACCTATTATTGATATGCCACCCCCTTGAAATCTAACCTAGCTTTGGATTCGCCAAAGCAAAATCTAATCCATCTAGAGATTGATCTTCCAACTAGTCAATAAGTGTTAACCCTTAACTAATATTCTAAGGAAGAATGTAGACTTCAAATAGGACATTCACAAACTACATTTAATGCTCTCAAATCCAACCTCGTATCCATACTTATCCTTGTCCCACCTGATCACCATAGGATTCTATTATTATACATAGTAGCCACCAACCATGCATTAGGATATATGTTGGCATAATATGATGACTAGCATAGAGAAAGGGTTATTTTCTACATCAATAGGACTTTGGTCAACTATAAAGTCTAATATAAACCCTTTGAAAATATTTTCCAAGATGTACTATTTAACTATTTAAATTTAAGCCATAAGACCTTTGTCATCACAAGGGTCAATATCTTGCACTACCTTATATCCAAACTTCACCTCTTAGGATAACCAACAAACTACTAGGTGGGTTTCCATGCTTAGCAAATCTAATATTGATCTTATCAACCAAAATTCTATGAAATTTTAGGTCATTGATAAAAAATTAGTGATTTTACCTTTAGTATCTAGCCATACCTTAGTGGTAGACTTTCCTGATGAGTTAGTATTTGATCTAGAAGTAGATCAACCTAAATTTTTTTCTATATACTTTGATAACATTAGATGTGTTAAGAAGTGGGACCATTTTACCTTGAAATTATAAATAATTTTATTTACACCATAAAATCTACCTATTATGCCACCAGCATATATGCCTAATGTGACAACGATACTCCTACATCTTAAACATTGATTCTCCTTGATATGACCAGTAGCAATAAAAAATAACTTGTACAAAAAATAGACGAGTCATAGTAGAATGGATAACTAATAGCAAAATAAATAGGACGATCAGTAGCAAATTGGACAAGATTAATAGAAAAAATAAGAGAAGGGATAACCAATAGTAGAAGTGATGGGACAATCGATAATCGATAGTAGAAGGGATGGGATGATTGATGATTTACGATCAATAATAGAAGGGATAAATGACCAACGCTTGACAAATTATAGTAAAAGAGATGATATGATTGATAATTGATAATCAATATTAGAAGAGATAGGATGTTTGATGATTAATGATTGATAATATAAGGTATAGGATGACTGGAAACTAATGAATGATAGTAGAAGGGATGGGATGATTAATGATTGATTTTTTATAGTAAAAGGGAATATGACTGATTATTGATGATTGATAGAAAAATAGATGAGACAACTGATGACTAACAATCGATAGTAGAAGGGGGTGTGATTGACAACTGATTACCAGTTGTAGAAGGGATGGGACAACTCATGGTTGATGATCGATAGCAAAGTGCGGGATGACAGATGACTAATTATTGATATCCAATAGTATAAGGGAGGATAAGTAATTACTGATGACTAATAGCAAAATGGATGGTATAATTGATGAATGATGACTAACAGTATAAGGGATAGGATAATTTATGATTGACTATTGATAGTAGAAGGTACAAGACAACTAATGATTGATGATCGATAGTAGGGAACCTTCTAGATGATAACTTTTGATCTAGAGCACCATTTTCATTTTTTTGGAAACCACCTAGATCAACAAGATCTATGTTTTAAACTAGTCTACAATGAGTTTGGCACTTTGTAAAATCCTCAAAAACTCATCAAAATACCTAAAAAATGATCTCCAAAGTTATTAAAGTGTGGTACCTAAGAAAAAGAAATTAGAGATCTAGTAAGGGTAATGTGTAGAAACAATTAAAGGATGCTAGATCTTGGCAATCTAAAATGATGGATCTGGTAAATATTGTTGTCATAGTATTTGAGACTAAGCCTTATATAGATACTAAATCTTATCATAATAATAGATGATAGATGAGTGGTAGCAGGATTTAAAAACTGATTTACCCCATTTTTATATTTTTTTGTGGAAAAAAGCTAATTTACCATGTCCTCTACATGATTTTGGACACTATTTACCTAGACTTTGAAATTGATTTACTTCATTTTTATAAATACATTTTGGGACTAACCCCTTATGCATAACCCTAGGCCTTGGCTATATTCCTTATCCCCTTAGATCTAGATGATAAACAAGCTATGATCACCATTTGGAAAATTAAGGAATCTTAAACTCTAGAATCTAGTCAACTTTCTCTAAAAGTATTTTCCATAGAAATAATTTCATCCTCTCATCCTTGGCACAAGGATATATTTTCTTACCTTAAGGATGGTGCTTTGCCTAGTGGTTTAAACTATTATGATCATAAGATCATCAAGCAATGATCCTGTTGTCATGTCAACATTAGCAATATTCTATACCACCATACCCTTGATGACATTCTTCTTAGGTATATAGACTTTACTAAAATATTGAATAGTCATCAAAGAGACCCATAATGGATCATGTGGTGGGTACTGTAGCAGTGTTCCATTGCCAAGAAACTCATATGGATGGGTTACTATTGACCCTCTATGAAAAAGGACTCTTATGACTATGTCAAGAGGTGTGATAAGTATCAAAAGCATTACAACCTTCTCCATGCTTCATGACAAGCCCTTCAATATTTACTATCATCATGGCCTTTATCCATTTGGGTATTGGAAATTATTTGGAAGATAAATCATGTCATCTAACGAACACATTTATCATCACAACTTTTTGAATACTTCACTAAATAGGTCAAGTCTATACCTTTAGCCTCAACCAATGGAATCCAAGTCCCCAAGTTTATCCTTTACTAGATCCTTAAATATTATGCCATCCCTTATGCTCTAATATTGGATAGTGGGATATCTTTTAAGAATAATTATGTCCAATAAAATTATACTGAATATAATATTCAACATAAATAGTTTATGCCTTACTATCCTTAAGGTAATGAACAAACTAAAGCTTCTACTAAAACTCTTATCAAAATCTTCAAGAAGCTCATCAACAAAACTAGTAATATTGGCATCTCTAGTTGTATCTCACCTTATGATCATATCACACTAGTGTTAGGACTTCCATTGACATGATGTCCTCTACTTTACTCTTTGGAACTAAATCAATCTTCTCCTTTGATCTTGGGATACCTTCCTTTCACATTTCACTACAAGATACCTCTATTTGCGATGAATATCGTCTCACCTAACTCACCTAGCTAGAACTACTTGATGAAAAGTGAATTGATACTTTAGAGCACTTGAATGTCTATCAAAAAGGATTAAATATACCCATAGCAGAAGGTATGATCTCAATCATTTTAAGTTGGTGATATTCTCCTCAAGGAAAATAAATATGGTCTTCATAAATTTGAGCCTAATTGGTAAGGTCCATACATAATATCTTCTAAGGATGGTGTAGGTTCTTGTCACCTCACCATGCTTTATGGGAAAGAACTTAAAGAACTAATATATATAATGCATATTAAAAATATTATATTTGAGTATGTATCAACTACTTATTTGCTTTCAACTACTTATTGCTTGCTTGCAAGTTGCATATACCTAACTTCATATCTATCTACATACATGTGTTTATCTTTGCTTGAATTTCCTATTACATATCAATTCATAGATCTATGATGACATGCAAATGATTATCCTAGTTAGAATCATTTTTTATATAACTAGGGAACTGATGCAAATGGATCCTCCTAGTTCTATCTTGTGAATTAATCATGGTTCAAACAATAATTATCTTTATTATCTATCTCAAAATCTCTTCATCTTCTATCTCATCAACCTCTTATTGCATGATGAATACTATAATGTTCATAGGTGTTGATGTCAAGATCAATCCTATCTACTCAATATTCTATATCATCAACCTCTTATCACATGATGAATACTATGAGGTTCATAGGTACTTATGGAAATATTGATCCTATTACCTCTTATCTCTTCATATTCTATTTTATTATCGTCTTGCCACATTATGAGTACTATGAGGTTTGTAGGTTTTGATGACAAGATCAATCCTATCATCTCTTGTCTCTTATGTATCACCATACATGGGTGCACATGTTAATAATATATTCTTCCTCCCAATTTGGGGGTACAATCCATTATCAAATTAATCATTTCTAATGAAAGTCCTCTAAGTCATTTCTCTACAAGTAAAATCAATCAAAGCAAAAATTCTTTGCACTCATTTAAAGGAAAAGCAAATATCATAGGTAATATGGTTAAAGCAAAAATTATAAGTCCTCTAAGCAAATTAAAAATAAAAAGTCCTCTAAGAAAAGAAAAAACTAGAAGTCCTCTGGAAAAAGCATAAGTCCTTTAAGAATTTTTTTAAAGGAAAACCTATTTTACAACTTTTCAAATAAATCATAAAATGCTCCTTTGGAATTTACCTAGGGGTACCAAAATAATATATTTTTATCGTAGCTAAATTTCCTTGGAAAAATCTCTTAAATACCCCCTTGGGATAAATATTTTATCTTTATTTGTGCATGTTTGTATATATTTTGTATCATAGCAATGCATCATGGTACTAACATAAGTTCCCTTAGGTAAATATTTTAGCTAATTAAATTCCTCCTAGGAAAATAAATTATCTAGCTAAAGTACCCTTGGGAAAACCTTTTAGCCAACTAAAATCCCCTTGGGAAAATATTTTAGCTAACTAAAATCTCCCTAGGAAAATATTTTATTTAACTAAGTCTCCTTGGGTAAATATTTGTATATAATTGTACACAACTATATATAAATATTGTATCATAGCTAAAGTCCCCTAGGCAAATCCATATTTGTATATAGTTGTATCATAGCAATGACTCATGGTATTATCCAAAGTCCCCTCTGGCATATTGCTCTCTAATTATACATCTAATCATCATCATATCATCATAAATCTCAAGCTAATCATTAGTAGCGTAAATCAACTAGCATCAACTACATCAAAATCATTCACCTATCACCATATCTAATCATCCACTCCTATTCAATCCCAAATCATAATTCCATTTAATCTTATCCAACCATTCATTATTAATTATTATTCACTCAATAAATCAAAAATAATATGAAATTAAATAAAGCATAAATCATCACATAAAATCCACCACACATTCATAATGATTCCATAAACTATTTATATATCTATCTATATATAAAAAAAAACATATGTTACAATCATTCATATTTATCATCTAGTAAAACTATATCAAAAAATAGATAACAAAACTTAGCCCTTGTAGGGGAAGCTAGCTCTAGGACCCTATGTCAGGTGATCCTACTCCTCTCAACAATGGTGGCATCTTCATTGGCTATTGATAATATCTCATCACTGACTATGAGTGTGTCTATGTCTACATCCATCAACCATTCAACAAAGAAATATGATGATCCATTGAGACTAGTGCATGTTATTTAATATGATAATGGGTCGAATGCTTAAACTTTTCCATTAGGTCTAATTGAATATGGGCCAACTCTACCACATGTCTCTATTTAGTTATGGTCCTATAAGGTCTATACCAGTAGACTATCATCCACTCATATTGCTGTGGCATTTGTCATTTTTGTATCCCTCTCTATAGATAGACTCTATATTATTAGCTACATCATTGATATCTACTATACTAGTCGGTCCCTCTTTGTCATCTATACCACTATATTTTTATAACTTATCACTAGCATATCCTATAGGCTAATAACCTACCATGATATCCTATCCCTCTTTACCTTCATGGTAGACTGAGACAATTTACTAGGTCTCATTTCACATATTATAATCATTGATACTAGTGTCAGTGTTATTGTTGTTATTGTTGGCTCCCTATCTACATGCACTTACTTATCTATAGGTCATGAATATCACTCTAAGGGGTAGATGATCTAGTACCACCCCTTGTATCCATTGTTGATCCTAGGATCATTGTTACCTAGATCAAAAATCACTAGATCGTTAATATCTACCTAAAGGTATGAATATAGTATGGTTGTGGCCCAAACCCTCTCTCTCATGTGGTCCTCCTATACCACATCAAACCCATTGATATCCCTTAGACTCCCCCTATGGTCCCATAAATAATTTATCTTGCTTGACCTAGGCTAGTTGAAATGTTTCCTTTCTCTACCTTGGGTGTTGTCTATATAGCCACATTGTGACTTGCTCCTAATGCAAATCATCAATCATATGCCTTAATACTCCTAAAAATCCCCTATGGGGCTTGACCTATAAAACTTAGACTCCTCTAGTCCTAATTCACATGGATTGACACCCCTATGATAAAATCCTCAAGATCTTACACATGTCCTCAATTTTGGCGATCAATTTTCCATAAAGTAGTTGGATGGTATTCATTTTTGAATAACACCGATCCACTAGGGAAATCAAAAATGCTTTTTTAAACTCTACCTTGGGCATTTGGGCTACATGTTATAGCCCCATTACCACTAGCAAAGCATGATCAATAAAATTCAACAGTCCCTGGATGGTCTCTAGTGCATAGGACTCTCTCCCTATAGTCAAGATTCTACAATCTCTCTTGTAATTAGTCAACCATCAACCTATTAGTCTTGCAACTTAAAAAATAAAATAAAATAAAAACTAAGGCAAGCAAAGATACCACTCTTCAATGAAAGCATCATAATGTGGAAAAAGCACCACTAGCTATTTAAAGTAGTACCACATAGTGAAAGCACCACATGGATGGTAAAAGTATTGCTAGATGGAGAAAGTACCATTGACACATAAAAGTACCATCAACTTGTGCAAGTGTTGGCATAAAAGTATTGCTAGCATGCAAAAGCACAACACTTCCCTTTGGGTGCACTTTTTGAGACAAAAAATAAAAATGAGACAATTTTTTGGGTTCTTACCAAAATATGTGGTCCTCTTACCATGACTGGTCTCACCCTATCTAATATTGTGGTCTTACATGTTGAGCCATAAAATTCACTACTACAATAAAGGTCCAAAGATCCTAATTTTCCTTGTCTGTGGTAAAAATAATTTGGTTTTCTATCCCTAACAACTTTTCCTGTGTCCTCCCCAACCAATTTTTATTATTTGTCCTCATTTTTCATCACAACACCGATGTGAATTATGGTCAAGTCAAGTTTCCTCGATCCAAATTTATATTCTATCTAAAACTTGATGGGTCACACTAGGGTATAGCATTTAATGCTATAAAAATAGTAAGATTTAACATCATCATTAATCAAAAAATCAAAAGCATCAATCATCTTACATCACTAATCCTAAGAAACAAAAATCCTATTTGTCTTAAAATTAGGGTATTAATGTCAATTTTTTAAGCATTCATCATCCAATAAATGCATAAGAAAAGAGGTAAATATAGACACATAATTTTAAGTATTTATTTCTCCAAGAAAAAAGTTCTAAAACCTGAGTAGTAACATCAATGGTGCTTTTGGTCCTTGGTAGAATTTTTGCACAACATTAAATTTTTATCATTTCCTACTCAAGTTGACTAGTAGTGATCATATTGTAAAAAGTCTTGGGGCATTGGCAATGCTAGTGGTATTAATTCTAGAACTATTGATTGTCAAAAATACAAAAAATGTTGAAAATTAGTGCCTTCCAAGCTGCCCATCATAAATGGATTTGATCACATCAATCTGGTCCTTAGCCCTAACAAAAATCCAAAGCCTAGAGTTTTTCATTTTATTCTTCCATCCATTAATTGCAACTTGAACCCATTTCAAAATATTACCTTCAATAATATTATCAACTTCAATGCAACCATCCCCCAAGGACCCATGGCTTCCTTTAAAGGTAGCACTTGGAAACCCAATCTATATGGCCTTTTGAAAGTAACAAAACTTTCTCAAAATTATAGCATCAATCTTCAATTAAAGCAAGAATATTGATATTTTGAAAGCAATAGGACTCCATGGATCTCATGCAATTGTGAAGATATCAATCATCCCAAAAAATAAGTAAGCTCATCCACTTCATCAACATAAGGGGATAACAACCAAGGTATATTGAAGCTACAAGTTGGTTTGGTTGTGCACTCTCCCCTCTAGATTTTATTATTTATCTTCATTTTGTAACTTTATAATATTTAATTCATTGTAAACTAAATTTATTTTGATTCCTCACATTTTCATCTACTTGTTATCTAATTTTCTTAAAACATTATTTATATTTAGCATAGTCATTTAGCTTGTCATACTAACCTCTTGGTCAAGGATCCCTATTGTATCACTTACAAAAATTATAAATACCTTACAAAGCAAATTTTTCTATATTCATAGGCAAAGCACTCTTAAATTATAGGTTTGGTGGTACTATTGTTCTTAGTTTCTAATATAGAAAAAACTGAGCCACGTTCATAGCAAGTGAAAGTGCCATTAGTTAGTAAAAGCACTGACAACACTATCACTCACACAATGGCATTTTTTCCATTGAGCACATAGTTAGAATTTTTTCATTTAGTTATTTCCATATTATCTCTAAATAGGGGTATAATGCTAGTCAAGGGAGCCTTACACTCTCCTCTAGTCTAGGAAGATCCCTTTATTAATAACTCAATTATTTTTTGTCCATTTTATAGGTGAACAAAAGTGCCATCAAGAATTAGTATCACTAGTAACACTTCTATGAAACCAACACTTCTATCAGTAGCACTTTTATAAAATAGTGATGTTTCTACCTCTAAGATAAAAAAATTAGGTTTGGAAGTTCCAATCCTTGTTCGTACCATTTAAATCATTGGTTTATTTGTTGTCTATTTCAAATTTACTTCTCTTTTAGTATTTTTCCATTTATTCATTAAATAAAAAGGAGAAATAAGGAACTATTTAACATTAATAATTAGGGGACCACGTTTAATATTTCATATTATTAAAGCAAAAGTGCATATAGTCATATTAGAGCCTTGTTTGTTTCATTATCCTATTAATTCCTTGCTCCTAAAGAAATTTATTTATTATTTATTATCAAATCCAAAAAGCATTTAGTTTATATTTTCTACATTACTTGATGGATTTGTAGCTAGCATATGATTAGATTAACGTTAAGCTTATTAAAGAAAAATATTAAAATACATGTAGGTGTTCTCTAACTAATCTATTAAATCCTAGACTTAAGCTCATAAACTACTCATATCCTCAAGGTGAGAAATTAGGGATTCATTGTGGTGGATCCTCTATGTGGCCCTTCATGATATTTTCCCAATATCATAGTTAGGTATACCCACATCCCTAGAAATAAACTTATAATTCTCTTAGGGTATTCCATTTCTTATTTTCCTATTGAATAATCAATGAAATCTATAAAAAATGCTATCATGCCTACTCATCTTCAATCGTAGTTCTTTTCCTAATTATAATGCTAATTCCTAGTTAATATTATTGTCTCTAATTGTCCTAATCAGAACAATCATATTTTACAAGGAGTGATACAAAAATTTAATGGCATGTCTGGTGGGACCCTAGTGACATATCATTGGTCCCATAATTGTAATAACAAGTTAGGCTTAGACTTGATGAGGGTCTATACCTACCTCTACTTGTTGAAGTACATTTTCACTCACTTGGTGACTCTTCTCCTAAATGAACATCAAAATAAACCACTATTTGAAAACATTAGATTGAGGTTTTAGTGAAGGCCTCAATCTATCCACTCTTAGAATCACATGTTGCATTCACTTGGCAACTCCACTACAATCCAAGGGACCCAAGGACCTAAATATAATCACTCTACCACATAGAATGTCTCCTACCTATGATGATAAGAGCACAATACATCCTCCAAAGCCACCAATAATTTGGGGAAAGTTTCTAATATCACTATTGGAAATTCTACTAGAATACACTGGTGAAGCATGACATCTCCATTAGAGCACTTAAATAAGATGTTCTTCTTGTACCAAAAACATAATATCACATAGTAGGATGTGGATATTAGGCTATTGGTAGCTTCATTAAAGGTAAAATCTTTCCAAAGGCACAATTACCTAGCCCCACACTCAATTACTTATTAGGACTAACTTATTTCCCTAATCATGGATAGATTTGGAGAAATAGGAAATAAAGTGTCTCTCCTTGAGGTTCAAGAGGAGACCAAACATGTAGATCTTGGTACCCAAATCAAGCCAAGGTAACCTAAACCTATTATTATTTTTATGACCACATCTGATTAGGAGAGACAAAAAGTCTTTAAGGGAACCAAGGATGAGGTTTATGAGGCCTCTAAACAACAAGATAAAACATCAAAGGAGCCTCTTCACCTCTATAAAGAAGAGCTTGGTCCTTCATCCAACCTAGGTATTGAATAGACCCATATTACTGAAGTGGGATAGGATGGGTTGGTCCCTTCCTATCCTCTAAATGACTAGTTCGATCAATGGGTAGCCAAAATTTGGGATCTAAATTCTTATAGAGTTGTTGGATCAATAGGTAGGGTCATTGACTACATCCAAGTAAAAAGACTCTTCATCCCTGAGGATGAAGAAACACAAAGAGGCTTGACTAATGAATGGGTCCATACTTGAAGGACACCAAAGGTAATATAAGGATCATCACTAGTACTTTTCTAATCTTGACATGAAGGAGGTTCGAGAGTCGCACTCCAATTTGGGTGAATATATTTCACCAAAAGAACTAGAAAAGAAGGAACAAGTGAAGGGTTCAAGTGACAACTGGGTGGCACCTTTTGACTCCATGCCCAAGGGATAAGTCCATCCACTATCCTTGTAAATATGTATTATATATTTCATTTTGTTGTAGATATTATTGATAAGGATAAACCCTAGTTTTGTGAAAGCTATAGAAATCCAAAAACTATTTCAATTTCCCCTTCCTCTTAACTCCATGCTCAATGGACAAGGCAAATTTTATTTCTAAGTTATTTATCTTCATCAATATGTAGATCCCCTTTAAATCACTAGAATTGTAGTGAATTTTCACTACACTCAAATATTGCCTAAAAAAAATCTTAAGTGGAGAAGAGACAAGTGGGGAGAAAAAAATGAAGCATCAAATGAGGTACAAAAAAGATACTGATAATTTTTTTTTGAGAATTGGACAAGCAAGAAAACCTAAAAATGTAGAAAAGCTATGCTTGAAAGTAAAAAATTATAAAAGGTCTAACCAAAAACCAAAGATAAAAGTTCTGATGCAATAAGCTTTGAGGTTAGATAGAGAAAATATCTAAGATGGGGAGATGATAAATACTTCAGAGTTAAATGATGAAATTTTGAAAGTTGATATCACTTTTGCTGAGGTGTAAAGTCTTTTGAGATAAATAGTACTCCTCCTACTAGGAAGACATGGTAACCTAGGAAAAGTAGTTGGCACATTAAAGGCAAAAGTGATGGTAGCCATATTATAAGAAAACCTCAAGCCAAATGATATTAATTTCTCATGCCCAAACCCTAATAATATCCAAAAAGGAAGTATGGCAATAATTGAGGCAATTGAGCATATAAGGACTCAAAACACTTAACATTAATGATCTTGGATCTAGAGGACTTGGTAGAATACAATAACTTCAACGTAGACATGACCAAACATCGGGAGCAACAATTATTTTTAAAATATTTGCATAGTTTGGGATGGAAAATCTCCCTATTGTAGTCTATAAATAGTAGCAATCTTAGTTTTGTAAAGGATAAACAAGTTTACATTTGTATTCTCTTGTAAGGTTTCCTTTCATTTCTTTCTATAGAGTAGTCAACTCCTAATCAACTTGTGGGAAAATTGAACCCCACTTCTGGCACAACCTTTGTAAACAATTACTTGCATATATAAATTTGGAGCCCTGCATCAATTTTTGGACTAGCCATATGTGGTTATTTACTGACCTATTTCTATGTATATGTATGTGTCAATAGATTTTACATATTCATGGGTTTTGCTTATATATGTGTGTGTCAAAGGCTTGCATCAAGTTTTGTACTAACTATCTATGGATATCCTATGGACCCATTTTCTTTATGCACATGTATGTTGTTAAAGATTATTTGTGCTTAATTGTGTGAAGGAGAGGAAGTATTCACCACTAGCACATAGCATTCAAGCCTATTGTACAAGGATATCTTAGCCAATATTTTGGTGCATCACCATATTTTATTTTGTTGAGTAATTTTTACTTTTGTTTCTTGCATCCCCTTTTATCCTTGAGTTTAAGTGTTCTTAAAATATGACATCTTAACAAGGATCCAACCTTGTAAAAAACTCTTGGAAGCCCATGATTGAGTCAAACCCCATGCTCTCCACTGTAGCTCTATTATGTTGCTTCTTGTGAGATATGACTATTCCAATTAGGACAAAGAAAACAACAATTAATAATGATTACTTATTAGGATATAATTCCTATTATAAATATTATTTATAAAATAAAACAAAAACCTAATGCTTGTTATTTCTAGTTCATTTTGTCCCTTATGAATCCATTCTCATCTTAGATTAATTATCTAATTTAGGTTTGACAAAAACACCTATAGTTAGATAGTACTATTATCAAGATCAATGCAAACACTAAAAGGGTACAAATATAATGCCAAACCATCCATTATAAGATATAATTAAAAAATATCAATTGGAATCTAGCAATAAAACAATTAGATAACTCATACTAGGATAATTTTTTTTTCACTTTTTCTTCTACTTGTAAATCACAAACACACCACCTAAACCTTTATTACAAACCACTCAAATAACTCGTATGCCCTCCCAAAACATCATTTAAGGATTGTAAGAGGAGTAATAGATAAGCCATACTATTACTTCTTGGTCTACAACAGATTGCTAGAATATTGGTTCTTGAAGTCGGTAATGTCTTGTCCTTATCTTGTCTTACCCTAGTTAGTATTCCTTCTCCATGTCTCTATTGTTACGTTATATTCATGGTAGGGGCATATTAGCTAATAAATGTGTCATCAACAGATATATTAAATGAATCCAAGCTAAAATATCAAGGACATCTTGTTCACACACTAATTTAAATATTTATTTTGGAGGTAAGTATACTTTATTTTATTCTCTTATAAGTTTATTCCTTACTTGTACTTTATTTTACTTTTCATGTTACTTGTGAGTGTGCATGTCTGTGTGTCTTAAGTTTAACTTGTCCATCTATCCCTTTATACCATATCTGATTATTTATTCCAACCTACTATTCCTATGTTTACCTTTTAAATTAACCTAATTTAGGTTTGTACTAATGTTGCTTAAACTCAAGTGCATAGTCTTACTAGTCTTGGAAAAAAAATGAAAAGACATACTTGATATTAGGTCCATGGCCACTCAACCCTATGTTCAAGTATTACTGCAAGTTCAACTCTGTTATAATATTCTAATGTGCACTATACCTACTTTTTGACACTTGTCATATAGGCTTATGCCTATATATTGTAACCAAATTCATGTATAATACATCTCATCTTGTTCATTCCTAACATCTGGTATCAAAGCAGTGAGATCCGCCTGTGGGATATGGAGTCAGGGAGTATGCTCTCCACTAATTGAGTGGATCAAAAAGCAGAAGCTCCCTATTTTTTATGGTTTTAAGTTTCCCTACTTCTGATCCATGATTTTTTTTTAGAGGATAATCCTCGCAATCTGAGGACATGCCTCACAAGTTTTTTGGGATTTGATTGAGTATTTTTTTTTAAAGCAGAGATTATTATTTGAGAATTCGTTGTTGCGACAAAGCTATGACGTGGCCTATAAGCAGTGAAAGTGTTTTATTCTGAGCAATGAAAACACAACCAACATTGGAGGGCATGAAGTTGTGATTGAAGTGTGGACGACAAAGTTACAAGGTGAAGAAATTGATGTGGTAGATGGAGACCAAGCATAGTGAGATTATTTACACGATGCTATAGCAGACTTAGACATTTTACCTTGCTGGAATCGTAGAAGTTATGTAAAGAAAGCATTCTGGTGGAAACAGAAGATCCGATTTCTATTTCTAATGGGAAAAGACCTGGTGCAGAAGATTGATAAACTCTGTTTTTGCATTTTTTATTTCTCTACATACTACGTTTTTTTGTCCGTGGTCCTCTAGAGCTTGATAGCATGTCAACATCAATTGTCTTTGTTTTGTTTTACGGGTTCTATTAGGCAGCAAGAAAAAAATGGAGTGTTCCAATAGATCTTTCTCGGTTTCATCATGGAACTCAATGACTCTAGTACGGATTAATCCTGGATCATGCCTCTGGACATGATGCAAGTGAAGGTGGAGTAGCATTCTTCACCAGACCACCAAACCAGAGGTCCTCTAACATCAATGCACTAGTTCTCCAATAGGTTGTGTTAATGCTTGAATCTTCGATCCCAAAACATATAAAATGTCTTGATAGTGATTTCCATTAAAAAATGGTAGTATGCACTTGTGAGACGGGCAGTTGTAAGGATAAGTTTGTTTGGGTGTACGACCACCAATCCAGAATCTGTCAATGGGGGGGTGTCTACGTCAATGCGCTAGATTATTCAACAATCTATCACTGAGAAGTAACAGTGGCCTTCACTTCCACTGAGCTACATTGGAGGATGAGATATTTAATACTATGTCTGCATCACTAGGATGGCACTAACAAGCTTTCTATGTTGATGGTCAAAATTTCAAGATATATTGCCCAATTTTTTTCTTTTAAAATTCATGCATGGGGGATTATTTATTGATGGGAGAATATTTATGGGGAAATATACCTTTATTTTTTATTTTATCAAAGTGGGGGAAATATATTCAAATATATGGCCATAGGGAATGACCATTGATTGTGAGCTTTTATGATGTCATGAGTGAGCATATTTATATTTACTCATGGGGTAATTTTAAAGCATAATGAAGGGGGCATTTCTTATAAAGTGGAGGGCACCACTTTCATGTAATGACTGTATTTTTTTGCTTCTCAAGGGTATATTTGGACTATTTTTTTGCTGCCTAGAGAGGCATATTGGTTTTCCAGCAAATGAAGGCCCCTTTGAGAATGAAAAATAGGAGTTTTTATAGTCGTCCAAAAGGTTTTTCTGATACGGGCACATTGGTGGTGTCCATTTATAATTTTGAGGTTGTTTCAATTGAGTTTTTTAGCCTCAAAATTGTTGTACCTTGGAGTGCACTATTGATTGTACCCGACACTCCCAAGGAAAATTTGTAAGTGATCCTAGTATCCAGTCACCTTCCCTATAGCACCTAGTGGATGCAGCATCTGGTTACCCATGCATTCCGGTAGGATGAGATGGTCACCATAAGGACACCTACTCTAGGGACTACATACATAGACACCCTAGACTCTATTTGAGGACTTTTTTGGATCAACTTCTAAAGACTACAGATGAAGACACTTCAGAATATTCTCTTATATTCTCTTCTTTATTCTTCTCCTTCATATTTAGATTCTATGGCTCATTTTATTGTATTTCATGGCTCGTATTTCTTTTGTATTAAGGTGCATTTTCAGCAGAGATCGACACCTTCTAGATTGAGTTCACCATGAGGGAGGATGATATTCATGGTGAATCTAGTTAGTGACCTATGAGAGGCAACATACCTGGAGGATGACCTAAAGAGGTAAAAGACCCAGAATTAGCTGACCATGAGGCACACATGATGACCCTGAGGCACTTAGACGGTTGACCCAAAGGCAACAGACCCATGGTAGTGTCTAACTCTGTGGTAATAGACCAAGATGTATACACCGTTGATCTAGTATTTTTCACACTTGTAGAACCGAACGCAAAGAGCACGAGCCTAGACCAAATCAACAATAAAGGAGGATGATAGGTTTCTTTTAGAGAAGTCAACATTAAGGGGGAATGTTACCTAATGTTGACTTGTTTTTTTCTCTATAGTTAGGATAGTGCACATTAAGGGGGAATGTTAGAATATTCTAATGTGCACTATACCTACTTTTTGACACTTGTCATATAGGCTCATGTCTATATATTGTAACCTACTTCATGTATAATACATCTCATCTTGTTCATTCCTAACAAACTCTTCCCTCCTAGTGTCCTCATGCCTTTGTAGCATACACAAGATTAAGAACTTGATTATGATATGAAATTCCTTTCTTCATAGTGCTTGTTATAAAAATTTTAAGTTTTCATAAACATATTTTAGAAGGATAATATTATTTATAGTTTTTCAAAAATATATCCCACATAGCTATTAGTCTTATCACTACAAATATTTGATCATTTATTTTGTTATTTCATGAAATAAAAATGTGTTTAATACATAGGAATTAAATAATAATAATAATGATAATAATAAAATATGTAAAAGACAAATTGGACTTGTATAATTCTTGCACAATTCGACCTCACATATTGTTTAAAGTTAAAACCACATTGAGCATATGTGATTAGACCAATGATATTTATTTCCCATATAAATGACTACTAATAAAATTAAACCTAGTTAATTTTTTATTGGTGTGCTTGTTTATGCATAGGGACATATTTCCTATAGTGTTTACATCAAGTAGATTTTTTTTGTAAACTTATTATTGAATATTTTATTCACCAATAAGGATATTTGCATACATATAACAAAATGTAAGACAAATTATATCATCAAGGAAAAATCATATGAAATAAAAAGTTGAAAATAAAAAATGTCTACATAGTAGTAAAATTACTAATAAACCTTTTGACACAAAATGGATATTTTTTAGCATTTTACAACTATAGCCATGCTAAAAGAACTCTCCCACATGCAATTTCAATTAACAATTTTATAAATGACCATACATTAAATTTACCACTATGTTAATGTAACAAGAAGATATTTAAACATAATGTTAGTGATAAAAATACTAGTGAAGTCTAGGGTCAACAAGTCAACTATAAGAGTTAAGATAATATATAAAATAAAAATAAAGGTTGGGGTTAGAATGTATATGATAACCTGGTTCAAAATATTATTTACATATATAGAGAACATTTACTTGTAATCATACATGAGAAGGTGGAGAAATAGCTCCAAGTAAAATATATGAAGCCTAATGAGATTAACCTAGATGAGGATTCCCAATTTTATGATCTCTAATTTGAATTTGTTTTAGCTTTGAGAAGTTCCTCCACCTATGTAAAAAACATCCAAGTTCCACACCCAAGATTTTCCTCATCCATTGAGTTGAAGCCATCACAATACAATTCTCATTATATGTGAATCTAGAAGGAAGCATTAATATCATGTTGATAAATCCATCATCCTCTTTGGGATTCACAAGTCAAGTATTTTTTTCTTATAAAAATTATAAATAATGAATTAAAATAGGATAACATACAAAGTGACATCTAAATTGATATTGATAATATCCTTAATCCTTTACAATGATGTTTCATCTATTTGGGTGGGATAAAATAATGCTTGGCCTTGAGGAATACCAATTGGTTCTTGAACATTGCTTATAAAATGTTATTGCACATGATCAATAGTCCAAGCAAAGGGTTTTTTGTTACTAAGTATATTGTAATTAATGTGAAACTCGAGAAAAAATTTAATTGTACTTGCTAACACCATAAACAATTTACTAAGAGATGCAATTAAATGTCAACAAAAAAATCAAGATAAACAATGTGCACAATCTTAATGTCCCATAAATATAAATTCTTTATAATATTGATAAAAAAAAATGGAGGAGAACATAAGGCTTGTAATAATCATAAGAAAAAGTTAAAAATTCCTTTACTAAAAATGATTGAAAATACCATCTTAGAATATTTAGGTGGTCAATTCTTAATATTATATTAGATATGGCTTCAAAGAGAAATTATATGTGATAAGGCATTTGAGAGAAAAAAGAAGCCATAAAACTTACCAAGGGAAAAGCTCAAGCATCAACAGAAATATATACTAATAAAGGGAAAATATATATCCACAAGTTATAAATTTCACTAGCATATAACTATATATTCACAACACTTTGATGTCATTTTAGCAAAAACATGCATGATTAAAGAAACATTTGGTTATATTCCCATTGATATTGGGCAAAAAAGGTCAAGTTGTGTTTCAAACACTTATATAGAAGTTGTATTTCAAACACTTGCATAGAAATTCTCCTCTCCATACACGAAAATTGTAGTATTATTTTCAACAATAAACATCCCTACTGAAAGAACTTCACCATAATAGGTCCATTTATTTATTTCTTCTCAATTTAAATTCCATTGAGCTCTTGCTATCTTGAATAACCTAACTGATATAATTGAGATTGTAAACTAAACATTCTCATTTATATAGGAACCTAGAGTCAAGCATTTGCATATGCACAAGGGTTTAACATTTTTAAAAGGTTTCTTCTATGTTGTTTAATTTGGAGTATAACATGTTTAAATGAAGCATCAATTTATTAAATTATTTCAATCCATAATCTAACTTTTGCTCCAAAAATTGGTTATTGCCTTTAGCTATAAGTTTTGAAAATATTTTTGACAAAGTGCCCCAACATTCAAAAATTAATTTTGAAAAGAAAAATTTAAGTGATAAGTTCATAAGTCTAAATGCATGATATCATAATATATTTCAACCATACTTTACAAATATTCTAAGGTTTCCAACCCTCTGAAAATTTTGCATGCTTCTTCTACTTGATATTAAGCTTGATAATTATATTGGTGATGTGATTAAAATTTGTTTTAAGTATGTCAATTTATTTTGTATACTTTCTTAGATTGAAATTTCTTAACACAAAAAATTAACATTATTTACCAAGAATTTATATTATTAAATAATATAATAGTTTTATCATACTTATTGTAAAGCAAAACAATATGCATAAAAATACTAGGAAAGAAAACCTTAAAATAAGTAACAAGTTATCTAGCAACAAAATTTGGATGGAAGGTTGTAGGGGAGGAGTGTAACTGGAAAAAACGTAAAAAAATAATTTGTCTAAGCATTATGGATGCACCAACAAGGCCTTATGGATGGGTCAATATTGTTGATTCTCATGGAAAAATTAATCTCATAAGAATTTTATTGACTTTTGCAACTACATAATTTAAAATGTTCATAGAAAGAATGGAGCATCTACTATTTACGTAAATAATATTTGTGTCCTATTTATACACAATTTCTTTAAATTATTTTCTATTATTTGATAAGATGTGTGTGGTTAAGTCTTTTTAAAATCTCTCCTCTTATGATAGTACATATAAAACTCTATAATAAACAATTTTGAAAAAAAAAATTGTTACAATGTTCCCTAAGTATTTTGGGCATTGCCTAGTAAGTAGTTTAACTAGGCAACCTCCATAGGACCTCACTTAAGAAACCCTCCTAAGATACATATAATATTATAATATAAATATAAATTACTAAATAGTTTGTAAACAAATTCTAAGTAAAATAACTTGTAGTAAGCCCTTATCAGGTGAAGAAATTCAAATATTATTGTAAGAAGTCAATTATGATATTTTGAACTAGTTCATTCTAATATCAAAATGCAAATGGAAATATTACCATTATAGTAACAATCATTTTTTTTGTTATAGTTTCTTCATTTACTTCCATTTGCTAGACTCATCAATTATGGGCTACATCCTTGTTTATAAACATATTGTGCCAAAGATTCAAGACTTTCAATCTAGCTATGTCACCCCTCTCTCCAACCATTCTACCTTATCCTTCAAATTTCCACTTAACTTCACACCTATTGTTTTTTATGTTGCTCAACCTAAAAAAACTACCATTATACATTTTTCCATCAATTTGATGGAGATATGACTACTTTTCATATTTCCACTTATCCATATGCATTACTATCCTACTATTGGATATTGTCCTTGAAACCCTTAACATGACTTTGACTGCAAGAATATCCTTAGACTAGAATCTAATCCATCATGGCACATGCTTCACATAAGTAAAAGTAGATGCAACACATTTATAAAAGTCTTCTTAGAAAAAAAAATATGAATTATCTATTTCACAAGAATATTTTAATTATTTATCAACATTATTTGACTCGTAGTGTTTAAAGGGTGTTTCTACTAAAGAAGACAATTTGTGCAATCTAATCTCTCAAAATAGTTTTACAATACCTTTAGACTTTATGATATTTCCAACTAGCCTTGCATAGTAAATTGGTCCCTAATTTGATGATGCTATGGTCCATCACTTATCAAAACAATGGCCTACACTTTCGCGACTAGTATTTCTTGTTTTTTTTTTTTTATAATTTGTTTATGATGATGGTGGGTAATGATAATAGTTAATAAAAATCCTTCCTTGATAGCAAGCTTCTTGGCTAGCTAGATCATAGGATTTACATGGCTCTTGAGTTGGAAATAGAATCATAACAACATGAGGTTTTCTATTATTAGACATTGTCCTTAAAATCCTTTGTTTGACTCTAATTTTTAGAATATCCATAGGCTAGAACCAAAATATGTTATGGAACATGATCTATACAAATCAAAGAAGATGTAAAGAATTTAAAGAAGATGACCTAATTATTTCACAATTATACGGTACTTATCCATCAACTTTAATTAATTTATTTCTTTTAAGTTTATTTCTACCTATGAAGTCAATTTATACAATATTTGATCTCTCAAAATTGTTTAACTACACCTCTAAACTTTATAATGTGCCTAACTAGCCTTGCATAGGAAATTGATTTCTTCTTTAATGATGATTTGTTCCATCATTTATCATAACTAAAAATATGTTAATAGGTTACATTTTTGTGACTAAATTATATTCCTTGTTTGTTTGAATAGTTCATTTATGATAATGGTGGATATTGAAAAAAGTTGAAAGGAATCCTTCCTCAATAACAAGCTACTTGACTAGCTAGATCACAAGATTTATGTGGCCTATGAGTGGAAAATGGAGTCATGACGATATAAGGATTCATACTATCAGACATTGTCCTTGATTCCCTTGTTTTGAATCCAATTATAAGAATATCCATAGGATAGAACCAAATCCATTATAGCACATGCTCCAAATTAATCAAAGCAAATGTAAAGAATTTATAGAAGTCATGTTAAAAATAAAAATGTACTTATCTATTTAATAAGAATATGGCACTTATCCATTAACTATGATTAACTTAGTTTTTTAGGGGTATTTCTATCCAAGAAGTTACTTTGTACAATATCTAATCTCTCAAAATATTTTGACTACACCTCTAGACTTTATGATTTTGCCCAACTAGCCTTACATAGTAACTTGGTTCCTACTTTGATGAGATTTGATCCATTGCTTATTAAAAATAAATATATTCCAATAGCTTGCCATTCTACAACTAAATTTTATTCTTTGATGTTTTCTTGAGTAGTTCATTCATGATGACGGTGGGTCTTGGAAAAAATTGAAAGGAATACTTCATCGATAGTATACTTCTTGACCAACTAGATTAGCAAATCTATATAGCCATTGAGAGAAAAATAGTATATAACAACATAAGGCTTCCTACTATTAAACAATGTCCTTAAAAAGCTTGGTTTGACTCTAGTTGTAAGAATATTCATAGGCTAGAATCAAATTCATTATGGCACATGCTCTACAAAAGTTAAAGTAGATGTAAAGAATTTATAGAAATCTTCTTAGAAAGGAAAAGTGGATTTATTTATTTCAAAAGTATATGACACTTGTCCATCAACTTTAATTAGTTTGGTTTTTTTAAGGTTATTTCTATCCAAGGTTTTTGATCTCTTAGAATGGTTTGAGTACACCTCTAGAATTTATAATATGTGCCCAACTAGCCTTGCATAGTAAATTGATTCCTACTTTGATGAGATATGGTCTATCACTTATCAAAACTAAATAGATTCCAATAGCTTGTGCTTCTGCAACTAAACATTATTTTTTGTTGTTTTCTTGAATAGTTTATTCATGATGATGGTGGGTATTAGCAATATTTAAGAGGAATCCTTCCTCCATAGCAAGCTTCTTGGCCAACTAAGATCACAAGATCTATATGACCCTTAAGTGGAAAATAGAATCATAATAACATAGGGCCTTCTATTATTGGACATTGTCCTTGAAACCCATGGTTTGAATCCAATTATAGAATATGTATAAGCTAGAACTAAATTTATTATAGCACATGATCCACATAAGTCAAAGAAGATGTAAATAATTTATAGAAGTTTTCTTAGAAAGGAAAAAAGGACCTGTCTATTTCACAAGCGTATGTCAATTATATTTGAACTTTAATTAACTTAGTTTTAGAAAGTATTTCTACCCATGAAGTTAATTTGTACAATATCTTATCACTCAAAATGGTTTGATTACACCTTTAAATTTTATAATGTGCTCAATTAGCCTTGCTTAATCAATTGGTTTTTACTTTGATTATTATCTCGTCCATCACTTATCAAAACTAATTAGATACCAATAACGTGTGTTTCTCTTACTAAATTCCATTCCTCATTATTTCATTGAATAGCTTATTCATAATAATAGTATGTATCAACAAAAATTAAGATAAATCCTTTCTCGAAAAAAAACTTCTTAACCATCTAAATTATAAGATTATATAACCCTTAAACAAAGAATAAAATCATAACATTATTATTTTTTAAATAACTTCCATTTCTCAAACTATAATACTCTATCAAAGCTAAAAAGCATAATAATTGAATCTCAATTATTATTCTTATAAAGCTTCTACTAGCCCCCAAATACAGAACATGGCACTGTTACATATTTTATGTTGATGCCAATGTGGGTGACATTCTTCATGCTTGAGTGTTGGACCCACCATTTCTATTATTTTGAAGGAACAATAATTTCCAAAATAATCCAAACTTGTGAGAGGGGAAGGGGATGAAAATGGTAATGCAGGTCCCTCCAAAGAGAACATGTACTTTGGGCTCCATTCATTAGGTGCATTTTGGCTAAAAATAGAAACGAAGTTTATATGTGTATTAATCATTAGTATTTGAAAAGTAGAAGTCCCCTATTTTAGCAATTGCTCTCAAACTAGCACATGTTTTAGAATATCTTATCTTTTATTCCATGATGTTCACAACCTTTATGTTGGCTGGCTTCTACCTAATAAAGCATGCACTTAAAAACTTGACACTTGTTCCCTGTGAAAAATTAAACACTTGTCCCCACCATTAAAAGGTTGCAATTATATGAAAGAAAGACTAGACATATATCAAACTCATGGTTTAAAAATAGCCAAACATGGAACCTAAACAAGGAAGAGATGCCTGCCTTAAATTAGGACTCCAACCAAAAGTGGGCCCAACTACAATGATAAGACACTTTTTATCCGAGAAGGTTCATAACCTCTAGATATAATAAGTGTCCACCAATTCCAAAGAAGAAAAAGTTGTATATGACGCTAGGCCCCATAATGATCGTGCATTAAATACGTGTAAAGCATTATACAATATTATTTATTTGTTTATATTTATTTGTTGAGTTTTTTTTTAATATATAATGATATCATCATGTTGTAAAAGCTACAGGCAGTTGTTTTGTGGTTAAGATGGTGGTTGTTTCTTAAGTGGTATTGTGTTCAAAACTTCTTGAAGGTGGTTGTTGATGTAATTTGTAAACGTTCTTAAAAAAAACTCGAATTATACACTTATATAGTTTAATTTTGGATTTCTTAAAAAAAAACCAAAATCCTAATCTTTAAGGTTGTTGTTTATATATACGAAAATTAAAAATATAAGATTTAAAGTTTTAATTATATAAATATAATAATAAAATTTATATAATAATTTTGTTTAAAATAAAATTTAACCTCGTGACTATGTTGTAGCAAGAAAATGATCTTTTTTTGGATTTTTTAAAAAACCAAAACCCTAATCCTTAATCTTTAAGGTTGTTGTTTATATATACAAAAATTAAAAATATAAGATTTAAAGTTTTAATTATATAAATATAATAATAAAATTTATATAATAATTCTGTTTAAAATAAAATTTAGTCTGACAATGTTGTAGCAAGAAAATGGTCTTCTTTGTTTTATATTTTATATATTGTATTATATATTTCGTTTTAATAATAATTGAAATTATAATAATATAGTTTAAGTAATTTAAAATTTTAATTTGTATATAAAATTTTAAAATAAATTTAATATAATTTAAAAAATATAATATATAATTATATAAATTTAAATAAAAATTAGTAATTAAATATTCAGAAATTTATAAAATAATATATATATATATATATATATGTGAGAAACCTCTACGACCAACATATAAGGTTGAGCAGTCTCCTCCCAACCATGACCTCTCGTAAAGGTTGAGCAGTCTCATCCCAACCATAACCCCTCCTAAAGGTTGAGCAGTCTCCTTCCAACCATGACCCCTCGTAAAGCAAAGAGTTATGCTTATCAATAGGGAATTTAACACACACCCATTCCCTCACACACTCGTCCACATCACGATTTGAACCTTGGACCTTCCGAAGAAGAGCCAAAGCCTAAAACATTGCGTTGTCCTCCTCGGGACTAAACCTTAATTAAGGAAAATTGTTCCCCGTATCCTTTGGGGACCAAGACTTTCCATTCCACGGGGCCTGTCCCATCCGGGTATACCCCTCGAGGCTAGTCATGGGGGTTGAATCCAGCGCAGGCTACCAGGCTTGAACCCCGAACCTCCTTCAAAGGATTGAGGAAACTTGTCAGTACAAATTAATAATTAAATATTTAGAAATTTGTAAATCAATAATTTTAGATTTTAATTTTATATTTTGAAATTTACTCCATACATACATACATATATATATATATATATATATATTATTTAGTTAGTTAGTGTGAGAAACCCTTACGACCAGCGCATAGGGTTGAGCAGTCTCCTCCCAACCATGACTCTTCGTAAAGCCGAAAGCTATACTTATCAATAAAAAAAAATTATATAATTTTATATAAAATTAATTAATTTTATTTTTAGTTAATGTAAAAAAATAAAATTTATTTTATTTTTTAAATCTTTGGTGTAGTCTATTGTGCCCTAGGATTTAATCCTTAACATTTTATTAAATTACATGAATATCATGTGTTTTTGACATGTGTCTTTATCTTATGTTTCAAGTATCAAAACATGTCTACTTATTGTAGATATAGATTATCCTTGAGGTAGGAGAAATGTCATATATAATATTATATAAAGTACCTTATCTACATATTGTTGTAGGCTTTATTTGAGTAATTCAATTATCATATTGGATGATATTACGAGTGGATCTTGGTGGGTAGTCTTCTTCACAATAGATATATAATATTAAACAATCTATTTATCTATCTCCTCATCAATATCCCATACTTATGCAAAAGCAATCATATTTTTCAAACACAACAATGGACAAAGTGTGTGTGAAGAGAGAACTCTAAACACTAATAACGCCTTCGATTGATGGCCTTTATCTAACTCTATGAGATTGATGGTGATTGAATGTCTCTTTTGAGAAGGTTTAGTATGTATGATTATATACATATACACAATGAACTTCTTTAATTTGTATCCTCCTGTCATATGGCTATCTAATTGATCTTTGCTTAATTAATGGTCTAAACTAAATTAATACAACAATGAGTTTAAGAGTAAATTATGTTGGCTATTTTGAAGACTATAGGTATGGTATTATGATAATATGAAAAATCTTGTAAATGGAGCTGATTAAATTCTTTGAATTTATTTACTATACATAAAAGCTAATTATATTTTAATTTCATGATCAATATTTATTAAATTCATTAACATGTTATAGTTTTTTTTATCAAAAATAATAAGTATATGTGGCTTCTATAAGGGTCACTCCCATCAAATTAGCAGAACATTATATTTGCTATTAGGTCAATTAGACAATATCCATCTTATATTTCTATCAAATACTTTTTTCATGTTCTTCAAACTAGTTCAAATTCATAATACTTTCCAAAAATGTTTCAAAACATACATTCACCATAATCAAATTTAGAAGAGATGCAAGAGTGATAAAAATATGAATGATAAACAAAAAAATAGAGAAACAGAGAGATAAACTATACAAAAGTAACAAGGGATGGGTACCTATAGGCACCCCATAATATCTCACATATAATGCACACAAATACAATGGATCAATCATTGGGGGGTGTTTATAGTGATACCAAAACCCCAATTAGAGTTAACCTCAAGTTGATATTAACTTGACTTTGAGGTTAAATTACAATAAAATAATAATAAATTACACCCTTTAATCAAGGTTATCCATAAAGGTGGATTAACCAATATCACTAAGGGTAAAATATGAAGGGTTCCCTTTAGGCTTACATGAACATGCCCATAGGCTTACATAAATGATTCTCGAAGGCTTTACATGAAGAATGCATGTAGTCTTACATATACACTTGCTTGTAGGCTAAATTAATAGTGCTCATAAGCATTTCTTCACACTTTTGACCTTGGTCTAACAAGATCAAATTATACGCATTTCAACAAAACTATTATATTTCCTCCATGAACTCATTATTTTTCATTAAGAGATAGAATCTTTCCTTGACTAGTTAGACAAAGATCAACATTATAATTGGGTAAACTATTTACTACCATGTTTTATTCTCTATAGATATGCTAGCATTTCCAAGATATTGTTTTATCAATAGTTAATGAACATAAAAATGATGTTATTAATATTTTATAACATTAAATCCAAGATCTAAAATTGTTGTTCACATCAATATGATTTTTGACCTTCAAATATTTGCAAGATAAATAGGCTCCATCTAGTGAATGTCATTTTGGATAGAAAATAAGAGGACAGGACTTCAATAAAGCATTATATTAGAAATTTGCAAAATCCTCCTCATGGATTAATTGCTTAACATGTTTCTTAATCAATTATAAACTCTTTAATATGAAGTTCCATATTGTTGAACTCTAGGAAGAGTTCATTTCTTTTATAATTTTATTACATTCCCAAAACTTATATTTTTTTGAATTATCATTCTCACCCAACTCTTCCTTTGACCTTTGAATAATAATCAACTAATTTTTGTTCCTAATGACAAAAGCATAAGTTTGTAATTCTACAAGCCTACCCCTACAAATAATTTTCTATTTATAAATCCTATCCCACTTATGAAGGGAAAATATAAAATTTTCCTCACATCCTTTTCAAAAGAGTATTATCAAATTTGAGTGTCATACCCATTGAGAATACTAAAAACAACATCATATATACAAATAAATTACAATGTAATCTTTATGATTTGTATCTTTCAACCTATGGTTAATAACTTACATTTCAATCCCACCACATAAGAATGTATTCTATTCAAAATTGAGTCCCGAATTTCTTTCCTTTCTTTATTAGACAATATAATACCTAGATATATTAATAGTCATATTCCAATATTAGACCCTAAAATCTCCATAGTATTTTGTTGTAAATCTAGGGTAGTTTTAATGAAAAATATCCTAAATTATGTATATTAACCAACTTTCCAATAGTCTTCTCAGAGCATGATAGTTTTGATTTGAAGTCCATACTCTTGTTAATTAAGGGATGATCCAAAGGAAAAGTATCATCAACAAATTGAAGATGATAAATTCAAAGGGACCATTCATTTACAACTTTAATAACTTTAATTTTACCTTTTAATTTTAACTTTGATAAAGATCATCCTAATTACTCAACAATAATAATGAAGATATAAATACATAGTGGTTGAACTTGGTGGAGTCTACAAAATGATTCAGAGTATCAAATGAGGGGTTCATTGATCACAATAAAATATTTTGGAGTGCTATGGTAATATATAATTAATTCATACAAAACTTGATCAAAATTATTTTTTGAAATATTATAAAGAATAACAAACATTATTGTATGCAAGCATACCTGTTTCTCAAAGAATGAAGACATTGTATGGCCTTTTGTGTAATGATTATACTATCAAGCATTTATTTACCATGAATAAAACCATATTTTTCTTCCAAGATGACACAATCTAGAAGGATATTTAATCTATTTCTCATAATTTAAAAAAATTAAAGCCAAATCATGATACAAAGGTTTATTAGAAAAAAATTATCAATATATTTTCTCTCACCTTTATTGGAAACCATTGGAATAAATGTACCATTGATATCCCTTTTTATAGCCTTCTAAATGTATGGTCCTTCTTACCTCACTTCATCCCACCATAACATAACCACTTGAAATAAATGAGGATCTTGAAGCTACATAGACTAACAACAAAAATGCTTTGATTGGACATTAGTGTAGATAAAATATCAAGAGAATAAGTTTGTGACCTGATCTTATTTGCAATATAAAATGTTAAGAGATTATATACTTTATTTGGAACCATGCATTGATAACATCTCAAGGGAATGGGTTTTTGACCTAATATTACTTGCAATACAAAATGTATAAATAAATTATATACTTTATTTCGAACCATACATTAGATAATAAAAACACATCCAATATTTCTACTAAAGAAGTTTTCCAAACATGTTTATGTCAGAATTCATAATATATTATAGAAAAAAACATAAGAGATCCATCCACTCAAATCTTATATACAAAGTGTGCAAAAACAAAAGAAAGAAAAAGAGACAAAGATTTGGGGGCAGCCTTAGGCACCATAAATACTCACTCTATTATATGTATAAAAAGTTATGGTATCTAGAATTTTACCCTCCAAAACAACCCTAGAGTGATGTTTTTGAATAACAACATTTTTTCAAAGTCCTAATTTTTTTGTAAGGAAAAGATAACCTAGAGTAGGAATAAATTCTTAAAAAATCAAAATAATTGGAGAAAGAAAAAATTAGATCTTCCCTTTGGTTCTTTCGTTGAAGGAGCTTATGAATCTTTAAGAAGTAATTTGTCCTAGATTTCAAAAGAAAGATCATTGTCTGTGAACAAAATTTCTACATGACCAAGTGATGGAGCTCCATACTCACTCTAATACCATGCTAGAATTCACAATATTTTATAGAAATGAATAAAATATATCCATCCACTCAAATCTTATACAGAAAGTGTAAAGCACAAAAGAAAGGAAAAGAAAGACAAAGACTTGGGGGCACTTGTAGGCACCATAAATAATTAGTGTATTATCCATAGATAATATTCATGACACTCTAATAATTAAAATGAGGAGAGATAAGGGTATTTATAGCAAAACCAAAACCCTAATTACATAAATATTTTAACCTAAGTTAACAAAACAAGAGATCTTAAGGTTAACTATAAGTTATAAAGTGGGTTTAACCATAATAAGGTTAACCATAACCCATAGGGCTTACATGATAAACATTACAATAAATTCAATACATTGCACAAGGAATGCCATTAGGCCTATCAATATTACGTCATAAAATGTTAGCCTTGGCCATGAATCATATTACACTTTCAACAATTTATTATTCCACGTTTATTGAAATCTTCAAGGAATGGCATTCTAAATGCCATTTAAATTGATAAAGAAGGAAAATCCTCTATTGATTTAGACCATCCCTAAACATCACCCTTATTTTTTGAAAGAGAAAAATATATGTTGAAGTTCCCCTAGGAATCCATAGATAAATTATGAATCATTATTAATTTTAAAATAATTAGGTTGAGGTCCTTCCATCATCTATTAGAAAGAGTAACTATAGTTGGATTATATAAACTTATAAATCCAAATTTGATATATTACTCTTATTAACAAAAATACAAATGACCCAATTACCTTTTGCTTCTAAAAAATGTCCATCTCATTTTTTATTATCAAATATTGTTGTATTATCTCCTGAAGCTCTTGACAAAAATTATTAGACAATCCCCCATATTCCAAATCATTTTGAATGCATATTTAGATTCCTTAGTACTTATTTTTTTTTTCTACATTAAGATAAAATTAAGACTATAATAAACTATTAATTCCTTGATAACTCTTTTTTAGGGGCCTTATTCATATCTTGAATATTCTAAGATACCATATTCATTATTATTATTTATTTATTTTTGTTGGCTTAGCCTAATTTTTTGTTAAAACTTTTGATATCTATTTTTGATTTCCCAAATCGATATCCCTCTCAATTTTTTTTTTCTTTATTCTTGCTTTGAGGGTCTTGATTTTATTTTTCCATTCCCATCAACAACTTTATCCTCAACAATATCTTCTACTTTTCTAGATTATTTATAACTTGGCTCATTATCTATAGCTTTATGTTGCATTGGAGAAACCAACTTGCAAGGGATATCATAGAAAAACTCTCGTATTTATGTTGTCTTAGAAACTGAAGTTCAAGTGCCATCCTCTATAGTTCTTATTTTCTTATGCTACCCTTAAAGCCATTAATTACAATAGATATCCTCAATACTACTTTCTTTATTATGCTACCCTTAAAACTGTAAAGTGTAAGAAACAAACTCTATACTACTTTCATCTCTATTACATGAAGATGATTTTCTCCTACTTGAAGAAAATAAATATGATTTACTTGGATTAAAATTTACCTCTTACACCTTAGTTTTAAAGTTTACCTCCATATCTTCCTTTGTACCTTTAATTATTTCTAATTTTGAACTTCCACATTATAGTTCCTTATCCCTAGCATCCTTCTTAGTTTTCTTTAATGTTTTATCCATATGAACCCTAAAGGCCTTTTTCATTTGATGAGGTAGAGGAGTTTTCTTTGTCACCATTTTGGATTGTAAAATCCTTGAGCTAAGAAATTTTTTTGTTACTTTATATGATCTCCTTGCTTCATCTTGATGTTTTCTCATGACCAAAACTTTCCTTCTCTTTCTCAATTACTTTTCCTTTACAACCTTCTACCATGTGTCACGTATCATAACATTTATGATATTAAAATGTAATGTTTTCAAAATCCATTTGTTGATACCACTATCTTTATTTAGATTTAATCTTAATAGATTTTGGTAAAGTTTTTGAAATATTCATTGAAGTATCCATCAAAACAAACATTTAAGTATACATGTCATGCTTTTGCTCCAATTTCATTCTCATAGATGAACTCCACTAGATTATAATTAATGTTCTTCAAAACCTTTTAATTGATATGAAGATTGGGATGTCCAAAAATACTAACCCATAAGAAGTGTGCTAAAAGTTATTGTTTCCACATACAAAATGAATAAATAAATAATTTTCACTTCATGGTCTTAACTATAAGCCATCTCCTTCCCTAAGCCATGGTTCAGCACCCATTAATTTATTTTTGACTTCAAAATTGAAGAAGATGGCGATTAAAAGATGTTTTGAAAATAAATTTATGGTACAATGTGAACTCAAACCCCACTTCTAGTAATCCACTTTTGAATCTTTAAATAAGTTGGCTACTATCCATTGAGCTTACATATTGTTTTTTTCTTCTAGAATCTATTATATTGTGCTTGATCATCTCATATTTCATAATCACTTTCAATGAAACATTTATTGCCTACTAAGGATTACTATAAATTCACTTTTTCCTTTTTCCTCGACTTTGAAATCCTTACCTCTAGTTAGGGCTTCCATAAATAACTCTTTTTTCTTACTACCTAACTTTTCTCATGTGAGTCCTTCATTTTGGAATTTTTGCAAAGATTTGGAACAAGAACCCTAAAAATGAGGCTCACTTCCCACTCCCACTTGCTAAGGTAAGTAGAATTTACTTTTCATAATATTTTTTAATTCAATAGTTTTAATATATACTTTTAATTGGTTATATAGGATTAAAAAAAACCCACTCATACTACATCATCACCACATTGTGGTATTACAATAACTTGGCTATTATGCATGTATCTCATGGCAAGATTCGAACCTTGGTCTCCTTCTTGAAGTCAAGGCATATAACCAGTTGAGTTAATGTCATTTGATTCACAAATTTAATATTTAACATATGTAATATAAGTTATTATTTTTAATAATCTATGTGTGGCTTCTATTGGGGCCACTCCCATCAAAATTACAAATATTCTATTTGTTGTCAAGACAATTAAATCATATCAAACTTGTCCTTTTATCAAAGATATTATTTATTTCCTTTTCTATCAAATTGATTCTTCATCTTCACATTATGATGTTTCAACAATAAAATCTTTGGTATCATTTTCATTAAGAGAAAACACCTCGCTTGACCAATTGTCTTTTAAAATTTGAATTTGACCTAGACAAAGATCAACACCATGATTGGCTAAATTGTCTCACCTTGATTTCCTTCTCTATAGTTGTGCTCGCATTCCCAATATATTATCTCCAATAATAGTTAATGAAATCAACAATAGTACTTTTTTAATCTAATTTCATCCATTTTTATCGATAGCATTAATGATGATAGTTAATATTATATTTTATTTTTAAATTGTATATAATAATTGTTTTGGTGGGAAGTCTTTGGTTTAGTCTAACTTATAAAGGGCCAAATCCCTAATCATTAACATTTTATCATACCATATAAACATTATGTTGCTTTTGACACTTGGAACTTCTTTATCTTATAGTGAAAATCGAGAAATGGCACCCTATATTAAATATAGGTTGATCTCACGATAAGAAAATATCATCCATAAGGCCACATATTATAAGAGGAACCTTCACTTTATCTCCCTCTCTTAGTATATATGAAAAACAAGGTGTCCTCCACCATAGCCACACATTATAAGAGGAACCTCTCATTGTCCTAAATTTTGTCACTTAACCGCAATAAAAAGATTATAAATGTACGATTGAAAATGTATTAGACGAATACAAATTAAAACAAGAGAAGCGAATATGTGTTAGTTTCAGTACTCAGTCAACATCTAAGTGAAGGAGTTGAATCTTTCAATTAAAGGGAGAAGATTATTCCTGCGAATATGTGTTAGTTTCAGTACTTAGTCAACATCTAAGTGAAGGAGTTGAATCTTTCAATTAAAGGGAGAAGATTATTCCTTTACTAAATAAGTATCTCCTTGTGATTACATGATGTTAACACTCAATAAGCAAGTGCCGAGAAAAGCATATGTAGTAGGTGCGAAAGTTTCTCTTTCCTTTTTAATAGTGAAGTAGACGGGTTAATTGTTAACTAATCAATATTTAAAATTTAATATTTATTTTAATGAAGAGTTATTATGTTTAAGTAAATTATAATTGATGTATTTAAGATTGACATTAATGTTTAGAAATAATAAATTTAATATTTATTATAATTATATAATAAATTTAAAAATAATTAAGTTTTTTTTTTAATTGAAAATATTTCATATATATTATATTAATGATAAAAAACCAGTAGAGAATTATATTAAAAAACTGTATAAAAAATATCTATTAATCCTGGAATAACTTGAAGTAGATGACGAACTGTTTGAAGCAAGAAAATCTTGAAAAGCTTGAAGAAGATTACTGAATCTTTCCCTGAAGCAAAACATAGTCTTCACCACTTGTAGAGAGATAGAAATAGCTATGAGTCTCCTATAAGACTCAGTAAGAGATCTCGATAAATGTTGATAAAGTTCCTTATCCCTAGAAAGCCGTATGTTCCATAAAATTTAATTTAATAATTAAGTTTATATAATTTAATATTTTTATATAATAAATTAAATTATATGAAAGTTGGATTTAATTTTTTTATATGTAATTGTTAATATGTTATTATTATTATATGATTTATTGAAGGATTGTAATAAAAATGATAAGATGATAAACACCAAACAAGTATTGTTGAGAATCTGAACATCTGCTACTATTTGTTGGTGTGGAAGGGAAGAATAAACAATAGTCGGATCAACCTTTGTCTCTTTGTTAGAAATATTTTTCAATATTAGTTAGTATGTTGTTTTTTATGTGGTTATATTATGGGATTTTTGCTGAACTTTGTTTTTGTCTCATGCTATCCTTTTTGTCTCAAGCTATTGGAGGTTGATGTTTATCTTGTAATCTTAGAAAGCTTAATTTTGTAAGAAGACTAGGCCCCTCCAAAACTTTTTTTTTTTCACCATTACCAAAAACAAAAAAAGACAAGATAATAAAATTTATGTGTGATAAATTAAATTTTATGTAAAAATTATTTTTAGATAATAATTGATAACAAATACTATAATCCTCCTTATTGAAGAAAGTTTGAAGACTCATTGTTTGCAACACTCAATTATTAAAACTTTAAATGATTTTTACTCATTGTTTGCAACACTCAATTATTAAAACTTTAAATGATTTTTACTAATGTATGATAAACCTGTCAAAACATAAACCTTGTGGAGTATGGTTGAAAGGATTTTAGAGTGTCTCATGCAATACAAAATGCTCATAATACAATGATAAAGATCCCCTCATTAAATTTACTAATGTTATTTTATAAATTATTATTAAAATAAATATTTTTTGACACATTAAATAATACAAAATACAAAAAACAAATTATATAAAACTAAAATGCTAAATTAAAATTTTACTTTTTAGTGGTCATTAAAATTTAAAAACATATAATATCAAACTTCCTAAAAGATTAAAAATTTTAAAATTAAAACATAATAATTAATTAAGTTTTATTATTTTATCCCTAATTGAACACTTAACATAATATATATACATAAATTGCATAAGAAAATGTAATATAGTAGAAAAATTATATAAATAATTTTAAATAATAATTTATAACTCTAGTGATAGATAAACTGTTATGTGTCACCATATAAACTTAATTGCTTTATAATTATAATTATGCATAAAAAAAATAATATAGATTACATTTTATTAGATTTTCTATAAACCTAAGAAGGGAAGGCGTAGAAAATCCCCACAGAGCTGAAGACCATAGTAGATGCATTTTATTAAATAATTAAAAAAAATATATTCTAATAAAATATTAGAATTAGTCCATATTAATTCTAGTCGAAAAGTAACTCTGATACATAGGAGACTCGTCAACCTTAATTTGTATATTTTAACCCTAACTTAAAAACAACATACTTTCCCTTTTTGGACTAGACGCCTGGAGTATATGCCATCCCATGTATCTCTTAAAAGAATTTAGTAAGCCCCAAAAAAAATCATATTACAATATTAAAGTGGGCCTCTGGGGAAGTCCGCCCTCACCGATCGACCTTAACGACTAACACATAGTCCAAACCATCGCCGTCCTCATTCTCGTCGACGAATACGACGTTATGAGTTCGAGTCTCTTCCACCCCTCCTTGTTTGACCAAAAGTACTCTTTTTTCTTCTTCTTCTTCTTTTTCTTCTCCTGGTGTAGTACCAGTAAGTTCCCTGGCCCTCTCCGCCTGAAGCTTCCAATCAGTGGTGAGGAGCTTATACATCATGAGACCCACACAGGTGGACTGAGCCGCAACGAGGCCGAACCACAGTCCGACGAATCCGAAGTTGAAGATGAAGCCCATAAGGATGGCCACGGGCATTCCCACGAAGTAGAAGGAGCCGAGGTTGATGTTGGCGCCCACGGTAGGGCGGGCGCTCCCCCTGAGGACACCGCACCCCGTGGTCTGGGGACAGTTGCCCAGCTCGCAGAGGCCCACCACGGGCAACGCCAACGATGTAAGGAGCAGGATCTCGGGGTCTGCCGTGAACATGGTGGCCCACAGGTGCCTCATCGTAGTGGTGAACGACATGGCCAGGAAGCCCAGAAGGCTTCCGCACAAGAGAGCAACGATCATGGCCCTTCGCGCCCTGCCGGGCCTGTTACCCCCCAGCTCGTGGCCCACCCTCGTCGACACCCCCTGGCTTAGAGAAGAAGGAAAGATGTACACCAACGATGTTGTCTGGATCAGAATGCCCATGGAGGCCACGGATGCCCGGGGATTCACCAGCAGCCCACACAGAATTATCATGAACTCATACCACCACCACTCCAAGCAGACTGAGACACAGCTGGGGATTGCCAGGCTCAGCAATGATTTCCACCCTTTCAAGCATTCCCTGCTTAGGCCATTCCATGAGTCCTTGCAGGCTCCGGACCAGTAGAGGTAGGTGAGGAGAGAAAAGACTAGGTTGAAGTTTGTCCAGACTGCAGCAATGGCTACTCCCCTTATGCCCATTTTGAGGACAAGGACCAAGAGATAGTTTATGGGTATGTGGAAGGCCAGAGCAATGGCGGCGCAGTATGTGAGGGGTGTTGTGATGTTCTGTGTTCGGAGATAGATGCGGAGAGGGTGGAGGAATGCCTGGGCTAGAAGGTCTGGGAGCGAGAATATGATGTATGTGTTGGCCATGGAGGTGATGCTCGGTTCTTGGCCGCAAAAGAGGAGGATTCTTTCCATGTTGAGCCAGAGGAAGCCTATGGGGAGTGAGGCGCAGAGGAGGACTAGGATTGTTCTCTGAAGAGTCAGCCCAAGGAGGCTCCACCGCTTGGCTCCATATGCTTGTCCACAGATGGGTTCCATCCCCATTGCTAGGCCTGAGATGACAGAGTAGCCGGTGATGTTTGCAAAGCCAATGGCGAGTGACCCTCCTGCTAGCTCGTTTTCTCCCAGGTAGCCCATGAATAGCATTGAGATCATTGCTCTGGAGTAGAGAATTAGGCCTGTTAGGGCCATGGGACCTGCAATCTTGCCCATTGCTCTCATTTCCTCCACCACCTGCATGTTCAAGAAACAATATCTTAGCAGAATATTGGATACACAAGTCTTCCAAATACATAAAATATTTCCCAAGACTCAGCAAGTCAGGATGATTTCCCATCTTCGCCGCTTCTAATGTTTTGGCGTCTACAGGCTTTGCTGGAGTATGAGATGGATGAAGTGGATGCAAAACATTGGGAGTGGCTTCTATATAAAATTTTTTGGACATGGGCTTATGTTGGTATTTGTAGGAGGGAACAATTCAATAAATTGAGAACTATACTATGCTCTGTTAATTGTCCTGTAAGTCAGCTTGAGAGCAGAGCACAACAGAGAACTAACAACAGTGATCACGAGTCTCACTAGCCTTAGTTAATACAGGTATGGTAGCCTCTTTGGTGACAGTGGAATACAAGGTTCTGTTTTAGCTGCTAAAACATAGAAGACATTCAGAAAACGTTAAGAAGGAATAATGGAAATGGGAAATACTCAGTTGGCTTGGATTATCTGAAAAATTAAATTCATTTCAACGTCCTGCTTGCACTATCAAAGTCTCCTTGCCTTTTTTTCTTTTATATTGTGGAATGCATACAAATCGGAAGAGCTTAGAACTCTAGAATGCAATAAAAAATGCAGAATTTGGCAATATACATCAAGCTGTCCAAAACCAGAAACACCTACTGACATCTAACATTGGACCACTTCATTTTCAATATCATCAGAATGTTCAATCTTGCAACATTTGGAACAGAAGATGCGGTATGGGAATCAAAATAAGTATTTCGAGCAGGGTATCGCCCAATCCAGAAACTAGATTCATTCCACTGTTCAGTCTGCAGTAGTAAAATTCTGCTTGTCTTGAAAAAGAATATTGGATTATTAATAAAATGCAAATTGCCTGTCTGTGGGGGATTCGGGGGCTGGGAAAGGAGCTCTAACCTCAGTTTTGGTTGGCCATCTTTTAAGGTCATAGCTGCTATCCTCTTCATGATTGAGAAGAGCTACCTTGTCCTCCTGGACGGAAGCAACACCGGAAGCAACATAGCTATTATTCATCCCTTGATCAACTTGTTGGTGGTGATGCTGCTGCTGTTTTACTTCAGGGTGAGGAATCTCTTCCCCATTCTTGGGACAAAAACATCTATAATTGTGACGGCACATGCTTGCCCAAACGAATGCAGAAACAAAACAAAGAAAAAATATAATCTATTCCCCCTTTCTGATTCTCCTTGAGGATTCCTAATCAAAGTTGTAGGTATTATCCTACGACACATCGAGTTAAGTGGAAGATTCTATCCATGATGATAGGCACGATCTAGTAGATTAAGTTCTGATTCCTTCGTCACTACCACTAGAAGTTGCAGACCCACTTGCAAAAGATCCTTCTTGTCCCTTATATAACCAGTAGCACCCTCCCTCTAAGGCCACCTTAACACAAACAACACAGATAAATGCAAAGCATACACAACCTCCAAGGCATCTAATTATGCATGTTCCTTCGTTGGGGGAACACATACATCATGTCTGGCAACTATACTCAGACCATATGCAACCTACTTTCACTAACGTGCCAGTAAATATCTGCATTCACTATCCCAATAGGAGACCAATGACACTGACAAAAGAAAAACAGCACACTGCCTTGCTTGTTGCTTAAGCGTCTCACTTCCTCAACTGCACAATAACTACTGCTATTTAAGAGAACGAGGAGTTTCCTGTCGTTGTTTTAAATTAATTTTCTAGCCAGTCCTTAAACATATTTCAAATTTTTTTTCTTCTTTCACTTAATTCAAGGAAAGCCCAATGGATGGGACACTATTTTAAACATCTAGCAGGATTCCCTCAGCTTTAATTTACACATGATTTCCTTATTCTGCAAAGGAATTCATGCACCATTTCCGCTAAACATTCTGATTGGAAACAGTTGTCAATCAGACCCCACTGAACCAAAATTTTCGTTTTTGTTATAAATCCTCTCAGAAATTACTTAATTTAAGTAACTTAGGCCTGCTAAGATGTTCTTCTATCTAGAAATCACCTTACCAAAAGGCAGGCGCCAGACTGCAGTTTTTGTCGCACCCTTGTCTTGTCTTCCTTCTTTTTACCAAGGCAAATCTTCCTCATTCATTCAGGTAAAATTTTCTCCATATTCAGCAATGTACATAAACATATGTACATTACTTTTTCTTATACATATGGATTCAACACCCACATAGTTATAATTTTTGTTACTTCCACAATGTTCTTCTTTTTTTTCTTCTTAATTCTCCCTTAGCATACACTCCATGAATCCAGCAGAGTTTTAGTGTCTTTTCTTGGTTGGAAAAAACAAACAGAAATTTCAAATTTTATCGATGTATCCTTACAAAGTGAGATATCCCAGATTGGAAGAGGCATATGCAGAACCGTATGCAGAACCGTACACCGAGACGGTTTTTTTTTTTTTTTTAAATCAAATATTTTTCAATATATAATTTTTGTTTTTTTTTAATTGGCTTTTTAATGTTTTAGACAAGACAAGGCCGGCCTTGGGACCACATGCCGCTTCTTACAAAGAAAAACTACGGTCCAAAAAATGCCGTCAATAGAAACAAAAGTCCTCGATTAAAATGCCCCTTCTGTTTGTTTTTTACTGTCATGTTTGTTTTTGCATCATAAATAACATGAATGGAATACTGTTAAGAGTAGCTCAGTCATTTCTTAGTCCAGTTGAGAGTAGCTCAGTCATTTCTTGATATTAGTTGGATGTTTATTAGTAGATTATATCGTTTCAATTTTTGAATGGTTAATCAAACTTTTGCCACTTCAGGGAGAGGGAGAGTTGGTAGTAGCTAGGTGTTTATCAGTAGATTGTTTAGTATCAATTCTTAAATAATTAATCAACCGTTGCGACTTTATCTTTATCTTTATCCACCAAATTGGCAGTAGGTAAACCGTTTCATGAATGGATTATCTTACTACTTTATATTTCAATTCTTAAATGGGTTACCTTACAACTTTATTTTTATCCACCTAATTAAGTTTACAGTGGTTTTGTAAGGGAAAAAATAAATATGATAGCTTTTAGATTATATCGTCACCGTGAGATTTTTACGTCAGACTATGCGTCTCGCATTTTTCCACATCATCACTGTGGGATGGCTTTTGGACCTGTAACGGGGTCCGTTGACCGTCTTTTAACAGATTCTTCGTGTCGCCACATCAACTTTAAGCCGTCTTTGATTTAGTCGAACGGATCGCCACATGGACTTTACTTTGCGTTGATTCGTTCAACACCTGCCACGTCTGATTTTTTAAAAGAAATAATTGCGCTCCATTAAGCATGAGTTCCGTTGACATAGCCGAAATTAAGGACTCGGTCGACTAACCATTTTTGTCTTGCATTAAATTTTTAATTAAAAATAGGTAGTCGTGAAGCCACGTCACTTTCATATATGTAATCGCGCCACATGTCAATTACTTTTGCTACACGACACTCAAGTAGTCCCAAAAACTTTGGCAGGGTTGACCTCATAATAGCTTGTTGACCTCATTTTAGCCAATGGCCTTCGCTTAACAATGTGGGAGAAAATAAACAAATTAATTTTAGTAAAGAAATGAAAATTTAATTTTTCATTTAAAAAAACAATAGTTGGAACAATTATAGTAAATTGCTATTAAACTAGTCATCCTCCCTGCTTTGTTATAGGCTTATCTATATATAGAGGGATCATGCATAACACATGTAGATTGAATTGGATAATACTGCCTGACATGGTTAGGGAAAGAATATGTTTAGTAATGCACGCGTGCTTAATTTAAATTTAAATTTAAATTATAATTATAAGGGCTGAAACATGCAACCAACTCTACCATATTTATAATATTCTTGAGAAGGTAATGGCCATTTGAGAGTTTTATAGTCACTTGACTTTGTTATAGGGTCAGTTGCAAACTAGGGAGACGAAGGGTTAGATAGATTTTCAATAAAGTTATTTAAAAATAACATAGGATGTAATGTTTATTTAAAATTATAGTTTATTTTTTCTTTTCAATTGGTTATAGGATTGCGGGTCTTATTTTTATTGCATCATTATTATATAATAGTAATATTTAAATTTAGTTATTTGTTTTTGCCATAAAATATAATATTATTTTTAAATTTAAATTGTATTAAATTAAATTTATAAATAAAACGTTTTAATCATAAGTTTAAGATTAAAACAGCAAAGTTTGTAGAAACATAACACTTTTGACAGAAGAATATATTTAAAAGAAAAAAAGATTAAAAAACTGTGATAAAAATGCATGTTGCAGCAAATATAATATTTTGGTATTTTGATATGGGAGTGGTCCTCAATAAAAGTCATATGTAACTTATTAAAAAAATTAAAATAGTAAAGTAGTGTATGATGTCTTAATAACATTTAATAAATAAAAACATTCTTATAGATTTTATATAAATTTTTGCTCAAAGTCAAATGTTTTACATCCTCTTAGTATTTTTAATTTTTTAGTGTATTTTTTCAATTGTCCATTTTGATGAGAAGTTTTTTTCCTATTTTTTTATTATTAGGAAAATAAAATGTATTATAAAAATTTAAAATTAATAAATTTTTTTAAAGAATATTTTAAATTGAGTTTTTTATAAAATTATAATTCTAGAATTTATATTAAACAACATTAATAATCATATTACGTTTTTATAAAATAATAAATCCTAAGTTTTAAATAGTGAAAGTTTACCCCCAAAATCCAAATTTAAAGTAAACATTAAATTCTTAAATATAATTCTTGAAAAAGATATCTTAAATATAGAAAAAATCAATAAGGTGAGACTAGATAAGAATGCCCTCACAAAGGCTGCAAAAGGTAATTCAAGTCATGCTAGTGGTGGTGGGGGACTTATTAGGAATGACAGAGGTAAAGCAGTGGCTGCATATGTTGAGGATCTAGGAATTACCACAAATCACCAAGATGAAGTAAGGACGATGTTTAGAGGCCTTCGAATTGCAATGAATTTGGGTTATAGGAGAATTGTTTTTGAGGAGGATTCCAATAATATTATAACTTCCCTTCAAAAAGGGGAGTTAAATAATTCTAGCATTTTTCAAATAATTACAAATGCAAGAATTATTTTGGGAAACCTAAAAGAAAGTCAAGTTAAACATATTTATAGAGAGAGAAACAAAGCTACCGATAAAATGGTGAATATGACAGTTAAATATGAGAATTTCAAGGTCTGGTCATACACCTCCATAGAGTTGGAAGATATAAGAATTGGTAATAAAACTAGCAGATAAAGAGGGTAAAACAAAGCATAATACTTATTGGGATCATGCGATGAAAGATTTGAGTACACTAAATTACATTGTTGTCAGCAGTTTCTTTACCAGTTATGTAAAGTATTGAGCATTGCATTAGCCACGTCAAATAAAAGGATAGTGGAAGGAATATTATTTCTACTTCTTCATCAACAAGTTTAGCCTAGGTTTGTTTGTTTTACTAAGATCTTTCATTTGTATGATCTTCCATTTGTATGATATTCTCTTGTTGTTTTTATTGTACATCTTTCAAGCTGTGTGTAAAGGGTGGGGCCTTCAATCCCCTTTTTTATCAATACCAATAAAAATTCTTAAATATAAATAACTTTATAAATATTAAAAATAAAAATAAAATAAATTTCATTTAATTCAAACTACCACTTTTTTATCCATACCAATAAAAATTCTTAAATATAAATAACTTTATAAATATTAAATAAATAAATAAAATAAATTTCATTTAATTCAAAATAATCAAATAAAAAATAAAACACTATTTTTTGTGAGAAATCCCTGCATTGGTCTGGTAGGCTTCCCCCAACTATTACCCCTCCTAAAACTGAGCTATACTTATCAATAGGGTGTGTGGTGGATGTGTGTGAAATTCCCTATTGAACCACACTGTAGTTTGAATCTTAAACCTCTCGAAGAAGATCCAAAGCCTAAACTGTTGCGTTGTCCCCATAGGACACAAACGCCCTAGGACACATAAACAAATTATAATTGGCAAGTGTTTTATAAATTTTTTTTTTGTTATTTTTGTATATTTTTGTTGGAACATTTAGTCAAACTATGAAAAAGAGATGGGTAAATTTTGTTTTATAATATCAATTAGTATAAATAAACAATATTTAGTTTGAAAAAACTAATTTAAAGTTAACACTAAAATACAAGATACTATTAAAAAAATAAAAAGGTTAGTCAAATTTTTTCATAGTCAATATTTCAATTATATATTTATTTTGTTATTTTCTATTAATTTAGGTGTGGTTTGTATTGTAGGTCACTTTCATATAAAATAACTAAACATTACATTTGTTGTTAGGCCAATTAAATCATTTATGACTTGCCTTTTCTTAATCAAAGGCATTTTTCATTTATCCTTTTATAAAATATATTATTCATTTTCCTTAAACTTCTATATTTCCATAATCTCTTTGACATTGTTTTCATTAAGAGTTATAAACTCACTTGGCCGTCATGGGGATAGCTATTTAGGGTTTGGCTCTTCTTCAAGAAGTCTAAGGTTCAAACCACGATATGTGTGGCTATGTGTTAATCCTCTATTGATAAGTTTAGTACTTGACCTTATGTAGGGTCCTGGATATGATGGGTCTTTATTAAGATAAAGATTAACATCATGAATACAAAATAAAAAAATAATCTCACTTGGTCAGTTGTATTTAAAAATTTATCTTTCATTAAGATAAAGATTAATATCATGATTGACTAATTTATTTGATACTAATTGGTTGTAGGGGTTTCTCACACTAACCAAATCAAAAAATAAAAAAATAATCTCACTTGATCAATTGTCTTCAAAAATTTATCTTTCATTAAGATAAAGATTAACATCATGATTAACTAATTGTTACTTCGTTTCCTTATCTATAGATATAATCATATTTCCAAAAGAGTGCCTTCATTAAGTTAATGAACATCAACTATAATTTTTAATTTTTATCCAACTCACATACTTTTTATTATAACATAAATATAGTTTATGAATCCTCCTCAATTTAAATATATTTCCATCTTTTTAAAATTGTAATTTTAATCCTTGTAAGAAGCATCCTAGCCTCTCCATAGTTGTTAGTTGAAGTTCCACAAATTTTGAGTAAGGAGAATTTTGCTTTCAATATTAAAAAAATTATCATTTTTAGTGGCTTTTCTTAGACTTCTTTTACAAACACCATCAAAATTAATTTTGATAAACCTAATTTATAGATATTTTTAATTTACCATAGATAAAAACAATTTTTTTATGTTTACTCCATTGTCACAAATGACCCTTCCATGTATATGCAAATCCTATAACTAAGAGGCTAGCACCTCTTTTCCATACTTGAACCCATGATGAATACAAGGTTTTTAAACTTGGGCATGATTTTGAGATTTATTTTAAAAAATTTATCATTTCTTTTAAGCCATAAATTCCAACAAATTATGGTAGGACCAATCCTCCATATAATGCATGATATTTTAAATTTTGAAACAATTAATCCAATGTGTCATCAACTCTTTTAATTTTGATGTAGCTACCCTATATATTCTTATATTTTTAGAAAAGCAACCCTAAATCATGTAAGCAAAGGGACAATGAAGAAGTAAATGATATGATGTTTTTAGATCCTTCTCACATAAGACACACTTAAGAGGTCCATAATATCCTCTTCTTTATAGACTCTATCTTGTAAGACACTTGCTCTAGACTACTGACCAAAATAATGTTGAGGCCTTAGGAAGGGTCTCATGTGAACAAAATTCTTCGTCAAGTTCATAGGTTCTAGAGTGATAGCAAATAATTCTGAAGGAATATTGAAGGAGAGAATATTGAAGTAATTAGCTTGGATATTGGAGAATACTAGAGGAAGAAGAATATTATATGAGGATATTGGAGATAGAAGAAAGGAGAAAAGTTCATGGGTTTGGAGAAGAGTGCATTGAGATTTGGAGGAGACAACATTTGTGATAAAACATTGAAAACAACGTTGGTACTATGATAATATTTGAAAGGAAAGAATGGAACACTTAGACAAGAGGAGAAAAACATGTTGTGATAGAGTGATATGTTATGAATGTTGATAAGATGAACAAACAATGTACTAATTGAGAGCATTCTAAAAAATCTTATGTATTCCTGATAGAGAGAAATTCATGGTTGGCTAACACTGGAAATTTGTAGAATTCAAAACACTCCAAAGCATAAGCATATTAGGAAGTTTGAGCACACAACCCTTAAGCAACGTGTAATTTTCATATGTTGAAGAGATGTTTTTTAACTAAACATGGGATGAGTGCCTAAATTATAGGTAAGCTTTAAACCTTTATGCTATTTAAAAATTTAGGCACAAATTGAAGTTGATTGATTGGAATTCATTTTGATTTTGGGAGATATAAGAAGTTAGAGAATAAATAATTTGGAAAATGAAATTATTGAGAGATTTAAGTTAATTAATTGATTGGAGGAAATTACATTTGGGGATATAAGAAGAAAAAATTAAATTCATGAGATTGAATTAATGATTGATAAATGCATATGAAATTGTATTGATAATTGGAAGAGATAAATTAAATTGCTGATTGATTGAAACTAGGAGATATAAGAAGATTTAAATTTATCAATTGAATTGGAGGGGATATAAGAAGAATTTATTTTATAATTGAATATATTATTTTGATGAGTTAATTGATAAAAAAAAATTGAATTATTGTGATATTGAATTAAAAAGGGAGATGTAAGAATAATTTGAAATTGATTTGATATTTGTAATTGAAATTGAATCGATTTGATTGAAATTGAAGGGGGGAGATTAAAATTTGAAATTTATTGATTGAGAAATTAAATTAAATGGAGTTGTGAGAAGTGAATAAAATTGAAATTGAATATTGAAAACTAGAATTATGGCAAATAAAAAAATATTCCTTTTTGAATCACAACTTCTAAAAGGACCAAAATTTACTTTATAGAAAAATAAAATGAAATCAATACTTATTGTTGAATTACTTTGGGATGTGGTAAATGGAAAGAGAGATGTTCTAGAAGATGATGAAATTGGAAAACAAAAATTTAAATATGATGATGGTAAAGTTTTTATGTTAATCACATTTGACATATTAGAGGAAATTTAGGCACATATAAATGAAGCAAAAACTTCAAAAAATGCGAGAAAAATTATACAAATATTTGAAAGAAGAAATGAAGCAACCATTTTACAATTGCAATCACAATTGTATTCTTTGAAGTTTCATGATGGAGAAAGTGTAGAACACTTTCTTTTAAGAGTGGCATCATTTAAAGCCAATTAGAAACTATGGGAGAAAAAGTAGAAGAAAATTTTCTTGTTCAAGTGACATTAAGAGCACTTCCAAATACATTCAAAACTTTAGTCACTTCTCTTCAAGTGTTAAACAAAACCATATCCTTTGATGAATTAGTCAACATACTCCAAGAGTATGAAATATAAAATTTAGTCTATAATGCTCTTATGTCAAAGAAACAAATATCATATGATACTACTACATCATATTAATCTCAACCTGAATAGAGGAAAAGTTACTATCACATATGCAATAAGGAGGGTCACTCCACAAGTTATTGTAAATACAATTCTATAAATAGATATTTTCAAAGATATCATCCAAGGCAATATCAATCTCGATACCCATTGGTACAACAACAATATCCAAAATAGGAGAATAAAAAAGAAAACTTGGTTCAAGAGGTTTAAGAAAAGAAAAAAGAGGAAGAAAATGAAATAATTCATAGGGCGCTTATGGGAAAAATTATAGACACTAAATATGTGAACCAAATTGAGAAACAATGTAACATAAATGATAATATAAACCATTCAAAAGTTTCTAATGACATTGATGTTTTAATAACAAATCAAGAATTGTTGGAAAAAGAACAAAATAAAAAATAAAAGTCATGAACCAAAATGAAGGATACTTCATAATTATAATATCTATGAAAATACCAAACCAAAATATGTTATGGATGAATTAGTAGATCAAAATGGAACAAAATAATGTACATGTTAAAATATTTTTTCAATAAGAAAGAAAATTTGACAAGCATTGTAAGAAATAAGATAATGGAATAATGCTAAAATATTAAGTAGTATGAAAGCCAAAGTGAAATAATGAAGAGAAGAATTAGAGATTGAAGGCAAAGTGCCTTCATACCAAATAATGTAATACAGGGGGGTGTTGGAGGTATTACATTATTTGGTCCCATTGTAAATATTTAGATTAGGGTGTGAGTTTGATATTTGTGTATATAGTATGTGTCAAGTTAGTAGGTGTGAGCATGTGTCATATAATTAAGTGTGTGAGGTGTCTAGTTAGCAAGTGAAGAGTTATGAGTGTGATGTGTCAATTTTAGAAGATCATGAGATAGTTTATCTTTATGTAATATGTGAGAATTATTATGTAAGAAAGGAATATGAAGAGTTAAGTTCTCCTATGAGTTTTGAGGAGAGCAAAGGTCAAGAGTCATGTAATGTAAAGAGTCTCATGTATATTTATATTAGAGACAAAGCCATGTAAAATGTAACTCGAAGAAGCTTTTATTTATGCATTACTTGAGTTTTGCAATAAAAATTTCAATGTGATTTATGTGATATTGATGTTAATTTATTTTATGTTTGATATTGATGATATTGTGATTGTTATATGATCCTATGAGATAATCTTGATTAATTTCTAATAATTTTAACCCTAATCCCAAAATCATAAGTCATGAATTTTGCAAGCTTACCCCTCCAACATTCTTTCCTTTGTAAACCCTATTCCACTTACAAAGAGGAAACCTAAAATTTTCCTCACATTCTTTCCAAAGAAAATCTCTTTGAATTTTATCAAATTCAAATGCTATACTTGCTAGCAATATTGAAAGTGACATCATATATATAGGGATAGATTACAATGTAGTATTTATGAGTTGTAACCTTCCAACCATGGTTAAAAACTTACCTTTACAACCTACCGAATAAGATTTCGTTATATCTAAAATTGACTCCTAAAGATCCTTATTTTTACCTTTATTTATTTATTTTTTTGTTTTTTTTTTGAATTTACATGGTGGAATCGGTAGCCGTCACGAATCTGGGTAGGTTGTTCGGATTTTATGGCCAACATAGTATTCTGCATTGTTCACCCTGGAAGTCGCCACATAAATATTCGCACAATCCGCCCATATAACCACCATGCCATAATCATTTTAAACCTTTTACATCGTTGAAAGCACCTGATATGGAATTATTGAAGCTGAATTTTATTAAAACAAACATAGGACTTAAATAAGCCCAAAAGGAAAACCGTAATCCTAGAAATGATGAACTGCTCCAAGGATTTACGTACAAAATCAAGGAAAGGCTAAAGATGAAAGCCCTAAATTAACGAAAAGAAAAACACCTAGACCTAGACCATTCAACGGAGGAAACAAACAACTCACGTTGATTATTATGAATACTAAGTCCTAATTAACATATCCTAGGTCTAAAAATAATTAGCCCCTAGGTCTAAGATTCCTCATCATTCGTCCCAACAAAAGAAGCATTGGACTCCAATGCTTTTAACAAAGAGGGAAAATCTCGGGACAGAATGTGAGCAGAAATCCAGCGAGCCTGATGTGGAAATTGGCCTCGACGGGCCACAAGATATGAAGTAGAAACACCTTGGCGTGTTTGTCGGGTCTTCGTATCAAAGACTGTATCGGCGTCAAGCGGAAGTTGAGCATCAGGAACCACATCAACTGGATGAATGATGGCTGGAACTGTCTCCAATGTGGAATCATAGTATGGTTTGAGAAGATCAACATTGACAACATCGTGAATGCCAAGATGAGCTGGAAGGTCCAAGCGAAAGGCATTCTCAGAGATTTGTTGAAGAATAGTATAAGGCCCATAACGAAGAGGCTTGATTTTGCTATGTGCCTTATCTGCAAATCGTCGTTTGTCAAGATGAAACCATACTTTGTCACCAACCTGAAAGGAATGAGGAGTGCGGTGCTTGTCCATCTGTTGTTTCTGCTTTTGCTGAGTCTTCTGAAGAATTTGAACCACTTTGGCTTGAAGACTCTACAAATGCTTGCACAAAAGAGTTGGCCTTGTCTTGTTCCTTATGAATGTGCATTGTGGCTGAAGAAGGCAAAGACAAAGGTAACTCATAAGGAGCAAGTGGTTGAAAACCAAAACACACTTCAAATGGAGAGTGCCCTGTAGAACTGTGGACGGCCCTGTTGTAGGCGTGCTCAATGTGAGTGAGGCTTAAGTCCCACTTGGCTGGAGTGGAATGATGGTAAATCCTCAAACTCTGCACTAGAGTACGATTAACTACCTCTGTATGCCCATCGGATTGTGGATGATAAGCAGTAGAGAAGTTAAGAGATACTCCCAAAATCTTCCAAAGTGATCGCCAAAAGTGACCCACAAAGCGTGAGTCACGATCAGAGACAATGCTTGTAGGAAGACCAAAAGAACGCCATACCACCTCAAAGAAGAGTTGGGCAAGATCCTGTGCAGTACTTGTCTTGCGACAAGGAATGAATTTGGCCATTTTGCTGAATCTATCCACCACAACAAAGACACAATCATGCTTGCGTATTGTCATTGGAAAACCACTCAAGAGATCCATGGAAATGCTTTCCCACGGACGAGAAGGAATGGGCAAAGGCATGCTCATTCCCAATGTCCTATTGGCTGATTTGGAGCGATTACATACTGCACATTGTCGCAAGAAGCGAAGAACATCTCTTTGCATGTGTGGCCAAAAGAAAAACCGTTGAAGATGATGAAGAGTTTTCTGCCTACCAAAATGTCCCCCATAGAGTGTGGAATGAGCCTCCTTCAGAAGAGACTCCCTGTTCCCATGAGGAACACAAAGTTTGTCCAATTTGTACAACAGTCCATCTTGAATATGAAAGTCTTGAAGAGCTCTCAAATTTGAAGAAGAAGGATTGGAAAGTTGGTGGAAAACTTTGCCAAAATCTGGATCCATAGGATACTTTGTAGGCCAAGTTTGGAAGCCAAGATGAGAAGTAGTGACAATTGTCAAAACAAGAGTAGAAGGAGGACGACTCAAACAATCAGCCACTGCATTGTTTCGTCCTTTCTTGTACTTGATTACCAAATGGAATTGTTGCAAGTACGATGCCCATTTCATGTGCCTAGCTTCCTCAATTTTTGTTTGAGATTGAAGAAACTTAAGGGGCATGTGATCTGTATGAACAATTGTTTCTTTTCCCAAGAGATAATGCCTCCAATACTTGATTGCTTGAACCAAAGCATAGAACTCCTTATCATATGTAGAATAGTTCTTCTTGGCCTCTGAAAATGTTTCGAATGATAGGCCATTGGATGGCCATTACGCATGAGCACGGCTCCAAGTGCAACTTGCGAAGCATCGGTTTCTATCTCAAATGGTTGAGACAAATCGGGAAGAACAAGAAGCTGAGTGCAGTACTCAATTTGTGTTTCAATGTGTCAAAGGCTTTTTGTTGATCCTTTGTCCACTGAAACTGAACTTTGATCTTCGTCAAATAGTGTAAAGGTGCAGCAATAGAAGAATATCCTCCAATGAACTTGCGATAGAAATTAGCAAGTCCAAGAAAACTCCTTAACTCCGTGACTGAAGTAGGAGTTGGCCAAGAGAAGATAACTTCAACTTTGGAAGGATCTACTTGCACACCTTTTTCACTAATTACAAACCCAAGATAGGCAATGAATGTTTGCCCAAATGAACACTTAGGAAAATTTGCATACAATTGGTTCTTTCGAAGAGTTTGAAGAACCGTTTCCAAGTGTTCCAAATGATTCTCCCAAGTAGAAGAATATATAAGAATGTCATCCAAATAGATGATTACAAATTGATCTAGACAATCTCTGAATACTTCATTCATCAACCGCATGAATGTAGTTGGAGCATTTGTAAGGCCAAAGGGCATGACAAGCCACTCAAAGAGCCCCATTTTGGTCTTAAATGTTGTTTTCCAAGTGTCTTATGCTTGAATTCTCACTGATGATACCCACTTTTGAGATCAATTTTGGAGAAGAATTTTGCACCTTGCAATTGGTCCAAAAGATCATCAATGCGAGGAAGTGGATAACGATTCTTGATTGTAATCTTATTGAGTGCCCTGAAATCAATGCATAATCTCCATGTGCCATCCTTCTTCAACACAAGCAAGATAGGAGAAGCACAAGGGGAAGTGTTGGGTTTGATGAACCCTTTAGTCAACAATGCTTGAATTTGCTTTTTAATTTCTTCCATTTGCACTATTGATTGTCTATACATTGAAGAATTAGGAAGAGAAGATGCGGGAACAATCTCAATACTATGATTAATCTGTCTTTCGGGAGGAAGACTTGTGGGTTCTTGAAAAACATCAAAAAATGATTGAAGTATTGAATGAACTGAAGAACTCCTGTTATTAGTGTGCTTAGGTGCTTGCTTTTCTTCTTGAATTGGTCTGATGAAGATGAGTGCTAATTCCTTTGCTTGATTTACAACTTTGCGTGCTTGTCTACAACTCAACATCAAATTATGTGGTGTTTGTTGTGTACTTCTGATTATGAATGCTTTATTGTCTTTGTGCAAAGTGTATGTATTTTTGTACCCATCATGTATAGACCTCCTATCATATTGATAGGGTCTTCCAAGCAACAAGCCACAACAATCCATTGGAGTTACATCGCACACAACCGAGTCCACAAAAGAAGGATTGAAAGCAAAATTCACGGTGCAAGTGTGTGTGATGTCGGATGTAATCCCATTGTCCTTCCATCCCAAAGGATAAGGATGAGGATGGGGATTCATCGGTAACTTCAGTTTGTCAACAACGGACCTCGCAATTAGATTTTTCTGCGAGCCGCTATCGATTATACAATCAACCATAAAGGTGTCACTGAGATGGACCGTAGTCACAAACAAATTCTCGCGATCACCTTGTGAAGTATTCATAAGGGTCAATTTGTTTAACCCTGCCAATTCCTTATAAGGCTTACGTTCCCCTGTAGCCTCAATGGGACTTTCTTGTGAGTCCTCATTGGAAGGCTTTACAACTAGGGATTGTTTCTTCACATTTTGCAACTTAAAACACCTCTTTTGAGTATGCCCTGGCTTTTTACAATAATTACAAATCAAAGGTGACTTAGAAGAAGAAGATTTTTGTGAAGAAGAAGGGGAAGATGAAGAAGAGGGAGAAGGAGAAGAAGAAGATTTAGCTCCCTTGGAAGGTTGAGGAGAAGCCTTCTGATTTCCTCTCGACGTAGAAGAGCGAGTCCCACGCGATTGCTCCCTCATTTCCTCCTCAGCAAGAAGGGCTTGATTGAAAGCCATGTCAATGTTTACAATCAACTTGTATTTCATCTTCCTGTAAATGGGCTCCTGCAAACCACTTTTGAATTTGTTAACAAGTTGTGTTGCATTATCCTGTATAGAATTCAAAATCCGCAACTTGCTAAATTGAAAAATATAATCATGAACAGTCATATTGGAGGTTTGTCGAAGACGAAGCCACTTGATCTCAAGCTCAGTGGCATAGTTTGAAGGATAAAAATTATTCTTCAATACTCTTTGCAATTCATCCCACGTGTCAATGGGATTTTGGGTCCGTTGTCGATCAGTGACAAGGACCTTGGCAATGCTAGAAAGTTTCAACTTTGCAAAGTTAACTTCCTGATCCTTTGCGATCTTGATATACTCAAACCAACTGTCCATGTCCAAAATCCAACTGTTGAGGACCTCGGGATCTCGCGAACCAGTGTAAACCGGAACCTCACATTGTTGTTGAACTTCATTGGAAGTAACCTTATCAGCCAAAACGCTGACAAGTTGGGTTACTTGAGCCAACTTATCGGCTAATTCGGAAGCCATTTGACCCCGAGTGATCGCCAGCAAAAATTGTCACAAAAAGACAAGTTACAAAAATGTGCAAAATAAAAAGTGCCCAAATTAATTTGCAAAAATTGCAAATGTACAATGGAAGGGCAAAATAAAAATTTGCACAATGCTTAAAAAGTCAAAATTTGACTTGGTGGAAAAGACAAAAAGGATTTAAAAAAAAAAAAATTAAATATCCTTTTTTTTTAATTGAATTTCCCCTGGTTTTTTTTTTGTATGGAAAGATTTAATTGAAGTTGAGGGTTGCCTGGCTAATAAAAATGGGTAAATAATTAAACATTAAAACCACAGTCCGTGGCTAATTCATTCGACGTATCCGCAACACCAGAGTTGCACATGTTGAAGCCTCCCAAAACACTCAATCGTCGTCGAGCTGGAGTTCCGCACCACGATTTGTGACCTCGATCTCACCCCGCATGCATGGTTTAGTTATGGCAGTAGGAAAAATTTGTTGCAGGAAAAGACACTGCTCAACTTCCAGATGATCTCTCCATCGACACGCCAATCTGCAGGTTTTGATCACGATCTAGGACAGGCGGTAGAGTTCCAAGTGTTCTTCTTTCAGCTAGCAACCCGTATAACATAGCCTATCACTTGATTCTATCTTCGTCAGGCAACCCGACCATGATCTGCAGGTGGACTGCAGAGATCTGATGACAGGCTATGAGATCTGACAGCCGCCTGTCATGATCCAACAGCGTCAGAGCGGACAAATCAGATCTTTGCTCGAGGGTTTGGAACGACACACCAGATCGTCCGCCTGTGTCTAACGGCGTGGGAAATGCCAAAAATTGTCAGAGACAACAAACGTCCTCCATCGACAAGTGGCAACTCTGTCGCATCGAAAATTGCTACAATGGAAATCGACGGGCCCTCCCTCAGCGCGAACGATGAAATTGGCCGTCGGACGTCGCGTATGTGTCAGCCGGAGACCGAAACTGACAGTCGGCAAGACGGTGCTAAAAAATGCAAGAGGTGTCAACGGGATCACGATCTCCCAATTCCAGATTACGCATGATCTCCCGACGCAAGCACAAGGCGTAGTTTGGTTTTTTTTTTTAATATGCCGAATTCGTCACGCAATGGTCATCCAGAGAGCTACAGAAATCGCAAACATCCACGTGCGATGCATAAATGGCGACAGAGGGGACGCGGTAGTCCGGTAGCATCGGATCTACGCAATCGTAGATCGTAGAGGTTTTGGACGCTTGGTGGAGTCGAGAAGCGTGGAAAATATCCTCGCGCGGTGTCTTTGGACAGAACTTTGCTGCACTCAATTTTATGAACAAACTACCGCACAAGATTGAATCGCGCAATCAAACAAAAATTTTATTGTTTCAAAAGTTGTCGACAAAATTTGTTGACAACAATTTTCTGCAGCAAAATTGTCAGCAATTTCTGACAACAATTAATACTGACAACAATGGAAATTGGCAGCAATTTTTCTGCAAGAGTGGCAGCAAAAATTTTGCAATTTCCCTGAGCTTCAACTGGAACAGGTGAACACTATAGAGGTCGAAAATGACCCAAAACCTCTAAAATTAACCTACTCTGATACCAATGATATGGAATTATTGAAGCTGAATTTTATTAAAACAAACATAGGACTTAAATAAGCCCAGAAGGAAAACCGTAATCCTGGAAATGATGAACTGCTCCAAGGATTTACGTACAAAATCAAGGAAAGGCTAAATATGAAAGCCCTAAATTAACGAAATGAAAAACACCTAGACCTAGACCAGTCAACGGAGGTTAGAAACAACTCACGTTGATTATTATGAACACTAAGTCCTAATTAACATATCCTAGGTCTAAAAATAATTAGCCCCTAGGTCTAAGATTCCTTATCAAGACCAGGAAAGGGATAAACATTCATTCTAACAAGGCCCGAGATTTAAACCTTGGAATTCCACCCCCCTTATGGGGTTTGGTCGAACCAATTGGTCTACACCTCGGACCTAAAAGGAAAAATATTTTTCCCTTTATTAGACAAAAAAGCTACCTAAATGTTCATGTAAAATTTTAAACTTTAAACCCTCAAATACCTATAATATTTCATTGTAAATCTATGGAAGTGTTAATAACAAAGGTTCTAGATTTTATAGTACTAACCAACTGACCTTAGCCTTCTCTTAGCATAATAATATTGAATTAATATCCATAGATTCATTGAATTAGGGATGACACAAAAAATATAATTAATAAATTAAAGGCGAGTTTGAGAGGGACCATTTGTTATAACTAGAATACCTTTGATTTTCCTTCTTTTTTTACCTTTGAGAAAGCTCTCCCTAATTGCTCTATCAGAATAGCAAATAAATAAGAAGATAAGTGGTCACCCTAGTAGAGCCTACAGGATGATTCAAAGTATCATATAGGGGATCAATTGATCAAAATAAAATATTTGGAGTACGATAACAAAACCTAATACATTAACACCAACCTTGATCAAAACCAGAATTTTGAAGATATCATGTAGAAAAATCCAATAAACCATATCATGTGCTTTGTTCATATCTAATTCATAAGCATACCTATTTTTTCAAGAAATAAAGAGAATACATAGCCACCTTTATAATGATTATGACATAAGTAATTTGTTTATCATGAATAAGACCACCTTGTTTCTTGGAGATGATCCAATCTAGAATGCTTTTCAATATGTTTGCCATAATGCTTGTAGTAATCTTACCAATCACATTGTAAAGGGTTATTGTATGAAAATTATTAAAATGTTTAATTTTAATTTTATTGGGAACCAATGTAATAAATGTTCCATTGAGTGCACATATTGTGGTCTTCTTTTTCCTAGCCTCTTCAATTATACTAACACATCAGTATTTAATAAATCCTAAAAATTTTTGAATAAAAATTATAGGAAATCCATGAGGGCTAGCTGCCTTAGGGTAGAAAGAGAAAACTATCTTATGTAGCTCCTCCATAGAGACACTTCCTCATTAAGCTTTCATTTTGTCCCTATGTGATAATTGATGGAATGTTTTGCAAAAGCTTACCTTGAGCCTCTTTATCTTGCCCAACATTTGAAAGAATATATTTGAAATAATTAATTGCTTCAATCATGATTTACCATGTGGTATCATTTATTTATTGATGACTACGACTAACAATCTTCCATCTATTTACCATCGCATGTTTGAAGCGGTTATGTTTCCAACACATATTTGAATTTGACTAGTAAAAAGAGAATATAAAGATAGAAAATTATGTCATGCTTCATTGATCAACCACATTAGTTGCCATCTTAGTCAACATTGAGTTAGAAAAGAAGGTAAAATGATTGAAGAGGAAGTGAAGATATTCAAATCACTGATACTTAGGTAGTAAATGGTCTAAGATGGCCATACTATTTGTATGTCCATGCACATGTTGGAAATAAAATGGTGTCCTCATACCTTGAGAGGAGTTTGTAACCTTCTAGACAATGTTTGTTCTTCTAAAAACCAAACAAGGGGATTCGAAACAAATACCAATCAACACCAAGCCTTCAACATTGCCTACTTACCAGTGTACTAAATATGAAAAATAATTGGAAACAAGGAGCTCCTACTTAAAGGAGACATATCCTTCTTGAGACAAAAAAATACCCTTTTAAAACTACTATGAAAAATAAAAAGTAGGTGGAGTTGAACCCAAACCTCTCTATGTAATGACCTATAAAAAATTTTGTTGTCTGCCTTAGCTCATAGTACTAGTGAAATAGAAGACAACATCCCACCTTGATAAAAACACACTCTTTGAATTTAAATAAGTGCATGTGGGTCTAGACAAAGCTCAAAAATGACAGAGCTACATATCAAGCTATGGATTCTATGCATTTAAATAAAATATGGTGAAGTTTTTGGTATCATCTTCATGTCAATGACAAATAATCCCAGATCTTTAGAGCTATAAACCTCCAAAACCATCCACACATGTATTTGACCTACCATTTCAATCAATACAAATTTATTGAGATAAAAAAAACATAAAGGAGGGAAAAAAGGGTAGTGGCACACTTCTTCAAAAATTAAAAAAGTTTTATTCACAATAACACCCATATAAATGGTTATCAAAAGGAGACAAAAAGAGTTTTATTCCACCATTGCTTCTTGTGTTATCCTTATGTAGGAAGAAGGATTAGAGGCTATAAATAGGGATTCTGCATGACCAAGCAATGTCACTCCATACTCACTTTGATACCATATTGAAATTCATACCTATTTCTAGTAATGAACAAAGAAATCTATTGACTCAAATATTATATAGAAAGTAGTTAAAAAGATGAAAAATAAGAGAATATAAACACACAAATAATGGTTTCCCTTGAGCATCAAATAATTATTGTATTATTTTTGGATAAAGTTCACAACACTCTAATGCAAAAGATGGAGTGTATAGGGGGTATTTATACCAATACCAAACCCTCATTACATGATCATGTTAATGTAAGTTGACACAACAAGTAGACCTTAGGTTAATTACAAATTAAAAGTTAAATGGTTAACCTTGACAAGGTTAACTATGGCCCAGTGACAAGGTCAACTATCACCCAAAGCACATACATGAATAATAATAAAATACATTATACAATAATTTACCATAGGATTACACAAAGGTACATCATACAATATCGACCTTGACTATTAAGTCATATTACAACTTTCAACATAAAGTCAAAGAATGATCCTCCGTAGTAGTTATTTTCTATGCTTCTTTAAAAACCCTAAATATTGCCTTGAAAAACCTAAATATCCATGTATATCCTCCATGCTTATTTCATTATTATGTTGCTCTTGAAAACCTAAAGTGCAAGGAATACATTCTACATTACTTCCATTTTTATTGCAAGGAGAAGATTTTATGTTACTTGAGAAAAATGAAGATGATTTACCTAGTTTAGTATTGACGACTTTTGTCTCTTTTACCTTAAACCTCCCACCTTCCTTATCACCTTTAATTCTTTATAATTTTGAACTTGTTAATTGTAGATCCTCATCCCTTGTGTCCTTCGGTGTTTCTTCTAGTGGTTGATACAAGTAAAAAATAAATGGATTTTTCTATTAAATGATGCAGAGGGGATTTCTTTTCCACTTTCTTGGGAGTGGAAATCCTTGATCTAATACAACCTCTACTATAGAAGCCATGATATCACCTTTTAAATCAAAGATTTTGAACCTCCTATGAGAAGATGTTCAACATGCAATATCATGACCATATTTTGCCCTCTTATAAAAAAAGAAAAATAATTGAATAATCCAGCAATAGAGGTAGGTTTTCAAATAATAAGCCCCATCATTTGCAAGGGACTTGTAGGAACAAGGCATAGATTATATTGACCATAAAAAACCTACTTGTATTACAATAAAAATTTTTGTGGAGAGGTGTTTCTCTTATTCAAGGTTGTGACAACAAAATTATCATTGAAGGGGATGCCTTTAATATAATAAACTACATTAAAATGGTAAAGAACCATCATGGAAAACTAGAGTTATGATCAAGGAAATATGCAGAATTATTTCACAATGGTAGGATTTTTTGGTACAACACACTTACAAAGAGTCCAATAAAGTAGTTTATTATCTTACCAACATGGGAACCACCATTGAAGACCTCTCCATTTGGTATGATGACTTTCCTCCCAACATTGTTGACTTGGCCAGAAGTGATAAAGCTCATGGGTGCTAAATTTGTTTCAAAATTTGTTATACATTTTATTTGTACTTTTATGTGGGCCCTCCTTAGAATCATGGTAAAGGTCCCCGAAATATTTCTCATATTTACTTTTGTCAAACAAGTGGGCCTTTCAAATTTTGTTTGCTATGGAATTCTCCTATTGTAATTTCTTAGTTTTGCTATCTACTTGCTGCCTCTGTAGAAGGGCTTATGGCCTCCTTTATATTTGGTTCAATGTTCTAGTAGTTGTGGTGTATTTTGACCCCCGTTCTACTTCTTAGGGACTTACCCCCTGCTCATGAGCTTTATATTTGGTTTTATTGTAATACTGTAGCACTGTTGCTTATGTACCATAGTTTTGGGGTCCTGTTTCAAACCCTGTTCTAATTTAATTCTTTCAACTTACCAAAAAAACAAATTTTTGTGGCACTATAATCAATCCTTGATCTAATATATCCAATGTCGAGTTCAAAAAACTATACGATTTAAAGGAAAAAGGATCCAAATGCTTTCATATACAAAATTTATTGAATTAATTAGGTGTTGTTGCTCCATGTTTTCTCTATTGTCATGATTATTTTAGAATATTTTATAGAAAATAATTTTAAGTATACACTCACCATAATATCATGCAAAAGAGTAGAAGAGCATAAATAGAGAGAGAATATCAAATAAAATAAAATAAAATAAAGGTGGGTGTCTGTATGCACCCTCATAATCTCATATAAAAAATTAATACATTGGATCAATCATTGGAGAGTCTATATAGTGATACCTAATCCTCAATTTACTACTAACCTCAAGCCGACATAACTTGGAGTAAAGGTTAAATTACAATATATTAAATCCTTAATTGAGGTTAATTATATAAGTGGTTTAAACAATATCACTAAGGATAAATATATCAAAGCAACCCATAGGCTTACATATAGAATGTCCATAGACTTACATAGAGAATGTCCATAGACTTATATAGAGAGCACCTATAGACTTACATAGAGAAGGCTCATAGGCTCACATAGAGAAAACTTGTAGGCTTACACTACACATGCTCATAGTAATATATAGATAATGCTTGTAGACTTACATCATAAATGCCCATAAGATTACATTAAGCACACCATATGCACTTCATCACTATCAACCTTGACCAATAAAGTTAGACTATAAATATTCTAATAATGATATCTTAAATTGATATTGAATGTTGTTTTATGCCCAAATTAGTTTCTATTTTTCCAATATTTTTACTTTGTAATCTCTTGATATGTATCCAATTTCATAATATTTGCAACATCAAAGTTCAATATTTTCATAATCCACTTAATGATTCCATTTTTTTTAGTCAGATTTTATCTTAATAGAATGTAACAAAGTTTTGAATATCCATAGCAACACATGCATGTATATAAAGCATGCCTTCACTTCTTGTTAGTTGGTCCTTCTTGGATGAATTCCCCTAAATTATTATCATTATTCTTTAAAACCTCCTTATTGATAAGTTTATAGGCAAGCATTTTAATAATTTTTGCCTTCGTAGAAAGTATCCCACTCCATGATATTAGATATAATGCATCTCTCCCCCTAATGTATAAGCCAACACCCATTACTTTATCCCTACATTTCGAATAGAAGAAGATGATGAGGAAGAATCTTGTTAGGAGTAATTTGAATTCAATATCCACTTCCACTTGATCCAATTTTAAATCTTTGAAAAACTAGGCTAGTATCCATAAAACTTCCACATTAACCTTCTATTTTTAAGAATCACTATATCATTATTGTTAGATTTCTAGCTAGATTAGCTCACATGAGCCTTGTACAAGATAAATTATAAATCAAATAAATGCCACTCACAAAATTACTATGAATCATATTATTGGAATAACAACAATATATCATAAATATATTCAATATCAAAAAAATACAAGATTGATTTAGAGACATTTGCTCAATAGAATACACAGAGCTTTGTCTCCATAATATAATATTTTAAGAATATTCTTCAACACTTGAATATTTATCTCCTCACATATCCAAGAGATGCATCATTTTATATTCGACAATAATACAAACCTCTCATGTCTCTTGACTTACCTATATGACAGATTGCGTATTCTTACTACATGACACTTGGACTCATCCTACACATTGACACATATTTTAGGGAGAATATAAATTACACACCCTAAACTAATATTTACAAATTTACAATGGTACCATGGGGGTACTTTAGCATAGTACCAAATAATGTAATATCTCCAATACCCTCTTGTATTGTATTGTTTGGTAAGAAGATTTTTTGCCTTCAATATTAGTTTTTTCTTTATATTATCTTTGTTCTTCAGCTCTAACTTTGGTATTGTTAGATTTATGCAACCTTTAATAAGTTTTATTTTATAAATTTTATGTGTCTACCTTTGGATCAACGTATTTGAGTCACCTCTAGTTCTCTATCTTTGGAACACTACCTCAGGTATTTACCTCTAGTTCACTATCTCTAGGTCTCTACCTTTAGGTATCTGCCTCTAGGTCACTTCCTCTAGGTCTCTACATTTGGATCACCTCTAGATCATCATTTTGTTTGGGTTAGTCATTGGAAAAATCACAAGACTATCATTTCTATAGAATCATCAGTATAGGTGCTTTTTATTGTAGGTCACTTCCATGTTGTACTTAGGTTAGATAATCACATTTATTCATAATAATACTAACATTATTCTTTACATTCAACAAAATTTGATCACACTTGGTTTCCTTCTATAGAAACCATACAACATTCCTTTCATATTATCTCATTCATTCATACTTATCCATCCATAATCCAATTTAATATTTAATTTGTCTTTTTTCTATGTAGACAAGATTTTTGAGAATGATTATATCATCCATTATTTTTACAATAATGGAGATTCCAACATTTCTTTCTCTACATATCTACCACAATGGTTACATATGTTCCCTATGACAAAATTCCTTTTGCCATTATTTGATTTATAATTTCATGTTTGTCCTTAATTATTACTAGGTTTATTAGTCTTTTTCACAAATTTAATGTCACCATTTCCTATCACAAATTTAGTTCTTGATTCATTATTGCTTGATTGTCCTATATATCCAAGATCTTTACATTTTGGTCTTATTTTTGGTATAATTAGTTCTTTCATTCTTTGTCCATGTTTTTCCAAACATGTATTTTTGTATCCCATTGTAGTTAACAATTTTGAAAAAATCTCTTTAGTATACCTTTCAAAATAATCAATTTAATTATTACATTGACTAAGACAACTTTGAATATCACTATCTCTAACATAATTTGGATCCATGTTACTATAATTATCAATTTTGATAGCATAATATTTCTATGACTAATCATGAACCCTATTCAAATCCTTTGGGTCACAAATAAGTTCTCCTATATTTGTTGTGGGTCCCAAATTACAAGTATCATAGCTTGCATCACAAATCTATTTCTATTTTTTATTAAGTTCACTACTATCACAACATGCATATTTTTATTTATGATGAAGGTTACTAGTATCACAACATGCATCTATCATCATTGGTTTTAATTTTATGGAATCACAACATACATTTGTTGTCATAACCCTTAAATCATTTGCTTCATAGGTAACATCTATAAGATTATTCTTCAAATATTTAATTATTTATTCTTGTCTTTAAGGACTTCATTAGAGAGTAACACCATATACTTCATCTTTCTTATATGAATAGGTAATAAAAAACATCTTTAGAGTATTGATCTGTTACATCAATATTTGAGCTTAGGTAATTACCAAGCATTGAAAATTTTTCATCTTTGGCTTCTCTCAAAATTGATTGTAAGACCCTCTTTAACTTTATTGATGTATCTTTTTATCCTTCAATATTTTCTATCATGCACTATGTACAACATTTTAGTTTTTCCAATATTTCCTTAGTCTCTTCTAGTGAAGTATCTTGAATATTTGTTTGTTCTACTTGAAATTTTTGTTTCTCTTCTTCATTTGTTTTTGACAATCCATGTTCTTGTATATTTGATTTTTTATTATTTATTTGTCTTTTTGCTTGCTTTTTCCTTGTCATGTTGTGTTCAAATTTTGCAAATTCAATAGAAATAAATTTTTTAATCCTTTAGAGTAGAACACCTTATGTCTCCCAAATTTGAAATAATCAATTTTAGTTTGCAAACTATTCAATAAAATCAATAAAATATTTAAATATTTTAATTTTTAAATTTATTTTGGAGTAGATGAAAAGCAAAATGCCCTGATAAACTAAATGTAGAAAAAAAATAAATACCAAATCAAAGAAAAGAAGAAGAAGAAGAAGAAGATAATAAATACACACATAACATAGTATTTCACCTAGAAAACCCTTACAGGAAAAAACCCAACACAATAATATCTCCTTATTGTATAAACTTAACCATCTCCAATATAATAGTGTTCATCTCTCATATCTAAACCTTGATGCAAGTGCAATTAAATAACAACATAAGAATGGATTTTACAATACAATGGGCAAAAAACCATGGGTTCAAATATTTAAACGTAAACAACCTATATGGGTCTAAAAATATCTTAAGAACCCCTAAAATTTTCAACGAGGATACATGGAAAGTGTCCAGTACCTTTTAGATCTAACCCCACCAGAATAACATGAAAAATATTCAACATATTTCCAACATTCTTCCACTTGTTGAATACTTTCCATAGGGGTCAAAAATTGCCATTGTCAACTGTCAAGGACAACCATGCCCATAGATCTTCTACACCAAGAATTTTTTTGAGCAGGTACAACCTTTGTTAATAAAAAAAAAAAATATTCTCTATATCAACTTTCTCCAGTATCACCCGATTTCCTTCAACCATCTCTCTCACAAAATGGTACTTGATATCAACATGTTTTGATCGATCATGAAAACTACGACTGTTGTCCAAAAATATTGTACTTTAAAAATCACTGTCAATTCTCACAACCTTCTTCTTAAGACAAAATATTGAACACAACCTCTGTAGCTAGATTGCTTCTTTATAGGTATGATTTGATGCAATGTACTCTACCATCGTTGTGTATAAATCAACCATTGATTGCTTTTTACTCATCCAACTTATTGCCCCTACAAATGTTCTAAACACATAAGCACTCAAATATATTCTCTTGTCTTGATCTCCATCCCAGTTAGTATCCATAAAACCTTATAGATTTACAATATTACTCTCTCCAAATTTTCCTTGGTAACAAATAGCATAGTCTAAAGTTCCATGCAAGTATCTGAAGATCCTCTTCATAGTAGTCCAATGTTACTTTTATATATTGGACATATATTTGCTAACTACTCCCACTACATATGCAATATCAGATCTAGTATAGACCATTGCATACATCAGACTACCAACAACGCTAGCATAAGAAACATTATGTATTTCTTCAATTTTATTATCTGTTTTAGGACATTGTTCATCAGATAACTTTTGACCAATAGGATATGGAGTACATATTGATTTACAATCATGCATATTAAACCTTTATATTATCAAATCAACATATTTCTTTTAATTTGACCATAACTTTCTATTTGCACGATCCCTTATTACTTCCTTACCAAAATAAATTTTACAATACCCAAATCCTTAATGTCAAATTCAAAAGATAACTGATATTTTAGTAACTTTATCCACTCCTTATGGTTACCAATTAAAAACATGTCATCCACATACAAAAAAATGATAACAAATTTTTTATCTTCTTGTTTAAAATACACACACAAATATGCTTTACTTTTTCCAAGCCCAAGTGTCAAAACAAACCTATCAAATTTTTGGTTCCACATTCTTGGAGATTGCTTCAAGCCGTAAAGAGAAATTTTCAACTTGCATACCAAGTACTCCTTACCTTTTACCCTAAAGCATTCTGGTTGTGACATATATATGTCTCCATCAAGTTCACCATGTAGAAATGTTGCCTTTACATCGATGTATTCTATTTCAATATCAAAAGGAATAGAAATAGCCAACATAAATCTAATTGAAGTTAGTTTAGCCACAGAAGAAAAAATCTCACCAAAGTCAATTCTCTCAACTTGAGAAAATACTTTTGCTACTAAGCGAGCCTTGTACTTCTCCAAATTTCCTTCTACGTTGTACTTCTTCTTGAATATCCACTAACAACCAACCAATTTTTTTCTAGGGGGTAATTTCACCAGGTCCCACATCTTATTTTTATCAAGGGACTCCATTTCTTCCTCCATAGCCCTTTTCCAAGATATATTCTCACTTGACTAAAATGCCTCCTTTACAGTCTTGGGTTCTTCATCAGTAAATGATATATTGAATGTAGAACAAAGATTTGAAGGGCTATACCTTTTTGGGAGTCTTCTCACTCAATATGATATCCTCAAAATTGGAGTTCTAGGTTTTGCATATTTAGCTTCCTCCTCACCTTCTTCCTCTAAAATTTCCTCTTCAAACTCTCTCTATAGTTCATCCTCTTCTATAGCACTAGGTTCTACCATAGGTTCTTCTTCCTATTTCAATTTTACTTAAACTATTTTAGGTTCTTTGCTTGCTTACATTTCTTATTTTGGAACCCATTTGGTTGCTCTAAAGATCACATTATGACTATAAAAAATATTCTATGTTTCTGGGTTCCACAACATATATTTAACACCATTACTATAACCCATAAATATGCATTTTTTAGATTTATAGTCTAGCTTAGTCCTTTTCTCTTTTGGGACATACATATAAGCATCACAACTAAAAACCCTTATATGACTTAGAGAGGGTTTCTTACCAGTTCACACTTCATGTGGAGTCTTGTACACCAAAGCTGAGGTAGGAGATTTATTGATGAGGTAACAAGCAATTAACATGACTTCTACCTAGAATTTTCTTTCTAACCTTGCACCACTTAGCATGCTTATGGCCTTATCCATCAATTTTTTATTCATCTATTTTGCAACTCCATTCTATTGTGGAGTATACAAAGTTGTTTACCTTTCTATTCCATAGTCCTTGCAAAACTGCTCAAATTCATTAGAGCAATACCCGCCACCATTGTCACTTCTTAGTACCTTTACCTTTTTCTATATCTAATTTTAAATTTATTCTATAAAAAATATACCCAAGTCTTTCTTGAACATCTATAGATGTAACAAAATAGATAGATATACCTAAAAATGGTAATTTTGCATGTTCAAACACATCATTGTGAACTAGATATAAAATTCCTTCAGATCTTGTAGCACTACTAAGAAACTTGACTTGAGTTTGCTTTCCAAAAACATAGTGCTAACAAAAATCAAAATTTAATAGGCAATAAAAATTCCTTCAGCCATACCTTTCATTTTTAATGTTCGAAGGTCTTTCTCACCAATATGCCCCATGTGTTGATACCACAAAATTGTGTTTTCTATAGTAATACTCAAAGCCACTTCTACCATATTATTCTCCTCTATAATTGAAGAGTTATTGCAATCAATACTTATAGTGCTAGCCTCAAGTCTAAATAGATTTCCTATATTAATTCCCCTTGCTAACACCAAGAATCCATGAACCATCTTGCAACTATCCTTATTGAATACCATAATCACACCTGCATCATTCATCTTACTCACGAATATCAAATTCCTTGCCAAACTTGGAATATGCAACACATTAGGAAGAGTTTTAATTTATCTATCTTTTAACCTCAACTTGAATCTTCCTCAAATTATTATTTTATATGTTAAATTATCTCCCAAGAAGACTTCACCTCAATTTATCTTTTCATATTCACATAACCCCTCCCTATGAAGAGTCATATGAAAGAAAGAACCTGAATTAATCAACCATGAGTAATGGCTTTCACTTGAGCATGCTACAACTAATAATAAGTCCCCTGAATCTTTATTTGTGGTATTCATTCCCATAGAAGTTCCTTCATTAGATGATCAACTATTATCAACCTTTTTAGATTTGTAGTCTCTTTTGTAATACCCTATTTTACCACACTTTATTTTATCTTCTTTGGAGCAAAAAATTTACCCCTAGATCTCGATTTTTTTCTCCTTATTTTTTTTGCTTCTTTATTGAGAACGACCTCTCACAACCAAGGCATCCTTATGATGATAATACTTAGAATATTTTTGTCTTATTTTCTCAAATAACAATGTTCCTACTATATCCTCTACTTTCAATGTAGTAGTATTGGTGATAGCCATAACTAGGTTATCTCACGAATTATGTAATGAATAAAGTAAAGTAATACACTTTTCCTCTTCATCCATTTTTACTTCATTAGAGTTTAAGTTACTTACCACAGTTTTAAAAACATTCAAATTTTTAGCCACAGAGTCACCATCATTCATCCAAAGCGAATACAACTTCTTTTGAAGAAAAAGTTTATTTACCAGTGACTTTGTTTGATACAAAATTTCTAGCTTATCCCATAACAACTTTGTCATGGTCTCTATTGATACATTCAACAATATAAAATTACATAAGTATAATATGATAGAACTCGTTGCCTTCCCATCGATCTTTATCCAATACTCATCTATGATTGATGTTGATTTTATTCCCAAGGCTACAATCCATTGATCTCTATCAACCAACAGATCCTCCATCTTGAGTTTCCATAACTCAAAATTCTATCCATTAAAATTTTCAATCTCTACATGTGTGCTTCCTATCATTTTACTTCATCCTGATTATTCTTCTTATGGCTCCCACTCAATAATTAATTTACCACAAGGTTGAAACCCTTAGTCCTCGAACAAAGCTAAACAAATCTAATTTTGATACCAAATGAAGAGCAAAAGACCTCGATAAACTAAATCTAATAAAATAGTAAATACATAATCAAAGGAAAAAATAAGATAACAGATACACACATAACATAATATTTCACCTAGGAAACCCTTACAGGAAAAAAACCTAGCATAGTAATATCTCCTTATTATATAAACTTAACCGTATCCAATATAATAATGTTCATCTCTCATATCTCTTCAAACCCTAATGCAAGTGCAATTAAATAACAACAATACAAGAATGGATTTTACAATACCATGGGCAAAAAACCATGGGTTCAAATATTTAATCCTAAACAACCCATATGGGTCTAAAAATAGCTTAAGAAACCCTAAAAATTCCAATGAGGATACATGGAGAGTGTCCAATACCTTTTAGATTTAATCCTACCAGAATAACTTGAAAACTATTCAACATATTATCTCTCCAAACTTTAATTCAAGAAAATTTTCAAATTTTAATAAATCTAATTTTTGAAATCAATTTCAATTTTCTATTTTTAAATTCCCATTATAACTCCCAATATTAGCTATTATTTTAAAATATTTGAAACAATATTATTTTTTCTCAAAAAACAATTAAGTCCTATAAATGCAACTAAGATTATATTAAATTTTCCTTTCTATAGACACATTCTTTACTTCCACATGACATGAATTTGGTGGATGTTACTTTGCCCTCTTTCTTACTTCCACATGGCAAAGTAAAATCAATTCTATGTTACTTATGTTATGTTAATAATTTATATTTTCTAGTTTTGCACTCAGGGCAATGTTCCTCTTTCTCAACTTAGTAATAGTTACCTCCTTATTCATTGTGAGATATTTCATAGATTTTGGCCCTATCACTACTAGTTGGATTTTATCATGGAATATCTCACCCTTGAAGTCTTGAAGTGGCTCCAGGTTCCCAAAATAGAGAGGCTCATAGTTCCACTAGACACAAATACATTGAATGGTCAGATTCTCAAAATAAAATAGATAAAAGTCTTTCAGCAATTGATTTTCTTACGATAAGCTATACCAATAGGGTGAAATTTCTACTAAACAAAGGGCTAAGACAAAATTTCCCCATAAGCTTTACAAAACAAAAAATTCCCTTACGAATAACTCAAATTATAAAGTTTTTAGCAAGGAATCCATTCCTTAAAAAAATTTAGCAGAAACATTCTCAATTTTAAAAGAACTTCCTTGGTCAATTTCTCAATAATCAAATTAATATTCAGATTTCTCTTATATCTCCATTCACTTCACATAAACCTTAATAATTAATCTTATCTTTCAAATTGTGCACCCACTATTCAAAATATATATTAAAGTAAATAAATGGTACCTTAGCACTCTTGCACATGGTAATATGACCTGGTAACATTATTCCTTAGGCATGCGTTATGTTGGTTGCTTTAACGCTTGATTTCTAAGCATTATTCTAAAACTTCTTCCATTATAGGTGTTGGTAGACATTGTTCCTTTTCAGGAATATGCTTCATGCTCACTTTCTTAGACGTTGTTGTAATCTTCTCATCCTCTTATATGAATCAAATCTTGGCTCTCAAGTGCTTCTAATATCAGTGGCTCACTAGAAAATTTTGCTATGCTCTAGGCTTATTCATTTTACATCCAATGCTACTGCTTTTCCTCATTGTGTCTCTAATCTTCATCAAATTATAGGATGTAAATGACCTCAAATGGATTCTTAGTCTTTAATCAGTAACACTTTGACTCCAAATATAGAGCCTCTACTATGGCTCATGGCCTTGGCCTCTTGCTTGTCAACTTGCTATTCTCTTTACTAGTACACTCAATATTTCCTCCTCAAAGCTAGATTTGATACCACTATTAACTTTCTAGCTAGATCAACTCCCATGAGCCTTATCTAGGATCAAGTACAAATCAGATAAATGCCACTCACAAAATTACAATGAATCACATTATTCGAATAACATCAATATATCACAAATATATCACACATATATTCAATATCAAAATATTACATGATTGATTCAAAGAGATTTGCTCAATACAATACATGGAGCTTTGTCTCCATAGTATAATATTTGAAGATAACTCTTCAATTCTTGACAATTGCTCTCCTCACATATTCGAGAGATGCATCCTTTCTTATTCCACACATAATACAAAATTCTCATGTCTCTTGAATTACCTATATGACACATTGCACATTCTTACTACATGACACTTGGACTCATCCTACACATTGACACATACTTTAGGGAGAATATAAATTACACACCCTAAAGTAATATTTATAAAGTGTACAATGGTACCATGGGGGTAATTTTGCATAGTACCAAATAATGCAATATCTTAAATAATTCTCAATCATATCATCCTTGATAATCACTTTTGATGTATCATCTGTTACCTGGATAAGATGGGTTTTCCATATATTTAACCTTATTCTTATCCCCAACTAGGGCATCCATATTTTTATCTAGGACATCATTTCCTTGAGTTAGGAATTTCAAAAATGACTTTCCTACTATGCTACCTAGCTTTTCCTCCTAAGAATCCTTTATTTGATATAAGTTTTTCAAATATGTGGAGTAAGAAAAGGTAAGATTCATTCCTTGCTCATGATTGATTCTTGCTTTGACTTGTCCTACTTACACTTCGAACACTTTCTTATATTCTAAAACAACAAAATATGAGGCTTGTTCTCGCTATTGGCTCACACATGCTCCTAACTAGCAATATTTTCACTATATTATATAATTTGAAATCTTGATTTAAAAAATACTTCAAAACTTTAAAAAATTTACTAGATTAAAAAATTTACTGGATTAAAAAATTATAGTTTAAATTTATAATAAAATAAATTAATAAAAATATATTTTGAAAATTTTGAAGTAAATTTATCTTTAAAAAATATTATAAAAATTTAAATACATTATAACTATTATAAATTTTTATCAATTTTATATTAAAAAAATTGATCTTATTTATATTTTTTATATTTAAATATATTTATAATTTTAATTTATTTTACTATTAAACTAACACATCCTTATTTTATCAAATAAATTTATCTTGGTGACCAACTTAAGGTTTGAGAAAAAAGAAAAAATCTCTTTACTTTTAAGAGTTGAAGTTTAACTTAAACACCCTTTATTTGTAAAAGAAAAAAAATATATAGATTTAACTTTATGCAAATTAAGAATTTTTGTGGTTGCACTTGTGTTTTAGGAAGGAAACTAGCAATCCAAATTTGGTAAAGCGAACTATGATAGTGCGATGTTTTGGAAATATTAATATACTAAGATGCAAGACATAGATAATAGAGGTGAAGTTTTGGCATTTTGAAGGTTACTATAGAAAAATGTCAAGAAAGATGTTAAATTTTGGATTAGTTGTATTCATACAGAAATTTGAAAAGATCTAGAAAATGAATATCAAGAATTCAGATATGTAAAATGATGTAGGTTTCTAGCTATAACATCTCAATTGAGATGAGAAGTGTATCTATTTGTAAACTCTCAATATCTAAAGAAGAGAGATGTAATTTATCAAAGGTGGGGGACCCAAGTACAACCCCTTATTGTCTATTGTACTAAGGAAAGGACAACACTTTCAAAACCTTACATTACCATTAAAAAAATAAATTAAATTATACTAATAAACTTAGAATAAGTAATGTTATATTAAAATAAAACGTAACAAAATGATTTCTTACCCATATTTATTATATTTTTAAATTTATACAAAAATTAGTAACTTCTATTTTCAATTGTTTTAGAATCATTACTAAAAACTAGATAAAATGAAAAAATATTTACATAAATAAAATCATATTTATTATTATAGTAAAATCACAAATGTAATATTATAGAATAACAAGAGTTCAACTATATAAATTTCTCAACTTTTAAAGAGAAGAACATAGCTTATTTTTTTGAAAGTGATAGTATATTATCTAAAAAGAACAATAAGGTTACAATATTCTAAAATAAAAAATTTGGTGGTATGGAAGCACACCCTAAAAAGTCCATGCTAAAGGTTCAACCCAAAAACAAAAAGGATTTTGGGAATTAGCAACTAAGCTCACTGAAACTAATAAAAGAAAGATAAAATATGTTTTTTTTGAAAAATAATTTGAAAAAACTTGTAATAAAACAAAGATCATTTACAAGTTGGGATGAGACTTTTCCCAGCCTTAGTAAAAGAGAACACAAGTTTACAATAGTAAAAGAACATTTGCATTGGAGCCAAATATCTTAAACCATATTTCTACAATGACTGTTCACCTGTTTACAACTATAAAAGAAGATCTACATTGAAACATAAATCTCCTAAACAATATTTCTGGAATGGTTATCCAAATTAGCTAAGCACTGGATTTGCTCACCAACCTGCATAATCATATCATCCTCAATAGCCATGTCATTGTGCCACTGAACCCCTACCTCCTTCTCGGTACCCATCTTAGCTAGGAAGTCTGCCACTTTATTTATATCTCTAATCACATAAACTGGAATCACATCATCTAATTCCCTCCATAATTCCTTAATTTGAGTGACAAGAATCCTCAACCTCCATGTTTTCAAAGCAAAGTTCCTCATGCAATCTAGAGCTCCAACCATTATTTGAGAATCCGATTCTAGGATTATCCTCCTATGACCTTGTTTTACTACCCAAATAGAAGCAGATTTGATAGCTACGGCTTCTGCTTCATTGTTTGTGGCTCTTCCCAAGCCTTGCAATTCCCAATAGAGCACTGTTCCAACATGATTACAACAAACCACTCCAATTCTAGCTCTACCCGGATTGCCTTTTGTAGCTCCATCAGTATTAATTTTAATCCAACCTTTGGGGGTGGTTTCCAACTAGCTCTGTCCTGTCCCTCTTGCACTTCAAATTCCTTCTCCATTGCCCAAATAACAACTTGAGTTTCATCTTTAGCATAGACTGCCATAGTTTCTGTGACTTTGCTCCAAATGACCTGCCAAACTCCATCTAAAGAAGAAAAAGTTTCTCTAAAAATTCTAGCATTTCTCTCCAACCACACTTGCCACCAAATAAAGTTTAATCCAAGCTCCCAACCAATACAAAGAGCTTTAGATTTAAATCTATCTCTCTTCCATATTTCCCAAATATTAATCCGATTCAAATCAGCATTAACTTGAATTTTATAATATAAAAACCATCTCTCCCAAATCTGGCATGTGAATGGGCACTCAAACATCAAGTGATCAGCTCTTTTCTTGCTCTTGTAGCATAAAACACATTGATATGAACCAATGATTCCCCTGCATATGAGATTATCAAAAGTAATAATTCCATTATGCATGAACTGCCAGGAAAAAAAGTTTACTTTCAACCAACCCTTGGACTACCAAATCTTTGTCCAATCCTCAACCTGATATGTATGAGGAGGAGGCTTTGGAAGGATCTTATCATATCTGTCCTTCACTGTGTAGACACCAAGGCTCCCATAGACCCAAGCTAATTCATCCTCCTTGTATCTACCTGTGAGAAATATTTCTGCCAAGATTTTAGTCATGATGGGTGTCAAATCCGGAGGGATTGAAATTGGCTACTCATCCAACTTCTTAAACTGCTTAAACTTATAATCCCCCAGTTGACTAGTGTTGAAATAAATTTCAATTTGGACCCATACCTTGGTTTCTATGGCTATTTTTATTGGTTTCAATTCAAGAAATTCAATAATGATAGGTGGGTATTGATCCCATGAATCTGTCCAAAATCGTGCCTTCTCCCCTCTCCCAAATTTCTAAAATAATCTATCTTTTACTACCTAAGATCCTAACTTGAGAGCTTGCCACACTAAGGATCCATTACCATCCAAAGGGAAATGACCCACCTCATTTGGATTTACATGTCCCAAATATTTAGTAGTTAAGATTCTACTAAATAAAGAAGTTGGTTGGGAAATCCACCTCCAGTAAAGCTTTCCAGCCAAAGCTTTATTATTTAACTTTGATATTCTCAGTCCCAAACCTCCTTTTACCTTGGGTTGGCTTACTTTATCCCAAACTACTAAGGCCCATTTCCTCTCTCCTCTTACTCCTTCCCATAAAAATTTTCTAGCCATCTTGTCCAACTCTTTCCATATGGTATGTGGGGCAACAAGGATAGAAAATTTATAAATTGGCATGGCCTAAATGACTGACTGTAAAAAATTTAATCTACCCCCATAGCTTAACCATTTGTGAGACCAATGATTAATTCTGTCCTTGATACAATCCAAAATATTCCTCCAGATATCTATTTTTAGTTTTTTAAAATGCAAAGGGACCCCCAAGTATACCACTAGGAGATAAGTCCTTGTGAATCCCAAGATCTCTAAAATTTTGTCCTGAAGCCTTTGATCAAGATTGAAAAAGACCACTTTGGATTTTTTATCATTGATGACTTGGTTTGTAGCCCTAAGGTAGACATTAAGTGTATCTCTAATCATTCTTGCTTCCTTGAAGCTGGCCACTCCCACCAATCTTGTGTCATCCACAAACTGTAGGTGAGTCAAAACTTCCTCACCCACCTTGATACCTATTAGGAAACCTTGTTGTCTTCTCCTCAAGATGAGTCTACCCAATCCTTCAGCCAATATGAGAAAAAGATACAAAGAGCAAGGATATCCTTGATGAAGGCCTCGAGTAGCTCCAAATGGTTACGAGGGAAGACCCTTGATTAACACTGAGTATGTCGGAGTAGAAACACAACTCATGACCCATTCTATCCAATCTTGAGAGAAACCAAAGACTGCCATCATCTTTGACAAGAAGCTCCACTCCACCCTATCATAAGCCTTTGACATATCTAATTTTATGAACATTCCTCTATTTCCAGATGTTTACATTGAATGGATTGCCTCCTGAGCTAGAACCACACCATCCAAGATCTGCCTACCCTCTACAAAACCCCCTTGCTTTGAGGAGATAATGTTATGTAGAAGAGGTTTTAGCCGCTCAACCATTACCTTTGTGATTATTTTATATATAACATTACATAAGGCAATAGGTCTATAATCTGAAATATGTACCTCCTCCTCCCCTTTTGGAATTAAGGTAATGAAAGTATGATTTAATGCTTTAAGCATTCTTTTACTACCTTTGGACTCCTCTATAACAACCATTATATCCTCCTCCAAGTTATCCCAAAAGGCCTAAAAAAACTCAATTGGAAAGCCATCTGGACCTGGTGTTTTTTCGGTGCTCATTCCAAAGACTACATTCTTCAGTTCCTCTCTATTAATGGGTTTAAGTAGGGTCTGATTTTCTTCTTCAGAGATAATAGAGGGTATGGCAGCAATAACTTATTTTTGAGCATCTTCATCTTGCACCATACTTTCCTTAAATAGTTTAGAAAAATAATCCATTGAATGGAAATGCATACCTGGAATTGTATCAAAGGAGTGCCCATTCTCATCTTGAATAGTTTCCATGTTGTTCATCTGTCTCCTAGCATAAGCAGTCCGATGGAAAAATTTGGTATTTTTATCACCTTCTAATAACCAAGTGGTTCTTGCTCTCTGTTTCCAGTAGGTCTCCTCTTGGTTGTCAATGTCCTCAACCGCTTTATGCAATGCATCATCCTCTTATTTGAGTTGCTTTGTAATTTTTCCTTCCCTAAAGTGTTTTTGAACCTCATCCCATCTGGCCACCAATGGATATCTTTGGACTTGGAAGTCTGTCTTGTTAGCTCACATCCATTGTTTCAGTTGATCTTTCACATAATGAAGTTGTTTGTGGAATCTAAATATTGTTGTCCCATATGCTGGGCGACCTTATTCCCACCACTATGGAATTTTCTTTCGAAGTTTCTCTTTTTGTAACCAAAATTTTTCAAATTTAAATGGTTTGTGATGCTGCACTGTCTTGATCCCTCCTTCCAACAAAATGGGAAAGTGATATGAAACTGGACCCTCCAAAATCTAAAATTTTATATTCCATTTTACAAATGCCTCCTCTAAAACCAAAAAATGGTCTAACTTCACCTTCCTGCTATGTGGCTCCCTCCTCTTATTAGTCCAAGTATAGTTGGTTCCAGGGCATTTAATATCCACCAAGTGTAATGCCTGGACTTGGGCAATCATAAGTCGATCCCCTGGGTCCAAAATTAGGGTTCCCCCTTCCTGATCTCTAGAGGATAATTTAGCATTAAAATCCCCAACAATAATCCAGTCTAAATATGCCCTTCAGACTCTCATATTATGCACAACTTTCCATTGATGCATTTGACCATCTAGGTTTTGAGCCCCATAAAAATTTGTGATTAAAACATGTTCAACTGTGACATTATTTCTAAAATGTGATGTGAGAACACCCCTCCAAGCTATATGTTCTATTGCAGTCCATTCAAGAGAGTTCCAAAGAGTAACTATCCCCCCTAAGGCACCTTGGGCAGCCACTTCCATATGACCAGCACCCCTCCAAATTCTGTTAACTGTTTTACACAAGATCTAACGACATTTTTGTCTCCTAGATAAGCAAAAAATCTGTTTTACATTTTTCTAAGAGTCTTCGAACAACAGATTGATGGGTTCTACTATTTAAACCCCTAACATTCCATGATTGTATAATCATTGGTTACCTTGAGAGTAGTAAAAATCTATTGGCCTCATCGATCCTCCAGTGATCAGTTTGTCTCCTTGAAGCGCTATCAATTCCTTATTTGATTTTCTACCCACTCCTTGAGAGTTGCTATTTTTTGATCTCTTTTCCACCTGAGTTATCCCTAAAGTTGGCCTTTCTCTATTATTTTCTGCTATGCCCATGCTGACATCCTTAATTATTGGCTGCTCTTGGTTATGCACTATCAATGCCCTTGCACTCTCTGGATTGCGGTAACTCATCGTACTCAATTACCTGCGCTATGATGGGGGGAGATGAAAGAGGAGCTTGAACATAGATGTTATTATTTTCATTATTACCATCCACTCCTTCCATGAATTGTTCTTCTTGGTCCATTAGTGTCTTAAATATATCATACCTATTGGAGGGCTTGAGTTGGGTTTGCTCTTTACCATATTTTTTCTTTTGCCTTCTCCTTCTTTTGGGTTGTTCAAAACCATCTCCCTGTGCTTCTTTACCCTGAGAAATATTTGTTGGTTCTTTTTTTATTGTTGACTTACCCTCCTTAGGAATATTTGACATTCCTAGAGGAGCCTCCATTTTTATGTTCATATTATTTGGGCAAGATCGGGCCAAATTCCCATGTTTGTGGCAAACTCTGCATCTGAAGGGCAATGCCTCATAATCCAGTTGTTGAATCCAAGATAGTCCTGCAAGTTCAAGTTCCACCTCTGCCGGTAGAGGCTGGCTAAGATCCATTTCCACACATAATATTGCATAAACAACTGTGTTTCCTTCTATTGTGTCTTTGGAAACACCCAAATGTCTTCCAAGGGAATTACCGATAATTTCCAAAACCCGCTCACTCCAAAAATCCATTGGAAGTGCATACAAACAGATCCAAACTGGGACAGCAGTGGGTTCAATTCGAGGATCAAATCCTACTCTCCAGGGTTGAACAAATAATCCTGTCGGACCATGATTCCTCTTTTCTGATTCCAAAGCCCTATTTCTATTGGCAAGTGAAGAAAAACTAACAATAAAATATCCATTGCTAATAAACCATAAAGAATACTCACCAAGAGGCTCCCAGTTTTGTCGGACGCAGGAATGCAAAAAATTCAAGGTAGGGCGAAAACCCATGAATTTACAGATCAAATCATGATTGGATCTATATAAAACTATTTCTTCAACCATCCTTTGCTCAATGAAAATCTTTGGCCTTGATTCTGACTGTGGCAAGCATCCATTAACTTGTTGAGATGTTGATCTATTTCCAGTAATTGTAAAGAGCATTTTTAATGCAGTTTTTTGTGCTTCTTCGATATTTGATGGAGATTTATCTTTTAAAAAATCTGCAAAAGAACTATGTCTCTCTAGAAGAGGATTCAAAGGTGTCCCCATTGGACCCTCCTGGGGCAGGAATCTTGTATTCAAATCCACAGTAACCAGAAATCTCTTCGGCTACCCAACTGATGCCCTAGTTTTTCCGTAGCTCAATTTTTATTACACTTTAAATGTAATAAGTCGATAAAATATGTTAGGTATCATGGCAAGAGCTCAAAAATCATGCACCAATAAAGTAAATGTAAACACAATAAATGAACACAAAGCATGTAACTGAAATGTGATGATAAAAACAGTAAAATATGGGTCTCCTTTTATTAATGATAGCCTGTATTTCTCAAAGCATATTACAATAACATCCCCTCGAGGGAGTTCACAAATGCGATACAATCAATATAAAAGGTGAGTGTTTTGTTCTCCTTGAAACTATATTGGTGTACTGAATGGTCTTCTTGCAATCACAAATTATTTGGGGATGGGTTTTTCATGACTACCATAGTGAGCATGATGTGAATATTGCACTCCTTTGTCATATGTTGGATCTTGTAGTCTGCACACAAAGAAACTAGAAATGTATCAAAATTATATGAAGAGCCCACCGAAATCGAGCTTGTATTAAAGATAATAAATGCTTAAATAGAAATGAATCAAATAGGAAAATGTAGATTTAAGCTATTGTGAAAGAAAAGTGAAAAACCAAATTTTTGCCAAAGGCCATATTAGGTCAGGACGACCTTGCCTACGGGCTGTCTCAGGTCGAGATGACTACTATCCTGGAATTGTATTTCTTCATGGACAAGTTGGGGTAGCATCTGAGATCGACCTAGGATTTTATCAATGGATTTTTACACTATGAGAGCAACTTGAGGGGTTGTATCGATCATTGAGGCAAAGGTATTTGATTGCATGAAAGATGAAAGCATGGCTTCCAATCCTTTTTAGCATTTTGGTAGCATGAATTTTAGTAGCAAAAGGGTTTTTGAGGATTGAAGTGGGCAACACTTCATTGCTTGAGGAATTGGAAATTGAATTCAGCAGCACTTTGTTGCATAAATTCAAAAGATCAAGATCCTTAAAACTGATGGGTGAGTGCTATTTTATAGATTCTTGGTAAAAATCTAGGGTACTCTGCATTAAAAAACAAAAATATAATCTGCATTAAAAAATAGATGTCTATCTTTGGAATCTCATGCAATTAATTATTGCATGCATTTTTTTTTGGCCCATGCGGTGTGCTTAATGTTTTCTTGCAAGATCATGCACAGGGTTAACTGGTAGTTTCAATTGCCAATTATGTGCCTTTTTATTTTTTAAAACTTGATTTTGGAGGTCATCTCTATTTGAGACTATGGTTTTATAGTCATCTCGGGTCAATACGACCATAATTTATGGGGAATTATACCCGTTTAAGTGGTGAAAACTAGTGTTTCAACCCTAAAGTTACCCAAGGTGGGTTAGGTGGTCTAAAAAAAGTTTGTTTAGGTAGTCTCCTCAAAATGACGTGTTTTAGGTGTATACACATGGAGTAATAGAAAATTAAATATGGTATTCCTTGAGAGCATCATCCTATTAAGCCACAAGAAGTGAATTGCTAACATAGTAGGAGGTAGGAACCCTACAAATTTTACTTCCTATAAAATCAAGAGACCAAGATCCTACAACTTTTACTTCCTATAAACAGAAGAGACCAAGATCCAAATTTTTTTACCTACTAGTTGGATTTATTTAGATCTTGAACATCTCATATAATGACATCTTCACCATCAAAGTACTCCAAATCTCTAAAAATATTGACGGACTCTAGATCAGGTTTGTAGCTCTGCAATTACATATTTGAGAGGTGCAACCTTTTTCAGGTAAAACTCCCATGCTTGCACCTCTCGACATAGACTATAAGAGCATCAAGAGATCATTGGTAGATATTGAAGGGGAGAGCCTATTTGGGTGATAGGTTGAGTGGCCCTATTCATCATATTTGGTTTTAGGATTTTTCAAGGCTTAGGAGCCTCTTTGTTGATATTTTTTGTTGATGGACTATTAACTACTTGCTCTTGTGTCTTCTTTGTGGACTTCAAATTTGATGTGGTTGTTGTCATAATTGATAGCTTAGGCTATGTGGCCTTGGTAACATTTTCTTGTGTGTTTTTGTGCCCTTCAATGGTTCTCCAACCACCTTAATTAGGTTTAAGGGGGTCACACTAGTTGGATTGAGGACTGAATTGATTCTATTATAGGGTAGGAGTATACAGTCCTTAATATTATGGTTAAAAACTTGACACAAAAGAAAGTATCTAGAAAATTGATTTACAAAAATCATTGGTGAATAATAGAGTCACTGGCCTAAATCTCGATGGAGTCCTTGAGGTCTTTGGCCAAGTCCACTTCTACGTTGACTCTCTTCTAAGGATGTGCATGAATAAAATTATCCGGTTCAACCAGGATAAGATTATGTAGTTCAAGAAGGGCCAGAGGAGGAGGGGAAGGCTAAGAAAATCAACCCATATCAAGACCTTTATGGTATGCTCTTTTGAAAACAAAAACTCTGAGGACCATGAGGAGAAAACTAGTAGGTAACTTCTCATGAACCAAGACCCATGTTCATAAATCACCTTGGCATATGTTGAGTCTACAAAGCAAAAAAAAATAACCCTTACATTTTGGATTAACTCAATATTGACTCCATGTAGAGCCCAAGTAGAGTTTACCGAAGCTTGTAATATGGTCTCATTGGGGATGTGACCCATAAAGTACCGTATTAGAGTAAATGACTTCATGCATTATACAATTCTGGTAGAGGCACAACCACATTAGGAGAGAGAGAGCCTCCTGATCCATCCTTGATATAAATTTTCTAATCCATTTGAATGGAGCCCTCCTCGCATACCTTTCCACCTGCATTGCCAATGTCAACCATTGACCTACCAAGGGTGTGGGCCATTATACACCTTGAGATAATGCATGCTACACAAACCCTACTTAGAGTGTGACAATGAAAACCCTAGAAACACAAAAACCCTAGAAAAAACATGTATACTTGCTAGGCTATTATAATATCATTATATGGTCATCATGTAATACAAGTGAGACCAATCTCAATGCCATACAACAAGTAAAAAAATTATAAATGCAATATTAAACATATATGACTAAATATATAATATTAAAATTATTTAAAAATAAAATGTAATATTTTATTTTTTAGTTTTATTAATATTGTAAAGTCACGACGATGCAACATGTCGTGATATCGTGACACTTTTTCCTCCTTTGGTCGCACCGATGCAACTTGTCACAATATCATGACACTTTTTCTCTTCTGGCCGTGACGATCCAACATGCCGCAATATCGTGACACTTTTTCTCCTTTGGCCATGATGATACAACATGTTGCGATATCGCCACACTTTTTCTCCTTTGTCCGCGACGATGCAACATGTCGCGATATCGTGACACTTTTTCTTTCTTCTCTTTTGGTCGTGAAAATGCAACATGTTGCCATATCGCGACACTTTTTCTTTCTTCTCCTTTGGCCGCAAAAATGCAATATGTCACGATATTGCGAAACTTTTTCTCCTTTGGCCACGACGATGCAACTTGTCATGATATCGCGACACTTTTTCTCCCTCGGCCGTGATGATGCAACATGTCACGATATTGTGACACTTTTTCTCCTTTGGCCATGACGATGCAACATGTCACGATATCGCGACACTTTTTCTCCTTTGGCCGCAACGATGCAACATGTCACGATATCACGACACTTTTTCTCTTTTGGCTGTGACGATGCAACATGTCGCGATATCGCGACACTTTTTCTCCTGTAGCCACGACGATGCAACATGTCGCGATATCGTGACACTTCTTCTCCTTTGGCTGCAAAAATGCAACATGTAGCGATATCGTGACTCTTGCCTCCTTTGGCCATGAAAATGCAACATGTCATGATATCGCAACACTTTTTCTCTTTTGGCCGTGACGATGCAACATGTCGTGATATCGCGACGTTTTTTCTCCTTTGGCCGCGAAGTTGAAACATGTCATGGCATAGCGACACTTTTCTCTTTTGGCCGCGAAAATGCAACATGTCACGATATCGCGACACTTTTTCCTCCTTTGGCCGCGCCGATGCAAAGTGTCGCGATATCGCGACACTTTTTCTCCTTTGGCCGCGACGAAGCAACATGTCGCGATATCATGACACCTTTTCTCCTTTGGCTACAACGATGCAACTTGTCGTGATATCGTGACACTTTTTCTCCTTTGGCCGCGATGATGCAACTTGTCATGATATCGTGACACCTTTTCTCCTTTGGCTACAACGATGCAACTTGTCGCGATATCGTGACACTTTTTCTCCTTTGGCCTCAACGATGCAACATGTCATGATATCACAACACCTTTTACTTTTTGGCCTCGATGATGCAACATGTCGTGATATCGTGACACTTTTCCTCCTTTGGCCGCGACAATGCAACTTGTCACGATATCGCGACACTTTTTCTCTTATTGACCGTGACGTTGCAACATGTCGCGATATCGTGACACTTTTTCCTCGCTTTCTTCCTTTGCTTTGGACCGCAAAAATGCAACATGTCACGATATCGCGACACTTTCCTCCTTGTGGTGTTTTGCTTTTTCTTTGATCCTTAGCATTTGGGCCACTTCGGTCTTCTTGGAAAACATGCAAAAAAGTTCTAGTTGGTTCCTCTGGGTGCCTCTTCCTTAGGTAGCCCCTACTGTTTTCAAGCTTTCTCATTCTTTTTCTGCCGTTCTTCCCCTTTGCATCCCTCTTCGGAGGCCCATAGCTGGTTTGTACAAGGTTCAAGGACCTTTCAACACCCTTTCAACTAATAAAAAAAAAATATTGTAAAGTCTATTTATATTTAATCTTTAAAATTTAAATTACAATCATTGATCATGACAATTATGGTAATATATTTTTCAACGTTAAGATATCATGCTCAAGGCACTTTATATATATATATATATATATATATATATATATATATATATATATATATATATATATATATATATTAATAAGCTATGTGTGGCTTCTATTGGGGACCACTCCCATTAACAAATAAAACAATACATTGCTCTCATTACATTTCTAACAAGTTAATTACAACATACTTATCTTTGCTTTTCTATCAAAGATATTCTCCATATTCCTCCAACTACTAAGTTTCCATAATCAATTTTTTTTTAAGAACTAACAACAAAAAACATAACAATCATCCATCAGTTCAACTATTTTTATCTTGTAGCAAAGGTTCTTCCTCTTGTAAAGTGGTAATATTCGAGAATGCATTTTTGCACTTCAAGCTTCTAAGGTAATATCTAGTTGTAACACATTTTGTAGGATCTTCATTTTTTAAAAACTGACTATCACCAATTGTTTCATAATTAGCTTCAAGAATACCATATGAGGTGCTAATATTTTCCATGGAATCATCTGGATGATCTTTAGTAACCATTTGATTTTTATCACTGATTTGATTCAAATTCTCCTTTTGGGGTTGAGTCTTTTGTTGCTTGCATGATTCCTACTGGACAATTGGTGCCTCTAGAGGATGAGCTTCTTTCTTTTGACCTGAGACATTTGAAGGTTTTGAATCATTCACATGCAAGGCCTTCTCCACTAAGGAGAAATCAAAACATGATCAAATGTTTGAACATATCTTCTTCAGGTGGCCATATTGCTGACAACCATAACATCTTATGGAGAAATTTTCATATTCAATATTTTGGATCCATTCCCCTTTTCTTGAGGAGATAGTAATGGATTGAGGCCCATGAACTGAAACATCCATACAAATAGCCAATCTTGCTTTACTCATATTAATTTTACTAGATAAATTTTCCTCTATTTGGGCATCCATATACTAGACTGTACCAATGGCATCACCGATTTTTGTGAAAATATTCTCTCCTCAAAACTCCACAGTGAGAGCATAAAGATTCACCCAGATTGGGAAGCAATTAACTTCTTCTATAAAAGGGTTGAAACTAGGAGTCCAAGGTTTTATATAGAAACCCCTTTGTTCAAAAAATTAATTATATCTATAATCTATTACCTCATCTCTATATGCTAAATTAGAAAAGGAAATAGAAAATATTTTTTTGGGTAGGAGAGTTACTTGGAATTCTGAACTAGTCCACCAAAATTTAATGTATCCTTTGAGCTCCTCTAGGCCTGGTATTTTACCCTTGAGTTTGCAAATAATTATTCGGGCTTCGTGATCAATTAAATCCAACCCAAATTCATCCTCTAAAATCTTGATAGAGGGCAAGGTTTCATTCACCTACGAACCCAAAGATCCTTGAGAGATATTTCTTCTGATTGGAGATATTTTCTCATAGACTGAAGAGACTATTTACGAACAACCCTCTCACTTAAATTATTGACTGCTCCTTGTTGGAAATTTGAGTTATTTTATGTTGTCATTGATGTCACATGGATCATTGATGTCACATTGAGTTTTGGTGGCAAAAGCACTTCATAGATAATCATCTATGATATTTTGGAGAGCATGGATATATACAGGGTTTTTATGAAAACCAAGGTAGGCAAAATAAAAGGTTTTATTTAAAACCATGGTGGGCTTATGTGGAAAGGGCTTTTCTTAAAAGCCAAGGTGGAATTTTGTTTCATCGAAAAAGGACCTCCGGTGATGAAGATATTAAAGTTTAAAGTTTAAGTTTAAATTAATGGAGGGCCGACCTATGTGCAATTAATGGAGGTTGGCATATATATATATATATAAAGGTTTCAATTTATTTCGGAAAGGGGGCATATTATATATCGTCGGAAAGCTTATTTCGAGGGCTATTTGACTAACTTATTTAGAAGGAGAAATAAGGTGTGTGTAAAGAGATATTTCTGATTTTGCAAAGGGGTTCCAAAAGTGAAGTTTGCCTTGTTCTTTTTCAAGAGGATTAATTCTTTCATGAGGTGACAAGGTATGCAATATTGTGATTTATTTTATTTTATGGTATAAGTGGTTTTGGGAGTGAAAAGGTTATGCAATGTTTTGATTTATTTTATTTTATGGTACAAGTGGTTTTAGGAGAGATAAGGAAGTTGTGCAATTAAAGGCCTTGGTGATGATTATTGAAAAGTGGAGTAATGTTGATTATTTTGTGATCTACTAACCCTTGTGAAGATTGGCAAAAAATTTTGAATTTTGTGATTGTGGCAGATTTACAAAGAGGTTTTTTCATCTTCATAAAAGGTATGGGCACATTCTCCTATTGATTGTTTATGGTGGTTGATTTCTGAAATATCATTGGAGAGAAAAGGATTGTTTGTGGTTTCCTTTTCGAAAGTGGTTGGTTGAATGCTTCAAGGTTTTCTAAATTGAGAGTTGAGTTTAAACCTTGTTTTATAAGCATAGTTGTTGAAGCCCATTGGTTGTGAAAGAACTTGAGTTAGAAAAGAACATGAGTATCATTGTTATGTGAGATTTGTGGTTGAGCATTGTTGGAAACATTTGAGTTGGTTGATACATACTTGGACTAGGGTTGTGTGAGAAAGAGTTGTCCCTTGTGATGATTGGTTGAGTTGAGTTGATTGAGCCTAGTCAAGTGATGTGTGAAGTGATTGTTCAAGTCCTATGAAATAAACTATTCCATTATTCTGATTTGAGTTGAGATTGAGATTAGAACATATTGAGTCTCTAACAATTCTCTTTATGCTTCTATAAGATTGACTTGAGTTGAGTTGAAATTGATTTGAGTTGAGTTGAGTTGAGATTGAGATTAGAACATATTGAGTCTCTAACAATTCTCTTTATGCTTCTATGAGTTATTTGAGTTGAGTTGAGATCATTGTGGATCATTGTTGTCATCCATTGAAGAGTACATTGCCATTCATTGTTGAGTTCATATTTGAGCTTTGCCTTGATAGATTTGTGGATGATATTTGAGTGCTACTTGAGCATGATTGATTGAGCCTTTGAGAAGGCATTTGGGATAGATTTGAGGATAGTTTTGAGATAGATTTGAGGACAATTTTGGGATAGATTTGTGGATAGTTTTGGGCAAGTTCTTGGTGAGCTTGCTAGAGCAAATTTGGGCAAGTTCTTGGTGAGCTTGCTAGAGCAGATTTGGGCAAGTTCTTGGTGAGCTTGCTAGAGCAGATTTGGGCAAGTTCTTGGTGAGCTTGCTAGAGCAAATTTGGACAAGTTCTTTGTGAGCTTGCTAGAGCATATTTGGACAAGTTCTATGTGAGCTTGTTATTCAACATTTGACAAGTTATGTGTGAGCCTATTGAGTAGGTTCTTAGTGAGCCTATTGATAGAGCTTTGGAGGTGATAGAGTACAGAGGATAGAGTCTCAATGGATAGAGATCCAACAACCAACACAATTGAAGATAGATCTGAGTGAGGAGTCTTCAAGTGGAGAGAGGTCCACCATTCAATGTAGCAGAGAGACAGAGTCTTCTAGAAGATCACATAGCCAGAGCAGAAGGGGAAAGAGTTCTCCTATGGAAGAGATCCATGAACTTGAGATTAGGGGATCAACATCTCCTTTGGACAGAGATCCATAAACATTGTAATTGGGAGTGATTCCCAAAGAGATTGATTGAGAAAGTTTTAGTAAAATATTTTCTTCGTGGAGTAGCCCACATTGGGTGAACCATGTAAATTCTGGTGTCTCTATTGTGTATGGTTTCTATGCATTGCTTTGATTACTACTATTGATACTACTATATTTACACAACATAATATTGAATTGGAAGAAAAAGTAAAAAGTGGTCTTATACTATTCACCCCCCTCTCAGTATAAGCTTGTGTTCTTCAATTGGTATCAGAGTGGGTTCCTTCAGAAAGGCTAACAGCTTGAGGGCAGATTCTACAAGAACACAGATGGCTTCATAGAAAGGATTATCTTCAAATAAGGCTCCATTGTTTGATGGTAACAATTATGCTTTCTGGAGCATGAGAATGAAGAACTACTTGATATCACAAGGATATGAGGTATGGCAGATGGTTGAAAAAGAGTATAAGGTTGAAGGTGATCCCGAGGAAGATAAGACTACCAGGAAATTGGTTGAGATCAATGCAAGAGCAATGAATTGTATTTTGAGTGGGCTACATGAGACAGATTTTGCAAAGGTCATGGTATGTACTTCAGCTAATGAGATGTGGACCAAGTTGAGGAATACTTATGAAGGAGATTCCAAGGTAAAGTTGGCAAAACTACAAACTCATAGAAAAATATTTGAGGAATTGAAAATGGAAGATTTTGAAGATATTGCAAAGTTCTTACTTCGAGTTGATGAGATTACTAACACTATGAGAGGCCTAGGTTTTGAGATGAAAGAATTAGAAGTTACTCAAAAGGTTTTGAGATCACTTCCCATGAAATATGATGCAAAGGTTTCAGCAATAGAAGAAACAATGGATATCAACAAGTTAACAATGGAAGAATTGCAAGGTACTCTCACAACTTATGAGATGAGGGTAAGTAAGCATCAAGCTCCAATAAAAGAGATTGCATTCAAGGCTTCAGAAAAAGAGAAAGGGAAAGTTTCAGAAATAGATAGAGTTTTAGAAAATGATGAGGAAGCTAACTTCATCAAAAGGAATAAGGACTCAAGGAATTTTAGAGATATAAGGAAAGTCAAGTGCTACAAGTGTGGTGATCTTGGTCACTATGCATACAAGTGTCCACATGAAGAAATCAATGATGATGAAAAATAGGGTCATAGAAGAAAAGAAGATGGAAAGCATAAGCATGACAAAGATGACAGATTCAAGAAAAATAGGTATGAGAAGAAGAAAATTTTTTGTAAGGCAAAGAAATCTTACTACATTGTAGAAGCAAGTGATAGCTCAGATCATAGTGATAGAGACAATTCAGATGATGAAAAGGAAGAGCATTTATTCCTAGGAATAGAAGGTGAAAGAGAACAATGTTTTGTGTGTGGTCAAAGAGATCACAGATCAGGATATTGCAATGGTTTCAGTGATAGTGAAGATGAGATGACACATCAAGGAAACAGGCATGGTCAAAGAAATCTTGAGAGTTTGTTTGCTATAGAATATTATAATGATCTTAGTGACAGTGAAGATGAAGAAGGGTTTTTCTATGGAATAAGAGAAGTAGAAGAAGAACATTCACTCCAAATAGAAGAAGTTAAACAAGAGGATAATGTCTCAGTTGATCTAAAGGAAGACTTCAATGTTATCCATGAGCAACTACAAGAGGTTAAGGAGAATCTAAAAGAATTGAGATGTTCCCTACATGAGAAGTTTGATCCATCACATGACTCAAAAGGTCAAGATATTTGTACTAAGAAGGAAACATGTATTTCAGAGGCTATAGAGATGGATGCCAAGTTGCTACTTGACACAAATGAAGAGAAAGAAGAGGAAGATTCCAAAGCACCAAAGGTCCCATATTTCAGGTTTGGGGAATCACACTCAAAAGGAAAGGAAGTTCTAAAATATGAAAGCAAAGAAGCACCTAATATTTGTGAGGAAAGTTCCAAAGTTCCTATGGCTCCAAATATTCAATTTGGTTCTTGTTTTGAGATAGGTGAATCAAGATCAAAGGGAAAATAAATTCTTGAAGAGAAAGGCAAGGAAGAAACTAAGGAAGAGGTTTTAGATGCTACAAAGAAGGTTCAAGAATGCAATGCACAAGTTGAAGATGATCATAAGGATAATGGTCAAGAAAGGTATGAGGAACCAAGGCATGAACAAAGGGATTTTCAAGGATATTGTTTTTCTTGTAATGGATTTGGACACAGGGCTATACATTGCAGGATCCATGGATCAAAGAAGTTTGATTTTTCTAGAAGAAACTTCAAAGGAAGAAGGTATGGTTTTTAGGGACATTGCTTCTCATGTAACAGGATTGGTCATAAATATTTTTAGTGCAAAGGAAATGAGCAACATGGTTTTGGTTTTAGAGCTACACAATTCAGAAGTCATGGTCATAATGGTCATGAAAATAGAGCTTCACAATACAGGGTTCAGGAAAGGAATGGATATGGAAATTACTTCAAGAAAGAATTTAGGACATGGGCACCATCCAAAGGCTACAATATCAAGTGTTTTAATTGCAATAACTTTGGGCATATTGCAAGATGGTGTAGGACTCAATTCCAAACAAGTTCAAAAAAAAAGGTTCAAGGCAAGAAGGTCAAAAAGGTTCAAGACAAGAAGATCAAGTAATTCATCAAGAGAAGGATATCAGAAAAACATGGAAGGAAGTTGATAGAGGAAAGAATCAAAGTAATATGGGAGTAAAGGTACTCCCACCCCAAAATTAATCACCTCAAGAGAGAAGGTGGTGAGGGGGCTATGCTTAAGAGTCATATCTTTTAGCCCCATAGGTGTCCCTTTTGCCATTGATGTCAAAGGGGGAGAGATTTGAGTAAGGGAGAGAGAATTGAGTTAGGGGGAGCAGCCTCCAAAGAGAGTATTGAGTTAGGGGGAGTAGCCTCCATAGAGAGTATTGAGTCAGGGGGAGCAGCTTTGATTCTCAGAGATGGTTTTTGCAGTGATTGTGGTGTTTGCATTAGAGGTGTTGCCATCAATGACAAAGGGGGATATTGTTGGAAATTTGAGTTATTTTATGTTGTCATTGATGTCACATGGATCATTGATGTCACATTGATTTTTGGTGGCAAAAGCACTTCATAGATAATCATCTATGATATTTTGGAGAGCATGGATATATACAGGGTTTTTATGAAAACCAAGGCAGGCAAAATAAAAGGTTTTATTTAAAACCATGGTGGGCTTATGTGGAAAGGGATTTTCTTAAAATCCAAGGTGGAATTTTGTTTCATTGAAAAAGGACCTCCGATGATGAAGATATTAAAGTTTAAAGTTTAAGTTTAAATTAATGGAGGGCCGACCTATGTGCAATTAATGGAGGTTGGCATATATATATATATATATATATAAAAAAAAATAAAGGTTTCAATTTATTTTAGAAAGGGGGCATATTATATATCATCGGAAAGCTTATTTCGAGGGCTATTTGAATAAATTATTTAGAAGGAGAAATAAGGTGTGTGTAAAGAGATATTTCTGATTTTGCAAAGGGGTTCCAAAAGTGAAGTTTGCCTTGTTCTTTTTCAAGAGGATTAATTCTTTCATGAGGTGACAAGGTATGCAATATTGTGATTTATTTTATTTTATGGTATAAGTGGTTTTGGGAGTGAAAAGGTTATGCAATGTTTTGATTTATTTTATTTTTATGGTACAAGTGGTTTTAGGAGAGATAAGGAAGTTGTGCAATTAAAGGCCTTGGTGATGATTATTGAAAAGTGGAGTAATGTTGATTATTTTGTGATCTACTAACCCTTGTGAAGATTGGAAAAAGAATTTTGTGATTGTGGTAGATTTACAAAGAGGTTTTTTCATCTTCATAAAAGGTATGGGCACATTCTCCTATTGATTGTTTATGGTGGTTGATTTCTGAAATATCATTGGAGGGAAAAGGATTGTTTGTGGTTTCCTTTTTGAAAGTGGTTGGTTGAATGCTTCAAGGTTTTCTAAATTGAGAGTTGTGTTTAAACCTTGTTTTATAAGCATAGTTGTTGAAGCCCATTGGTTGTGAAAGAACTTGAGTTAGAAAAGAACATGAGTATCATTGTTATGTGAGATTTGTGGTTGAGCATTGTTGGAAACATTTGAGTTGGTTGATACATACTTGGACTAGGGTTGTGTGAGAGAGAGTTGTCCCTTGTGGTGATTGGTTGAGTTGAGTTGATTGAGCCTAGTCAAGTGATGTGTGAAGTGATTATTCAAGTTCTATGAAACAAACTATTCCATTATTTTGATTTGAGTTGAGAGTGAGATTAGAACATATTGAGTCTCTAACAATTCTCTTTATGCTTCTATGAGATTGACTTGAGTTGAGTTGATATTGATTTGAGTTGAGTTGAGTTGAGATTGAGATTAGAACATATTGAGTCTCTAACAATTCTCTTTATGCTTCTATGAGTTGATTTGAGTTGATTTAAGTTGAGATCATTGTTGTCATCCATTGAAGAGTACATTGCCATTCATTGTTGAGTTCATATTTGAGATTTGCCTTGATAGATTTGTGGATGATATTTGAGTGCTACTTGAGCATGATTGATTGAGCCTTTGAGAAGGCATTTGGGATAGATTTGAGGATAGTTTTGAGATAGATTTGAGGATAGTGTTGGGATAGATTTGTGGATAGTTTTGGGCAAGTTCTTGGTGAGCTTGCTAGAGCAGATTTGGGCAAGTTCTTGGTGAGCTTGCTAGAGCAGATTTGGGCAAGTTCTTGGTGAGATTGCTAGAGCAGATTTGGACAAGTTCTATGTGAGCTTGTTATTCAACATTTGACAAGTTTTGTGTGAGCTTGTTAAGCAGGTTCTGTGTGAGCCTATTGAGCAGGTTCTTAGTGAGCCTATTGATAGAGCTTTGGAGGTGATAGAGTATAGAGGATAGAGTCTCAGTGGATAGAGATCCAATAGCAAACATAGTTGAAGATAGATCTGAGTGAGGAGTCTTCAAGTGGAGAGAGGTCCACCAGTCAGTGCAGTAGAGAGACAAAGTCTTCTAGAAGATCACATAGCCAGAGCAGAAGGGGAAAGAGTTCTCCTATGGAAGAGATCCATGAACTTGAGATTAGGGGATCAACATCTCCTTTGGACAGAGATCCATAAACATTGTAATTGGGAGTGATTCCCAAAGAGATTGATTGAGAAAGTTTTAGTAAAATATTTTCTCCGTGGAGTAGCCCACATTGGGTGAACCACGTAAATTGTGGTGTCTCTATTGTGTATGGTTTTTGTGCATTGCTTTGATTACTGCTATTGATACTACTATATTTACACAACATAATATTGAATTGGAAGAAAAAGTAAAAAGTGGTCTTATACTTGTTCACCCCCCTCTCAGTATAAGCTTGTGTTCTTCACTCCTAGGGTTTGCACTAAGCCCATCATCGATGTTGGTGCTTCCTATAATCCTTTGGTTCCCCATGGGATTTACCCTCACCTACCTCCACATTGCTGCAAGAACCCTGCTGCCCATATCCATCATCACTGACTTCACACTCATTGTAACCTCATGTTGCCCATATCCATCATCACTGACTTTGCGCTCACCATAACATCCATGGTCCGTGCTCATGGTTCATGCTCAATGTAACCTTTGTGCATTGCACTCGCTGCAACACTTATGCATTGCACTCACTATAACCTGCTTATCATAGCCCTTACGCATCATGCTCATTTTAGTAGCTTGCTCGCCATAACCCCTACGCATCACACTCACCATAGCCTACTCACTATAGCCCTTGCACATCGGGCTCCTTTGTGCATTGCGCTCATCGCCTTTATATCTTTTATTTTTAGTTTTGAGAAATCTTGAGATTAGTTCCTAAATTTGATATCCCTAGTGTAGAGATATTTATTATAAATATCTATGTTAATCTACAATTAAAAAATAACAAAATAATATTGCAAAATGAAGTTGATATATTCAATTTAATAAATGATTATGGTCTTTTGAAGTATTTATAGTAGATAGCTAAAGGTTTTCAACTATTATATATAGTTTTTTTAACCTTGATTACAAAAAGATCAACAAAAATAATAGGTCATCAAACCTACAACAACGCAAAATATTTAGTGGATCCCTGAAGGTAATCCTAGCATACAAAAGTAATTATTCAATATAGTTTAAATTCACATAGCTATTTTTTTAAGTGTTGTGGTGAACATGTGATAGTTAGACTTAGCTAATTGAAAAACCTATTTTATAAGTTTTATATCCATTTCTTCTTTGACATAGATTTTGGAATTTTTGGACATTTGTTGAAGGTATATTTATTAATGAAATTTTAATCGTTTTACAAGAATTATCTAAAATCATGACTTGTAAATTTAAAATTTCTTTATTTAAGATATTTATTTTCAAAATATATTTTCTTATTTTTTTTCTTGATTAATGGTGAAAAAACAAGGTTTTGAAGGGTCCCATAACATTTTACATTAAGGAGGAAAAAAAATAGAAGGTCAATTAAGCACAAGCTAGCCTCCAAGTCCAAAAGAAAAAAAACTAAACCCAATAGCTACCAAGAGAAAAAAAAAGAAAGATAAAGCCATGATACAACATAGACCAACCCACCACCCAATATGACTTAAAGGAGAATTTCTATTTCAACTTTATTTTAGAGGTAGGAAAGATCCTACTCCATTTTTGCATCAGACTAAAGGGTAAAAAACACATCAATATGAAGATAACAAAACACCAATCCAAAAGAGCAAAGATGAGGGCAATACACCAATCGTATTATTTGAGAATAGAAGCCACTAGGAAGAAAATGACCAACTACCCAAAAAAGACCCCCTGAGAGAGGATCACTACAACACAAAGGAAACCTCATCTAAGTAGAAAGATAATAAAAATATGTACTGGATGGGTAGGCCCAATGCTTCCAAAGCAAGAATTATCATGGTTATATTAGTTAGAATATTTTTTTTTGAAGTTCTCAATGCACATCTAGTGAGAATCCTATTTTAAGTGCATATCTAATTTAGGAGAGGTTTTTATGGTTCCTTGCTTAGGGCTCTGCTATCCAGTTGGTAGTGATTTTCTTTTGGCACCTTTTAGCCCTTTTAAATTTTGATTTAGTTCTTGGATTGTAGTTTCTAAGTTTTGATTGATGTTATTTTTGGTGTCCTTGCACAACTATTTCAATTTTGAATCTAGCCATTTAGTAGCAAATCACAATTCATTTCTCTTGGCTTGTGCTTGACCAGGAACTACTTCTTTTGGAGTTTCTACTCCTATCATTGCTTTTAAATTTATATATTGTTCTTTTGAAGGTTTATTGGTAAAGATCTACATCTCTTGATTCTATTGGTTCTCTTGGATCTCCTAGATCTTTGCCTTCTTTGGTATCTTGTCTTAATTTGTTCAGATTTACTATTTCCTATTAATGGTTGGAGCTTGAATTCTTGGTCCTTTGGATGGATATGGTCCTATTTGATTTTTATTGGTTTCTCCTTAAATGCTAGTGCTTCTAGCTATAAAAGGTTTGGGTACCCTTTCAAAACCCCTTCTTTTACCTAATAAAAAATATGTTTTTTTTTTTATTATAAAACAATTCATATTTTGAGGGAAAAAACATTTTATATCTTAAATTTTGTCATTTTAGTGGGATTGTGTTCAAAAGCAAATTTTCAACAAAATTTTTAATTTATAATATGCATGCCAAATTTTGATAAGTAATAAGATTTTTATAACTTAAGTTTAAAATCTATCTACATATATTGATTAATAAAAGTTGATAGACTGAGAGTATAATAAAAAGTATATCAATGCTTAAAATTTTAAATTTTGGCTATTTTTCCCTAGATAAAATTTAAATTTTTTTAGCCAATATATGGAAACCTAAGTTTCTCATTTTAACTCTCTTGAAGTTATAATAGTCTAAGACAAGCTAAGAGTAATCTAAGATAAGTTAAGGGAAATATTAAATAAGCTTAATTAACTTAGAAATATTGGTTGTCCTCATATATTTATTTTTCAAATGGATTGATGCAGTCCTAATTAACATGATTATTTTGTCTTTGAAAATTTATTCAATATTCATCGCTAAAAATTGTTAAAAAATTAAATATATTTCTACCTCTCACATTTTACTTTTTAATTTAATGATAACTTACCATAATTTTGCTTAGGATTTTTATAAGGAATATTGAATTCAAAAGATGTTTATAGAAAATTTTGGTAACTAATAAAAATATTTTTTATTAAAATTTGTCCAAAGACATATCTATTGATGAAAATTAATTTTTCTATGGAGAATCTATCCAAAAATTTATTGACATTTATACATTTAAATTTTAGTCACTACTTTTTATTTATAATTTTTAAGCTTTTAGCTTATATGAAAAACATAAGATTCTAATTGGAATAAAATAATGACTTAAACAACTAAAGTGTTTGTTCCTCTCTATGTGTTATCTTATTTTCTCTAGGCTCTAATAATGCCATGAAGATTGAACTACATTTTTTTTTCTATATATTATTCTTTTCACTATGGGATCCAACAATCTTACAAATGGTTGAGTTATAAAATGTATGGGCATAGTTTCTTATGCACAAACATGAATGTGAGTGGCATCCTCATATTTCTCCTCATTTATGTAGTCCTCGTACTCCTCTTTATCCTATGAACAAGTGTCCTTAGACACAATCCTAGTTTTGACACCTCTATACATAATTATAAGATGCAAATCATATTTATTATATATAAAAACAAAGATCAATTATTATTTCGTGACAATATGTAAACCCAAATAATTTAATTTTTAAATGCATACATTTTTTTTTATCATCGTTAAAAAATGTGTTGCCATTATATGTAATTATGTTCTATTACTGGAGGGTGATATTTTCACAGAATCTAGAATCTCCTATACATAACTATAAAATTATTATGATTAGTTATGGCATATAACAATTTTATTTATATAAATATGATCAAATATACAAGATAAAACTTTTAATACTTGCATATATCACAATAGAAAAGACCATGCCCATTCTATCCAATCGAAAAACAATTCTAACCCTTTTAATCTTTACAAGATAGATAATCTATCACTACTATATTTTTTCCTTGTAGAACCATTAGTGGTACTAAAATAAATGTCATTAGTATATTTTTTTGCATGAATTCTCCTATCACTATAGAATAGCCATATTGTCAAATAAAATGATAGATGCTATGGTGGTACTACTTAGATAATAAAAAGTAGAGATATAATAGAGATATGTTAATGCTATTTAGAACCCATGTAGCTTTAACATAGCTCCATGCAGGTAATTTTTCTTAAACTTTAATAGGTGCCATGTAAATAGATAGTCACAACTAAGCTAAAATATTTCTAAGGTTAATATATTCTATAAATAAGCTAATAATTCCTTTTTATTTAATTGTGAACAAGATTGAATGATTTTAAATTCATTGTTAAAACTAAAAAGTAATTTGGATATTTTGTTGCTAATTACTTATATTATAGCTAAGTATCTAGTTTGAATATGTTGAAGCTTAAAAACTATGGAAGTTAGACTAAACAATCTTGGATAGAAGGTTACTTAAACCATAAGAAAATATTATTTGTGAAGATTATATATAAGACTTGTAAAAATCAAGCTTAAATAATTTAATTCTAACTTAAGGTTCATAATATATGATATTATTTTAATGTTAAATTTATCTACAAAGTTTGAGTCCAAAATAGCACATGTATTTTTTCTTTTGTTCATTCACAAAGCTTAGATTTATTTTCTAAAATTAAATATGATTATGTAATAAATGTAGAGAAGGATAAAATCTCAACCTTGTATCAAGAATCACATCTACGGAAGCTTTTTAATATCAAGCTGTAATATAGATATCCAAGTGAAAATGATCTAATGCCATAAAATTTGCTTTACTAGCTAGAATATGTAACAAGCTAACAAGGAGTGGTATTAGCTTTCATAAAAGGTTTTGTATCTTAAAGCTTTAATATGCTTGTAAGAAAAATCTAAGGCTACTTGATGCATTATTTAAAAAATATGTTTTTGTATATAATAAGACCAAAGTTGTAACAACCCTAATATATCCATGTCAACATTTCTTAACTATTTGGCTTAAGCCCTTTAGATTATAAGTCAACCCTTGAGCATTAGAATTAGGTTTTGTTAGTCTGATAGTCTATAAATAGAAAGAGACATGATGTATTTGTATCATAAATTCATTATTCTATATTTTATTTCCTTGGTGTGCATAGAAGACTTTTTCCTTTCTAAGTGGATAAGATATGAATCTATTGAAAATTTACTAGATTTGCTATTTTAATCATATATTTTTTCCTATTACAAATTTTTGGTGAATATTATGGATATTATTACTTTCTAGAAGTTGTTCCATTATAAGTGGTATTAGAGTGATAATTTTTTTGATGAAAAAAGCAAATTTATATTAAATTAAAATAAAATCCTTTACAATAAAAATAGTGGGTGGGTTAACACATCCCATAGGGAATTAAACTAACCCTCAGTGAAAAGGGTTAGGAAACAAAGCCACCAATAAAACACAAGTTTAACAATCATGATCATTAATCAAACTAACCCTCAATCAAAAGGGTTAGGAAACAAAGCCGCCAATAAAACATAAGTTTACCAATCATGATCATTGATGATCATTACATCAAAGAAATCATATATGGAGTAATGTGCCCTAATGTGTTGTCCTCCATAAACTGCTAGTGATTATGGAATGGGAATCCACCCCTTTGCATCATAATTAAGGCCTTCAGTACCCGCATCACTCCAACCAAAAATTGGCCCAGGTGAAACTGGTTGAACATCATCCCACCCCCCAACATGGTGGGACAAACAAGCAATGTCAACATTAGGCTGCTTCCTGAATGGTGAGCGCTGGAACTAGTGCCTGCCTATGGGAGCACTTCTTGCATATGACGAAGGCCGATGGTGAGAGCAGGATCAAAAACACCTTTGAGAAGAGTGATCTTGGGGGATCCGATTGACTATACATTGGCCTGGTGTACTAGAATAACTTGCAGGTGATCCAAATTCATAGAAACTTTGTTGGATTGAGTACATATTTGTAGCCACATGTCATTAAAAATTCTAATTTTTTAGCATTAGTGAATGTGACACAATGTGTATACTATTTAAAAATAATTCTATTACGAGCCTTCCAAATATGAAAGATCAGGCTAATACTGAAAACCTGCCACACTTCAAAAAGTGGGAGAGACAAAGTAAGAGAGTCCCTAAGAAGATCTTGGGGCCAAGAAACTCTTGCAACTATAAATGCGAAAAAAAAGGAAATAACTCATTCCCAAGATTACCTAGATCTTTTACAATTTCAAAAGAGGTGAGTACAAGACTCGGGTACACCACAAAAAGGATATTTAGGATAAAAAATTCCAAGGTGCTTCAAACATTACCCCAACGGAAGGCCTTGACACAACAAGCTCCATGCAAAAAAATATTTCTTAGGCTCAACATAAGTAGCCCAAACATTATGAAATCTAGAATTCCATCTAGTCCTTGTAGAAAATAAGTCCCAATGCTGATTGAGCTTAGGTACTAGAGGAAGATGAGGAGATAACCATTTATGCCTTGAATGAGCCTTATAATTAAGCAAAGGAGTGTCAACATGCCATCTCTAGTTTGACCACCAAGGATGTTGCGAGCGCACACCAATCTTATACAACATAGAAAAAGGGGTGAGAGCAATAACAACATCATAAGTAACTTTGTCTGCACCTTTCATATTGAAGATGCGTTTGAAATCATTCCATGAGATTCAATTTGTAGTCTTGTGAGAAAAGAAAATAGTTATTGTAACAATACCCTTTTTGAAAAATTGCTGAGCATGAATCCATTGCACTCAAGCTAAGGGATAACCTTGATGAAGAAACATAAGCGACCACCAAATATTCATAGAATTGATGGATAAGCCTTTACGAAAGCCATATCATTTCTAGCAAATCCAAGGAGTGAGCTACTACCAAGATTTCCATATACTTTTAATAACAAAGGAGCCAAAAATATTAACAAAAAATAGAACAACAATGAGAGGTAAAATCCAACCCTCTTGATGCTCTACAATTTAAGGGAAGACCAGAGGATATAAAATGTTGAATAAAAAATTTCCAAACTTCAGCTCCCCTTAGAGCCTTAACCACCCACTTAGCACACAGAGCAATACCTTGTTGTATACAATCTAGCAGACCCATTCCATAAGATTCTCTAGAAAGATAGCAAATATTCTAGACAACTCTATGAAATCCCTTTATTTCAAAAGAATTATTCCAAAGAAAATCATGAAGGAGTTTTTAAAGCTTCTTATAGCAAGCCTGTGAAGGAACCCAACAAGAGGAATAGTATACATGAGTGGCAACTAAAACTTTAGAGCAAATTTAAAATTTACCTGCTAGCGATAGCTTCTTAGTAAACTATAAATCAAGTTTCTTTTCAATTATTTGAAGCACATAATTCCAAAGATGAGTAGGGGAGCCTTGAAAGGCAAAAGGAATACCAAGAAACTTAAAAAATTCTCCAAGAGGGATCCAATTCCAATGATACCCTTGAAGCCAAGGCAACATAGGCAAGGGAGACTGTCTGAAGGAGGAGGTCTTCCTCCATTGTATGCTAGAACCAAAAGCTGTGCAAAAGGTGTTTAGATAAAGAAAAGAATTAGAAAAATATTTCTCCTCTTCCCTTATAGTAAGAAAGGATTCATAAACAAAGTTACCATTAATAAGTTATCCCTAATAATTTGAAAGAGAAATTCCTTCAATAAGACTTGTAGGAGCTTGAGTAGCTAAAAGATAGCCAAAGGCTTCAACAACAAGCACATATAAAGAGGGAGAAATAGGACACCCTTGTTGAACAGACCTAAAAAGGCCCACTACTTTAGACTATGAATTGTTCATATTGAGAATAGTCAAAGCATCTCTAAATAACATAGCAATAGTCTGAATGAAAAATGACCTGAATCCTAAAATCTTTGAGCATAGTAAGAATTAATCTCCATTCAATGCGGTCATAAGATTTCTCAAAATCAAACTTAATAAAAAGCATGTTCTGGTTTGACATCTGGGCCCATTCCATGCCCTCCTAGATAGCTAAAACATTATCAAGGATGTACCTTCCTTGAATAAAACCATTTTGCTCTGATTTGAATATCAAAGAAAGAAGATGCCTAAGGTGAAGAGCCAAAGCTATGGAAATGATCTTGTAACTAACATTAAACAAATTAATAGGCCTCCAATTAGTGATAAAATTTAGGTCCCCTTTCTTGGGTATGAATTTGATATTGTCCCTCTTAATAATTGCTCCCAAAGAGCCTACTCAAAGAGCCTCTAGATAAAATTTATGTAAATTAGGACTAAATAAGTCCCAAATACCCTTATAAAACTCTAGGGAAAGCCATCCAGACTTGGCACTTTGTCATTTGCCATTTGAGACAATGCATCGTCTAGATCTTTAAGGGAGAGTAGTTTATCACACCATGCTCTTTGAGACTCCAATATCTTAATTGGTAAAACTCCTATACAAGCTGCCAGTGCTTGTTCCCACTTAGGGAAATAATCTTGAGCAACAAAAATATTAGTATAGTTCTTGACAAAAGCATCAATCATTTCAGGAAGATAGGTAAGCCTTATTCCATTGTCTTGAGTGGCTTGAATTAAGTAGCTTGCTTGGGAGGGCGAAGCCTTTGAAAAAATTCTTTGGTGAACCTATCACCAACTTTAAGCCAATGAAGATGGGATTTAATTTGAGCTCCTCAAGCCTCATAAAGTTTAGAAAGTTTAATTTCATGCCTTAATTGGGCAATATGAGACTAAAGTTATAGATTAAACGAATATACCTCAAGCCTGAGAGAAGTTTTGGCAAGCTCATCATGAAGGACAACATTGGAATGTATTATGAATTGTGCCACATTTCTTCCCAAAGTACAGATTAAGATAGTTGTAAAATAAATGGCATCATTCCACCATTCAATCCAACCCAACTCTCTAGTAGGTCTAGGAACTAGATTCTAGACTCTACGGATATGACAGACCATGGAAGGATGCTGAAGAAAGGACATATTAAAAAAATTGTGACTTGTAGTGTCTTTGAGGTATAGATTTCATCAACACATTAAACATGATGGGAAAATGGTTGAAAGTAGTGGTACCAAGAATAGTCCACAAACAACGCTAAAGTATTTCTCCTATGAAAGAAAAACTACACATGATATGAAAGCATGGATATGTCCAACTTTATTTAAATTCTTGCATGGCCAGTGTAGAAATTGGACCACATATACCATCATTTTTTAGAAAAATCCTAGGGAGAAAAATAAGAATTGGGGTTTGAAAAACCCAATTTATTTTTCATGAAGTACCCAACATATATTTTCCCAGTAGCCCATCACATGGGAAGTTGTCATATCTTGTATGTAGTCTTTTTAGTCATATTAAAATCTCTACACATAACCCAAACAATAGGTGGTAAAGAAAAATGCACAACCACCAGAGACTACATCGCTCCTAAGCTTCATTGGAGGTATAGACATTAATAATACCATAATAAAACCCATCAACCTCAAGTAAAACCAAAAATGTATGATTGGAGGGGTCCACATCCCACAAAATAAAACTATATTTTTACCTAGGTTCCAAAAGAATAGCAGCTCCCCCTCTACCAGGGGAATTACTGGTGGTATAAAAAAAGAAACCTAGCCAAAGAAAAGGGCAAGTACATTGTAGAATAAAGTAAAAAATATTAATATCTTAAAGATAGAGAAAGTAAAGATTACCATAGAACATGGAGCATAAAGCAATCTTGTATCAAAACAAGTATTTACGGATTGGATTTGTCAGCCCTCTTACATTCCATGATTAAAAAATCATGGAAATCGATCAGTACTCATATGTCTAGCTACATCTTCAACATATTTGAGGTTTGAAAGAGAATCATAAATATTATTGGGAAAATGCTCCTGACTTGCTTTCCAAAAATCCATTTGATACCTTTTGTCTTGGTGAACCAGGGAGTCTCCCTGGGGTGGGCTATGGGATCTTTGGCCATTGATCAAATCTTGTTAAGGTTCCATGAAGCTTGAGGAAGACTACCCATTAACATAAAAAACTAGAGAATCTAAAGATTGAGTAGGAGTAGAAGAAGTAACAATTTCAATAAAGGAAGCACTAGTCGATGGTACATTAGCAATCATCTATGAAGCCCTAGAAATGGGTGTCATATATTGCATGATATGTTGTTCCATTACAACACCATGCCCAACTAGCATAGAAGACACAAGGAATTGAGGTGAGCTACTAGTAGTAGTTGTAGGGTTTATAGTTTTCCATTCTTACCCTTCTTATAGACTACCTTCCATTCATCTTGCTCCCCTTTGGAAGTAGGGACAAAGCTAGTTGTAACAGGAGCCGCAATCATCTCCTTAGCTATAATCTTATCCACCATTAAAGGACAATATTTTATCTTATGGGAAGTTAATTGGCAATGGTAACATGTGTTAGGTGGGTTTATGTAGAAAACACATTGCTTGAACCTATAGTCACCAACTTGGACATCAACAATCTCGTTGAGGTCTTTAGAAGATCAAATTTGACATAAAAACACTTTTAAGGGTGTTACTAGGCTCTTAAAGGTATGACTCCTTAGGAAGCATGGAGTGGAAGGAAACCCTCCATATCTCATCTACGAGTATTTGGGTGTAAGGCTTTTATGCATATACCTAAGGAGAAAAGAAAGAAGTTAGATGAGAAGACCCTACAATGTGTTTTTCTTGGATATGATGAATTCTTAAAAGGCTATCAATTGATAGATCCATTCACCAAGAAAATACATGTTAGTAGAGATGTAGTGTTTGATGAAGCTTTCACACCTAAAACTACATCAGTATACCTGGATGATGAGGAGCAATAGCCACTTCCTCCTCCATAACAGAAAAAGCCTCCTAAATGGTATACAAGTACTATGAGAGATTCCAAACTCACTTCACCACCAAATCTCACTCTCAATCATCCAAAGACATGAAGCATGTCTCGATAGAGAACGACAAAATCATCTACTTCAGTTGATGATATTTGTGCAAATTTTCAAGAGCTTTCTGTTGATAGAGATTTAGAAAGTGGAAATGATATGGAAATTTATGAGGAGAGGGTTTACATATATTCATATGATGAAAATGAACCTTCTACAGTTGATGAAGCACTTAGTCAACCTCAGTGGAAGGCAGCTATGGATGTTGAACATAAATCCCTCATTAATAAAAAACATGAAAGCTGGTCGATTTGCCTAAAGGAAAGAAGCCCATAGGCTGCAAATGGGTTTACAAAGTCAAATATAAGACAGATGGTACCATATACAAGCATAAGGCCCATCTTGTGGCAAAGGGCTATGCTCAAAAGGAAGGCCTTGATTATGAGCAAACCTTTGCACCCACTGCAAGGATGACCACCATTTGAGTTCTTTGTGATATGGCAACACAGTTCAGATGGAAATTACATCATATGGATGTAAAAAGTGTCTTTCTAAATGGTGACTTAAAATAAGAGGTATACATGACTCAACCTCCAGGATTTTTTGAGGAAGGCCATGAGCAATAGGTTTGCGAGTTGTTCAAATCATTATATGGGCTAAAAAAAGCCCCAAGAGCATGGTACATCAAAATGGATAGTCACCTACTATAGCACGAATTTAAGAGAAGTCCATCAGATGCAAATATCTATATCAAGAACACAGGTTCTGAAATAGCGATTCTTGTATTGTATATAGATGATCTTATCATCACTAGCAATTCAGAGAAATTGATTAACATCATGAAAGATGACTTGAAAGAGTCATTTGATATGACAGATCTTGGAATTCTCCACTACTGTCTTGGACTTCAGATAGAACAGAAGAAGAAATATCTTAGGGTGACTTAGAAAAAGTATGTCAATACTTTAGGAGAAAAATATCGTATGATTGATTGTAAGCCCAAAGCAACACCGATGGAATCAAGGCTTCAGTTATCATGGTAGGATGACTCACCATAGGTAGATGGCACACTATATAGACAGATGATCGTAAGCCTCATCTATCTGACCAATACTAGACTAGACATTACTTATGTTGTAAACTATCTTTCTCGGTTCATGCAGGAACCAAAGGTCTCTCACTAGAAAGCAGCTAAAAGGGTTCTTCACTACATTCAGGGTAGTGTAGATTATGGTCTAGAGTATAAGAAACATAACTCATTATTCTTATAGAGTTACACTGACTCTGACTACGTTGGATCCCTATATGACAGAAAATCAACATCAGGATATGTATTTGATCTTGGATCTAGTCCTGTCTCATGGCATAGTAAAAAGCAACATGTGGTTGCTTTATCTTCAACTGAGGCAGAATATCATGCTACACGTGGAGTTGTCTGTGAAGCGATATGGTTAAGTCACATCTTGGCTACCATGGGTCTACTAAAGAAACTTCCTATTCACATGTTTTACGACAACTCAGGTGTTTTGGACTTGGTCAAGAATCTAGTACATCATGAATGCACAAAGCATATTGACACAGATTGTCATTTCATTCGGAATGAAGTTCCTAAACACAAGATCAAGCTCTAATACATTCCCACTGATGAACAGGTTGCTAACATCTTCACAAAGGCACTTGGACATGTCAAATTTGAGTTATTCTGAAGTAGACTTTGTATATCAAAGTAATGTAATAAAGGGGGGATGTTAGGGTAAAATAGGTAGTATATTGCATTATACTACATAGATTATTACATCTACTTTTTACCATAGGAGATATTTATTGTTTCATAAATTAACTCCTGGTTAACTAAGGTTAGTAACTAAAATATACTATGATATTTTAGTTAGGTTGTTAGAATAATAAATTTTAATCACCATTAGAGCTTCCTAAGCTAAGTGGTTAATATGCCTTTTTTTTAAAACCTACTTAAAGCTTATTATTTGTAAGCTATTCCTAATGTTGGATTGATGATTAAATTGATAATATTCTCGTGCATTTTATTACACATACTGCATCTCCACTCTGGAGTGTGTGCGGGATGCCTCTTAGGGTATTTTTTTGCTTCTTTCATCAAATTTACTCTACTGTTTGGTATATTGAACCTATTTTTTTATGGATAAATCTCAATATGCAATTCCAAATTCTATTGAAGTTGCAGAAAGGAGCAATGGCACCAAAGGTGAACAAGCAACTAGGAAATTTTATTCCCAAATTTTATCACGAGGTAATATTTCTCCTCCGGATGTTGTTATCCCATTGAGTGAGTTTAATACTACTTGTTCTTAGCTAGAAAACCATACTCTGGTAGGGAATTTTATAGGTCGTATCCCTGGTGAGACCCTCCTTCAAAACTGGATTCAACAAGCTTGGCATGGCATCAAGGTTGATGGTATCCAAAACCTCACCAAAGGTTTTTTTATTACATATTGCTGACCCTAGCGGTCCTCAGTCGCGGGCCTTGGTTTGTTCGTAGCTCCTTGTTGATTTTTCAACCTTGGACCAAGGATATTTTGGTCACTAATGATGTTTCATTATGGGTTCCAATTTGGGTTGAATTTCCTGGTCTTCCTATGTCGCTCTGGCCTTACTATCAGAACCTTATGGTACTGATTGGTGAATTTATCAATTGTGAAATGGATAAATTTTATGCCTCACACCCTTAAAAGTGTTTTTATGTCATATTTGATCTTCTAAAGACCTCAACGAGATTGTTGATGTCCAAGTTGGTGACTATAGGTTCAAGCAATGTGTTTTCTACATAAACCTGCCTAACACATGTTACCATTGCCAATTAACTTCCCATAAGATAAAATATTGTCCTTTAATCGTGGATAAGATTATAGCTAAGGAGACGATTGCGGCTTCTGTTACAACTAGCTTTGTCCCTACTTCCAAAGGGGAGCAAGATGAATGGGTTACTCTAGCATTATAATCTTACTCTATTTTGGTCATTAGCACTTTTAAAGGCTTCTAGACTAGTCGACAAACGACTTGGTTTATGTATTCAACACTCCATCATAAGGATAAAAAATAGGTTAAAAATTTCTTCTCAAGTTCACAACAAAAATTTGCAATTTTATGTATTATATCTCCTGTTGTGAAGGAGAAAACAAAAGCAAATGTGTGGTTTTGTTGCAAAAGAAATGACCTTTGTCCTTGCACAATGTTTTGGTTTTGCAATAGAATATAAAGTTCCCATGTCTCTTTATCTCCAAAAAATAATTGGAAGAAAAATATAGGAATGTTGAAGAGTTTATTGCAAAAATGTTGAAGAAAAAAAACTGCTTTGTTTTGCAATCAAAAAGTGCAAGGCCTTCTTTTGGTGTATTCTCTCTCTATTGCTTGGTTTTGTAATTTGAATGCATAAAATAATTAAATTTTAAGATAAAAATAATAATTGAATACCTTTTAAAATAAAAAATCATGCAATATGGTAAATAAGAATGATTTTCTATATAAAAGTTTGTATTAAATTATTATGGAAATTAAAAAAAAATCAAGCTAATACATTAAAAAAATAAAACTTTAGAAAAGCAATTCGAGGAAAATAATGTTCTGTATTAAAAAAATACATGTTTGAGGTGCGTGGGAGTCGATCACGTGACCTTTGGCTTTCAACGAGAGCAACTTAACTAGCATGCTGCGTGATGGGCTTTGGTGGAGAAAGGACTGCCTGATCATATATTTTTTTCCAAAATAATATTTAAAAAAAAACTTCACTAAAAATGATGCCACGGGGGCTTGAACCCACGACGTCGGCTGGAACACATGACCGTATTGACCAATCGGGCTAGGGCACCCGATGGGTAGAGAGGGGAGGCCAACGATTCTTAAAATCATGGCCTTCTCTGAGAAGGTTTGAAAACCTTCAGTGGGAATTATCCCACATGAGCTATGCGATGAATCTTTGGTGCTTTAAAATGAAAAATGCACACCTTGTCCTTTGATTACCTCTGATAAATTAGCCAATAGGACACTCCTTTTACCATGCAAAAACAAATCATTGACCGCCATGTATGCGAGACTGAACCAACGATTTGTTGCCACTTGTCATGTTCTAATCAATCAACACACCCATGTGTCTTGTCTAGGTGTCGGTCAAGTCAGCGTCCAGGTTTCAGGTTGTCAGTATACATGTTCATAGGGGTGGCCACTTAAGCCTACCTCATAGGTCATGCCCGCATGTCTCGGTCCTGCCCTGTCAGAGTTTTGGCTGTGGTGGGTTCACCGATTACTATTGACTTGCCTAGAGGGTGCTCCTGCCCTCTAAGATCCACCTATGGACTACAACCACATGGGATCAGGAGGGCACTCCTGCCCTCCTCTCGATCCCGCTAGCTAGTCTACGAGGGCATGGTCTCGATGGGCTAGATTTGGCCTCAAGATCGTGAGCCTGATAGGCTTTGACCTATCAGGTCGAATGCCCTATGGGTGGTCGGTCGACGCCGATCACCTTGGTGATCGGCCATGGCCGATAGACCCCAAGATGATCTAGGCCCTGGTAGGTCGAGTTGACCTAGCCAAAAATGGGCCTCCGATCGCTCCCTTAGCCATCGAGCTCACCTATTGAGGTGGGTTTGGTGGCATCCAAAATGTCACCAGCTCATCCTTCGGGCAAGCAAAAAAGTTGGCTCTGATGCCAATGTAATAAAATGCACGAGAATATTATCAATTTAATCATCAATCCAACATTAGGAATAGCTTACAAATAATAAGCTTTATGTAGGTTACAAAATAGGCATATTAACCACTTAGCTTAGGAAGCGCTAACGATGATTAAAATAGATTATTCTAACAACCTAACTAAAATATCATAGGATATTTTAGTTACTAACCTCAGTTAACCAAGAGTTAATTTATGAAACAATAAATATCTCCTATGGTAAAAAGTAGATGTAATAATCTATGTAGTATAATGCAATATACTACCTATTTTACCCTAACTGTATGGCACCAAGAACTCAAAACCCTAATGCATGCAACTCGGCTTCTCAAAATCCCATCGATAGATGTATTTTTTGCACTACAGTGATAATTTTGGCTTCTTATAGCAGGTAAAATGTGATAGTAATAATTTTAAAATGCTAGCATCAAACCCTTGTTAATGAAGAGAACATCAAGCAATTAGATAATTTCTTTCTTTTTTTGTTATTATTTTTTTGCTATAAATATATTGTGATTTAGGTAGAACCTATTGCAACATAAAATACCAAAAATATCAAGTGTTTCGAGACCCTTATGGGAGACTTATATCATCTGAATTGACTCATTGAATTAATCAAACCAAGTTATATCTTTGGTTATCTTTTTTTAGTAGTTTTGTCAATTCTTAAAAGAATAATTTCTATCAATTATTCATGTTTGATCCTTCTACTCCCAAAGGTTGGGAGAAAATTGATGAATGTATAAGAAGGAAAAATTAGATTGATGAAGTGTTTATGAAACATAAGAACCATCATTCATGGAATCAAGGTATGATACAAGTATCATAATACATTTGAGAGTATCAATAGTTTTGATCCTCCTAATCTAGCATGGTTCTAGCCCATGCCACCATGAGTTTCTTGTTTACTCCTAATAAGGATAACCTTATAATAATCAATGAGAATATTCATTAGTATACTGAAGGAGTAAGGTTAAAGCTACACAACACTATTTTATAATATTTTTGAGCTATCAAAATGATTAAAACTAATATTTTCTAACCAAACTAAAGATACCATATAATTTTTTTTTTTTATAAAATAGGGGTAAAAATTTATTAGATCAAAGAAACCTTACAGCAGAGAACAAACAACTAGCAAAAATAGCCAACAAAAACCTCAAACAGACATATCCTCAGCAAGTAAATTATGAAGTTGCTGAGAACAGTCTAAAGGGAGGTTATCCCAACCCTTAACAGACCAATTCCCCTAAAAATGAGAAGCCCATTTGGCCAAACAATCTGCAACCCTATTCCATTCCCTAGGAATGTGAACAAAAGAGATAAACTCCAAATTACAATAGATTTGAAGAATCTGTCGAACAACCAAAGTCAACCTCTAGTGAACATTATCAAGATGGTGAGTCCTTAACAAATTTATAATAATCTATGAATCAGACTCACAGATTATCCTCCGCCAACCCATAGCCAACCCTTGTTCCAAAGCACAACAGATAGCAAGAGCCTCCATATAATTATTAGAGTGTATCCCCTTATAGCATGAAAAAATGAAACAAGCATTCCCAGCACTATCTCTCCCAACTCCTCCGATACCAACATGCCCAGGATTACCTCGAGAAGACCCATCCGTATTGATCTTGAACACCCCTGGAGGAGGAGGATGCCATCTCCCATCTCTCTGCATTTTTTTTCCATCTCGGTTTCTAGATGAAATAACAGGACGAGGACCATTCTCCACAAATCCCAAATTTTGCATCATCAAAATCTCTCGACTGCACCAAAGGAATACTAATCTGGCATGTGGAAGAGACAGTTTCCTAGATCATACCAATGATTCGCTGCCAAAGCTGATGAACAATAAGCTTGTTATCATGAAAAATTCGTCGATTTCTTTCCAACCAAATCTGCCATAGAATGCAAGAAGGACCAATAGTCCAAGCAACCTGGAGAAAGAAAGACTTAGCGGGAGGTCTCCCTAAACTCCACCAGAACTCCAAAAGATAAGAAGCATGGGCACAAGGCTGCTTCCACACCTCCCACCAAAGATGCCAAATATCCCGTGCAAAAGAACACTAAAAAAGAAGATGACCTGAAGACTCTTCACTGTTCGCACATAAAAAACAAAAAGAAGGTCCTTGAAAACCTCTCTTTATAAAAAGATACCATATAATTGGTGGTAGTGACAAAATCTCATGCTATGCTTAGTATGCTTGATTATTTAATGGTATGTGAAATTACTACATCAACTATCCTTATTATTATTATTATCATCTTGGGCCTCATGTTACGTTATTTAGCCCCTGATAATCAGGATTAGGATTTTTTAATTGTTTAGACTATAAAAAAGAGTTGTGGATAGTTGGATCATTACTCATACTTGTAAGCTTCTATCATATTTTATGCTCTTAAGAGACTTGGCCCTCTTTAAGTGGCTAAGAGACTTCACCTTTGTAGGTAGAAAAAATAGAAGCAAGAATAAAGTTTGGATTTGCACAATCTTGAATAAAAATGTACAATTGGTGTAATTGTACAAGGGGCAAGTAAAATGTACAATTTGGTATAAATTGTACAATTGGCAAGCAAAACGTACAATTGGGTGGAATTGTACAATTAGAAAATAAATTAAAAAATAAATAAATGTAAAATGCATGTGAAATTAAATGAAATGGAAAGACATGCGAATGAAATGTAATTTGATGAAAATCAAATTAAACCTTAGTAAACATTAAATTATTGTTATTAATGTGAGTACGGGCAGTTGTAAATAATGAATTGTCTTAGGAAACCGCTTTGGAACGGCTTGGACAACCATTATAAGCCCCCCATTCAAATTTTTGGGTTGTTGGTTGTAGTTCAGTGATTGTTGGTGGATTGTTATTGTTCATGGCTGCCCATTCATGTGCAGTTCATGGATTGTGAAGCATGGAGTAATGTGGTAATTTAATTTATTGTTGTGTAATATCATACACTACCTATGTACAACAACCATAATAATATAAATCCTCATTTTAGTCAGATCTATGGATGCATGTATGGGAATCCAAGTGCAATATCAATAATTATATTGTGTGTGGAGATTTATTGCTATTGTAGGTATTGTTGATTCTAGATATGTGGCAGAAGTGCATACCCAGAAAACGTACAACCATCCATGTGCTATTGTGTGAAATGCATAAGTAAAGAGAAAATAGGAATAATGGTTGTTACCCATTATTGGGAATGATATTTTTGTCAATAATATGCAAATGGGTATTTTTTGAGTCAAGTTATTTGGCAGAATGAGGGTTTCACCCAAACCGTACAAGTAGTGTACCAAACTATACAAGGGTTTGTAAATTTGTACATTTGATGAGTTTTGGCCTGAAATTGCATTTTTAAGCATTTTGGTGGTAGATCAATGATTTCCAAGTGAATAATTGCAAAGTGATTGAGATTTGAGCAATTCCAAGATTCTTGGAGAAAATGTACAAGTGTGCAGTTATAACCGTACAATTGTACGTTTTGGGATTGTACAGTCTTCAGTTGTACATTTTAGGAATTGTACAGTTGTGAACCGTACAACTGTATGGATTGGACTAGATTAAGTGTAATTAGTCGAAATCCATTTTAAAATCTCTCATCACATCCCCCTATGGAATACTATACTCCACTCATGCTACAACATTCACTAAGTGGATAGGATTATTCTAAGATTTCGAATCTAGATCTCTTACATATAATTATGTTTGCTTGTTATGGAATCTAAATCCTATTATAGTGTATGCTTTTCTATTACTATATTTCTAATATTGGCTATTACTATTGTTGTTTTTGGAAGTTGTTTTTTTTATAATCATACATTTTTGTGACTTTAGTGAAATAAAAATTTCTAATGCTATAATCTAGTCAATTTTGTGTTATAGTCAACTTGTATGAAAATTCTAATACTACATTCTAGTTCATTTTTCTACTAAGGTCAACTAATACAAAAATGTCAATGTTATAGTATAGTTCATTATATTATTGTAGCATCAATTTTGAAGGACTAATTTAATGATTTTTTAAAACTTGTCTATATGAAATAAATATATCTAAATATATATTCATATATAATTTGAATCACATCATTTTGATGCTAGATGAGAGAGTGATAGTTGTTAAAAATAAAAACTATTAAAAATATGAACATCAAATATTATTTTGATAATTTAATAATAGCAATTGAATGTTTCTAATTATAGTGTAATTAGAGGATTCTACTTTTTAACTTTCTAAATCATCCCATTTAGATGTCATATGAAGGAGATACAACCAAAATATTGCATATTGGTTTGATTTGTCTAGTTTTAATTTTTAGATATAATATGCTAATATTTTATAGATTTAAGATTTTAAATGAGTGATCTAAATTTATTTATCTATATATCCTATTTTCCTATAGATCTATTTTATTTTAAATTTTTAAATGACCTCAATGCGATGTTAGATTGGGGAGAGATAGTTAAAATACCACTTGTTGGTCTAGGACTATCCCACTACAAATAACATGTTTAGAAAAATATTTAATTATGGTTTTGAATAAATAATTGTGTGATCTAAAATTTTCTATTTATATATGAGTTATGTATTTGAAGCTATTTTACATGTTTTTCAAATTAATTCATTTGACATTACATATAGAAGATATGACTAAATAATAATCTATTGCTCTATACAAATTTTTAGCTAAAGATAGTTGATTGTTTATCAACTTAATCAAGATGCTAAATAAAAGACTTGAAATTAATTTTACAAGACAACTATTTTTTATATTAAACTCATGTATTTTTGTATACTTATTCCACCATTGTTAGTGAAAAATAGTTAAAATATGACCTATTCATGTTCCAAATTTATTTTTGCACATGTTTGCAATATTGTGAAATTCATCATATTTTTTAGATGTATTTTTAGGGCCATCCATATCATTTTACGATGTTTATACAATACTAACCTTATACATCAATATTCCATAGTACCATAGAACATCCACAAAAGTAAAAATGTGTGTACAATACTTTTCAACACTCTTATAAGTTACAACAACTATTAAAATTTATTGCATGTTTGAAAAGGGTAAATTAATAATGTTTTTCAAAATTGAAGCAAGTATGATCGTTTAATGTGTTTCATAGTTATCAAATATCTCTTTTATGTTAGTATTTTTTTATTAATGGTGAATATAGGGTTTTTTGGAAGGGTCCCAACCCTTTTACATAGGGCAACAAAACTTCTAGTAGGGACAATCGCCCAAGGCCAAAAATTAATAGCTGGAAAAAAAGATCAAATCAAATAACAACATGAAAAACCAACACAAGAGGCCAACAATAAAATATTGCAAACAAAACAAGAGATCAGAATGGCTAACTAATATTTGGAGAGGCTGACATCGACCTCCAAGTCTTCCTTCTTCTTAATCTACACTTGGACCTTCAACATCTCCCAAGAGTCCTTCAACACCTAAGTATCCCAAAGAGGATGATTCTTATGGTAGAGGATATACTGAAACAAGAGGTCCTCCTTAACATGGGATCCCTATCTATTATACTGTATAAATTTTGGGTATCCCTCTCTAGATAATTGGATCCCATCTGGATATTGACAATCTTCTTCATACCAATAGGTTGGTTGCCCCCCATAGAGTTATCCACAGTAAGACCTGCCTTTCATAGTAGATTTAAATAAACTATATAACTAAAATTTAGCCTTGGTCATAAAAGCAACAAAAATTTGCAAGCACTTCTTAAATCTTAGATCTTCCTCCTAAAGCTCCACTCCTTTACCCCCTCATTTTCCCATATGTTTTTTTATAGGCAAATATGTGCACACCAAACCATGTGCACAAAAACCACATGCACAAGACTGGGTATTCCTCTTTAAATAATTAACTCACATCTAGGTATTTATAATCTTCTTCCTAGCAATAGGTTAGTTGCCCCCCCAAGAATCATCCATAGTAAGACCTGCCTTCCACAATAAATTCGAATAAATTGATACAACTAAAATTTAGCCTTGGTCACAAAATCATTGGGATTGTTCCATTTCCATACCCCATAATTAGCACTAAGAACACTGCTCAGGGAAATAGAAATAGTCCTTGGAGGAAACATATCCATGATAGAGCACAACCTATAAAATTTCTATATCAACAAAGCTGGAATGACCATAAAGACCTAAAGAGGAGATCATGTGAGGAGGAAACGAGTCCATCCAAATATTGTTTGACCTACTACTAACTCCTCTTTTATGTTAGTGTTGATGTACATATCTATATATAGTTTATCATGATTACAAAGTAGACATTCCCATTATAGATAATAAAGTAAAATAGGAAAGTTACAACCAATAATCAAACTAGTTATTGACTTAATTTTAGATTTATTTCATTACATATTCTACAATAATTTTTTAAGTATATTGCAAGGAAAAATATACTATCATCCACTCACTTTATATAATAGAACAAGATATAGTAGTTTTATAGATTACAACTGAAGTATTTTATCATTAGTTATAATTGACAAGATCAACTTCTTAGTTATGAAAACAACTTACTATCTTCTTATTTTCAAATTGATTTGTAATATATTTTTGTTATATCATTTGAAGGATATACACAAGGGAACATAATCACTTTGGTATTATTGTTACACAACATAGCATAGATGAGTAATATAAATAGAACTATTATTTTTACTACATTTAGGGTTTCCATAAAAAAATAACAAACTTCTTAAAATACCATAGATGTGGTAGGTTACTCCTTCCAAAAAAATAATAAAACTAGAAAATACAGGGATTCATCAAATACTAGGAAGATGATGGTTATCCCCCAAAATTTAGAGTCAATATTATTTTGTTGTTAGACTAGATGCAATAATATTGTTTGCTTATATATTTTTTCAATAACTATCATTATTGTTTAGAATTTACTATCTATTCTACCTCACGTACTTATGTATTTTTTTAACTTACACCTTTCCTACCATCTACATCACCACCTCAATAACTCTCGCTCCATAAATATTTTCATGTTCATTTCATATATATTCCTCGCTTTATCTCCCGTATTGCTTAAATCACCTATAAAAAACCCTTGACCATAACTTGCACTTAATATATCAATGGATTACCTATCACTTATGGTCATGGAAATATTAACATATATAGGTGAAACAAACCTATTGATTTTTTAGGAGCAATATAAGGATCAAAACAAGTTTCAAAGAGTGTTTGAGAAGCAAGCTAGTAAGGATTCTTTTAAGAAAAGAAAAGAAAAAGAGATGTCATAGCTAATATATATTGTTGACATGTATTTTATCATTTTAGAGTTCTTTATAAGTAGAAACCTCCATTACAACGTATCTCCTCCTCCCCCTCAAAATTGAATGTAGCTAGCATTGTTGTTGCAAAAGTGTAGTTGAGCATTTTGTCACTATTATTACAACTTACACTATTTCAAAAATAGAAAAACTCTTTTTGTTATGCTCACCACTTTCTTTATTAGTTGCTACAGTAGCCTTCACTTCCCTCATTTGCTATCCATTTATTTGTATTCCTTACATCTATGTCATTTTTTATCATTTAAATTATTTCTGAGCTTCATGCCCATACCCATCATGTTTTGGATGTTACATATACCTTACATTCCTTTATAGTCTCATGATATGCTATATTTATAGAGTACTTTTGTTGCTCATTTATATATACACAAGAACTTGTGTACATGATGTTCTTATTTTCACTTCAGAAAAAAGAAAAAAAAGAGATACAAATAAAAATAAAGAGAAAAAATAAAGTGAAAGAAAAATAAAAAAGGAAAGGAAAAAAGAAAATAAAGTTCAATGATGAAAAATCTTGTGACGTCATTACACAAATTTTTGTTCAAAAACTAGGTTTCTAGAAGGTAAAATCACAAAAACTCACAGTTTCTCTATTTGGGTTCTTTCTTAGTTTTTTTGTAAGAATCACTGACATCCTAATTAGGATAAAATACCATATGTTCATCATTTATGTTTCATTGATACTATGTAAATAGTTTATTTGGTTATACATATTTATTACCATAAGAAGAAATGTGAAAGTCTTCAAGTTGGATTAGAGTATCCTACCTTTATGAATCTCTTCCCCAAGCTAAGATTATTTCCTATTGCTTTGACAAATAATAGTTATATTTTAGAGATAGTTAATAGGATGGATGATACTAGTTTTATAACTATAGTATTTCTTGCTTAGATAACACTATTATTATAGCCCATCCTTTAACAATACTTTTACAACATACATCCACAAGTGTCTACAACACTATTCTATAGAACTATATTTGCAATATTATTTGTAGCTTTGCTTTGGTAGCACTATTTCTACATCACTGTAAGACATTCAATATTATAGTGGTAGTCTTTATAAGTTGTTTTTATAGCATGGACTATCAATTTACTTCTAGAAATTATTTTATAGGGTTGGAATGATAACACATTGGATGTGAAAGTATTAAAAAAAATTATTCAAAAAAATAAAAAGAAATAAAAAAGGAAAATAATGTTCCAAAAAAAGTTCCATTAGATTGAAAACTAGAAATGGTATTGTAATAAAGCAGTGAGCTAAAGATCCATAATGAGTAGCTTGATGGTGAGTTGTGATAATAATATAGACATTCAAGAACATCAACATTTTAGCAATAAATATAATATACCAAAGGGCTATCACATTGTTTCAATATTCTATAGTATTGCAATATTTCTTGAATTGAATTTTATACATCAAGAGGTACCACAATGAGTTCATGAGAGATTTGTATTATTTTGGGAGTAGAAAAATATTTATGAGGGTTCAAATGATGAGTCTTAAAAAATCATATTTTTAAACTCATATTTAACATAAAAAATGCTTTATACACACCATTATATTGTTGGAATATATTACATTATTTGGTACATGCCAATGTACCACCTTGGGTACATATCTAGATTAGGAGTTTATCTTAGATTAAGGTTTGAGTAACAGTTCCATGCAATGTAATAAATGCACAAGTGTTAGAATGTGCAATGATGTAAATGTGCATGTAGTCCACATGTACATGAGTCATAGGATAGGTAGTTGAAGAGTCATGGACCAAGGGATATATCTCCCTATATATGCCTTTGTCATATAGAGAGTAGAGAGAGAGAGAGGAAGTATAGTGAGTTTAGTAGGTACAATGTAGATCATGCATTATTTATGGAGTGTTTAAGTCCTCATTTATATTACATTCTATAATTTTTGTGATCTTTCATTAATGACTATTTTTCGAGTTATTACATAAGTTTCTCATATACTTTTATTGCATATTATATTATCATTATCATATAGTTAATATTGCTTGCTTATTTTACATCTTGTGTTTGCATTTCCTTAAATATAGATCATCAAAAGCTAATAGTGGTATCAAAGCACAAGGTAGATTGATAGGAAATAGAGAGATCCATAAGAGAGATTAAGAGAAGATAGGAAATATCATTTTTAGAATTTTTAAAATTGGGTTTGGATAGAATCTTTCCACAGAGTTGCAAAATAACTTGTGAAGACTAGGAATCAACATTAATTCCAATATATTGACAAATCAACTAGTTAAGATTCATTATCTTTGGATTTAAAGTTTTTTTTGTTACAATTTTTCTAATACTTTATTGTCGAAAAGAGGACATTCAAAGAAATTTGAGAAGCTTCCTACAAGATCTAGGAAGAATATCTTCTTTAGAATCAATACAATACTTGAAGAAACAAGTTGAAGACTAAATATTTTGGAGGACTTAAGGAAAAGGTCCCATTGAAATAGTTGCAAACTTGCAGATTGCATAAGAGAAAAAAGGTCAAAAGAGCCTTATTGCAGATTGAGGGAAGAATAAATTCAAGGATTTGAATCCTATAGAAGGTTGAAGATTGGAGATATCCATTGAATATTAAAGACTACAAATTATAGATTGAAAGAAGAAGAAATCAGCTCAAGAAGTTGAAGAGATCCACATGAAGTCCCATTGAATAACTTCCAGATTTTGAAGATTGAAGATAGAGAAGGACTAGAAAAGGTCCTATTCAATATTTTAGAAGCAATAGAATTAGAAGATCCAAGAAAGAGATTTCATTGCAAAACTTCCATAGTTAAATATTGGAAAGATCAAATAAAGATCTCGTTAAAGTTTTAAGAATAAAAGCTATAAAATTTAAAGACCCAAGAGAAGAGATATTAAGGAAATATTGAAAGGAGAAATAATAAGGCTAGGAAAGCCTCATTGAAGGAGATTTGAAGAAGTCCATTGGAGAATACTTGAGGAGAACTCAAGTGAGAAGAGTGCTAGCAAAAAGAAGCACTTAAGAAATAAGAATTTGGGATAATTATCACCAATCGACAACAAGCCCAAAAGGAATAAGGATTTAGCAAGAATATTACCAAATTTCAAAGGAGATCATTAAAGACCTTAAGAAATTTAGATTCTTGAGAAGAAGGCCAAAAAATAGGCCAAGATTGAAGCTAGAATTCAACAAGGAGGTTGAAGGAGAAAGGAGCTAGAAGAATCCCATAGATTCAAGAGTTTTAAGAACAACCACCAAGGAGTTAAAGGCTGATTTGAAAGAAGGAGATTGTTGATTTTTTATAGAAGAAAATTGAAGGATTCTAGAAGGTAAGTTTGAGCCAAAACTTGGAGAAGTTCCAAGCAGAATTGAAAGATTTTAGAATAGCAAATCAAAGGAGGAATTGACTACATTAGAATCTGAAAATTACGGATTCAAGAACAACAATAAGGTAGCATTTAGATAATATTAATAGCTGCTAATTTTTAGAATTCAATAAGGCTACTTTAAGCAGAGTTGAAGTCACCAAACCACATTTTTGGGAAGCAAGTTAGAGGAGTACTAAATCTGCAAACTGGCAAGTTAAGAAGTTGTTTTGGACAACAAGGAAGCGTTGCAAATTCATCAAGTTTTAGGGCATCAATTAGGTGATCCAAATCACCAAGAGAATAATCACCTTATAGAATAAAAAATTTATGCAACATTTGTTTAAATAGTTTATTATTTGAACATTAATATTGATCTTATTAATAAGTTTTATTAATCACCAAATTCAAGGTTTAAGGTTACAAAATGAAGTGTAGAAGTTAGTTTTTTAAAAGCAGTAAAATCCACACAAAAGAATAGGATTTAGATATATTTCAAGAGAAAGAAAAATATCAACATCCTACCATCTATTGAAAGGAAAGAAGACATTATTATAAAGAATAGATTGCATATACAATAATACAAAGCATAGCCATCCAAAAGGTATAGTATTTGCATGATTAAAAATCTTGGAATTATCATTGTAAAGTTAACCAAGCAAGGAATCTTAGGAGAGAGTTGCCAAGGAGGAAAAGGCAACATTGAATTGAGCATTGAATGTAGAAAAACTGCAGCAAATATTGGTGAAGAGAAGCCACCAAAAGGAGTATTATAACCACCAAGGAATAGATAAGAAGCCATCATATTAAAGATAAGGAAGAAAGCTAAAAAAATAAGACTAAAAGGTTTCAAATATTTTGGTGCAAATTAAGGTATTCTACCTTATCTTATAATAGAGTTATTTACATTCCATAATTGCACCATACTTTCTTTTCTAATGTAGCAAAAGGAAGACAAAACTCAAGTACTTAAGACACCAAAGGAGAATGCAAGTTACAGTCATCAAGTGGTAGTATTAACCAAGTTAAAGCATAAGCTATGAAGTAAAAGATATAGATCCATGTAAGGGCTCAATACCATTCCATTTCAAGGTGTCTACAGACACTAAATTTGGTACCATAGTCTCATGAAAGCAACACCCATTAAAGACACCTACACAAAGGAATAATGACTAAGTTAAGGATAGCTAGCACAAACAACAAGGAGAAAAATACAAGGAGAATAACATCAAGAGTTACCCAAGCAAAAAAGGATAAAAGCTTAGGCAAATAGCCATTTTTCATTGGAGAGGAGCCACCATACGTTGAATAAAGAATGCTGCTGTTAGAAAAAACCATAGGAGGAGCCACCTTTCATTGAAGAGAAGTCATATTTTGTTGGAGAGGAGCCACCTTTCATTGGAGAGGAGCCACCTTCATTAGAGAGGAGCCACCTTCATTGTAGAGGATTGTAAGATCCCAATTTTATCCCTTATTTTATGATTGTTTGCTAAATATAGTGACGAACTAAAATATTTAGCTAGGAGTTAGTTAATGATTTTAAGAATAATTAAATGTATTAAATGGGAAATTTAAAGATAAGATGTTTTGTTGTTTTAATTAGTGGTTAATTTGGCTTATTAACTTTGGATTAGCAAGTTAAACTTGGGATTTAAGTGAGTCCAACTTGGTGGGTGGACTATATTTAATGAATATTTAATTAGATAGTAATTTGTCCCAAGTTTTATGTTAATGAAAACATGTTTTAGTTGGGTTGAAACCAAAGTAATGAGGTTAGTTTATAGAAAGGATATGTGTGAAGTTTTTATTGGACCGCCTTGGGTGCAATGGTCAAAGTAGCATTGAGTTCAAAGAAAATATTAATGAGAGGTTTATCCCACCCAATTTTATAATGAAAAAATATATCATGGGGTAGGAGTCAGAAAGGTTATAAATAGAGCTCTCTTGGGTATTTGGAAGCTTAACGAAATCAACAGAAGCAAGTTAGGGAATATGCTCTCCGAGAACTTTGGATCAAAAACCAAACACTTGCATTTTCTGTTGATTCGACACTGATAATTCAACATCTCCTAGGGAGTATGCTCTCTAAATCTGTCGAAATAGAAACTAGATGGAGTTTCAATTCTCTTGCTTAATCCTCCTCTCATTTATCTTGTGGTCTAAAAAAAGGGAATCTTGTGGAAACAAGCTCGAATTTTTTAACAAAGGCTCAGATTTAGAATATTTTCTTACAGCAAGTCGGGTTAGAGCCTTTCTGGTTGATGATCCATTATTGTGTTGAGTTAAATGAGTCAAGGGTTGAAAAATGTTTATGAAATTATGATGTTTAAGGTTTATGTTGAATTTGAAAATTATTGATTTGTGAGATGTTGTCATATGTACTAAAGGAAACAAAAATGGAAAAAGACAAATTTATTTTTTTATGCATATTGTTTGAGTATAAACAATTTCCTTCTTTGAGAAGAAAACATACGTTGTTCATGTCTAGTTATAATAGCTTTGTGAGTCTCTAATGAAAGAATACTTATGTAAATGCTAAAGTAATGGGGGTTGTAGGGTTTGGGTAAAGCAGAGGAGTTATGTTTGATTGTTTAAAAAAATTAAATTAAATTTCCTTGTGAAACCCTGTTACGATTTTGCCATAGAATATGTTGTCTTTGATTGATCTGTGTAGGGTCTCCACAGTTGTGTCCTTGGAGCCATGAAAATATGCACGATCAAAAAAAATAATGGAAACGTAGATTGTGCGCTCAAGAATTCATGGAGATGCCTTTAGGGTTGTGTAAACTGGATGTTAAAATGTCAAACTTTACCTTGTATTTGATAGCAGACGTCTGCAAGAACTTAGGAGATAGATAGATTTCATTATGAGTCTTTGTGATATGTATTATCTTCAGTTTCAACTCGGGTTTTTTAGTTAAATAAAATAATGTATACTCCTTAGAGAAATGGTCGTAGGTTCTGTTACCTCCATTACTCACTATGGCTTTATGTTCAAACGATGCCCTCCATTGAAACCTTGTGTCATGTCTTGTTATTATGTTGGAGGTTATAGTTAAAGAAAAATAATAATAATAGTGGACTATGTGGTTTAATGGTTATAATAAGGATTTTGAAATATTATGTATTTTGGGAACAAGTTTATGTATTTAAGTATTATTGATTCTTGAGACTAAACTATGGGTTGGAAAAGTGTTAGGGGGAATGTTAAATTATACATTACCCTAGGTCTTTAAGAACTCAGCTAAAGTTTAGAAAATAGTAAGAAGAGATAAAAACAGTACTTGTGTGTGTGTGTGTTTAAAATAAAAGTCTCTAAAAGCTAAAGATGACAATAGTTACCTAAATAACTATGGTAAAGATATAGTAATATGAATTTAAAAGGTTTTAGGAAGGAAATATTATTATGGCCCATTGATGGCCCCAAGTTTACCAGACTTGTTATATCTAGGTGAAGTAAACAAGGGGGTTTAAAATTGTATAAAGAGCTAGGATAATGGGGATCTTGAGACTTAAATGGTTGGTAGTTGTAAACTGATTATCAAGCTTAAAAAGGATCCTGAAAAAATTAGAGATTAAATATGGATGTATATAGATAATGCTTCTAAAAAGGAATTTTATACTACATTGTGACTTTGGTAACACATCATATTATGTTTAATTACCTCAATATATTTTGCTTGTAGATTATTAGGTACTATGAAATAATCTTGCTTGATTTATTTTGGCAATATTGTTGTGTTGTAATGATTTTTGGATGGGGAAAATTGGTAACAGGGTTACAATTTCTCGAGAACTTATGGAGGTTCCTCTTTGCCAAGTTGATGTTTACATTTTGCTTAGACAAGAACATGTTGCTTTGTGGATAAAAAACATATAATGAATGTAATAGGAAAGATTCATTCGGTTTCCCTACTCTTGGATGAAATGAATGATTATTTTCTGAAATGATATTGTTATCTGCATGATTTGCCTGTAAATATTTGATACAATAGTGCAAATGCATTATTATAAATAGGCATATATCATGTGGTGTATTTTCCTGATCCCGAGTAGCCAATATTCTAGTACTGGCAACTTGAGACAAATGACCAGATGCTCCTGCTGAACCTAAAAGTGATTTGAAGTGTTGTTGTTGCTGTAATTTTACCTCAAGTATACTATAATTACTTTGTAACAACAAGGATTGATTATGAGTAGAATATTTTATTTAGTTAATAGGTGTTGGGAAAAGGTTGTAATGAATTCATTGTGTCTTTGTAAATATTGAAAGGATTTCATTGTAAAATGTGCTAATTGTTTATGTGTATAATAGAGTTAAATTGAAATGTAATGCTACAATTCATTCTCTATGCTATATTTGAATGTGACCAAAATAGAGTTGCAAAATTATTAGGCGAAGAAATAATGCATTTGATCATTAGCATTAACAATAGTTAGTCTATGCTTAAATAATAGACTAACTAACAAATAGTAGGGAATAGCGCTAACTACCCTCTAACAATAGAATAGGGAGGGAGTTGCGTGATGCTAACCACTAACCTAGGTAGAGAGTTCTAACCATAACACTAACCTAAATATCTCACATAGGATATTTAGGTACTTACCTAGTTTAACCATGAGGTAAAATATCTCATGGTAATTACATAGAAAAGTAAATGTAATAACCCCACGTAGTGTAATGCAATACACTACCTTATTTTACCCTAACATCCCCCCTTTATTACATTACTTTGATATACAAAGTTTGCTCCGAAACAGTTGAAATTTGACACGTCCAAGTGCCTTTGTAAAAATGTCTGCAACTTGTTCGTCGGTGGGAATGTGTTGGAGCTTGATTCTGTGCTTAGGAACTTCATCACGAATGAAATGACAATCTGTATCAATATGCTTAGTTCGTTCATGATGCACTGGATTCTTGACCAAGTTCAAAACACCTGAGTTGTCACAAAACATGTGAATGGGAAGTTTCTTTGGTAGGCCCATGGTAGCCAAGATGTGACTTAGCCATATCGCTTCACACACAGCTCCACGTGCAACGCGATATTCTACCTCAATTGAAGATAAAGCAACCACCTATTGCTTTTTACTATGCCATGAGACAGGACCAGATCCAAGATGAAAAACATAGCCTGATGTTGATTTTATGTCATCTATGGATCCAACATAATCAGAGTCAGTGTAACTCTGTAAGAAGAATGAGTTATTCTTCTTATACTCTAGACCATAATCTGCACTACCCTGAATGTAGTGAAGGACTCTCTTAGCTGCTTTCCAATGGGAGACCTTTGGTTCTTGCATGAACCGTGAGAGATAGTTTACAACATAAGTAATATCTGGTCTAGTATTAGTCAGATAGATGAGGCTTCCAATCATCTATCTATAAAGTGTGCCATCTACCTATGGTGAGTCTTCATATCATGATAACTGTAGCCCTGATTCCATCGATGTTGCTTTGGGCTTACAATCAGTCATACGATATTTTTCTACTAAAGTCTTGGCATACTTTTTCTGAGTCACCCTAAGATGATTCTTTTTCTGTTCTATCTCAAGGCCAAGACAGTAGTGGAGAAGTCCTAGATCTGTCATATCAAATGACTCTTTCAAGTCATCTTTCATGACGTTAATCAAGTTCTCTGAGTTTCCAGTGATGATCAGATCATCTACATATAACACAAGAATCACTATCTCAGAACCTGTGTTCTTGATATAGAGATTTGCGTCAGATGGACTTCTCTTAAATCCATGCTGCAGTAGGTGACTATCCATTTTTATGTACCATGCTCTTGGGGCTTGTTTTAGCCCGTATAATGATTTGACCAATTTGCAAACATGTTGCTCATGGCCTACCTCTGCAAATCTAGGAGGTTGAGTCATGTACACTTCTTCTTTTAAGTCACCATTAAGAAAGGTGCTCTTTACATCCATTTGATGTAATTTCCATCCGAACTATGCTGCCATAGCACAAAGCACTCGAATGGTGGTCATCCTTGCTGTTGGGGCAAAGGTTTCCTCATAGTCAAGCCCTTCCTTTTGAGCATAGCCCTTCGCCACAAGATGGGCCTTATGCTTATCTATAGTGCCATCTGCCTTATATTTTACTTTGTAAACCCATTTGCAGCCTATGGGTTTCTTTCCTTTAGGCAAATCCACTAACTTCCATGTTTTATTCTTTATGAGGGAGTTATATTCTGCATCCATAGCTGCCTTCCACTGAGGTAGTCTAAGTGCTTCATCAACTGTAGAAGGTTCATTCTCATCACATGCTGACAAGTAAACCCTCTCCTCATCTATTTCCATCTCATCTTCCCTTGGTAACTCTCTATCAACAGAAAGATCTTGAAAATCTGCACAAAGATCATCAACTCGAGTGGATGCTTCATTCTTTTCTTTCTGTGTCATGCTTCTTGTCTTTGGATGATTGAGAGTAAGATCAGGTGGGGAAGTGAGTTTAGAGTCTTTCATTGTGCTTGTATACCATTTGGGTGGCTTTTTCTATTGTGAAGAAGGAAGTTGATGTTCCTCTTCATCATCTAGGTATACTGATGTAGTGTTGGGTGTGAAAGCTTCATCAAACACTACATCTCTGTTGACATGTATTTTCTTGGTAAATGGGTCTATCAACCGATAGCCTTTTGAAAATTCATCATATCCAAGAAATACACAAGGTAGGGACTTCTCATCTAATTTCTTTCTTTTCTCCTTGGGTATATGCATAAATGCCTTACACCCAAATACCCGTAGATGAGTTATGGAGGGTTTCCTACCACTCCATGATTCCTGAGGAGTTATACCTTCAAGAGCCCGTGTGGGAGCCCTATTCAGAAGATATACTACAGTTTGAACAACTTCAGCCTAGTAAGTTTGCTCAAGGTTGGCCCCCTTAAGCATACATCGAACCATTTCCATAATGGACCGATTTCTTCTCTCAGCAACCCCATTGGATTGAGGAGTATAGGTTGTTGTTAACTGTCTCTTTATCCCATGTGTCTATAAAAATGAGGAAAATTCTTTGGATGTGTATTCCCCCCTCGATCTGAATGGAGGGTCTTAATAAAGCATCCTGATTCCTTCTCAACAAGCTTTTTGAACTGTTGAAAATAGGAAAATGCTTCGGACTTCAACTGCAAGAAGAAGACCCACATTTTTCGTGAGTGATCATCGACAAACAATTGAAAATACCATTTTCCTCCACAACTTGTAGACATGGGACCACACAAATCTGTGTGAACCAACTCCAAAGGTACCTTAGCTCGAAAAGAGCTAGGTTCAAAAGGTACTCTATGTTGCTTTCCTGACAAGCAATCAGAGCACACTGGCAAAGTAGATGAAAGAGTAGGCAGTCCTTTCACCATGTGATATTTACTCAACTCTAGTAAATATCCTGAACTCAAATGCCCAAATATCTTATGCCAAAGAGAAGTGGCCTCCTTTGTGGTTACTGCCAATGCAGTATGGGTAGAGGTAATTGCATCTAAGACAAACAAACCATGTTTGTATGAACCTGTTGCTATCTATTTTCCCTTCTTAGTGATAAAGCAACGTTTCTTTTCTTTGTCCACTTTGAAATTGACATTCATGTTATTGTCCAGGATTTGTGGAACTGACAAGAGATTATTTTTCAATCCTGGTACATAAAGAACTTTTTGAATATTACATTCTCCATCTGGAAGGGAGACAGAAACACTTCCCTCTCCCTGAACTCGATAGGTCTGATTATCAGCAATGGTGATCGGTCTACCTTCTCGAGCCTCAAATGTTGCAAACCAAGATTTATCGCCAGTCATATGTTTACTAGCACCTGAGTCTATGTACCACACAGAGTCCTTGTGGGAGGAATCTGTATGTGTCATGAGCACTTTGTGTGCTCTCTCAGAATCTGAACTAGAATCTTCAGCTGCAATGTGTCCCTTTTGTTGTTTGTTCTTGTTCTTTGGTTTGCCTTGGCCCTTCTTGTTTCCTTGTTCATTGGGTGGTTTGTTCTTAAACCAACATCTTTTGGTTTCATGAGTGTCTTTGTCACAAATCTTACAATACTGCTTCTTCTTCGGAATCTCTTTGGCTTTACCCTTTTCTTGATTAGAAGAAGAACCTTTCTGTTGATTCCACTTTTTCTTACCACCTTGTCTTTTTGAGAAAAGAGCATTGTTGGATGCCTCATCTCTTTGGAGTTGATTAGCTTCTTCTGTTTGAAGCATGTTTACCAACTCGACAAAAGTTACTGTCCTGCCAGAAACTTGTAGTGAAGTGATCAACATTCTGTAGGAGTCAGGAAGAGCCCTCAAAATGATAGAGTTCAAGACTTGGTCTTCCACTTTCTCTCCTAAGGATAGCAGTTTTGTTTTCAATTCTATGACTCTGCAGAGGAATAGCTCTACTGTTTCCCCTGATTTCATATGTAGAGTATGAAGTTGTGTTTGGAGGTTAAGGATCGTTGATTGATTCTTTCCCTCATAGATGGTCTTTAAGGCATCCCATGCTGCCTTACCAGTCGTAGCTTCACTGATATGAGGTTGGATATCATCGGTAATAACTAGCAAGATCATTAAGGATAGTTTCTTATCCTTTTTATCAAATTCAGTTTGATCTACTCCAGCTGATTGAGGTCTAGTTACACTTCCATCCACTATTGACCACAAATCCTCTACAGTTAAGATAGCTTTCATCTTAGTCTTCCAAGCTGAATAATTTGAACCTTTGAGCAGTTGGCTCTCAGTGAGATACTTGTGTATCATGGCCATGGTTAAGGTTTCAAATTTGATAGGACTAAGATGGTTGTATCTTGCACTATACCCTCAAAAGAGTATATGGAAGATGTTTTCAATTTGCCTCTATAAGATATTTAATGGCACCTGCCTTAACACCCTTAACAAGGGATGAAAAGTTGGAGGAAATTAAGCCAAACAAGATAGAGCAAATGAAAAGGGATTGGTTGACAGACTTGTGATAGTCCTCTCTAGGATATTTAATGGCACCTGCCTTAACACCCTTCAAGAAGGATGGAAAGTTTGAGGAAATTAAGCCAAACAAAGAGAGTTAATCAAGGTGTTTTTGAATTTTTGACCTTTGTTTTTAATGGGGAATAAAATTGACTTTGTTTTAACTCTCGTGCAAGGTGTAGCACGGTTTGGAGTGAAGTTTGGGTTTTGTGAAATGCTTCTTCAATGTTCTATCTGATTGTTTAATTGCACACAAAAAAAATTGTTAGTGCAATAATCAAAAAACAAGAAAGCAACCCAAATTTTTATCACTCTAGGTGTCGGATGCAACCGAAAATGCACCTAGTATAGTCAATTTTTAAGAGAAGGTGTCGAGTACAATCGAGAATGCACCTTTGCTTGCTTTAAAATATCCCCCCTTTCTCTTTACAATTTTGCAAAAAAATAGAATCACAAGATATGACCTCTATCCCCCCTTAATTTTTACAAAATTGAAAATTTAGAGCACTCCTTTCAAGACAAGTCGACACACGACCCATGTTTGAAAGGCTACCAGACCAGTCGACACACGACTTTGGTTTTTGTTTTCAACACTCAAGCATGAGGAGCAAAAAAAATAGGTTCATAAAATATTTCACAATATTACAACAAAAAAATTGCAATTTTATGTCTTATATCTCCTTTGGTGAAGGAGAAAACAAAAGCAAATTTTTGGATTTTGTTGCAAAGAAAAATGACCTATTTGCTTCCTCAAGGTTGTAAATCTCTTTGTTTTGCAATAGAATTTTGAGTTTCTATGTCTTTTTATCTCCAAAATGTGTGAAGAAAACTATAGAACGTTTGAGGAGTTTATTGCAATAATGTGTTGAAGGCTTTTGGATTTTGCAAAAAAAATGTTCCTATGTCTCTTTATCTCCAATTTGGAGAAAACATAAATTTGCTATGGAACTTTTGAGTGCAAAATAATTTGGTTTAATTTTTAATGTTTCTAAGTTCAAAAAAGCTAAAATAGATTTTTAAAGATTTAAATTACTTTATAATCAATAAAATTGGGAAGAAAAATCAATTAAACAAGATGAAAATTGAGATGTCTAGGACCAATTTAGGTAAATTATAAAGAAAAAAAATCTAAAAAAAATATTAAAAACTTTAAATAAACCTTAGAATAGAAAAAAAAATAAAAAAACCAAATATTTATTAAAAAACCTGTGTTTGGGGCGCGCGGGGGATTCGAACTGCGGCCTCCGCTGTGTGAGGCGGCCGCGCTAGCCAACCGAGCCACCGACTGGTTTGGAAGAAGCTTTGCACGATGACTTCTTAAAGGGGCCGTGACCCGCAAATGCCCTTGTGGGATTTATCCCACATGCATCCCAGAATGGGATGCAAGGGGTATATAGGCCATGACGTGCGTATATTACGTCGATTGCCTATGGGAAATCGATGAGATTCGCCACCCTTTTGGACGCCGCCACGTGGCGCCAGGGGTGGGCACACAGTCCAAGTCAGTCCGTCATGTCTGGGTCTGTCCAGTGGCTGTCCGCCATGTGTCATCTTCGAGTCAGGGTCTGTCCAGTGGTTGTTCGCCACTTGTCGCATCAACGTCTTGGTCTGTCTAGTCAGCGTCCGGGTGGCGCATGGCCTGTGTGCCATGTGTCATCTCGTGAGGGGTCTAGGTGGCACCTCGGGGTGCATGCAGTCCAGAGATCACCAGATCTCATGAGTGGTCCAGGTGGCACCTCGTGGTGCGTGTAGTCCAGAGATCGCCAGATCTCGCCATGTGTAAAGTTGAGATGTGTCAGTTTAGGGATCGAAGGGCCTCCTGCCCTCATGGATCCTGAGGTGGTCAGAGATCGAAGGGCGCTCCTGCCCTCTCAGATCCCGATCGTGGGTCCCACATGTCCTGCTGGGAGGGGAGGGTGCTCCTGCCCTCTCTGCTCTCCCAAGCGGATAAGGAAGCCACGTGGCTCATGGGCCCATGTGGCCCTAGCTTCCTTAGCGGGAGCCGAGGTGACAGCCGCCTCAGGCTTCGACCACGGAGCCCGTCGATAGTGGTTCGCTGTCGACTACGGGCTTGGGCGATCGTCTAGCCCGATCGGGCTTAGGTGGATTGGCCTGCCCTGGGGCGATCGCCTAGGTGGCCCGCGACTGGCAAGTCGATCTGACCTGGCCAGTGGATCATCGGGTGCTTCGCCTAGGCACTGGCAGGTCGGATTGACCTGGCCAGTGAGGGGCTTGCATATGCTCCAGCCGCCATCATGCTCGCTTGTCGAGTGTGGTGGCAAAAAAAAATTCACCAAACCTTCGATGTGGTTGGCTCTGATGCCAATGTGACCAAAATAGAGTTGCAAAAATATTAGGCAAAGAAATAATGCATTTGATCATTAGCATTAACAATAGTTAGTCTATGCTTAAATAATAGACTAACTAACAAATAGTAGGGAATAGCGCTAACTACCCTCTAACAATAGAATAGGGAGGGAGTTGCGTGATGCTAACCACTAACCTAGGTAGAGAGTTCTAACCATAACACTAACCTAAATATCTGACATAGGATATTTAGGTACTTACCTAGTTTAACCATGAGGCAAAATATCTCATGGTAATTACATAGAAAAGTAAATGTAATAACCCCACGTAGTGTAATGCAATACACTACCTTATTTTACCCTAACATTGGAATGTTACATTTATGACTTTGAAAGGATGAATGTGCAAGTTATTGACAAGGAAATATAGAAACTAATAATGAAATAAATATGGATAAGTGAATCTAGCAACATGAAGTAAACCTTGAATTAAAATGTTAGGTGCTAGAACACCTATGTGAATTCATGGTTGTTTCCCTTAACAAACCATTGTTGATATGGTTAGAGATGTTAAATATTGTACCTTAAAGTTAATTACATTATCCAATGTGCATTATAGTTAACAAAGCACACGCTCACTGATTAGGTTGTGTATCTAAAGCTATAACAAAGGGTTTAACATGGGTTGAACTTGTTGGTAAAAGAGTGTTCTGGTTGAAAGAGACTGGTAAAATCTTGTGATCATTATGGGGGAATTTGGCCACTCTTGTACACTAGGATAGACTTTTATCAAGTCGATTCTGATGTGGTGCTTGCCTAAAACACTCAATGGTTACTCAACTATAGTAGTTGCTATCATGATTCTCTCAATGAAATAAAAAAAATGGTTGGTTTTGTAATGTGCAAATTTTGGTTATTACAAGGATCCACAAAATGTTGGAGAAAGCATACTGTTGTTAGAGAAACAAAAACAACTTACAAAATTTGGTAAGAGTATTAGGAAGATAAGGGACATTGGGTACTTATTTACATGCAAGGGATAGAGCCTCCACTTGCCATACCAAACAAAGGAATCTTGTGCCACTTGGCAAAAAGAAGAAGAGCACTTACTAATACTCAATAAATTCTCTAGAATATAACATGTGCACAAAGAGAAGAGTGCCTAATAATACTCAATAATACCTATAGAATATAATGCTTCCATAAGGAGAAGAGAATTCAAGTTTGAAGTAACGCTCAAGGTATTGTTGGAAGGAATCAATCATCATTACTTCAACATTAAGAGGATAATATAATACCTGTGTTACCTATATCAACACCTTCCAAAGTTTATAACTCTCTTGTGACACCTAACAAGAAGATTCAGGTTCAAGGGGAACATAAATGCCATGTGACATTCATTCCAAAGGGAGATAGAAAACTATAAATACCCTTGTCTAAAGAAAGTACACAGATCAAGCTTACATAGGTCAATAACATTGAAGAGGAGGTGAAGACGGTCCTAAGTGTGCCATAGAATGTAGAAGCATTTAATGCATAGTACCAATTGAAGAAGTTATAGCATTCTAAAGCTTTGAAAGTGCGGTTGAGAAAAAAACCACATAATGCACCACAAAGGTATATTTGCATTGATTTAATATTTTCTTTCTATCAAGTGCAAAGGAGATATAAGGTACTTTATTTCTAAGGTTAATTAATTATTGCAAGGAGATATAAGGAACAATAACCTTAGATAAATCATTGATGATTTAGAAAGCCAATTAAAGCAAAAGTTTTATATCTTTAAGAGCTATTTCAAATTGCATTGCTTGAAATTTAAATATCATAATATTTTTAAATAATTAAACTAGGAGATATAAAGTTTTCTACATTGACATTAAAGCATTATTTTATAAATATTATCATTTTCTAAATTTCTAAATTAGGGATATATAAGGAGTACTACATCAAAATATAGATCAATAAAATTTAGAAAACTAAACTGTTGAAGAATAAAAGGTTAAAAAGTTTTCATAGCATTGCTTAAAAGTTGGAAATTATTATTTATACTTGTCTCTTATACAAACTAAAAGGACAAAATGAATCCAACTATAGAGCCTTGAAAAATAAAGAACTTTATCAAATTGATAGTGCATATATCAGAAAGGAGAAATAAGGTGAAATTAGAAGTAGAACTTTAAATTAAAATTTGCATCAAAACATTAAGAATTAAACTCAAAAGGAAATCTAAAATAAATCTAAGCACGTTATCAAGATATTAGTATATTCTAATTACTTGGGAGATATAAGGGCTACTACAAAACTTGAGAATTAGAAAATTCTTATCAAAATTGATCACATACTCTAAACTAGGGATATAAGGTAGTCTCCAAATATCATCATGACATCAAACAAATTTATTCTTAAAGAATCCCAACTTCTTAAATGACCTAATTACTCTTTATGGAAAATAAAGTGAGGTCAATATTGATAGTTGAAAATATTTGGGATATAGTTAAAGGAGCAAAAACTAAACCTACTTCAAGGGATAGTGAGATTCAAAATTTTGAAGAAAATGAAGCAAAAGCACTAATGATAATAACTTTTACTATTACATATGAAATACAACCTTACATTAGTTCAGCATTATCATCTACATAAGCTTGGAAAAACTTAGAAAAAATATTTGAAGGAAAGAATAAAGCCACTATCTTAAATATTAAAACTCAATTGCATTCTCTGAAAGTGAATAGTGGTGAAATTATAGAACTATTCCTAAGGAAAGTAGCGAATATAAAAGGAAAATTGTTAACCTTAGGAGAAAAGGTAGAATATAAGTTTCTTGTTCAAGTAACCCTGAGAGAACTTCCAGATAGCTACAAGCATTTAGTTACATCTTTACAAATCCTAAGTAAAGATACATATTTTGATGAGTTAGTCAATATTCTTCAATAATATGAAGAAAAAATACATTTAAATATGAAATGACTAACAATGCATTAGTTTCAAAAGATAATCCACATGGAAATGTTTCCTCATCCCCAAAAGGACAAAGACCATGGAATAATAGATATTATCAAGTATGTAGGAAGAAAGGACATAGTACCAACTACTGCAGATTCAATCCTAGAAACCAACATCAAGGAAATCAAAAAAATCATGGAAGCCAACCAAATAGGCCATTCCAACCAAGATAATATCATATTCAATATGATCCACATCAGTAATAATTTCAGCATCCATGCATTATTTATGGAGTTTTTAAGTCCTCCATTATATTACATTGTACTATTTTTGTGAGCTTTCATTAATGGCTATTTTTTGAGTTATTGCAGAAGTTTCTCATATACTTTTCTTGCATATTATATTGCCATTATCATATAGTTAACATTGCTTGCTCATTTTACATCTTGTGGTTGCATTTCCTTAAATATAGATCATCAAAAGCTAACATATATGACTACTTATGATAATAATGATCCATCTTATAGATATTATAGACATTAAGAAATGGTTTGTATTTATATTAGTAAATTAAATCAAGGAAGTAATTTTTACTTCCAAATAAGCTAGAGATATGACTATAGATATTGTACCATTACTATAGTAAAAAAAAATAGCAATTATAAAAACTACTCATTATAAAAGAGCCCCAATTATAGTGATCCACCACAACATCAAGATAGAACATCATGAATCCATGGGTGTAACTTAATTACAATCACTACAACAATATATTATAACACCATTTCAACACTTTCAGTCACTCACATCAATAAAAGGAATGGAATCAATTGTAGTATTCATTTAGTAATAGTTTTAGCTATTACTCAATTATAACAATAATTATAACAACACTTGTAACAATAGCTATAAGTACAACTCTAGTTATAACTATCATTTAGTCACAATTAAAACTATAATTGCAACTATGACTATAGGTGTCATTGCATCTATAACTACAATAATTACCCATTTAGTTTCTACCAGAGTAATTGGATATAATGATGTTCATATCACCTAGGTATAATAAGAGATAAAATGGTAATTTTCATTAGTTTAAATACAACTATATGTTAGGATTTGATCCAATAATATTGTTATTTATGATTTATCCTTTTTTATTTGAAAAGCAATTTTATAGGAATTGTTGTTATACCAAACTATTAAATGATTTAAGGAACCCACAAAATCAATAAGAATAAAAGAGAAAGAGTTATTGCTCTTAATCCTAATTAGTTATAGTTTATTTGAAGTTGTAAATGTCTAGGTATATGGTAATAAATAGGATTATGATGGAATTTTGTTATAGATCCTCTATATATTATTTTATTATAAATGTTCTTCATGCATTATAAATATGATATACAAATACAAATGGGGAATTTATGCACAAATTTGAATTGAACAATATTATGGTTTCATATTTTTATTTTGTTTTATATCTACTTGTTGAATAACTAAGTATATGGTGATCTCCTTCTTTGTAGTAAGGAAGGGTCCCATTTCTTGCATAAGGTGATGCATCTATAATATGGTAGATCAGAATTAAAGTGGATAATTATTCTTTCTTTTTCTTTTATTTTCTTGATTTTTAGATAGTCTAGATAGGCCAAGTTTGAATTTATCTTATGGATGTGTGTATACAATACATTCTTTGCTAGAAATTTGCATGCTATTGGATTAACAATTTATGAAGGATCATAAATTTATCTAGTTGAAGTTATACCAAAATAGAGATTTAAACTTGACCACTTGATTATTTGATTATGTTCTTATGAAAAGGATCAGATTTAATGATTACAATTTTGATTCTGATTTAGATAATACAATCAGAGGTACAAATTATCTCCTCAAGTGACTTCTTGATGTTCCTATTCTAAATATTATTATACCAAAATCCTATGGAGAGGGCCTTATAGATTGAAATCTCTAATATGAAATACATCATCTTTTTATATAGAGTTCTTGAGAATGGTAAGATCACTCTCACTATCTCCCAATTTGGAACCCATGAATAACAATGAATGTTATGGTAAATGAGGCATAGGACATATCCTATCCTTTGGACGCAATTTAGGAAGATATTTTTTAGTAATTTTGATAGAGGACCTCGTATTCTTATATGGAAAGGTTACAAAATACTAAGCAAATAGGACCAATTAATCAATGCTACATTTAATATATGACCATTCTCATATATATCTATAATTTGAATTCCTTAGTGATTATTTTAGCATTCATACATAGGATCAAGGAATAAATATCATGGTAATTCGATATGCATGAACCTCATCCATTTCATGAAGTAGAATAATTAGCTAGGCAAGAAGAAAATAAGCTCTAAGTATCTAGTTCTAGCCTTGACAAGACTTAAATACTCCTAAGACTTCAACAACTACAACAATGATTTTCCTCAATATATTTTCATTTTAGATATAAATATCAACACCTAAAAGAACAAGTATATGGGAAAATAAAAAATTCACATGGAAGTAGAGGAAATTAATTTCAATGAGAAGGATCCAACTAAACTAGATGAAGTCAAATATGAGGATTATCCAACTAAACTAGATGAAGTAAAATATGGGGACAATCCTATGGTCCTCTTACTTTATTCCTTGATGGAAGTTCAAAACCACCACACCATAAACATATAGGGTTTTGTTAAAAATTAGTAGGTAAGTTTTTTTATATATTTTATTAGAACTCATAATTTTATCAACTATGATATAATAAAAACCTAACATTATATACTAATACTTATGGTAAATTAAACATATTACTTTTTAATGGTGTTATTACTATTTTTATTTGTATGAGTTCCTAATGTAAAACACATGATGGATAACTATACTTAGAGGGGAATCCTATGTGATGGATTTGATTTATGCATATATTATCTTTAGGGATTAGTGGCTATCCCACTTGGATGATATTAGTTTGAATTACAATGATTATATGTTTAATCAATGGGCAATGAAAGGGTCATCCAAATCCATGGGTTGCAACCCCCACCATCCAAGTTGGCCATTCCTTACCATATGAGATTTTTTAAGGAAGGGCAATAAGTTCATACAAGCACAAATGTTTTGCATGGAAGATTAGATTGTCAAGTAGGGATATACTATTCTTTCCTCTAAGGTGAAAAATATTTTAAAATATATGAGGAACCCAAGGAATTCCTTCGAAGTGCACACATGATCATGTTATTCATATGATATTGAGTATCCATCCATAAAATGTACATCCTTACTAATATCCTCAACCTCAAAAATAAAAAATTGAGGAGATAGTTTAAGACATGTTGTAACAAGAAATTACTAAACCTAGAACTAGTGCTTACTCTTACCCTATCATCATGGTGAAGTGTAAGGATGAATTTTGGTAGATGTGTCTAGGTTTCCAACCACTCAAAAATATTTCTATCAAATATTAGTTTCATATTCCTATTATTGATGATTTATTGGATGAATTGCATAAGCCTTGTAATTTACAAAGATTGACTTGCAGTTTGTATTTCATTAAATTTATGTTATAGAAGATGATATTCCTAATTTAACTACTTTTCAAACTCATGACACTTATTTTGAGTTTTTGGTATAATTTAAGTCTCACTAATGCCCCATTTACCTTCTAAAGTTCAATGGATTGTCTTATGATCTATCTTCCAAAAAACTAGGTTATTATTTTTGATAATTTTCTGGTCTATAGCATATTTGGGAAGACCATTTGTACCATATGGAGCAGGTGCTTAAAATTCTAGAGTAATATAAATTATTTTTTAAGAGGTATAAATTTTATTTTGGGGTTTTTTAAGTAGAATATTTGGGTCTCATTGTGTCTCATGAGAGTGTCAAGGTGGAATGTAACAAGATTTAAGCAATGGAAGACTGGCTAGTACCTAATATCTTAAATTATTTTAGGTTTTTTAGGCATCATTACTTATTACAAAATTTTTATCAATTTTTTTGGTAAAACTATAAATTCTTTGACACCTCTCACCAATGAGGATGTTTTTATTTAGACTAAAAAGGCTACAATATCACTTCAATACCTTAAAGAAAGTTATGTGTTCTACTCTAGTTTTAGATACTTCATATTTTAGTAAACCTTTTTTAGTATCAAATATTAGTTTCATATTCCTATTATTCATGATTTATTGGATGAATTGCATAGGCCTTGTATTTTACAAAGATAGGCTTGCAGTTTGTATTTCATTAAATTTATGTTATAGAAGATGAAATTCTTAATTTAACTACGATTTAAAGCCAAGACACTTATTTTGAGTTTTTGACATGATGTCATTTGGTCTCACCAATGACCCATACACCTTCTAAAGTTTAATGGATTGTCTAACGGCCTATATTCTAAAAATCTATTTTGATATTTTTCAATAATTATTTTGGTCTATAAAAATATTTAGGAAGGCCATTTGTACCACATGGAGCAAATGCTTAAACTTCTAGAGTAAGAGAAATTATTTGTTAAGAGGTATACATTTTATTTTGGGGTTTTGAAGTAAAATACTTGGGTCCAATTGTGTCTCATGAGAGTGTCAAGGTGGAACCTAACAAGATTTATCTCTTAAATCATTTTTAGATTTTTTAGGCACTATTTGCTTTTACAAGAATTTTGCCAAATATTTTGGAAAAATTACTTCTTTGACACCTCTCATCAATAAGGATGTTTTTATTTGGACTAAAGAGGCTACAAGATCCTTCAGGGTCTTAAAGGAAGCTATGTATTCTACTCTAGTTTTAGATACTTCATAATTTAGTAAACCTTTTTTTAGTATCAAATATTAGTTTTATAATTCTATTATTGATGATTTATTGGATGAGTTGCATAGGCCTTGTATTTTACAAAGATAGACTTGGAGTTTATATATCATTAAATTTATGTTATAGAAGATGATATTTTTTATTTAACTACTTTTCAAACTCATGACACATATTTTGAGCTTTTGACATGATATCATTTTGTCTCACTAATGTCTCATCCATCTTTCAAAGTTTAATGGATTGTCTTATGACCTATGGTCAAAAACATATTTTGATAGTTTTCAATTATTTTTTTGTCTATAGAAATATTTGGGAAGACTACTTGTACCATATGGAGCAGGTGCTTAAACTTCTAGAGTAAGAGAAATTATTTGTTAAGAGGTCTAAATTTATTTTGGGATTTTATAAGTAGAATATTTGGGTTTGGATAAAACTTAATCTCTTAAATTATTTTAAGTTTTTTAGGCATCATTGGTTATTAAATTTTTTTTATCAAATATTTTGGTAAAACTATAACTTTTTGACACATCTTACCAACAAGGATGTTTTCATTTGGACTAAAGATACTACAAGATCCTTCAATACCTTAAGGGAAGCTATGCGTTTTACTATAATTTTAGATGCTTCATATTTTAGTAAACCTTTTTTTATAGGGTCTGATGCTTTTGGAAGTGATAAGGTATTGTAGTGATACAAGATAGTCATTCCCTAGCCTATGAAACCAAAAAAATCTCTAGCAAGAATTTAGGTAAATCTACTTATGAAAAATAGGTGTTAGCCATTATGAAATTGAAAAATGGAATATTTACTTATAGAACCAATATTTTCTCATTAAAAGCAACCATTATGGTCTCAAATACTTTTTGAATTAGTGTTTTGCTTGTATTGAGTAGAAGAAATTGTTGACCAAGATATTGGGTTATTTTGAGATTAAAAATAATGAAAGGTATGATAATATGGTAATAGATGCCATTTATTACAAATATAAAGATCCAAAAACTATCCATGATATATCTAACACCCTTTCTCTTTCGATTTATTAACTTAATAAAGAATGATATTCTAATCCTGATATTTTTCACTTGATTCATGATCTTGAGGTATGTACCTCTCATAATACATGGTTCTCTTAGCATAATGGGATTCTATGGAAGAAATATTGAAGATTTCTAATTCAATCCTTTAGTTTTGAGAACAAATACATTTAGGAATTGCAAGGATATACCTTAGAAGATAATTTTAGGCTTCTCAAAACTTGTCATCATGTCAAGAAATCCTTTTCTTGGAAGAAAATAAAATTTGATATCAAATAAAATGTTGCAGAATGTAAATTTTACCAATAAAATAAGGATGAAATAGTCAAGACTCTAGGATTTTTGTAGCCCTTATCTATTCTTTATCAACATGGAAGCACATTTCTATGGAATTCATTGAAAAATGTTAGTCTCACAATGACACTGAGACTAATTCCAAGCACCAACTTGGACTGCAATTTTGAAGCTATAAGATTGACATAAAAATGCCTTTGCTTATTCAAGACCCTGACTGGTCTATTGCTAACCCAACCTCTCTCTCTATTCACCAAAACACCACACACACTTAAGGCTCTACTTACTGCACTTTTATGGCTCTCACGGCTCTGCTTAACGCTCTCTTACGACACTCTTCCAACCCTCTTCTTGTAGCACTTTCACCCTATTTTAGCAACTAGTAATTCTCCACGTAGACCTCCTTTTATAACAAAGTTTTGATTCTATTTTTAACTTCCATATTTTTGCATGCAACTTATTAATAGAAACTTCTATATGTAACTCCTTTATCACACAGTATTCTCTCATGCATCCTATTAATAGTTACGGCTCTTTGTTTGGTCTTCGACTGATGACTTTCAGTTTAACCGTCGCTCGATGCTTTCACTCCGTAATTGGCCCTATGAACTGTCGTTCGACTTCAGTTCACTGTTCTTATTTTAGCTGCATGATTTTTCTCTATAATACCTACACCAATTTTTCAACCCCGACGCATCGACTTCAGTTAACTCTTCTTATTTTAGCTGCATGATTTTTCTCTGTAACTGCACCTGTAACTGTCGTATAACTTTAGTTAACTGTCACATATCTTATTTTGGTTGGGTTCTCTTCTTAGCTCGCGCCAAAGCGACCTATCGCGAAATCGTGACACTTTTGCCTCTTTGTCCTCTTCTCGGCTTTCGCTCGCGAAAACACAACATGTCGCGATATCGTGACACTTTCGCCTCCTTGCTTCTTTTGTTTGCTTGTACTCGTGAAAACACAACATGTCGCGATATCGTGACACTTTCACCTCCTTGCTACTCTTCTTGGCTTGTACCCAAAAAACAACATGTCGCGATATCGTGACACTTTCGCCTCTGTACTCTTCCTCTTTACTTTTGTCACGATATCGTGACACTTCTGCCTTCTTACTTTCTCTCTCCTCCTTTAGTCGTGAAAATGTGACATGTCACGAAATCATGACACTTTCTCTCCTTTGCTCTTTCTCTTGCCTTCGGTTCGTGAAAACCTGACATGTCGCGATATCGCGACACTTTTTCTCCTTTGCTCTTTCTCTTGCCTTCGGGTCACGAAAACCCGACATGTCGCGATATCACGACACTTTTTCTCCTTAGCTCTTTCTCTTGCCTTCGGGTCATGAAAACCCGACATGTCGCGATATCGTGACACTTTTTCTCCTTAGCTCTTTCTCTTGCCTTCGGGTCACGAAAACCTGACATGTCGCGATATCGTGACACTTTTTCTCCTTGGACTCTCTCTTTTGCAATATGTCACGAAATCGACTTTCTTATTGTTGAAATCTGACACTTTTTCTTTACTCTCTCTCCTACATATGTCCAAATCGTGACACTTTTTCTTTCGTACAATCTCTCTTGCAATATGTCACGAAATCGTGACACTTTTTCATTCGTACAAACTTCCTTGCAATATGTCATGAAATCATGACACTTTTTCGTTCGTACAATCTTTCTTGCAATATGTCATGAAATCGTGACACTTTTTCGTTCGTACAATCTCTCTTGCAATATGTCGTGAAATCGTGACACTTTTTCGTTCGTACAATCTTCCTTGCAATATGTCGCGAAATCGTGACACTTTTTTGTTCGTACAATCTCTCTTGCAATATGTCGCGAAATCGTGACACTTTTTCTTGCTTGCACTTTCTCTCTTGCAATATGTCGCGAAATCGTGACACTTTTTCTTGCTTGCGCTTTCTCTCTTCCAATATGTCACGAAATCGTGACAGTTTTGCTTGCTTGCGCTTTCTCTCCGAACATGTCGTGAAATCATGATAGTTTTGCTTGCTTGCGCTTTCTCTTCGAACATGTCACGAAATCATGACAGTTTTGCTTGCTTGCGCTTTCTCTCCGAACATGTCACGAAATCATGATAGTTTTTCTTTCTTGCTCAACATGTCGCGATATCGCGACAGTTTTTCTTTCTTGCTCAACATGTCGCGATATCGTGACAGTTTTTCTTTCTTGCTCAACATGTCGCGATATCGCGACAGTTTTCTTCCTTGTGATTTTCTTTTGATTTTTAGTATATGGGCCACTTCGATCTTTTAGAAAATCATTGTACATACTCTGAAGAACCTCTTAACTCATGTCCACTACATCAATCGATCTGTCTAACTATGTTGACAACAATGACAATACTGTTGCTGCACCTTGCTCATCAATCTCCCCCTTTGGAATTGTTGGCAACACACGTGCAATTTCCTGTAATTCTTCTCCCCCTTTGACAATAATACCAAAGGGCTGCTGCAGACTCCCCCTGAGTCCATGCACAACATTCTCAGGCACACGTTATGACAGTTAGCAAAACTTACAAATATGAGCAAAAAGATAAGCAAATATATAAATGCTCCCCCTGAGAATGTGATCCCGATAGCTAGTCAATTCTTGGGAAGCATGACCACTCCCAATTTATTGCGAAGGTACTCAAAAATTTCTTTGGGCAGCGGTTTTGTGAAGATATCCGCTACTTGCTCTGTAGTTGGGACAAAATCCAACTTTACCTCACCTTTCGCAACTTTCTCCTTCAGAAAGTGATATCGGATAGCAATATGTTTTGTGCGAGAATGCATAACCGGATTCTTTGAGATGTTAATGGCACTGGTGTTATCACACTTAACTGAAATTGGCTCACTGAAGTTAATGCCAAGATCTTTCAGGGTTTGTTTCATCCATAAGACCTACGTACAACACGTAGTTGCTGCAATATATTCTGCCTCTGCTGTGGATAAAGAGACTGACTCTTGTTTCTTACTGTGCCATGCAACCAACCTATCTCCAAGATAGAATGCACCTCCATTGGTACTCTTTCTGTCATCGACACATCCTGCCCAATCTGCATCTGAATACACAATAAGGGTGAAGTCCTTACCTTTCGGATACCATAACCCATACTCCATAGTACCCTTCAGATACCGAAGAATCCTCTTCACTATTGTCACATGAGTCTCCTTGGGACTCGCTTGAAATCGTGCTACCATGCAAACTGCCTGCAAGATATCTGGTCTGGTAGCTGTCAAATACAGTAGGCTCCCAATCATAGATCTGTACATGGTTTGATCAACATCTGGAGATTTGTCATCCTTGCTCAACTTGCAACCTTGTCATCATGGGAGTGCTAACGAGGCTTACAATCCTCCATTGTGAACTTTTTTAGCATCTCTTTCACATATTTAACTTGAGAAATAAATATGCCCTTCTCATTTTGATTAACTTGCGGTCCGAGAAAATACGAAAGTTCACCAATCATTGACATTTCAAATTCTTTCTGCATCTTAATTGCTAAATCTTTACACGAATCATCATTACTGCTGCCAAAAATGATATCATCTACGTATACAACAAGGACAATGAGATGGCCATTCTCTGTTTTGACATACAAATTGCTATCTACCATACCTTTTTTGAACCCTTGTTGAGTAAGATAGTTGTCTAGCCTTGCATACCATGCTCTGGGTGCCTGTTTCAAGCCATACAATGCTTTCTTCAACTTGCAGACGAAGTTGGGATTATCACCGAGTTGGAAACCATCTGGCTGTTCAATATAGACCTCTTCTTCAAGTTTTCCATTCAGAAATGCTGATTTCATGTCCATTTGATAAACTTTGAAATTCTTGTGAACTGCTAAAGCCAGAAACATTCTTATTGCCTCTAGTCTGGCCACAGGTGCAAAGGTTTCCTCAAAGTCAATACCTTCAACTTGTGCATAGCCTTTACAGACCAATCTTGCTTTATTCCTGACTACCTGTCCATCTTCATTCAATTTGTTTCGAAAAATCCATTTAGTACCGATTATATTTTTATTTGCAGGTCTTGGTACTAACTCCCAGGTTTTGTTTTTCTCGATCTGGTCTAATTCTTCATTTATTGCCGTCATCCAACTTTCATCTTTGCTTGCTTCAACAACATTTTTGGGCTCAATGTTGGATAATAGAGAGTAGTTACTTACTACTCTTCTTCTTGTCTGAACACCAACTGTGGGGTCTCCAATTATTTGCTCTCTAGGATGATTTTTTTGCCAGCTACCTATTTTGAATTTCTTGTTTTCTTCCTCTTCTGAATCACTACTTAACTCATCTGAGTCAATTTTCTGTTTCTTTTCCGTTTCCTTTTCCTCATCTCCTTCAATAACTTCTTCATAAATTGGGTAATTTTCTTTATAGCTTCTTTCTCGTTCCCTACCTTCATCAACTTTAACATCGACACTCTCCACAATTTTCTTTAGCCTCTTGTTGTAGCATGTGTAGGCTTTGCTTTTTGTCGAATAGCCAAGAAAAATACCTTCATCAACTCTATCTTCAAACTTTCCAAGATTATCTTCGAGTTCTTTTGATGTAACACTTGCTTCCAAAAACTTTAAAGTATCTTGTTGTTGCCTTTTTACCGAACCACAGCTCATACGGAGTTTTGCTTTCATGCGTCCTCAACATGCACCTATTTTGGATGTAAACCGTAGTATGGACTGCCTCTTTCCAAAATCTGTCTGCTATTTTGCTCTCAGTCAACATAGTCCATGCCATTTCCTGCACTGTCCTGTTCTTTCTTTCTACCACACCATTCTGCTGAGGTGTCCTTGCTGCTGAAAACTGTCTCCTAATCCCATATTTTTCATAGTACTCTGCAAACTCCTCTGAAATGAACTCTCCTCCTCTATCTGATCTTAAACATTTAATCCTTTTTCCTGTTTGATTCTCAACTTGTTTTTTGAAAATCTTGAACATCTCAAAGGCATCTGATTTAAGCTTCAAAAATAGTACCCATGTCATCCTGGAATAGTCATCTATGCACAACATAAAGTATTTGTCACCATTTATGCTTTGCGTTCTCATGGGTCCACATAAATCGGTATGTATTAGTTCTAAAGGTTTGCTTGTGAAGTACTCTTTTGTTTTAAATGTGGCTCTAGTTTGCTTCCCTTTTTGGCATGAAGCACAAATGCTATTTAATGGTTTACCAATGGTGGGAATATCTCTCACTGCCCTTTTTGAGCTGATTTTTACTAGATTGTCAAAGCTAATATGACCGAGCCTCTTGTGCCACAGCCAATTTTCTTCTTCCTGTCCAATCAAGCATGCTCCTTCTGAAGTCTCTGAGAGAGTATACAGGTTGCCAGATGTCCTTGATCCAGTTGCTATCAACTTTCCACAGTTTGTTGTTCTGACTTCACAACCCTGCTTCTTGAAAATTACTTCATGACCTCTGTCACAAATCTGACTTACACTTAACAAGTTATGCTTCAGACCAATCACAAACAAGACTTCTTTCGACTTGATTTTTCCATCACTGATCTTAACTGATCCTTTGCCAACTATCTTAGCTCCATCATTATTTCCAAATTTTACAGAACCACCTTCATATTTCTGTAACTTTTCAAATTTTTGTTTGTCACCTGTCATATGACTGGAGCATCCACTATCAAGTATCCATGGTGCAGATTTGTTCTGTGCTTTAAATGTTATCTGTACAATCAAGGATTCCTTTTCTTCCTTGGTTCGCTCCTTTTCTTTCCACTCTGGTTTGATTGCAGTTTTGGTCACTTGTTTTGACTTTTCTTTGTCAGTAGCCTGTGCATGTTTTTTGAGAAATTTTCTATTTTGTCTCAAACCATTTGGTTGAAATTTTCTTCCCTGATGTTTATTTGTTGCAAATGTACTTCGACAATTTCTTGCAATGTGCCCAAAATTATGACAGTTATAACATTCTACTGCATAATCCATCAATGGTGAAAAAACATTTCTACTGGTAAAGTTCCTTTGTCCTACATTATACTTGCAATCAGAAATCTTATGTCCATAACCATTGCATTTAAAACAATAACCAGAAAAGGAATGAGTGAACCTGGGTGATGGTCTTTGCCATTTTGTAGTGGGAGCCATAAATCTTCTTCTCCTTTGATGAGTGACATTGGTGAATCCATCATTGTCAATACTCCTCTCGTGCCTGGCATTATTGCTTTCTTTAGCATGATTCATTTTTTCTTGATCAACCCTGATCTTGTCTTCATTCTTTATGGGTTCTATAGTTATGGCCTTTGATCCATTTGATGATTCTCCTTCGATGAAACCTAACCCAAATTTGATGCCTGTAGTCCTTTGGTTATTTATAATCTTATCCAGCTTCACAGAACTTCCTTCAAGTTTGTGATAGCAACTCATTTTTCGATTCATCTCTTCTAGCTGCATCCTTAAACCAACAATCTCTTCTTCTAGCTTGTTGCACTCATCTATTTTCATGGTTAATTGTACTTTGATATCTTTAGATATTTTCTTAAATTTGTCTATCTGTACTTTCAAGCTGGTTATGATTTCATTGGCATCCTCAAGCTTTCTTGAAGTTTTCTTATTCTTTTTCCTTTCTATACTCAGCTCTTGAAGTGCAGTGACCAACTCACCTTCCAGATCTACTTCAGCCTCAGCCTCACATTTTTTATCACATTCCTATTTTTCTTCTGTTTTTTCTTCTTCAAATGCCATGAAAAGAGCTTCACCTATTTCTTCTTCAGAATCCTCACCAGAGTTGTCTTCTGAAGAACTGACATTCTTGGATATGAAACTTTTCTTCTTGAAGTTGCCTTTTCTAAAATTTGGTTTCTTCTTCCAGTCACTTCTTTCTTGATGTGAACCTTCATCACTTTTGTTTTTCTCATTAAGTGGACATTTAGCTGCAAAGTGCCCAATGCCTCCACAGTTGAAACACTTAAATGGTAGCTTTCCTCTGTATTTTCCTTTTCCCCTTATTAGTTTTCGAACAAAGTTTGCTTTCGTTTCATCTGATGTCTCTTCTTCCTCGGATTCTTGCTTTGCTTTTATATTTTTATGTGCTTTAAAAGCAGCTTCTCTATCTGTGGGTTTAGTTTTTCCTATTCTCATCTCATATGCAGTCAAAGAACCATGCATCTCATCCATACTAAAAGTATTTAGATCTTTAGCTTCTTCTATTGCTAAAACTTTAGAATCAAATCTTTGGGGAAGAGATCTTAGTACCTTTTTCACGATGACAACATCTTCCATTTCCTCGTCGAGTCCTCTAATTGCATTAATGATTCCATTAACTCTCAGCATGTATGCCTCTATATTCTCATCGTCATTCATCTTTAATGCTTCGAACTGAGCTCAATGCGTTTGTAACTTGGCCTCCTTGATCTTGTCGTCTCCTTCATGAATGCTCTTTAGTTTGTCCCATATGTCTTTTGCCATTTTACAACTCATAATATTTATCAGTTCGTTGTCCACTAAACCGCACATGATAGCATTCTTTGCTTTAGAGTTATTCTCAAACAATTTCTTACCGACAACATCGGTTGGAGGAGTGGTGGGTATTGTGTATCCACTGTCTACTGACTCCCAAATGTCGTATCCCAAAGCACACAGATATGTCTGCATCCTGAGTCTCCAAAATGAGTAATTAGTTCCATCAAACAATGGTGCTTTGTTTGAAGAGAATCCTTCACCACCTGCCATTGCGTACTAATCCAAGATCACCCTAGCTGGTTAAGCTTGATAAGGGAAGCTGGCTCTGATACCAATTGTTAGTCTCACAATGACACTGAGAGGGGGGTGAATCAGTGTAGCTATTTAAATTCAAATCTACAACTCTTAATACTGAAACAATGAAGATTTAAATCGAGATAAAGCAAGTATAACAAGAGAGCATTCCACAACACACGATGTAACGAGGTTCACCAATTTGGCTACTCCTCAAAAATGACTGCTTGGATTACCGTCCAAATCTAGCCTTTGCAAAATACCAATTTTACAATCAATTTACCAGCACCAACTGGAAGGAGCACCAACCCCTGATTTATCTGCACCCACAGAAAGGAGCACCAACCCCTAATTTATCTGCACCAACAGAAAGGAGCACCAACCCCTAATTCCAAGCACCAACTTGGACTGCAATTTTGAAGCTATAAGATTGACATAAAAATGCCTTTGCTTATTCAAGACCCTGACTGGTCTATTGCTAACCCAACCTCTCTCTCTATTCACCAAAACACCACACACACTTAAGGCTCTGCTTACTGCACTTTTACGGCTCTCACGGCTCTGCTTAACGCTCTCTTACGGCACTCTTCCAACCCTCTTCTTGCAGCACTTTCACCCTATTTCAGTAGCTTGTAATTCTCCACGTAGACCTCCTTTTATAACAAAGTTCTGATTCTATTTTTAACTTCCATATTTTTGCATGCAACTTATTAATAGAAACTTCTATATGTAACTCCTTTATCACACAGTATTCTCTCATGCATCCTATTAATAGTTACGACTCTTTGTTTGGTCTTCGACTGATGACTTTCAGTTTAACCGCCGCTCGATGCTTTCACTCCGTAACTGGCCCTGTAACTGTCATTCTGACTTCAGTTCACTATTCTTATTTTAGCTGCATGATTTTTCTCTATAACTACACCTGTAATCGATGTACTGACTTCAGTTAACTCTTCTTATTTTAGTGCATGAATTTCTCCTCGTTAACTCTTCTTATTTTAGCTGCATGATTTTTCTCTATAACTGCACTTGTAACTGTCGTATAACTTCAGTTAACTGTCACATATCTTATTTCGATTGGGTTCTCTTCTTAGCTCGTGCCAAAGTGACCTGTCACGAAATCGTGACACTTCTGCCTCTTTGTCCTCTTCTCGACTTTCGCTCACGAAAACACAACATGTCGCAATATTGTGACACTTTCACCTCCTTGCTTCTTTTGTTTGCTTGTACTCATGAAAACACAACATGTCGCGATATCGTGACACTTTCGCCTCCTTGCTACTCTTCTTGGCTTGTACCCGTGAAAACACAACATGTCGTGATATCGTGACACTTTCGCCTCTGTACTCTTCCTCTTTACTTTTGTCGTGATATCGCGACACTTCTGCCTTCTTACTTTCTCTCTCCTCCTTTAGTCGCGAAAATGCGACATGTCGCGAAATCGTGACACTTTCTCTCCTTTGCTCTTTCTCTTGCCTTCGGTTCCGGAAAACCATTTCTCCTTTGCTCTTTCTCTTGCCTTCGGGTCACGAAAACCCGACATGTCGCGATATCGTGACACTTTTTCTCCTTTGCTCTTTCTCTTGCCTTCGGGTCACGAAAACCCGACATGTCGCGATATCGTGACACTTTTTCTCCTTTGCTCTTTCTCTTGCCTTCGGGTCACGAAAACCCGACATGTCGTGATATCGCGACACTTTTTCTCCTAGACTCTCTCTTTTGCAATATGTCACGAAATCGTGACACTTTTTCTTTCGTACAATCTCTCTTGCAATATGTCGCGAAATCGTGACACTTTTTCTTTCGGACTCTCTCTCTTGCAATATGTCGCGAAATCGTGACACTTTTTCTTTTGTACAATCTCTCTTGCAATATGTCGCGAAATCGCGACACTTTTTCTCCGTACAATCTCTCTTGCAATATGTCGCGAAATCGTGACACTTTTTCATCCGTACAATCTCTCTTGCAATATGTCACGAAATCGTGACACTTTTTCGTCCGTACAATCTCTCTTGCAATATGTCACGAAATCGTGACACTTTTTCCTTCGTACAACCTTCCTTGCAATATGTCGTGAAATCGCGACACTTTTTCGTTCGTACAATCTCTCTTGCAATATGTCGCGAAATCACGACACTTTTTCGTCTATACAATCTCTTCCAACATGTCACGAAATCGTGACACTTTTTCTACTTGCCTTTCTCTTCCAACATGTCGCAAAATCGTGACAGTTTTGCTTGCTTGCGCTTTCTCTCCGAACATGTCGTGAAATCGCGACAGTTTTTCTTGCTTGCACTTTCTCTCCGAACATGTCGCGAAATCGCGACAGTTTTGCTTGCTTGCGCTTTTTCTCCAACATGTCGCGATATCGCGACAGTTTTTCTTTCTTGCTCAACATGTCGCGATATCGCGACAATTTTTCTTTCTTGCTCAACATGTCGCGATATCGCGACAGTTTTTCTTTCTTGCTCAACATGTCGCGATATCGCGATAGTTTTCTTCCTTGTGATTTTCTTTTGATTTTTAGTATATGGGCCACTTCGATCTTTTGGAAAATCACCTGTACATACTCTGAAGAACCTCTTAACTCCTGTCCACTGCATCAATCGATCTGTCTGATTGTGTTGACAACAATGACAATACTGTTGCTGCACCTTGCTCATCAAAAACCACCCTAATTTAGAAGGTAAAACCATTATTTTTATGGTCATGATTGCTTGATACATTATGCACACTTTTATACCCTAAAGCACACATTTATAGCTCGCAAAGTGACCAAGGTATTCCTTGAATTTATTTTTAAGTTATATGATATTCCCAAGTCTATTATATGTGATCATGACCGTATCTTCATAAGTAGATTTTGTAAGTGTTTTTTCACACTTGATGGTACACATATTAGCATGAGCTCTTCCTACCATTCTCAAATAGATGAGCAAACAAAAATTATGAATTAATGTGTGGGTACATATTTAAGATGATTTTATCAATACAAACAATATCAATGGGTTAAACAAATTCCCTTAGTAGAGTGTCGATACAACACTACTTATCATATTTCTAATAAGATAATTACCCATATTTGACTGATTACCTTCTATGTCTTCATGTATTATTGAAGTCATTAATTCCCTCCCATAGAGACAATTTGTTCTTAAGATCCTTAAGGACTTCCATGGTGTTTTTTCTCCAAAGAACATAGTATAATATGATATCAATATATTAATATTCATTTATTCTAACATACCCTCCCACTTTCCTAGAATTTACCTATTCATGAGTAGTTCCTTCAATGGGGCTATTATGGTTCTACATGGATCCATTTTAGCATCACCTTAGACATAATAAATGAATCAAATATAATGACACTCTATGATCACATTTGTTCTAATCTAGTTCTAATGTAGTATCAAGTTTTTTTTGGTAATACATTTAGATTAAATAAGCCTCTTCCTAAATTGATGTCTTCTATGTTACTACCTTATATATATATAAAATATTAACTAAATATCAACCCAAAAATAAGCTTTAGGAACTCCTTGGATTCAATTTGTCTTAATGATGTTCATCTATTGCTCAAATTTTCTTGCCCATGGAAAATTTGGAGATGGTTTTTTCAAATTTTGGCCTTAGTTGGTTAATTCCTTTATTTAAGTATTAGAGTGATGGAATGGAAATATGCATCAAACACCATCTTCTCTAAATAATGTGGTCATCGATCACTTCAATAATTTATTGGAATATATGGTTGTAGAGAAATACTATAATATTTAAAAATAAAAAAGGCCATGAAAAATTATATCTATAATTTTATTATACTTTAAATAAATTTAACTACATGATATTTAAGAGATATTAGAAAAAATTTATGTAACATTATTAAACCTTACTAAATCTAGAAATACCTATAACATGGTTAGACAAATGTGTAAATTTACCAAAAAAGAAAGTGAAATGAAGTAATCCTAAGAAATATTAGGTAAAACCATTGAGGATTAGAAATAAAATATAGGAGAGCAGGTAGGCCGAGAGGATTACCTCCTGCAGGTCCTTCCAGTACTCCCACCAGGTGCTTGGTCAATGTCAAGAGTGCAAAAAAAAGAGCTAAAAGTCCCTCCCCTCCATGTAAAAGTTAGGGGACTGCAATAGGACCCTCTTTGGGATCTCAGTTTGTCCAATATATGGGTGACATGGACCAGATCATAGACTTGGAGGTTATCATCACGTTGGCCACTTCAATGCTCCTGAAATCTAGTAAGATTATCACCCTGATGCATGCATAGAAAACCAGCATCCCTGTAGAGGACTATCCTAAGGAGGACGAAGACTATCCCAAAATGATCAATTGGTTTTGGGGAGTTCCTTTTTGCTTCTGGATTGTTCTATTTTGTCTATGGATTATCCTGATGTGTCTATTGCTTCTATTTTTTCTTTTGTTTGTGCCTACGAGTAATAATCGATATGTATTGTCCGGTTTTAGTTTTCGTTATTTCTGTCATGTGGCTGCTGCTTCTGGCCCCTATTTAGCTTGTTCTATAAAGAGTCGAACGTTCACGAGATCCTCTCTATAGCATGTAAAAAAGGTTTAAAGTCCTTTCAAAATCCATTATTTATGCAAATAAATAAAGGAAATATAGAAAGAGGAGTTATTTTAAGTTTGCCTCAAAAGTATGATAAAAAATAAGTAATTTTGTAGAAGCAAGACTAACTTTATATGGGCCAAGGTTGATATTTAAAAAGAGAGAGACATAATCTAAAAATAAAATGGAAATATTTAATCATTATTTATAAGAGTTCTAAGAAGATAAATTACATCATAATCATGTTATTATGGCATTATAACATGTTTTTAATTATGCATATATTACTTGACAAGATTTGAGTTTTGGTCTTTGTCTTAAAAGTCAACATGTTTAACTGGTTGATCTCTCTCTCTCTCTCTATATATATATATATATATATATGTGTGTGTGTGTGTGTGTGTGTGTGTATAGATTATAAGTCAACACATTTAACTAGTCGATATCAACTAGGTAAATATGTTAAAGTGTGTATACACATAAAGAGAGAGGTTGCCTTCTAATATTTTAATTTAATCAAGATAAAGATTGACACCACATTTGGGTAATTTATCTACTACCTAGTTTCCTTCTCTATAGAAACGTTGCATTTTCAAAACACTGCATTCAATGATAATTTATGGACATAAAAATTAATGTTATCTTTTAATATAATCCCCACATTCTTTTTTCTTGATAACATTAACAATAGTTTGTGAATCCCTCTTGACTAGATTATATTTCCATCATTTTCAATGATAAATTTGATTCTTGTCAAAAATGCCTTAGCTTAGCATAGTTGTTACTTAAAGTTCCATGAGTTTCTAAGTAAATGAGAAGAATTTTGTTTCATTATTGTAAACAACACCCCTTCTTTTGAATTTTTCAATTTTTTTTTACGGAACCATCAAAATAAATTTTGATAACCCCAAATTTAAAGGCCTCAAAAGGACAATGTCATGGCTAGGCCTCAAAATGGCCTAGATTATCATTTCCAGACCTTTTCAAGATTTTATCGGGGCCTAATTCCTACATCTAGTGCCCTGAAAATGGATTTTAGTATTTTTTTGAAAACCCTCATATCATGGTTTAAGAAAGGGAACGAGGTAAACTGTAGATAAGAGGTGTCTAATTAAGTTTTCAATTTGGAAAACCTACAAGGATGAAGTATGGTGTGATGTAGCTCCAATGGATGCATGTCACTTATTATTGGGGAGGCCTTGGCAATATGACAAGAAGGCTACCCATGATGGGGGAAGGAATACTTACACATTTTGGAAGGATGGAGTAAAAGTGGTCTTATTACCACATAAGGAAGAAGGGCAAAGTGAAATCCTGTTGATGACTAAGGAATTTGTCACAGGGATGAAATAAGCTGGGTATTGTTTTGTGATGACAATAAAAAACATGGATACTAAGGATGTTGTTATACCACCTATAGCAACAAAGTTGCTGAAAGAGTATGTAGATGATGAGCACATACAAAAAGCGTAGGAAGGAGTCAGAAAGAAGTTGCAAGATAGTAATGCAAAGTACACAATAGCCATAGATGTAAGCACGAGAAAACAATTATTTGAGTGTGGTTGTAGGAGCTTGATCTAAGGAACTCGCAGGAGCAGAGTTCTTTTCAACCAAAGGAGAATGATGCATGAGCCTACTTTCCAGAGGGCATAACTTTTGATTTGACCGTTGAATCGACTTGAGATTTTACGAGGAGCTAGATAATGAGGACAAAAATATCACGACTAGGCCACAAAAGGGCCTAGATAATCATTTCTAGGCCTTTTCAAGATTTTATCGAGGCCTAATTCCTTCATCTAGTGCCCCAAAAATGGATTTTAGTATTTTTTTAGAAAACCCTCATGTAAAACTTTAGAATTTAATAAATCCTTATTTAGACATGGTTAGGTGTTGATATTTTCTAAGAGGTTTAATATGGGTGATATGATAATGTGTATTAATTTAGAGGACTATCCAAGGTTTTTTTTTTTCTAAAAAGATCATTTTGGCTAAAAATGTAAATTGTCCAAAAATAGTAATTTTTTATCTTTAGGGCTTTAAGATTTAGGGTTTTATTTTAAGGTTTCTTTTAGGATATATATTTCCTTGGTATCTCATTGTAAAAGGGTGAAATCTAGAAATGAGAAAATAAAGCATGTTTCGATTTATTTCCATTGCAGCTCTTATGTGATTGAGGGATTTACTACTTTATTTCTATTTGTCATAGTTATTTTGTGATTTGAGGTTCTTTTTTTGACCTCTTGCAATTGGATTTACACCAAGGTCCTATCCTTTGTTTTAATCTAGTTTCAATTTAGCATCATTTTTTTGCTTTCTTACCACTATCCTTTGTCTACCCAAAAATAATATTTTTTTTCTAAAGAATATCATTTATTTGTTGCTTAATTATTTTTTATTTTTAAATTTTGGTTTTAGTTTAAAAATAACTTCAAAAGTGGTATAAAAAATGGAAAATATGCTTCAAATATTTTTTTCTCTAAATATGGCCATTTATTTCTACAACAATTATTAAAATATATAATTTGAAAGAATTTTACAATGAAAATTATCATAACCTTCTATCTACAATTTTAGTATACTTTAAGTAAAATATTTAAATACATTATAAAGTTTAGGAAATTTCCACATTTCCACCCTTATAATATGTTTAGACCAATATGGAGCTTTATATCCTACTTTCCTCCTCCAAAAAGCAAAAAATGTAACAATCCTAAGAAAGGTTAGATAAAACTAATGATAATTTAAACTCAAAACCAAATAAATAGGAACGAGAGGTGTTTTTAGGTTCATAAAAGTGACATTTTACATACATTGTAAAATATCAATTACTCTTGTAGAACCAATAATAACTTTAATGGGATTAGGTTGACATAATTAATTTTTTTTTTTTATATTATAGTTTGAATATCCCTAAGAAATTAAGATATTAGAATGAAATCCAACTATCAATGCTTTTACTAACTATGATTATAATCCTTAACATTGGAGATACTTCATCCATAGAGGGACGACAATGTCTGATTGTTTGACAAATGATGAAATCTAATTGGTTATCCTTTCCAAAACTGCCAAAGGTCATTCAATATTTTGGATGATGAAATCTAATTGGTTATCCTTTCCAAAACTGCCAAAGATCATTCAATATTTTAGATCTCATCCAAAATCCGTAACCAAATTCTTAGACACAAGCCCTATCCTTTGAATTTCGAGCTTTGTTTAACTCTTCTATAGATATTCTTTCTAATAAAGAAACTGAAACCACCAAATTCTTAGACACAAGCCCTATCCTTTGAATTTCGAGCTTTGTTTAACTCTTCTATAGATATTCTTTCTAGTAAAGAAACGAAAATCAGTTTGTCTCAAAGGAGTAAAAAAAAATAGATTTATTTTGTACTTGGGTTGCAAGGCAACGGTTTGGGCTTTGGCTTTTCTTTGGGAAGTCTAAGGTTCAAACCGTGGCGTGGGTGGGTGTGTGAGGGGGTGGGTGTGTGTCTCCCTGGTGGAGTTGTTATAACAGGTTGGGGGATTCCTGTTCAAAACCCTCATTCTTTAATATTACAAAAAAAAAAAAAATAGTACCTGGGATGCAGCTCAACGATTTGGGATTTGGTTCTTCTTCGGAAGGTCCAAGGTTCAAACCGGGGCGTGGGTGGCTGTGTGAGAGGGTAGGTGTGTCTTCTTTGTAACAAGTTGGAGGATTCCTGATCAAAACCCTCATTTTTTAATATTACAAATAAATATATATAAATATATATATATATATATATATATAAAACACCTAGGGGTGCAGTGCAACGTTTTGGGCTTTGGAAGGTCCAAGGTTCAAACCGTAGATGTGCCTCTCCTATAAAGTTGTTGTAATAAGTTGAAGGATTCTTCCAAACACCCATCTTTTAATAAAAAAATAAAAAAATAAAAATAGATTCATCTGGAAGTAGAGGTTTCAGTAGCTTTTACAAAACAACGGGTTAAACCATGAGTTGAGTTGAGGTAGCGATTCCATCATCTCTGACAATTCATTCTGACACACTCGCTGGCATAAAGATCCTCTTTGTTCCTTGAAACCCAAGTAGTACACCCCTCCTACTACTACTCAGGCCACCTTAAAACCAAACAAGAAGGATAAGTGCACTCCAATACATCCTCCAACACACATAATTATGAATGATCCTTCCCTCTGGGGAACACACGCCATCATACCACACACATGATCTACGAATGTTTTATGATCCACTTTAAAGTTTGGATAAAATTGTCAGATACACCTACAAGCCTACAATCCAGTACATTGTACATGACGCAGACCTTTATTTAATTTTGTCTGAAGAAGACAAATAGAAAATCGAAATCTTACTCCTGTGCAATGAATCTCCCCCCCACAGAGCGGGATATCCAATATCAGTTGAGTCAGAATGGACAAAGTGGTCTGCCTAATCCCAACGCACGAATATCTGTTTAAACAAAGTCCTTTAATTCCTTGTACTCTGCCTAATCTTACATTGTATTGAAAATTCAATATAAAAAAAACTTACGTGACAGACTCTTTTAAATTTCTTAGCGGCCAACCAAAAGAGGAGGCCAGGCCCGCAGCAGTGGATGATCAGATGTCCCATCCCTTCATTACAGTCCAAAACTGCCGCCATAATCTTAACATGTTCCATGAGAGGATAAGGTGGTAACCACACACAAATAAACAACAGAGTTAAATCCAAAACATGCCCATGCTTGGCCGACCTTTTCGATAGTTACTTCCGCCACATCATCATCGTGACGTGGTCTCGAAACTCTGAAGAGTTTCTTGACCGTGGTTGAACACCTTCTTCGTGTCGCCACATAGACATTGTTGTGACACGTTGGATTTTTGAGAAGCTAGATCCAAACTGTAGTCGGCTATATACTGGATTTTTCTAAATGGAGATTCAGTACCCGTGAAAGGGTCGCTCTCATGCAGAACACAGTGTTTGTGATAGCGCCACGTGTCGTTTAATGCCACCAGCAGTTCGACATCTTTAGCTCCCTTTCCAAACTACCTACCTGTTTGTCTTTCTATGGAGATTACCCCGCTCCCTATGGATGACGCAGGCAATCTTAATATTTGCAAATCGACAGGAGCCGAATTCCAGTCTTATGGATACATATGAAATTAATTTTGAAAGTTGTGTTTGATATATTAAAATAAAAATTTAGGATAGAAATAGTGTGAGATTAAACATTTTGTTGATTCACATGTAATCTATGATAACCTATCCTCTTTATCTGTTATAGGCTTAGTATTATAGAGTGATCGTGCACACCACATGTAAGTGAATTGGATAATAAGTTATGGATTCTGAGATGGGAATAAGGGCACATGCTTCCAACTTTAGAGGAAAGGATCTTCAATACTAAGATTCGTGGTTATTTTTTAATTTTAGTTTTACCTTATAATAAGGGGCCAAACGTGCAACCAACCAACACTTTACTGTTTAACATCTCTTTCTATCCCCGAGAAGATACTAGATATTTACAATATACCATCTAGTTTTGTCCTTTGTGCGAAGGGTCAAATGTAAACCCGGCTATTTGCAAATTCTAAAGGCATCTACCATCTACCTTTGTCCTTTGTGCGAAGGGTCAAATGCGCGAAGGGTCAAAGGCAAACTCATGGACACCCACTGTAAGGTAACGGGTTATATGCTCTTGTTCATTTTCAATTTTTAAGATTCTGTAGTTCTCATTTGAAAAATTGAAATTATTTAAAAAAAAACATTATATTTTAAGATTGGGAGGATGGACAATAGGAGTAGGGAGGTGGGGGACATGCATTCTCACTATCCAACTGGGGTAATAGAATGAGCTTTTTAGTCACCTATATAATTCATTCTTAAACCGTTTAGTTTATATTTACTAATATTTATTAAATCCAAATGGAGTAAAAGAATGAGCTTTTTAGTCACCTATATAATTCATTCTTAAACCGTTTAGTTTATATTTACTAATATTTATTTAAAGTATTGGAGGTATTATATTATTTGGTACTTTGAGTATGATTGTAAATATTTAGTTAGGGTGTGAATATTATTTTAGTTAATAGTATGTATTAAATTGTAAAGTGTGTTTATATATCATGTAATCAAGTGTGAGTTATGAGTGAAAGGTATCGTGTGTAAGTGAAGATTTGTATGAGGCGTCTTGTATCTAAGTGAGAATTATGAGTGTGATGTGTTTTAGAAGTAAGAAGTTATGTAATCATGACAGATTTTGTTATTATGTAAACAAAATTAAAGGTTGCATCTCCTGTGAGTTCGAGGGGATGAAAGGTCAAGGGTCAAGTGCATTGAAGAGTCTCACGTAAGGTTATATATTTATGACAAAGCTTTGTATTATGAGATCAAGAAGATAACAATGTAATGAATTTTAGAGTATATCAACAAGGATTTTTTTATGGAATATTGATGTTATTATTGAATGAGATTATACGATCCTGGAAATTATAAATTTGTGATATCTGGGCCCATTTGTTAACAATGGTATTAAGGTCTTGTTGGTGAAAGCCATTTTTAGTTGAACCACTCAAGAAGAAGAAAACATGAGGAGCTAAGAGAACAAGAGCTACTAGAGTTGATAAATGAGAAAACACGAGTTTGGAAGTAGAGGATTGAAGAATGTTGAAAGGAATTTTTTTTGTGGAGAGACGTCTGAAAGGAAGGTGTGAGTTGAAGTCACATCCAAAGGTAAACATTCATGGAGACATAAGCATTGAAGATTGATATAATAGAGAACTTGGAAGAACATTGGAAGGAGTAGAACATTGGATACTAATGTGTAGAATATTAGAGTGGAGATTGAGGCTGAAAGGATGTGGAACGATTGAAACCTAAGTGTAAAAATATTGAGGTCAAAAGGACATTGGGATATTGGAACCTGAGCATAGAATGATTGAGAAGCATCAAAAGAATGAGAGTAAAATGGTGTGAGCATCAGACTGAGTCCAAAATCGAATGAATATGAGGAAAAAATTGGATTTATAGCAAAATTATTTGTATAGAAGTAACACTCAAAACACTGGTATAGAAGGAAGACTTGGAATATGGGCATTTCATGTAATATTTTGTTGGATGCTCTGATGCAATTAACATGATATATGAATTGGGAGTGTTTTAGTGAATGTGGATCTACATTGAGTTTAAAGGGTATGTTTTTATTTTAAGAATTTAATTTGAGATTTGTTAGAGTATATTACATTATTTGGTACATGTCAATGTACCACCTTGGGTATATTTCTAGATTAGGAGTTTATCTTAGATTAAGGTTTGAGTAGATACTTCAAGCAAGTAATAAATGCACAAGTGTTAGAATGTGCAAAGATGTAAATGTGCATGTAGTCCACATGTACATGAGTCATAGGATAGGTAGATGAAGATTCATGGGTAGAGTAAAGGCCAAGGAACATATCTTCCTATATATAGGCCTTGAGAGTATGAGAGAATAAGGAGAAGATTGAGAGTGAATAGAGTGAGAGGAATGATGTCATGGTAGAGAGTAGTGAGTAGGTACAATGTAGTTCTTCATTGAAAATTTTGGAGTGTTCATGTCCTCCATTATATTGCATTGTACTATTTTTGTGAGCTTTTATTAATGGCATATTACTGAGTTATTGAAAAAGTTTATCATCTAGTTTTCCTGCATATTATAGTGCCATTATCATATAGTTATCATATCTTTCTTATTTTACATCTTGTGGTTGCATTTCCTTTAATATACATCCTCAAAAGCTAACAATGGTATCAAAGCACATGGTAGATCGATAGGAAATAGGGAGAGCCACAAGAGAGATTGAGAGGAGATTAGAAATCTCATTTTTAAAATTTTTGAAAATACATTTGGTTGGAGTCTTTCCACAGAGTTGCAAAAAACTTGTGAAGACTAGGACTCAATATTGATTCCACTAGATTGACAAATCAACTAGTGAAGATTCATTATCTCTAGATTTAAAGATTTCTCCATTGCAGATTCTAATATTTGTTGTAGGAAAAGGAGATTCAAAGAAAGTTGGGAAGCTTCCTACAAGAGAGCTAGGAAGAATATCTTCTTTGGAATCAATCCAATACCTGAAGCAACAAGTTGGAGATTGAATATTTGGAGGCCTAAGGAAAAGGTCCCATTGCAAGAGTTGTAGACCTGCAAATTGTAGAAGAGAGAAAAAGGCCAGAGGAGCCTTATTGCAGATTGAAGAAGAAGAGACTCAAGAAAAGAGTCCAGGAGAAGATTGGAGGTTGGTGATCTCCATTGAATATTGAAGACTGCAAATCAAGGAGGAGGTCCTAGAAAGAAGATCCCATTGAAGGAAGAAGAGACTCAAGGAAAAGAGTCCTGAAGAAGATTGGAGATTGGAGATCTCCATTGAAGGTTGAAGAGAAGACCCATAGAAGGTCTCATTGAAGAACTTCTAGATTTGGAAGATTGAAGATAGAGAAGGACTAGCAAAGGTCCTATTCTAGATTTCAAAAGCAGTAGATTTTAGAGATCCAAGAAGGAGATCTCATTGCAAAACTTCCATAGTTGAATATTGAAGGAAAGGTCTCATTTAGAAGACTAGAGAAGCTGTAAAATTCAAAGGTCCAAGAGAAGGCTAAGCTACTCAAAAGGAGAAAGAAGGAGAAGGCTAGGAAAGCCTCATTGAAGGAGACTTGAAGAACTCATTGGAGAATATTGCTAGCAAGAAGAGTTCTTGATAGAGAAAAATTTTGGGACAATTATCGCCATCCGACAACAAGCCCAAAGGAAGAAGGATTTGGCAAGAAGTTTGCCAAATTTTGGAGGAGAATAGTGAAGACCTCAAGATAGTCAAAATCTTGAGAAGAAGGCCACTAGATAGGCCAAGGTTGAAGTCAGAATTCAACAAGGAGGTTGAAGGAGAAAGGAGTTAGAAAAGCCACCAAATATGAGATATTTGGGGATTGCCATTGAAGGCTATTTCGGAGAAAGGAGATTGCTGGTTTTATAGTAGAAAAGTGAAGGTTTCTTGAAGGAAAATATCAGCTACGATTTGGAGGAGTTTCCTACCAAATTTGTGAGATTCAAGGACAACATTTTTAGAGGAGAAATTGATTGCTTTACAATATGAAAATTTCAGATTTGAGGACAGCAAGAAAGCAGCAATTTGGGCAGCATTAATAGCTGCTAAGTTTCATATTTTCAAGGTATATCTTGAAGGGGAGTTGAAGCCACCAAACTACATTTTTGGGCAGCAAGTTTAAGGAGTTTTCAAAGCTACAAATAGGTGAGCTAAATAGCTATTTTGGATAGCAAGGAAGAGCTACGATTTCATCTAATACAAGGAATAATTAGGTGATTCAAATCACCAAGATTTCCATCATCTACAGAGGTCATTAAGGTAAGCAACTTTGGTGCAAAAGGTTCATTACTTGAACATTAGTTACTTGGTTCATTATTAAGTTTCATTAAGCACCATATTAGAGTTTAAAAGTTGCAAGGAGAAGGTTGCATATTAAAGTCTTCAAGGGAGTGCAAAAGATAGTTTCTACAAGGGTTAAAACCTACACATAAGAAGTAGAAGTTAGATATATTTTGAGAAAAAGAAAAATATCAACTTTCTATTATTCATTGGAAGCAAGAAGACATTACTCTTAAGTGAGAGTTGCATAGATTATAGTGCATATTTCAAGTTACTTTTAAGAGTTCATTCAAAGGAGCAATAAGGAGAAATTTATAGTGCATTATATTAGTTATCCTTAAAGGTTATTAAAAGTGTACTAAGTTTCAAATTAAGGAGGAATATTAAGTGCACAAATCAAAGTAGAAGTGAAGTGTCAAAATACACTATTGAGCGTAGGAAATCTACAGCATATTGTGGCGAGGAGAAGCCACCAAAAGGAGCAAGATAACCTCCAAATATTGGAGAAGAAAGTTGCCTCATCAAGGAAGGAAGTAGAGCCATCTAAAGGGCTCATAAGCTAAGGTTTTAAAGGTGTCTAGAGACACTGAATCCAGTGCCAAAGTCCATTAAAATAGTGCCTACATAGTAAGGAACCTGCAACATTGAAGGAGTTTTTGTGAGATAGCATAGTGCCATTACAAGATATGTAAAGTACATAGTGCAAGTGGGAAGAAGAAGAGCACAAGTTTACGTAACACAAGTGGCAAAAAAAAGAGGTGCAAAGAAGGTTTACCGACAAGTTTTACCCAAGCGAACATAGAGAAGAGCTTGGATGAACCACCCTCACTGAAGCAAGCTTTGAACCACCATAGGAAGAGCCACCACCATCGAGGAAGAGCCACCGCCATCGAGGAAGAGTCGCCATATGTTAAAGATTCAAGAACGCATGCTAGAATAGAGTTGAAATAGCTTGCAAAATAATTGGATGAGCACCAAGGTGATAAGATACATTGAGAGGTAAGGTGCATGCAAAATAGAGGCCACCACTTGCCTCACAAAAGATATCTTGTACCACTTGGCACAATAGAAGATAAGCACCAACATATTATTTATAATGCCTATACTATAACATCTACCTAGATGAAGGTAACACCCAGGCTTGAGATAATGCTCAACTTGAGCGTTGAAGGCATCATTTGCAAATGTTCATAGGTAGAAGGCATCAATTATTATAAGAGCATTGAAGGCTCACCAAAAAAATGCTCTAGAAGAGCGTAACCTCCATTTGCCACATAGCAAATCAGACCTGCATACCTAAGCAATGTAACATGCCAAGTGGTGAGCATTCCAAGAAGGACAAAGGATATTAAGAGCCCAGGTTTAGAAGAGCACAAAGAGGGAAGCTCGAAGATTCAACATTGAAAGACCATATGTTTAGAGAGGTCAAAGGAGGAGAGGACTATCATAAGGCACCCATTAAAAGAAGAGCATTGAATGCTCATTAACATGCAATCGAAGAACAACGAATATAGCACCTGAAGCCTCATTAAAGAAGTGAATATTAAAGCCAATCAAGCCTCAACATTAGAAAGGTAAATTCACATTGATTTTAATATTTTCTTTCCTTAAGTATAAGGAGTTATAAGGTGCTTAATATAAGGTTGAAGTTTATTTATTACTGCATTGAAGAACTAAGCAAATACCAACCTTAGAGAGTTAGAAGGCAATTAAATTAAAGGGAGTATATCTTAAAAGATATTACAAATTGCATGAGATTCAAACATTAGAATATTTGCAAATAATTAAGTAGGAGATATAAGGTTTTCAACATTGGAAAATTAAAATACTAGTTTGCAAATATTATTACTTTCTAAATTTCCAAATTAGGGAGATATAAGGAATACTACATCAAACTTTAGTTTCTTGGAATTTAGAAAATTGAACCATTGAAAATTGAAAGTTAAAGAAGCAAAACCATTAATTACTTGAAAGTTGGAAATTGTATTTTACATTAGTCTCTTACATTAATTTATGAGATATTAATCCAACTAAAAGGTCTTGAAGGAAAATAACCTTATTAAAACTTGAAGGTGCATCATCATTTATCTTTAGCTTTCTACTTACTAATTATTAGGGATAAATAAGGCAAGAAAGTGAAGTTGAACATTAGGGAGACAAAAGGAATTCAACTCAAACTAAGAAAGCTAAGCATACTATCAAGACTCATAATACATTCAAACACTTGCAAGATAGAAGGCATTTTACAAAACTTGTAAAATTGAAAAGTTCTTAGCAAGGTTGAAACTAGGGAGGTATAAGGTAGTCTACAAATATCATCATGACAACAAACGCATTCATTCTCACTAAATCTCAACTACTTAGAGGTCCAAATTACTCTTCATGGAAAAACAAAGTAAGGGCAATTCTTATAGTTGAAAATCTTTGGAAAATAGTCAAAGGAACAAAAGAAAAACCTACTTTGAGTGATAGTGACAGTTAAAATTTTGAAGAAAATGAAGCAAAAGCATTAATGATAATAATTTTTGCCATTACAGATGAAATACAACCCTACATTAGTTCAACAAGAACATCTATAGAAGCATGGAAAATCTTAGCCAAAATATTTGAAGGGAAGAATAAAGCTACTATTTTAAATATTCAAACTCAATTACATTCTATGAAAGTGAATAGTGGTGAAAGTATAGAACTATTCCTAAGGAAAGTAGCATATATAAAAGGAAAATTATTAACCTTAGGATAAAATGTTGAAGATAAGTTTCTTGTTCAAGTAACCCTGAGAGCACTTCCAGACAACTACAAGAACTTAGTTACATCTTTACAAATCCTAAGTAAAGATACATATTTTGATGAGTTAGTCAATATTATTCAAGAATATGAGGTGGAAAATATAGTTAAATATGAAATGACTAACAATGCATTAATTTCAAAGGATAATCCATAAGGAAATATTGCCTCATCCTCAAAAGGATGAAGACCATGGAATAATAGATATTGTCAAGTCTGCAAGAAGAAAGGACATAGTACCAACTACTACAGATTCAATCCTAGAAATAAGTATCAAGGGAATCATACAAACTATGGAATCCAACCAAATAGGCCATTCCAACCAAGACAATATCAAAATCAGTATAGTCCACATCAACAACAATTTCAGCATCCATATCCTTCTTAGAATCAATACAATTATCCTAAATTGCAATATCAAGAAGGGAATAAAAAAGGACACTTAGTTCATGAGATCCAAGAAATTCAAGAACTAGAAGAACCTATAGAGGAACATGAAGTTAAAGCTCTCTCAACAAAGATAGCTTTTTATGAAGATACTAACTACTTGCTTGAACAGGATATAGACAGGGAGCAAAATAAAGAAAGTAGAGAAGGAGAGTACAAATTCTAGAACCAGATGAAGATCCATATTGAAGACTAAAGTCTTCAATACCCAAATAATGTAATATAGGAGGGTGTTAGAGTATATTACATTATTTGGTACATTTCAATGTACCACCTTGGGTACATTTCTAGATTAGGAGTTTATCTTAGATTAAGGTTTGAGTAGATACTTCAAGCAAGTAATAAATTCACAAGTGTTAGAATGTACAAATATGTAAATGTGCATGAATTCCACATGTACATGAGTCATAGGATAGGTATATGAAGAGTCATGGTTAGAGTACATGCCAAGGAAAATATCTTCCTATATATAGGCCTTGAGAGAGTGAGAACACGTGTGAGTGAGAGTAGAGAATGAATAGAGTGAGAGGAATGATGTCAATGTAGAGAGTAGTGAGTAGGTACAATGTAGTTCTTCATTGAAAAATTTGGAGTGTTCATGTCCTCCATTATATTGCATTGTACTATTTTTGTGAGCTTTTATTAATGGTATATTACTGAGTTATTGTAGAAGTTTATCATCTAGTTTTCCTGTATATTATAGTGCCATTATCATATAGTTATCATAGCTTACTTATTTTACATCTTGTGGTTGCATTTCCTTTAATATACATCCTCAAAATCTAACAATGGTATCAGAGCACATGGTAGATCAATAGAAAATAAGGAGAGCCACAAGAGAGATTGCAAGGAGATTAAAAATCTCATTTTTAGAAGAAAATACATTTGGATGGAGTCTTTTCATAGAATTACTTTAACTCTTTTAGTAAGAAAAGAGTTAAAGTAATTCCATATTTTATATATATTATATTTTTTTTGTTGCATAGAGAAACCTTTATAAACCCTAGCTCACTTTGTAAATATGAAGCCAACGGGACCCACAACCATCCAAGGAATCAAACCAAGTCAAACCACTAGCAAGTCGTCGACTGCTACCAACCAACCTATCCCTTTTGGTTAAATATTTATTATAGTTATTAATTGGGTGTCTCTAGTTTGGATACCTATTAAACATTTTAACAAGTCTCATTTATAGGATATGAGAAAATTGTGTATGATGTTTTTTATAATGTCTTAGATGCAACACATTTAAGATGTTTCTTAAAATCAACTTTCTTTGAAGGTTTATCTTTTTTTTTTCACACATCAATAATGGTTCAAATTATATTCTATATCAAATTTTGACAAGCTATTAGAGGCTAAACCTTTAAATTCCTTAATTTAGGATCGACAACACATCTTGTGCTTTGAAGGTATTGTTATGGATTAATCATCAAGATTCAACTATTTGAAGTGTTTTGAAAATATTTTATTTTCTTTTCTTTTTGTGTATTAAAATATACTTTTTTCAAGAATATTGAATCTTATATAAATGGTGATTGATCTAATTATAAAGGACTATGAGTTAAAAAATATTAGTATTGTCTCATAATCATTAGATGATACTATATGCAATATTTCATAGCGTTGAAAGCATTTATTTTTTTTAGTTTTTTAATTAAAATATAAAATTTTAAAAGGTACACAAACATTTCTTACTCTTACACAATCCTCTTTAGGTTCTTAATAAAAACAAGTGGTCATTATAAGTGGTTAAGACCATATACATTTAACCCTTTGAAATAAAGTTTATTAACCATGTTTCAATCTTGATTCTCAGGAAAAAAACAACAATTATATGCATAAATGTTAAGTTGATGTAACTTTTTTTTTTCTTCTGTAAAAGAATAAGAATTGAAATATAAGAATTGAGTAACGATATAGAAAACATTAGGTAATATTGAGGTACATATGGTAACAAAAAATTGACTCTAATAATTTCAATATTTTTGGATGTCAATCCCAAAAAAGAATATATTTTCTAGTATAGGTTAAAAGTCCTAATTTTGTTTGATATTAGAATTGAAATACCCCAATGATTTATATACATATTGTTTGAAGATTTAGAATTGCTATATGATATTTATTAGTGTTTATTTTATTTTTTGTAACTATGTTTTCCATATAAAACCATAAAATAAAATCAAGAAGTTAGAGGAAATTAATAACTAAAAAAATATAGATAACAACTAATGATCCTTTGTATTTTATAATTATAGCATAGATAATTTTTATGATAAAAATATTTCTAGGATATTAAGCATCATCTTATATTATGGTGATAAAGTTAGATCCATCCTTTTATGTAGGGTTTTGTTCAAAATAGTTTTATTTGTTAAAATACAAGAGATAAGTTCTTTTAAAATCTAATTTCAATGGTTGATTACTTTTATGAAACAAGTCATTTGACTAATTTTGTTGCTTAATGTTAACATAGTAGTGAGAAAATTAATGAAAAATTAATTGACACTTTATAGGTTTAGAATACTTGAATAAAAAATTGATTGAGGTCTTTAATAGAAAGCATATGAAAATTCTAAATATGTTTTTTTAACAAAGGTATTGTTGTTGATTATTTCATTGATTTATTTTTAAAAGGGACAAAAAAAATTCTATTAGACTATCTTGTGATATGTAGGATTCTTTCTTAGAAAAGGATGTATTTCATCTTATGAGGAAAATTCCTCTATTAATTGTCTTATCTTGATAAAATTTATGGTAAAAATCATATGTAACCTCTCATAGAAATTCATGATAAATAGGTTTTGTATAACATTAAAGGAGCAAAGAAATATATCGAGTTTTTTGGAGAATATTTGATTATTTAGTACATGCTAATGTACCCCCATGGTACCTTTGTTATAATATAAATATTAGATAAGGATGTGATTCTATAGTTTAAGAGTGTGATTTATATTTCCCTGTTATGTATGTGTCTCTATGCAAAATGTGCATAAGTGTCATGTAACTATGTGCACAAGTGTGAGGAGTGAAAAAGTGTGCAAGTATCATGTAATAGATTACACACTTAGAAGTGTGCAAGTGTCATAGAGTAAAGTGTGCAAGTAAATAGAAATTCAAGAGTCATGTATACAAGTGGCAAGATGTGAAGCCAAAGGACATGTGAGATTTATCTTATGCATGGAATAGGAAAGGTTGCATCTCCCAAATGTGTGAGGAGAGCAATAGACAAAGAGTCCAAGAGTCACCTTTCTAAGGTTATATATTGGAGATAAAGATCCATGTATTGTATAATTGATCATTGAATATCACATTCAAGCATTAATAATATTGAAGCTTGTATGCATATTTTGAGCAATTCTACTATAATTTTTCTTCATGTTATTTCATGAATGATATTGGCCATTTTATTCATATTATTGTTATTTTATATGAATATTATGTTCATTGATTTTGGTCATTTAATATATATATTGATTGTATATTTGAGACTACTCAAGATCTTGAATATTGGGACTTGAGATAATATGCTAAAAAACCAAGTGGTATCAGAGCTACATTATTAGTCGCTATTAGATTTCCTTGTGTCTATCAGAGCTGCTTCGAGTAGTCTCTATTGCTAGCATTAGGAAATTGTTTTTGGTGTGAATATTTCAATTTGGATTGATAATTATTAGAGCTATTGAGAGTAGTTTCTAATATAAGTTTTTTTTTAATGCACACGAAGGAAATATAGGTAAAATTATGGGTATTCTATCACCTTGATAATATTTGATATTTGTAGTCAAATAGAATAAACAAAAATAGATAATATGGAGGTCAAAGGATCCACCTAAGTTGGAGAATCTCCAACCATATTCTATCTAGAGCAAAAAAATTGCAAGATACGTTCCAAGAGAATGTAGATATTAAGTGCCATAAAGATACAATATTAGAGGACATTTGAAGATATGATAAGGAGATGCCAAAAGAGATTAAGTTCCATCAAAAATACTAAGGTGAGGATGAATTATTTTTTAATACATTGAGAAAAATCGATATTGGCAGTAGTGACCATCAAGAAGGCCAAAACTACTTTTTAAAAGATAAATTAAAGTAAACAATATTACCTTCAAACAAAACAACCATGCAAAAAATATATCACCTTGGTAAGGATATTGAGTGAAGATCCCAAGAGGATATGAGTAGATTAAAATGTCTCACAAAACACCAATTACTTCTAGTGAATTTAGAAAAATTTGTTGCAATCTAGCAAATTCTAGGCACTCAAAAGGCATAGAGAATGGTGGAAAAGATCAAGAGCCTGAGCGTTCAGTGTAGATTTCTAGCACCATCATACAAAAAACAATCCTAAGTAGAATACATTTATGAACCATAGGTTTATAAGAGGTGGCAATATGCACCTTGAGCAAGAACATATTTGTAAACTAGAGAGAAGAGAGTAGTTCAAAGGATTAAGTGCAGGATTGAGTAGAATAACCCTTTCAAATCTGAGAATAGAGGCTGATATGAAGCAACAAGATGAACTGTAGAAGATGTTAGGTCTAAGGCCTAAGTGTCACACTTTTTGGAGTCTACACTTGTTTGAAGAATTAATGAAATTAGTGGGAAACGTCCATGATTGCCACATGGAATTCTGCATGTGCCAAGGTACAAATGATATATTGCATTTACATTTCAAGTTTAAGATGACGCACACATGTTTTTAAATTCTAGTTATTTTTTTTATACTAAAGTTAATATTGGCATTGGAGTGAAAAGGTTATTAGATAATTAGAATTTGATTTTTGAAATTGAAATTTAAAATTTTGGAGAGAAGAATTCCTACTCCAACATGATAAAAAATGTTAAATTTTGAAAATTTTTAGTATTGAAAATTGATATTAATAAATTTTGATTGATTTAATTTAACTTTAAAGTAATAAGGATTTGTACTCCAATGAAAACAAAGGGTTTTTAATGAGTTCCATTATGTCAAAAAATAAAGTTTTCCTTTTTGAATCTCAACGTTTAAAAGGACCTAATTTTGCATCATGAAAAACAAAATAAAATCAATACTCATTGTAGAAATATTTTGGGAAATAGTGAATGAAAAAAATAAAATAACTATCAAATATGAAAGAGAAATACAAAAAAGGAAAGCTGCTTTGCTAGAATTTTTTTGAGACCTATCTGGTGGGCTCTGCGAGGATGGCAGTAGTTTCTGGAGGAGGTATGAATAGCTGGAGGAATGTAGTGATGGCATCAGGTCCGTCACGGAGCGTGCATGCTAGGGCTGGTATTTCTTTTAAAAATGATTGGAAGGAACAAGATTTCCCATTGCATGCCAGGAATCGCTTGTTAAAGAACAATGGATGTTTGGAACGATGTGAAGCCAGGCTGGTTCTAGTGGTTCAACCAGACTCGATGGTAGAAGATGTGGAGTATTTAACCAAACATGCGCTTATTGGTAAATTTATGGGCATTCGAATTTCTCTTCCCTTTGTGGAGGTTTGGGTTAGGAAGACTTGGAACCCTAAAGGTGATGTGGAGGTGATGCTGAGTGCAAATAGCTATTTTATGGTGGTATTTTCTTGTCTTGCGGATCGTAACAAAGCATTTGAAGGAGGTCCCTATTTCTGTAACCAAGCGGGACTCTTTATTAAACCCTGGCATGTGGGTTTCAACCCATCAGAGGAGCGGCCGTCACGGGTTCCGATGTGGGTTCGGCTTTCGTGGGTCCCCTTGGAATTTTGGAGAAATGACATATTGCATATGATTGCCCTTCTACTTGGGAAGCCGGTTGGGCCGTCAGGACAGACGCTAGATAAAAAGGTAATCTCTGTTGCCCTTATCTGTGTTGAAATTGATTTAAACAATCCTATTCCAGATTCTATTGAAATACGCTTCGGATCAACCACATGGGTTCAAAAACTTGACTATGAAGCTCTTCCATTTCGTTGCCGATTTGCCATGAATATGGCCACTTACAAAGAAAATGCCCTAAGTTTGTCCTACCTGTGGCTTCAAATCCTGGGCCCTATCAAGTCAGTACAAAATATGGATAAAGGAAAAGCCTCGATAAAGGAGGGGGATCAGGATAAGGAAGGCTTTGTTACGGTAAAACCTCGAAACAAAGGAAGAAAGGCAAAAAGATATAACCAGCCAGATGCTCAGCTCAATCGTTTTGAAATTCTAGAGAATCTTGATCAGTGCGTGGAGATACCTGAAACATCGCTACCTATTATAGATATAACAGGACCAAATCAGTTGTCTCTTCATGATATGGAACCAAGGGAACCAGATATAGGGGGTTTAAATGAAGAACAAAGGGCTTTGGTTTCGAGTATAGGTGATATGGTTGGCCCTAGCCCTAGAAGTGAAGTTATCTTAGAAAATGGCACAGATTTAGATGTGCCCTCTCCTACCTAGGAACTGATGCAGTCATCCATGGACTATAAAACTCCTACGGTGCTGGGATTGTAGCATAAAATAATTAAAAAAAATGCTTTAGATAAGAATATGAAGGTGGGTCGGAAGAAAGACCAGGATAAAATTAAGTTAATGGGGGAGACTTTGGTAGAGTCAGGTTTGGTGAGAACATTGGACTCCCATTTTTATAACCCCCAAAAATGATTATACTTTCATGGAATGTAAGGGGGTTGAACAACATCCCCAGACAAAAAGTTGTTCGTGATTTGATTCGTGTTCATTCTTCGGATGTGGTTTTTATTCAGGACAAAGTATTGATAACTGGGAGAGTCTCCCGTCTGGGGATTCTCAACACCTACGGGAGTTGATCCATAAGGATGTTCAGACTTAATGTGGTTTGTTTTTTTTTTTTGGTTTTCTTTGGGAGTTGACCTTGTCTGGTGATTTAGCCTGTCTTGTTGCTTATTTGAGTCCTGGGTGGGGGCTCAGTTGTACTTTGTAATCCAGACTTTTTATCAATAAATTTTTACCCCTTTATTTAAAAAAAAAAATACAAAAATTTGAATAAAGTGATTCAAAATAACTTATGTTAATTACATTTGGGATAATTGATGAGGTAAAACCATATATAAGTGAGGTAGAGACTTCAATAGTTTCTTGGGAGAAATTAAGTAAAGTATTTTAAGGAAAGAACAAAGCTACCATATTGAATTTGCTCTCACAATTATATTAATTAAATATTAATAGTGGAGAGAATTTAAAAAAATTTCTTTGAAGAGTAACATATATAAATGCTAAGCTATTAATGTTGGGAGAAAACGTGTAAGACAAGTTTCTTGTCCAAGTTATATTAAGAGCACTTACAAAAAGTTACAAACATTTAGTTACTTCACTTCAAGTGTTAAATAAGGAAATGAACTTTGAAGACTTGGTAAATTTTCTTAAAGAGTATTAGGTGAAGAATTTAGTCAAATATGAAATGATTAGTAATGATTTGATATCCAAGGAAAAAATGCCAAGTAACACTACAAAAACATCAAAGTATCAACCTAGATGGAAACAAAAATTCTATTACATATGCAATAAAATGGGTCATACTATAATTTTTTGTAGTTATAATCCTATGAATCAAGGAAATCAAATAAATAGACCTTTTCAAAATTGACAACCAAGACAATATTAATATGGTCAAGAACAAATAACTACAATATTAATGTAGTGGTAATGGATTTGGCCTCTCTTTGGGAGGTCCAAGGTTCAAACCCCACTTAGTATGAGGGGACTAGGACCTCTCATAAAATCCTGTGTAAACTCATTGAAAAAAAATATGGTCAACAACAACAATGGCTACAAATAAGAGAATAAAATTAAATGGGCAATTTAGTTCAATAAATTCAAGGGATTGAAGAAGCTTAAGACGGAAATGAAATTATAGCCCTTACAGAAAGAATTTTGTTTGAAAATAAAATTGAATATAGTTATGAAAAGGATAAAAATAAATATTATTCAAAAAATTTTAAAGGCACTGATGGTACAAATGACAAAGAAAAGATAATAAAAAACCAAGCTACAAAAACAGGAAATAATTCTAAGAAACAACAAAGCATGATCAAGACCAAGATAGGAAAGAACAAAGTAAAGGAACAAAAGAAGAAGATCAAAAAAGGAAAAAGAAAAATGGCCAAAGAAAATGCATGCAATAGGAATATAAGTAAGTGCTAGAATCCTGAGCAGTGCCAAAGCCAAAGCAAAAGGGCAAAAACAAGAAATAGAGATTGAAGACTAAAGTATTCAATAACCAAATAATGTAATATATGGGGGTTTTAGAAAATATTATATTATTTGGTACATGCTAATGTACCCCATGGTACCTATGGTACAATTCAAATATTAGATTAGAGTGTGAGTCTATAGTTTAGGAGTGTGATTTATATTTCCCCTTTATGTATGTGTCTATGTGTAGGATGTGCAAAAGCATTGTAATTATGTGTGCAAGTGTGAGAAGTGATAAAGTGTACAAGTATCATATAGTGAAGTGTGCAAGTAAATAGAAATTCAAGAGTCATGAATATGAGTGGAAATATGTGAAGCTAAAGGACATTTCAGATTAATCTTATGCATGGAATATGAAAGGTTGCATCTCCTATATGTGTGATGAGAGAAATAGACAAAGAATCCAAGAGTCACCTTTAAAGGTTATATATTGGAGATAAATATCTATTTATTGTATAATTGATCACCAAATATCACATTCAAGCATTAATAATATTGAATATTGTATGCATATTTTGAGCAATTCTATTGTAAGTTTTCTTCATGTTATTTCATGAATGATATTGATCATTTTATTCATATTATTGTTATTTTATATGAATGTTATGTTCATTTATTTTTACCATTTAATATATTTATTGCTCATATATTTGAGACTACTCAAGATCCTAAATATTGGGACTTGAGATAATTTGTCTAAAAGGCCAAAATTTTTAAGATGCTTATGAATATGGATTAAAAACATTGAGGACTTGGCAAAAAATAGATAAATAAAGACCACTTCAATGATATTAAAATGATAATTGATAGATTAAGGATTGGTTTATAAGATGCTATATTTAATCCACAAAGAAGAACATTTCAATAGATTTTCATCTAAACACCACCATTCATGAAAGATAAGAGAAAAATATATTCCATTTAATATTAATCAATTACTTGATTGACACAATAATTTAAATGATGAAATATAATGATACTTCCATAAATATTGGAACCATAATTTTATAGAAACATGGATTAAAAAAACATAGAAATGAAGGTACACCAATATCAACATTTGTATAATTATTCTCATAGGAAATAAAACCTTTCTTTAGGGAGGATATGTAGTGATTTTTAGTCACCACTCAAATAAAACATTTTAAAATGCTTATAATTGTAAAGTGGGTAATTCCCACAATTTTTTATAAAGGCTTTATGCCTTAAAGCAATTTATCAGAAGGAAAATTTGTAAAAATGACTAAATGTTAGCCTCAATGGAGTAGATACAAAGAAAAGAGTTGAAAACCCATTCAAATAGTTATCCTATAATTACAAAGACCACTTAGAAGATTCAAGCACCATCACAAATATTAACTAAGTATAAAAAGGATCACTCAAATATTAACTAAGTATAAAAAGGATATACATGATCTACAAATTTGAGCAAATGACATCATCACCAACCAATAGGATTACACACCAAAACTTCTATTACTACTTTAAAAATCAAATTTCTCTAAGGATCCTCATGTGGCATCATTTAAATGACCACTCAATAATAGCATGCTAAAAGGAAAAATGTGTCAAATATTGAATTTCTAAATATCAGGTTTTCACATTAGGAGGACTAAGCATGTTAAATAAAGGAATACTTTAGAGAAAAAATAGAAAGTTTTAGAATGTGATACCTCTAAAATACAATATCTACAATTCTATCAAGATTGACACCTTGAACAATAGTGGTAGAATCCAATGGATTGAAGCAATTTTGATATTGACTAAACAAAGTTTTGTATAGCATATCTACTCATAACCAAAAAAAGTTGATGTATATGCAAAGCGTGAATTCTAAAAAGTTATGAAATGATAAAATCAAATATTGATACCAAACTAGAAGAATTACAAATTAAATCTATGATCATTGTAAAGGATCAAACATAAAACCAATTGTAAACAATTCTAAAAAATGGTTTAGAATTTAATCTTAGTAGACATAACATCTAATTTATTAGGTAGATAACTCAAAGTCTACTAAGAAATGGCAATATATATATATAGAAAACCAAGCACATAGAAAAATATCTCTATTTTTTAAACTTTCATACACATATTTGATGTTTGATGAATCCTTGATGTAAGATCAATCATTTTCACTAGAGTTGGATTATGTAAGGATAATTTTCCATATAACCATTTGTATTTTGTATTTAACTATGTTGACAAACCATTCTCTCTATAATTGTGTTTAAGATACATCTTGTAGGTTGAGTTTCAATCCTTGAGACTAGGACTCTCATGTTTGCTACTCTCTCTTTTGTTATTCTTTTTATATCTAAATGCTTAACATGGTGTGATTTCTTAATATTAGAATGACATTATTATAAGTATTTTATTTTTCTATATGTTTGTGTTGGGGTATTTCTTCCTTTAAAACTATGGTAATTCCGATATTGATGAGTCTCCCATTTAACAAATTTAATACAACCATTTTTTTAATATAAAGATCTTGTACTTTGATATGAATGATGATGTCTAAAACTTCTATTTTATGAAAAATGATAATGTGTGTAGTTTTATGAAATATTGTATGATTTAGTTATTGGAAATAAATGCTTTATCTAGATTTACTTACAAATTTTGATGTGTTTTGGTTATTGGCCTATCTCACTCTAGAGTGAGCCTTTATTTCTTTTTTAAGTCACGGGTAAAAGTCTTAGTATGGGTGGTAAATAGGATATCTAGGAATTGGGTCCACCTTATATTAGGATAATTTTTATTAAAATTATAGAATTGAGCATTGGCCTAGCTATGAGAACACAATTTGAGTTGATTTTAATAGAACCAAGTATTGAACAAAAACCATGGGAACAATCATGCACCACTTTTGTGTGGGAACAATGGACTGACTATGGGAACATATCTGACTAACACCTATAAGGTCAACATGCAACTTGTAAAAAAACATGATGTAATAGAATGCATTAATATATTTTCTAGTACAACATATAGTTGATCATTTGATCATATAAGACAAGTGGATAGCTAATTGAAAATTCTAAGCATACTGTTCCTACCATATTGGATTGGAAATAACACAACTAATTTATTTTCTGAACACATTTATTATCCAATAGTTTAAAATAAAAAATATTATTTTTTATGCATGATGATGAGATTTCCTAATTGAAGGAAACCAAAAATATATTTTAGTTGTAATTACTTTGTTTGGAGTTAGAATTTGGACATTATACTTTCAATAACACAATCCTAAGTATTGTTAATAGTTTAGGAAGTTGTTAGCATAACCCTTTAAATTTATTGTATGTAAACTATGATAAGATTAGGATTTATTTAATAGTTAGCTAGTTATTAGTAGAATAATGGAAAGAGACTATTGTATGTATTATTTTCTAATAATAGTAATAAAGCATATCAAAATTAATTTAGCATGAGTGTTTGATTTTTACTCCTATCATGGGGGAACTACATCTACTCTTGAGAAATAGTCCTCTAGAAGGTGTTTGGTTTGTGAGAACTCCCATGGCTAGTATATTTTCTTTATATTCAAATAGTTAGCTATATATTTATCTATTCATAGTTTAGAACAACTATTTCTATATTAGCATTTCCATTTTGATAAATTGCTTACCTGAATAAGTACACATTCAATTTAATTTACTCTTTAGTTTAATTAAATTTCATTTCCTTGAATCCATGGTTGTAGTTTTGTTCAATTATATTATTGTTTGATAGTTTCACAATTTTATTATTTATCCAGTAGTTCAATTTTATTCTTTTATATTTCATCCTATGATATCTCTAGGTGAGCAAGGTGTGTGTATAAGTCAACATTTAGTAGAGTGTAATTTTATTGTAGGAACATGTTGAACCTTATTATATTTATAATATTATGCATATACAATGCCTAGATCTTCATACATATACCTACTTGGATTGGCATGTATAGTGCTCATCACTTTTGGCACCATTGTTGGGGAGAGGGTAAAATTATAGTACTTATCAAAATGTAAACATTCAACCCAAATGATTCCCTATAAAGTGTTTTTTATTTTATTTTTAGTAGTTACATATTAAATAATATAGTGTTTGCATGTCTTGGCCCAAGGATACAAGTGGACAATTTTATCAAATATTTCAAGGATTGATGTAAAAAGGAAAACTAGTAAGGAACTCACCCATTTGGATGACTTATCTAGAAAAATAAATCTAGTGGGAAGACACAATAACATAGAGAAAGAGAAATAGTCTAGACAATAGGATCTCCTAAACCTGTAGGATCATTTGAAGTAAAACTTGATTATCATAAAGATACATGCTTTGCTATTGGATCTCTAGCTAAATTCAGTCATATTTTAAAATCTAAAGTATAGAACACCACAAGACATAAATGCATTATCCTCTTGAGTTCCAAAGAATAAACAACTGCCCTATATATGGGAAGACATAAGGACATCCTATAATGAGAAAGTAACTACCATAGGTTACTCAATTACCAACTAAAAAACCTATATAAGGAAGATATTTTAAAGCTAATTTATCATTAGGGAACATCTATTGTATACCTTGGATGGCATAAATTATTACAAAAATAACAAAAGGGATAAACTATGGTTAGCGTTTAATTCCATATCCAAGAATATTAGGATGAATCTAGAGTGAAACATGTTCCACCTTGCTTCCATTTTTTAATGGGATGGATATAGAGGATCCATATATTTTTATATTTGAGTTTGACATGTTGTGTTGGAGCTACAATTACAAGAAATATGCATGCAAATTAAAATTATTTCCTACAAAACTCAAGGATGCAACTTTATATTAGTTCATGGAATTGGGTAGGGAGAATATTAACACATGGGAGGTTCTAAGGAAAAATTTATTAAGGAAATATCAAAATTAATGCAAGGCTTGTGAAGCATGTGATAAAGACCTCAAAATGACATAAAGAGAGGACACAAATTGGAATATTATATTGAAATATTTTAGTTTAACTTTTAGTAGTATAAGCATTCAAACTTGGAAGCAAGCACCTTGAAGATGATATTTTTGCAAGGAAATTGGAATGATTTCATTAAGGCTTTGAATGTAGTGGTTCGAGGACACATTTACGAATTTAGTTTTGAGAATATAAATACCCTTTGCAAAAATAATTCATGTTTTACTATGAGAAAAAATAAAGAAGATAGGGGAAGTGCTATTCTTGTAGCCAAAACATTAGTTGGTAGTACCATATCCAGGATTGGAAACTTGCTAAAAAAAATTAAAATAGACTTTTAGATACTTAGTTTGATACTTTATAATCCAATAAGAAGTAGGAGGAGACAAAAAAGCATTGGATATTTACTATCTATGATGCATGAAGAATTAGGGGAAACTACATTTGTTACATTCAAGAGAACTTGTGAAACATGAATATCCTATCAGTAAGATCAAAGTATGCTAATTTCTATTAATAAGAATGCAATATGATCAATTATCCCATATTGCATGGAATTTAAAAATATTCCAAATTGGAACCCAATGACTAGAAGAAATGTACTACACTAATTAGAGAAGGCCATGCTCACCTCAACAAAACAAGTAGGGTATGAATCCTAGAAACCAAACATTTTCATATTCTTCTAATTCAAAAATTTCTAATGCTTGGTTTCTAAAAATATGGTAATGGCCATCATATCACTCCTAAAATCCTTGGATGAATCAATTTTATTTGGCTCCAAAAATATCTTAAGTAACCTTGTAAATGCCAACAAAAAAATATGGTATTTTCCATCCAATTAACAATACCATGAGCCATAATCATGACAACATGCCTATTTTCCTACCCCTAATACATTCAATCAATAATTCATAAAACAACAATTGTAGTTACCCACACAACCTATTACAAAACCTTACATCATATTTGGATAGCCTATATATAGTCAAGAGTTAGTAGGATATCTTACCTATTGTATACATACTATTAATTACAATGAATTACACCTCTAGCAAGGAAGAGCTATTAAGGATCCTAAACTACCTATAATTTCTAAACTAGAGGAATAATTTTCTTCTTATGTAAACACATAAGACTCTTAAATTTTAATGATCCCATTTATAATGGGAAACAAATAATTAAATCTTTGTTTCTAAGATATTAAATTAGTCAAGGTAGCCTTCACAACTAAAATTTAACATTTTAGGAGAATTAAGGAATGTATGTGTTCACATACCTATTTTTTAGGCCATTAAGAATGTCCTAATCTACAACAAGACCATGCAAGAACTATGTATAAAGAAACTTGAAAAGAAGAAATACCCTAAACCAGTCAAGTTGTAGGTTAGGTTGTTAACATTATGCTTGTAAAGGTTATTACTTGGAAGTATTTTGGTCCTAACAGTCTATTTTTCAATGTTCATATATGAAATAATTTTTTTTTTTTTTTAAAGCGAAAAACCCCTTGTGGGGCCACCTTGGTCTAAGAGACCACGAACAGGAGGTTCTACACCGTCAAAGTCACCCGGGGGTCGCACCCAACCCTGGCCACATCAAAATTATCAATTGGATTTTGGGTACCCAATTCAGCTTTTTGGTAGGTTGGAGATTCAAACTTGGGACCTCCCTTGGAGGATTGCCCTCTCCTCTCCAACACACCTACAACACCGGGTATAAAAATTAGTAATTGAATATTTAGAAATTTATAAAATTATATATATATATATATATATATATATATATATATATATATATATATATATATATATATATATATATATATATATATATATATAGTTAGTGTGAGAAACCCCTATGACCAACATATAAGGTTGAGCAGTCTCCTCCCAACCATGACCTCTCGTAAAGGTTTTTGATTAATAATATATTGATTTATTTAGAGAAAATAAATAATGCATTTTCAAGATAAATAATGGATGGATTATGTCTCCATCACCATAAGCCTAGTCACATAGTCCTATAAATGGTTGATCACTCAACTATGACTCCTAAATGAATAGTTAAATATATAGTCATTACCATGGATTATTAGAGACAATCCACCAATTTCATGGTATTAAAGCCAATGATTAGCTATGAAAAATTCATATATAAGTTTCTAATTAGGTAATATGACCATATCAAATGGATCCCTAATCAAAAGTTTGACTTTATATCCACTAAAAAAAATACTTTAAAAGCTAAAAAACCTATGTGGGTTGATCAACATAGGATTGATGAGGTTTCTATACAACCTATTCTTATAATAGATCAATACCTAAATCTAAAATATATGCATGCAAACAACATAATTGGTAAATATTTTACAAAATCTATCTCCATGAAAGACTAATTCAATATAAGATTAGATCTATAATGAATGCCTCCTATAGAACATGATCATGAAATAATCCCCTACTATTTAAGAGGAATCTATCATTTTACATCAGCTTCTACTCTACACCTATAGTATGACTAAATCCCTTGAAAATGAAAACCCTCAATTGTTTTTGTTGTTGAAATCAAGCCTAGAATAAATTTCAATATCATAAACCAGTTGACCTTCAACAAGAGAATGAGCTAAACAAATTGCTCTCTAAAAATAACTCTACTTTTGCTAGGGATTATTAGGACATGAAATATATCCTTCCAAGCATTTGTACCCATCATCTATATATCGAAGATAATCCTAAACATAAATACAACCCCAATGAAATTTGAATCCCATACTAAGTGAAATTATTAAGGAAGAACACCAAACGCTAATAAATATTAGATTTTTTTATCTCATTTCTAACAAGTTGTGTTTGTTTCCCCTAGTTATAATACCCAAAATAGGAGGAAAATAATAAATTTGTGTCCACTAATGAGATATCAATAAAGCTACTTGGAAGGATCACTTATCACTTTCTTTGTTAACTAAGTATTTGATACCCTTGAAAAAATAAATACTTTTCTTTTTCAAGTGGCTTTAGTGGTTATAAAAAAATTTAAATAGTTCTTAAAGACCAAAAGAAGACTAATTTTACTTGCCCATGGGGCATGTTTTCCTTTAGTACCTTGAAGTTTTAATTATACAATGCCTCTACAACCTTTGAAAGAGTAATACTTAGTACTTTTTATTAACTAGTGATCATGTGGAAATTTTAGATGGATAATGTTAGTGTTCATGGTGATTATTTTGAGGAGGTAGGTGCTAACCTCAAGCAAGTACTCCAAAGGTTGCAAAAGATAAAATTTTCCTTGAGTAATAAAAAAGTGTTATATGATGATGATAGAAGAAATAATATTATAGCACCATGTATTTATTAAAGGCATTAAAGCTGATCCTATTATGGGATTCCAAAAAGGTGCATAGGGGTGTTGGCCTTAAATGCATTCCTTTTGGGGTTATTCATACTTGGGTGAGAGAGTGTTTTTGCTAACCTATCATTATAGGGATTGTGCTTGATGCAATGTGTTATCTTTGGTGGAATGTTTTGGGGTCACCAAGGGTTTTTATAGGTTCCTTAATCTACTTTGATGTGTTAACTTTAGCAAACATCTAGATTTTGATCTATTATAGAAGCTATTGTGCAATGTTAGAGTACAATACAATATGAACACAAAGGTGCTTAAGACAAAGTGCTATCTTATATGCAAATTTGACTCAATGGATGCTAGCTAATATGGATGTTACAAACAAAAGTTTTTATTTTATTTTCTTATAAGCAAAGGTGCAATAGGGATGCAAACAAGTAGGCTATCATAATGCTATACTATATGCAATATATTTTTTTGGATGCCTAAGAAAATGAAATAGAATGTTAAGCTAAACTAAAGATTCATTTGATTTTTCTTTTTCTTATGTGCGCTAAAAGAGTAAAAAACAAAATAGATATGGATTATATAGCCTAGAATACAAATTGAAAGATAGAGGATCATCTTTCTCCTCATCCTCGTCTCCGTCCTTAGCCACCAGGAAAATATCCGCCATTGAATCTGTTAGGGAGCTTAAAAAAGTAAAAAATGAAGATCCCAAAGTCCCTGTGAGATTATCTCACCATCTAAGGAATAAATTTGTTGATGACCAGAAGAAGATCCTCGACATTGAGTCAAATGAGGATAATAGTGCTAACAAAAACCAGATTTTGCGGCAGTTAATCACTTCCATGACATCCAAAGGTATTTCCCATTTAGACAGGGCCATTTATGAGGTCAAAAATGTGGTGGAATCCTTCATGATTTTTTGCAATGCTCTTCATATTATGTTTTTACAAGAGGAATTCGTTGAACCTGCATAGGATGAAGCCAAGACCATCGAGGCCAACATCAAGAAAGAGGCTAAGGATAAATATCAGGATGACACCAAGGATGAGGATTACAAGGAGTGCAGTGAAAATTCTTAACAAGTATTTTCCATATGGTTCTATTTTAGGGTCTTCCACTCAGGGAACCCTTACCTCTTTTTCTTGTCCCTTATTTTTGCTATGTTTGGGCTGCGTCCCTATTTTGTATTATGTAGTTTGGACCAACAAGCCTCTTAGGCTATTTTTGTAATTAGGTTTGGGAATTCCTATCAAAATCCCTTTTTTTTAATATAATTTAACTTATAAAAAAAATACACCACCTAGAAACCCTATAGCTAAAATATTTATGAAAATATACAACATAGACAAAAAATAGAGTTATTATTTAGGGGCCTACCAAACAACAAGAAGTGTGAAATTACCTGATTGGCTTAGTTAGGCCCCTTGTTTATGAAAAAAATCAAGGTGCATTTTCTTGGATATGGATGATGAATATACTGTGATGAACATTCCAATTGGACATGGTCTAGCTAGTGGATTCATAAATGTTATTCAATTAACTTAATAGTAAATAAATTAAAAGGTAAAAACCTAATATATTGCTAAAATAAAACATAGAAGCAAATCTAATTGAGTTGGGTGTTAAGGTGACTAGACATCTAAGGATTATTAGATATTTGGTGAATATGTCAATTAGGAATGCTATAGTTAATGAATTTGTTATGATAAGAGAAACAATGTTGATGATAAACAAGATAGAGGATAGGGGAAAAAAGGTTGTTAATGTAATCCACAAAATTAATTTTTGTTGGTATGGGTATTGGATGTTGGAGGGATCTAAGATCTCTCTACCATGTTGCAAATACACTACCTATAACAATATTAGATGGTATATTCATTCTATAAAAAATTGAAAGGGAGAAAATGATGTTGCACCTAAATGAGGGATTTGGTTGTCCATAGAGAATACACTAGATAAGCTAGGTATAGGTAATGGATTTTCTCAGTCCATTAGTAGGAAAATAAACTTATATATGGGGAGGTTATAAGTATCTTCTATAGGTGTAATAGGGGTTTTAACAACTACTTTTATTTCCTAAAAAAACCTCCTAAGATCCTTATGTAACCAAAAGAGTAGAATTTCTAACAAAAATAATTATAGTTTAAATCTAAAGATAGAGAATGTAAGAATGAATGCTATGGATTTAGATCATAAAAACATAAATGGTACTTAAAATAAAAAAATTAATGTGCAATGAAGGAATATCTCCAAGATTTTGAGTAAGTAATACTTCTTGTCCTTCCTTTGTGGTTGAATCTTTTGATGACTATCACAAAAGAATTTAGGCAACACTTCGTTAATGTTTGAATCAATTGTAATTTTGGTAGAGTTTTGTTATGAAAAATGTGTATTAAAATGCTATCCCAAGGGGTTGTTCATAGATAATGGCCCTCCTACAGTTTCCTAAGTGGAAGGGGTAAGATAGCTGGCATGCAAACTGATTCAGCTGGTGGTAGGGTAGTTCTACTATTGATTGCAACCTATAATCATTTGCCCATTGATTTGGGGTTCTCTTTGGAAAAGTAGGAAGAGTGGAAGGAGATCCATTACTTTCCCTACTTGCTTATCAATTACTTATGGTGTAAATAGGATGAGAAAGCAAGATTTGTACCCTAGTAGGCTTTTGTAGGCACAAACTTAACTTTCTTTTTTAAAAAGTGAATACGCTGCCTAAATGAATATGCCTCATAGCATATTTACAACTAGGTGTATTCATGAATTTGACCATTATATTTAAAATTTGGCATAGGGAATAAGTATTTGAACTAGTTGTGAATATGCTAGTCTGAAAGCATATTTGATATTTGATGCATTCACTCTAAGGTAGTGGATTTACCACTATTGGATTTTATCTATAAATATTGGGGTTGGATTAATTTTTATGGCTATTTTGCTCATTTTGTATGTTTAATTCAAATATTTATGTAAAATAGGTGGTCTATTTTTAGGTATTCACATTTTCCCCCCTTTTTATGCATTTAAAATCTTAATAAATGAGTCCAAAATAGCTATAGATGCCTTTAATTTTTAGAGAGATATGGTGACTAGTTTTTATGAATCAATATGGGGGAAAACATATCAAGAAACCATTTAAGGAGGAAGATTTTTTTCTAAGATTTTACACGATAATTTTCTTGTTAATATTCATGGAAGGTTTAAAATCAATTCTTGCCACTAGTCTTGATTCTTGTTCGAGTTTCTAAGGAATAAACTGGAGTTGTGAAGAAATTTGAATGAGTTGGGTAAGAAGTGAGTGGAGAAAATTTTTACTCGATTCAAGGTAAAATAGGATAAAAGAGCATGGGTTAAAGGTATTTTCATCATGCATGAGAGGAAAAAAAGTGCTTTGGAGAAAAGGCTAGGGTTTGGTGAAATGACTCAATAGAGATGATCAATGCACAAATTGAACTGAGTGTGAGGTGGATTAGACCCAAGTGGGGCCTTGTCATAGCTATAGGCATTTGCAACCGACTATAGTTTTGGTTTTTTGTCCTTTTTTATAATTAGGATGCCATGATCAATGTATTCACACCATATGGCATGAATATGTCATGTAAAATACATCATGAATTATTTATTTTGTAGCGAATTTTCTAAAATATATGGTTTGAAAAGTTGATTTATTTTATAGAGAAATCTAACTCTTGTTTTTTTGGATGCATATGTTAGATGTTTTGGAGTGCCGAGAATAATTCCTATGGACTTTGAGGTCAATGATAACATATAATACACTAGTAAACTAATATGTCTTAGATGTAATGGACTTGGGATACCCAATGATGATACTCACTATTGACCTAGATAATACACTTTTGACTACCCTTGGAGAGAGGTGGCATTGAGAGTATACCATGTTTCTTTTTCTAACAAGAGAGATGACAATGTCATTGGAGGATATATATAGGACCCTCTAGGTACCTATTCGAGGTGTTGATATATAGATGAGTTATAATCAGGGTTGACCTATTTCAAGGTTGACCTATGGTTGACATTTTGAGCTAAGGTGTTATGGAATTGACACTAATGCCATGTTTTAGGTAGGGGTATTAGATTTGTTGATAGCTTTATTATATGTTATGGTTTCAATTTTGCTGTTGGGGGATATCAATAAGAGACTACTACACTAGGGACATTTTGATATTATTGCATGGATGAGAGACAAGAATGTATAGTTTTCCTATGATCCCTTCATCTTATACAGACTATAATATATTTTCTATCTTGTGGCCTACAAGAAGGGGAAGAGCCTAGTTTGTTGTACATTACTATAGGTTTGGGCTTGGGAACACATAACCATAAAATGGCTAATCAATTTCCCTATAGTTCTAATAGATCTAGATGTATTGACTAGTTTTAGGTAGGATTGTTCCCATGAGATTTATAGGAGAGCCTTTAGAGGGGTGATGGTGGCAACTCAAAGAGTCATTGATGACCTCCAACCAAACTAAATTGTGTGGTAGCCTTAGAGAGATCATGTAGGATGGGCTAAGGATGACTTCAAACTAGAAAAGGTATGAAGGATTAGATGGCTATGGGGACCATATGGAGAGTTTTAACTCAATTATCCATATAGGTTTTAGATATAACTTGGTTTGGTTTAGGGGATCCATACAATGGAGTAATTTTAGTATCAACAAGTTACTCGAGAGAGGCAGAGAGGATTTGGTGATCTTTTGGATACTAAGAGTTTTGCTAAGGAGGATGTGGATAATCCTCCCATGATGGATCCTATATGATATGATACGGGTTTCACTTTAGAATACCTCTAGTGGTACCACTAGAGGTATCCTATATGGGTTACATCATTTATGAGGTAACCATGGATGGACCCTAGGATGAGTATGATGGCTTGTTGTCATGTACAAATAGCATAGGAGCAGTTAAGATAAAGTTTAATAGATGGATCTACCCCATATTAAGCATTGATCATGTCTCCTTTAGCTATAATTCATGATACCAAGGTAGACACTAGTAGGAAAATTAAGGAGGCATCCTAGAAGGAAAGGGATTCCATGATGATGAAGAAAGAGATATTGTGGAGACAATTGGATTAGGTATTCGTAGCACAAGATATAACTCTCATGGAGAGAGATCATACCCTATTAAAGAGGTATCAATCTTGAGAAGAGAGGGACTAGATGATGAATGAGCATGATGATGCCATAGCTAGAGAGGTTGCAACTGTGGCTATGAGTAATGACATAGCTATTAGAGTTTTTTTTGACCAGATAGTAATACTTTAGCTTAGTTCACTATATAAGTTGAGAGAAGTGCACATTATAGATCTACTTAATACATAGTCATTCCATTCCCATCGAGTAGAGGTAGCTTTCACCTTTGAGGACTCAATATGATTTATATTCTAGGACAAGATCAATGACTCAACCCTCTCAATAGTCTATTCAATTTCCTCCTAGACTAGTCAAGGGTAGGTCATAGATGAAGGACTAGTAATGGGATGCCTTGGTTTTTATGAGTGGCATGAGAGCACTAGTATTTTATGAGGTACCTCAGCCAGTTGATAGGATATGAGTGCACTAGTTTTGGTAGATTGTGGTACACTAGGTTGATATGATGTATTGGTTATTTATTGCTTGATGATTATATTTATGTGACATTAAGTTTACATTATGTGAAAATTTATCTAAATTGTTTAGATGGATAAATATATGACACAATGCATGGATGATGTTATATGTTAAGTTTTGTTTATCTAGATGACTATAAATTGTTAAATTTTGATGATATATATTAAAGGAAATGCAACCACAAGATGTAAAATTAGTAAGAAATGATAACTATATGAGAATGACACTATAATATGCAATAAAATTATAAGAGAAAATTTTGCAATAACTCAAAAATATTCCATTAATAAAATCTCACAAAAATAGTACAATGTAATATAATGGAGGACATGAATACTCCATAAATACATAAAAAACTACATTGTACTCACTCTAACTACTAATGCAACTAGTCACTATTGTATCTTCTATCTCCTTTTTATCTCTTCTACCTTAGAGGTATATATATAGGGAGATTACCTTGGTATTTCATCTACAAAACCTATGACTCATGTACATGTGGACTACATGCACATTTACATCATTGTACATTCTAACACTTGTACATTTATTACATTGCATGAAGTAATTACTAAAACCTTACTAAGGTAAACTCCTACTCTAGTTATGTACACAAGGTGGCACATTAGCATATACCCAATAATGTAATATAATCCAACATCCCCCTGTATTACATTAATTGGGTATTGAAGACTTTAGTATTCAATATGGATCTTCATCTATCAAGTACTATATAGTTTGAATCGGTATTTCTTCTTCTACTTCAGTCTTCATGTTGTCTTTCCATGTCTTCTTCATTCCACTATTCTTTGGTATTTCAAAGTGTTTGGTAGAATTGTTGACCTTGAAGTCTTCTAGGTATCCTTGATGAACTAAGGATCTTATAATATTGCAAGTCATAAGTGGATCAAAATTACTTTCTTTTATTTCCTTTGGTATTTTGAATGACCTATCTCCTTGCTCAAAAGATTCAAACTTGAATTCATTGTTAGTGGATGCTTTTGAAATAAGAACTTGAAAGAAACAATATAATATGAATATTAATTTCTTTTCAAATATTTTATAGTACTTGTATTTATAGTAATAGAAGAAATATGAATGATATTTTCCTCCATAATATTTACATGGATGAAAACACCAGAAATTTGCTTTCTCATGACCAAATTTTTTGTAATAAGTGCATTAAGAAGATACCCCAACTCCTTTGTTACTTATTTTAGGTGAATCAAGTTCATCCATTTCCTTTATGAAATAGTCATGTATGATTGAAGCTATTCCATATTTACTTATTTCATAAATTTGTATGACCTCTTCTTGATCAATATTATTTTCTATCTTTTGGTTTTTGATAATATAGTTGTCATCAATTCCTTTCATTATATCTGAAGAATTTACTTTTGGAAAACTATTAGTTTGTGAATTCTCAAAAATATTTCTAAACCATATTAGTTCTTTTATTCAAATTGTATTTTCCTTAATTTCATTTCTAAAATAAATCATGTCTCTGAACCATTTTTATTCCTTGAAATATGTATACTTAATAAGCTTTTCCATGGTTCTTTTGAAGTTGTCTTTCTTATTAAGAAGGAACTTTGATAGGATTAAATTTCTAAACCTTTGAGGTTGACTACCTTGTGACTGCCTAGTTTAGAGTATGTGATCAAGTTTGATAAAACCTTATCAAATATTAGGTTTTTTAGAATCCCTTCTATCTCCCAAGTTTTTAGAGTACTATAGTTTTGGTAAAGTGCTTAGCTTTATATTTCTTTTGAGTTGAATCCCTAAAGTTCAACTTCTATTTTTTACCTTATTTATCCCTATTGATATTTTCACTTTTAATTTGATGAAATTCTCTATTTTTTAAGACTCTATAGTTAGATTCCTCTTGTCCCTTTAGTTTTTATGAGAGACAAGTATGAATAATAAATTCCAACTTCTAAGCAATTAATGTTTTTGCTTCCTTTATCCTTAATTTTCAATGGTTCAATTTTCTAAATTCCAACGATCTAAAGTTTGATGTAGAACTCCTTATATCTCCTTAATTTGAAATTTTAGAAAATTATAATATTTGCAAAAGAATGTTTTAATTTTTCCAAGGTAGAAAACCTGATATCTCCTATTTTAATTATTTGAAAATATTATTTTATATTTCAACCAATGCACTTTTGAAATATCCCCTAAGGATATAAACTCCTTATTTTGTTTTGATTTCTAATTCACTTAATTTATCCAATGCAATATAAGCTTAACCTTAGATATAATGCACCTTATATATCCTTTTGCACTTTAATGAAAGAAAATATTAAAATCAATGTAATATACCTTTTTAATGCTACGTGTTGATTGGCTTTAATCTTGTCTTCACTTTCCAAGATTTGGAGCATTGTATTTCTTTTGTCTTCATAGCATAACAATGAGCATTCAATGCTCTAATTTGAATGGTGCTCTCTTATAACATTCTTTTACTCCCTTCAATGCACTTTGACCTCTCTATGCTGGATATGCGTGCTCTTCCAGTGCAAGGGATATTAATACCTCTTGTATTCCTTTGAAATATATTCCAAGTCACACTTACATTACCTTAGAACATATACCTTCTTGTTAGGTGGTATAGGGAGGTTACTACCTTTTAGAGGCATTAATTTATGTGGTGCAATTTTGGTAATAATCTTTGGTAATAATAGGGAAGGATTCCCAAGAGATTTTTTGAGGAAATTTTAGTGAAATATTTTCTCCGTGGATGTAGCCCACATTGGGTGAACCACGTTAAATTGGTGTCTCTATTGTGTGTGATGATTTGTGCATTGCTTTGGTTACTACTATTGATATTACCATTGATAATATTGGATAATATTGTTTTGGAAAGAAAAGTAAAAAGTGGTCTTATATTGTTCACCCCCTCTTAGTATATGCTTGTGTTCTTCAAATAATTTATTCATGGTGGTCATTCAACCAAGCTCATTTTCGCATCTTCTTGGGTAATATTTGAAGTTATCCTCCTTTGCACCTTGTCTTTACCACTTGTATTATGTTATGCAACTTGCACTATTGTTGCTTTACATTATCCTTGCTATTGATGTTGATTTGTCTTAGACTTATTCTTGTTGTAGATTCCTTTTCCTATGACAAGTGTCTTTAGTATTGTGCTATTATTATGGGACAATGGCATCAAATATGGTGTCTTTAGATACCTTGAATAGGATGCTATTGAGCCCTTAGATGGATATATCTCCCTAGTACCGTAGATTGTGCTTTAACCTTGATAAATATTGTTGATTATTGAATTTAGTATTGCACTACATTGGTGCCTTAAGACTCTCAAGATTTGTCTCCTTTTGTGCTTTGTAGAAGACTCATATGATGTTGTTTAAAAACTAAAATAAATCAGCAATGAGCTAATATAAAATACCTTAGTTTCACATTGACTTTTGAGACTATTTTAGTCTCTTTATGTAGCTTAATTTCTTGCTTGAATACGGTGGTTTATTCCTTATTCCTTGGTGGTTTAAATGCTCCATTTTGGTGGCTTCTCTTCACAAAGTTTTTTTTTTGTTCACTTGTGCTTAATGGTGTCTTTTGACACTCCAACTCAAACCTGCTTGTGCACTAATATTTCTCCCTTTGATAAATACGTAATGCACTTTAATAACTCTTGAAGATAATTAGTATTAAGCACTAAAGTCTGTTCAACCTTTAATTTAGAATGATGTATTATTTACTTTAAATAGAAGGTAGGATGTTGATATTTTTATTTCTTTTGAAATATGTCCAACTCTATTTTCTTATGTGCAGTTTTTAAACTTGAAATAACTATCTTCTACACTTCATTGAAGACTTTAAACTTGAAACTTTCTACTTTGAAACTTTAAAATCTAATGTGGTGCTTCATGAAACTTAATAATGAAATTAATATAAGAGTTCAAATAATGAACCTTTTGCACAAAAATTTCTTACCTTATTAACCTCCGTAGATGATGTATTTTTTGGTGATATGGATCACCTAATTTCTGCTTATGTTAGATGAAATTGTAGCTCTTTCTTTGTTGTAGAAAACAACTTATTAACTCACCAGTTTGCAACTTAAAAACCCCTCTAAATTGCTGCTCAAAAATGTAGCTGGTGGTTTTAAATATCCTTCAGGATGCTCCATCGAACTCTAAAAATTAGTGGCTATTAATGCTACCTAAAATGCTTCCTATAACTCTAAGATTTTCATATTCTAACATAGCTAAATTCTCCTCTAGAATTTTGTTCTCGAATCTCCTCAATTTGGTAGGAAACTTCATCCAGATTGTAGTTGAAACTTTCCTTCTAGAAACCTTCAACTTTCTACTATAAAACAAGCAATATCCTTCAATGGCAATATTTACATCTCTCAAATTTGGTGGCTTCTTCTAACTCTTTTCTCCTTCAACCTCCTTGTCAATTTTTGACTTTGACCTTGGCCTATATTATGGCATTATTCTCAAGAATATTAATGTCTTGAGGTCTTCAGTATTCTCCTCTAAAATTTGGCTAACTCCTTGCAAAATCTTTCTCCTTTTGGGCTTATTATCAGATAGCAAAAATTGTCCCAAATTCTGCTTTATTAAGAACTTCTTCTAGCTAGAAATCTACTCCAATGAGTTCTCCTAAAATCTTCTCCAATGTCCCTTACCAAATATCCTTCAATGGCCTTCACTAAAATATACAATGAGGCTTTCCTACCTTCTCCTTATTTCTCCTTTCAATCCTTCCTTGATACCTCTTATCTAAGATATTCAAATTTCTACAGCTTCTAAAATTTGTAGTAGGAATTTTGATAGTCCTTATCTATCTTCTTCCAAATCTAGAAGTTCTTCAATGGGATCTTCTATGGGTCTCTTCAGCTTCTTGAGTTGTTTTATCTTTATCTCACTCTGCCATCTGCAATATTCAATATTCAATGAAGATCACCGTTCTTCAATATTCTCTAGGACTCTTTTCCTTGAGTCTATTCTTCCTTCAATGGAGTCTTCTTTCTTGGACCTATTTCTTGATCTACAATCTTCAATGTGGCTTCTTTAGCCTCCTACCTTCTTCTCAATCTTCAATTATGGAGTCTTCAATCCGAAAATATTGCAATGAGACCTTTTTCATAGGCCTCCAAATATTCAATCTCCAAATTGTTGCTTTAGGTACTAGATTTATTCCAAAGAAGATATTCTTCCTAGATCTTTGTAGGAAGCTTCCCAAATTTCTTTGAATATCTTTTTTCTATAAAAAAATATTAGAAACTATAATGGAAGAAATTATAAATATGGAGATAATGAATATTCACTAGTTGATTTGTCAATTTAGTGGAATCAATGTTGAGTCCTAGTCTTCACAAGTTTTTTTGAAACTTTGTGGAAAGACTTTAGCAAAATATAATTTTAGAAATTCTAAAATATAGATTTCCTATATCCTCTCAATCTCTCTTATGGATCTCCCTATTTCCTATTGATCTACCATGTGATTTGATACCATTGTTAGATTTTGATTATATATTAGAGGAAATGCAACCACAAGATGTAAAATGAGTAAGCAGTGATAACTATATGAGAATGACACTATAGTATGTAGGAAAATTATAAGAGAAAGTTTTACAAGAAATTAAAATATGCCAATAATGAAAGCTCATGAAAATAGTACAATGTAATATAATGGAGGGAATGAACACTCCATAAATACATAAAATAACTACATTGTACTCTCTCTAACTTTCATGACCCTCTCTTGGAAGACTTTTTTTGGTTGGATTTATGTTAGGATATGCATGATGGATATTTTATTGTAGCTAGATATTTTTTTTAACCAAAGGAATGACTGAAAAATTTATGATTAATTTTTGCAAACATAGGTTTTAATGATAAAATATGATGTTGCTAACAAATTTGCATTGATGCAAGATCAATTTGTCTTATAAATAGACATACTCATTGGAAAAAGAGCAACCTAGATAGATTCTCTCTTTTCATATAAGTGGCTTAGCATAATTTGCACATAAGGAATAGATCAAATTTTGCTTGCTTGGTTATTGACTAAAAAACTTTAGTGGATATGATTTAAGTTACTTTATGTTCTTAAAAATATCATAGCTTTGAAAAAAAGAGAATGAAGGAAATTTTTGGTAAGAATAATTGATGAGGTTGATTTTATTTTTTATTAAAATATAATATTTATTTGGAGTTTGTCTTTTGGCCTAACGACTTTGCAAAAATTTTTCTATGGATATTTTGTTCTAAAAGACCCAGTAAGAATTTGAGCTAACACATTATTATTGTTGTTGCTAATTTTTTAGTTCACAGTGATGCTAGTGGGAAAGTATTTTTATATACATGTGCAAATTCTTGAGAGATAAAGATAAGATTTTTGGATTTCCTTTTTATTAAATTATGGTTTAATTAAAATAAAAATTGTTGATAAGTTTTTGGAAGGATGCCCAATCCTTGTGTAGACGTGAGAGCAAGGGGAGTGAGCATACTTAGATCCTTATTCAGTATCCCACGATGATGTTTCCAATTTAGAAGGCAATGGAGTAGTGGGGAAGTGATGTCATGGTGGTTTTGTTTGCAACGTGAAATAAATCTAGTAGAGATGAGGAAAGACAATTGGAGGTAGCACTTGTGATAGGGAGATGAATGAAAAAGGAGCAAGGATAAGGGAATTTAGAGCGTTCTATTAAGTGAGAGGGAGTTGTAGTGGCTTCATGGGAAGTAGTTTTGGAGTGGTAACACCGAGCAAAAACAACCTGGTTCACAACAAAACAAACACAGACCGTAGGTAGGCTTACACTTAAGTTGTTGTCTTGGTTTAAATTTAAATGGTAGTAGAAGAGTTTTTATAATGCTTCAGGTAGGAATATTATTCTTTTACAACTATCATAGAGACTCCTTGTTGCACTCATTTTTTCATAAATTAATGTGGGCTTGACCTAATAGATATTTGTAGTGGAATATTTTTTGGAGTTGGCATATTGAAGCTAACAAGTTTTTGGTGAGGATAATACTAATAAGTTTCTCCCTATGGTGTAGAAATCCATTAGGGTTGTTGGTTTGTGCATGGTACAGATAGGTTTATCTGTGTAAAACTATCCAACATTGTCACCTTGCATGCATCTTGGTGTTTTTATTTGATGATATGGAAGAATGTTATCCTCTTGAGCCTAAACAACAATAGTTGTTGTGAGAGATGTCTTGGATGCCAAAACGATTCTCTTGAGAATAATATTGAAGCTGATTTTTGTTTTTCTTGTGTGTTCATATAGGTATTTTGGTAGTATGGAGGTGGATTTCTCTACAAGATAAGCAGGGTCCAAAATGAATCTATGATTTGCTTAGTGCTAGAGGGAGTTTCCTTTGTTTTGATGAAAGCTTTAAATTCTATCATAAGTTAATCTTGTAGAATAACATTACTTCATGTATATTGGTTGAGTTCATCAACTTTAGAATTGTAGAGATTCACTCTCATGTGTTAAGGAGATCTAGTTTTTAGTAGTGTCTCCCTTTGGAAGTCAAGGATGTTCATAATATGTTTCAGGGTAGATTTAATATCTGACATACTAAATTCTATTTTTCTTAGCAAGTAAAAATGAATTTTGTGAAATGATATTTGTTCCACTTATATTTTGCTTAGCAAGTATTAATGATTGTACAAAATGGATATTTGTTTCAACTTATATTTTTCTTAGCAAGTATTAATGATTGTACAAAATGAATATTTGTTCTAGCTTCTATTTTTATTTACAAGTATTTATGATTGTATGAAATGAATATTTGTTCTAGCTTCTATTTTGCTTAGCAAGCATTAATGAATTTATGAAATGGATAATTGTTCAAGTTTCTATTTTGCTTAGCAAGTACTAATGAATTCACGAAATGGATATTTGTTCTGGTTCTATTTTTCTCAGTAAGCATTAGTCAATTTATGAGATGAATATTTTCATTTGAGGAGATTTAGAGTTGAATAAACCTTGTGACAACATGTTTTAAATAGTAGAAAATGGAAGGGAAAACAAAGGAGTTTAAGTACACATCATAAATGATTTTTATGGGTGTATTTGGGAAAGGAATTTGAGTATTCTCAATTAAAAGCTAAAGAATTATTCATAATCATCATAAAGGATTTTTATGAATGAATTTTGATAGGAAGTCGAGTACCCACATTGACCCTTAGTAAATTATATTGTTTAGTTCTAATTAAATATAATATGTTTATATTATTATTAGAGAATTAATGAGGTAGTTAAATAATTAACTAGCTCATCTTGTGGATGAGAGGGATAGTCAAGTGTTATATGCTCTAACCCTACTCAGATAGACATGAGTAGTAGGTAGCATTAGAGTGCTTCTTTTGATGAAATGAAAGGAAAGGTAAGTTAGCTTGTGTGGCCAACAAGAGAGATAACTTGTAAATTATAGCCTTGCACCTAGTACATCTATGTAGCCAGATATATGCAAGATGTAGGGATGGATGTGCCTCGAGTGAGATTTAAACAAAAGATTAATGTGGGTTCACTTTGCAACTAAGACTTCCCTAATATATATATATATATATATATATATATATATATATATATATATATATATATATATATATATATATATATATATAGGTCGGGTAAAATGGGTTATGACATTTGGTATTGTTAGAGTTAGAGTATATTACATCATTTGGGTCATGTAAATGTACCACCTTTGGTACATAGTTAGAATAGGAGATTACTTTAGGGGGAAGTTAGCTAGTTACTTCAAGCAATGTAATAAATGCACAAGTGTCAATGTGCAAGTTGTAATGTGCAAGGTGTCCACTTGTACAACTAGGTAGAGTGTTGGCCAAGGAACTTATCTTCCTATATAAAGGGTCTCATAGTGATAGATAGACACAGATCTCATAGGAAGATTATATCAAGTGCATTACTCTTGTATGGAGTACAATGTAGTTCTTTAGCTGATATTGATGGAGTGACCATTACCTCCATACTGCATTGTATTTTCATCATTTCTATTTATAGTATATTTTAGTCATATTGCAGAACTACTTTCTTTCATATTTTTTGCATCTTATTAGGACCTGTGTTAGATCTCTCCACTATAGATATCCTCAAAATATAATAGTGGTATCAGATCCATGGTGAATCAAGAATAGGAGGGCCTACATCCATCATAGTTCCTCTTTGCGATTTTGCAAACCGGACTAGCCTTTGTGCACCACCATTTGCAAAAGTCATCATAAGAGAAGTCCAGTAGGTCAAGAGGAATAGGGAGAGTCACCATTACTACTATTGACCTACATATTTGCAAATCGGATCTACCATTGAGTGTCGTTGCATGCAAAAGCTACCATTAGGAATCAATTGATAGAAAAAGCCATAGTAGTCAATAGGTTCAAAGAGAGTCACAAGTGAGGACTAAAATAAATCTCAGTTATAGAAAGTCTGAGATTATATCTAGCTAGAGTCTTCCCACAGAGTTGCAGAAAAACTCATGAAGACTAGGACTCAACATTCATACCACTAGATTGACAAATCAACTAGTGAAGATTATTATCTCCAGAATTACAATTTCTTCAATTCCAGTTTCTAACAACTTGTTGCAGGAAAAAGGAGATTCAGAAAAAGGTTGGGAAGCTTCCTACAAGAGAGTTAGGAAGAATATCTTCTTAGAATCATTCCAGCACTTGCAACAACAAGGAAGAAGACTGAATATTTCAAAGACCTCAAAAAAGGTCCCATTACAAGAGTTGCAATCCTGCAAACTATAGAAGTGAAGAAAAGGCCATAGTAGCCTTGTAGCAGACTCAAGGAAGAAGAGACTCTAGAAGTTGAGTCAAGGAGAAGATAGGATATTGGTGATCTCCATTCAAGATCAATACCTATAGAGTGTAGAAGAAGAAAAGGCCACAAAAGCCTTGATCAAGAAGAAAAGGCCATAGAAGCCTTGATCCAGAAGAGAAGGCCATAGAAGCCTTAATTTTAAAGAAAAATTCTAATATGAATTCTTGATTCAGAAGAAGAATACCTGATTTAGAAGAAAAACTCTAGAAAGGAGTTCCTAAAGAAGACTCCAGAGAAGAGTCCAAGAAATAGGAGATTGGTGATCTCCTTTACTAATTAAATATTTCCTTTAGAAGGAGCTGAAGAGATCAAGAGAAGATCTCATTGAAGGACTTCCATTATTGGAAGAAAGAGAAGGACTAGGAGAGTCATATTCAAATCCAGAAGTAGTAGAATCAGATATCCAAGAAGAAGATCTCATCACCAACACTTTCAAAAGTAGAAGGTTGAAGAAAAGGTCCTAGACCAGAGAAGTTACAAGATAGAAGACCTTGGAGAGGTCTCAAGGAGAAAAATAAGAAGGCTTGGAGAGCCTTGTTGTAGAGCTCATAGAAGCATCATCAGAAGAGTTCCTAGGAGAACTCATTGGAGAAATCCACTACCAAGGAGAAGCTCCTAATAGTGAAGGACTTGGGACAATTATCACCATCCGACAACAAGCCCAAGAGAAGAAGAATTTGGAAAGGAGTGCCAAATCCGAAGAAGAATTTGAAGAGTGCAATTAAAAAAATAATTTAAGGAGTACCAAATCTAGAAGAAGAATCTAGTGAAGACCTCAAGACATTCAAAATCTTGAGAAGAAGAAGATCCTATTTGAAGTCAGAATTCAACAAGAAGATTGAAGGAAGATTCAGATAGAAGAAGCCTACCAAATCCAAGATATTTGGGGATTTCCTCTCACAAAAAGAAGGCATAGTTTAGATAAAGGAGTTCTCTAAATCTATAGTAGAAAGTAGAATATCACTGGAAGGATCAAGCCACCAAACTCCAAGCTCAAGATAGAAAGTTCAAGGCTACAGTTTGGTGAAGTGGAAAAGTTGTTCTAGATAGCCAACAAGAAGTTGTGAATTCATCCATTACAAGGCAACAACTTGGTGAATCAGAAACACCAATATCTACATCTACTTTAGAATCCATCAAAGAGGTAAGCAACTAGGGTGCAATCAATTGAACTTCAGATTAGGGTTCATTATCAAATTCCATTAAGCACCATATTTGGATTAAAGTTGCAAGAAGAAGGGCTCATTTTATAGTCTTCAAGAAAGTGCAAAAAGGAGAATTCATTTTAAGGATTATTTGCACATTAAATAGGAGTTGGATATTTTTGAAAGAAATAAAATTATCATCTACCTATTTTCTATCTAGAAAGCAAGAAGACTATATCCTACAATATTGATTGTAGTGAAAAATTGTAGAATATTCATTAAGGGTTCATTACAGATTACTCTTAAAAGTTGTAGAGATTATTAAGTGCATTTGAAATTATTTTGAGAGTTTATTTATAGGAGAAATAAGGTGAGATTATTGTTGCCATTAAAAAGTGCATTATTAATCCATTAGCACTATACTAGTTATCCTTAACTAGTTACTCTAAAAAAAGGTTAGTTTGTGTTTGTTGATTGTTGAAGATCAAGAGCACAAAACCAGTAGATTATCAAAGTGTCTAGAGACACTATTTGGTGCATAGAACCTGCAATATTTCATGGCCCAAAAGAAGCCACCAAAATTAGATCAGATTCCTCCAAGGAGTGGAGAAGAAAGCCACCATCAAAATCAGCAATAGAAGCTTCAAATCGAGACTTGGTGAGTCTCAGATTCAAAGTGCACTAAAGGCTATTTACAAAAATAGTGCAGAAATTACTTCTACAAAAAGAGCTTCTATCTATGTGGTTATTAGCTTGGGTTTATTATCAAAGTCACCAAGCAAAGGAGAGAGTTGTCTAGCAAAAGAGACAACATCAAATCAACCATTGCCTACTTCAAAAGCTGCCATAAAACCAAAGATTGTAAAAGAGGTGCAAAGAGGTATTATATTCTCAAAAGTATTTACATTATATTGCACTACTCTAATCTACCCTACGTAGGAAGAAGGATAGGTTTTTGATGCCAAAAGGGCACACTCTTCACAAGGAGAAATACAGTCCAAGGCAGTCATATAGAAGCATTCTCCAAGTGAGGCAAAAGAAGCCTCTCTCATCCATGGTTGTGAACAGTCATATCAAGCTATCTACAAGCATAACATAAGGAGAAGAATTATCTACAAAGGTAACTACAAGGTAGGTTGGAAGAAGGAAGAAAAGCACAAGGTAAAATAAGGCAATACCAGAGCTAGATGTATATTCAAGGAGTAGTCTATATCATCCAAGGAGCATCACGAAGTCTCCACCAAAGCATTGCTCAAGCTCCACCAAGGTGTCGCTCAAAGCCACTCGAGCTCCACCACAGCACAACTCAGTTGGAACCAACTCAACATCATCAAAATACAACAAAGAAAAAGGTGGAAACATACATTGGAGTAGCATGCAAGAATACATTATAAGGCTAGGACAAGCAAAGGAAAGAAGGTGCCACTTGTCACCTTAAAATGAACCCTAATACCTTTCATACAAGCATTCAAAATAACATTCAAGATATCACATGCATGGAAGGAATAATTTGAAGAAGCATTACGCAGGACAACATAGAGAATATTGAAGAAGAGGTGACACCTAAGCAAGCATTTACATAGAGACTATAACATCTTCATTCTACAGTGAATAGCATCATCAAGCATTGAAATAAAACCATCATCAAGCATTGAAAGAAGCCACCATGACACTTGTCTAATATCATCATCAGAAACTATCGTGACACTTGTCTAATAGCATCATCGAGCATTGAAAGAAACCACCATGACAAGAAGGTCATCCTCCTATTTAAGGCATCCAAGACCAAGGAGGAAATAGAATTCAGAGTAGCAATGAAGTGCAGTAAGAAGAGCATTAAAAGCTCTTGATCAAGGTATTCAAAGTAGGTCAAACAGGCTAGACTTGAGGTACCACCATTCAAGCATTGAAGTCAAGGGAAAATCAAAGTCTACCATTGCTCACAATACCCAAAGAAACATTGAACATCGCTTACATTTACATCTGAATCATAACTGAATACGTAGATATTTAAAGCTTCATTAAGGTAAGAATCTACCTTGTATAATTTGCTTTCATTAAAAAGGAGCTATAAGGTTGAAGCAATTAGGAAATCAACCATATTTGAAAGCAATACTAAAAGGAAAATATATAGCCTAATATTTGCAATTTAAACATAGGAGAAATAAGGTTTTCAACTTGGAAAAATAAATATTATTGCAAATATTATAGTTTTCTAACATTCCAAATTAGGGAGTTATAAGGAATACTACATCAAAGTAGGAAATTAGAATTTAGAAACATTAAATATCAAATTATTAAAGGCTATAAAAGGAGGCTTATTAAGGAATATCAAGAGTTGGAAATTTATTGATATACTTGTCTCAAAACCACATTAAGGGGACAAAGGAAATCCAACCATTAAGACCTCATCAAATTGAAAAGTGCTTAAGTTCAATAGGAGTAATAAGGTGTAATAGAAGTTGATTTTTGCTACTTACAAAACATTACAAAATCAACTCAAAAATTGAACTACTATTCTCAAAAGCACTATATTAATCATACAGCATATCCAAAATCACTAGGGAGTCATAAGGCATTCTACAAAACTTGATAATAATAGCATTCATCAAATATTATCAAGTACTCAATCCATTTGGGAGTCATAAGGTTTCTACAAAACCTAGAATTTCATCAAAGGCATAATCAAATCTTAACTAGGGAGATATAAGGAAGTCTACAAAGCTCTAAAAAGGTCTTATCAAATCAAGCTCATACTACTAGGGAGTCATAAGGTAGACCACTTGAGAAGATCCTATCTCTATCAAAGCATTTCTCCATAGAGCTATAAGAATGACTACCTCAAGTAATACAATAAACAAATACATGAATACTCTCTCTAGAAAGGAAAAAGCAAGTGCCATAAAAATTGGAATCATGAATCTACTTATAAAGGGTGAAGCATATTTAGATCTTACTTCAAAATTAATTCATAGTGAAGCCTTAGATGATGACTTTGATACCATGGAACATTATCTACAAGCTCAACTCAAAGAAGCAATTGAGAATGGAAATGATGACATTCCACTTCCTTTAGATTTTGTAAGCATATTGTATATGGTAGTACTTACACACAAATGCTACAAGAATGAGAATACAGAACTAAAAGGATTGATAGAAGCCCATATAAATAAAATAGAACTGAGTGAATCATATCTAAAAAATATATTTCAATCCTCACACAACATTGTGTATGACCAAAAAGGCGTGCACCCAAAATGTTGTAATTGCATAAACAAAGTAAAATTGATATTCAAACACATAAATGGATAAAACACATGGAAATTACAAGAAATGCCTCTATTATTCCATTAAAATCAATGAGTGTCTGATTACAAGTAAGTCCCTCTTAGGGATACTCTATTTTGATACGCAATTACAATTATTTCAATCCCCCTCAGGGGTGAAATGCACTATCAAGCCCTTAAGGTGACACGAACTGCTCTAGGGTGGAGTAGACCCTCTTCTTCACATTGAGGAAGGAAATGAATGGTTGTAGCTCCTTAGAAACCTATTTCCTATGATCAAGAAACAACACAAGAATGTCAAAAGCATAGGCAACCTCTCATGATGAGGCCCTTTAAAGACAAATAGCATGAAAATAGCATAATGACATCAAATCAAGAAAATGCGTAAACTATGCTAAACATATGCAAATAATATCAAGATTGATGGAAATATGTAAATGAAGAGCACAACTATCAATCTATGGAATCAATTACTTGAAATGAAGCATTATAACATGAAAAGAAACCATTAACATCTAAACTACTATGATGAAAACAAGTTAGCAAAAACACTAATCTATCGGTCAGAAGTCTCTAAAACTACAATTTAACCATGCAAATGACTAATCTAATCTAACTAGATGGGCAGAAATGAAAATAGTAAGGTGGTGATACCTCTATTGCAAACCGCAGCACTGATGCATGGTCTACACTGTAAACCATGGCTGAAAGCCATAGTTAGCACTCAAGTGAGTTTACCCTCAAAATCAAGGGTAGTGGGCTTGACCTCCTTGTCCAATTGATGTTCAAGGGTCACCTTCGATGTCCTTCTGACAAGTTTGGTGGTTGATTCATTGAAGAGGGGCCTCCATTTACCCGAATTAGCATTTCTTGGCTCTCCTAGGTCCTTAGGGCATCCATGGCCTAATTCATCATGATGCTTGACAAATTGACAATGGGGATGGCAACAAGGCTCTCTCTATGCACTCAAGTGAGTCCACAATTCGATAGGGCTTCACTGCTTTGATCTCCAAAATGCACTCTCTCTATTTTGCCCTAATTCTCAGGGGTACTTATAGGATGTCCTAGGGCTAGGGGTGGCTTCATGGAGAAGCCAAGATCAAGAAGGGGTGGTTAGGATAGTTGGATTGGAAGCTTATATCCTCTAACCACCATCTTCTAGAACAAATGGTCATTCAAACCGATTTGGCTCGGATGAAGGCCAACTAAACTTTAGTTAAGACCATAGGTTACAGCTATGGTCTAGACTATAAACCGTAGGTCTCAGCCATGGTTCAGCCTGTAGACCGTAGGTCTAGGCTATGGTTCAGACTGATTAGGCCAAGGAGCCCAAATTGAGTGGTTAGAACCACTGCTCTATCTTGGAGTCTATCCAAGATCCTCCATATGGTCTTGTAGCATGTCCATATGAGTAGTCGCCCTCGACATGATGTATTTTAGGTGTCTACAGATGCCCCTTTTGAGATGCATTGTGAGATCGAACAATGTTGAGCAAAAATAGACCTCCTAAAATGATGTCGAAGGTTCTATGATGATCATTAGTCAGATCAACATTAGATGCCTCTTGTCCAGCAAAAGGATGCATCCTAGAATCATTGCTTCCAACTGGGTGAAAGGCTTACATTTGAAAAGCTTGTGCTCTTCTCATCTCATTCGGTGTAGTTGTGCATTCCATAGGTATCTTCTGACCCATAGATCCGAAAGGAGGAGAACAACAAGCAAAGTCATATTTTCTATTTACCCCAAGCAAAGGGGTAAGCTTATGATAGTTGTTGACAATGATTCGCAAGGACGAACACAATTTTGACAAGATCAAGGGATCTACGATCTCCGAGATCTTCTATTGATTTTGATTATGATTTGATATTATGACTACCCCCTCAAGCGACGAGTCGATGAGGGTAATGACAATGATTAAAGTGACGATGTCGCTTGACCACCATGGATGATCTAAAAAAATTTAGATTTGAGCATATTAATGCCTTGGCTAGGCCTAGTTCAGCTTCTGATTCCAACTATTAATAGTAATTGCACATTCCTATCCCATGGAGCAGTCGGGCTACAATAGCCATCTTAGGGAATCGAAATGAGGCAACTCCAATTAGATTTGTGTTGAATCAAGTTATCGATGATTTGCTGAAAATATGTCATAGGAGACATGACATGAAACGCCTCATTCCCATGGAGAAGTCCAGCCATGAAGGCCTTCTTAGGGATTGAAAAGAAGCATATCAGATCAACGATGACAATTTTTGCCCCAAATGTCCTTATGGTAATTTACTCATCTTGTCCGGATTGCATGGATCGCAAGTCGTTGCAACCGCCAAGTGTATAGGGTAAATTACTGAATACGAGGTGCATTTGGTTTTTTAATTATTTGATTTGTTTGTTAATTTTGATTTATTGATCGATCCTAGTGCTTTGAACATCACCAAATTTGCAACATTGATTGCTCTTTTTGAAATTTGATCCATTAGGAGTCATTAATTTACCTTTTTAGACCTTCCCACGATGGGTTTTTAGTGCATTTAATGCTAGTTATGAACCATAGGTACGGTCTATGGTTGAATTTTTCAAATTTTGGGAACCATGGTTAGGGCCTACGGTTGAAAAACCCTAATTTTAGGACCACAGGTGTTAGCTACGGTCCACCAAAATTAGGCAAACCTTTAAATAGTCATTCCCATTTGAATTTGTCATTATTTTTCTTGAAAGCAACTACATTATTGAGAGCTCTGAGAGATAGGAGACATTCCCTGATCTAGAAACGCTACCAAAAACTCTTCCATATACCACACTTGATACCCCGATGGTGGATCCTGATCAACCATCGACTAGCAGAGGCCATAGAGCGGGCAAGGTAACTCGAAACCGAGTCCTCATAGTTCAATACCAATTAAAATCAACCACATTAAGTAATGCGGTAAATGAACCTCACTAAATAGTTGGTAATGAACCCCACTAGATTAGGTTAGTTAGGTTTTTAATTTTTTTAGTGAGACAGGCTAGGAAGGTACCCAAAATGGGTATTCTTCCTAGACCATAGCTGGTAGCTACGGTTCCCAATTATTAGATTGGGGACCACAGCTATCAGTTGTGGTTCACATTCAAACTACAACGGTCATATTTTGACCGCAGGTGGACCGTAGGGTTGACCCATGGTTCACCAACTTTAGAAAATTTTTATTAAATTTTTGCATTTTCTAAAGTTAATTAGGCAATTAATGTTATTTAATGCAATTTTGACTTGCCTAGTGAATTTTTTGATTTTTATGAATGCCTTGCGACATGTTTTTATCTTTTTATCAGTTTTTAGATGTTTTTGACATTTTTAAAGTCTTTTTATTTTTGCTTGTTTTTAGCTAGAATTTAGCTTATATACTACTTTTTATTTTAGAGATTGACCTCTAGGGCTCACGAGCCCGATCTACTTAAGACTCTCCATAGACAGCTCACTGATGGTGAGCATGCATGGTTTAGAGCCATCAGATTTAGCTATGTACTAGATCTACCCACTATTAGGGTAGATCAGACCTATTTGACTACGTTGGCCCGACACTAGAATGCATGGACCAACACCTTTCACCTACCTACAGGTGAAATGACTATGACTTTAGAGGATGTCTATCGGATCTTTAGGATCCCTATCGATGGTGAGGCCATCACCTCTTCCTCTTCTTAGAGGAAGGAGCCTATATTCGATGCTATCTTCGATGATCGGAGCAAGGAGGCGTAGGAGAAGATCGATCATGGAGGTGTCCACATTGGATACTGGTAGGGTGAGTGCATTTTCTTAGTCCACATGATGATATTCATGATCCTTGTGGTACAAGTAGTGCTTCTAGACTCCTCGAGCATGAGGATTCCCTAGAACCTCCTGGCCAGTGTCTAGAGAGTGATTCAGAGTTCCACTACTCAGCCACTATGCCTAGCTTGGGGGAGCACACTACTATGTCAGCTCTATAGGGAGCTATATCAGATTATGAGTCAGAGCCATCGAGGTATTAGCTATAGCCTATTGCTATAGATCTAGGGTTGGTAGCACATCCAGATCGAGCATCCCATGGACCTACCTCTCCACATCATGACCATTGATGATGCGCATCAATGCTATACCACATGTTAGCCATGAGAGGAGGAGGGGTTCTAGAGTAGGACCCACGCTAGAGATACAGACTATTACATTGCATGATTTGTAGTGCTCGAGCTGGATGACATTGAGTGGTGCTCCTATATGGATTGCCCTGATTGGACCGAGGTAGGCGAGTGGCTACGATAGGCTCACCGAGATAGGTGGCTACTCAATCATAAGGTCGATATTAGAGAGTATCAATTCTTCTCTCATGTCCTATGATAGTTTGGCTTGGTGCAGGACATTCCAGAGATTCCATTTGTGTACCGACATCTCATGCTAGAGACACATCTACCATGGATTCAACCTACAACTCTAGGAGATGAGGTTGATGACTTCCAAGAGTCTAGGGATGACACACCTAGGACCACCCCAACATATGACACATGGTGGTCCCTCCTACAGTGGTAGGGGTTAGGGCCTCTAGGTAGAGTAGATGACCAGGTGGAGGTAGAGGCCGATCCTGATGGGCGTAGGGTGCCCAGAGGACCGAGGGTGGATGGGGCATAGAGGCCACCATAGAGGAGGCTCCATAGGTAGAGGTAGAGGAGGAGGAGGGGTCAGAGGAGGGTGAGGTGCCTCCTAAAAATGATGTAGGGGAGCTCCTCGCTTAGGTTGCCGACTTATAGAGTCAGGTTGGGAGGTTACAGACTCAGTAGTTGTAATGGGATACATCTATCACCCTTCTAGAGGTGAAGCTAGCTCACAAGGATAGACAGCTAGTAGAGGCTCAGGCATATATTATAGCTCTCATAGCTCAAGCTACAATAGTAGAGTCATAGGTCGATGAGCTCACTAGTGCATGAGATGTGGCACTAGCATAATGGGGTGAGGCCATAGTAGAGAGAGAGCTACTCAAGGCACAGAGGGGGGATCCTCCATCCTCCCATACTATTATGGGACCTCCTACTACACCATCAACTATACTTCTAGGAGGTAGTGATCCCATGGCAGAGGTTAGGTGGCTCACTTCCCTCATAGAGGAGGGAAATGACCTTTGTGATGTGAGGGTAGCTCGCATCTCCCAACTAGAGGGCTTCATCAGATTGTGGGGCTTAGAGGTGCCAGAGGATAGACATGCTACTGGGTCTCAGAGGACCAGGTCCAAGACTTCAGGATAGTCCATGATGAGCTCCAGCCAATGGATGCACAGGATAGAGAGGACACATAGGTCCTCTAGCACACATGGAGGTAGCTCGCACAGGAGTCACAGGGAGATAGGTGCGACCTCTAGTCATAGGTCTAGCCACCTAGACATACCAGTATCCCATGTGCTAGGCCTCTTTGGGTTAGGTGGTACACAGGGCCCTCTAGGGCACACAAGGCACCAGAGCTGACTATAGAGTAGGCTCTAGAGCATAGGGTTGAGGGAGGTGGTGAGAGCTCCAGTTTAGGGGAGCAGGCTAGAGCTAGGGCTCTATCTGATCTAGGCTACATTTTTGCATATGTACCATTTTTGGTGTAAGGTCTAGGACCTACATGATTGTAGCCTACGGGCATTTTGTACTCCTGATGTACTCTTGAGACACACATATATATATATGAGATTTGATCATTTATGACTCATTATGTGTACTTGTATATTTTTAATTTTCTATTTATGTTATGCACATGGATGCAATGCTTATGTTAATTTGATGCTATATGATGTGATGTATGGATGACATGCACTAGATAGCTATTTAATTTATGATGATGATGATATGCAGTGATCTAGATGCTTAGATGTGTGATTTATGATGGATGCATATGGATGCAATTTTTCTCTTAACACATATTTGATATTGCTTTATTGTATGCATTAATGTATGTAATGATTTATTTACATGATGGTGATCTAATGTAAATGAACCTGTATGCTTTAATCACTTAAAACATAAGGAATGAATGCAAATATGTTTATCAATCTAATGGATGACACCACAGAATGTATAAAAATCATGAATGTAATTGAAAATCCTTAAGATAAGAATTTAATCAATTAATCACCCATATATGAAATGCAATGAATGCAGTTGTATGATGCGAATGATATAATGTGTCATTCTATTTTCCTTTGCAAATTTGAAAAATATGCACGATATAGTCAGTGGTCGTCTAAATATTATTTCTAATATCCATCCGGTATCTATCCTATATCTTGATTGTGCTTTATATGATGATGTATCATGGACTCGATACTTTGCAATTTGATGATTTTATATGGTTTGTGATATTTGATATTTTGTTGCTATGAGAGAGATTTTTGAGGTTTTCCATGAGACTCAAACACCCTAATAGACTTATCAAAAGTTGCATACTAACCACACTAGACTTCTGAGATAAAAGGCTTTTGCTAGGATAGGCCCTAACTTGTTCATTATCCCTGTGTGTGCACTTGATTATTTTAAGATAAGACACGAGCGTTCCCCGATGTCAGGCGGGATTCTTTCAGCCCATTGCTAAGATAGGGGTACCACAAATGTCTTATCCAATCCCAAGTTTAGATTTTAGTTGGACTAAGCCACTAGGCAATGCAGGACACCTGAAGCTAGCTCCTCCACATTCAAACATTGGTCTGCCCACAAGCGAGATGCAAGTGTATCAGACATATCATCATGCATAAGGTACAGTAGTGCCGACAATTCCAGGGATTCAGGCTCATTCCTTTCTATCCTTCAATTTTTGGGATACTTGCTCATATGTAGTGAAGCAAGGGAGTCGATTCCATATTCATTCTGAACTGTCTCTGGATCTTCATTTGATCTCTCTTCGAACTGGATTTTGGATCTTCATTTGATCTCCACTCGAACTTTGATTTATGATCTTCATTTGATCTTCACTTTGAACTTGATTTGAGCCTATTTTTTGATCTTCATTCGATCTTCACTTTTTGGCATTTACATTTGATAATTTTCTTCAAAAACTTTCCTTTGGGGGATTTACTTGGGAAAACTATTTCTGGTATATCGATTGAGGATATCGATCTTATGATATCAATATGGGATATCAATCTGGGAAGTCGATCTATGATATCGATCTAGGGTATCAATATTGAGGATTGATGTGGGATATCACTCTAGGATATTGCTCATTTTATCATAAGCAAGGGATTCTGAATAGGGAACTAACCTATCCTTTTGCCAACTACCAACATTTCCCATACCATCCGCATAGAGGGATAAGCAAGAATAACTCTTTTCACTTCAGGATACCTGGTCTTGCTTCATGACTTTCATCTTCCCCTAGTCCTTGTTAGGATTGTTTAATTTGTTGATTAGTGATAGGCTTCTGATATGCTAAGGGCTATACTAACTGAACCTTAGCTACAAAAGCAAAGCAAGCTTTCTACCAACTCTTGATAAGACCACTAGGTATGGTTGAATGACCGAAAAACCCTAGTATATCTCCATAGCAACATTATAGGTTGTGTTGAAAAACATAATTACTCACATGAATGATGGATCATGATAAATGCAGAGATGCATGATTTAGACACAAACGTGGTGTCATTTGTAAGACTGACAAACATAATCCCTCCTACTATGGAATGCAATGGATGATGAATGCCTATATGCAATGTAATAATGCAGTGGATGCATGAGTAAATGCAAAAAATGACAATGCAAAATTCAAATGCAAATGCAAATGTTTTTGGATTTTTATGCTTTACCATTTTTTTTGGATTTTATTGATTTTATAATTTTTATGAGTTTTGAGCCTCATATCTGACCAAACGGTGAGTACATGCCTCTGGAGCCTTTAGATTGACCAAGCAATTTTTAACAAAATCCTTGGAGCTTTTTAGGATGACCGAGCGGTTTTAAGCAAACCCTCGAAGCCTTTGGGGTTTGACCAAAGGGTTTATGAGCACCTTTGGGACTTTTTGGGATGACCAAGTGATATTTTAAGAATCCTTGGAGCTTTTGGGTTGACCAAGCAATTTTTCAGAAACTCTTGGTACCTTTTGATTGACCAAACTACTCACAAACGAGCTTGGAGCCTTTTAGGATGACCGAGCGATTATAAGCAAACCCTCAAAGCCTTTGACTGACATGACCAAGCAGTTTTAGGAACCCTTGGAGCCTTTTGGGAAGGGCATGCTGCCCTATATACCCCTAGTGAGTGTGCCATTCGATGACGGTGAGGGAGGTGCAATACCTCTAGATTCCTCATTTTTCCTTATCAAATTTGGCATGGCTAGTGGGAAAGGTATGCTACCTTGAAGACCCCCAACATGCATGCTATTCACTAAAAATTAATCAACTTGTTTAGGAAGAGTGACAGAAATCAACTCCCCCAAGTGAAGATCGGACCTCACTAGTGTACCTATGCTTTGGCATGGGTGAACGAGAGAACCATCCTCATGGATCTCATCCCATTCTACTAGGTCTTCGATGACCCTCTTAAATGATTGGAAACCCCTAATGTCATGTCCATGCGCTCGATGATACACACAAAAGGGACCCCCATCAGGTGACCTAGTCTTGGATGCCCTATGCTTGACTTTAGGTAATATGAATGCATGTACCTCATGTAACTTTTGAAACAAAGTTAGAGTAGTCATATGAAATGAAACTACTCATTGCACTGGCCTATTGGGCTTACGAGGTGATTGATGACTCTGAGGTCACTCTTGAGGAGGTGTGACCTCCACTTCGACATGTTGGGGCACTCTGAGAGAACCATCTACATGATAAACCCCTTATCTATCATATTTTGCACCACACTCTTAAATTCATGATAATCTCGAATGCCATGACCCTCTATTCGATGATAGAGACAATAGTGATGCTCCCTATAACCCATAGGTTTAACTCTATTTGGGTTTAAAGGGATGACATTAGGCAAGGTGATGACCTTAGCCTCTTGCAGCTTCTGAAAGATGTCAGACATAGACTCTTTTAATGGAGTCCCACTATGCTATGACTATTTTGGGCTCTTGCCCCGCATTGGTTTGCTTTGAGAATCCAATGGTTGGGTTGGCCGCATGGGCTTTTGCTTTCATTGAGGCTTTTCTTGTACTTGCATAGGAAGCGATTCGGCCTCAGACAAGGGTTGCTTTTGTAATTCCAGGTTTTCAAGCTGGTTCTTGATAAAATGCAATGCCTTATCTTGCTCATCCATTCGATGCTCCATCCATTCTAGATGGCTTAAAATGGATCGCAAGACTGACAAAGAATTCATATGTATTTCCAATGACTGATTCGAAATACCTTTGTCATTTGAAGGAAATAGAAAAGTGGATGCTATGGATCCATTAGGTAATTGCAAATCACCTATTTCCTTCACTTGAGTTGATGTGGAAGCTTCTTGATGACACACTTCATCAATGCTATCCACATGCTCATGCCTATGACTCAGCTCAAGCTGTTGTTTCACTTCGTTGTGTTGAACTGTGTCAGTTTTGGTACCCCCAATCTGATGTGAGGAACCTACTTGTTTGTGCTCTTGAGATGGTGCCATGAGAAATGAGTCAAGAGTGACTAATTTCAAAGGTTCTGGCCCTGGCAATGTGGAAACACCACTGGATTACCCCATCTCTGGCTCTATGTGATTAGGAATCACTTGATCTTCTAGCCTAATGTCGACCATTCCCACAAACTCATGAGAAGACTCCACAACTGCATGCGTCATAGGTAATTCATCAACATACTGAGGTTGTCCTATTTCAGTCATGATAACTGAACCTTCCTCATACTCATACGATGTCTCCAGGATAGGATCCATAGGTAGAGACTCGATGAAAAGTTGACCTAGATCCTCAGTGGACTCTATGGTGGGCAGCATCGTAATGCTAGCCTCTATAAGCTCTTCATATTCATCATCATCCTCATGAGAACTATCTGGTGACATGATGGATGAAGAGGGTGTGATACACTCAAGTGCATCCATAACCATGCTAGGTTCTTCCTCCTTGATAGGAGTGTGAAGATCCTCTAATGATACCTCCGAAGTGGCTGTGAGCAACTCCGTAAGGGCATTCATCAATCCTTCCCTGCTAAGTGGTGTCGAGAGTGTAGGGGTCGTAGGTGACTCCACAGGTGATAGCAGTGGGGATGGTAACTCCACCATAGTCTGTGAGGCTGCATCCAAACTTTGGATAGACTCATCCAATTTAACTTGCAGATGCATAGGCGCCTCACCAGGTTCCTATGGATGATCCTCAGGCTTATAATACTTGAAGGGATCTGGGTCCACCTCAACTACATGAACTTCACCTCCATGGGTGTACTTAATGCACTGATGCACTATTGATGGTACACACTCCATGGCTCTTATCCATGGTCTTCCAAGCAGTAGATTATACTGTCTTGATCCCTCTAAAATGTAGCACAATGTAGGAATAATATTTTATCCCACCTCGATGGGGAGGACTATTGTGCCTACTATAGGGGATTCCACATCATTAAAGGCTTGCAATATTAAATTTGTTTCCTTGATGTGGGACGGTGGAATTTTGAGATGTTTGATCACTGAGGTGGTGATGATATTAATCGATGATCCTGTATCCACCAACACTCGCTTATACGCAATCTATTTTATCCTCACTATGATATGCAATGGAGGATCAGACTCCCTGATAGGGATAGGTTTGAATTCCTATTTATGGAAAGTAATCACAGGTTCCTTATATGGTGGAATAGACTGTATATGCCCCAAGGATTGTGATGACTTTCGAGCATTGACACTGCTCACCTGTCGGACTTGACTACTCTCGACCTCACGCTTACGCATGGGATCCTTAAACATCTCTTTCTATTGCTCTTCGATAACCCTAGGCATGTCTATCTATCTAGAAGAATGGCTATCTACTTGCTTAAGTGGCAACTCTTGACGATGCACTAGGTGCATCACGTTGACTTGTTGCCTAAGCACTCTAGGTATGAGCTTCTTTTTGGGAATTACCTCACATGATTGTTCTTCACATGCTTTCTATTGGTAAATCCTCTCTTCACATCATTGGAGTTCATCCAACCTTTGTTGATGCGCTCTCTTTCTCTCTGTGGACTCACGCTCTAGGTGCTTACGCTGATGGTGTGCCTCCTCCAATTGGTCTTGGAGTAGTCACCTCTCATGGGCTACATGAGACTCAGATTCCCTATAGGACTGACTCATGGAGTATGATCCACAACTCTCTATCTCACTAGGTGGAGACCTAATGACATGGGTTCTCACTATGTGTGAGGAAACCCCATGATCTGTATGGGTGAACCCCCTGCATGATGAAGGGAGCTCACGATGACTCTCAGAATGTCATGCTAGGAGGATTGGATCCTCAGATGCATGATGAGTGTGATACCTAGCAAGGAGGCATGCGAGGTTTGAAAGCTCCTTAGGAGAACATCAAAAGCGTTCAGAGCCTCTCCATGAACTCTTCGACTCATTAGCTCATGATTGAGCTCTATCATGCCTAGTCATCATGATGAACCGACTAAACAAGACTCGAGAGGTTTCCTCTCTTACTAAAAATTGTGGCCTCAAGGAGGGCCTTATCTTGATGAATTAAGCAATAAAGAAGCATACAAAGTAAACAATGTGATTATCTCCTTTACATTTTAAAATTTGAGCCCTAAACTATTTGATGTGTTTTCAATGATTTGTTGTATCAGTGTAGAAACTCTTATCATGTTTTACAAAACTTGTTGGATTTTATTCTTAGTTTAATGGCTTTCACCTATACGCTCGTAGCTCGACAACTTGGCTATGAACTCCAAGTCATGTAATCCAACCTATAATGTGTGGTAATGAAGCCCACACATGGTCAAGGAGCATAGGTCCTCCCAGATCCTCACCCATTTTCCCCCAGTCAGCGTTATACCCTTCGAAGAGAATACATGCAAATTTTCTAGGGTACGAAAGGTTCTCAGATCCGGTATTGGTCTAGTATCCAAAGGTTCATAGGATTTGGGCCAATGGATGGAAGTTACACCCACCGTCATTGAACCCTACTAGTGGTTGGATGTCAAGCCCAACTCACTAGCGTTTAAGTGCCAAGTGGTGTGTGTGGTTCATTTTAATGTACATAAAAGAAATGCATCATATAGCATTCATGCTCATTTTCTATATGCTATGCAAATGAAAGAACATTTCAAATTCAAAAAATGCAAGCTATTCTAGATGCTCTTTGAGACAATGCACATTACGATGATAATTGGCCTCTAATTGGGCCTCACACATGCAAACCAAACAAGACACTCTATCAAGCATGTTGTAGCCTAGGGCGGACTGCAATCATAGGTCCGTTGTTCCTAGCAACGCCTTTCTATGGAAGTAAATGCGAAAGCAAACTAGGATGATTGATTTCCCTTTTTAGTGGTTTTTCCTAATTTGCATTTGAAATTATGCATGCTATAAAAACACAGAGGAAAAAAAATGATAGAGGGCTGAAAATAGGGCCTACCTCAGGTCCTGCAATGATTGGCTCTCTGATTTTTGTTATCTGTGTTGTCAGCTAGAAACCGTAGGTCTGGTCTATGGTTCTGATTGTGGCCCATGGGTTGAACCTATGGTTCAATTGTTGGCCCATAGCTGATAGCTGCGGTCTGTACCTACAAGTCAAAAAGGTCAAGAACACATAGTCAGATGCTATTTATGTGGAGTTCCACCGTGATCACCTTTTGTACGACCAAAAAGGCGTGCACCCAAAATGTTGTAATTGCATAAACAAAGTAAAATTGATATTCAAACACATAAATGGATAAAACACAAAAATTACAAGAAATGCCTCTATTATTCCATTAAAATCAATAAGTGTCTGATTACAAGTAAGTCCCTCTTAGGGATACTCTATTTTGATACGCAATTACAATTATTTCAATCCCCCTCAGGGGTGAAATGCACTATCAAGCCCTTAAGGTGACATGAACTGCTCTAGGGTGGAGTAGACCCTCTTCTTCACATTGAGGAAGGAAATGAATGGTTGTAGCTCCTTAGAAACCTATTTCCTATGATCAAGAAACAACACAAGAATGTCAAAAGCATAGGCAGTCTCTCATGATGAGGCCCTTTAAAGACAAATAGCATGAAAATAGCATAATGACATCAAATCAAGAAAATGCGTAAACTATGCTAAACATATGCAAATAATATCAAGATTGATGGAAATATGTAAATGAAGAGCACAACTATCAATCTATGGAATCAATTACTTGAAATGAAGCATTATAACATGAAAAGAAACCATTAATATCTAAACTACTATGATGAAAACAAGTTAGTAAAAACACTAATCTATCGGTCAGAAGTCTCTAAAACTACAATTTAACCATGCAAATGACTAATCTAATCTAATTAGATGGGCAGAAATGAAAATAGTAAGGTGGTGATACCTCTATTGCAAACCATAGCACTGATGCGTGGTCTGCACTATAAACCATGGTTGAAAGCCATGGTTAGCACTCAAGTGAGTTTACCCTCAAAATCAAGGGTAGTGGGCTTGACCTCCTTGTCCAATTGATGTTCAAGGGTCACCTTCGGTGTCCTTCTGACAAGTTTGGTGGTTGATTCACTGAATAGGGCCTCCGTTTGCCCGAATTAGCGTTTCTTGGCTCTCCTAGGTCCTTAGGGCATCCATGGCCTAATTCATCATGATGCTTGACAAATTGACAATGGGGATGGCAACAAGGCTCTCTCTATGCACTCAAGTGAGTCCACAATTCGATAGGGCTTCGCTGCTTTGATCTCCAAAATGCACTCTCTCTCGATAATTCGATAGTGCTTCGCTATTCAAATCATCTATATCATTGCCCTAATTTGAAGGGGTACTTATAGGATGTCCTAGGGCTAGGGGTGGCTTCATGGAGAAGCCAAGATCAAGAAGGGGTGGTTAGGACAGTTGGATTGGAAGCTTCCATCCTCTAACCATCATCTTCTAGAACAAATGGTCATTCAAACCGATTTGGCTCGGATGAAGGCCAACTAAACTTTAGTTAAGACCGTAGGTTACAGCTGCGGTCTAGACTATAAACCATAGGTCTCAGCCATGGTTCAGACTGTAGACCATAGGTCTGGGCTATGGTTCAGACTGATTAGGCCAAGGAGCCCAAATTGAGTGGTTAGAACCACTGCTCTATCTTGGAGTCTATCCAAGATCCTCCATATGGTCTTGTAGCATGTCCATATGAGTAGTCACCCTCGACATGACGCATTTTAGGTGTCTACACATTGGTACGTCAATTTCTACTAATTTAAGATGTTATATTGATGTCTTGAGAGGTTTTTTCAAGCTTCTATACAGAGTAAGAACAAATAAGGAGAAACATGTTTGCAGGAATCTAGCAACAATACTACCACCTACAGGAATGAAGAAATCAGAATCAAAGGAAAATCTAAAGAAGAAGAAGAAGATGATGATGATATATAAAAGAGGAAATAAAAGAGTAATCCAGAGTAAAATTCAATTGATGAAAGAACCAAATCAAGTCAAAGAGCATCCTTAAGAAGAATATCCATATTGAATATTGAAATCTTCATTACCCAAATAATGTAATACATGGGGGTGTTAAAGTTAGAGTATATTATATCATTTGGGTCATGTAAATATACCACCTTTGGTACATAGTTATAATAGGAGATTACTTTAGGGGAAAGTTAATTAGTTACTTCAAGCAATGTAATAAATTCACAAGTGTCAATGTGCAAGTTGTAATTGGCAAGGTGTCCACTTGTACAGGTAGATAGAGTGTTGGCCAAGGAACTTATCTTCATATATAAAGGGTATCATAGTGATAGATAGACACAGATCTCATAAAAATATTATATCAAGTGTAGTACTCCTATATGGAGAACAATGCAATTCTTTTGCTGATATTGATGGAGTGACCATTACCTCCATACTACATTGTATTTTTCTCATTTCTATTTATAGTATATTTCAATCATATTGTAGAACTGCTTTCTTTCATATTTTTTGCATATTATTAGGACCTATGTTAGATCTCTCTAATGTAGATATCATCAAAATAGAATAGGTATCAGAGCCTAGGTTCATAATGGAATAGGCTTACTGTGCAATAACTAGAGTGGTTGTGAAAGAAAAATATTCCTAGGTATAAGCATGAACTTGTTTGCTTAAAACTAGCATAACTAGGACTATAGTAGTTTTAGTAAATTGATTCTCATTGACTCTCTTGTGTGTGGAAGGAACATTACCACCAAAGAGAAGAAGGAGAGGTGTCACCCCAATAATGAGGCAAACATGATAGACCAATGTATAAGATAGAAATCTAGATGTACGTTCAGACAATCCTACGAATGGAGGAGAGGATATCACTGAAATAGTAGCCCAACTTTATGAATAGGTGGAAATGCAAAAATAACTATTGGAAATCATGATGAATAAAGAAACATGGTCTGAAAAATCTAGAATGTAATGGATAAATGAACCCTTTTCAGAGGTATAATAGGCTAGATATCAGTTAGAAGCTAAGTTGGTTAAGGGTATAAAATAATTGAGGTCTTTCAAGTTTAATGGAGAAGAGAAGGGAGACAAATCCAAAGATTGGATGAAAGAGATATCAACTTATTACAATTTAAAGAACTACTATAATAGCATCCGAACATCCTATGCCACTCTACACCTTCAAGGGGCCAACTTGGATTGGTGGGAAACTTATAATGATGGATCGGGGCTAGCAGTAGCAGTTGATTTAAATTGGAAAGTATTTGTAGAATATTTTAAGGATATATTCCTCATGGAACACTTATACTCTTGAAAGTTTGAAGAGTTCACTAAAATTTGATAGGGGATTAAGACGGTGGAAGCATACCATAAAAATATTTGTAAAACTATTGAAAAATGTACCTACATACAATGAGAAAATAAATATCCATAAGTTTATTTTAGGAGAAGATCCCATAATAGAGTACTATGTAGACATGTGAGAACCTGCTACCTTGCAAAAGGCCTATGATTTAGTAAGAAAAAATAAAACCTATATCAAACCCTATTTTGATTATGAAAGGTTGGATGAGCACGGCAAAGAGGCCCTAAGAAAATGAAATAGTGTAGGGTTTGAAAGAAAGCAAGCAAATAAAAATCCCTATGGGCAGGACCGAAGGAATGATAGGAGGAAAGGAAATAATAGAAGAAGGTTCCAAGGGAGGAACCACAATGCCAATTATTGTAGTAGTGGTAATAACAAACCATATTAAGGGTATGCTAATCCTCCATTGATAGAGAAAACATGCGGTAGGAAGAAATAAAAATACATCTAGGAACCAAGACTGGATGTTATGATTGTGGTGGACCACATTACGCCACCAATTATCCGTGCAAAGTAGGATTGAACTCTAAGGGAAGGAACCTATGTACAAAGAACCTACATGTAAGGAACCAACTCACAAGATTTATGCAGCAAGAGGGAAACATGAACTGGATGGGCAAGCCACTCCATTGTTGATAAGGGGTAATATTTTTGATAAAGATGTTAATATTTTGATTGATAGTGGTGCTACTGATATTTATTTTTACTTACCTTACCACCTAACTTGTTCAATATTGATGACACCTTTCACATCTCTTTTCTTAGAAAGTATGTTGCTAACCCTGAGAATGTATGGGAATTTTTAAATCTATATATGGCAAACCCATAGGCTATTGGGGATTAACAAGTAAGAATCCTTAAGTAGCAGAGATGCAGAAACAATTTTTATTTTTGTTTGAAAAAGCAATTTGAATATTGTTTATTGTTTAAGAACTATGATGAAACATAGAGGATTGTGTTAAGCCTATGGAGGGGAGGATGTCATGACCCTCTCTTGGAAAATTTATTTTGGTTGGATTTATGTTTTTTTTTTTTTGAATTTACATGGTGGAATCGATAGCCGCCATGAATCTGGGTAGGTTGTCCAGCTTTTATGGCTGCCATAGTATTATGCGTTGTCCGCTCCAGAAGTTGCCACATAGATCTTCGTACAGTCCGCCTTGGTTGGATTTATGTTAGGATATGCATGATGGATATTTTATTGTAGCTAGATACATTTTCTAACCAAAGGAATGATTGACAAATTTATGTTCAATTTTTGCAAACATAGGTTTTAATGATAAAATATGATGTTGCTAATAGATTTGCATTGATGCAGGATCAAGTTGTCTTATAAATAGACATACTCGTTGGTAGAAGAGCAACATGGATAGATATATTTTCATATAAGTGACTTAGCAAAATTTGCACATTAAGAATAGATAAAATTTTGCTTGCTTGGTTATTGAATAGAAAAATTTAGTGGATATAATTTAAGTTATATTATGTTCTTAAAAATATAATCTCTTTCAAAGAAAGAAAATGAATGAAAGTTTTGGTAAGCATAATTAATGAGGTTGACTTCTTTATTTTTGATTAAAAAGACAATATTTATTTGGAGTTTGTGTTTTGGTCTAACAACTTTGCAAAACATTTGCTATGGATATTTTGCTCTAAAGACCCAGTAAGAATTTGAGCTAACATATTATTATTGTTGTTGTTAATTTGTTAGTTCATAGTAATACTGGTGGAAAAGTATTTTTACATACATGTGCAAATTCTTGAGAGAGAATACAAGAGTTTTTATTTCCTTTTTATTAAATTATGGTTTAATTAAAAGGATGATTGTTGTTAAGTGTTTGGAAGGATACCCAATCCTTGTGTGGAAGTGAGAGCAAGGGGAGTGAGCATCATTGAATCCTCAATCAAGATCCCATGATGATGTTTCTAATTTAGAAGGCAATGGAGTGGTGGAAAAGTGATGTCATGGTTGTTCCATTTGTGATGGGAAAGAAAGCTAGTAGAGATGAGGAAATACAATTGGTGGTAGTACTTATGAGAGGGGTAAAAACAAAAAAGGATTAAGGATAAAGGAATTTAGAGTGTGTTGGGAAGAGAGAGAGTTGTAGTGGCTTCATGGGAAGTAGTTTTGGAGTGGTGATGCCAAGAAATAACAACCTGATTCATAGCAAAACAACCACAAACTGCAGGTAGACTTACACTTAAGTTGTTGTCTTGGTTTACATTTAAATGGTAGTAGAAGAGTTTTTCTAATGCTTCAGGTAGGAGTGTTATTATTTTACAACTATAATAGAGACTCCTTGTTGCACTCGTTGTTATGGAAATTGATGTGCACTTGACCTGATAGTTGTTTGTAGTGGAAGATTTTTGGAGTTGGCTTGGTTGAAGCTAACAAGTTGTTGGTGAGGATAATACTGATAAGTTTTCCCCTATGGTGTAGAAATATATCAGGGTTATTGGGTTATGCACGGTAGATATAGTTTTGTCTATGTGAAAGTATCCAACCTTGTCACATTGCATGTGTATTATTGTTGTTATTTGATGATATGGGAGAATGGTACCCTCTTGAGCCTAAACAAAAATAGTTGTTGTGAGAGATGTTTTGGATTTGTAAAAAGGCTTAAAGAGCGTATATCTAAAGCTATTGCAACATGATAATAAAATTTGAAAGAAAGAACATGTATGAAACCAAATTCACAAGAAAGAGTGCCTCCTTTGTATTAATAAATGGTGAAACTCAGTTACATATCCGTCCCTCTTAGGGATACCAAATTTGATACAATGTTTACAAGTGTTGTAGCCCCTAAATGGGGGTGATATACTCTAAGGGCTCTTTAGGTCTCCATCAACTTTACGAAGATGCCTCCTTATCCATTTTCAAGAGGAATGATGTTGAATAGTTCTTTGAATCTTGGAAGGATCTATCACCTGCATACAAGAAACAACAAAACACATCAAAAGCATATGCAACCTCTCATGATGAGGCTATTATCCAAGAAATGCAATAAATGAAGTAAACATGTAAATAAAACATGAATATATGTAAATATGCTTAATATATTGACAAATCAACACAAAGCATGGCTTGAAACATGTATAGAAAGCTAATATTGCATATAATATGAAGTATTAAGCATAAAAGAAGTTAATCTATGAAAGATTATGAAAGAAAGCATGTATGACATAAATGAAGGTAAAGTTACCTATGATGTTGCTAATTAACCATGGAAATGCCTGAAATAGGACTAATCTATGCCAGATTAACCTAAATGCACATTAATAAAAGTAAATATATGGATAAAATAGAGAAATGAGGGCATAAAACCCTAGTCACAGGTGCTTAGCATAGCTAGCTCTGTTAGCCATGGTTGACAGTCGTAGTTAACCCAGTGGGTTGTTTTTGACAACAACAACCATGGAAAAAGTATTCTTTCTCTCAAAACCAAGGTTGGGAATGCTCAAATACTTCGTGTGATTGGTGGTCAAGGGTTGCCTTCATGTCTGAATACATATTTGTGGTTGATTTCACTTGAATTCACGTTGGATTGGTGTGGAATGGTAAAATTTTGTTCTCAATTCTTTGTAAGCTCCATTGTTACAAAGGTAGATGTCAAATTGGAATTGAAAAACATCTCCATACTCTTCAAATGTTGTAATTGGATCTCCATTTTGGTAGGGCTTCGTTACAATGAAATCCAGATCCTTATTACCTCTTTGGAGGGTCTATAAATAGAATCCTCAAATCCCAATATTGGCTTCTCAAGGAAGCCAAGATCAAGAAGTTGTTGGCCTAAGTAGTTGGGAGGAAACATCCAAAAGCTTCCTCACCCAAAACCTCTTGATATCAGTTGCAACTTGACTTGAATCTACTAGCCCAAGTTTGTTACAGGTCTAGTTGTTATTTCTCAGTGCGGCTAGCACCCTAGCTACTGTTGTTAACCATGGCTAAGATCTTAGTTGTTGATGTCATCAATGAATAAGGTTGAATAGGCCTAAGATGCCTAAAATAAGTGATTAGAATCACTACTTAGCCTTGTTAGGGTCCAATGTCATTCATATGGTCTGCAAAGGTTCCCATATGAGTAGTCTCCTAAACATGATATTTTTTAGGTGTCTACAGATGCCCTTTTTGGGATGCATTGTGGGAAAAAATGACGTTGAGAAAAAATAGATCACCTAAAGCCATGTTGTAGGTTGATTTATGACCATTTATCTGATCAAAATTATATACCCCAATCTTATAAAGGACATACATCTTAGAATAATTGCTTCCAACAGGATGGAAGGCTTAAATTTGCAAAGCTTTCATGCATCTAGATACAATCGGGTAGTAGTAGGGCTACAACAGGTCTGATATATGGATCACTAAAGGCTTTAAACCAGCATATTTGTTTTTTTCCCAGCTAAAGGGTAATCTTATGATAGTTGTTAGCAATGATTCATAAGATAAATGTAATTTACATGATTGAGTGATCCTTTGTTGATTTTTATTATGAATATTGATATCATGACTACCGTCTCAAGTGACGAGTTGATGAGAAAAGGACAAGTGATTAAAGTGATGAGTCGATTGACCAAGATGAATAATTTGGATGATTCAAGACTTTTGTATTTTGTTATATGGCAAGTCCTATTACAGCTGTGATTTCAACTATTAATAGTAATTGTACATATTTATCCTATGGAGCAGTCCAACCGCAATGGCATTCTTAGGAAATCAAGATGATATCAATCCATTTTAAGCTTGTGATAAATCACTATGTTTGATGATTTGCTAAAATATCATAGGATAAATGAAATGAATACTCACTCCCATGGGGCATTTCAACCGCAATGGCCTTCTTCAGGATTGAAGTGAAGGCATTTCAATTCAACGATGACTAATTTACCCCAAATGGCCTTATAGTAATTCGCTCATATTTTTGGATTGCATGGAGCACAAGTCACTGCAACCACCAAGTGTATAGAATAAATAATTGAATACGAGGCGCATTGAAATTTGATTTATTTGATTTTTTTTTGTTATTTTTGTAAATTTTGAGAATTTTGAACTAGTAGATATTTTTATTGTCCATTTTGAAGCTTCTCACAATGAGAATTTTGTAGCATTTATTACTTTATGCTAGTTGCAATTGTCAGCCGTAGCCAATTTTTGTAATTTTCTTAGCCATGTCTAATAGCGGCGACTGGGGTTGATCCATTTTGTGACCACAATTGTCATAAATGGTTGAGACCCAAGTGAAAAATATAAAAGTAAAATTAGGGTTTTTACTGTTCATTTTTTCTAGTTGGTAGAAAAGTGAGAGTGAGAGCTCTGAGGGGAGAGGAAGAGTATTTGGCACAAAACACTTTCAAAACCACTACCTACCACCATGGCGGACCAAACTAAGGCATATACTAGTGGTATAGCTAAATATCCTAAGGTAGAATCTCTATCTCTCTGTAGACACCAAAACAACACCAATCCGATTATGTGACAACAAGCACTGATCACACTAACACACACAGCCCCCAGGGCAGCCCTTAGAGGTTAAACAGTGGTTCTAACCACTCACATAGCAATTTTGCAAGTCAAGGATCAATTTGGCACCTTTTAGACACTTTATTGCTTATTCGTCCCACCCAGGGACGAGTGTGGATTTGTACTCATCCTACCAAGGGACGAGTGCGGATTGATACTCGTCTCACCCAGAGATGATTACCAGCGCTCACTTTGGGGTGGGACGAACGCCAGGTTTGACCGACAAAAAGTTAGATCTCGACATATGACAACTCAGAACTGCCACTTAGCTTTTCCTGCATGACATAGGAGTGCGAGTGAGTTCTTTTGACAACTCATATCTGCCAATTGACGTTCCCTTCACTGCATGGGAATGAGAGTGAGATTTTTAGGACAACTCAGATTTGCCACTTAGCTATCCCTTCATTGCATGGGAGTGCAAGTGAGCTTTTCTAAAACATACAAAGACATGCATAGAGGTAGTTAAGAAGCCCTTGATCAAGAAGAAGTCTTCTCTTCACACAAAAAGCATTCATGCAAAGAAACACTTTTGCATGTTAATTCAAAGAGACCCCTTGGGTCTATAAAATGGTGAGTTTCCTCACCCAAAGGAGATACAGAGAAGGAGCATTTTGAGCGACGAAGTGCTGCTAATTCATTTACTTGCGATTTGTGTTTTCAACATCCATAATCTCTTAATCGAAAGAGAGGTTATTGGGTGACTTTTGAAGGCACGAATCAAGGACCAACACCGATTTTTCTGACCACAATATCCAACCAATTTGTCGACAACACATCACATCAGGTTTCGGACCCATCCTAAGCGGATTGGTGTCGAAGCAAAGTTTCACCCACGGGTGGTTTGCCTTCGGGCACCCCCGCTTTATTGCTTTCTATTTCTTTTGTAGTATTTAGCTAGTTTCATGTTTATGCTTTTGTCAAGTTTTCATTTTATTTAGACTCATTTTAACCATCGTTAGATTCATCTTTTATTTTTCATACACAGGTGCTACTGATTCTTTGTTTGTTTCTTTGAACATATATTTGCAGCATTGGAGGAGCAACGAGGAATCTACCTTTACCAACGCAAGCGGCGACAACGTTTTGGTTCGCCCATCTTATATGTGGGCACGCGGAAGAAGGAATTCTGAAACAAGTTGTAAAAGACCAACATTTAACGCTCCTATCCCTTAAAAAGGAAGGAGACGCATTGTAACACAAATTTGAAAAGCATATCAATAAAAGGGCCGATCTTTATATTGCTTTAATATCTTGTGTTCATGTTCTTTCTTTTTACGCATTTTTCAATAACATAGGATTTAAGCGTTATTTTAGTTTCATTTACATTGCATTTTTAGTTTATCCTTTTTGTTTCTAGAATCTCGTGCTTTCAATGGCGATCACGGTGGGACCTCTGTCCTCTATTTTTTTTAGGTTAAATTACTGATCTAAAATTGCTTGTTTTTTTATAGGTACCTATTTTTCAACATCGGACTGTTATTCGTCTCTGCAAGTGACGATTACAGAATTGGTATTCGTTTCACCCCGGGACGAATAAACTATTTGTCTCACCCTGGAACGATTATTGTTTTGATATTCGCCTCACCCAGGGACGAGTATATTTCTATGCAATTTTTAGAGCAAATCAGAAACATCCTGTTAGGCAGAGAAGAGGTAGGGGTTTTTACAGCTTCTGTCAAATTTCTGTTTTTTTGTTTTTTGGTTTTCGGTTTTGTATGGCTTAGGGAAAGATTTCTTTTTCGTTTTCCTGTTTCAATTTTTGCAAATTAAAATGAACCCCACACATCACGTGGTATTTTAAACCAAGGCATTGGTCGTAAAACCCCAACCCTTGAGCAAGACCAAAGGTGGATTCCATTATCACTTTGGCTTGAGATATTGCATCCATTACCTCGATCGCGACTGTTGCTAGACGTAAATCCTGATGAAAGCTGACCGAGTGTAGCTTGGGGTGATTCCCAGCATGCGAGGATAAGTCTTCTATGGTAGGTGTCATAAATAGAGTGATTCCCCTTTCGTACCACCTATGTTCCATGTATCATCTGCTCTCACGTACCTATAGTCTCCCTCACGTAAGGGCGGGTATATAGAGAGGTTGGTATATCGGTCCGACAATGGTATATTGAAGGGGCGACCATTTTGGGAGTCATAAGAGCCTTCATAATTGCATTTAAACGTTTCACAAAAATTTTCAAAAACAAAACAAACAACAAAACACACTAAACCAGATTTAGGGCACACTATTAATCTTTAAAAGAGATAATCATTGCTTGTGTGTGTATGCTATTTTCTGTTTAGACAAAAAAATCATAAAAAGAAAATCATAAAAAGAATTTTTGCATCTTTAGGTTAGCATTACCATGGTGAATACTCGTAGCCAAGCCCAATCATGGGCAGAAGCTACAGAAAATGCACCAAGAGAGACAAATCGTCTCCGATATAGCCTTGAAGACTTAGCCATCCCGCCTCGACGGCAGGGTATACCAGTTAGTTCACACCATGCAGAACATGGCTCTAGAGGCCCCTCCTTGAGGGGCACTCCAACCCATACAATCATAGAACATGGTTCTAGAGGCACCTCCTTGAGGGGCTCTCCAAGTCAGAGCCATCAATAGACGAGACTTTAGAACCCCCTCTCTAAGGGGAACTCATGAGCAACAAGAATATTTTCAAGAAAATAACCTATATATACCACCTGGTCTAAGCACGAGGCCTCCTTTGGAAGTTCATTTTGGGTGGCCTAGTGATGAAGCATTGTGTACTGCTCTAGAAAAACAAAGGGTCCAAAAGGAAGAACCATATGATTTTGTGGTTCCTAATTTACCCCCGATTAATGTCGGACACAGTAGACCATATCCAAAACATCAGGTTCTCCCGACAGGGCAAGACAATTCTGCCCGCACTTTTTATGCATATCATAGAGAGAGAGAGGAGGATCACTACATTCCTCAAGAATAGTATCCAGTGCAGAAACGATGCACGTCTACACCTGCTTTATATCCAGATCGCTCATTGAGACCAGAGTTTCAAGTAAATGCGGCCAACCTCGACAGAGGGAAGCAACATATAGGGGTCTCAGAGCACCATGATCGAAACAGATATGTAGGAGAGACATCTAGGCCTATTAAACAAGAGACGATGGAACAAAATGACTTGGCATTTGCACAACTAGCCACCCGCCAAGCACAAATCACGCGGCTTAGGCAAGAACAACAAGAATTAGAACATTTGTGTCGCCTTGATCAAGAGCGCATTCAGCGTCAGACAGCTGAATTGCTTCACAACAATGCACCTGAGAAGGCCCCAGTCCCTCATGCACAACAATATGAGATGTATGTGAGGCACAACCCCTTAGTGTGAGACAGGTCTCCGTGACTTCAGCAAGCACTGCCTCCAAGACCTCTTAGACCTGAGCGGGAGGCCATTCCCCGCAACCGTGATGGGCATCCTCCGCGGGCACCCGTCCATGTTTACAGGCCTAGGCCAAACACTCCTCAAGAAGATTATGAGGATTATTACCAAGAAGAAGAGCGGGCTGAAACACCCTATCAAGGCAGAAGGGAGGCTACCCATTTATCCATCCAAAGGCCTCAAGTTCCCCGCAACCCACAGCGGGAACAAACCAAGGAGGAGGAGATTACGTCCTCCGATGCATACAAAGTGTTGTTAGAATGCTTAGAGACTATGGAACTCAAGACTGTTGGGCCCCAAAAGCCTACCTTACGCCAACTCCGTAGTCATCCGATGCATCCATCAGTGCCAACACCTCCATACCCCGAACATTTCAAGCTGCCCCAGTTGGCACTCTTTAAAGGGGATGAGGATGCTCAAGAGCATGTGACACAATTTTTGAGCCAATGCTTTGGTATACAAGACAATGATGCATTGCTATTGAGAACATTCATAACCACATTCGCAGGATCTGCCTCGGATTGGTTTACCCATCTATCGAAGCATAGCATCTACAACTTGGATCAACTAGTGGACGCGTTCCTAGAACGTTTTGCTTTCAATACAAAGAAAAAGGTGTCACTCAGTGATCTAGCTAGCCTCAAACAGTATGAGGAGGAGTCTATGGTAGCATATGGGAATCGGTGGAGGACGGTGCTTTCAAAGCTGTCCTACCTCCCTCCTATGTCCGACCTAACTCAAATGTTCGCAAAGAGCTGTTTGCGATCGATCTCTATGCTATTGCAGCTGCAGCAATACGCCACTTTAGAAGAAGCTCTGGCGCAAGCTAGACGTATCGAAGAGATCAAGATACAGGATGGCAAAATTGCCAAGCCTAAGAAAAAAGAGTGGAACAAGAGCACCAAAATAGGGAATACGCAATAGAAACCCGTCGTGGTCAATCAAGTTGCTATTAATGCCCCTACGCCTGCCCAAGCAACACAGCCTCCAAAGGCTAATTATCAGGCGGTGCCTCACAATAATTATGAGAAAGATAACAAAAAGCAGGATCAAAATTAGCAGCATCACCCCAAGTGACAATTTACACCATACACTGAGTCTAGGGACTCCTTGTTTGACCGTTTGTCAGCGGCAAACTTAATTAATCTGCCAGATATTCCAACAATCGATCCTAATGCACCAAAGCCTAAGGGCTATAGAGAGGATATTTTCTATAGATTCCATAGAAGGAAAGGGCATGACCTTAATGTCTTTTGGACGTTTAAAGGTTTAGTGCAAGATCTCATTGATAATCACACATTGGTAGTGGATAACCCCATCGCACCCAACAACCAACAAATGGGTGTTTTCAAAGATCCTTTACCCACACATGATGCACAAACAAAACCTCTACATGTCAATGAAGTGCAACAGAGTTGCCCCATGGAGGGGTATGTTGGGATGATTAGCATTGTGACAAGAAACAAGAGACACCCAGGAGTTGTCCCCGTGACAACCACTAGGGAAGTTCCATCCACGTCACAACATCAACCAAATCCTACATAGTTGCCCCCGCCTAGACCAGTGGCCATGATTCGAACTAGACTTACTCAAAGTCTATGGACCACATCGGCTAGGCTCTCCATCTATGAGCTTATTCAACAATCGGCGCCCCATCGGGAAGCTCTTATGGAGATATTAAAGGCAATTGAATTGCAACCCCACGAAGCGGATTCATTCAACAATTTTGTGGGGCATGTCAAACAATGTACTGAACCAGTCATTACCTTCAGGGAAGATGAGCTAAAAATGATGACTGGAGATGTAGCGGATCCACCCCTGCACGTTATTGCACGGGTCAACGAGACTCCATACAAGCGGGTGTTGGTAGACACTGGTTTGTCCAGTAACATTATTACAACCGCTGCACTAAAACATTTGAAACTTCCAGACTCTCACATTGCACCTTCCACTTATACCCTTTGAGCATTTAATGATGCGATATGCTCGACAGTTGGCACAATTGTCCTGCCCATACAAGTGGGACAAAAGACCATTCATACGTTGTGCCACATTTTAGAAGGTGAGATGGCTTACAATATCTTGCTTGGGCGGCCTTGGATCCGGGATATGAAGTGTGTCCCTTCAATTGCTCATCAATGTCTGAAGTATACATTTGAAGGACAAGTGCACGTGGTCCCCGTAGATTTGGAACCTTTTAAATATTGCAACTCAGTGCAAATCATGCCGCGATCGACCCTTCCTTCAACGCATGTGGATTTCCAGTTAAATCCATCTAAGAGGGGTCCGACTAAGCAAGAATCTCCATTACCAAATCAATCAAATTCCCAGGTGGGTTCATATTCTTCATCCAGTCCTCCCACAACGATGCCACCTACGGTGGCCACTCCAACGGACAAAGGAAAGAAGCCCCTGGAAGCGGAACCACCTTTAGTCTCCAACATCTCTACGGAAGAGACGCCTAATAGAATGGAAGTTGAGACGCCTAGTTCACCCCACATGGAGTGGACTCAAGGAGAACTCCCATTCGCTTCCCCTCAATCGCCAACGATTACTGTTGAGATGTCTAACATAGGCATGGGGGAGTATATAGTGCGCAATGTTGTTGCAACGCCCACACTTCAATCTATGCAAGACATGGGAAGACCTCGACTCCCCATAGGCTCCGTGGTTCCTTTAGGCTACCCACCTAATCAGACAAACTTTATTTTTGGGGGCCTGGATCATGGCGTTGAACCTTCCCGACAAGAAGAGGAAGATGAAGATCCCTTTGTGGAAGATGTCAACTATCTGGCTAACCCAGACTTCGCATTACGATATCTTAGCCAATGCAATTGGCATGGATATAGGTTAGGCCGATATGAACAAGGAATGCATGTTTTGTGTCAACCAAGATACCAAATGCCTTATGACAAGTCAGGAGTAGGGTTTAATCACCCTTTGCCCCTCGACATCTTGGTCGAAAACATGCAAAGCCTAGGGATAGGCAACAAGGATGGGTTGGCATCAGATCCATATGCTAATCCAAATACAACTTATACACTGGGGGATTATTTCCCATTACAAACAAATAACCTTGTTGACCTCAACAACCCTTTCCCTATGGCCGAACAAGGAGAAACCTCATGGACTCACCCACAAGGGGAAGATGGACAAGACCATGAAGGGTCTTTTGAAGATGAGTCGGAGTACGATCATTCACATGAATATCCAATGAATGACGATCAGGATAGCTTCTTGATGATGTTCCCATTGAATGATCCCAGTGAGCATAGGCTACCTCAACAACAACAAAATCCTTTGGACATAGATGACATGTTTGAACACTTACACATAGGTCCAAGACATAGGCGACATTTCAACCTGGCGCAGTTATAGCAATTACTGCACCCGCCACTCCAGGCATATCGAGAGCATTTTCCACTTGGAGACCCTATCAAACCATCAGTGCCTAGGGCAGACCCTATTTGCAGGTCCATGCATAGGGCTGATCCCTTTGTGCCAGTGCCTACAGAGCCAGATCCAAAGCACCAAGAGCATCCCGAATGTCGGAGTTGTCACATTTGCGGTAATGGAGATTACAATCATTTCATCAACATGGTCTCCATTGACTTGACCGCCCCCATCCATGATCCAGCCAATCCAACATGATTATTGCATCTAGACATAGAAGCTATTGATTGGGATCATGCTGGCACACCACCATCTCCATCAGAGTATTGGCCTTGCGGTGGGATGTTTCATTTCACTCCAAGACAGACTTAGGATGTCTTCCATGCTAAAGAGGAACTTGACGTTCCTAATGATGATCTTAATTCAGCAAACGATATCCATCTGATCCCAATTCCACACCAGTTGGAAGACGGATCCCATATGTCAGTTGAAGCAACGACTGATGTAGACATCGGCACAGATCCAATGAATCCATGGATTCTCAAGTTGGGGGTAAGTCTTTCCCCTGAAGAGCGAGCCGATTATGTTGCCCTTATTAAGGAAAAGAAGGAGGTTTTTGCATGGTCATACAAGGATATGTCGGGACTAGACCCACAGCTAGTCACGCATAATTTAACGCTTGATCCGACAATCAAGCTAGTCAAGCAAAAACTACGCAAGATGCATCCAACAGTGGCCTTAATGGTAAAATATGAGTTACAAAAGTTGTTGGATGCCCAGTTTGTCATCTGTGTGGATTATCCGCCATGGTTGTCTAACATGGTTCCTATCAAGAAGCCCGACGGGAGGATTCGCATATGCACTAATTTTTGAGATCTTAACAAAGCGAGTCCTAAGGATGATTTTCCCTTGCCGAGCATCGACGTGTTGGTAGATGCTACAGTGGGCCATGAAATGCTTTCCCTTATGGATGGTTTCTCAGGATACAATCAGATTCGTATCAATCCTGAGGACCAACTCAAAATGGCATTCACAACGCCTTGGGGAACATTTTGCTATAAGGTCATGCCTTTTGGCCTTAAAAATGCCGGAGCCACCTACCAACGTGCCATGACGTACATATTTCATGATTACATGCACAAAAATTTGGAAGATTACATGGATGATTTGTTGGCCAAATCTCTTTTGCGCCTAGATCACATCGGTGACTTGAGTAAGGTCCTTGATCGCCTCATTGAGCATAAAGTCAGACTAAACCCCAAGAAGTGCGTCTTTGGCGTCACCTCTGGAAAGCTCTTGGGTTTCATAGTCTCCAAACGAGGAATTGAGGTCGATCCAAACAAAGTCAAGGCAATCCTTGAAATGCGTCCCCCAACCACCATCAAGCAGCTCAGGAGTCTACAGGGAAAGGTTGCATCGATCAAGCGCTTCATAGCGCAGTTATCTGACAAATGCTGACCCATGAATAAATTATTGCATAAGGGGGTCACATTTCATTGGGATGACGAGTGCCAGTCCACCTTTGATGACATTAAATAGTACTTGGCTTCGTCGCCAGTATTGGCACCACCTAGACCAGGAGTGCCATTCTATTTATACATCTCTGCCACTGAGGTGGCACTGGGCGCCATGCTGTCCCAGAAAAATGAACTTCACAAAGAATAGGCTACATACTATCTTAGCCGCACCCTGGTCAGTTATGAACTTAACTATGCATACGTTGAAAAGCTTTGCTTGGAAATGGTGTTTGCTACCAAAAAGCTATGCCACTACATGCTTAGTAATAAGACGTATGTTGTGTCTAAGGAGAATCCATTGCAATACATGATGAGTCGTACTTATCATAGTAGCCGCACGACGAAATGGATCATGTTGTTGATGGAGTTTGACATAGAGTTCATTGGACATAAATCTATAAAAGGTCAAGTCATCGCCGATCAACTAGCTGAGGCTCCTCTTGAAGACGATCAGCCTCTGAATTTTGAACTACCTGATGATGGGGTCTTCCATGTTTTAGAGTCGCCAGATTCTGATGAGCCTGAGTCATAGGCTGACATAACCCTATTCTTCGATGGTTCTAAATGTGAGCAAGGGGGTGGTGCGGGAATTGTATTCTTCACTTCATAAGGCGCTCCAATGCCCTTGTCATTTAAATTAGACTTCCCGTGCACCAACAACAATGCAGAATACGAAGCCTTGCTCATAGGTCTTCAGACAACAATCACCATGAACATTAAATGATTGAACATCTTTGGTGATTCATTGTTAATTGTCAATCAAGTAAAGGGGATATTCCAATGTAAATGTCCAGTTTTGTGGGCCTATAAAGCCCTTGTGGACAAATTCTTGGCACAACTTGAATGGTATGACATCGAGGCACTCCCTCGATCATCAAATCATTTTGCGGATACTATGGCCTCCTTGGGGTCACTCATCCCGCAAGACCCTTCTGATGAAATGACAACCATTCAGGTTAAAACATTATCACAATCTGCGATGGAGCGTGCAAGCTCTGATCTGACGCCAGGAATCCACATGATCCAGATTGAACCATCTCCGGATAAGTTCTCTCAAATTCAAGATTGTTTGATTCAAGCCAATTGGGGGTCCTTGTTCTCCCCGACCCCTCTTACTAGCAACACCATGTTTTTACAAGTTCTTTCCTGCTCAGCTTTTGTTTGGGATAGACTTCAAGAGGGATTGGTCGTTCATACTATCGAGGTTTCTGATCAGCAAGATTGGTACACACCCATTCGAGATTACCTCAAGCTAGGTAATCTCCCACTTGGATTGACACAATCCATGAAAAGATCATTCAAATAAAAAGCGGCAAAGCATGTCTTGTTAGGAGACATTTTGTATCATCAAAATTATGAAGGAATCCTCCTTCGTTGTTTGGACCAGCAAGAGTCCGCTTGGGTGATCACCCAAGCTCACGATGGTACCTGTGGTGGCCACTTTAGCGGTATGGCCATCGCAAAGTGCATTCTTTGCATGGGTTATTATTGGCCATCTTTAGAGCGAGATTGTTGCACATATGTGAAGAAGTGCGTGAAGTGTCAGCACCATGCTAATTTGACACACGTACCTTCTCAGGCCTTGCAGCCGATCCAATCGATTTGGCATTTTTCACAATGGGGCTTTGATCTAATTGGAAAGATCTCCCCTGTGTCGTCTGGTCGTCACACGTTCATTTTAACGGCCACAGAGTACTTTACCAAATGGGTGGAAGCAATTTCGTTGACCACTACGACTGGAGCCCGCATTGCGGAGTTTATTTTACATAACATCATATGTCGTTTTGGTATTCCATCCAAGATCCTGTCAGATAATGGGACGCCATTCAAGAATAAAGATGTGCATGCTTTGACCACAAAGTACAAAATTCAACACAACTTTTCAACACCCTATTATCCACAGGCAAATGGGCAAGTAGAGGCATCAAACAAAATGCTAGTCGCCATTCTCAAAAAGACAGTTGCAGACAATCATAAGGACTGGCACATTCGGATCCCGCTTGCCCTATGGGCTTATCGCACTCGACATTCGAACACCCACTAGGGCAACTCCATTTTTTCTGGTGTATGGCTCCGAGGCAGTCATGCCTTTTGAGTTGGAAATTCCTTCCCTACGCATTTCAATGCAAGAGTTCATCGATGATGACACTACGCGGAAGGCCCGGTTAGATCAACTGATGTTGCTTGACGAACGACGCGTTAATGCTCTCGAGCATTTGCGTATCTATCAAGAGCGACTTAAGAAAGCATACAACATGAAAGTCCACCTCAGGGAATTTTAGGTTGGTGACTTGGTCTTAAAAGAGAACCAACAAAATTCTAATTTGTCGTCCCATCTGCGGGACAAGTTCACGACAAACTGGTTAGGTCCTTACATCATTGACAATAAAATAGGACCTGGAACATACCGGCTTGCCTCTCTTGAAGGAATCAAGGAAACAGAACCCTTGAACATCATTCATTTGAGGCCATTCCACATCTAGAGAGCCATAGTCCAACAAAAAGCTCCAAGGATTACCACAATCGCTTGGTCAACCCAAAAAGCTCCAAGGATTACCACAATCGCTTGGTCAACCCAAAAAGCTCCAAGGATTACCACAATCGCTTGGTCAACCCAAAAAGCTCCAAGGATTACCATAATCGCTTGGTCAACCCAAAAGCTCCAAGGATTACCACAATCGCTTGGTCAACCCAAAAGCTCCAAGGATTACCACAATCGCTTGGTCAACCCAAAAGCTCCAAGGATTATCACAATCGCTTGGTCAACCCAAAAGCTCCAAGGATTATCACAATCGCTTTGGTCAAGACCAAAAGCTCCAAGGATTATCATAATCGCTTGGTCAACCCTAAATGCCCCAAAGGTATCTATAAACCCTTTGGTCAAACCAAAAGCTCCAAGGATTATCATAATCGCTTGGTCAACCCTAAATGCCCCAAAGGTATCTATAAACCCTTTGGTCAACACCAAAAGCTCCAAGCATTACCATAACTGCTTGGTCAACATAAATATTCAAAAATCAACAAAAAAAACACAAACAATCAAAATCACAAAAACAATTGCATTTCAATTCCATGCATACTCAAAAAAAAAAAAAAAACAATCAAAATCACAAAAACAATTGCATTTCAATTCCATGCATTCTCATAAAAATCAAAATCACAAAAACAATTGCATTCCAATTCCATGCATTCTCATAAAAATCAAAATACAAAAATATAGGTTGCATTAAGCATTGCATCCATACATTGCATACTTTGCTAGGTCATACAAGTCAAAAGCACCATAGACAGTCATTACTTGGCAATTCCATCATTTCCACATCAAATCCATTTTCATAAACGCATACATCCCGCATATCACCATTTGTAGCATCGTCAGTTGTCTCCTAATGTATATAGGGTTTTCGTCATTCAGCTGTTTTAAATTTCTAGCCAAAACTATACATAGTTAAACAGATTTTACACGGGAAAGTTTTACTTGGATCACACCTTGTTACGTAGCATCCCAACACAAATTAACACACATTTAAAAATTCCTAAGTTGTGTGAACGAAATATGAAACCTACACCGTAATCCAGGTTACCATAAGCGAAATGGCTATCTTGCTTATCCCCCTGTGCGAATGACCCTAGGAATGCTGAGAGTTGGCAAAAGGACAAGCATCCTCCCTACCCAATTCCCCATGAATCCCAAGTTCTCAAAAGTTGCAAAAACATCAAAAATTTGCAAAACGTCAAAACATTACAAATTTGACATCCTACAGTGCACACATCAAAAGGCACAAACAATAGTGATTCTCGTCACTCCATATTCAAATCCCTTGCTCAAAAAAAAAAAAAAACACAAATAAAACAAAAATAAATAGTGATTTTATCACTATAAAGAGCAAGTATCCCAATACACTTGAAGAAAAGAAGGGAGTCGAACTTGAATCCCTGGAACTCTCAGTATTTCGATAGGTCATGAGGCAAGCTTCAGTATCGATTTGGTTGATAGCCTATTGGTCACTGGTGGTAAACCTCCCGCATGACGATATATCTGTCACATTAACTTGTGTGCAGATCAATGTTTGCATGTGGATGAGCTAGCTTATGGTATCCTAGATAACATCGTAGATTAATCTGACTAAATACAATAAAGGAGTTAGTGGAGCTAATTAGGTGATCCTCAGTACAGGTTCGGTTGAAAGCCCATCTGGCACTCGCGTAGTATCCTGATGAATAACACATAAACGAACTCAATTGCACACACAGGGATGTGAAATAACTTGGTTAAATTCAAGTCGGATTTAGACCTTGTTTAGAAGTCTTGCGAGATAAATGTATAGTCTTGGCTAGTTAGTTAAAATATTTGCATCTCAGAAAAGCTTAACTCCATTTTCAAACAACCGATACATCTCATTCCATACATCACCATCAAAAAATAGACAAAATACAAAAACAAAGTTTTCACATGCACAAGCATTCCACAAAGTTATCCCATTATTATCAAGTCAATCCAATTTTGTCCAGTCTATGGTGCATCGACAAATCATCAACAATTCATTTCATTCATTCCATATGCATACATCATACAAATTAGAATCATCGCATTCATAATCGCATATGCATACATCAATGTAAAAACATGCACATAAAAATAAATCATGAACAATGTACAAACACCAAAAAGAATCATCTATATATATATCATAACAAAATTGCCCGTAGGCTACAAAACTGGTCCCCTGACCCCGCAATCATCTCTCAAAAACCCCCAGCCTAGGGCGTCGGCCACCATGATCACGTAGGATCGGTGCGACGAGAGCTACCCCCTACGGTATCAGTCCTCTGAGATCTCTTAGGGTGACTGCTCACCCCTGCATCCCACCCACTCGCACCTCCCTCATCTCGTCGCCTACGATGGGATGATGCCGAAAGCTCTGTCTCGCTATCTCTCGTCCTGTATGATGAGCCACTCACAGGAGGCTCTGGTATTCGCCCACCAAGGCGGATAATCTCGCCCTCCATCTCTAGCCGATGCCACCCCCAATCTGCCTCCCATCACCTCCACTCTGCCTCCCACCTACGGTAGTACATGATGGCATCATCGCGTTGTGCTAGCTACACCCACAAGAGATCCCTCTCCCGTGCAACATCCATATCCCTCGCTTGCTGGCGAGACGTAGCCCCTGTGCTCTCCCGCCCTGCAAACTATGTCCGTAGGAGATCCCTCTCCTGCATCATCTCCGTAAGCTCTCCATCTCGCCTCTGTAGTAACCCCGTCAACCGTGCCACCTCCGCGCACAATCCCACCTCTGTATCTCCCGGCATGGCCGATTGCCTCGGCCTCTCTGGAGCATCGGCCTGCTCCGGAGCATCCTGCATCTCTGGCTGCTCCTCCTCATCCACAGTCCTCTCCCGCATCTGCCACCTCCACCATGTCCACATCCGCAGGAGCTCCCCAACCCTCTCCTGGTGCCTCTGCACCCTCTCCGCCTCCCGCTGCCTCATCTCCTCCCAATGGCCCCTCACCTCGCCACTACCGCAGCGTCCACCACTCCTGGTACTCGACCGTCACTCCGACGTCATCTACGTCCGGAATGTCCAGTACTGTATCCGACTCCTCCCCCAATGGCTCAAGGATCGGCGTAGCTAGGGTCCTCTCATCACTCGATGTCGATAGACTACGGGTTCCCTAGGCAACCCCTGGCGTACCCCAAACTGTCGTGTCACTCGGAGGTAGTGGAAGTACTCTTGCTCTGTCCCATGTCACCCAATCACCCATCTCCCCCTCCGGACCTACCGAAGCCACTCATCCACCTCTGGCCATGCGGGACAATCCCGATATGGCCTCCATACCACATCTCTGGGAGTCAGTCGTGCCAATGCATCTCTGTAATGGTCTACGTCTCCCACAAACCACCGACTCTGCCCTCGCTCCTCAGACCGATACCATAGAGCACCATAACCAATATCCCTGTCCACCATGTCCGCCCGTGTAGTCCAGGGCAGCCCTCGTGGTCGCTCTACGGCTATATGCTGCCATGCCCAGCACTGCAACAAGAAACTGTAGCCAATCCCCTTCCGCCTCCGGCAGCGGACCTCATACAACTCATCATACAACTGAGCCAAAAGCGTCTGGCCCCATCTCATAATCATCGGCTCTGTCATTGGACAATCCACTAACTGCCACACCACCTCCAATAGGTTCCATGGGAACCTCGCTCTTGACGAGTCTGGCAGGAGCATGTTGGAAATGAGGCTCATGAGTAGTGCATGCCTCACTCCCAACATTCCCCTCGCATACCAATATCATACCAGAATCCCGCCAATCTGGAAATCCAGCTCCGCCCTCTCCAACGAGTTCATCCCATCCTCATCCTCTCCGTGTCCAAAATACCACGTCAGTACAGTCGTCCTCTGGCCTCGTGGTGTCATCCGAATGGGAACCCCGTCTATCAGAATCCGGAGAATCCGATACACGTCCTCTAAGGTGACTGTCATCTCCCCTATCAAAATATGGAAGGTGTTCGTCCGAACATCCCACCGGCCGATCAAAGCTGTAATGTACGCCCGATCCGCCACAACTGCATCCAACCGAGCCACATGCTTGAGCCCTAGGGCATCAAGCCAATCCCAGTCCTCAGCTGTCAACGCCTCGCGGGCATTAGAAAAAATAGTCGGCACTCGATGTCGACTCTTCACCACCTGCACATCACAGAAAACAACACACATCAAAAACATGTATCAAATCACCATTACATGTACAAAAATGCATAACTGTATAGTAACATCTTTCATTCACATGTACATCAAAAAAAAAAAAAAATTGACATGGTTTACCTACGGTTTTACCTAAGTTTACCATTTCCAAACAAAAAAACAATTCATTCAGCTTTCATTGTACATTTCATCAAAACACAACAAAAATTTGACATGGTTTACCTACGGTTTTACCTAAGTTTACCATTTCAAAACAAAAAACAATTCATTCAGTTTTCATTGTACATTTCATCAAAAACGACAAAAATTTGACATGGTTTACCTACGGTTTTACCTAAGTTTACCATTTCAAAACAAAAAAATCCACCACTTTTTCATCTTACACTTCATCAAAAACAACAAAAATTTGACATGGTTTACCTACGGTTTCGACCTAAGTTTACCATTTCACAAAAAAAAAATTCATCCATTTTTCATTTTTACATTTCATCAAAAAAACAAAAAAAATTTGACATGGTTTACCTACGGTTTTACCTAAGTTTACCATTTCAAAGCAAAAAAATTCATCAATTTTTCATTTTTTTAATTTCATCAAAAACAAAAAAAAAATTTGACATGGTTTACCTACGGTTTCGACCTAAGTTTACCATTTCAACAAAAAAATTCATCCATTTTTCATTTTTACATTTCATCAAAAACAACAAAAAAATTTGACATGGTTTACCTACGGTTTCGACCTAAGTTTACCATTTCAACAACAAAAAAAAAAAAATTCATCCATTTTTCATTTTTAAATTTCATCAAAAACGACAAAAATTTGACATGGTTTACCTACGGTTTCGACCTAAGTTTACCATTTCAACAAAAAAATTCATCCATTTTTCATTTTTACATTTCATCACAAACGACAAAAATTTGACATGGTTTACCTACGGTTTCGACCTAAGTTTACCATTTCATCAAAAAAATTCATCCATTTTGCATTTTTTAATTCCCTAAAAATAACAAAAAAATGAGCATGGTTTACCTATGGTTTTAACCTAAGTTTTACCATTCACATCAAAAACAAACATTTTTATAACCATGGTTACCCTAAAAGTGTTACTCTAAGTTTCATTTTGGGGTTTATCCTATGGTTTTCCATCTAAGTTTCCATCGGTTTGCATCCACGTTTCATTTGGTTTCATTCATTCACCTTTTAATTTAATTAATTAGGGTTTCATGTTTTAAACAAACAAAAAACAATAAAAACACATTTGCCTTTTTCAAATTCAAACTCGAGGAGATAGTGCACTTACTGGTCTCGCCTCGGCTCCGCCGCTTGATGACCCGGTCCGTGCACTCATGGTGGCTGGAAAATCCGGCAGCGCTTCGCATCGGAAAATCGACCTCCTCCTCCCCAGAGCTCCAAATCGCAATCGATGAACAGTGCAAATGAGCCAAATCCATCATTTTCGCATATTTATACTTTTTGCTTGCTGGTAATCGTCCCTGACTGGAATGAGCACTTTTTCCTGAGGCGCGCTCGTCCCACCCTAGGATGAGTACCATCATGGCACGCTCGTCCCACCCTAGGACGAGTACCATCATGGCACGCTCGTCCCACCCTAGGACGAGTACCATCATGGCGCGCACTCGTCCCCCCCGAGATGAATTAAAAAAAAAAAAAAAATCAAACATAACCAAAACATAAAAAAATGACAAATGCCAACAAAACCACTAAAAATTGCCGGACAAAAGTGCTCTTGCACTTAACCTCTTGGCATAAGAAAACTGATGTCGAGGTCTACCTTGTCGTTATCCTACTCCCTAAGAAGGCTACCATAGTCGGACTGCTCCACGAGACGACAGATTTTTGCCAATGTTAACCCCAAATGGCATCCCAAAATGGGTTCACACCCACCAAAAATAGGTCAGAACAATCGAGAAACTGCTCGAGCATGCATCGGATAACATCTGAAGGCACCCTCACTTAAGTCATCTTGGGTCAAGTGACTCATCGCTTTTCTCATGTCGGTCATTCCCTCATCGATTTGTCGCTTGAGGGGGTAGTCACACTTAGTTGCCAATCAACACCAATATACCCAGTCTTGGAAATGACATGCATTCAAAGGATCATTGCAAAAGACAATCGCGCCTTTGCTTGGGGCAGCAAACAAGCAATTATCACAAACTGATCATATACTTGGCATTCGTGAATCATGAACTCAAGGTTCCCACAGACAAAAGGTTGTGCCCTTTGCCTCTTCATGACTAATCAATGTCTAAGTTCAAGTAATACCTCACCGAACTAGGTTAATGCTTGATTTAAGTTCCTTAGCTTGTCAGAAGCAAGGATTCAAGAATGCATGCCCTTTCCATACTTGGGGCATCAAGAGTTGGTTAGGTTACTGAGAAACCCTAATCATTAGTGCTTTGGTTATTTATTTTTGCTCAGCACTGCACCATGTGCAACGCTTTCCAAAAAGGGGCATCTGTAGACACCAAAACAAAACCAATCCGATTATGTGACAACAGGCACTAATCACACTAACACACACAGCCCCCAGGGCAGCCCCCAGAGGTTAAACAGTGGTTCTAACCACTTACATAGCAGTTTTGCAAGTCAGGGATCAATTTGGCACCTTTTAGACACTTTATTGCTTATTCGTCCCACCCAGGGACGAGTGTGGATTTGTACTCGTTCTACTAAGGGATGAGTGTGGATTGATACTCGTCTCACCCAGAGACGATTACCAGCGCTCGCTTTGGGGTGGGACGAACGCCAGGTTTGACCGACAAAAAGTTAGATCTCGACGTATGACAACTCAGAACTGCCACTTAGCTTTTCCTGCATGACATAGGAGTGCGAGTGAGTTCTTTTGACAACTCACATCTACCAATTGACGTTCCCTTCACTGCATGGGAATGAGAGTGAGCTTTTAGGACAACTCAGATTTGCCACTTAGCTATCCCTTCATTGCATGGGAGTGCAAGTGAGCTTTTCTAAAACACACAAAGACATGCACAGAGGCAGTTAAGAAGCCCTTGATCAAGAAGAAGTCTTCTCTTCACACACAAAAGCATTCATGCAAAGAGACACTTTTGCATGTTAATTCAAAGAGACCCCTTGGGTCTATAAAATGGTGAGTTTCCTCACCCAAAGGATATACAGAGAAGGAGCATTTTGAGCGACGAAGTGCTGCTAATTCATTTACTTGTGATTTGTGTTTTCAACATCCATAATCTCTTAATCGAAAGAGAGGTTATTGGGTGACTTTTGAAGGCACGAATCAAGGACCAACACCAATTTTTCTGACCACAATATCCAACCAATTTGTTGACAACACATCACATCAGGTTTCGGACCCATCCTAAGCGGATTGGTGTCGAAGCAAAGTTTCACCCGTGGGTGGTTTGCCTTCGGGCACCCCCCCGCTTTATTGCTTTTGTACTATTTCTTTTGTAGTATTTAGCTAGTTTCATGTTTATGCTTTTGTCAAGGTTTCAATTTATTTAGATTCATTTTAACCATCGTTAGATTCATCTTTTATTTTTCATACATAGGTGCTACTGATTCTTTGTTTGTTTCTTTGAACGTAGATTTGCAGCATTGGAGGAGCAGCGAGGAATCTACCTTTACTAACGCAAGCGGCGACAACATTTTGGTTCGCCCATCTTATATGTGGGCACGCGGAAGAAGGAATTCTGAAACAAGTTGTAAAAGACCAACATTTAACGCTCCTATCCCTTAAAAAGGAAGGAGACGCATTGTAACACAAATTTGAAAAGCATATCAATAAAAGGGCCGATCTTTATATTGCTTTAATATCTTGTGTTCATGTTCTTTCTTTTTATGCATTTTTCAATAACATAGGATTTAAGCATTATTTTAGTTTCATTTACATTGCATTTTTAGTTTATCCTTTTTGTTTTCGGAATCTCGTGTTTTCACTCTCCTTTGTGATTTGAATGTTTAAAATGAATCTCATTAATTAATGGCTTGAAATGAACCTCACTAAACTGCAGGTAATGAACCTCACCTTAGGTTATATTTAGCTTTAGGATAGCTTAGGGGGTGGGTTTAATTTTTGGGGGCTATTTTGGGGTGGGAAATGACCTCAAAAGGGGTCATTCCCATAGCCACGGTTGGTAATCGTGGCTCCCAATTTGCCAATTGGGGGTCGTGGTTGTCAACCGTGGCTAGGTTCAAACACCAATGGTCAGAAAATTGATCATTGGTGCTAGTCGCAGTTAAAAGCTACGACTATGATGACAACTGCTGTTGTCACATGTGGTTAAGAAACTTTAGCCCATTTTGATTAATTTTTTAATTTTTGAAGTGATTTATTTTATTTTTTTAATTTTTGAAGTGATTTTTTATTTTTATTTTATTTTTGAAGTGTTGTTTTGATTTTTTTTATTATTTTGAGGTTGTTTTTTTTGAATTTTTAATTTTTAAACTTGATTTTTGAATTTTTATGAACTTTTTTGCATTTATTGTGCATCTAGTTATCTTCCCTTTAAAATTTGACTGTGTGGGTGCAGGAGCCTGAATTGCTGTGCGAGCTACTACCTGAGCTAAAATGCACTAACCTGGATTGGTTTAGGGCCATGGGCCTAGGACACATTTTGAGACTGCCTACTATCAGGGTATATCAGACCTACATGACTATGTTAGCCCATCACTAGGATGCGAGGACTAACACTTTCTATCTTCCAACTAGGGAGATGATGGTGACATTGGAGGATGTCTATCATATATACAGGATCCCTCTAGATGGGTATGCTATCATGTATTTGGCTACCATAGTGAAGACTACCATATTCTAGTGGGTTTTTGGTGCTAGATGTGATGAGGCACTAGGATACAAAGCATGACAAAGTCCTAGTGGAGTGCTGGTATATGGTGAATGTCTTCTCACTATGCTAGGCTATATTGATGCACATTATCTATAATGTGCTTCTTCCAAATACATTAGAAGTGAGGTTCCCTTAGAACCTCTTGGATATGATGATGTATTACTTGGGAGCACCATAGATGAGCCACTCATCCTAACATGAGAGAGCACTCTCCTGGTGCAACTTTATGATGAGCTCTATTGCGTCACATAGTTGGGGCGAGTGCGAGTAGGATGTAGCCTACTACTATAGATATGGGCCTAATAGCACATCAATATAGACCACCCAGGAGGAATTCCCTTAGGGATAACCTTATTAACACCAATGAATCAGTGCTATGGGGCCTACTGTCCATCAGAGTTAGAGATCTAACAAAGCAGATCTCACATAGGGGATATACAATACCATATGGATAGACTCATAGGACTGTAGGCCAACTAGATTGTATGAAACCCTTACTTGGACTGCCTAACATGGGATGAGGTTGACCGCTACCTAAGATGGTATTAGCATGACCATTGGGTGATTGGGTGTAAGATCAAGGTACAAGAGTTCTTCCACTTATCCCATGTTACCAAAAAAATTAGGATGCAATATGATATCCCAGATGAACCAGTCCTCTACCTCTACCTTAAGGTGGAGACACAGCTTGTGTCACCATAATTCATGGATTTGATCGATGAGGATGATACCATAGAGGATACAGGAGAAACAGATGATGGTATGACTCTATATTATGATGCATTGTGGACTACCAAGATATGGCAGGGTGGCAATCCTCTAGTCAGATCTAAGGATGGTGAGGCTATTGAGGTAGCATTTGATGATCCTCATGGGTGACGAGTGCACTAGAGGATAGAGGGTGAGTGGGGTTAGGTGGTCATATAGGGGGATGAGCCATGGGAGGATGATGAGGGTAAGGAGGATCTAGATGATGAGGTGTCACAACTACAAGCCTAGGTTCATAGTTTATAGATAGAACTTTAGATAGATTAGAGATATATTTTAGAGAGGGACACCTCTCTAGCTATAGTATAGGATCAGCTGAGTGTAGTATAGATGCAAATAAGTGTAGGAAAAGCTTAGTGGTAGAGCTATGAGGAGGAGAGGACTGCTCTCAAAGCACAATTTAACTCGACCACCACTGAGATAGAGAATATCACCAAACAACAGGATCTTCTACAGGCACAACTAGATCTTAGGACTACTAAGAGAGACACTCTCAGGGTCATGGTAGGGGTTCCTTCTAATCCACAAGCTACAACACCTATTATAGTAGCTTTGAGACTAGCAATTTTATATGCAGATGTAGAGATCAGATGTCTATGGGGTATCATAGTGGACGATACAACTCAACGTACAATAGACTTTGCATACATCATTATTCTGGAGGTTTAGGTTAGGCTATGCGAGGGTACACTACCAACTAGGTCCACAACAAGAATCTCCCACTGGATTAGGTATAGTGAGTTAGGATAGTATTTAGTACGATCCAATCTTAAGTCAAGGGTCCAATTAGAGAGATTAATAGGCACTAGCTCCAAGCAGCCTCACATAGAGGGAGATGAGTGAGGATGTGACTCAGGTTGTGCAAGATATTCATGATGTGACATGCTATCACTATATAATTTTTGAGTGTAAGGTCTAAGGACCTACACTATTGTAGCCTATAGGCATTTTGTACCCCTATGTACTTATGACACTTTACACACATGTATATGATATTCCAGTTTATTATGGCTCATTATGTGTATGATTTTATTATTTTATGTTTATGTGATGCACATGGATGCAATTCTTATTTGATGTTTTGATTATGCTATATGGATGTGATGTATCAATAACATGCACTAGATAGATAATGGGCAACGTGACGCATTGAAAATTGGTTTCTAGGTCCGAGGTGTAGACCAATTGGTTCATCCAAACCCCATAAGGGGGGTGGAGGTCCAAGGTTCAAATATCTGGTCTCTTCAGACTGAATGCTTGTCACTTTCCTGGTGCTTTCAGTGACATAAAAGGTTTAAAATGATTGTGGCATGGCGGTTATAGGGGCGGACTGCATGAAGATCTATGTGGCAACTTCCGGGACGGACAACACATAATACTGTGGCGGCCATAAAAGCTGGACAACCTGCCTGGATTCGTGGCGGCTACCGATTCCACCATGTAAAAAAAAAACATGCACTATCTAGATGATAGGTGTATGATTAGATTCTATGATCTAAATGTATAGATGCACTATGATGTATGCATATATGGGTGTGATGCTTATTGTTAAATGCATGTTTAATTTGTTTTAATTATTTATGCACTTAATCTATGTGATGTGATATGATAGGTGATATGTGATGTGATGCATTAATTAAATGAGAAAATGAACTAATGCAAATGAACCTGTATGCTTTAATCACTTAAAACATAAGGGATGAATGTAATATGTGTTTTACAAACTAATGGACAACACCATAGAATGTACAAAAATCATGAATGAAAATGTTAAATCTTATCATAAGAAATAATTATTTAAGCATCCATATATGAAATAAGATGATGTGAGATGTATGTATTTTCCTTGTGAGCTTATATAGATTAAGAGATATGCACAAAATAGTCAGTGGACATCTAAATATCATTGTTTATATCTATTCAGTATCTATCCTATTTCATGAAAACCCCTTAATAAACAAAAGTTCATAAAGAAATTGTGTATGATTTGATGAAATGTTTTATTTCTATAAGATATTTTTGAGGTTTTCCATGAAACTCAAACACCCTAGTTGATTAATCAAAAGTTGTATAATGACTATACATGACTCTTGAAAGATAAAAGTTTTTGTTATGAATACCAAGATATTCATTATCCATGTGTGTGCAAATGAATATATTAGATGAGACATAATACTACCTCAGTTCTAGGAGAGATTCATTCAGCTCATTGCTATAATAAGGATCACCAAATGTTCATCATGATCCGAATTTTAGACACAGTTAGACTAGACCACTAGGTAATACAGGCCACCTAAAGCTAGCTCATTTGTAAATTGCTTATAACTACCCAATTACAAGAGGGATTCATTCAGCCCATTGTTGTATTTGGGATAACTCAATAACTTCGAGATCTAGGGATTCAATCTCTTCATCCCCTTATTTTCTTCACATGTTTTTTTTCTTTTTTTTTTTAGCAAGGGATTTTGCTTTGATTTTTGGGATTTTGCTTATTTTGTATAAAATCAAGGGATTTATTTATGTAGGGGGGAGTTTTTCCTTTTATAAATGATAAAAATTATAGACCACACACATAACAAGATGAGCAAATAAAAACCTTTCACTTAAGGTGACTAGGACCACTTTGTAGTGTTCATCCTTCCTTGTCTAAATTAGGATTGTTAATGTTTAAATTTTGATAGGATTTTGATATATGCAAGGTAAAATAAAAACTAGACCTCACATCCAAAAGCAAATATAGATTTCTAAAAAATATGAGAACACTAGGTATGGCTGAATGACTAAAAAAATCCTAGTATATACCTCATAGCAACAAGAGGGGTTGTCTTCAAAAATACAATTACTCACAAGGGTGATGGATGATGATGATGCATAGATGCATGATAAGAATACAAACATGGTGTCATTTGTAAGATTGTAAACACCCCCAATCCTAATGCAAGTGTAATGGATGAACATACCTAATGCAATACAATTAAGTTAATGCATGTGTGGAAGGAAAATGCATAATGTAAATGTTTTTTTCTTTGTATTTTTGATGTTTTGCAACCTTTGTGAATTTTATTGCTTTTTGATTTGTTTGATTTTTTTGTTTTAAATTATTTTTGAATTTTGAGTATTTTATGTATGAAACACCTTTAGATGAAGAATTTTGAGAGGCTCAGGATCTTCAACACCTTCTAACGATGCTAGGAAATAAGTACCAGGTCTTATATTATCGAAGAGGCTCTTAAACACCTTCTAATGATGTTAGGTGATAAGTACCAGGTCCTATCTTCTCGAAGATGATAAATGGGCCTAACCAGTTGGTAATATTTTTTTCTCACAGGTGCGGTGATAGTTTTGAGTTCTGTTGGTTCTCTTTTAGCACAAGATCACCAAATTTAAAGTCTCTCAAGCGGAATTTATTATTGTAAGCTCATTTTAGGTGATCTTGATAAACTCAGAGATGCTCAAGGGCATTCACATGATGTTCATTAAGAAGCATCAATTGATCTAGGTGAGCTTGCCATGCAATGTCATCATCAATGAAATATTTCAATATGCCGCATAATGTTGGAATTTCCATTTCCAAGGGTATGATGGCATCAGTGCCATATACTAGTGAAAATAGGGTAGCCCTAGTGGGTGTCTATATACTAGTCCTATAAGCCCATAGTGCAAGAGGTAGTTGGATATGCCAATCTTTGTGGTTTTCTTGAATAGTCTTCTTTAATATTGCTACCACTATCTTGTTAGAGGCTTCTGCTTGCCCGTTTGCTTGTGAATAATATGGAGTTGCAAAACTGTATTGAATGTTATACTTGGACGTTAAAGCCCTTACAGTTTTGTTTTTGAATGACGTTCCATTATCCAATATTATCTTGGATGGGATCCCAAAACAACATATTATATTATGGAGTATTAACTCTGCAATACATGATCCTATTGTTATTGTCAAAGGGGTTGCTTCCACCCATTTAGTAAAGTACTCCGTGGCCATTATGATAAACATATGTCAGCCCAAATATGGGGGAGAGATCTTACCAATTAGATCAAAACCCCACTGAGCAAATGACCAAGTTGCTTGGATGGGTTGTAAGGCCTGTGATGGTAGGTGCATAAGATTAGTATGATGCTAAAATTTAACATACTTCCTAACATATGCTACACAATACTTCTCCATAGTGGTCCAATAATAACACATTTGAAGGATGAACTTGATGATGGCCATGCCGCTAAAATGGCCACCACATGTAATGTCATAAGCTTGTGAGATTACCCAAGTTAATTCTTTGGGCTCAAGGCAATGAACGAGAATTACATCATAGCTTCGACGATATAGGATATCTCCTAGAAAGACATATCTAGTCACTTTATATTTAAATGCTCTTTTTATAGCATGCAACAATCCCTATGGGATTACTCCAAGATTAAGTAAATCGTGTAATTACGATAACTAATATTGATAAGCAACAACTTCAACAAAATGAACAACATGTTACCACTACAATTCAACTTGTATAAAAGTTGATTGGGAAAAAAACTTATGGATAATGGTGGTAGCATTCTCTATAGGACCTTACAACATAAAATATACCCAAGGTGCCTTCTTCAAAAAGTCTCTAGCTCTATAGAACTATTCATGGTTTGGCTCTATCTAAATCATGTGGAATGATTCTTGATTTTTTTGTGCCTCATGTTGTATCATGGATTGTGATAGCATTTTCACTTGGATGGTAGTGAAGTCAGCAGATATATTCTAAGGTATTAAGGATCCTAAATATGCCATGGTGTCTATAAATTTGTTGGACATTCGAGGGATTGCCTTGATGTCATACCATTCTAGTTGGGCTAGGTAAGTGTCCACAAGTTCTTTATATGCTTTAAATATGGGACATACACATTGATAGATCCCCTTAAATTTATTAACAATGAGCAAGGAGTCACCAAAGATATTTAGCCTTCTAATATTCATGGTGAGCATTGTTTGGAGACCCAAAATTAAGGCCTCATACTCAATGTTGTTGTTGGTGCAAGGGAAATTGAGTTTAAATGACAAGGATATTAGAGCACATTCTATGAAAAACACAATCCCTATGCAACCCCCTTTCTTGCATTTGGAACCATCAAAGAACAAAGATATGTCAGCTTGAGTATCTAGTTGTTCGGGTTCAGGTGACTCTGATAATACAAAGACTACATCATCAGGAAGCTCTATGATGAGAGGCCTATGATCCTCAAGAGGAGCCTCTACCAGTTGATCTACTATGACTTAAACCTTGATAGAATTTTTACTGATGAACTCTAGATCAAATTCGATCAATAACATGATCCACTTTGCAATACAAGTGTTATGATATGTCTTTCTCATCATATACTGCAAAGAATTTTGTTTCGATACTACATATGTTGTATGGCTCAACATGTAGTAGCACAAATTCTTCATCGTAAATACCAATGCTAAGCACAACTTTTCTACATATGTATATTGTAGCTCATAAATAACCAGGGTTTGACTGATATAATATTTTTCCTGCTCTTTATTTTGCACGTTCTTTAGGGCTAGCATTATTCCTAGTGTAATGTTTGTGGTATATATATACAACAAAAATGGCACATCTAGTCTAGGTGGAGCTAATACTGGTGGCAATACTAGGTATTTTTTTATCTCAATGAATGCTTTCTGACAGTCCTCATCCCATTTGAATGGGACCCCCTTGTATATAGATCAATTCATGGGCCAACATTTATCTGATAACTATGTGATGAAGCACTTTATGGATGCTACCTTGCCCTGTAGGCTTCCTAATTCCTTGATTTTTATGGGGGAACATATTTCTAGTATTTCCTTGACCTTCAATAGGTCAACTTTGATCCCTCATTTAAAAATGATGAATCCCAAGAGTTTACCTGAAGTTATGCCAAAGATGTATTTCTTGGGGTTCAACCTAACATTATGCTCTATCAAGCAATCAAATACTTTCCTTAGAACCTAAGTGTGCTCTTCATGCAACAATGAATATGCCAATAAGTCATCGATATAATATTATAAGATTTTATGCATGTAGTCATAAATAATATATGTTATAGACTTTTGATATGTGGCACTAGCATTTTTGAGGCTAAATTTGTAGCAAAATTTTTACCATGGAGTGGTGAAAGTAGTTTTGTGTTGATCAAATGGTTTAATCTGAATTTTATTATAACCAAAAGAACCATCCATGAGAGAAAGTATTTCATGACCTACAGTTGCATCCAAAAGAGCATCAATATTAGGCAACAAAAATGAACCCTTGGGTGTTGCCTTATTGAGGTCTCTAAAATTTGTACAAATATGGATTCTTCCATCAGGTTTTCCTATAGGTACCATGTTTGATACCCATTCTAGATAGTCGATGGGAATTATGAACTCTACATCCAATAGTTTTTGTAACTCATATTTAACCATTAAAGCGATGGTTGGATGCATCTTCCTGAGTTTTTGCTTGACCGATTTCTTAGTGGGGTCCAATGAAAGGTTGTGAGTAACCAATTTTGAATCCAAAACTAACATGTCTTTGTATGTACAATAAAAGAGATTAGGTCTCTCTTTCAATAGAGGAATGAGGTTGGCATACTCCTTAGGAGATAAGTTCTCTCCAAATTTAACCTTCCTTGGATTGACAGGATCATCGTTGATATCCACTTTGAAGGTTTCCTCTATTGACATATGTGGCCCTTACTCAAGCTAGTGAGGTGTAGGGATAAAATGGATGTCATATGTTGGGTTTAAAGGTTCCACTAAATTTGGATTATCCCTAGCATGACAAACATCATATGCATAGCTTGACACAAAATGAAATGATTGCAACATTTCTTCATTGGGGAAGAAATATTCAGGCTTTAGGGGTGAATTAGCATGATAAATGGACTCAGGATTGAGGTGCAAAGGTTTTGAAGGATTATATGGATTGCAAAGTGGAGTGGTCAAATCAATGGAGACCATGTTTATGGAATGGAAGAAATCTCCAGGACCATGTGGATGCAACACACTATCTCTGGATTTCTCCCCCTGCTCTAGATGTGGCTCAGGTAGAATGGGGATTACTGGGTCTACTCTGGGAATAGACATAAAAATTGGATCCTTAGGGGGAAGTAATTATATTAAATTGGAAGGACCAAGAAAATCCATATGATATATCTCTTCCAGATTTACTGGCCTTATTTGGACAGGAGGACCTGGGAATACCTCATGATAAATCACTTCCATGTTGACATGCTCTCTAATATGACATAAATGGTGAGGCCCTAGGTAGGCCATCTCTATTTCATCCTCATATTCCTCATCCTATGAGAAATATTCACCATCATATTCTTCAGAATTGTATTCTGGTCCACCTCTCTCAAAGATAGATTCTAATTCACCTTCCTCAAAAATAGCTTCTGATTCAGCTTCCATTATTGTATCAAAACTCTAGGATTCAATGCCAATGTCATCAGGATATACATGGTTTCTAACAACCCAATCAATTTTTGGAATATCATTTGAACTAGCCTCTAATGAAATATTGTCATGATAGACCAAGGGTGGTTCTATGGAAACCATGGTCACCGACCAGTTACCCCTTTCTAAATGTGAAGGGTTAGGATGGTATGGGTTCCAATCAACATCCATACCTATGCTCAGGTTCAGGTGATCCAGAGATATAGAAAATAACTAATCCTAACCTCCTACATTATAAGCTAATATAAATTTTTATGCCCTTGTTCAAATAAACCCAATCTGTAACCATGCTAATGATAACGATCAAAATAATGAAGGGCATACTCTGGGTTAGATAGATAATGAAGTTTTACTACAAATGGTTCATCATCATATTCTTCTATGGGTGAACGATATACAAGTTGATATAAACCTTCATAGATAAAATTAGTTTTATTAGGTGGCACCCCTAGTGGTACCACCATCTTGATAGGAAAGTGATGGGCTTGAGGCTTACCCATATCCTGTGCAGATTCTATGGTTGGTGTAAAAGTTACATTCTACACATGGTATTTAGGTAACCCAGGATTGACTAAGTGAATCATCACCTACAGTGGATATGATGCAGTTGAAGACACAAGTGAGGTAGGTTGAGGTACCTCCTCGACTATATTTTGTGAGTTTCCCTCCTCCATAGGATTTGGGATTTCAGAAGTTGCTATGTGGGGATTTTCTTAGACTATTTTTCACCCAACACTACTTTTAGCTTCTGATCATTCCTGAGATTTGTCAATGTTGTAGGCTTCTTAGAAGCAATTTTTGTATTTGATTTTGGTCATGGTGTCGATGTTGAAGGACCAACACACACTACCTTTGACTTACCCACTAATTTTCTAATAGGAGATATCAATATAATATCCATATGGGTAGATGGGAGGATGAAGTCTCTAGGAAAGTAAAGTTGATTAACATACTTAAATGGCTCCTCATCTGAAGGGACCACATGCACTTATCCCTCATGCACATATTTGATACATTGGTGCAAGATCGAGGGGATGCATTACATATCCCAAATTCATGATCAACCTAGAAGAATATTATATTGCATAGCACCCTCTAGAATATGATACATCACAGGGATGGTTTTTAGCCCCACCCAAATAGGGAGGACTATAGTGCCTACCATCAAGTATAACACATCATTTAAAGCTCATAGTGTAAAATTTGAAGGCATGATATGTGACTTAGGTAATTTTAGATGCCCCAAGTCCTTCATGGTGATATGTTGATTGATTATCTTGTATCGATAAACACTTGATTGAGTAGAGTGTGTTTGACACATGCAATGATGTGAAGCGATGGGTCCACTATAGCAGTGGAAATTGTATTGATTTCATAATCATAGAATTGGATCATAGGTTCCTAGAACTGCTACACATGTCCCACAAAATTAGTGAAAGATTCAAGATCATGGGGTTGAACTTCAATGGCCCTTAAGATATCCATTAGTATCTCCCTGTGCCTAGGAGACTACTATATTATCTCATATATTGATAATTTAGTCGAGGCCATTTGTAGACTCTAGATGAGTCTATTCCTTATTGTCACCACAGGTCTTATTGGTGGGCTCGACAAGGGGTTCTATGCTGGCCTCTAATGAGGTGTATCTTGAATTCAAATTAGTGCTAAAGGAGGATCATGTTGGTTGTACCTCCTATTTATGGTGACCACATTCACCATATCGACAAATATTTGCATAGGTGGTTCAATCTGCACTTGATTAAATTGTCCAACTGTGTTCCTTGATGGCTCATAATTTAGTAAGGGATTTTTGAAAATTTTCATATTCTGGTTGATTGGATCTAGAGGATTTTCAATCTCAACTTGTTCTTATCAATCATATTCTGTACCACATGTTTGAAACCATGGCACACTTCGATGCCATACCCTTTTTGTTTATGGTATGGGCAGTAATAATATTCCCTATATCCTTTCAATTTAGGGTGATTAGGATTGAGCAATTGAAATTTGGGTAATGTTAAGGCCTTAGCCTCACATAATTGATTGAATATTAATGCCAAAGTATCAAACAATGATGTAAATTAGTGAGGTGGATGATGTTATTTGTCCTTGACTTACTTTTTTTTGCACTGATTATATTGCACAGGGGGAGGTTGTTCCTGATAGTTTTGTGGTTGTTGATCCTTATCCACCTTTTGAATATTTAACATGACTTGATTCACATGTGCAAGCTTGGTATGGTGATTCTGGTTCTTCATATTCTTATTGTTCCACTTCTTTTTTGTTTGGAGTTTCAAGTCACCTTCATGTAACTTGATATCCTCTATGACCTTGGCTTGAACCAAAGCCTCTTCGAATGTTTGGTATTGTTGTAGTTGTAATAATAGAGAGATGTGTTTCACATAAATTTTGGTAAAAATCTATTTCAACTTCATAGTTAGGATGGAGAAGGGAAGTTTAGGCATCAGTTTCCTCCATATATTTCCAAAGTCCATGACTTGCTCATCATCGTATTGCTTTAAAGCAACCAAATTAGACAAATTGATATTCTTCCTAATGCCAAAATAGAAGCATTAAAGAAATATGGTGATGCTATACATTTTCAATTGATTAAACCATTCCAAGGTTGGGCTTGAAAGGGTTATAATGAAATTTCTCAGTAATAAAGCATCATTATTTTAAATCTATAAATATAGTTTCATGAAGCTAGTCACATGCTCCTATGCATTGTCGTCGCTCTATATTTTGTATAGATTAGGCATCTCAAAATGACTGGGATATACCAGGCTAATAACCAAGGGATACAGAGGCTCATTGTAAATTTTTCTCAGGGTAGGCTTTTAATAATTTATTCCCTGTTTCTCAATAGCTTTAACCTTTTTAGCAAGGGCTCTGTATGCTTGAGAGGATAATATTTCCTCTTCTCTAAGAGATCTCTATGGAGCTAGTGGAGGTAGATTCCTTTTAGATCGAGGTGGATGATTGTTCTAATCATCCACATCTATAGATGAGGGCTTAAGATATTATTGATCTTGCTCATTTCCCTATTATTCTTCATACTAACTACACCCAGGTTGTTCTAGCACTTGGAACTATTGTTCCTTTGGAGTACGCTAGGGCATGTGTCGAGTATGGTTTTCAATTTGTCTAGGGCATAATTTTAGCTACAACACAACACGTTTGTGTTGTTGCTCTCTATACTCACTACAAGGAGGTAGATTAGCTTGAGCTAGTATATCCTCTCTCTCTCTTCGCACTCCTTATGATCAAGGATACATTGTTCTCGTAGGTGCTACTCGTATAAACATTGCTAAAGCAACATTTTATATTGAGAGTCCTCATGCTCGAGGTGCTCACGCTCTACACACACATATTTCAAATGATCTTGGAATATGCATTGTGTTTGTTCTGAAGCCAACCTATGTGATTGATATACAAGATTAATTGTGTAAGACCTCTAAATTTGTAGCTTTGTATGAGGGGCCTTATGATTATGGGCCCAAACAGACTTATATGTTACACTCTTATCCTTTTTTGTGAAGATGGTATTTGTGTTATGTTATTGTCTGTGCTCTGTGCTCGCATGTGTAGATGGGGCACGTGTGCTATGGGAGCACTTTGAGTATTCTCATAGCTCATGGGTATGCCTTTGTATGTAGTCACAACATGTTCTCTTAGAGTGATGGTGACTAGTAGATGTCATATACCCTAGTCTTCCTAAAAAAATTTCTAGTACATTGAGATGACTACTCTTCCAAGGTTCATTAGGAGGTGTGCCATTGACTCCAATAGTGGTGAGATCTATTGTGAAAATTCTAGGTTCATTGTGATTTGGAGTCCTTAAGGGTCTATATTATGATGTAGCCCTATCCTCTTACCTCTGATTGGGTGGATCTTCTCTATGCCTATCATGTGACGATGGGGTCCTTAAGCCACCCTCGATTCTATCATGAGTGGAGTGTGTATTGCATCCTCTAATAGAGGTATTATGATGAGAACCCCCATGTGTCGAGTTGTCACCTCTGATACTGGCTGAATGATGTTTGGAAATATTCTATGTAGGAGGTTCAAACTTATTATTTTGTGTGTGGTTTGGAGCTTCAGTTTCCACATCGATTGTATGTCAAGGGCGACCTCTCTATGTGTTAACCATGATTTTTGAACTTATATCATATGTAAGTTTTAGAGAATACAAAGTATACAAAAATGTTTATCTTGTTTAAAAATTCTTTGTGTATCCTAAAATTGTTTAGTGTGTTTTGGTTTGTTGAGTATATAATCTAAATCTCATCATGTTTTACAATTTGTTGATGATATTATTAGACTATTTAAATATTTTTACCTATATACTCACAATGACATAACCTAGTAATGATATCCATATAGTATTTCCCCTGATATACGAAGATGAAATCATAACCATACAAGGATCATAGGTACTACCAATTCTCACCCAGCACACTATGGTTAGTGATACACCCCTCCAAAGAGGAATGCGTGCTATTTTCTATGGATAGGATAGTTTTTGAATTGGCCTTGGCCATGTTTAGGTCCTTATAGTACAATGTTAGACGAGCCAACCAAGTGGTAATGACTTCCACTATTGGTCTTGATCAATGGGTTGGATGTGAGAGCCCAATGCATCTGATGTTCACTTTGAGTCATGGTGTGTGTGGGTTATTTTTAATTTTGCATAAATTAAATATGCATCACAAAGCATTCATGATTCTTTTTCTACATGCCTAGAAAAATATGTTTTACTTTTATAAAGATGCAAGGCTAGATGCTTTTTTATTTCAGAGAATGTACATGCAAAATTAATATGAAATTGGCCTCTGAAAAACCCAAATAAAGTAAACACTACCATATTGTTTAATCCAGTAGTCACTATTCTATTTAGCAGGAATCAATCTCAGTCACTGGATAGAAAATCAGCTAAGAATATTAGCCGTAGGTGACAACAACAGCTAACAGAGCTGGCCGCTATTTCTAGTAGTGGCTAGCAACAAATAAATATTTTCATGTATTTTACCTTAAAGTTTTTTTATGTGGCCTAATTAAACCCTAGAATACAGAGAAAAAAATAGAAAAATATAGAAACATAGAAGAGGACACCTACCTGGAAATCCTCATTCAAAGTAGAAGTAGGTTGCTTACTGCTTTTCCTAGTTTTTTTCTAGCTGCTTTTGCTCAACATGGCTAGGATGCTAGCCACTATTGTTAAACATGGATGAGACTGTGCACCACTAATTTCAAATGCGGATGGTACTTGTACACAAAAAATAGAGAAAAATTAGTATAAGCATCACAAATTTTAGGGTTTCCATCATGATCACCACAATGAAATAAGCTTTTGATTGTAATCTTGAAGTCGATTTTTATTGTTCTTGTGTGTTCATATAGGGCATTTGGTAGTATGGAGATGGATTTATTTATAAGATAAGCAATATCCAAAATGAATCTATGATTTGGTTAGTGTTGGAGGGAGTTTTCCTTGTTTTTTTGAATGCTTTAAATTCTATCATAAGTTAATCTTGTAGAGTAACGTTGCATCATGTATATTGGTTGAGTCCATTAAATTGAGAATTGTAAAGAGTCACTCTCATGTGTTAAGAAAGGAGGTATGGTTTTTAGAAGTGCTTCCATTTGGAAGTTAGGGATGTTGGTAATATGTTTTAGGGTAGATTTAATCTCTAACTTACCAGCTTCCATTTTGCTTAGCAAATAATAATGAATTTTGTGAAATTGATATTTGTTCCAGTTTCTATTTTGCTTAGCAAGTATTAATTATTATATGAAATTAATATTTTTTTCAACTTATATTTTTCTTAGAAAGTATTAATAATTGCATGAAATAAATATTTTTTCCAGCTTCTATTTTGATTAGCAAGTATTAATGAATTTGCGAAAACGAATAGTTGTTCTAGTTTCTATTTTTCTTAGCAAGTATTAATAAATTCACGAAATGGATATTTGTTCCAATTCTATTTTTCTTAGTAAGCATTAGTGAATTTATGATATGGATATTTTGATTTGGAAATAGTGATTTGTTCTCACAGTAGTTTAAGATTCTTTATTCTGGTAGTGTCGAAACTATTTACTTGAAGGATAAGTTCCAATCCGAGTGAAACAACTGTTAGTATTCCCATATAGATGACATGGTGGCTGAGAATTATTGCTAAAACATAATGCAAGGGTTTATCTAACTACCTATAGGAAATTACCTAATAATTTCTACGTAATCCAATACTATCATGACAACAAAATTAGGGATATGGAAATAGATTTTTGAGACATAGATATAGAGGAAACTTTATGGGATTATGGACTATCTCATAGAGGGAAAGCTAGAGAGTATTGATAGGATTATTTAGTAGTGGTTAGGAAAATGGATTGTCCATACCTGATGTAAATATTAGCTTGATTGATGAAATAAGAATTGATTTGCTTTTGAAGGATAGGTTTTCCCATGGGGTTTCTCCTAGGATAAATTATGTGTTTATATGGTAAATTGTGTGGTTTGTATCTATTCCAATGATAATTTGCTTATAAAATAGTTGTGTTTTCCATGTAATTTTGTTAAGGAGTTGGTTAAAATATATATATGAAATAAAGGTTTAGAATTGTTTATTTTTCTTGAGAAAAATAACCATGGGAAGTAATTAAGAATTCTCTTTATTAAGTTTCAGTGGTATTAAAGATACAAATGTGTTTTAAACTAAAACCTTATATTTGCATAGATAATTGAAGTAAAACAAGCCTCTCAAAGGATGAGAGCAACTTAAATTATGACCCTCCTAAAGAGGTAAATTATGGATAATAACAACTAAGTTTAGAGTTGAATAAACCTTGTGGCAACATGTATCAAATAGTAGTAAAGGGAAGGGAAAACTAAGGAGTTTTAATACACATCATAAATGAGTTTGATGGGTGTATTTGGGAAAGGAAGTTGAGTATTCTCAATTAAAATCTAAATAATTATTCATACTCATCATAAAGGATTTTGATGAATGAATTTAGATAAGAATTTGAGTACCCACATTAACCCTTAGTAAATGGTATTGTTTAGTTCTAAAAAAATATAAGGTGTTTATATGATTATAGAATTGACAAGGTATTTAAAGAATTGACAAGCTCATCTTGTAGATGAGAGGGATAGTCAAGTGTTATACACTCTAACCCTACTCAGATAGACATGAGTAGTAGGTAGCATTAGAGTGCTTCTTTCGATGGAATGAAAGGAAAGGTAAGTTAGCTTGTATGGCCAGTAAGAGAGATAGATTGTAAGTACATATGTGTAGCTAGGTATACACAAGATGTAGGGATGGGTGTGCATTGAGTGAGATTTAAATAGAATATTAATGTGGGGTTAATTTGCAACTAAGACTTCCATAAAAAAAATAGGTCAGGAAATATGCTTTATGACATTATCTACTAATGCAACTAGTCACTATTGTATCTTCTATCCTCCTTTTATCTCTTCTACCTTAAAGGTATAAATATAGAGAGATAATTATTTTTGCCTTTCATCTACAAAACCTACGATTCATGTACATGTGGACTACATGCATATTTACACCATTACACATTCTAACACTTGTAAATTTATTACATTGCATGAAGTAACTACTCGAACCTTACTTGAAGGTAAAATCCTACTCTAGTAATTTATCCAATAATATAATATAATCCAAGAGAAATTTGGTGTCAAAGTTGTTTTAGAATTTGTGCCAAATCAATTTTGTTTTGGAAAATTTTGCATATTAAAATTTTCATGAAAAATTGACATAATTTTAGAAATGAATTATTGTCAATTGATAAAATATAAGTATGATATGACCAATATTAATTGATGAAGAGGTCTATTGATGATTGGAATGATAATTGATATATAAAATTAGATTTTAGAAAAGTTGGAGTAACTGTGTTAACATTACAATTGAGGTCCAAAATAAATTCACAAAAATTAAAATATGACTTGATTTTTGAATTTCAATATGGGAATTATGTTAATAAATATTCTTGGCAAGATTTGTTGTGAGTTATAGGAAGACAAATTATTTATCAAAAATTTGTTTTTCTTGCAAAAAATAATGGTTAAAAACTAGCATCCATCCATAAGCTTAAAATAAGAAATTTGTTAGAGAGAAGCTATTGTATATTATACATATAAATTTGAAAGGCTAATTGAATAGCACTTTGCAAATTGATTTATTCATATCGTCAATAGACCCTATGTGGTGGCATCTCAGCCTAATACATAGAAAAACACATATGTGACTATGATTGATAGCATTTATAGGTATTCCATGCCATAAGATAGTTGATGTCTTTTTAAAATATTTTTGTTAAAATTCTATCACCAACGGAGGCCAAAAAACGTTCACTTTGATTGATTGTAGATAAAAGTATATAGTATATGGTAAGAAAATGCTAAAGTACAAGTCCTCATTCTAAGGTGACTTGGTCTATTTATATGTTCATAATGAATCTTGCAACCCAATATTTATAATACAATTTATTATAGGTCTATTAGAAATAGCTTGGCATATATACTCATGGTAGTGGATGTCATTTTCATGCTCGGTATCAATCAACTACTCAATTTGTTTTCTTATGTGGTTGGTCTAGATTTATTGTTCAACCTTTTGATTGCATGTGTCTTCAATAGGTCCATAGATATTTAGTTGTCCATTTTTGCAATCGTGCTTGGCCACTATAATAATTTATTAAAAATATCATTTTTAGCTCAACAACCTTGCTTTGAGTGGTTGAGAATATTTTAGGTGGTTATAGATTCTAACATGAGTGATCTAGATGAAAGGGATGTGTTTGGGTGATGTGCATTCATTACCATGACTTTATAACATTGTTGGGCTCTTTTAGCTACAATAGGGGCTTTAGAGATAAATTCAAAATCTTGAGAGGGTTTGGTGAATTCCATTGTTTAGAAAGCATAGGTTCACATATTCTTGAGTAATGCTTTTATTTTTTGGACTTATGCATTCTTAGACTCTATTACAACTTTGTATGACATTAGTTCTTGGAAATCCCAAGTTTTTATTTACTTTAGTACTTCAATTTTATTATACTTTCATAGAACTTAAGCTGACATAAGCACTTGAAGTTTCTAACTTAACATTTATCTTGGGTCTAGATCTCTTAAAGTTCTTTGGTGACATCATTGCTAGTAAATCTAGGGACTATGCTATTTTTAATTCCTTATTCTCAAAATTTTCTAAGGTTGAGCATGATTCCATTTCTAGAAAAGTCTAGGATCGATTGATTCTAGACTTGAGCATTTCCAAAGCCTTTAAGGACTTAGTCATTTTTCTATATGATCAAAACCACTTTGCTTCCCTACTTTTTCCACAATTTTGGACCTTCTAAAAATACTTATCCATCTTGGAATTTGGCTCTGTATTGATGCATTTTGATATACGATAGTTTTTTTAAGTATCTTGGGTTTTCCCCTTAATATAATTTTGATAAAATCTCAATAAAATGGTAGTTTGGCTTGACTTGAAAGAGCCTATGAATGTGCATAATCATATTGATCCAAATTATTGATGCCTCTTAGAGATTTTTGCTCATAAAAATAAATAACTTAGAGATCCTTATCTACTAGGCATGGAGTCAAAAATAATAAGATAGAATAACTACATAATAGTGGAATGGAAAGAGAAGTACGAAGATATGAAGGAGGTGATTGTTATAAATTTAAGCAAGTATGGGTTCTATAGTTGTAATAGAGGTAAAAATACATATGTTGGAAGATTCTCCCAGCTAGGCCATGTCCCATTTGCCTATAAAATATGGGATATTATGCAAAATATGGAGGAGGAAAAATACTAGAGGATGTGGGGAATGATGGAAAGTGATAATGAATAACATGTTAAGGGGAATAGGAATAATAATAAATGGATAAGGTAAATATTTTATGAATTATGAACAATGGGGGGATGGATAAGGGGAAGAAAAGTATAGGGAAAGGAAAGTAAAAATATAAATAGGAGGGAAATATGAGAAGAGGAAGGGAAAGGAAGGGAAGTGGAGTTGCCTAGATATTGGCATGTCCTACAAAATGAAGTTCCTATGAGAATAATCCACCATAGATAGGATTTGCTTTAGGCCCAAGCAAACTACCTTAGGTAAAAATTCCAATCACTCAGGAATTAAAGGAATTAAATCCTTCCATTATTCTATGTTTTCATCTTAGGACAATTGTGTAGGTATTCTTCTTCAAAATTACAAAAAACTATATAGTGTCTTAATGCTCTCGAGACATGCATGGTTTTCTATTTACTTACAAAAATATTAGTATCTTAAGCCAAGAAACTACTTTGCCTTGTCTTAGGCCTACATTTCTTTTAATAGCTTTTATTGATCACTATGCCAACAAATATTTACAATAATTATAGGTGTAATTTTATCAAAAATATGTGCCTTGTGTGATAGAATTACTTGTGTATTTTACTTTTATTTTTTTGTAGCTAATATATTTCTAATAGCAAGATCTTTCCCATTTGGACACCTTGTCCTGCTTTTTATCATTGAGGTATCGGGGTGTCATGTTGTAGACCTGGTACATCATTATTTTGAGCTTGCATGTCATCTATTTTTTGATGAGGTTCAACTCCTAAAGTCTTAAAAGCTGAGGATCCTACAAACTCATCCTACCTTTCTTCTTTATGCTTAGTTTTGTTGGTTCTTCTTATTTGAATTCACTAGTCTCATGATTAGACAAGATGTTTTCTATTATCTGCAATACTTGGCAAACTATACTCTAGGTTTTTGGAATCAAATTGTAGACATGAAAAATTGACTCATTTTCCTTAGTTTTCCTCCTAGAAAAGTAAGGTCATATTTGAGCTTAATTTTACCTAAAAAAATCCCCTCCAAATTTCCTAAAACCTACACCATTGGATTGGGCTCAAAAAGAGCTTTCCAATGGTATATTATATGTCCAATTTTGACACCATTTGACCCCTCAAATTGCAAAAAAACTATGTACATGTCTAGATCAGATGATTTTGTACGAGATCGAACGATTTTGTATGAGATTGTACCACCCTATATCGTACGAGATCAAATGATTTTGTACGAGATCGGATCGCCCGATCTCGTCCAAAACTAAAAATTGCCCTATTTAGCAAGGTGACAAAAATGGTTGCAACTTCTTTGTCCTTACCTGGCCAACTGCATGATGGTTATGGGATCGGCTCGAATGATCTCATCCATAATAGGGGAAGTTGTAACCTTCTTCATTTTTAGCCCAACCTCTCAACCTATTCTAATCTATTTAATCTAGGCTCCTCTCCCTGGATTCCCCCTAGAAATTTTGCATACCTTTGCTCTGTTACTTCGCATCTTTGTTGTGTTTTTGCAGGTTGGATTTGTGCATCGAATGGATACGTACAGGATCGGACCACCTGATATCTAGATAGGGCCACTCGATCTCAAACACCATAGACCACTGATCTCGACAAAACGCCCGATCTCGAGACAAAACTGCTCGATCTTGTCTGCACCAACAAATTTTGTTACTAAGCTACTTGGGGGCATCCAGACCTCATTGTTTGCATTTTCTCTCCCTGTTTCTCATTCCTTAGATCATATTCATTACCTACTAGACCATTTTAAATCCATTTCAATTTATGCATTAGATTTTCATTCATTTAATATCACTTTTCATGAATGTTTATGCATATAGCTTAGATCTATATTCATTTATGCAATTATTTCAAATTCTAGCTCATTACTTAATCTAATCCATCTTATCAAATGCATGTTATGCTATGAATTTTCTATTTTCTATGTTCAATTGTTGAATTGTAGGTTTTTGTTCTGATTGGATCGATCGATCGTAGATCGGACCAATCGATCACAGGATCGTACCACCCGATCTTGCCTTAAATTGACCGATCTTGTTAGCATCAAGACAAAATTTGTAGAAATCAGCCATCCGGATCTAAGTTAGAATTTCAAATCACTTTATAAGCATTGCATTGTTCATTATTTCCTATTTTATGTTGTTTGTTATCTTCATGTGAATCGAAATTGCATGTAGAATAGCGTAGTTGCATATTGGCCAAACTAGGTGTATGTGAGACTATCTAAAAGAATACATCAAACAAACTCCAAAACCTAGGCGTGGAAACTACCATAAAATGTTTCCTGGTGAACCCACCCAATTTGTCAAAAAATCACCAAAGAGGGCACGATCTCAAGTGCCTCTCCTCTGAGGTGTAGACCTACTATTCTCCCATTCCCCTTCGAGGCGTGGATCCATTAGCCTAGAGGAAAGGAGTGCAAGAATTTTAGAGCTACATTCTTTGGTGAACCCGACGTGAATAACATAGGCATCTTTCTGATTCATAAAAACATATAAATAAATAATATATAAATAAAAATATATATATATATATATAAAATATATAATATTTATATTTACATATTTATATAGGTATATATATAACATATATACCCAAGAAATTTAAAACATATATATACAACATATATATATCCCTAAAGAAAAACATCCTAAAACAAAATGCCTAGAATTTTGAGAAATGGAAAACAAATAGAATATGATGAACAAGATCAAGAAAACCTTGATGATAGGGTAAATATTGAAGATGATAAAATCACAGAACAAGGTGAGGATGATAATGGAGAAGAGGAAATAGAAGATCCTACCAAGCCTTTAGTAGACTCTGAAGGTAATGTTAGCTTTAAAAATGTTCAACATTTTACTGAGTTTTTAAAAGGTCATATAGATGAAATTAATCATGTGATAAAGATAGAAGATTTACTCCCATAAAGAGATTATTCAATGGAGGCCGCTATAGAAGCTACTCTCTAATTAAATGCAAATCCATTAACATATATAAATAGAACAAATCAAGATCAAGTTGGTCCATCTCAAAAATCAAAATATAGATTTGAACAATAAAAAACCAGCAACACAATCAAATTCTAAACAAAAACAAAATTCTTCTTCTTCTCAAGCTCCTAATCAACAAATAGCTACATCACAAAGAGCTAAGAAAATTCAAAATTCCAATCATCATCAATAAAAAATTCAACAAAATACAATCCCATATAAACTTCATAACACTTTTCCCACAAACACTTTACACAATAGTATTTCAATTGGAAATCCTTATGTGACAACACAACCTTATTATCAAAGACACAACAACATGGTGCAACAAAATCAATTTGGTGGACAACCACAGGGACTTGAAGCCATGGTTAAACAATTAGCTTCACATCTAGATCAAATGGATCCCTACCATCCCTCATACAGTTATAGAGAGATGTGTAGTCAACCCTTGGATCCTATTGTGGTTGCTCAACCATACCCAAAACATTTCCCTATGCTTGTCCTCCCGATATATAAAGGAACCGAAGATCCTATTGAGCATCTTCGCATGTTTAGGATAGCATGTCATGATATTTCTTATGATGATTTGTTGTTACTAAAAATATTCCCTAAAAGTCTCGGAGGCATGGCCCTAGAATGGTATTATCAACTACCAACAAATTCTTTGAGAAACTTTGAAGAGACAACGGAAATGTTTGTTCACCAATTTAGTGCATACATAGAAAGACATGTCACTATTAAGGATTTATACAATTTGAAACAAGGGAAAGATGAGAGCTTTGCTGAATTCCTAGCCAAATGGAGGCAACTTCTAGGAAAATTGCATTTTGCATTACCTCATCGAGAGATGTTGGAAATATTCATTGGTAATTTACAAGAACAATTATCTTATGAACTTGCTACAACTACAGTAACCTCTTTTGATCAAGCTATAGACTTAGCAAGGAGGGTAGAAGATGCCCTTATCAGAAGAGGATAATTTAAGAAAAAAGGATGAAGATAAAACTTCCAAAAACCAATATAAGAATAAACAAGTAGTAGGTGATGGAGTCACTGATAGTAGAAATACCTCAAACATCAATACTACAGAAGTTGTAAAGAAGTTTTTGTTAAAAATTCTTGATAAACCTCCAAGAGAATTCACAAGATTAAATCAACCCTTAACCATGATTTTACCTCAATTATTAGAACAAGGTTTAATACGGTTACCAGAGATAAGACAACCAGATACCACTGCAGCTGGATATAGGGCTGATCTACATTGTAATTTTCATCAAGTGGATGGACATTCAACTAATTCTTGTAAGTGGTTGAAACATATGATACAAGATTTGATTGATAAAGGTAAAATGGAAGTAGAACAATTTCCTTCAAACAATAATCCTCAAAATAATACCCAAAAACAACCAACTCAAAATGCAAATCAAACTTTAGATATTTTCCAACATCCTTTACCCAAACATGGTAAAGAGGTTGTGAATCAACTAGAACATCATAATGTTCCTCCTCCAACTCGGTATGTGGGAACCATTAGCAACTTCTTACCACAACAAGATTTGCAAACTTCCTATGTGCCTACTCTATCTGTAGTCACAATTAGACCAATACAATATTTTCAATCTTCATCTTCAGAAGACACAAGAAGTGACACAAAAAGTGAAATAGAAAGTGAAATAGACATCACCTCAAATAATTCAAATAGTTCTGAAGATGAGTCAGATCAAATTCTTCCCATCATAGATTTATTAGTTCTAGAAGAACCATTCCCTAGAAGAATGACCACTCGACCTTCATCTCAACAAACACTTTCAATTGAACAAACAGTAAATGCTAGACCTCACTTTGGTCACTTACAAAACAATAACATTGTGGGCACTATTGGAGCCATCACTAGACAACAAGATCAAAATCAAAATTCTCAATCACAAACTCAAACAACTGATCAAGACATAGGGATCTTACAAAATCCCTTACCCAATCATCAACAATAAGAAAATAATCAATTGTCATATCATAATGTGCCTCATCACAACGATATTATTAGTTTAGTAGTAGAGACTACAACAAAGCAAGTTCTTGCCCAACTAAATCATCTTGACAAGCAAGAGATAAATTCTTCATCCAACCAACCTTCAAGACCTCTCTTAGTTTTGAAGAATAATCCAAAAGAAGATACAAGCATAGAAAACCCATCTTTAGTGTTGAAGTCTCAACCTAAAGTCTCCCTCAACATTCAACAACAATGGGACAATCATCCACATAAGATATCTCTTTTGGAACTTTTGTGAACCTCTCCTATTCATAGGGAATCTTTGTTCTTTATTCTCTCTTTCTTTATCATCACTACAACAAGTTCTCTATTATTTTCCTCTTTATCATCATTGCCACCTTTTGTCCATCACATTTTATCCTTCATTCTCTCTTTCATTATTGTTATCACATCAAGTTCTCTATTCTTTTCCTCTTTATTATCATCATCGTCTTATGTCCATCGCTTTTCTTCATCTACATCTACTTATCATTCTTCATCACAACAATCTCAACTATCAACCAATCAGCTTCAATCACCTACACCACAACCAAATTGTCCTTCAAAACCTCCTTTGATTTTGAAGCCACCTTAGAAATGCTATACACAAATCACCTTGTATAGTGTATATATAGCATTTTTTGTATATATTATCAATTTTATCAAATCACAAAACAAACCAAAAAAAAAATCAAAAAACATGAAAAATTTCCAAAAATATTTCAAATTGTTAAGTTATCATTTTGCATTATTGTTTGTTATCTTCCAAAATTTCAAGTTATATTTTATTTTATTTTAGATAAACTCAAAATTTATCTTGAACCACTCACTTAATTTACATCTTTACTAAATTTTGATTTTGTCACTTTGATTATAAATCTCTCTTGTATCAAAAAGCACTATTACTTCACTAAATAAAATTTTGAGTTTTGGGAACTGATCTTGCTACTTCTTGAACCAAGAACACATTCTCATATCTTAAAATGATTTGTTGCAAATTCAAAAAGGATACTACATAGTAGTCTTAGTTCCTTAAGCGAAAATTTTCCCTTGCTATCCTATTATGTGCATGGTCTAGAATACTGAGAATTGGCAAAAGGACAAGCTCCCCCTACCCGAATAAAATCCCTTGCTCTACGTCTAATCTGAGCAAGTATCCCAAAAAAAAAAAAAAAAAGAAAAGAAAAGAGAAAGAAAAGAAAAAAAAAAGTAGTTTCACTACAAAAAGCAATAAAATCCCCTTGTTCAAAAAATGGACAAGAATCCCTACTCAAAGAAATCAAAATAAAAGAAGGGGGTAATGAGCTTGAATCCTTGGAATTCCTCAATTATTCGAAAGCCATGAGGTGAGCCCCATAACACGTGGTTTGTGCCCAACCCGCATGGCCTTGGGTAAGCCTTTCGCATGGTGACATGTCTATCACATTAGCGACCTTATTTTGTACAGACCAATGTCCGCTTGTGGATTAGCTAGATTTTGGTAACTTGACTTACATAGTAGTTCAGTACAATTGCATGCACAAAATCATGGTTAATGAATCTTTCACTTGCACACACATTGGTTCATAAAAGTTTGCTTGTATCATTACCTTACTCAAAATCGGTAAATTAATTTCACAAGCACACACATTTGATCCTTGAGAGATTTTGTATCATTATGACAAATCAAGATGGATAATGAACTCACACATCACACATTGGTTCTTGATAAATTTGACTTTGTCCTAGAAATAATTTAAAATATTTCTTTGAAATTTGTTAGAAAACATTAGTTTATAACTATTCACATTAATCCAAATCACTTCATTTTAGCACCTACAATATATATATTATCTTCAAAAATTTTCAACATGTGACACAATGATTTATTTTCAAAATACACCTTGCATTTTCAAAATCATATATAATCATGCATTGCATTTTGACTTCACGATGATGGTATAATTCCTAGTAATTATTTTCTCTCAAATTTCACACTAGGAATTCTATGCCTAGCGCAAGTCATCCTTCCCAATTTTTCATGCTTAAATCACTTTATATCTCTCACAAAAACAATATTTATCAACCTATTTTCTCAAAATCAATTTCTTTTAAAATCAACATCTCCTTTCATCATCATAAGCCTCAAGGTCACTCTTGAGCCCACAATATTTCTTATTATTAGCAATACAAAACTTCCTCACAACAGGATCCACTTCATGACCTAGCGAGCATTGATCTCCACCAACGGTCATATAACAACACAACATCCTTTGAGGTTCATTGTTAATCCATCAATTTTATCATCACACAAAAACATATTTTGTCTTTCAAAAACACTTTACAAAATTATTTCCTTTTATGTTAAGCATGATCAAAAATTCAAAAATCAAAGCATGATTACAAGAAATTATATAACACAAACCATCATAAGCAAGTGCAATAAATCATCCAATAAATCAAATCATTCAATGTTGCATAAACAAAAAGGATCAATATATATATATATATATCAAAATATAAGTACAAAATGAAGTCAACTGGTATGCCACAATCTCCAAAATTGGTATACTCAATCACTAGGGGGTATTACCTAAAAGAAGAAAAATGAAAAAAATTAATTACCCAATTTCATTTTATTCACTTTTACCCTAAAATTTCAAAAAATTTGAGTTTTCCACCAAACATAGAATTTGGCGCAAAAACTCGAGGGGGCATCCTAGTCAGTAAATTAGTAATTATTTTTCTAAAACATCAATTTCCCATGAACTATTCATTCTAAACCATCTACTCCTTTTTGCCCATGTCAATCATAATCACTTCTACTCAAGTGTCTACACTTTTCTTTGATGCATTTATTGTTCATAAATACGCCAAAGAGGGGGCAAAATGTAGACATGAAAAATTGACTCATTTTCCTTAGTTTTCCCTCTTAAAAAAGTAAGGTCATATTTAAGATTAATTTTACCCTAACAAATCCCCTCCAAATTTCCTCAAATTTTATACCATTGGATAGGGCTCGAAAAGAGCTTTCCAACGGTATATTATATGTCCAATTTTGACACCGTTTGACCCCTCAAACTGCAAAAACACTATGTACATGTCTAGATCAGATGATTTTGTATGAGATCGTACAATTTGTATGAGATCAGATGATTTTGGACAAGATCAGACCGCTCGATCTCGTACAAGATCAAACCTAATTGTGTACGAGATCGGATCACTCGATCTCATCCAAAACTAAAAATTGCCCTGTTTAGCAAGGCGACAAAAATGGTTGCAACTTCTTTGTCCTTACCTGGCCAACTACATGGCAGTTACGGGATCGGCTCAAATGATCTCATCCAGAATAGGGGAAGTTGTAACCTTCTTCATTTTTAGCCCAACCTCTCAACCTATTCTAATCTATTTAATCTAGGCTCCTCTCCCTGGATTCCCCCTAGAAATTTTGCATACCTTTGCTCTGTTACTTCACATATTTACTATGTTTTTGTAGGTTGGATTTGTGCATCGATTGGATACATACAAGATAGGACCACCCAATATCTATATAGGACCACCTGATCTTTGGATAGGACTACTTGATCTCTATATAGTACCACCTGATCTTAGACAAAACTACCCGATCTTAGACAAAACTCCTGATCTTGTTTGCACCAACAAATTTTGCTACTAAGCTACTTGGGGGCATCCAGACCTCATTGTTTGCATTTTATCTCCCTATTTCTCATTTCTTAGATCATATTCATTACCTGCTAGATCATTTTAAATCCATTTCAATTTATGCATTAGATTTTCATTCATTTAATATCACTTTTCATGAATGTTTATGCATATAGCTTAGATCTATATTCATTTATGCAGTTATTTCAAATTCTAGCTCATTACTTAATCTAATCCATCTTATCAAATGCATGTTATGCTGTGAATTTCCTATTTTCTATGTTCAATTGTTAAATTGCAGGTTTCTGTTCTGATCGGATCGATCGATCGCAGATCGGACCGACCGATCACAGGATCGTACCACCCGATCTCACCCTAAATTGATCGATCTTGTCTGCATCAAGCAAAAAGTTGTAGAAATCAGCCATCCGGATCCAAGTTAGAATTTCAAATCACTTTATAAGCATTGCATTGTTCATTATTTCCTATTTTCTATTGTTTGTTATCTTCATGTGAATCAAAATTGCATGTAGAATAGTGTAGTTGCATATTGGCCAAACTAGGTGTATGTGAGACTATCTAAAAGAATACATCAAACAAACTCCAAAACCTAGGCATGGAAACTGCCATAAAATATTTCCTAGTGAACCCACCCAATTCATCAAAAAATCACCAAAGAGGGCACGATCTCAAGTGCCTCTCCTCTGAGGTGTAGACCTACTATTCTCCCATTCCCCTTCGAGGCATGGATCCATTAGCCTGGAGGAAAGGAGTGCAAGAATTTTAGAGCTACACAAATATCTAATTTATCTAACTTTGGCATTAATTGCTTTCAACTGAAAGGTTTTTTTATATGAAAAGTATATACAGCTTCTAACCATATCCTAGATTTTTGCTTGTAATAAATCATCATGTTCAAAAATATGAACACTTGATTTTATCCATGATTGATTAAATTATTTTTCGTTATTGGTGATTAGCTCAATTTATATCTAGAGCTAATCAGTATTATAGATCTAATTTTTTTGATCTCAAAATACTAGAAACCCATGATTTTTAGCTTTTTTTGTTGGAGCCATCATCTTCTCTGCTTTTCTCTATAGCTCATCAATCATATCCCACCCCAACTGCATTATCTTATTACCTTATGTTAGTTCCTAAGCAATATATATTGCTCTATTCCATCCTCTTCTTATAACAGTTTCTAGGGGTGGGTGAAATCTTTTTGCAAGTCTGAGAATGGACTTTGCTTGTTCTATTTTATCATTCATCTTAGCTTGAGCCTTTGTGAGGTTTTCATAATATTATTCTATGAATTTTATGCTAAATATTAAATAATCGATGATTGGATATGCTTCTAGGGACTTTTGAAGGATTTCACATAGACTTTCCTTTTTAAGCTATATTAATGCTTCCTGAGAGGACGGAGAAGTCTATGCTTTTTTTTTTTATCTTGTTCCTACTATAAACTTTACATTTGCTCTTTTATAACTTCAATCATGTCATTGATATATTGTAATTGCTTTAGAGTTGGAGCTTCCATGAGATCTCACCTCAACTGCTTAACTTCATTTTATAAGGTCTCTTTTTATTCTGCTCTTCTTTTACTATTACTTATGGGTATTTTATTTTGTCCTTTATTTTGTCAAATGTTCCTATTATAATATCTCCTTGAAGATATATTATGCTAATTTTACTTTAAGTACTATGGAAAATATACTCCATTGGAACCTAGACATTGTCTACTACTTAAAACATTATGTCATAGTTGATTGACATCATCTGAGATTTATGATTGTCTACTTTTGGAATAACTACTACCCTCATCTATTTGTTAGCTATCAATTCAACCATGCTCATCAATCTTAGTGGTTCCCTATTATTTTATTTTTTTGGTGGCTTTTCATCTCACAATTTTTAAGTATTTGATATATCTATCTAAAATGACTAAGAATTCCTATGGTTGGAAGGTCATAAAGTGGTGATGTAGTGAAAGAAAATTGGAGAATGGGAAATGGAGATGAAGTGAGATTTTAGAACGATATAATGACACTCATGGGAGTTTGTAACTATGAGATAAATATGGTGGGAGGTATATTTGTTATTACTTATTTTTGGATGATTTGTTGTGGTGGGAAATGTGGTGGTAGAAAAGAAGAGGAGGGTATCACAATAGGGATAGTGAGAGTTGTAACAACCCCAAATTCCAACCAAACTCAAGATAATTTTTTTTGAAACATAAAATGTTTATCATTAATGTATATTTCACATTAAAGTATGTTTGAAGCAACATCAATTACGATAGCAAGTAACCGAGAGAATTATGACATGGTCAGTGTCAACTCATGATAGGAGTGACCATATCCTATCCAAGCTTACATATCATCATGATGCTTATTTTAATTGTTTCTATCTCTCCTTTTATTTTAGTTAGTTAATCGATTGAATATAATTTCAATCTTACTTCCTTTTTGGTTTAGCATTCAATTCTTTTGCAGTATAATACCATGTGTGAATTATTAATACATAAATATTGTTTCACTCATTTTATGTCCATTACTTGAATCAAGAATAAACCATTGCATCATATTAAACGAGCCATTCATTGGAAAATCAAGTGCAACATCCCTTACTAGCTCTAATAAACCTCAAGAGCAAATATAAACTAGTCTTACTTATTGAAAATTACTTGATAACAAAACTCATATAAAACTTTAGTAATCCTCTTATGAACATGTAGATGCATCATTTTAATGGAAAAATAAATAACATTTAAATTCCATCTCATGCTAAAATCATATTAACAATAATTACAAACCACAAAATAGAGGTACACAACATATATCCTGGGAACCCTCATAGGGAATAAACCCAACCTCCAAAATATGTTTCTCCTCTCATTTCATAAATTTAAGTTGTCATAATTACAAGTTTAGAAAGGTATCACATGGATCCTTTATCTAAATCAATTATACAACTAAAGTAATCATGACATTCCTTTTTCAAATTATGGTGTAACTAAGGAAGTTTCAAATTTCCTTTTCCACACAATCAATAATACAATATGTAAGAATCTCATAAATTCTTACATCCACATATTTATGAAATGATCATCGGTTACGTATTAAGGAATGATCTCATAAATTGTCCAAGAGGGAACCACATAATTTTCTTGAGAATGAATTCCACATTCATTCTCCCAAGATTGATATGCAACTCAATCCTTCCTTTGTACAATTCCCTAAGTAAGCACATGAAGGGGAAAAAATATAATTTACTCAAGAATGGATCTATCATACATTCCTATCACACTACATTTAGAACCTTTTTCTAGTTAAGGAAACATTAATCAATTATTAATAGCTCAAGAATAGGATCATGTCTATTCTTTTTCTTTAACCATTTATTTTGGTTTTTCATGGCATGGAGGTGATTCAAATTCCTTTTTAAGAATAGTTCTTCTAACCTATTCTTATAAGGTCTAGATCATACTATTTCACTAATCCTTATATACCTATAAGTCTTAGCTAGAAAAGAGTCGTATAGGATCATTAAATGGATGACCGAACCTAATGACAAAACCCCATAGTTTTCCCCAAATAATAAGTTTCCCTACACTCAAGAGTGTATTTTTAATTTGATACTAAAGGTAAACAAAATTTACTCAATTCTCTTAATAAGTTTAGTATCAAATTTATCTGCAAATTTGTACCACTTTGCTACACCAGTGTAAACTATCAAATTTTATACCAAGAGTTGATCTTAAATAATCCCCAAAAGGATGATTAATTCCATGGAGATATTGTTTCCTTCAAAATTTTTGTTTAATTTAATATTTTAGTCAATCCATATACCATACCTACTTTGATAATTGATTAAAGGGTGTAATTTAAATTAAACAACTAGTGTGCAAATTTGCACAATAGGGTAATAAATTTAACCAAAATTATCCAATGGTCACCATATTCTTTTCAAACCCACAAACCCCAAATGTTATAACACGGGCACCATAGTCCTTCTAAATTTGGTTTGACCCTACCCACATCTAACCTCCAAAGGCCTAGCCATTTTTGCTACATACACCACTACCACATGGTTGCTATGATAGGGGAGACTTCACCTTAACCAACATCTCCACATAATTCTATGAGGATCATGTGGAATACTAATCCAAATTGCATTAAAACAATCCTATTTCAATGACACGGTCACCCTTATTCAACAACACAAAGTTTTGAGGAGGAACTTTACCACGCGTTGAGATTTCATTGGTTTTTCAAGCATCTTGATGCTTGGATACTTAACTAAGTGGGTTTTGACCCTTTTAAAGCTAATGTATATTGTTGTATGTCCTATGTGGGACTCACATGTTCAATTTGCTCATGAAAATCCACTAACCTATGGATCTTATTTCAGGATTGATCTATTTTCCTTCTATAGTTTTTGATTAAATGGTTTAGGGGAGTAATCATAGGGGAGAATCGATAGATTCATAGGTCATAGTGGCAAAGATATTACAATAATGTTCAAAAACAAAGACTAGCCCCATTTTTAATAGGTCTATGAACACTCCAGACATACAACTCATGTACTATAGATGTAAGACAATATTGACACGGGGATACAAATGGGAACATGATTCTACGAACATAAGATTTGGCCAATTATTTTTTTTTGGTAAGTAAGAGAATATTATAATTAACACCGGGTTTTAACTGGTTGACCCAAAACCATTTTACAAAATAGGGTCCACTGACCAACTGGACAAAGGCCAAGCCCTAAAAGTTTAAACTGACAACAAAAATATTTGGCCAATTATGAATTGCACACTAGGGTTTGAGAATAATCCATGCATTTTTTGGTAGTATACCAGGTTGCAAATGATTGTACTTGATCAGGTTTTATCTGTAAAATATTATAGAGATGAATTGCTTCTTCCTCACTAAAGTCTCTAAAATTGTTGGAAGTTTTATTTGTATCCCTCATGTGTTAAAGGTGAATTCATCCATCTAGAAAAATATCTAAACCTTACACATATTGAAGCTTCTGGTTTGATGACTATTTGTAGAGTTTAATAGAAAGGTTAATGAGGCAGATTAAGAGCATAAATTAATAGGGCATCATGCAGTTTTACGTACTGGTGAGCCATTATATGATTTATTCAAGCACAAAGGACAAGTCTATGCAACATTCCTCATAGCTCATAACATGTTATAGAAACCATCAATGCAAGCAGAGAGGTATTATAGGCTCCACATTTGTAAATGTAATGGTTTGGGTGGTTCCATCATAGATAATTAAACTCTTCTTACAACACTAAATAACCAATTTGTGTAACATTCATATTGAATCTATAGAGATCAAAACCTACTCAAGGACCCCTTTTTTCTTAAATATTTTTAAAATATGGATTAATTATTTCAACTGTGAGCATTCATAGGGAATTGGATAGTCATTATAGTACAATATATATAAGCTTTTAAATTATGAAAACTCTCTATTGCAAACCTTGTCACAATCATAAGTATAATTGGAGCCTAATTAAAATTTGAATCCATGTCAAAGGAATAACCTGTATAGCAATCCATGGGATTGCCATACACAAGTATATAACATCGAAACATAGGATAAAATTAGGACCTTTAAAAGGGTTTATAATTACCCATTTACCTTATACTAAAATCAGCCTAAATTAGAAAGTATTTGAAGTAAAAAAAGAATTCATTCTCCTATGGTAAGATGGCTAGATAATCAAGTATAATTTTATCTTCTTTTTGTGCTTAAATAATAATCAAGCAAGCATCAAAATATTCAAGAATATAATGTAAGAGAAAGTATCTATCCAAGAACTCTTGTGAATATTCCAAGTGCTTCCCACTTGCTTCCATCCTCCGTCGAATTGCTTCCTAAAATTATTCATCTTGGCCAAATGCCTTTTTAATTAAATATTAGTACTCTCTTAAGGCTTTTTTGGTTTTTGATCTACCAAGGTAGAAAGCATACTCCCTAAGCCCAAGATTTACCTCCTCCCCCCTCTCAATTACTTGCCTCCCCTTTTATAATTTTTAGAGCTTCTTTTTTCCTTCATGAACAAGAAGGTGGGTTTATTATTAAATTATTAAAAGGTACCTTTTCGAAATCAACCCAAAATAGTGAAATATCTTTTTAATAATTTATAAATTAGGTGAAAGGACAAGGGGAGATAAGGTGGGATTTCCATGTTCATTTTGGGCCTCCCCTTTTCCTAGGGCAACTTGCAAGGTCAACCTTAAAACTATTATGAAGTAGTCATGGTGGAAGGAAGAATAGTTCATCCACTAGTAAAATATATTTTTATTATTAAACAATGACATTGCTCTTTTGGATCCAATTAAAATTGGATAAATTTTGTGGGCACCTAATTGTATTAAATTAGGTTAATTAAACTAAATTACTTTTTGTAAAAGATACATTCACAAATTAATCTTTCACAAAAGCCTTATTTAATTTCTCCAAAACCTTACAAAATCCCAATTGCATTCCAAAACTCTCCAAATTAACCTGGTAGAGTGTAATTAGTTTTAATTAGGGATTTTATAGGATAATTAGGGTTTACCATCCCCTAGATTTATCAATTAGACCCTCTTATTAATGCTAGGAAACATTAGTAAGGTTAGGTTAATATTAAAATTTGAGTATTAATTGATCCCTCGGATCAATTAATATCTTTTAGAAAGTCCTAATGGGTGGGTTGTGACATACTCCCTCCCTAGGATTAAACATAGTCCTCTATGTTTCTCGTTAGTTCCTAGCTTAGTTAATGCATAAAAAAAATAGAACTAGCATTAGTCTTTACAAAACAGGTAGAACCATTATCCTTTTCCTTATTTCCAGTGCCTCGTTCTTGATGGTAAGTATCATATTCCATCCATGAGAGTATCTGGACCTGCAATAATACACACTATAAGTAGTACCATATCCTTAAAGCAATAAAATATCCATATTGCATCAAAAATAAGTACTAAAAATATCATCAATACACAATTTTCATCATAAAAATCAAAGCATAAAAACATCTATCATTGCATTGTCAATGCTAATAGAGTATTGCAACAATAGAATTACAGAACATGTTTATAGATATGAAAATAAATTATATGTTTAAAATAATTTAGACATAATATGTCTAATTAGAAAAATAAAAAACTCTTATAAAGGAGTATTACATTGTGACTTAGTAGGCCCTTTTTACGAGTTAACCTGATATAAATAGGTGTCATCAAATACAAAGACATAATTTCATAAACCTCACTTCAAGATACCCATATATCTTAAAATATTTTTGGCAAAACATTACCAATGCATCATCCTTGATGTCCCTTGGTGTAGATGTTTTGATAGCCTATTGAAATATTTATACCTCAAGAGACATAAATGTCAAGTTAAATCCTCAAAATAGCCTAAGGTATGTCACGTAAGACCCACATAATGTTAGAAAATGCGAACTAGAAAATATTTATTCAGCAATGTTTAAATAGGTTACAATTGCCGAGAATAGTCACCGGCTGAACTGAACTGTTACAGGAGTTGTAACAGTGTAACAACATGCCTAAATAATTAAATAAAGACAAAATAGATTAAGTACGCTAACATCCCCATTTATTACATTATTTGGGTAATGTAATAACTAATAGCTATACTAACATCCCCTTACATTATTTTGCAATACAAAGAGAGCTGCGAAACAATTCAAATTTGACACGTCCAAGTGCCTTAGTGAAAATGTCTGCAACTTGAGCATCGGTGGGAATGTGCTGAAGCTGAATTCGGTGCTTTGGAACTTCATCTCGAATGAAATGACATTGTGTGTCAATGTGCTTTGTTCTTTCATGATGGACTGGATTCTTGACGAGGTTCAGAACACCCTGATTGTCACAAAACAAGTGTATTGGAGATTTTGATGGATGGCCCATACTTGTCAGAATGCGATGCAACCATATCACTTCGCACACAGCTTCACGTGCGGTGTGATACTCTGCCTCTGTTGATGAAATAGCAACCACCTGTTGCTTCTTGTTGTGCCAAGAGACAGGACCGGATCCCAGATGAAAAATGTATCCAGAAGTTGACTTGCGATCATCAAATGATCCGGCATAGTCGGAGTCCGTGTATCCTTGCAAGAAGAATTTGTTGTTCCTCTTGTATTCTAGGCCATATTCCATAGTACCACGGACATAGTGAAGAACACGTTTTGCTGCTTTCCAATGAGTGGTCTTAGGCTCCTGCATGAACCTCGAAAGATAGTTGACAGCAAATACGAGATCTGGCCTAGTATTGGTCAGATATATGAGACTCCCAATCAACTGTCGATAGAGAGTACCATCTACCTGAGGTGAATCATCATATCGCGATAACTGAAGTCCATTCTCCATCGGAGTTGCCATTGGCTTGCAATCAGTCATGCGATATTTTTCCAGCAATGTCTTGGCATATTTTTTCTGAGACACTTTGATGGAGTGCTCCTTCTGGCTGAATTCCAGACCAAGACAATAATGGAGAAGTCCGAGATCTGTCATCTCAAAATATTTGCACAAGTTTCTTTTGACAGTAGAGATCATAGTTTTTGAACTCCCTGTAATGAGCAGATCATCCACATAGAGTACAAGCAACACTATCTCAGAACCCTGTTTCTTGAAATAGAGGTTTGCATCTGACGGACATCTCTTAAATCCATGCTGCATAAGGTGATTGTCCATTTTTATATACCAAGCTCGAGGAGCTTGTTTCAGACCATATAAGGATTTGACCAATTTGCAAACCTTCTGCTCTTGGCCTTCCACTTCAAATCCTTCAGGCTGAGTCATGTAGACTTCTTCTTGGAGATCACCATTTAGAAAGGCACTTTTGACATCCATCTGGTGAACTTTCCACCCATATTGTGCTGCCATAGCACACATAACCCGAATTGTGGTCATCCGAGCAGTAGGTGCAAAAGTTTCCTCGTAGTCAATGCCTTCCTTTTGAGCATAGCCCTTTGCAACAAGTCGGGCCTTATGCTTATCAATTGTTCCATCTGCCTTGTACTTGACTTTATATACCCATTTGCAGCCAATGGGTTTCTTTCCATGCGGCAAATCAACAAGCTTCCAAGTTTTATTTTTCATCAAAGACTCATACTCTGTATCCATAGCGGCCTTCCACTGAGGCTCACTAAGAGCATCTTGCACTGATGCAGGTTCAAGATCATCTATGGTAGACATGAATGCCCTGTCATCATCAATATCCATATCCTCTACTTCTGTACTTGGAGTTACAGAAAGTTCCTCAAAAGATTGACAAAGATCATCAACCTCACCAGTTTCTTTGGCTTCTTTTTCCTTTTGAGCCATACTGCGTGTACGAGGTCTATCCAAGTTCAAATTGGGAGGAGTGGATAAATTTGCGTCTCTGATTGTATTTGTACACCATTTTGGATTCTTCTTCGGTGGTGTTGAAGAAGATGTAGAAGGACCTCCTGTCTGTGTTGACGAAGGAATCTTCTCTTCCTTAGATTCCACAAGATCTAGGTGTACTTTAGATGTGCTCTATGATGTGAAAGCTTCATCAAAGACAACATCTCTGTTGATATGAATTTTCTTGGTCAAAGGATCTATCAAACGATATCCTTTAGAGTGCTCATCATAACCAAGAAAAATACATCTCAGTGTTTTCTCATCTAGCTTCTTCCTTTTCTCTTTCGGTATGTGCATGAAAGCGTGACATCCGAAAATACGTAGATGAGATATGGAGGGTTTTTGACCACTCCATGCTTCCTATGGAGTCATTCCTTTTAGGGCCTTTGTGGGTGCCCTATTCAATAGATATACTGCAGTGGTGACAGCTTCTGCCCAATATTGTTGCCCAAGAGTAGCTCCTGTGAGCATACAACGAACCATTTCCATAATAGAACGGTTCCTTCTCTCAGCAACTCCATTTTGCTGAGGAGTATAGGCAGTTGTTAACTGTCTCTTGATTCCATGCTTATCTAAGAATGCAGAAAATTCATTAGAGGTAAACTCCCCCCCTCGATCTGAGCGGAGGGTTTTAATAGAAGCTCCTGACTCCTTCTCAATGGATTTCTTGAACTGCTGGAAGAATGCGAAAGCTTCAGATTTTAGTTGGAGAAAGAAAACCCACATCTTTCATGAGTAGTCATCTACGAATAACTGAAAGTACCTCTTCCCTCCACAACTGTTGGGTGTGAAAGGACCGCACAGATCGGTGTGAATTAACTCCAGAGGTTTTCGTGCTCTTGTTGAGCTCTTCTCAAATGGTACTCTATGTTGCTTTCCTGCCAAGCAGTCAGAGCACACTCGGCAATGTGGCGAAAGGGAAGGAAGACCCTTTACCATCTCATACTTACTGAGCTCAAGTAAGTAGCCGAAACTAAGATGCCCATATCTCTTGTGCCATAGGGAAGTTGCCTCCTTGGTAGAGACAGTCATGGCAACATGTGGAGTAGAGATAGCATCTAGGGCAAATAAGCCGTGCTTATATGAAGCTGTTGCAATCTGCTTACCCTTCCTGGTAATAGTACAACACTTCTTGCCATTCTCAACATGAAAGTTGACAACCATATTTCTATCCAGGATTTGTGTCACTGACAACAAATTGTTGGCCAATCCCGAAACATAGAGGACTTTGTCAATCTGACACTTGCCATCAGGAAGAGTGACTGAAACTGTACCCTCTCCCTGAACCCTGTAGGTTTTATCATCAGCAATGGTGACAGGTTTGCCCTCTTTGGCCACAAATGATTCAAACCACGATCTGTCGCCAGTCATATGTTTGCTAGCTCCAGAATCGACATACCAAACAGGATCCCTCTGTGTGGAATCTGTGGTAGTCATGAGCACCTTGTGTGCCCATTCAGAATCTGAGTCAGATTCTTCAACAACAACATTCACCTGGGGTTGCTTGTTTTTATTTTGTGGTTTGTTTTGGCCTTTCTGCTTGTTCTTATGCCAACACCTGTTGGTGTCATGGTTGTCTTTCTCACAGATCTTGCACCACCTCTTCTTCTATTGAGGTTGTTTGCCTTTTCCTTTCGTATCTTGTTGAGAATTTCCTCCTTTCTGAAAGTTGCCTCCTTTTTGCCCATTACCTTTCTTCCTAGAACCCTGCCTATTGGTGTATAGGGCTGTATTGGAAGAATCATCCTTGTGAAGTTGGCGTGCCTCTTGTTGTTGAAGCAGATTGACCAACTCGATGTAGGTAATTTGTCATTGAGACACCTGGATGGAGGTGATCAACATATCAAATGAAGAAGGCAAAGCTCTCATCACAAGTGAAATGAGAAGCTTTTCGTCCACAGTATCTCCCAAAGAATTCAATTTCTCTTTCAATTCAGACACTCTGCACAGAAAGAGTTCAACTGTTTCACCCTATCTCAAACTCAGGTTATGAAGTTGTTGTTGAAGATGAAGAATGGTGGAATCATTCTTTCCCTCATAGATGGTTCTAAGGGCATCCCATGCCTCTTTACCACTTGCTTTGTCAGCTATATGAGGTTGCACTTCATCTGAAACAACAAACAAAATGAGCACCTTTGCTCGACTGTCTTTCTTGTCAAAAGCTATCTGATCTGCGGAAGGACCTATGGATCCTGCTGTTGGTGAAGGCCTAGTTGTTGCTCCAGTAACAATATCCCACAAATATTCCATTTGGAGAATTGCCTTCATCTTATGTTTCCATGGTGTATAATTTGGACCTTTCAATAACTGATGAGGATCAGTCATCAACTTTGCAACAACGGCCATAGTGAAGGTTCCTTATATCACCAATTGGTCCCCCTTTCGATATACCTTTTGCTAGGTCATTATACCATACAAAATACCCGCCCTTACGTGAGGGAAACTATAGGTATTTAGAAAGATCAACAAAAATCACCCGCCCTTACGTGAGGGAGACTATAGGTGAGTTTTAGAGATCATACGATACGTGGAACATAAGCGGTACTGAAAGGGAATCGCCTTGTTGATGGCACCTACCATAGAAGATTCTTCTCATGCGTGGGGCGTAACTTCCCCTAAACACTATGAAGAATACTTCGTCAGGATTTACGCCTAAACACAAGTGCGATAAAGGGTAGTGGATGGAGTAAAAAAATGCAAAAATGGCTAACTTATCTCTCCCCGACGATTTATAGAGAACAAGCTCAGACGTCGTTGTAGCAGCTATATTAGGCGGCGGATACAGTAGCCCAATCACGATAGCTTTACCTGTAAGTGCTGGCCAGAGGTATCACAAATACCGAACGCTACAGTGCAATAAATTGCACGGATGGGTTTTAATTATTCCGGGGACTTAGGGAGTGTATTTGATTTTTTTTAACTTTTAATGAAGTAGTGCAAAAAATGAAATATGCAACATACAACATAAAAAGTGCCCACAAGAATTAACCCACAAGGTGTCGGTCACAGCCGAAAATGCACCTTTTACAATTCGCCAAATTGCTTTTTCAGAAAATTACTCACATTCCCCCTTTGATTTTTTGAAAAAAATATCCCCCCTTAAAAAAAATCTCTTTAACAAAGCATTTTAATAATTATTATATATTTAAAGTTAAAATAAATAATTTTAATTTATATAGTTTTTAAAACTTATGAAAAATAAATTAAAATTAAATTTTAATTTATAAAGTTTTAAAACTATTAAAAAATAAATTAAAATTAAAAAATTTTAACTAAAAAAATAATAATTATAAAACCTTTGAAAAAAAATTTATACCTTTGCAAGGGGGGAGTCGGCGGGATTTGAACCCCCGACTGCTGGGTTCCTAGAACCCACCACGCAGCTCACTTGCCAGTGAGCCCGTGGGCTGATCTGGGAGGAGAAAGGGCCCCCTCGTATTTGAGGAGGGTCCTCAGTCTGCTGCCCGAGCGCAGCCTCTGCCACCTCCGCTCGTGCTTTCCTCCTCTCTGCTTGCGTTCCCCGTTTGCGTCACCTCCTGCATCCCTCCTCTGCGTCTGCGCGTGTCACGATGCTCTGCTCAGCGGGGGCGGAATATTTTTTTTTTTAATTTTTTTTTTCTTCCGCAGCTGCTGTCACGCGACAGGAAAATCACGTCGCGGAAAACAAATTAAAAAAAAATTGGACTGCTCGTCTGCCTCCAGCCTCGGCTTCTCACTGCTCCCTGCAATCTGGCTCTGATACCATGTTAGAAAATGCGAACTAGAAAATATTTATTCAACAATGTTTAAATAGGTTACAATTGCCGGGAATAGTCACCGACTGAACTGAACTGTTACAGGAGTTGTAACAGTGTAACAACATGCCTAAATAATTAAATAAAGACAAAATAGATTAAGTACGCTAACACAAAATGTGGAGGGTTCGCTTAACTCTTCCACTTTGATTCACTAGTGGCTCAATAGTGGGAGGAAAAGAACTTGAATATGTAGTATCTGAGTAACAAAATCTAATAGCAATGATCATCTTTACTATGCATAAGATGTCATACTAATATCCATGGTCACACTTACCCCCTGTAAGGTGCCTATTTAAAAGTTTTATCATTCCTTTATTACAATGGTCACACTTACTACCTTTAAGGTGTCATTTTATACATATTATCATCCACTGATAATATTTATGACCATGCTTACTCTATGTAAGGTGTCATTTAAATCATACTATCATCCACTGATAGTGTCTATGACCACACTTACTCTATGTAAGGGGTCATATCAAACATTAGAAGATGATCTCTTCAGTTTTGAGAAAGGATCCTACACTCTTCTCCAAGTATAGATTCCTATCTATACCCCTCTAAGAGTGTTCCAATATTAATTAAAACTTTCATGTCTAATCTTGCTCATTTATATTAATTTTAAATATTAACTATAAGATTTTTTATTTTTCATTAAGTTTGTTGGACTTACACAGATGCATCTCGAAATACCCCTTCTTACTATCCAAGGGATTCCTTACTTGAGAACCGGTCATTGCAAATGACAGTCAAGTGGCTGACATGCCTGATAAGACATTTAGTCCAAGATTACCTGCTTAGGACCTTCCAAAAGCTACCTGCTATTTGGAACCTTCTGAGCCACAACTTAGAACAAATAAGACTCTAGCATTGGGATAATCTGGTCCACTTCCTAATGAAATATAATCAAGAGTATTACTCTTAAGAAAATTATTCTAGTTTGGATAGATTATTAATGCTTCAATAATATAAACCAAGCATTATATAAAAATTTTCATTGTATTATATAGCAAGGATACATATTTACATATACAAAAATCCCCTTGGGTTATAATTATCATCCTTATAATATAAAAATTGTGGCATTCATCCATTCATGTATCCCTCAAGGCTACTACCTATTGATCCTATCATGATTTTGTGTTGGACCTAAGCCTTCAGTTGGAGAAGGTGTTGGGGCAACTACTCTAGATATCGCTTGACCTCTACCTTGGGTTATTGTTCAAGATGCTTGTGTTGTTATTCCTCACACACACTGTGCTATAGTCATTGGTTGAGATGGGATGATCAATCCATGGCTCACTAGTGCACCAAAATAGGTAGTCAGGAATGTAGTATTGTATTCATCCCTTGCCTAATGTAGTTGTGCATTTTTTGTGTATAAATCTACCATTGTTCTAGCTCTCCAGTCATTTATTTTTGCTTCCACTAGTCTAAGCCTATCTCACTCTGCTATGGTGGCATCTCTCTTCACCTCTAGTCTCATCCTTCATTGAGCCCATAAATATTCTTGGGTCTGCTCTCTTTATGCTGGTTTTTTAGGGCACTCTTCTTTAACAATAGTTTTAGTTGTTCCTTCGAATGCTCTACCAAATTCCTGCATAAACACATATTTTCCTGTAACCACATTGTCTCCTTGACTTGGCTCGACTCTACCAAAATTCATTTTTTTTCTTCAAAGAGTATGTACCAAAAAATAGACAAGTAGTAGGAGTATGATCATAAGAATTAATATAGGTTTTTTCCCATTGTTCCCATATATAGCAATGCCAACCCCAATATAAGTTCTACCATATTGGACTCCATGGGTAGAAATCTTGCTTTATGAATGCTTACAAAATAAAGTATCTTCGTTTCTCCCAAGTGTTTATCTAGTTGTCAATTTATGGTATATTGAGTTTCATCAGAAATCTAATTGTAAGTACCTTGATTATTCAAATTATATTCAACATCCACCATCGATCATGTCTCGATTGACGTGTATGTCGTACGTCGTCTATCCCATTTTAATTCTTCTTTAGTTTCCAAGGTCATTATTTTTTTCTTCCAATACGCTTGTGGTCGTATCTCTTATTTATGTGTGTCCCATTAATATGGCCTTAGGATATCTTATCCTTACCCTTTCGAAGGCTCCATCAGTCGAGTGCGTGTTTACCTATGCACCTTAATTTTAGAAGTTGTAATCATTATTATGTTATTTCTAGCTATCTAGGTTGTGTTTACATATACACATGGTACTATTAAAAACCCCATGGTCACTTAGTTGATAATAATTCAAATTTATGCAAAGTTGATTTTAGTTATCAACTCGTCTCATAAATTGACATGATTTTTAGTTATTCTTGCTTTATGCAAGAAACTATGCTTAATCCATTAATATTTATCTGATAATTTAATTAAGCTAGAGGCATGCTTGCTCCATGCAAGATATTTTTAAGACTTGCTTAAATACTAGGGTAACTTTTATTTTTTAGGAAATTTTCCTGTGATCTTACAATCCTCAACAACTACACCTCTGCTAGTTCTATAAGTTCTCTCCTGACTAATTCCAACATTCCTACAGCTATTATTTTTAACATCCCTACCTAAAATATCTAGAAATTTGTTCCCTTTTATATAGAATAGAGGGGTCTTGTGTGCCTAAGCCAATAGTTAAAGGCTTATACCCTAGGTTATTCTATGTGGATAAAAATATGACATGCATTGTGTAATGGGGAAATATCTTTTTTAGATAGTGTAGAACACCATATTAAACTTGAACACCACTTGGGTGGTTGGGTGGCATACTTTTATGTGGAGTCGAGATACTGATTGGTGGAGACAAGATATGATTCCCACAAACTATTATGTTTGAAGATGCTTCTAGTGAGTTCAAGTATGGAGTTTCTCCATCCTTGCCCTCCTTCACCACATCTGGGATATCATACTAGAAGTTGGTTATGGTGAGATTTGGATGGTTTCCATGTTTAAATATGTTGAGTTTCCAATGGTTCTACCATTTAATTCACCATAGCCTCTAGTAAAAATCCATGAGTGTATTGTAACATTGATAAAAAATGTAAATAAAGAAAATATTCTTTTATTGATCCCATGATCTTATCCAGACTCTTGCCTCATTGCAAAGTAGTATTGTCATTTGCAATTCCAAATGAGATACTATATTCCTACTTTCCAAAGCTTACTCTATGGATTATATCTCCATAGATAACTTTTGATACCCAACATTCTTAAAGAATTTTATAACTCACATAATTAAGTTTTGATCAAGGGGTTACTTTAAAAAATATCCATGTGGTTCTCTTAAATATGAATACCCAAGTAAGTCCAAGGCTGCACTTCACAGGAATCAATGTGGTCAATATATATCTTGTGGATAGGATTGGCCAATCCTCCTATTAAGACCAGTGGATAATCAAACATACCATACTTTTGGGAATTCTCCTGTCTATTTCAACATGAACTCTCTTTTCCCCTTTCTAGATTAAACTAGACTTATGTTAGGTATTTTTCAACCCATACATTAGGTGTATGCCTTGAAGACTAAAAATCCTTCCATAAATATGGAACTTCAATAATTTACAATGCTTAAATTTATCCCCATATCACACAATGGGAGTTAAGGAATTTATCACACAAACCCTCATACACACTCCAATGTCTACCATTTTCCCTTACTTTCTCTATTCAAATTTAATCTCTATGACCTTATATAGGATATAAGTTTTCCCCACTTGATAATTCTTAATTTTTTTTATCACATAATAATTTAGTAAGGAAGAGGTTTAGATCAATACTATATATGCCAAGTACCATTTCTCAACAATCTCTTGGGTACTTCACAAGTTGTGGAAAATTCCCCTCACTCTTCCATTCTTATTCACTAGTGAATTCAAGCATGGGAGAAATTACTTGCACATCAGTAGCCTCCAAGAACTTATTATTCCCTTACTAAGTATTTATCAGTTTATATTTTATCAATGACATTTATAGGCTTACAATGGAAGTTTATTCTCAAAGTTTGACAAAACCCATATCTTTGCTAGCCTAGACCTAGCATTAGAATACATTAGCTAACTTGGGCTTTGGCACAAACTATAACAACCCCAAATTCCAACCCAACTTGAGATAATGTTTTTTTAAACATAACATGTCTATCATTAATGTATAGTTCACATTCAAGTATGTTTTAATCAACATCAATCAGGATAACAAGAAATTGAGAGAATTATGACATGGTCAGTGTCAACTCTCATGATAGGAGTGACCAAATCCTATCCAACCTTACATATCATCATGATGTTTAGTTTAATTTTTTCCATATCTCCTTTAATTTTAGTTACTTAACTGATTTAATGTAAAATCAATTTCATTTCCTTTTTGGTTTAGCATTCAATTCTTTTATAGCGGAATACCATGTATGAATTATTAATACTTAATTGTTTCACTCATTTTAAATCCATTAATTGAATCAATCATAACCCATTGCATCATATTAGAAGAGCCATTTATTGGAAAAGCAAGTGCAATGTCCCTTACTAGCTCTAATAAATCTCAATATCAAATATAAACTAGTCTCACTTATTGAACATTACTTGCTAACAAAACTCATATAACACTTTAGTAATCCTCTTATAAAAATATAGATACATCATTTAAATGGAAAAATAAATAAAATTTAAATTCCATCTCATGCTATATCCACAATCCAAAATCATACTAGAGATAAAGTATAACATCCATGCATAAAAATTAAAAACCACAAAATAGAGGTACATAACATTTATCCTAGGAACCCTCATAGGGAATAAACCTAGCGTCCAAAATATGTTTCTCCTCCCATTTCATAAATTTAAGTTGTCATAATCACAAGTTTAGAAAGGCATCACACAAATCCTTTATCTAAATCAAATATACAACTAAAGGAATTAAAATGTTCCTTTTTCAAATTATGGTGTTACTAAATTAGTTCCACATTTCCTTTTCCACACCATCTATAATACAATATGTAAGAATCTCATGAATTCTTACATCCACATATTTATTAAATGATCATCGGTTACATATTAAGGAATGATATCATCAATTATCTAAGAGGGAACCCCATAATTCCCTCGAGAATGAATTCCACATTCATTCCCCCAATATTGATATGCAATTCAATCCTTCCTAAGTACAATTCCCTAAGCAAGCACATGAAGAGGAAAACTTATAATTTTCTCAAGAATGGATCTATCATCCATTCCTATCACACTACATTTAGAACCTTAATCTGGTTAAGGAAACTTTAATCAAGTATTAATAGCCCAAGAATAGGATCATGTCTATTCCTTTTCTTTAACCATTCATTCTGTTTTTTCATGGCATTGAGGTGATTCAAATTCCTTTTTAAGAATAGGTCTTCTTATAAGATCTGGATAATACTATTTCACCAATATTTATATACCTATAAATCTTAGCTAGAAAATAGCCAAATAGTTTCATTAATTAGATGATATAACCTAATGAGGAAACCCCATAGTTTTCCCCAAAGAATAAGTTCCCCTAGACTCAAGAGTGTATTTTTAATTTTCTACTAAAGGTAAACCAAATTTACTCAATTATCTTAATAATTTTAGTATCAAATTTATCTGCAAATTTGTACTACTTTTCTACACCATTGTAACTAGGTTCACTATAAATTTTTCTACCAAGATTTGATATTAAATTGTCCCCAAAAGAATGATTAATTCCATGGAGAGATTTTTTTCCCTCAAAATTTCTATTTACTTTAATATTTTAGTCAATCCATATACCGTACCAACTTTATTTACTTTAATATTTTAGTCAATATATATATTGTACCTAATTTAATAATTGATTAAAGGTTGTACTTTAAATTAAATAACTAGTGTCCAAATTTGCACAATAGAGTACTAAATTTAACCAAAATTATCCAATGGTCACCATATTCTTTTCAAGTCCACCGACCCCAAAGTTTATCACACGAGCACCATAGTCCTTTCAAATTTAGTTTGAATCTACCCGCATCTAACCTCTAATGGCCTAGCCATTTTGGATATATCGACCACCACCGCATGGTTGCTATGATAGGGAAGAATTCCCCTTAATCAACATATCCACATGCTCCTACAGGGAGCATCTAGGATACTAATCCAACTTGCATTAAAACAATCATATTTCAATGACACAGTCACCATTTTTCAATAGGACATAGTTTTAAGGAGAAAATCTGCCACACACCGATATTTTATTAGTTAGTCAAGCATCTCAATGCTTGGCTACTTAACTAAATGGGTTTTGATACTTTTAAAGCCAATGGATATTACTGTATGTCCTATGTGGGACTAGCATGTTTGATTTACTCGCAAAAACCCACTAACCCGTGACTCTTATTTTAGTATTGATCTATTCTGCTTCTATAGTTTTTGATTAAATGGTTTAGGGGATTAATCATAGGGGAGACATGATATAGTCATAGGTCATAGGGGTAGAGATGTCACAATCAAGTTCAAAAACAAAGACTAGCTCCATTTGTAACAGTTTTGTGAATACTCTAGATGGATGACTCACATACAATAGACGTAAGATAATATCAACATAGAGATGCAAACAAGGACATGATTCTACAAACATAATATTTAGTCCATTATCAATTGCACACCAGGGTTTGAGAATAATCCATGCATATTTCATTATTATGCTAGTTTGTAAATGATTGTATTTGATCAAGATTTATCTATAAAATATTATAGAGACAAATTGCTTATTCCTCACTAAAGTCTCTAAACTTGTTGGAAGTTTTATTTGTATCTGTAGAAACCTAAAACATGTCATGTTTAGGAGACTACTCATATGGGCACCTTTGAAGACCATATGAATGAGCTTGGAGCTTTCCAAGACTAAGCAGTGGTTATAACCACTCATCTAGGGTAGTTTGGTCCTATGCAGGCGTAGTCGATGACACTAAGAGTGGTTGACAGCCCAGTCACAAATGCCTAGGGTGGCTACGAGTCTAGTCACTCTTGCTAATAGTGGTTATCTCTAAAATTGTAGTGGCCTCTTGAGCCAAGCCAAAATCAGTTGTAATAGCCAAATGCAACTAACCTTAGGCGATTTTGGGTGAGGGATATTCTAGAAGGTTCCTCCCAACTACCACAGGATGGAAACTATTGATCTTATCTTATTTATAAATCCAAGATTAGAATTCAAGAAGCCTATTTATAGGCCTTCCCATGAATGCAAAAGGAAGAATATTTTATGTAGCGAAGCTATACCGTATTGGAAAATGAATTGATAACCCTTGAGGAGAGTTGAAATGTTGCCCAATTATGGAGTGACAAGCATGCAAATAATAATGGATATTCCTAAGGATTGAGAATCACACATCACAAATTCACATCTTTCTAACATGAATCCCAATAAATTCAATCACCAATCTATCTTTGGATAAGTACGCAAACCTTGACCATCAATTCAACTAAAAAATTATGTGTCATAACCCTTTATTTAAGAGATAGAAGTCATAGTTCACGACTGCTATCATTGACGGTGGCTCATAGGTCTTAGCCACAGATGACAATAGTGACTAGGGTTTGATGCATGATTTCTTTAGTTTTAGCCTAGATTTCTTCTTATTCCTACTTTATTAGCTTAGATTAGAGTAGATTTATCATTTTTAAGGTATTTGTACGGTTTATTAGCATTTATTTATGCATATTTTCTTATATTTATGCTTTTCATGCTTTCATGTCAATTCATGCAAATTCTTGGACTAAACCTCATCATAAGAGGTTGCATATGCTATCGATGTATTTTTTGCTTGCTTTATGCATAGGTAACAGGATCTACAAAGGACAAATACACATCTAAATATCTTTCCTCTGAACGAGTGAGGAGGCATCAAATAAGCCCTCAATCAATTCATGTCAATCTAGAAGGCTTGTGAATTGCACCACCCCTATTTTAGGGTTTCATATATTTGTATTAATTTTATCAAATTTGGTATCCCTAAGAGGGACGTACATGTAACTAATTTCCATGATGAATTAATAAGAGGAACCTTTAAATTTTTCTTAATTAATTTTCATTGTATGTTTTATTGTTTTATCTTTGATATTGTGATGAAAATATAGTAAGGTACATGTATTCTAGCATCATACAGATGGCGATCACAATGGAAACACCTAAAATTTATGTTTTTTACTAATATGTTGCATGTTTTTTCACATAGGTGCAGCCACTCTGATCGATAGTGACTAGCAGAGCTCAGCCACTCTTGAAGACAACAACGAGATTTAGAGCTACCGTAAGTGATAGCGACCGATAGAAAAACTTGCAAACAACAAACAACCATATCATCAACAGACTTGGATTTTAGGTTGGTTGAAATTCCTCGTATTTTTGCTTCTTTTTCTATGTTTTTATTTTATGAAATGCAGTAGATGAATGTTAATTAGATAACATAGAGAAAATTTAAAGCAAAATTTATAATATCTCTTAGGTTTTCTACTAGCCATTGCTAGGAATAATGGTCTCTGATTGTAATCTGCACTAGTCTCCAACGGTCTAGATTATGTGATAGGGTTTGCATGCTTGAGGCCCAATTTGAGGCCATTTTTCATAATTAGTCTTGCATTCTCTGAATATAATATATATTTTAGATGTGCATTCTCTAAAATGGAAATGTTCTTTTTAAGCATATAGAAAAATAATTTTAGTGCTCTATGATGCATTTTGTTTTCATGCAAAATTAAAAATAACCAACACACACCACGTTTCCCTTAAGAATCAGTGGCATTGGGATTTTACATCCAACCCGTTGATCGAGAAAAATAGTGGATGTCATTACCACTTGGTTGGATCATTTGAAATTGTACTATCGAGACCTGTTCATGGCCAAGGCCGACCCAAGATCTATCCTATTTGTGTAAAATATCACGCACTCATCTCTAGAGGGGTGTATCACTGCGCACGGTGTTCTGGATGACAGTTGGTAGTACCTATGCTACCTTGTTGAATATGGACTTCACTCCCATATTTGGCTTGTGTGAGTATATAGGTGAAATACCTTAAACTATACAAGTATATCATCAATAAAATTATAAACACGATGAGATATAGCTTATGTATTCAATGAACTAAAACACACAAAACAAGTTCTTAGGACACACATCTAATCCTTAAAAGAGATAAACACATTTGTCTACTTTGTTTACATGTATTAAAATTTACATAAAATATAAGTCCACATTGTCATGGTTTTGACATGAAGCAACCACCCTCGGTCCAACACTAAGACAAGAACTAGTCCTCCACCCAATAACAATCACAACAATATTGATGTTGAGATGCCTACATAGAATGTCACTATATGAAGTTCAGAGAGCATCAAGGGGGATAAATCAACCCATGGGGTTAACTCTCAAGGAACCCCAACTATAGAACTAGATCTAGGTTCATATCATGTTAGATAGGAGGGAGCTTCAAGGGCCTAATCCTCATAGGATAGATATACGCAAGATTAGTCCAATAAGGGGTAAAACAAAAGGGTTGCATCCAATCACAGACCTACCACATCTCCTAACCACATTGAGGGTGGTATAATTATAATAGACACCAATATTATTAGAACAAATGGTACTCCACCAGATCAGCCATGGAGAACCAGAAAACTTAATGAACTCGATCGAGTTCTCTTAAGGCCAACGCTGATGAGGATTGATGTTAGATCTTTCATATGACCCCTCTAGTAGTTCCTAGCTAGGTTTGCATAGTTTATTTCTAGCAAATTAATATTGTAAGTGAGTCTCCTTCTCACATGCACTTGTGGGCACTAGTTGTCTTCTAGTTGTCATTTAGAGTGTTAGTAAGTGTGAACTCAAAGTAGGAAGTGTGTACTTCAAGATAGCTAAAATGGATCTTCTAGTTAGCAATATTCCTATCTCTTAACTTAGAAGTTTACGTGCATTCTCCTTTGCACCTTTGTAGCTTTTGGTTAAGCATATTGGATCAAATCCATGATTTCATGGGTTGGTTATGTATTTTGGGCCATTAGTGCCTATATATTGAATTGTAAATAATAGAACACTTAGTTGGATTCCTTTTCAAACGCGATAAAAAACTAGTATTGCAAACTCTATTTCCATGAGTTTATGTAGTTAGAAAACAATGAGACAGACTCATGAGAAGGGGAAAGCTTCAAAGTTTCCCTACAATACTCACCCTACTTTTTATTATGAAGGTACAAAACATAGGTCATTGTACACTAACAATGCTACCTTTATAGATAGAGGTAAAAGCATAGTGGGAGCTCCTTCAAAGAACATTACCATAGTGACTCCTCACATGGAGATGCGAATTTAGAGACCTTCAGTGGCGGTTCAATCCTATCGCATGTGTAGGCTGTATGAAGATGTGCAATATCAAGAAAAAGTACTGCAAGACAAAAGGGAGGTATTGCACATAGAGAAAGATTACATAGATAAAATTTAACAAGAAGAGGTGCAAGCACAAATAAAATGGTGCCAACACCTATATGAATAATACTTGAGAGAACAACATACCCTAGAACAAACACAGTGTGAGGAACAAGTAAATAGGTTGGCTCAATCCAATCTACACATGGGAAGTGAATACTACCACTCCAACATATGCGTTGATTCTTAGCCTGAGAGGCATGCCAAATAGGTAGATGATCACACTCACTTGACCTCACAACATGCTTCGAGACACCAACAATGAATAGTGCAAGAATAGGTGGAGCATTAATAAGAACAAGATGCAGAGATGGATGACCAAGAATAGATTTATCTTGAACCATAATTCATGGTCATGGAAGAGGACTATAACCGACTAACGTGGTCCAATGCAGAATGATTACCCCCTCGACCACCTCAAAAAAACTTTTGGTAATAAGAGATGATCTCTTCAAAAGCTTACAAGGTACTTATCGAGATAATCAATTCTTTCGATAAGCAAGATATGGTTGGGTAGAAGCCAACCTTATATATGATACACAATCAACCCTTGTGCTCATCAGTACTAAGTCCTATCTATCTAAAGCATTTTGAGATACCTCAGTTGCACAAGTTTAAGGAAGAGGAAGACACACAAGAGCATGTTACCAATTTCATGAACGCATGTTTCTAGCTCCAACATAATGATACCACTAATGTTAAGAATGTTTATCATTACATTATCTGTGTTAGCATATAGGTTAGCTTGATGAAAATTTAGAAGGTTGACAAGTTTATAATATCAACAGGTTAGAAGGAGGATAGGTTAGGGGAGAAGATTATTTTGACTTCTCTTTACCTCCCTATTTTCTTGTTTCATAGTTAGTAGATTTTTTCGCTATATAAGGTATTGTAATATTTTATTTTATTTTAATGTAAATTGGGATTCATACTTGGTATCGGAGCGCATGGGTTAGGGTTTATGTTTTTTGAAATCCTTAGTTTTTTTTTGTATCCTCAAGCACACATCCTGAGGAGAAACCCATAGAGGATCCTGCGTAGCTGGCGTGGTAGCCCTAGGTACATATAGGATCCCATAGGCCCACATAGGAGCCTAAGCATGTGGTGGTTGACATGACAATCTAATGCTGACTTGAATGGGACACAGATCTTGAGGATATAATAGTGATACATGAATCGATGTGATAACAATACTAATGCTAACAACACCAAGTGGCATGACAAAACTGGTCAAATCAAACAATGACTAGACCAAGAGTAGATGCGGAGCTGACGTGGCAGACATCACAACTCCCGAGGTAGAAGCTGATGTGGCAAATGGCAAGAGTGGACACATGGTAGCTAAATAGGCTGACCCAATGGACACATGGTATATGGATCAAGGCTAAGATAGAAAGGGCATACAGATCAAGTCTGAGCTAGAAAGGACACATGGATCAAGGTAAGAAAACAAGGCAAGCTGATGTGGCAGAGTTAGATTAGTTGTTTCAAAAGCAAAAAGTTGGGTGTTGATTATCCGAAGGCAATCAAAAATCCTTGTGCATGTGTTTGGTTTTAAAGAGAAAAAAGCCATCTGCCTTGCATATGTGGGATAATAATCCCAAAGATTTTTTTTTTTGTTTCTTGGAGCATGACGATTTAAGTGTAAGGGGCTATCCTTGCCTTCACATCGAGCAAGATAGCCCGACTGGTTCAAGGAGCCAGCCAAGAGCTGATTGCCATGGGGTCACGGGTTTGACTCCCCATAGAGTGGATTCAAATAATTTTTCTTTCCACCATTTTTGCTCCGACCCAACAAGATAATTTTTTTGCAAACCTTCTAAAAATTTTATTAATTTTTTTTTAATAATATAATTGTTTTTTGTTTTTAAAAAATCATTTTTTTATTTTTTAAAACAAAAATTGTTTTATTATTATTTAAATATTTAATTTAACTTTTAACTTTTTGCAAATTACCTTTAAAACAAAGGGGGATTATTCTAAGGGAGAAATTTTTTTGTGTGGTAAAATTTCACCATTGCCTAAGAGGCAATTTTTGTAACTGATTCGCACCATTGCCTGAGAGGCAATTTTTGTAACAAGCTTGAGAAGCTTTATAGGGGGAATATTTTTGCAACAAAGGGGAAATTTTGCAACCATTAATGTTAAGGGCAACTAAAAGCTACTTTTCCCTACAATATATTCTAGCCAAAGAGACCCCTGAATCCTTTGATGAAAAGGTCTGAATGTATGGTCTGAACACTATCTTTAGTCAGCTTCACAACGTTGTAATAGCCAACCTAAGACCACCAGACCTTGGATACGATGGTGATTCTAAAGACAAAAATTCCACTAACAACAAATCTGAAGAGTCAGTTCCTATAGAAATTGCACCACAGGAACCTGAGATCATTTATCTAAGTGACAGTGACTCAGTTGAAATTGTGGAGCCAGAACCACATTCACCTGAAGTCATTCTTGTTAGTGATGATGGTGATTCAGTTGCTGACAACTTTATCAATCAAGTGATAGGATAACCTATGCAGGTAGAATAGGATATCAATGAGAGAATTTATCGAGTAATATTTGAATTAAATATGTAATTTTCCTTTGCAAAAGCATAGTTCATTATTTGTATTGAGAAATAAAAGAAGAGTTTCTTTTCTAGTTTATTTCAAAAGCTATGGCATCGAATAATAATCTACCCATACCTAAGTTTTAAGGGTTAGATTATGAGTACTGGTCTATCAATATGAAGACCCTACTCATTGATAAAGGTTTGTGGGATATCATTGAGGAAGGCTACAATGAACCTCAAGACTGGACAACCTTGAGTGCAACTGATAATATTGCTAATAAAGATGCCCAAAATAAGAACTCATTCGCTCTCTACCATCTCCAAGAAGCCTTGGAGAAAAGCATTTTTCGCAGGATTGTTGCTTGTAAAACAACACTAAAATCTTGGAAATATTTGAAAGAAGGTTATTAAGGGAGCGATAAGGTGAAGCAAGTAAGGCTTCAAAACTTGAAGCAAGATTTTAAGAATCTCAAAATGTAGGAATATGAGAAATTTGGTGACTACTATGTACGAGTGAAAGTAGTTGTCAACAATATGGAGACCCTTGGAGAAGAAATAAAACCTAAAATGGTTGTGAAGAAAGTATTGTAAACACATCTTCATAAATGGAATCATATTGCTATCATAATTGAGGAATCTAAAGATCTTTCTACTCTAAATTTTGATGTACTAATAGGTTCCTTAATGTATCATGAAGAAATATTACATGGGACTACTTTAACAAGCTATGGAGGTGATGATAAAGCTTTCTCATCCAATGAGGGTGTAGGCAGAGGCCAAGGAAGAGGCCAAGGAAGAGGAAAAAGAAGAGGCAGAAGAAGCTCAAGAGGTGGAAATCCAAACAAATGTGGAAATCCAGGTAGAGATGGCAATCAATGCAGAGGTGGTTATCAAAATAGAGGTGACAATAAAGGAAGGAGTAGCAATCAAGGAAGAGGAGGTGGGAAAAAAAAGAAAGCTTGTTTCAATTGTGGCAAGCCTGGTCATTTTGCTTGATATGTTGGTCCAAGACTTCTCAAGATGGAATAGGTCAATATGGCAACTATGGTGAAGAAGAAGGAACTTCAAATTAGTTTCTTACTTATGGAAAATCAGAGCAAAGTCTAAATGACACTTGGATTTTGGATACTGGTTGTTCCAATCACATGAGTGGCAAAGAAGAGCTCTTTGCTACAATGGATTCCACCTACAAATCAAGAATCAAGTTTGGATATGATAAATATCTACAATTTGAAGGCATTGTGGCCATGGATGTTCCAACCAAAGAAGGTACAAAAAAGGTAAATGACATCTATTACACCCCCAAACTCTAATATAATTTTCTTAGTGTTGGAAAAATAATGGAGAAAAATTATAGACTTGTTTTTGATGAAGGCAAATGTGTAATTTTTGATAAAAAAAATTGTAATAGAGTTATTACACAAGTATCTATGACAAAGAATAGGTTGTTTCCTCTTAATTTTTGGAAACCATGAGGTGCTCAACTCTCTAGTATTGCTATAGCAAGGAAGTGCTCAACTGGCTAGTATTGCTATAGCAAATCCAAGTCTGCTTTGGCACTTGAGATATGGTCACCTAAATTCTGCAAGCTTGAAATTGTTAACTTCTCAAGCTATGGTCTGTGGACTTCCAAAAATTGATGAACACAAGGTCTTTGAAGGATGTTCTTTGGGAAAGCACTCAAGATCCAAGTTTCCAAAAGGACAATCATGGAGAGCTTGAAATCTGCTCCAATTGGTGTATTCGGACATCTATGGTCCAATGCAAACCAAAATCATTGGTAACAATTCTTACTTTCTCACTTTCATTGATGATTTCTCTAGGATGTATTGGATCTATTTTTTAAAACTAAATATGAAATCCTCCCAAGTGCAGCAAGTGTAGAAAGTGCTACCCAAAAATAGCAAAGGAAGTCCTCAAAGCCCAAGTATGAGTACTACTTCAAGTACACCAGATGCTACTCCAAGTCCTTCTCCATAAATATCAGTAAGTTCTTCACCAATGGATATTGATTATCCATCAAGAGGTAAAAGAACACTTCAATACCATCCATATTACCAGATTTTGGATAAGAATTTCCAAAAAACATACACTAGAAGTCAAGCTAGTGAAATGAATGTAGATTTAAAAAGACTTGAAAATCTGCATATGTATGGTGATGATGACTCCCAAGAACCTAAGGGACATGTATTCAATTATGCTTTAATGACTAGTGCAGAGCTAGAGACATCTAACTATGATAAAGCATGCACTCATGATGTATGGAAACAAGCCATGGAAGAGGAAATATCCTCTATAAAAAAGAATGATACTTGGGAGCTAATGAAGCTTCCTAAGGGTAAAAATATGTTGGATGCAAATGGGTCTACAAGACCAAATTCAATGCTTATGGAAGCATTGAAAGACACAAGGCAAGACTTGTAGTTAAAGGCTTCACTCAGAAGTATGGGATTGACTATGAGAAGACCTTTGCTCTTGTTGCTAGATAGGAGACTATCAGATCAATACTTTACTTGGCTACCCACAAAGGGTGGAAAATTTAGCACATGGATGTAAATAGTACCTTTCTCAATGGGTACTTAAATGAAGAAGTTTTTGTGCAAAAACCTCAAGGTTTTAAAAAACAAGGTAAGGAGAACCTTGTCTACAAACTAAAAAATAACTATATGGCCTCAAGCAAGCACCAAGGGATGGTACTATCACATTGATGCCTACTTTAAGGATTATGGTTTCACTCAAAGCAAAAGTGAACCTACCCTCTACTACCTAAAGCAAGGTAAAGATATTATCATTGTATGTTTATATGTGGATGATTTAATTTTCATGGGTAGTAGTGACAAGATGAATAAGGAGTTCAAAAACTCCATGATGAAAAAAATTGAAATGAAATATCTAGGATTAATGCATTACTTCCTAGGCATGGAAGTTCGTTAAATAGATAAAGGGATCTTCATATGTCAACACAAATATGCTCAAGATATGATTAAGAAATTTGCCATGGAGCAATACAAACCTGGTGCAACTCCAATGGGTCATGGGATCCAATTGAGCAAAGATAATGGAGCACCAAAAGTTGACATGACCACTTACAGGAGCATGGTTGGGAGTCTGATGTTTCTCACCAACACATGGCCTGATATTCAATATGTTATTTCTCTTGTTTCAAGGTTTATGGATGATCCATTAGAACTAAATTTTCAATAAACTATGAGAATTCTGAGATATGTAAAGGGTACATTGGATTTTGGGATCCATTACCATAAATGTAATTCTGTAAAATTAGTTGGATTTAGTGATAGTTATTGGGACAACAATATATATGATAGAAAATATAATTAAGGAAATTGTTTAGTCTTGGTTCAGGACTAATTACATGGAGTTCCAAAAAGCAGACTGTTGTAGCATTGGTATCTACTGAGGCTGAGTATATAGCAATCACACATGCTAGTACTCAAGCTCTATGGTTGAGAAAAGTCCTTCAAGAGATTGGAGAGCAAAAAAGTGGTCCTACAAGATTGTACTATGACAATATGAGTTCCATCCAATTGGCATATAATCCCATCCACCATAGCAGGTCAAAACACTTTGATATGAAGTATCACTTCATTCGACACATGGTGGAGAAATAGGTAGTTGAGCTTCAATATTGTAGCACTTTGGACAACATGGCGGATGTATTCAAAAAAGGCATTGATAAAGTTCAATATATAAAGCTGAGAGACTATCTTTTCAGCCCTCTCAACTTTAAGGAGGAGAATGTTAGAATATAGGTTAGCTTGATGGCAGTTTAGAAGGTCGGCAAGTTTAGAATGTCATAGGTTAGAAGGACGACAGGTTAGAGGAGAAGATTGTTCTGACTTCTCTTTACCTCCCTATTTTATTGTTCCGTAGTTAGTAGCTTTTCTCACTATATAAGGCATTGTAATATTTTATTTTCTTTTAATGTGAACTAGGATTCATAATCAGGCACATCAACGGAGTGGTTTAACCAACTACCCAATTATAGCATCATCAACTTTGAGCAACTGGTGAATGCCTTCCTTGAATGCTTTTCATTTGGTTTCAGGAAGAAGACCAACTTGTCCGACCTAGTATTCTTAATATGTCTGATGATGAGCCGATCCAAGACTATGGGAATAGGTGGGAAATGTTAATGGTAAAATTACCATTTTTTGTTCCCACTTTAGAGCTCACTCGGATGTTCACCAAGAGTTGTGCCAAGCATATCTCATTGCTTCTGTAGCTTCAATAGTATGCAACATTCGAGGAAGCCTTGGTACAAGCCAAGATTATAGAGGACATCAAAGTAGAAGAAGGAGATCTTAAGCTCCGTAACAAGAAATACTGGAACAACAATCATAACAACCACAATCAATAGCAGTAGGCCAAGCCTGCACCAGTCAATTAGGTTGTATTAAATATACCAAAAGGGGGGAATAGCCAATAACCACAGAATTACCAAGCTCAACCACCCCTAGCTAACTACAACCAAAAGAACAAGAACCAAGGCCAAGACAAGCAACGTCGACCACCTCACCAGTTCACGCCATTATCAAAATCCTTGGCATCAATATTCAATCAACTGAGTGAGGCACGGGTACTCAAATTACCTAAGGTACAACTTATTGATCCTAACCACCCCAAGCCCAAGGGATATAGGGATGATCATTATTGCCCGTACCATAGAATACAGGGGCATGATATTGAAGTGTGCATCGATTTCAAAAATATTGTACAAAATATGATCAAAAAGGGTGAGCTACAAGTTGACAATCCACTAGATCTCGATAATAGGAACATGGGCATATTTAAAAACCCATTTCCAAATCATGAAGCCCCTAGAAATTAGGGCGCTCAAGTTAATCAAGTCCAAGTCGAACCTCCCACTCAGGGATTTATTGGAATGGTCAACGTGGTTACAAGAAACTGGCGATACAACCAACCAGAGCCTCCAACGGCTCCCATCCATATCTCAGCTACACCTCAACACATGTCACTATAGAATAATCTTCTAGGTTCACCATGATGACCTATGATAACGATATGAAATAGACTTAATTAGAGTCTTCAAACAATATCGACTAAGTTATCAATATACGAGCTCATTCAACAATCTCCTAGGCATAGGGAGACCTTAATAGAAATATTGAAATCTATTGAGCTCTAGCCCTAGAACCCTGAAGCATTTACAAACTTTGTGGGGCAAGTACAATAGTGCCAAGAGCCCATGATTTATTTTTATGATCATGAAATAAAGGTAGTCCCAACTACCATAGCAGACCTACCTCTGCACATCATCACGTGTATCAATCACACACCCTTCAAGAGGGTTCTAATCAACATAGGCTCATCGATTAACATAATAACAACTAAAGCTATAGGGCACCTAAATATCCCTAGGTCCAACATAGTCCCTTCTTCTTACACATTGAGAGCATTCAATGATGCATTATGCTCCATAATGGGTACAATAGTCCTACCTATTCAAGTGGGGCATAAGACCATCCCGGTGATGTGTCATGTGTTAGAAGGGGCCATGCAATATAATATCCTCATAGGGCATCCTTGGATAAGGGACATGTAGTGTGTTCCCTCAATCCTACATCAATATGTTAAATATGTGCATGAGGGATAAGTGCACGTGGTACCATCAGATGAAGAACCATTCAAATATGTGCATCAGGTTGACCTATCAAGGGATTTCATCCTTCCATCTACTCACCTATACATTAGGCCTTCATCCCCTACCACACATCCAGGAAGTAAGTTAAGATTAGTGTGAGGTGATCCATCCACGTCGATGCCACCTCCTACTTCCAAAAATACTAGCACTTCTGAGAAACCAACAATGTCTAAACCAATAGACTCTCAAAAGTTGAAAGCTCCCATGGTGGAGGAAGAACCTAGGGTAATCCCAACCATAGCAATAGTAAAAATTCCAACTCCCATGGAGGAGGAAGATCCTCAAGACATAGTCGAGGAGGTGCCTCAACCTACCTCGCCTACATCATCATCAACGTCATCTGCACCATAGGTGACTGTTCACTTAGCCAACATAGGACTAGGTGAATATCTTGTACAAAATGTCACTTTCACTCCAATCATTGAGTCTACACAAGACATGGGATGACCAAGAGTCCCAAACCTACCCATAGGAATAGTGGTACCATTGGGGATGCCACCCAACCAGACTAATTTCATTTATGCTGGTTTGGATCAAGCCCATGATGCCTCAGACATTGAAGAGGATGACGATGAGCCATTCACAATGAATGTTCATTATTTATCCAACCCTGAGTTTGCTCTTAGATACTTCGAATGCAACCATTGGCATGACTATGGTTTAGGTCTATATGAGCAAGGGCGACGAAACCCAGTTGAACCACGATATCAGTTACCTACTGATAGGTCTAGCCTAGGATATCATATCTGAAGCTATGATGATTCATTAGTAGCATCTCTAGATAGACTGAGCTTAGGGTTCAGGGAAGACATCGAATGGAATCCTTATCACCCAAACATAAGCTACATGGATGATAGGTTGGTGACCATGGTCACTATAGAACCACCCACTGTGTATCATCCAAATTTCTCTCTCGAGGCAAGCCCATCAAGAATTATCCTATGGGAGGATGAACCAAGCTATGGTTATGAGTGAGAAGAGAATGAGTACATCACATATCATAGTGAGTTCGAGGATGAGACTGAATTGGCCTACCTTGGGCCTCGACATTCACGTCACCTCATGGAGCCAGTGGATATGGATAATAGATACTTCATAGATGATAATGATTATGAGGATGAGACCAAAATGGCCTACCTTGGGCCTTGACACTTACATCATCACAATGAACCATTTGACATAGATGAGATGTATCATAGAGTATATCCTGGCCCTCGCCTCAAGGGGAGACCAGCCAATTCAGATGAAATCTATCATATAGTTTTCCCCGATCCTCCTACATTTAGACAACTCCTACAGCCAAGTGATCCCATCTTCCTATCTATTCATAGACTAGATCCTGAGATCCCCATACCCCTAAAGCCACATCTTGGGTATGGAAGTCACATCAACAATGTAGAGTTGCACCCACATGGTCCTAGAGATTCCATCCCATCCATCAACATGATCTCCATTGAGTTGACCACTCCACTCCACAACCCAGCTGATCCTTCCAAACCATTGTGTCTTAATCTAGATGCTATTGATTGGGATCACATTGATTCACCCTTGGAGCCTAAATATTTCTTCCCCAATGAAGAAATGTTACAACCATTTCACTTTGCACTAGGTTGCGCACATGATGTTTATCATGCTAGTTTCGATCTTGATTCAGTCAAACCTTTAAATCTAGTAGATGATATCCATATGATCCCTACACCTCACCAACTTGAGGAGGGGTCGCACATGTCAATAGAGGAAACTTTCAAAGTGGACATCAACAATGATCCATCTGATCCAAAGAAAGTTAAATTTAGAGAAATCTTATCTCCTAAGGAATGAGCCACCCTCATACCTCTATTGAAAGAGAGACCTGATCTCTTTGCTTGGACCTACAAGGATATGTTAGGTTTAGATCCGAAATTGGTTGTTCACAACCTTTCGCTAGATCCTGCAAAGAAATCGATCAAGCAAAAACTCAGGAAGATGCATCCTACTATCACCTTGATGGTAAAGAATGAGCTTCAAAAGCTATTGGATGTAGTCTTTATTATTCCCATCGACTATCCAGAATGGGTATCAAACATGGTACCTATAGGAAAACCTGATGGAAGAATCCATATTTGCATGGATTTCAGAGACCTCAATAAGGCAACACCAAAGGATTCATTCCCATTGCCCAATATAGATGCTCTTGTAGATGCAACTATGGGTCATGAGATGCTCTCCCTAATGGATATTTTTTCTGGTTACAATCAGATTTAGATTAAACCTGAAGACCAACACAAAACTACGTTCACAATACCATGGGGGACCTTATGCTACAAGGTAATGCCATTTGGTCTTAAAAATGTTGGTGCCACATATCAACGGGCCATGACATATATCTTCCATGACTACATGCACAAGATCCTAGAGGATTACATCGATGACTTACTGGCCAAGTCATTGCTACGTGAAGAGCATGTTGAGGTCTTGAGAAAAGTCTTCGATCACCTGATAGAGCATAATGTCAAGTTGAATCCCAAGAAGTGCGTATTTGGTGTAACTTCAGGAAAACTCTTGGGATTCATCATTTCTAAATGAGGGATCGAAGTTGATCCAACAAAGGTAAAGGCTATCCTAGAAATGGCCCCACCCACTAACATCAAAGAGCTGAGAAGCCTACAAGGCAAAGTAGCATCCATAAAGTGATTCATCACACAGTTATCGAACAAATATCGACCCATGAATCGACTACTACACAAGGGGGTCCCATTCCATTGGGATGAAGAATGTCAGCAAGCCTTTGCTAAGATCAAGCAATATCTAGTGATGCCACTAGTACTAGCTCCACCAAGGCCAGATGTGCCATTCTTGCTTTATATATCGGCTACTAACTTTGCACTGGGAACCATGTTAGCCCAAAAGAACGTGCAAGACAAAGAGCAAGTGATATATTATATCAGTTGCACCTTGGTGAGTTATGAGCTAGGGTACACATACATAGAAAATATGTGCTTAGAAGTGGTTTTTATGACTAAGAAGTTGCACCACTACATGCTGAGTCATACGATGTATGTGATATCAAAACAAAATCCTTTGTAGTATATGATGAGCAAGACATATCATAATACACATACTACAAAGTGGATCATGCTACTGATAGAATTTGACTTGGAATTCATTAGCCAAAAGTCCATCAAGGGATAGGTCATAGCTGATCAGATGGTAGAGGCACCTCTTCAGGATAGTAGGCCTCTCATCATAGAACTTCCTGATGATGTAGTCTTTGCATTATCGGAGTCACCCAAACCTAAAGAACCAGATAACAAAGCTGACATGACTTTGTTCTTTGATGGTTCGAAGTGTGAGCAAGGGGGTGGTGCAAGAATTATGTTTTTCATGCCACAAGGTGCTCCAATGCCCTTGTCATTTAAACTAGACTTTCCTTGCACCAATAACAATGCTGAATATGAGGCCCTAATCTTGGGTCTCCAAATAGCAATCACCATGAAGATTAAAAAGCTAAACATCTTTGGTGACTCCCTTCTCATTGTTAACCAAGTTAAGGGAATATATCAATGCAGGTGTCCTATCCTGAAAGCTTATAAGGATCTTGTTGACACTTATCTAGCCCAGCTAGAGTGGTATGACATCGAGGCAATCCCTCATACATCAAACAAATTTGTAGACACCATGGCATATTTGGGATCTTTAATCCCTCAGAATCCATCTGCTGACTTTACTACCATTCATGTGAAGATGCTCTCACAAGCCATGATGCAATGTGAGGCTTTTGAAAATCAAGAATCAGTCAACATGATTCATATAGAACCAAACCATGAGTGGTTCTATAGAGCCAGAGACTTTCTGAAGAAGGCACCTTGGGGGTATTTGATCTCGTAGGGTCCTACGAGGAATGGCACCACCATTCACCACAAGGTTATTTCCCAGTCTGCATTCATGCACATCGAATCATAGGGGGAACAAGTCATCTTGTCTATTGAGGTTGTAGCTTATCAGGATTGGTTAAGCCAATTACAAGATTTTCTTAAACTTGGAATAATCCCGTAGGGATTATCGCATGCTACAAAATGAGCATTTAGACAAAAAGTGACTAGATATGTCTTGCTAGGAGACATATTGTATCATCGAAGCTATGATGGAGTCCTCCTTCATTGCCTTGAGCCCCAAGAATCAACTTGGGCAATTTTACAAGCTCATGATGGTACATGTGATGGCCATTTCAGTGGCATGGCCATCATCAAGTGCATCCTTCGGATGGGTTATTATTGGCCCACCATGGAGAAGGATTGTTGTGCGTATGTCAAGAAGTGCATTAAGTGTCAACATCATGTGAATTTGATGCACCTACCATCATAGGCCTTACAACCCATTCAAGCGGCTTGGCCATTTTCTCAGTGGGGTTTCGATCTAATTGGTAAGATCTCTCCCCCATGGCTTGACACACATTTATATTAATGGCCACTAAGTATTTTACCAAGTGGGTGGAAGCGATCCCCTTAACATCAATGATAGGAGCATGAATTGTGGAGTTCATACTTCATAATATCATCTATCACTTTGGGATCCCATCCAAGATAATTTTGGATAATGGTACTTCATTCAAGAACAAATATGTGTGGGCTTTAACATCCAAATATAACATTCAACACAACTTTGCAACACCATATTATCCATAAGCAAATGGGCAGAGAAGCCTCAAACAAGATAGTAGTAGCCATCTTGAAAAATATGGTTCAAGAGAATCATAAGGATTGGCACCTGTAGTTGCCCCTTGCATTATGGGCTTACAGAACTAGCATACGGATGCCCACTAGGGCAACACCATTTTCATTAGTATATGGCACTGAGGCCATTATACCCTTGGAATTGGAAATTCCAACCCTGCACATCGCATTGAAAGAGTTCATCGATGATGACACTGCATGACAAGCTCACCTCGACCAATTGATCCTTCTTGATGAACATCACATGAATGCCCTTGAGCATCTCCATGTTTATCAAGAACATCTAAAATGAGCTTATAACAATAAATTCCACCTAAGGGACTTTAAGGTTGGGGATCTTGTGCTGAAAGAGAACCAACAGAACTCAAACCTACCACCGCACTTGCGAGATAAATTTATGGCCAATTGGTTAGGTCCTTATATCATCTCAGAGAAGATTGGACCTAGAACATATCACCTAACATCATTAGAAGGGGTTGAAGAGCTTGAGCCTCTCAACATTCTTCATCTGAAGGTATTTTACACATAATAACAAGATAAAAGTAAAAAACATTCAAATAAATCATAAAATTTCAAAAACAATTGAAAAATTCATAAAATTTCAAAAACAATTGAAAACATCAAAAACACAAAAACATTTACATTTTACATTTTGCATTTGCATTCATTTAATTGCATTAGGCATTTTCATCCATTGCACTTGCATTAGGATAGGTTGTGTTTTCAATATTACAAATGACACCACGTTTGTATCTCAATCATGCATCTATCAAAATCATCATTCATCCATCACCCTTGTGAGTAATTGTGTTTCTCAACACAACCCCTCCTATTGCTATAAGGAATATACTAGGGTTTTCTAGTCATTCAACCATACCTAGTGATCTTCTCAGATTTTGTAGAAAGCTATATTTGCTTTTGGAGATGAGGTCTAGTTTTGATAGCACCTAGCATATGTCAAAATCCCATCACTAATTAAACACATTAACAATCCTAGTTTAGACAAGGAAATATGAACACTACAAAGTGGTCCTAGTCACCTTAAGTGAAAGGTTTTTACTTGCTATCTTGTGATGCATGGTCTAGAGTGTTGATCATTGAAAAAAGGACAAGCTCCCCCCTACCCAAAGAAATCCCTTGCTTTCATCAAAATGAGAAAAATCCTAAAACAAAGCAAAAATAAAAGGTAAAATAAATAGTGATTATCATCACTACACAAATCCCTTGCTCAAAAAAAAAAAAAATGCAAAATAAACAGTGATTTTCATCACTAAGCATGAGCAAGTATCCCAATAAATGTGAAGAAAAGAAGGGGGTGAAGAGCTTGAATCCTTGGAATGGTCACTACTCAAAGCCATTGAGTGATCCCCAATACAACAATGGGCTGAATGAATCCCGCTTGGCATTGGGGTAGTTCTAAGAAATTTACAAATGAGCTAGCTTTAGGTGGCTTGTATTACCTAGTGGTCTAGTCTAACTGCATCCAAACTTAGGATCAAGGTGAACATTTGGTGATCCTCATTACAAAAATGGGCTGAATGAATCCCGCCTAGCAATGAGGTAGTCTTATGTCTCATCTAATATATTCATTTGCACACACAGGGATAATGAATATCTTGGTCTTCATAACAAAAACTTTTATCTTTCAAGAGTCCTGTATAGTCATTATACAACTTTTGATTAATCAACTAGGGTGTTTGAGTCTCATGGAAAACCTCAAAAATCCCTTATAGCAACAAATCATCTCATCAAATAAACACAATTTTCCTTATGAACTTTTGTTTATTAAAGGATGTTCATGAAATAGGATAGATACCAGATGGATATCAACAATGATATTTAGATGACCACACTATTTTGTGCATATATTTTAATTTATAAACTTATAAGGAAAACCATACATCTCACATCATCTCATATCACATTTGGATGCTTAAATGATTAATTCTTATGCTAAGAGTTACTATTTTCATTCATGATTTTTATACATTCTGTGGTGTCATCCATTAGATTGTTAAGCACATATTACATTCATTCCTTATGTTTTAAGTGATTAAAGCATACAGGTTCATTTACATTAGATCACCATCATGTAAATAATGCATTACATACATTGCATTCACCATATCATAACAACATAAATTAGATGCATACAATTAAATCAAAATTAAACATGCATTTAACATCCCACATTGCATCCATATATGCATACATAGTAGTCTATCTACACATCTAGATCACAACATCTAATCATACATACATCATCTAGCTAGTGCATGTCATCAATACATCACATCATATAGCAATAATCAAATCATCTAAGCATTACTTCTCCATATGCATCACATGAACATAAAATAAAACACATAATACACATAATGAGAAATAAAAGAAAATATCATATATATGTGTCAAAGTGTCTAAGTACATCAAGGTACAAAAATACTCGTAGGCTACAACTATGTAGGTCCTCAGACCTTACACTCAAAAATGATAAGAACATGTCATATCAAACTAGGCCTGCACCCCTTGGCTCACCTCCACCCTCAGCTCCATCTCTACGATGATGGCTAGAGCTCACCCCTCCTGATCTCTCAGATCGGCTAGTTGTCCTATGACTAGGCTGCACTGATGACTACCTAGACTCACTCCTCCTAGTCTACTGAGACCCTACTATCATAGATCTAGCTAGCACAATGCCATCACATAATATGACCTCAACCTCTAGAAGAGTGATGTGCACTACATGATGCCTGCCACCTCGCATCATCTGCTAGTATGACCTACAGTCACCTGAGATCTACCCCTATATCCAACCCTACTAGCCCCTAAATAGCTAGAGCAACTGGTGCAACCTATCCCATAGGAGCAACCCCTATCTATAGCCATAGAGCATCCCACTCACCAATCAGAGCACCTATAGTAGCTAGCATCAAATCTCTCTCTGATGAGCTACTCTATCCTAACCAATACTGAATCAAATCGAGTCTGTAGAGAGGTCCTCTCCTCCTCAAACCCCTACCATCTCTCCTACCCTACTATCAACTGGCTCTATATCATAGCAAGAGAGGTATCCCACTCTAGGATCTATCATCGAGCTATCTACAACTCAGCCTCTAGACTATGTAGATCTACCTAGAGAGGAGACTCCTACTCCTCTAGAGCCACCTCCTCCTCCTCCTTTGGTGCTCTCTACTCCTCTGTAGCCTAGCCCCACTCCTCCTCTATCCTAGGCTACACTCACCACCCATCAGGATCCTCCTCAGCTACCTCATCCCTAGATCACCCTAGGCTACCACCACCATGCCATAGTTGCATCACCCACCACTAAGTGTACACCTCTATAGTATCCAGCATCTACTATACCAACATCCACTGTAGGAGGATCTACCTCCTCTGCTAGAGCTATAACATGTGGCACTGGGAGATCTCTCTCTACCTAAATACACCTATATAGAACTAGCTCTAGTGGGATGTCCTACTAAATCCCAAACTATCTAAGCACCTGAGAAAGTGGAATAACTCTACTCCTCCCTTGCACCTGATAATCCATCGATCATGCCTCATCTGAGCCAAGAACTAGTCTACCTCTAGCCATGTAGGGTAATCTACATATGGCCTCCATATAATATCCCTAGCCTATAGCCCAGTCAGAGAACCTACATAATGAGCCAAGTCCCCTACATGATGATGACTCCATCGCTCCTCTACATCCCATGACCATCTAGACCCATAGCACTATGACCTCACCACTATCATAGTAATCTCCTATGGTAACCCTATAGGATGGTCTACTCTGATATGCTCCCAGCCCCATATCTGTAAAAGCAAGCTGCATGCTACCCTAACCTAACCCCATCTGGATCCTATACAACTCATCATAGAGTTATGCTAGTAGAGCACTCCCCCAAGCCATAATGATAGGCTTAGGACTATCCAATAAGTCATGCACCATAGCTAAGAGGTTCCATGGGAACCTCACTCTTGATGTATCTAGAAAAAGCACATTATAGATAACATGCATCAAAATGGCCTGGCACCATGAGAAGACCTAGCTCGATACCAATGGGTGATAAGAACTCCTCCATGCTGAATATCAGCTAGAGTTGCACGTGCCTAGTCATCAAAAACCCTATCAAATACTACTACCCTAGAACTGATAGGTGATGAGATGATGGCCTATCCATCAAAAGGAATCCTAAAGATCCTGTAGACATCCTCAGGTGTGATAGTCATCTCACCAATCGAGAGATGAAAGGTGTTAGTCCGATAGTCCCATCTATGGGCCAAAGTAGTAATGTATGCCTGATCCGACATAATAGTCAACAATCTGGTAGCATACATCATGCCTCATAGCATCAAACCAAGCCTAGTATGCCTGGTCCATGAGTGGCAATAGCTCCATAAGCAAATCAGGCTCCCGAGCCCATGCTATCAAGAGCTAAATGTGCAAAATAAATGCATAATTAGATGCACTTGCACCAAAAAAAAACTAAGCAAAAATTAAAAAATTCAATTCCTAAGGTTTAGCAGTCACTAACTGATATGCTACCATAGTACGATCATCGATAGTGGCTAGCCACCAATGGTCAAATTTTTTACCATTGGGGTTTCAAACTAGTCACCCTCAGTGATAATGACCCCTCTTTGCCAAATTGGGGGCTACCTTGAGTGATAGCGGCTATGAGGTGACATGCCAATGATGTTCATCCCTCACCCAAAAACCCAAAAAAATAACAAAACCTAAAATCTAACCCAAACCCACCTAAATTAGCCTAGTTCTAAGCCTAGCTATGGGTGTGGTTCATTACCAATAGGTTTAATGAGGTTTATTTAGCCCATTTCTTAATGAGGTTCATTTTATCAATTAAATGAAAAGATTAGGGTTTGAGAGATACCCATGAAGCTCTAGCTCCTCCACTCGTAGATGCCTCACCGTGCTCCGCCATCGGTGTCAAGGTAATTTTAGCAGTGTTCTGGGTCAACTTTCTCTCTCTCTCTCCTTAGAGATCACTATTGCAACTACCAACTAGAAAATAATGAAATTGAAAACCCTAATTTTTCTTTTATATTTTTCATTTTTGGAATGATCACTGATGTTGATAGTGGCTACGAAGTGCGGGTTGCCTATGCTGATAGTGGCTACAAAATTGCAAAAATGGGTCGCCTATACTGATAATGGCTAAGAAGAAATAATAAATGCACTAAATTTCTCACCATGAGAAGATTCAAAATGGAAAATTAAGCATATCTACCAGTCTAGAATCATCAAAAATCATCAAAATAACAAAAAAATCAAATAACATCAAAATTTCAAATGCACCTCGTATGCTAGTTATTTACCCTATACACTTGGTGGTTGTAGCGACTTGCACTCCATGCAATCTAGAAAGATGAGTAAATTACCATAAGGTCATTTGAACCAAATTATTCATCATTGAATTGAAATGCTTCACTTCAATCCCTAAGAAGGCCATGGTGGCTAGACTGCCCCATGAGAATGAGGCATTCATTTCCTTTCTTCTATGAAATTTTCATCATATCATCGAGTGATTCATCACATGCTAAATTGAATTGCTATCATCTTGATTCCCTAAGAAGGCCATTGTGGTCGGACTGCTCCATGGGATAGAGATGTACAATTACTATTATTGGTTAAAATCACACCTGTAATAGGACCTGCCATATAACAACAAAGCAATCATCTTAAATCATCCAAATCAATCATCTTGGTCAAGCGACTCATCACTTTCATCACTAGTTATTTTCCTCATCGACTCATCGCTTGAGGGGGTAGTCATAATAACAAATTCATAATCAAAATCAACAATTGACAACTTAATCAAGTTAATCATGTTCGTCTTATGAATCATTGCTAACAACTATCATAAGCTTACCCTATTGCTTGGGGCAAAAGCAAATATGCTGAATTAAAGCTTTGTCAACTCTGACCCTTGGTCCATTGCTAATGCTAAGCAATCCAACCCAAGATTCTAATGGACTTCAAAGTTTTACACAAATTAAGCCTTCCATCCAATTGGAAGCAATGATTTAGAGATGCACACCCTTTTCATGATTGGGGCATCTAATGTTGATCAGATCAATGATCATCATGCAACCTAGAATATGGCTTTAGGTGGTCTATTTTTTCTCAGCATTGTGTTCCCATAATGCATCACAAAAGGGGTATCTATAGACACCTAAAACACATCATGTTTAGGAGACTACTCATATGGGCACCTTTGCAGACCATATGAATGATCTTGGACCTTTCCAAGAGGTAGAAGTGGTTCTAACCACTCATCTAGGGTAGTCTAGTCCTATGCAGGCTCAGCCACTGATGCTCAGAGTGGTCACCATCCCAACCATTGATGCTTAGGACAGCTATGAGCCTAGCTTCTCCTGCTGACAATGGCTAGCTCTAAAACTATCTCAGCCTCTTGAGCCGAGCCAAAATTAGTTGTAATGACCAAATGCAACTGATCTTAGGTAGTTTTGGGTGAGGAATATTCTGGAAGGTTCCTCCCAACTACCATAGGCTAGCAATTCTTGATCTTGGCTTCTCCATGAAGCCAATATTGGAATTCGGGAAGCCTATTTATAGGCCCTCCCATGAATGCAAAAGAGATAACATTTTATGCAGTGAAGCTCTACCAGATTGGATAGTGAATTGATAACCCTTGAGGAGAGTCAAAATGCTACCCAATTATGGAGTGACAAGCATGCAAACAACAATGGAGCTTCCAAAGGACTGAGAAGCACACATCACAAATTCACATCAATCTAACGTGAATCCCAATGAATTCAACCGCCAATCCATCTCTAGACAAGTAGGTGACCCTTGACCATCAATTCAAATGAAGAATTGTGTGTCGCAACCCCTGATTTAAGAGGTAGAATTCATAGTTTATGGCCGCTATCGTTGATGATATATCGTAGGCCTCAACCACCGATGGCAACAACGGCTAGGGTTTGATGCATTATTTCTTCAGTTCTTAGCCTAGATTTCTACTTATTCTTGCTTTATTAGCTTAGATTAGAGTAGATTTATCATTTTCAATGCATTTGTATGGTTGATTAGTATTTATTTATGCATATTTTCTTATATTTATGCTTTTCATGCTTTTATCATGCTTTCATGTCATTTCATGCAAATTTTTGAAACAAACCTCATCACGAGAGGTTGCATATGCTATTGACATGTTTTGTGGTTGCTTTGTGTGCAGGTGATAGGATCTACAAAGGAAAAAGCCACATCTAAAGATATTTCCTTCGAATAAGTGAGAAGGAGGCATCAAATAAGCCCTCAATCAATTTGTGTCGATCTAGAAGGCATGCAAATTGCACCACCCCTATTTTGGGGCTTCATATCTTTGTATTCATTGTATCAAAATTTGGTATCCCTAAGAGGGACATACATGTAACTGATTTTCATGATGAATTAATAAAAGGAGCCTTTACATTTTTCTTAATTCATTGTCATTGTATGTTTTCTTGTTTTATCTTTGATATTATGATGCAAATACAGTAGGTGCATGCGTTCTAGCATCATACAATATCCCTCATGCATTAAAGGTGAATTCATCCATTTAGAAAAATATCTAAAACCTTATACATATTGAAGCTTCTAGTTTGATGATTGTCTATAAGGTTTAATAGAAAGCTTAATTAGGAATATTAAGTGATGGGTAGTCGTTATACCATCATTAAATCTCAAAGATCTTATCAATCCGGGGTGGTGTCCAAGGCTATTTACGATAGAAAGTTCAAATAGATTTGCATTTCAGCTCATTTTTGAGTAGCATGTATTTATTGGTAGGATTGATTGTGTGGGGGATTTGTGTCACTTCTATCCCTAGATTGCATAAATTAAACCTTAATCTAATTGCAAGAATGAAAAACTAATTTCTGTCTACAGAAATAAAGTCCTAATTACAATTGCTAAATTGAGACTTAATTGATTTGCAGAAGGAAAATCCTAATTATAGCTGCTAAACAAGAAACTTATTTACTTTTGCAATGATGAGATAAAACAAGTAATCAAATTCTGTCAATACTCTAAAACAGAAGGTCGTCAATCTTCTGTGCAGTGTTTGACAGCAAAAACAAGAATGCAGGAAATTATAGAAAACTTGTAAATTGCTGGAAATGTAAATTGCAAGGAATTGGAAAATTACTGAAAAAATAAAGAAACTGATTATATCTATTGCTGATTATGTCACAAATGTAAAATAGATGGATAAAAACTAAAACAGAAATCAAATACCACAAAATGCTGAAATTGACAAGTTCCACTGCTTATTCTACTGCAGCAAAATCAGGACTGAAAACCTGTCTATTAGTCCTTCTCCTAGATTTGAAAGTGGCCAGCCTCATTTTTTAGAAGAAGGTATAATTTCTTCTCTAAGTATTACTCACACTCAGACATAACAAATTAAATGGAATGAAACTGCACTTTTATTGCTTTAGAAACATAATTACAATTCTACTGAAATCTATTACAGATCTGCAATCTGTTACAGGTATACTATCTCTAATATGTTTAATATCTAATATAATATTTCTAATATCTAATATTCTTCCCTAATAGCTCAACCTTTATGGGAGCTATCTTTTATAGATGCCTAAAATCTAATTACAAACATAAAATATGTTGTCCTGATATCCTACAAAATTTCCTGCGTTTATCCTAGAAGAAGATCAAACTTGATATTTTCCATAAATGATGGCTTTGGATGGCAAGGATGGCAAAATTAGATGGGAGATATTTTCTCTTAACTTTCTCAACCTTATTATCCCATTTTCCACTGCCAAAAGTCAGTCAACAAGTCAAAAAGTACATTATGTTTTCATTTCGAAGATAAGTGGCTCATTTCAAAGATACTGCAATTCTCATTCTGAAGATCCGTTCATTCCGAAGATACTGCAATTATCATTTTTAATATTCGCTCATTTTGAAGATACTTCAATTCTCATTCTAAAGATCTGCTCATTTCGAAGATACTGCAATTCTCATTCCGAAGATCTGCTCATTTCAAAGACACTATGTTTTCTCATTCCTTAGATATCTGTTCATTTCGAAGACACTGTGTTCATTCCGAAGATCTTTAGAATGACCAACTATGTTGACTCCAAATGGTTTTGGCTACATTTCTCAAGTGTATTAGACCTCAGGATCATATTGCAATAGTCTTCATTCTTCCTTGGATGTGAATTCCATGCCTTGCCATTCATTGGTAGCTTGCTAGAATTTATATGGAAAAACCAGTTTTCTGCTGCACAGTAATAAGTCTTTGTACTATTTGCTGAATTCAGAGAAACTAATGCTTAATGATCATCAAAATAAGACTAATGAAATGCTACTGTCAACCTAAGCATGAAAATATAACATAAAACTATACAAAAACTGTTAAAAATTAGAATATAATGTCCTTAACACTGCAATCATGCAAACAGTTAATACAGAGCATATTAAATCAACTTAACTAGCATATAAGATAATTCACAAGAGTTTTAGGCAGTTTTAGGCAGTTTTAACTATTTAAAACATGCTATAAATGAGGCTTATCCAAGCCTCATAATTAAGAGCATAAATTAATAGGGCATCACATGGTTTGATGCACCAGTGAGCCATTATACGCATTATTCAAGCACAAAGGACAAGTCTGCAAAATTCCTCATAGCTAATAACATGTTACAAAAACCATCGACACAGGTAGAGATGCATTCTAAGCTCCACTTTTGTAAATGTAATGGTTTAGGTGGATCTAGCATAGATAATTAAACTCTTCTCATAGCACCAAATAGCCAATTTGGGCAGCATTCATCTTGAATGTATAGAGATCAAAACCTACTCAACGACCCTATTTTTATATTTTAAAATACAACTTAATTCTTTTAAATGTGATCATTCATAGTGCATTGGAAAGTCATTATAGTACAATCTATAGAAGATTTTAATTAAGAAAAATCTCTATTGCAAACCTCATCACAATCATAAGTATAATTGGAGCCTAATTGATATTTGAATCCATGTCAAAGGAACAAACTATATAGCAATCCATGGGACTTCCATATGTAGGTATATAACAATGAAACATAGGCTAAAATTAGGACCTTTAAAATGGTTTATAATTCTCCATTTACCTTATACTGAAATTGACCCAAATTAGAAAGTATTCAAAGTAAAAAAATAATTCATTCTCTTGTGGTAAGATGGCTAGATAAGCAAGTACAATTTTATCTTATTTTCGTGCTTAAACAATAATAAAGCAAGCATAAAAATTTTCATGAATATAATGTAAGTGAAAGGATTTGACCGTTAAATCTTATGAAGCTTCCAAGTGCCTCCCACTTGCTTTCATTTTACCTTGAATCAGTTCCTAAAATTATTCATCTTGGCCAAATACATTTTTAATTAAATATTAGTACTCAAGGAATTTCGATTTCTGATCTACCTTGGTAGAGAGCATACTACCTAAGCCCAATATTTCCCTCCTCCCCCCTCTCAATTAATTTCCTGCACTTTTATAATTCTTCCCAAATTCTTTTTTTCTTCATGAACAAGAAGGTGAGTTTATTATTAAATTATTAAAATGTGTTTTTTTGAAGTCAACCCAAAATAGTGAAATCTCTTTTTATTATTTAAAAATTAGTAGAAAGGACAAGAGGATATAAGTTGTGAGTGCCCTGTTCATTTTGGGCCTCCCCTTTTCCTAGGGCAACTTGCAAGGTCAATCTTGGAACTGTTATGAAGTAGTCATGGTGGATGGAAGAATAGTTCATCCACTAGTAAAATCTATTTTTATTGTTAACTCATGGCATTGCTCTTTTGGGTCCACTTAAAACTGGATCAATTTTGTGGATACCTAATTGTATTAATTTAGGTTAATTAAACTAAATTACTTTTTGTAAAATATACATTCTCAAATTAGTCTTTCACAAAAGCCTTATTTAATTTATCCAAAACCTTACAAAATTCCAATTGCATCCCAGAAATCTCCAAATTAACCTGGTAGAGTGTAATTAGTTTTAATTAGGGATTTTATAGGATAATTAGGGTTTACCATCCTCTATATATTATCAATTAGACCCTCTTATTAATGCTAGGAAACATTAGTAAGGTTAGGTTAATATTAAAATTCAAGTATTAATTGATCCTTTTTTTAAAAAGTCCTAATGGGCAGGCTATGACAATATTAGTAGTAGTACGGACTTGAGAGAACATACTTGTTTCTTCCACTTGGAATTAGTAATGAGTTGGTATGACTACTTCCTTTGTTGTTAGTTTGGTACTCTGGCTCTTACTTTCCTTTGCTCTCTTCTCTTGTTTCAAAGGAGAGCTTTTTCTTTTCACCATTTTCTATGATTTTAATAGATTTAAGGGATTAGAAGATTGTGGCTTAGGTTGAGGGGGTCCTCCATTATCAAGTTGGTTAGTATAAATATTAGGTGTTAATTGGAATTGCCCTTGTATCTGCTATAAATATTCTTTCAACCTAATTTCAACTTTCTACAACTTGACCCATTCTTTGCATGTTCTAGGTGAGTCAAGGGCTTAGATAATGGTAACATAAATTAATTAGTGCCCTTATTCTTAGGATTAGTGGTAATGGATGTGAGAGCTATTCCACATGGTATCTATTCTTCTTGTGGGGGTTCAAGTATTCTTGATGATGTTTTCAAAGCCTCCTCAAGCATAGTCCATTTTTGTAATCATTTTAGTCCATTTTGTGTATGGTACTTGCAAAAACTCATCTAGTTTGAATGAAGGATCTTCTTGATGACAAACAATATTAATTCTAGAGACTATTGTTCTTTTCAACTTGCTACTTTTGAGTTTTCAACTTGTTTTTCTCCCATAATTGACACTTCTTCAACAAGCTCTTCCCAAAAATTTTCTTGTTCATTCTATTCCTCTTCTTCTTCAAATTATTCTTCTTCATATTCTTCTTCTACATCACCTTCTCCTATTATAGGGTAAATTTATTCTTCTTTAGATTTCCAAGTATTTATATTTGCATCATATATTTCTAATTTTTTTTAATCTAAAGAAATCTTATATCTTGAGTTATATAGGTTGTGTTAATATCTATACATCCACCCTTCTACATTTTTTACTGGCTATCTTAGTTTCTTCTCCATTTCTTTTATTAAATCTTGGATTAAATTCTATGTTTCATTCTTCTCTAGCTCAAACGACTTCACTATGTTGTAGAAACTCCTCCAAGGAGGAGATTCTTAGATATTTTTTATGTCCCAATCAATTTCCTTTTTCTTTGGATTATTCCAAAAATTTTCTATCTTTGGATAACTTAGGTGATTAAATTTAAGAGGCTTGGACTCATTTAAACTTGTCAATTTGGCCTTAAATCTACCCTTAAGGTCATATTTTCACTTTTGTGGTATTGCATGAAATTTGAAATATTGAAGCATGGATTTTAGAGCTTTATATTGTCCTCAACCTATTAGTTTAACTAGATAAAAATATAATAATACTTCATAAGTACCAACATTATTTATGCTAGTACCATAAGATGTATTTGCTTTGTCCACTTGTTGGCAAAATTCCATTCCAAAATTCTAGTACATTACATGGTAGGGGAGTAGAAATGTATTTCCAATAAATCCATACACTCTTATCATAGTACCTTAATTGTGGAAATATTAGTGTCCAAACTCATGCTAAGGGTTTTGGATCTTTCCCATTGCATTTTCAGATATTCAGGGTAGTTCTCCATAGATGATTTCCAATGCTAGGCTCAAAAACTGCATGTTGAACTCATAATAGGAATTCAAATCTCTAATGAGATGTGTCCAACATACTATAGCTAGGAAGTCTCACTATTGGTTTTGCTTTTTTATCCCTCTCTATGGCATACTATATATTATGCAATATAAAAACAAACAAGATATATGTGACAAGTATCTAAATACTTCATACTTTAAAATTTATAATTTCATCAACTACTCATGCATTCTTCTACACAAAAGTAGGCCCAATCAAAGAAAAGATAAATTTCCAATGGATTAGGGCATGTTGCATTATAGTGATTACATAGACTATGGAAATATAGTAATCATGGACATATTTTTCTATTTCCAAGTCAAATATTATAGGTACACATGGAGAACATTTTGGATACCGAAATTCATCAAGTTGAATTGGGCACTTAGGTAGGTTTTGGCCAAGTGGGGGGTGGTACAATTGTTGTTAAAATCATATTTTTAGGTTCTTGCCTCCATATTTGAGGTATTTAAGGTCATAATATCTAATTTTTATTTTTTTGGTAAAGAATTTGGGTGTTACGTAAGGGTAAGCACCTATTGCAAATGCATCAGTAAGAATATTATGCATGAGATGAAAATTACCAAGCTTGCTAAATTTTGGATTACGCTTGTTTAAAGGTTATAGTGTTTCACCATTGCTAGCACTTGTTCTGGGTAGGTATGCACAAATTTAGGCATGCATGATGATAGAAATGAGATCCATGTTGTCATACTCATGCTACTAGCTAAAATGTGTAGGGTCTTTCGTATGACTGTATCTCTAAGACTCTTATACTTAGCTTTTAGAGTGAGCTCTATGTCTTCAATTTTACTCATGTAGTCTTACAAATATTTTGGTTATTTTTTAAACTTCTTTCATTTTGCAATTCTCTTCTAAGTTCTAGTCATGGTCACTAAGATTTGATTATAACTTCTACAATATGACTTACCAATATAACCACTGATGCTTGCACATGGATCTTTTCTAAACATTTGTCTCAAGATGCTTTAACTTATTGGAATGCTCACTTACCATTTTTTATGTAAAAAAAGTATTTTAAATTTTGCTTTTATAATACAAAATCAGTCGTTAGCACTATAAATGTAATGGATTGCACATGCTTTGATTTTTTGCTCGAATCAACCTTTGTAATCTTTGGAAACATGCAAGTGCCTAGGTAAGCTTACTGGAGTCAATGCAATTACACTTTTTGTTCAACAAGCATACTTTATTTCAAAATATGATGTTTGCTATCTTTTTCTTTGGTCAATTGGATTTCAACAATTTAAAATTATCATGGCTTGGTATATTTTGCATATCTATGTATATATGATGCAATTTTGATGACACTTTATTTTTACATGAAATGTTCTAAATAATGGCCATTTACAAATATCAACAAAATTTGATCATTGTGTCAAGTAACTCAAATGCATTATAGTCATACTTTACAATGACTCAATAAGATTCAAACCAAAATTATTCAAAATTTTGGTGATTTCCTAGCTTTGTTTCATCTTTGTCGCACTTAAGCACTAAATTACCATTTTAGAAACTTCAGGGAGAAGTTTTCTTATAAAACCACTACTTAATATTGCTTTGGTGTTCCCATAAGCTATCATAAAATTTTCCTTTCTATTCTTATAAAAATAATATTTTTCCATTAAGGCTTCAATTGGCTTTACATTCGAGAATTATCCTTTATCTATTATCTTCATTGTTGATAATTCTAGACATAGAGGTAGATCAGCTTATTTGTTGTAGACCAAGGAGCATGGTGAAGTCTTTAATACCTTTTTTACTATGATGTGGACTACCAACAAGGTTTTATTAAGCATTAAATGCTATCTCTTTTTATTTTTTTCACAATTGTCTCGATGATTCTCAGCAAGTTCTTATTGGTAGACTCTACTAGTCCTTTTTCTCGTGGGTAATAATTGGAGGATTCCTATAAGTATATACCATATCTACTGGTAAATTCTATACTTTTAGCACCTATCAAGGCAAGTAGATTATCTATCACTATGGTTTATAGGATGCTGAATATTATTATCAATCCTTTGAAAAACTTGAACATGATGTCTTGATCAACATTTTTGGTTGCTACTACTTAGTAAAATAATTAGTTGTAGTCAATATAAACTTGTTCCTGGTGAATTAATTTTTGTTTATAACTGCACTGAAGTCAAGTACCCATTATTGAAATGGTCTTCTACAACAACTAGTTGTAGGGGAAGTACCATATTATTTATTCTTTTGATAAGTAGTTTTCACTTCTTACAATATTTAGCTAATTTGAAGGCATCTAAAAATATTATGGGCCAATAATATCCAACCTAGATAATTTTAGCAATAGTATTTTATCTTTTTTTGTTATATTTGAAGAGTGGATTTTGAAAGGGCCCAAAAACCTTAATTACATTTGGATCAGAAAAATAATAGGTCATCAGACCTACACCAACACAAAAAAAATATTGGGCCCATTAAGGTAATCCAAACATACAAAAAGAACCAATGGGCAGTTCATGGAACAACAAAGGATAAATAAAAATAGCAGGTCATCAGAATTATACCAACACAAAAACAAACATTAGGCCCATGAAAGTAATCCTAGGATACAAACAAACCCAATAAGTGGTTCATGAAACAACATAGTATAAATATAAGGCTCAATTATAGGTTGAATCATTGTTGATAGCATTAGTTTCATCACTAACATTATGGTGATATTTGAGCTAGTTATAGAGATCATCAAATACCTTGGACGATTAGTTGTATAGAGTATAAGGAAATTTAGATGCATTAGTAGTAGTAGAGAGCACCACCACAATGTTGGTGAAGGGACCAAGAATGGTATTATGAACCGAGTTGGCCACATGATCACCTTTGGAGTTAGATAGCTTTTGCACTGGTAGGATTGTCAACATACATCACCTTCAAAGGGGAGCCCTTAATCTTCACCTACTTCAATTGAGGTGACTCCCACAAGACCTCTGGACTATCCTTGCATGTACTCCCAATACTTTTCTCTATAGGGAGCGACATCGAAGCATAAATTTGTTGGGATAAGGAGAATCCTATTGACGAGGATCCAAGATAGGCTTTTTAATCCAATATCCACATCATCATCACACTAGTTCCATCAATAGCAATGGAATCATGGCTTGATATTTGATCACTAGATGTATTGGGATTGGATGGGATGATGGTGCATGCGATGACTACTTTTTCGGCATTTTTCAAGGGCATACCTATATAATATTAGATGCAGGCCTTGATGTATCAGGTGGGACAAGTTCCCTTTATTAACACTTTCAATAGAAATTTCTATGGATCTAAACAAATAGGTGATAATGTTATTTATTTTTATATCCTTAAGATGGTTTAGGAATGCAAGATGGATACTTCATAGGGGAAAATCAATTTTGTCAATGGTTAAGTAGTTCAACACTGGGATCATAACTCGATCCTAGGGAGCCAAAAGCAATGTTCTTACAATCCTATCCTTATCCCTTGTGAGCTCTTTTCCTCTATAAATAAAATGGTCAATATATGATACCATCAAGTTCTTATCCCTATGAATTATGAACCCATAATTTGGAATCTCATTAACTTTATCTAACATCTAGACACTAACTTTGAATGCCAGCCCATGAATGGTGATGTGTCCCTAATTCCATGTCTTCAAAAAGGCATTAGATATCTCCATGTTGCTCCCATTAAATTTCTTCATGAAGAGGAGAAATCCATGGCTACCAAGAATCTCCTCCATAATTGAATCAATCTCCAATGTTTTGGACTTGAGTAGAGCCATTGTTGATTGATGTAAGGGCTCTCCAAGGGTGAGAAATATCCTCAAACTTAAATAGGGGAGGGGTCAAAAGCATTAGATTTGCTTGATGTTAACCATGTAATACCTTATATATATCTTAAACGAGGGAATTCTATATCAGGCCTGCGTAGGACTCATGCCAAGAGTTTTAGAATTAAGACACTACCAGAGCCATTAATGAACATGATCATTGTGGATCATTGTAGCATGTGTCTAGTCACATAGGATGAATAGTGGCATCTAGAGAAGTAAAAAATAAATTCATCTAGTATTTTCTATGTTTGTTTTGGTTAAATGCATTGGAAAAGAACTTCAATTTTTTCTAAATATTCATTCTAACACAAAGACATAGAATAAGGCTTGTAGACTATATCTCCATCTTTGGAGGCATTCAATACTTTTTGAAACCTACTTATATAAAATTATTTGATCAATTGGATAACCCAATATACTTTTCCTATGCATTCCTTAGTTTTAAAATCTACTTCAAGATAATATTCTATGCACGATTTGCATTTGGGTTTGGTTGTGGAAGTTAGTTGTTCACATAGAGCTCTTCCTCTGACCAACTTAGTTGGCCAAAGTTTAATATCATATTTTGTATCTTAGTAATCCACATGGATATATTTTCTCCTAACTCCCCTTGAAGGATAATATTTTTGACATTCAAGTGCACTACATAGACTAATGTTTTTCTCTGATATACTGTCTAAGATTTTTAAGTGATTTCATAAGAGCAAAAACCTTCGTGTCCATAAAATTGTAATTATTTTGATAATCATAGAGTGTTTAGCTCATAAATATATGGTCGATCTTCTTGAATATCATTATTCTATGTTAAAACAATGGAAAAGTTATCCTTAGACCCTTTAATTTATAGAATTAAGTCCTTCCTATAGTCCGAGTTTACTAAGATATCATTTTGTATCACTTCTTGCTTGATTTTATCAAAAGAAATTCTCTTTTTAGGGTCCATATAAATATCATATTCTTCTTTAGAATCATGGTCATAGGCTTGACTATCTAAGCAAAATCAGAAATGAATTTCTAGAAAATAGTTAATTTGCCTAAAAGACTATAGAGCCTTTCTACTAAGGGGAAGTGGTATTGCTAAGATATATTTAACTTTTTCTAGATCGATATCCAATCCTTGTTTGGAAAAAATATTCCCTAAGATATTTCATTCATTCATAGAGAATAATTATTTCTTGGGGTTGACTGACACTTCAAACTCCCAATATTTTTGAAAGATCATTTTTAGGTGATCTAAGTGTTGTTACTTATCATGGGAAAATATTGCCATTCATCTAGGTAGATGAGGATTATCTTATTGACTAGATCACAAAAGGTGAATCCCATCGCCCTTTAAAAATTTGATCCAATATTGGATAGGCCAAAAGGGCATTATTTGATACACAAAAGTGCCTTATTTGGTGGTGAAGGTTGTCTTGTGTTATTCTCATCTCTTATCCAAATTTGATTATAACAAAAAAAACATTAAGAAGTGAAAATATTTTTTCTCAAATTATTTCTTTTAGGATCTGATCAATATGAGGTAGGGTACAATGCTATTTTAATTGTCTTATTCAAATTCCAAAAATCAACATAGAGGTGAATGTCTCAATTTTCTTTCTTACCAAAACCAAATTTGCCACCCATGTAGAATGTTTGATAGGATAGATGATCTTGGCACTGAGTAGCTTAAGGAGTTATTATTTTATATGGACTCAATATTAGGATTTACCAGTATCTATTTTATCTAAACGACTTAACATTAGGAAGTAATTCTAAAGTGTGTTAGATGACATATTTTATATAGACTTGGAAGGCATCATAACTACATGCTATTATGTCTTGGTACTCTCTAAAAAAGGATATTAACTCATCTATATATTTCTTAGATAAAAATTCACAAACCTTTAGATTGTTTCTAGCTTAATATGGACTTCCTTAAATTCTTGTTCATCTATCTTCATATTTTTCTAGTTGATCGATCATTGTTGTCAAACATGATTTCCAAGGTAGTAAGCCCTTTACAGATATCTATGATTGTTGAATTACTTCCTCATAGTCAACATGATATTGTATCTCTTCTAGCTATGCTACATAGATAACTTCTTTTTTTAATAAATTAACAATCTATTTATAATTATTAAATACCTACTAGAATATATATTTGCATAGGATAGACGATCTAAAAACCATTTTAATCATATTGTACTTTTTACTATATTCATCAACTAGATCAAATTTTTTTTGGTTAACGCATATGCTATTTAATTTTGACTTTTGGGTATTTATTTCATGTTCAACACTTCAAATATTTCCATTATGTATTAAAATATATTTTGATATGCTTTCAAATAGTGATGTTTACTATTCCATTTCTTTGCCACTTGATTGGCCACTAGCCCTAAGTCACCAAAAATTGGTAGGAACTTAATTCCTATTTTTTTGCACATGTTAAACCAATGCATAAGGCTTTGTATTTAGTTGAATTATTAGTGTAGCTCCATGTTAGCCTATAAGAAAATGTATTCATTTCCTTGGAAGGAGAAACCAACACCACTCTAGCTTTGATGTCATTCCTGCATCTAGCTCCATCAAAATAGAGTTTCAAACTTCTAATTTTCGGAGGTCTTAATTTGACAAGGATGAGGTTCTTTGTGGTTTTGAATCTATCATATAGTAAGTGCATAGCCTATTTGTAATCATGGTATTAAAATATCTAAAGGATAATTCATCTTCTATTTGTAGTTCCTCTATTATTATCTCTAGGGGATCTATCTCATCATTTATCAAGTTGATGCAATCTTCCTCAAATATTTCAATGTGGTAGGCATCTAGAATTTCCACATATATCTTCACTTTATTTCCTTTGTGTGGGATCACCATATGCAAATAGTATAAATAGAAGTAACCACCCAAATTTTCTATGAATTCATAGGATAGGATGAGACCAAAGTATGTATCGAGATCAACTACTACTACTTCTATAACTATTATCTCTAGAACTTTATGTAGCACCATTGGGATATCTTTTATTACTCCAACCATTTTGATTAGGGTACCATATAAATACAATATTTTGGGACTTTACTAGGTGTTTTCCATCCACATAGCCTCACATACTACCTTAGGCATAAAAATGATTGTTGCTATGGAGTTGACCATGTAGTTATGCACAATTTAACATTCTATACATAGAGACATAATAAGGACCTGAATAAATTTTTTTCCATTTTGGGAATAATTTGAATTTGAGATAAGTTAAGTTTTGGGCATGATACACCTTCAAAATGAATGGTCTTCAAAAAATCTTTGAGAAGGTTTATTTATTCATGAATCATCAAAGCATCATACATGCTTGCTTTTAAAGTAGTCTTATTTAATTCTTTAACAATATTTAATCCTAATTATTCTACTTGAATTTTTTATTTATTTTTAGGCTCATGCAACCTTCTTTGATAATATTACATTGCTTCTAGTCTCTATAATTCGGTTATAGAAGGGTATAAGAGTTTATTCTATGTTTGTTCTTTAGAATATTCTTGAGTCTCTTTTGCCTCCTTTGTTTGCTCTTTCTTTGGTTGTTCCTATTCCCTCTTGTATTAAGGTTGAGGTTGGACCTACTTGGGTTTTGACTAAATTTATTTCTTTTTAGGCTTATTTTGAGGTTGAGTTGAGACTATGAAAGGATCTAAATTTTATGGATCCACCTAAAAAGGCTTCATACTAGACCTTGTCAATATTGATATGTATTCATATTTCAAAGGGTCTTTTGTAAGAATAACTTGGTCTAGTTCCCATAACATGTTTACTTGACCTTTCTATGATTTCTTAGCCTTATCTATAGTTTATTATTGAGCTTGATGCTAATATATTATGCATGTATTTGTATTATGCTAGTAATTCTAGTCCAAAAACAAATAGCTCTCCTTGGATGAGGAGTTATAAATTATTAAATTTTCCTATAGCATTTCTTGTAGAGGCCACATGTTATCTTGTGATATAAGAGAATATTTTGGGATGATACCTTTTAGTCTCTTACATTTTTATAGTTGTCATATCATTACTTTGGTATTTCAATGATGTTAATACTTCTTGTATAATCAAAGATTATTTAGGCTCTAGGGCATGTAATGTAGGAAAGGTCAATGTTAGACATAAAGGTAAAGTTTTAGGTGTAGGAATAGGTAATTAATGAAGGTGTAGTTGTGACCAAAAATTATGTTTCCTAAGGAGGTTTGGATGACTTATAGGAAGTATGGCATAAAAATTCTAGTTGGAAGTTTTCGTATTGAGATTAAGGTATTCTTAGTTGTTATAGCAACCTAAAAACCTATGGGAATATCATTACATTTTATTGATGTATCTATAGACCTAAATCTAGGATGAAAGAAAAAATATAATAAATGTAATCTTGAGGACTTGTTGGACTAATATCTTGGGGAATTCTTCTATAGGTTTTATTTAACCTAATATTGAAGTCTATAATAGCTTCTTGGGAATGTCTTTGAATAGCTATGAAATGTGTTAGCAATGAAAGAGTTCTATAAATTATTTAAATTCTTGACTAAAAGACTCAAAAAGTTCAATCCAAGAGTGCAAGAAGTCTCACCATAAATTTATTTGATATATTATATTTAAATGAGAGTGCAAGGAGTCTCACCATGACATTTTCATCATAGATGTTATGAATAATGGCTAAAGTAGCCACATATTGATAATGTTCATATGTCATCTTTTGGGTACCATCATAATCAGTAAATATTTGAGAGTCACTTGGGGAATATCATTAAAAAATTTCTACAATAAGTGGTTTGATATTATTCCATCTAGAAAATATCTATCCACCCATATCTTTTGAGCTAGTGTAGTATGATAATATGAGTACATGGAATCTATTATTTCTTCTAAAGAATATGGGGAAGGAGATGGGGACCTATTTATTTTATATCTAAAGGATAGTAGCTCAAGGAACCATAATGGTTATTCAAGCTTCTTGGTTTATAGTCTTGTGATTATAAGCCTTTAGATCAAATGGTAGCCAAGTTTTTATCAATAGAATCCTTTTCACGGAGTAACCAGGTGAATAGTTATATGACCTATGAGGTTAGAGTTCTACCATGGCACAACTAGATTGGTTAGTCCCATAGGGCATGCTAAAAACTCTCACTCATGCACAATGGAAAATTCCTATTGATGTATCAGTATGCTCTTTATGTATGGGATAAATTCATTTTGCTAGGCATGCCAAAAACTCTTAGATAAAAATCTATCTAATATAGAAATACACCCTAGATCTCAGTCAATATTGGATTGGAAGGATTTATATTAAATTCAAAATTTGAAATAGTGTGGCTCTTGTAGACACTAAAATTTGGTAAACCCAATTAAGCATCCACAAACAAGGATCAAATTGACATCATATGGCCCCTTGGGCAACCCTTAGGAGGCTCACAGTGGTTCTAGCCACTCCGAAAAGGTTTTTGGAGGCTATCGGTCCATTTTGGGAGATTTTGGCCCAAAATTCACCATCGTACCACCCTAGGACGGTGGTAGATTCCCACCATCCCATCCTAGAATGATGGTGAGCCATCGTACCAGGGTGTGACGGTGAGCAATTTTGACCTAGAAAAAGTCAAATTTGGGATATTTGGCACCCATAAACTGCCATTTAGCACGCCATATGGAGCATGCAGGTCAGAGGGCACTGAATCCTTATGAAAAAATTCTTATTGGGGGCCCAAATTGGATATTATCTTCCACATCCATTGGATACCTCCCATTTGACAAGTGGCACCTCCTGCCATGCATGCCCTCTCATGCCTTTTTGCACATAAGCCCCCGTGGGCTATAAAATGGATACAAATTCCAAAAGAAAGACACAAATATATAGATAGGAGTTCTAGGATATACAAAATAGTGCTTTTGATATTTCCACTCACCTTATTGCACCTTTTTGCCCTTGAAATCTCTCTTTTGCCAAGGAGGTTACCGGGTGACTTCAAGAAGGTAATCCGAGCATAAATTTTCCATCCGGGTGAATTTATTCACAAAATTTGATTAAAACACACCTTATATTGTTTAGGAACATCTTATAGTTATTTTTGTAGCAAAAATTTGCCATAATTAGTAGGTATCCCCTCCTAGGGTGCCCTCAAAATAGTTGCAGTCACCACCGTTACCCCTGGTATGAGGGTAAATTCTTAAAAAATTTCACTAATTTTTTTAATTATTATTTTTCTATATTATCCCATTATGATACAGTTAAAATTTCAGGTTATTTGGAGTTAAATTTACAAGGTTATAGCATTTTTAAGTTTTTGCAGGATCGTAGGGCCCATCCGGGAGCCCCAATTTGATGTAGGTGGACTTGTGCCCCAATTTGAAAATATAATCATATGGGTTGTCTTGAAATGTCAATTTATGCATACTTTAAAAATTTCATGAGTTTTTGATATGTTTAGATTCAGGATTTGCTTGTCTTCTTCTTCATAGGTTGCAGGTGAGCGACGTAAAATCGAGGGGTCTATGGATGCTATTTTACCTTTTTTTTCAGTGATATCCTCTCAAAAAATCCTATTTGACATATAAAAAAAATTTCAAGTCATTTGGACATGTTTTGATATATTTTTAATATATGCGCTCTTTTGCCCCTATGGGGATTGCATGTTTTCACCACACACCCTTGCTATTTGAACCCTTTGTATTCCTTGTGTGAAGGTGTATGTTCTTATAAGGAATTGGGAAGGAATTTCAGACATCAAATATTGAAGATACAAGCAGCAACAACATTGGACCGCCCAGCTTGATTGTGGGTATGAGGAAAAGCATTGGATGTGCACCCTATATCCTTGGAGGAATTGATCCTTGGGCACCCCAAAAATTGTAAAAATTGTATCATATTTTGATACCTCAAGGGTACTTCTATGTAACCTTGGATATGATCCACCCAATTAATGAAGGAGACACTCGTTTCATTTCATTCTTTATTTCTTGGTATTGCTTCATTTTCATATGCATGCTTCCGTTTGATGCTCATGTGCAATATGGGATAGATACACATATTGTTTCTATTAATTAGGTGCACCAATTTTCCATACTTCAGTTGCGATCATGGTGGGACCCTTGTCCCTTATTTTTTTTGTGAAAATCTGACCTCAATTTTACAATTTTTGCCATTTTTGTGTTGCAGGTGCTCCCCTCCCCACCCTGGAATGGTGGCAGATCCTTTATATGGCACACCCTGGGACGTGTTAGTATTACAATGACACTGATATGGGGGGGGTGAATCAGTGTAGCTCTTTAAATTTGAATTTACAGCTCTTAATACCACAACAATTAAAACTTATTACTAGATACAACAAGTATAACAAAAGAGCATCACACAACACAAGATTTAACGAGGTTCACCAATGTGGCTACTCCTCAAAAATTGATTGCTTGGACTACCATCCAAATCCAGCCTTTGCAAAGCATCAACTTTACAATCAATTTACCAACACACACTAGAAGGAGCACCAACCCTTGATTTATCTGCACTAACAGAAAGGAGCACCTACCCCTGATTTACCAGCACCAACTGGAAGGAGCACCAACCCCTGATTTATCTGCACCAACAAAAAGGAGCACTAACCCCTGATGCCAAGATACAACCTAGACTTCAATTTGAATCTATAAGTTTGACAGTAAGATACCTTTGCTTTTGCAAGACCCTGACTGGTCTTCTTCACCTTTGCGTTCTTTGCGCACTCTGTTATCTTTGCATAATCACTTCACACACTCTGCTTCGTTATAGTTGAACTTCATGATCGTCTTCTCCCTTTTACACACTCTGATCTCTTTGTGAATTTCACACTTAGCATGATTCGACACAACTTGCTCTTTGTGCACAACGACCGTATTTCATGCACATTCAATGATATAATCAATTCTCCAAACAACCCTCCTTTTATAATAATATTTTTTATGATGAAAACCCTAATCTTAGTTGGCTGTAAATCCTAATCTTAGTCGGCTTTCATAAAAATTGTAAACCCTAATTTTAGTTGGTTGTCATCGGTCTTTGTCGGCTTCAACTCAAGAAGATGTTCGGTCCACTGTCATACTTCTCATTTCAGTCGGGTTCTCCTTCTTGATTTGTGCATTTACGACCTATCACGAAATCATGACATTTATGCCTCTGTAGCTTCTTTTGTTGTTGTTGCCGCAAAAATACATGTTGCGATATCTTTACACTTTTTCTTTCTCTCTCTTTCTCCTTTATTTGGCCCCCGAAAATACATGTCGCGACATCGCGACACTTTTTATTTCTCTCTCTTTCTCTTTGCATTGGACCGTGAAAATGCTACATGTCGCGATATCACGACACTTTTTCTCCTTGCTATTTCTCTTTGCATTGGACCATGAAAATACAACATGTCACGATATCGTGACACTTTTTCTCCTTGCTCTTTCTCTTAGCTTTGGCCTATGAAAATACATGTCACGATATCGCGACACTTTCACCTCCGTACGCTTTCTCTATTCTTTTGTCACGATATCATGACACTTCTGCTTCCATAGACTTTGACTTTGCTTTTGACGTGAAATCGTGACACTTCTGCATTCGAAGTCTTCTTCTCTACTTTTATCGTGAAATCGTGACACTTCTGCTTTCATACTTTACTTCTTTTCTTTTGTCATGAAATCGTGACACTTCTGCCTTCAAAGTCTTCTTCTTTGCTTTTGTCATGAAATCGTGAAACTTCTGCTTTCGTACTTAGCTTCTTTGCTTTTGTCGCAAAATCGTGACACTTTTGCCTTTGAATTCTTCTTCTCTACTTTTGTTGTGAAATCATGACACTTCTTTTTCCATACTTAGCTTCTTTGCTTTTGTCGTGAAATCGTGATAGTTCTGCTTCCGTACACTTCCTCTATTTCTTTTGTCGCAAAAATGCCACATGTCGCGATATCACGACACTTTTCAAACTTACTTTCTCTCTCTTATTTTAGTCGCAAAAATGTGACGTCACGAAATCGTGACACTTTTCCAACTTACTTTCTCTCTCCTGTTTTAGTCGCGAAAATGCGACATGTCGCAAAATCGTGACACTTTTCCAACTTACTTTCTCTCTCCTATTTTAGTCACGAAAATGCGACATGTCGCGAAATCGCGACACTTTTCTTACTTGTTCTCTTTCTTCGAACTTGTCACGAAATCGTGACACTTTTTCCTGCTTTCTCTTTTTCTTCCAACATGTCGCGAAATCGCGACAATTTTTCCACTTGCTTTTTTCTCTTCCAACATGTCGCGAAATCGCGACAGTTTTTCCTGTTTTCTCTTTCTCTTCCAACATGTCACGAAATCACGACAGTTTTTCCACTTGCCTTTTTCTCTTCCAACATGTCATGAAATCATGACAGTTTTTCCTGTTTTTTCTCTCTCTTCCAACATGTCGTGAAATCGCAATAGTTTTTCCTGCTTTTTCTCTCTCTTTCAACATGTCATGAAATCATGACAATTTTTCTTACCTGCTGTATATGTCGTGATATCACGACACTTTTCTTACTTGTCTTTTTCTTTGATCTTTTGCATATGGGCCACTTCGGTCTTCTTGGAAAATCACTGTACATACTCTGAGTAACCTTTGAACTCCTGTCTTCTACATCTGAATAGCTTTTGAATTTCCTGTCCACTACATCAACAAATCTATCTAACTGTGTTGACAATAATGACAATATTTTTGCTGCACCTTGCTCAACAGGACGGTGGATTCACCATCCCACCCTAGGATGGTGGTGAGTATTCTAATCATCCCACACTAGAGCAATGGTGAAACAGAAAGATTTATGCCCAAAAATCAGAATTTGGAGAGCTCAAAATGGACAAAGTAAGTGCCTAAGCCTTTTGTTTTTCTGCTACATTTTTAGAGACTATCAAGAATCAGTTTTCTTGCTTCATTTGCTTGCATAGAAAGGTTAAAAGTTACATTTTTGCTTTTATTATAACATCACATAGCAAAAGGAAGAAGAAAAATCAAAAGAAATTTGAAGTAGCAATGCATCTTTGTGGCTTGATTGCTTGTGGCTTACCCAATGGGTAAGTTAGTATTTAGAATTTGCATTCATAAGTTACATTTGTAGGTTATTTGTCCTAATTTTATGAAATTAAAACACACATATTTGCATGCATTTAGTGAATGATCATCGAATGCTTCTTTTCTTACTTTCTTTGGATTAAAAGGAACCACACACACTTGCACGTTCCACTATACCATTGGTAAGGTTGGATTTCATCACCAACCCCTAATTCATACTGGTGACATTGGATTTCACCTCCTTCCACCAGCTTTCCCTTTAGATATATTAGATATAATAGGGCACTCTCTCAATATGGAATAGGTCACTAATGTTCAAATTGCCTCCCACTGTTGGAAACATTGTTTCTAAGTGGAAGAGCTAGGCAAACCCCCCACTAGGATTTAAGTGGTGTACCCTAAACTCTTTTGAGAAATCATGTTTGGCACTAGTGTCCCTAGTCACCACTTTGGTTGAGTTCCCTAATTCTAATTCCACAAAAAGAGTAAAGAGCCACAACAAATCTAAACACACTGAAACCAGATTAGGACACACATTTAATCAGTAAAAATATAATCATATTGTCTGCTTTGTGTGTTTCTTTGTTATTTGGGACAAAACCTTAACCCTAATTTTTCAAAAAATAGGGCTAAAAAAAATCTACTTTTTGATTTTATGATCAAAATGGAGCTTCAAGAATCGTGCAAAATGGAGCTATAATGAAAAAGTTTATTTTGGTTTTATGATTACTCTATTTTCGAAGTCAAAAATAGAGAAAAACTACACTAAAATGGTCATATAATGGTCTAGACAACTCCAAAAATTTCCAAATTTGTTTTGTTGTCTTAGTTAGACCCTTCTACACCTCTCCTAGAAATTTTGAGTCCTAAATCTTCACGGTTCAAAATTTTCCAAAAAATTCTAAAAGTGGGCATTTCCCCACAAGCCCCGTATTCCACAAAATACATTTTTTTGATCCAAAAATAAAATTTTGGAGACCTAGCCCATTATGATCAGATCGTCGCACTGATCATTTTGATATATAACACTTATAGCCTTTTTTGGAAGTCAAAATTTTCTTTAGTGTAGGTTTCCTTCAAGGTTTGCCTAGTCAACACATTATGACAACTATGCATGGCCGAGCTCGTTCACAAGATAGTGAAGTAGAAAAATTTAGGAGAGGCCCTAAGCACCATCATTATAAGTATGAGGATCTCATCACTCCTACATGAAACCTTGATAGTAGTCACCTTTGCTATTCTCCTGAGGATCTCATCATTCTTGCATGACACCTTGAAAGTCGTCGTGAGGTCCACTCCTCATTTAGAATACTCGACCACCAAAGTACCTCTACCAAGAGAACATAAATAGATTACCCACATGATCAAGTGGATTATTCGGTTAGACAACACTGATTCCAATCACAAACCAGATATACTTAGCCTTCCAAAGGGCCTAGTAGGGAGGTCTACACTCCCTCTACATCGTGGTCTTCACCACCCAGAACTCCCATAAAACAAGTGTTAGCAACCCAAAGTAGGCCTGTGAGAAGTTCGCATGCACCATCAACCAAAGTGACCATGAGTGAGCTTCTACTACAATCCTCCAAATATTGGGAACCTTTCATGAGGGTCTTGGATTCCATGGAGGTACAACATCATGACTCTGATGCTTTCACCAACTTTATGGAATATATACAAATGTACAAGAATCCTGCTATATCCTTTCAAAATCATGAGGTCAAACCCGTACCTACCAATTCACCATATCCTACTCTGCAAATAATTATAAGCATCAATAGGGTCCCCTATAAGTGAGTATTGGTTGACACAGGTTCCTCGATAAACATTATTACCACAGCTTCACTGAAACATCTCAACCTTCCATCCTCATGCATTGCACCATCCAAGTTCATAGTACAAGCATTCAATGATGCTTTATCCTCCATAGTGGGCACGATAATTATACTTGTTGAAGTTGGAAAAAAGGTTTTGCCTACATTGTTCTACATCTTGGAGGGTGCAAGACAGTACAACATACTGCTTGGAAGGCCATGGATAAGAGACATGAAATGTGTTTAATCTATAGTTCATCAATGCATTAAATACATTGATGAAGGTAAGGTCCATGTGGTCCATGTTGACCCAGACCCCTTCAAGTATTATAAGCAGGTGGATCATACACAAAGGCCTATAGTGTCACCCAAGAATTTGGACACTAAATCTAATGACCTTATTCAAAATCTAGATTCAACCCCACGGTTAGTCGTGAAGCTACCTTCACTACCGCTAGTACCATCCTCTATCTCTTCAAGAAAGGAAGAATTAGAAGAGCCAGCTATAGAAGCTCCCATAGATATCATCAATACACCTAAATAAGATCTTTTCACTCCTACCAAAAAGGAGGAAGATCCCACTATTGATACAGATGAATCAAATACTATCATACCATATTTATCCACCATAGTTGAGGGCACAATTCAATTCACCTACTTAGAACTCAATGAGTGCATAGTACCCAATGTTGCATTCACACCTATCACTAAGTCGATAAAGGATCTAGGTAGTCCCCCTACAAAGTTGCCACCCATTGATAACATTTTTGATGCACCCCTCAAGCAAGGGGGCCAAGCAGATCACCTTGGACAAGTTGATGAGGTAGCCATGACTCGTTTAGATGCAAATGCATCTTCTCACGAGTTTGTGGGAATGATCAATATGATGATAGAGAACCAAATCCCTTTGAATCCATCTATGCAAATTGTGACACCATACATTATTCCATCCATAAAATATGAGATACCACTGATGGATTCAGTCACACCTCCTCCATCTCACTCAATATCTCCACAAAATCAAGAACAAGTGTACTCCCTAAACCAAAGTAGGGGTAACCCAACTACCACAATTGAAAACTCTGAGTTGGAACATGAGCATGAGCTAAATCAAGAACAAGAACATGTGGATATAATTTCCAGCCCCAATCATCATGAAGCATCCACATCTGCTCAAACATTAGGGACTTTTGATCCTCCCTCAATCAGTTATCTCCTAGCTCCCACACCTAGTTCACCTCCACCACATATAAGTTGCCATCCAACTCCCTTAATAGCCATCCAGTCATCGCCTACACTAGTACCACAACATATCTTGGATAGGCTAGTCGATGTGGAGTTACAAGTGAGTCACCAATAGAATTATTTACAACAGATCATGGGTCGGCTCACAAGCATTGAGTTATGGTTGAGTAATCCAAAACCTCAACCCTGTGATTGTCAGGACCAACCCACCCCTGCACAGTCCAATGTTAAGTCTTAAAAAAATCAATGGCTAAACTAGCAACGTCACCCTAAGTGACAATTTATGCCAATTAATGAGTCCAAGGACTCTCTATTTGAGTGAATCTATGTGGAAAAGGTAATTACTTTACCTGAGAGTTGACTTGTTGACCCCTATGCACCTAAGCCCTATGGATATCATAAGGACCTATACTACAAATACATAGGCAGAAGGGGCACGATGTGCATAGGTGCTTTAAATTCAAAACCTGGTACAAGATATGTTTGATAATAATGATATTCAAATCAACAACCAACAAATTGACATAGTGCAAAATCTATTACCTATAGATGGTAGTCAAGAAGAGCAACCTAAACAGGTGATTGAGACACATACAACCTCATCACCTCATAAAATAAGTCAGTCAAGTTTGCCTTGTTTAAGGCATCAATGTCATACCTGGACTCCATTATCTAAGCCTATGTCAACCATATTCCAAAATCTATCAAATGCACAGGAAATCGTATTGCCATACATACATCCATTCAATCCAAATGGGACCAAACCTAAACAATTTAGGGAGGATCATTATTTCCTCTATCATTGGATGAGAGGGCATGCCATTAACAATTGTCATATGTTTAGACATAGGGTCCAAGATCTTATTTATGAGGGAGCTTTATCCATGAGTGGGTCACTCATTCTACCCCCTTAAGACATTAGCATTACCCAAGATTCCTTGCCAAAACAGGGGGGTCAATTCCTATTTCTCCTCCTGGCCAAGTCAATAACATCGCATCAATCATAGTAAATGCTAGGGGTATACAAGGTATTGTACCTTCCTCCTAAGAAAACAAAGTAAGAAAAGCTACAAAAGGCTCCAAGGGTATCTACATATCGCTTGGTCAACCTAAAATGCTCCTAGGCAGTCTATGACCATCTAGGTCACCCCAAAATGCTCCAAGGGTGCCTATATCCTGCTTGGTCAACCTAAAAGGCTCCTAGGCATTCTAGAACCATCTAGGTCATCCCAAAATGCTCCAAGGGTGCCTATATCCTACTTGGTCAACCTAAAAATCTCCTAGGTGATCTAGAACCATCTAGGTCACCCCAAAATTCTCCAAGGGTGCCTACATCCCGCTTGGTCAACCTAGAATGCTCCTAGGTAGTCGTAGACACTTTTTAAGTGTCACTACCTATCTAGGTCACCCAAAAGGCTCCTAGAAGGTTCTCACCATCTAGGTCAAATAAAAATGCTCCTAGACTATCTATGATCATCTAGGTCAACCCTAAAATCCCCAAAGGTATCCATAAGCCCTTTGGTCATAACCAAATACCCCTAGGTAGTCGTAGACACTTTTTAAGTACCGCTACCCGTCTAGGTCACCCAAAAGGCTCCTAGCGGGTTTTCACCATATAGGTCAAATAAAAATGCTCCTAGAATATATATGATCTGTAGACACCAAAATAGCACCGATCCGATTAAGTGACTACAAACACTGATCGCATCAACATACACAGCTTTCAGGGCAGCCCTCAGAGGTCAAAAAGTGGTCCTGACCACTCACACAGCAGTTTAGAAGGTCAGAAAATGGCAGAGCAAAGTTGGTCATTTTAAAGCCTTTAATCTAAAGCGAGCCTTTAACAAACTTTAAGTCTTAAGCAAGAAAGCCGCAATCAAGAGCAAAACTTCAAAAGCAAACAAGCCTTAGTCAAAAGGGAACCTTGTCCTTAGACGTCGTGATATCGCGACGTCGCGATTTCGCGACGTTGTGAAATCGCGACGTCGCGATATCGCGCGTCGCGATATCGCGACGTCTAAGGCCCCGAGGGAGGCCTCGGCCTTAGACGTCGCGATATCGCGCGTCGCGATATCGCGACGTCTAAGGCCCCGAGGGAGGCCTCGGCCTTAGACGTCGCGATATCGCGATGTCTAAGGCCCCGAGGGAGGCCTCGGCCTTAGACGTCGTGATATCGCGACACCTAAGGCCCCAAGGGGGAGGCTCGGCCGAAGTGTCGCGATATCGTGACGTCGCGATATCGCGACACTTCGACATTTTGCACATAAACAGAATTTAAGCATTCAAAGACGACACGTCAGCATTCAATGGTGGACTTCATCGGTCAAAGGCAGCATTAAAGCAATTCACGCCACGTGGCATCCCTGCATGCCATTTTTAAAAGAACGGCGAACTTCACCAACTGGAGTAATGAGACGAGCAATCTCAACAACAAATCTGACCCGAGGCCATGCTTCGTAATTACGGATGTGATTTTCTAGCGACAATCTCAGTACAAGCCATGCCTCATACTCATCTGACAACGGTCAAATCTCAACGGCGCCTGCAGACTTAGGGTTTTGACGCAGAATCTTCTATAAAAACCAGCTCAATGCCATGTAAAAAAAAGAGGACGAAGCATTTTTAGAAACGCAACGAAGTGCTGCTCATCCAGAGACCCGATCATATTCCTTTCGGATTCAATCTTCTGCACCTGTAATCTCTTTCTGAAGAGAGGTTATTGGTGGTTGTTTGAAGGTGAACCCGGACAGTAATACTCGACAGTGGATCACTATATCCCACTAATTTGCCGACAACACCACAGTTTTAGATTTCGAGCTCATCCCTGGTGGATTGGCGTCGAAACTAAGTTCTAACGAGGGCGGCCCGCTTGGGCACCCCACGTCTTTTGCTAGCTTTATTTCGATTCATTCTATATCACGCGTATATCTTGTGTTTTATTGTATGCTGTTACATAGTTTACAACATGGAGTTTAAGAAATATATATCACGTATTGCCATATTTAAATAGTTTAGAGATTATATATTATCGTGCTATTGCGTTCTATATCTGCATTACGTTTTTAACTGCATGTTCTCTTGCCTACGTCTTACTTCCTTGTTACAGGTGCTACTAAACGTTTTTATTGTTTCTTTGACCGCAGGAAAAACAGCAAACAGCAAGGATTCATCAGCAACCATCGACGGCAACATTTTAACCCGCCTGTTTCAAATGTGGGCATGCGGAAGGAGATCACTATTCATCTGGTGTATTTAAAAAAAAATATGTAACAGAAGAGATGTATTGTAACCGAGCGGAATCTTATTAATAAAAAGGGTCGTGCTCCTGCCTTTTAATTTGATTATATTCGTGTTATTACATGCATCAAATTAGTTCTATTTTTATTTGCACCTTAGTGTTTCTTTTATTCCGAAATCTCATGCTTTCAGTGGCGATCACGGTGGGACCGTTCCCAGATTTTTAAATCACAGAAACTAATCAGATTTGCTGTGTTTTGTGCTTAACAGGTACCCCTTTTTAGCCGGAGGTCAGAAGCAGCAAGTCCGGACATTAACGGTTTCTAACTGTCCAGGTCATTCTCTGCTGTAAAATTTCCGTTTATTTTATTTGTTCAATCGTTTACTTTCAGTTTTTTTTTTTTTTTTAATTAATTAAAGAAAGTTAGAGAAATTTTTTTATAAAGTTTTTCTTGCTTTAATTAATTATTTATTTGTTCATGTAATTATTTATTCAATAATTAATTTTTTTTAAAAAGAAAGGTAGAAGAATTTTTCGTAAAATTTTTCTTGCTTTATTTATTCAATAATTAATTTAAAAAAAAAAGAAATGGTAGAGAAATTTTTTATAAAATTTTTCTTGCTTTATTTATTTATTTAATTGCTTAAAAAAAAAAAAAAATTTCGTCAATTTTTAGTTTTCTACTTGCTGTTTTCCGGTTTGTAGTGTCTGTCTGGCATAGGGAAAGTTTTCTTTCTTTGCTGCCTGTTTCAATCTTGCAAAGTAAAATGAACCCCACACACCACGTGGTATTTTAAACCAAGGCGCTGGTCGTAAAACCCCAGCCCTTGAGCAAGACCAACGGTGGGTTCATCACCACCTTGGCTTAGCTTTGCATTCATTTCCCCGATTGTCACTGTTGTTAGACGTAAATCCTGATGAAAGCTGACCGAGTGTTGTTGGGGTGATTCCCATGCACGCGAGGATAAGTCTTCTATGGTAGGTGTCATAAACAGGACAATCCCCCTTCCGTACCGCCTATGTTCCACGTACCATCTGCTCTCACGTACCTATAGTTTCCCTCTCGTAAGGGCGGGTATATAGAGAGGTTGGTATATCGGTCCGACAATGGTATATTGAAGGGGCGACCATTTATGGGAGTCATATGAGCCAAACATTATGCATTTAAACGTTCTTCCAAATTTGCAAAAACATAACAAAACATCAAAATGCACTAAACCAGTTTAGGACACACTATTTAATCCGTAAAAGAGATAATCACGGCTTTGTGTATGTGTGTGTGTTCATTTCTGCTTAGTGTGCACAAAAAGACAAATCATCATAAAACAAGATAAAATCTGCTTAGAGAAGCACTACAATGGTGTACACCCGTAGCCAAGCCCAATCAAGGGCAAACGCTGCGGAAGGTGCACAAAGAGAGGGCGCTAGTCGCCTTCGCTTTAGCCCTGAGGATTTGGCCATACCGCCTTGGCGGTCTAGCCTACAAGAGAGTCCATATCAGACCCCATCAAAAAGAAATTATTGGGAGCCTCCTCATTGGGGTATGCCCATCCAACACAGCCCCTTTCGGGAAGACGCTGTACACGTAGGTCTCAATGTCGGTAGACAACCGCCTCTTGAGGCTAGATTTGAATGGCCACAGCACGATGAAGCGCTAGAGAGGCATACTGTCCATTTGGAGGGGCAACGTGGATATGGCGTCCCTTCTTTACCTCCCATCAGAACAGAAAAACAACATCCAGAGCGCAGGGCTCTTTACACAGGGCAAGCTAACTCCGCCCGCCCCTTTCACACCCATGAAAGGGAGTACGAGGAAGATCATCACATTCCTCGGGAACAACATACAGCGCGAGAACCTTGTGTTTTCATGCCTGCCAGATATCATGATCACACATCAAGGCTAGAGCCTCAAGCAAATGTCGCCTACCCCGACAAAGGGAAGCAACCCATTGAAATTTTAGACCATCAAGATCGAGGCAAACACATAGGCAAAACATTCAAGCCTCCTCAACAAAAGAGGGCAGACCCGGTTGACCCGGCAGTCGCCAGACATGCCGCTCGCCAAGCTCGAATCACGCAGCTTGAGCGGGGTCATCAGGAGTTAGAGTATTTATACCGCTTGAATAAAGAGCGCATGCAGCGCGAAGCGGATGAGTTGCGCTATAAGCTACCTGAGAGGGTGCCAACCCCTCGCACCCACAGAGAAGAACAATATGAGAGGCACAATCCTTGGGTGCAAGACAGGTCTCCGCGACCTCGTCAAGTTTTGCCTCCGAGACCTTATAGACCCGAGAGGGAGGCCACTCCCCGAAACAATGATGGGTACCCCCAACGGGGACTCAATCAAGGTCATAGGTCTCGCCCAGGGACTCCTCAAGAAGTTTATGAGGAGTTCGAACCAGAAATAGAACGGGCCGACACGCCCCATCAAGGCGGGAGGGCTGCCAATCGGCCACCTCCCCATAGGCCTCCCGTCTCCCATGACTCACAACGGGAGCAAACCAAAGAGGAAGAAATAAAATCTTTCGATGCATACAAAGCGCTATTAGAGCGTTTGGAGTCTATGGAGACAAAAGCTTCTGGGCATCAAAAGCCCACATTACGTCAACTCCGCAGTCATCCAGTGCATCCCTCAGTGCCTACACCTCTTTACCCCGAACACTTCAAGTTGCCTCAATTGGCAGTTTTTAAAGGTGAAGAGGACGCACAAGAACATGTCACAAGGTTCCTAAGTCAATGCTTCGGCATCCAAGATAACGATGCATTGTTGCTTCGAACTTTCATAACCACATTCGCAGGCCCTGCCTCGGATTGGTTCACACAATTACCCAAACACAGCATAAACAATCTCGATCAATTGGTAGATGCGTTTCTTGAACGCTTTGCTTTCAACACAAAGAAGAAAGCATCACTGAGTGATCTGGCCAGCCTCAAGCAATATGAGGAAGAAACAATGACAACATACGGGAATCGCTGGAGGGCTTTGCTTTCAAGGTTACCCTTACCGTCCCCCCCTATGTATGTCCGATCTTACGCAATGTTCCAGCAAAGTTGTTTAAAATCAATCTCCCGTCTATTCCCGCCCCACCAAAAAAAAAACCAGAAGAAGCTTTGGCGCAAGCCAGAGTTATAGAAGAGATTAAGATAGGCGAAGGCACAATTGCCAAGCCTAAAAAGAAAGAGTGGAATAAAACCACTAAGACTAGGAATACGCAATCACAACCCGCAGCGGTTAATCAAGTTGCGATAAATGTTCCCAAGCCTGTGCAAGAAACGCCCCACAAAGGCCAATTACCGAGATGCCTCCTAGTTATGAGAAAGATAATAAGAAACAGGAGAGCTCGTCACCCTAGGCGACAATTCACCCCCTACACGAAGTCTAGGGACTCCTTATTTGATCGCTTGTCAGCAGAAAATTTAGTCACCCTTCCAGAGATCCCAACTATAGACCCTAACGCCCCCAAGCCTAAGGGATACAGAGAGGAATTGTATTGTAGATTTCATAGGCGAAGGGGCCATGATTTAAATGGATGCTGGAAATTCAAAGGATTAATCCAAGATTTAATCGACAATAAAACATTGGCCGTGGACAACCCCATAGCGCCAAATAACCAACAAATGGGGGTATTCAAAGACCCTTTGCCTGCCCACGAGGCACAGACAAAACCTCTCCAGGTTAATGAGGTGCGCGAAAATCTTCCCATGCAAGGATTTGTGGGAATGATCAGCATAGTGACAAGGAACAAAAAGTACCCAGTAGCTGCCCCCGTGGTAGCTACGAGGGAAGTTCCAACGACGTCGCAGCCTCAGCAATGCCCTGTGCAAGTACCTCCGCCTAGACCAGAGGTCACGATACGGACCAAACTCACGCAGAGTTTGCGGACCACATCGGCTAGGCTGTCCATTTACGAGCTTATTCAACAGTCAACACCTCATAGGGAAGCTCTTATGGACATATTAAAAGCCATCGAATTATAGCCTCACGAAGCAAATTCTTTCAACAACTTCGTAGGACATGTGCAGCGATGTACGGAGCCGGTCATCACCTTCAGAGAGGATGAAGTCAAAGCAATATCGAATGACACGGCAGATCCACCCCTGCACGTCATCGCGCGGGTCAACGGGATCCCATACAAGAGAGTGCTGGTAGATACTGGCTCGTCCAGTAACATCATCACCATTGCAGCGCTAAAACATTTAAAGTCGCCGACCTCTCATATCACAGACCTCCACGTACACACTGCGAGCTTTCAATGATGCAATATGCTCGACGATCGGCACGGTCGTTCTACCTATCCGGGTAGGACAAAAGACAATACCAACATTGTGCCATGTGTTGGAAGGCGAGATGGCTTACAATATACTGCTAGGGCGGCCTTGGATCGGGGGACATGAAGTGTGTCCCTTCCATCGCTCACCAGTGCTTAAAGTATGCTTTTGAAGGAGAAATACATGTAGTCCCGATGGACTTGGAACCCTTCAAGTATTGCAATGCGGTACAACTAATGCCTCAATCGACCCTCCCTTCAACGCATTTGGATTTCTAGTTAAATCCATCCAAACAAGGTCCAATACTGCAGGCACCACTGGTGACCAAATCACCAAAATCCCAGCCAGGTGAATCCTCATCATCTGCTCCTTCATTACCAATGCCACCTGTCATGGCTAAACAGAAGGACAAGGGAAAACAGATCATGGAAGAGGCTCAGCCCCTAGAAGAGGGTTTGCCCACAATTTCAACGGTATCAACGGAGGAAATATCCTAGCACTACGAAAGTTGAGACTCCGAACCTACCAAACATGGAATGGACTTAGGAAGGACTGCCGTTCCCTCCCTCCCAAGAATCAACAATCACCGTTGAAATGGCAAGTACGGGCCCGGGGGAATACTTAGTGCGGAATGTTGTGGCAACGCCTACAGTAGAGTCAGTACAAGATATGGGGAGACCTCGCCTTCCCATAGGAACAGTTGTTCCTCTAGGTCACCCACCCAACCAGACAAATTTTGTGTATGGGGGCCTTGATCATGGTCTTGAACCATGCAAACAAAAGGAAGCAGACAACGAACCTTTTGTTGAAAACATCAACTATCTATCAAACCCAAACTTTGCCCTAAAATATCTCGGCCAATGCAATTGGCATGGATACGAGCTAGGCAGATATGAGCAAGGGATGCGGGTCCTTTGCCAACCAAGATATCAGATGCCATATGATAAGTCAGGAGTAGGGTTCCACCATCCCCTGCCCTTAGACATCTTGGTAGAAAATATGCAAGGCCTAGAAATAGGCAACAAGGGGGGATTGGCACCCGATCTCTATGCCAACCCAAATACAGACTTTACATTTGGAGATTACCTCCCATGGTCAACACACACCCTTGGCAACAACAATAACTCCCCTCCTTTGCTAGAGAGAGGCGAAAGTTCGGATACTCATCCCCAAAGAGAATATCAATGGTGTCCGGACATCTTTTCGAAGCTGTTCCCCTTAGAGGTTCCAGTTGAGTCAGTACAGTGTCAAGAGAGTCAGGTCCCTCCACCAAACGTGGAACAACCACAATGGGACCAGATTAACTTACTGGAACAAGGAGAACCCTCAACGTCGCAAACAGTTGCTGAAGTGACTGAACATTTTTAGATCTCCGAAAGTGACTCAGAAGATGAGACTGAGATGGACTATCTCAGACATGCGCGATGGAATCACCGCCCTTTAACTCATGAAGATCTAATGGGACAGATGGGCATAAGATTAGGACATGAATGGTGGGTAGACCCAGCAGGGTGGGACCCGATCTTGGATCCATGGCTCCACATTCACGATGAGCACCGTCCACCCCGAGACCCTATCATGACAACAGTGCCGAGGGAAGACCCTGTCCTCCTATCAGCACATAGGGCCGATCCATTCGTGCCCGTTCCCCTAGAGCCAGATCCAGAGTATAGGGAGCATCTAGAAGAATCAAGTTATCACCCCCGCGGTAATGGAGACCAAATTCATTCCATCCACATGATCTCCATTGATCTGACCGCACCCATCCGCAATCCGGCCGATCCAACACGGTCATTACATCTAGACATAGATGCCATCGACTGGGATCGCGTCAATTCACCTTTATCCCCATCGGAGTACTGGCCTTTCGGTGAAATACCTCATTTTACCCCAAGGACAACTCGGGATATTTTTTAGGCTGAAGAGGAACCCGAGGTTCCAAATGCAGATCTAAACTCAGTCGATGACATCCATTTGATCCCGACTCCACATCAATTGGAGGACGGATCCCACATGTCAGTCGAGGAAATGACTGATGTAGATATCGGCACAGATCCAATGAATCCATAGATTCTTAAGCTGGGGGTAAGTCTTTCCCCCGAAGAGCAAGCCGACTACATTGCCCTTCTCAAAGAGAAGAAGGAGGTTTTTGCATGGTCGTACAAGGATATGCCCAGGACTAGACCCGTGGCTAGTCACGCATAATTTAACGCTTGATCCGACAATCAAGCCTGTAAAGCAAAAACTACGTAAGATGCACCCAACAGTGGCCTTGATGGTCAAAGATGAATTGCAAAAGCTGTTGGATGCACAGTTTGTCATCTGCGTGGATTATCCGCCATGGTTGTCCAACATGGTTCCCGTCAAGAAGCCCGACGGGAGGATTCGCATATGCACCGATTTTTGAGATCTAAACAAAGCGAGTCCTAAGGATGATTTCCCCTTACCGAGCATCGACGCGTTGGTAGACGCTACAACAGGTCACGAAATGCTCTCCCTCATGGATGGTTTCTCAGGATACAATCAGATTCGTATCAATCCTGAAGACCAACTAAAAACGGCGTTCACAACGCCTTGGGGGACATTTTGTTATAAGGTCATGCCTTTTGGCCTTAAAAATGTTGGTGCCACCTACCAACGTGCCATGACATATATCTTCCACGATTACATGCATAAAACTTTGGAAGATTACATGGATGATTTGTTAGCCAAATCTCTTTTGCGCTCAAATCATATCGCTGACTTAAGCCAGATCCTCGATCGCCTCATGGAGCATAAAGTTAGACTAAACCCCAAGAAGTGCGTCTTTGGCGTCACATCCGGAAAACTCTTGGGTTTCATAGTCTCAAAACGAGGAATCGAGGTGGACCCAAAGAAAGTCAAGGCAATCCTTGAAATGGTTCCCCCAACTACAATCAAGCAGCTCAGAAGTCTGCAGGGAAAGGTCGCGTCAATTAAATGATTCATAGCACAATTATCTGACAAGTGCCGACCTATGAACAAATTATTGCACAAGGGGGTTACATTTCATTGGGATGACGAGTGCCAGTCAGCCTTTGACGAGATCAAACAATACCTGGTTTCGCCACCAGTATTGGCACCACCTAGACCAGGAGTGCCGTTCTACTTATACATCTCAGCTACTGAGGTGGCACTGGGCGCCATGCTAGCCCAGAAGAATGAACTTCACAAAGAACAGGCTACTTACTATCTTAGCCGCACCCCGGTCGGTTATGAACTTCACTATGCATACGTTGAGAAACTCCGCTTGGCGGTGGTGTTTGCTACCAAAAAGCTATGCCACTACATGTTGAGCAACACTACGTATGTTGTGTCTAAGGAGAATCCATTGCGATACATGATGAGTCGTACTTATCATAGTAGTCGCACGGCGAAATGGATCATGTTGTTGACGGAATTTGACATAGAGTTTATTGGACAAAAATCTATCAAAGGACAAGTCATAGCCGATCAACTAGCAGAGGCTCCTCTTGAAGACGATCAGCCTCTGGTCATAGAACTACCCGATGATGGGGTCTTCCATGTCTCAGAATCGCCAGATTTTGATGAGCCTGAGTCACACGCCGATATAACCCTATTCTTCGATGGTTCTAAATGTGAGCAAGGTGGTGGCGCGGGAATTGTATTCTTCACACCGTGAGGGTGCCCCAATGCCCCTGTCATTTAAATTAAACTTCCCATGCACCAACAATAACGTAGAATATGAAGCCTTGCTCCTAGGTCTTCAGACAACAATCACCATGAACATCAAACGACTGAATATCTTTGGTGATTCGCTTGTTAATAGTCAATCAAGTCAAAGGGGTATATCAATGCAAATGCCCAGTTCTGAAGGCTTATAAAGCCCTTGTGGACAAATTCCTGGCAAAACTTGAGTGGTATGACATCGAGGCCCTCCCTCGATCATCGAATCGTTTTGCGGACACAATGGCCTCCTTGGGGTCACTAATCCCGTAAGACCTTTCCGGTGATATGACAACCATTCAAGTCAAAACCTTATCGCAATCCGTGATGGAGCGTGCAAGCTCAGACTTGACGCCAGGAATCCACATGATCCAGATTGAACCACCCTCGGATAAGTTCTCTCGAATCCGAGATCGTCTAAAATGCGCCAACTGGGGGTCCTTGTTCTCCCCTACTCCCATTAATAGCAACACAACGCTATTCTTGCAGGTTCTATCCCATTCAGCGTTTGCTAGGGAGGAACTTCAAGAGGGGTTGGTTGTTCATACTATCGAGGTTTCTGATCAACAGGACTGGTATTTACCCATCAGAGACTACCTCAAGCTAGGTAGTCTTCCGCTTGATTTGACTCATGCCGCAAAACGAGCACTCAAGCAGAAAGCGGCTAAATATGTCTTGATAGGAGACATTTTGTATCGTCGCAACTATGAAGGAATCCTCCTTCGTTGCTTGGACCAGCAAGAGTCCACTTGGGCAGTTGCCCAAGCGCACGATGGTACATGTGGTGGCCACTTCAGCGGTTTGGCCATTGCAAAGCGCATTCTTCGCATGGGCTATTATTGGCCATCTTTAGAGCGAGATTGTTGCACCTATGTCAAGAAGTGCGTGAAGTGTCAACATCATGCCAATTTGATGCACGTACCTTCTCAGGCCTTGCAAACAGTCCGATCGATTGGCCGTTCTCGCGGTGGGGCTTCGATCTAATTGGAAAGATCTCCCCTGCATCGTCGAGGCCATCACACGTTTATCATAACGGCCACGAGTATTTTACCAAGTGGGTGGAAGCAATTCCGCTTACCTCTACGACAGGACCCCGCATTGTGGAGTTCATTTTGCATAACATCATATGTCATTTTGGTATTCCATCCAAAATAGTCTCGGATAATGGAACGCCTTTCAAGAACAAAGACGTGCGTGCTTTGACCACAAAGTACAAGATTCAGCACAACTTTTCAACACCCTATTATCCGCAGGCGAATGGGCAAGCAGAGGCGTCAAACAAAATGCTAATTGCCATCCTTAAAAAGACCATCGCGAGACGAGTCATAAGGATTGGCACATTCAAATCCCACTTGCCCTATGGGCCTATCGCACTAGCATTCGGACACCCACTGGAGCCACTCCGTTTTCGCTTGTGTATGGCTCTGAGGCAGTCATGCCTCTCGAGTTGGAGATTCCTTCCCTACGCATATCAATGCAGGAGTTCATCGACGATGATTCCACGTGGCAAGCCCGGTTAGACCAGCTTACGTTGCTTGACGAACGACGCGTTAATGCTCTCGAGCATTTACGTATTTATCAAGAGCGACTTAAGAAAGCTTACAACATGAAAGTTCACCTAAGGGACTTTCGGGTCGGTGATTTGGTTTTGAAGGAAAACCAGCAAAATTCCAGTTTGCCATCCCACCTAAGGGACAAGTTTGCGGCAAATTGGTTAGGTCCATATATCATTGATAGCAAAATCGGACCCGGGACATACCGGCTAGCTTCTCTTGATGGTATCAAGGAAACAGAACCCTTGAATATCAGTCATTTGCGACCATTCCATATCTAAGAGAATCTATCCCAAAAATGCTCCAAGGATTCTTGCAATCGCTTGGTCAAAACCCCAAAATGCTCCAAGGATTCTTGCAATCGCTTGGTCAATCCCAAAAATGCTCCAAGGATTCTTGCAATCGCTTGGTCAATCCCAAAAATGCTCCAAGGATTCTTGCAATCGCTTGGTCAATCCCAAAATGCTCCAAGGATTCTTGCAATCGCTTGGTCAAAACCCACAAATGCTCCAAGAATTCTTGCAATCGCTTGGTCAATCCCCAAATGCTCCAAGGATTCTTGCAATCACTTGGTCAATCCCAAAATGCTCCAAGGATTTCCATAATCGCTTGGTCAAAAATCAAGAAAATTCAAAAACAACAAAAATCATCAAAAACAACAAAAATTTGCATCTCATTTCTAGGCATACTCAAATTCATCAATAGAGAGTTCTTCTCGCAATTCATCTTCATATTCACCAAAATCAATCCATCAAAAATACCAAAATACATAGCTGCATTAAAGCATTGCACCCATACATTGCATATTTGTGGTCGTACAGGTCAGGGGCCCCATAGGCTGTACTAATTCCACTAGTCCGTCTTGTTCCACACTATTCCATTTTCCAAAAAAACAACAAAAACACCATGCATTTCTTTTTCCACACTAGAGTCAATGGTCTTTTAATGTATCAAGGGTTTTCGTGATTCAGTCATCATTTTGCTCTTTAGCCATGTAATGTATCCGGTCAGACAGATTTTACGAAGGTAGAGTCATACTTGAAATACGCCTTGTTACGTAACATCCCAACACAAATTAAAACACATAAAAATTCCCAAGTTGTGTGAAAGAAAGATGAAACCTGCATTACAATCCAAGTTCCCATCAGCAAAACAGTTATCTTGCTCATCCCCCCGTGCGAATGGTTCTAGAATGCTGAGAATTGACAAAAGGACAAGCTCTTCCCTATCCACTCACCTCCATATACAGTGCTTTTCACCATTACCAAATTCCAATCACAGTTGGTCCCCAAAGTTGTAAGGATTCGTACCATCCGCCCCTAACCAGGATGGGTAGTCATCCCCAAAACCTAAAGGGATCAACACCATTCACAAACAAAATTCCAACAAATCATCATCTTACCATGTTCCATTCACTCTTGGTCTCCAAGTTGTAAGGATTCGTACTATCCACCCCTAACCAGGATGGGTAGTCATCCCCAAGGCCTAACAGATCAATTCCCTTACTTCATAACCTCCATCATCCCCTTGGTCCCCAAAGCCGTAAGGATTCGTACTATCCGCCCCTAACCAGGATGGGTAGTCATCCCCAAGGCCACAAAGATCAAAGCTATTTACAATACTCCAAATACAAAATCAAATAACAAGTGGTTATCACCACTATTCAAAATCCTTGCTCAAAAAGAATTAATAGAAAATAAACAGTGATTTTCATCACTATATAGACGAGCAACCCTCTAAATCATTCAGCCCACAAACATCCTAAACCTGAATCCCTAGAATTCTCAGCATTCGAAAAACCATCTAGGTGATCCTCATTACAGGTTTGGTTGATAGCCTATCTGGCAATGGTGGTATCCTACCCGCACGACGATATGTCTGTCACATTCGCTTTGCGTATGTACAGACCAATGTTTGCATGTGGATGGGCTAGCTTATGGTATCCTGGATGACACCGCAGATTAATCTAACTACATACAACAAAGGAGTTAGTGGAGCTAATTAGGTGATCCTCAGTACAGGTTCGGTTGAAAGCCCATCTGACACTGGCGGTATCCTGACAAATACCACATAAACGAACTCAATTGCACACACAGGGATGTGAAATACCTTGGTCAAAAACAAGTCCGATTCATACCTTGTTCAAAAGTCTTGTAAGATAAAGTACAATCATGGCTAGTAAGTTAAAACTGTCTGAGTCTCAGAAAACCTTAGCTACATTTCTAAACCAATTGCACTACTTTTCATCCTTGCAATACCATCAGAAAATACAAAAAAAAAAAAGAAACACCACATGTGTACACAGTCTAATAATGGAGTTCTAAACAGTCTATGCTGCCATGGCCAAACACCACAAAGTCCACCCATCCATTTCATTTCTGCATATCACATGCATTTGCATCCATCATGCATCCATCAAAATAAATCAACATACAACAATCGCATTTATCATAACATATGCATCCATCACTATAAAGTAGCATGCATCCACCCACATCAATCATTGTGCATAAAATCATGACATATACAAAGAAAGAAAATCAAAACAACAAAAACATCACAAAATTGCACCACAAAAACCATAGCAATAAGTTTTCGGACACAAGTGCTCTTGCACTTAACCTCTTGGCATAACGAAAATCGATGTCGGGGCTCAAATTGTCACTTTCTCACTTCCCCAAGAAGGCTACCATAGCTGGACCGCTCCACGGGAAGACGGGTTTTTGATGATTTCACCTCATTATGGCATCACCAAAAGGGTTAACACCCACCAAAAATAGGTCCAAATGTCGGAAAACTGCACGTGCGTAAACAGTAAAACATCTAAAGGCACCCTAACCTAAGTCATCTTGGGTCAAGCGACTCGTCGCTTTTCTCACGAAGGTCATTTCCTCATCGATTCGTCGCTTGAGGGGGTAGTCACACTTAGTCACCAATCAACAAGCACACACCCAATCAAGGCAATGACATGCATTCAAAGAATCATTGACAAAGACAATCACGCTCCTGCTTGGGGCAATAAACAAGCAATCATTAAATTGATCAAACACTTGGCATTCCCGAAGCATGAACACAAGGTTTCCCCTGTGGACAAAAGGTTACGCCCTTTGCCTAATCATGACTGATCAATGTCCAAGCTCAAGTCACACCTCACCAAAACAGGTTAACACTTGAAATCAAATTCCTTAGCTCGTCAGAAGCAAGGGTTCAAGAATGCATGCCCTTTCCATACTTGGGGCATCAAAAGTTGGTTAGGTTACCAAGAAACCCTAATCATTAGTGCTTTGGTTTTCTATTTTTGCTCGACGTTGTGCCATGCACAGCGCATCCCAAAAAGGGGCATCTGTAGACACCAAAACAGCACCGATCCGATTAAGTGACTACAAACACTGATCGCATCAACATACACAGCTTTCAGGGCAGCCCTCAGAGGTCAAAAAGTGGTCCTGACCACTCACACAGCAGTTTAGAAGGTCGGAAAATGGCAGAGCAAAGTTGGTCGTTTTAAAGCCTTTAATCTAAAGCGAGCCTTTAACAAACTTTAAGTCTTAAGCAAGAAAGCCGCAATCAAGAGCAAAACTTCAAAAGCAAACAAGCCTTAGTCAAAAGGGAACCTTGTCCTTAGACGTCGCGAAATCGCGACGTCGCGATTTCGCACGTCGCGATATCGCGACGTCTAAGGCCCCGAGGGAAGCCTCGGCCTTAGACGTCGCGATATCGCGCGTCGCGATATCGCGACGTCTAAGGCCCCGAGGGAAGCCTCGGCCTTAGACGTCGAATATCATCCTTCCGTCTCAATATCCCGACAGGCCGAAGGCCTCGCCTGCGTCTATCCATCCGATATCGCGACGTCTAGCCGATCCCTTAGAATCGATATGCGACACCTAAGGCCCCAAGGGGGAGGCTCGGCCGAAGTGTCGCGATATCGCGACACTTCGACATTTTGCACATAAAACAGAATTTAAGCATTCAAAGACGACACGTCAGCATTCAACGGTGGACTTCATCGGTCAAAGGCAGCATTAAAGCAATTCACGCCACGTGGCATCCCTGCATGCCATTTTTAAAAGAACGGCGAACTTCACCAACTGGAGTAATGAGACGAGCAATCTCAACAACAAATCTGACCCGAGGCCATGCTTCGTAATTACGGATGTGATTTTCTAGCGACAATCTCAGTACAAGCCATGCCTCATACTCATCTGACAACGGTCAAATCTCAACGGCGCCTGCAGACTTAGGGTTTTGACGCAGAATCTTCTATAAAAACCAGCTCAATGCCATGTAAAAAAAAACGATGAAGCATTTTTAGAAACGCAACGAAGTGCTGCTCATCCAGAGACCCGATCATATTCCTTTCGGATTCAATCTTCTGCACCTGTAATCTCTTTCTGAAGAGAGGTTATTGGTGGTTGTTTGAAGGTGAACCCGGACAGTAATACTCGACAGTGGATCACTATATCCCACTAATTTGCCGACAACACCACAGTTTTAGATTTCGAGCTCATCCCTGGTGGATTGGCGTCGAAACTAAGTTCTAACGAGGGCGGCCCGCTTGGGCACCCCACGTCTTTTGCTAGCTTTATTTCGATTCATTCTATATCACGCGTATATCTTGTGTTTTATTGTATGTTGTTACATAGTTTACAACATGGAGTTTAAGAAATATATATCACGTATTGCCATATTTAAATAGTTTAGAGATTATATATTATCGTGCTATTGCGTTCTATATCTGCATTACATTTTTAACTGCATGTTCTCTTGCCTACGTCTTACTTCCTTGTTACAGGTGCTACTAAACGTTTTTATTGTTTCTTTGACCGCAGGAAAAACAGCAAACAGCAAGGATTCATCAGCAACCATCGGCGGCAACATTTTAACCCGCCTGTTTCAAATGTGGGCATGCGGAAGGAGATCACTATTCATCTGGTGTATTTAAAAAAAATATGTAACAGAAGAGATGTATTGTAACCGAGCGGAATCTTATTAATAAAAAGGGTCGTGCTCCTGCCTTTTAATTTGATTATATTCGTGTTATTACATGCATCAAATTAGTTCTATTTTTATTTGCACCTTAGTGTTTCTTTTATTCCGAAATCTCATGCTTTCACGATCATCTAGGTCAACCCTAAAAGCCCCAAAGGCATCCATAAGCCCTTTGGTCATAGCCAAATGCCCCTAGGTAGTCATAGAAACTTTTTAAGTGTCATCGTCTGTCTAGGTCACCCAAAAGGCTCCTAGTGGGTTCTCATCGTCTAGGTCAAATAAAAATGCTCCTAGACTATCTACGATTGTCTAGGTCAACCCTAAAATCCCCAAAGGAATTCCTAAGCCCTTTGGTCATATCCAAATGCCCCTAGGTAGTCGTAGACACTTTTTTAGGGTCGTCTCCTGTCTGGGTCACCCAAAAGGATCCTAGTGGGTTCTCACTGTCTAGGTAAAATAAAAATGCTCCTAGACTATCTATGATTGTCTAGGTCAACCCTAAAAGCCCCAAAGGCATCCATAAGCCCTTTGGTCATAGCCAAATGCCCCTAGGCAGTTGTAGACACTTTTAAGTGTCATTGCCCATCTAGGTCACCCAAAAGGCTCCTAGTGGGTTCTCACCGTCTAGGTAAAATTAAAATGCTCCTAGACTATCTATGATCATCTAGGTCAAACCTAAAAGCCCCAAAGGCATCCATAAGCCCTTTGGTACCCTCAAAATGCCCCAATGACCCCCAAATAAGCTCGTTGGTCACATGTATATACATATCAATCAAAAATTCAAAAAAAAAAAACATCATCAAAATTTAAAAAATTCAAAAATATTGCATCACACCACATTGCATCGCATTGCACTTTCATACATATATATCAATCAAAATTAAAAAAAAAACATTATCAAAATTTCAAAAATTCAAAAATATTTCATCACATCACATTGCATCCCATTGCATTTTATTGTCGCTTGCATTTAGGCATATTCATCATTAGCACTTTATGTTTTAGAGTTGCTCATACATGTCTAGCACCATGACGGTACACTAATTACCGCTAAAAATCAATGTTGTGAAAGTACTCATAGTTCAATGCCACAATTATCATTTTCACCCACATTTTTCACATTTCCACAGTCGTGTCTATTCCCTTCACTTAGCCATTTGTTTTAGAATGTTAGTAGGGTTTTCAGTAACTGAACCATACCCAGTATCTACTCATATTTTTTAGAAAGCTAGCATAATTTTTACGAGGTAGAGTCTTGCATTGATTATACCTTGTGTACATCATATCCCAAACATAGTTAAACATTAACAATCCAAGTTTTGCACAAAGACAAATGAAATCCATGAAGTGTTCTAGGTTAAATTAAGGGAAAATGTCATCTTGCTCATCCCCCTATGTGAATGGTTCAAGAATGCTAAGAGTTGGCAAAAAGACAAGTTTTCCCCCACCCAATTTCCCCCACAACAATAAGTGGTTTTCCCCCTTTTTTTGTCATCAAAATCCCACATTGTCACATGTTTGCAACAGTATAAATTTGCATACCCCCACAAAGCAAAAATTCCAAGTACAAAAATACAAAAAAATAAAAAAGTGCAAACATCAAAAAGCACAAGAAACAGTGATCCCCATCTCTCAAAATTAAAATCCCTTGCTCAAGAAAAAAAAAAAAATCTCAAAATAAACAGTGATTATTATCACTTCATATGAGAGCAAGTATCCCAATACAATTCAAGAAAGTAGGGAGTTGAACTTGAATCCCTGGAACTCTCAGAATTTGGAAAGCCATTAGGTGATCCTCATTATGAGTTTTGTGGATAGCCTATCCATTAATGGCGGTAGCCTCCTGCATGATGATATGTCTGCCATATTAGCTTTTGGGCATATATGTAGACCAATGTTTGCATGTGGATGAGATAGCTTTGGTAACCTAGATTGCCTAGTGGTCTAGTCATACTTAGTACAAAACCTACGATGGTGGCATTCATTTGGTGATCCTCGATACAGGTTTGGTTGAGAGCACGCTTGGCATCGGTGGTATCCTTATGCATCTCACAGGAACGAACTCACTTGCACACAAAGGTATATGAAGTACCTTGGTCGTCCTAGCAGATTCATACCTTGTCAAAAAGTCTTGCATGGTTAGTATACAATTTTTGATGAGTTTACTAGAGTGTTTGAGTCTCATGAAAACCTAATGGGCATTCCCTAAACAACATGTCATTCATATCACTTCACCTCATTCATTTCAGTTACATTATTCACAAATCCATTATATAAGTGTCATGACAACATTACATATGAGTTGGTGCAATATACATCATCTATGGTTATAGCATGATATGTCATATAGTCTACACATTGCATCCTCTAAATCAATAAATCATCTATCTCACTATACATTCATGCATGTACAAAATAAAATAAAATTAAACTACAAAATATGCATACAGGGTAGACATCCGTCATCATCTCATAAATCAAATTGCATACATTTGCATACATTTCATAAAACAATAAACACATGATGATAAACCACAAACAATTCATATATATGTGTATACGTATGGGACAAAAAGATACATCATGTTTCCCGTAGGATGCAATAAAGTGGGTCCTTATACCTCACAATGCTAAACATCCAAAAATCCAAAAAGAGTCGAAAGAGCCTCAAAAATCCCCAAAGGTATCCATAAACCATTTGGTCAACCCAAAAGCCCCAAAGGTCTCCATAAACCCTTTGGTCACCCAAAAATCCCCAAAGGTATCCATAAACCCTTTGGTCACCCAACAAGCCCCAAAGGTATCCATAAACCCTTTGGTCAACTCAAAAAGCCCCAAAGGTATCCATAAACCCTTTGGTCATCCAAATAGCCCCAAAGATATCCATAAACCCTTTGGTCAACTCAAAAAGCCCCAAAGGTATCCATAAAATCTTTGGTCAACTCAAAAAGCCCCAAAGCTATCCATAAACCCTTTGGTCACGCAAAATGTCCCAAAGGTATCCATAAACCATTTGGTCAACCCGAAATGCCCCAAAGATCTCCATAAACCCTTTACTCAACCCAAACAAGCCCCAAAGGTATCCATAAACCCTTTGGTCAAATAAAAATGCCCCAATGGTATCCAATAAGCCCATTGGTCAAGTATACATACATATATATTAATCAAAAACCAAAAAATAAAAAAACAGTAAAACAACACAAAAGCCAAAGAAAAGGGTTCAACACCCACCAAAACAAGTCACATATGATGGAATTCATTCAAGGTCAATATGGAATAAAAAATTCTCATGGATTCATGGAAAAGTCACCACTTCACTCCCCAATAAGGCCATTATGGCTAGACTGCCCCACGAGAAGGAGGTTTTCAACTCTTTTCTTCCATGAAATATCCATAGCATCATCCAAATCCTTTAAAAAATGTGCCATTTTTCAATAAGAACAACTAAATGCAACCTTAACAAACGTCATCTGGGTCAAGCAACGCATCACTTTTCTCACTGGTCATTCCCTCATCGACTCATCGCTTGAAGGGGTAGTCATTCTTAACAAATTCATAATCAAAAATCAACAATTCAACACTCAATAATGCAAGTTGCATTCGTCCAAAGAATCTTTGACAAAGATAATCATGCTCCTTCTTAGGGCAAAAAACAAGCAAATATCTCAATTAAGAACATAACAATGCAGATGAACCTGCCTATTCGTAACCTCAAAAGTTACCAAAATACTTGGTTTTATCTAACTCCTAGGGTTATAAGTCCCCTAAGCATACCTAGAAGCTGAAGATAAACCACAACCAATGTCTTTACCGAGTTAGAAGCAAGGATTCAAGAACACATGCCTTTTTCATGATTGGGGCATCTAAAGTTGGTTAAGTTATCGAGTAACCTTAATCATTCAACATTTTGGTCATCTATTTTTGCTTAACATTGTGCTGCACACAACACATCTAAAAAAGGGGCATTTGTAGACACTAAAATGTTGTAAATCCGATTAAGCATCCACAAAAAAGGATCAAATTGACATCATATAGCCCCTTGGGCAACCCTCAGGAGGCTCATAGTGGTTCTAGCCACTCCGGAAAGGTTTTTGGAGGCTATCGGCCCAATTTTGGGAGATTTTGACCCAAAATTCACAATCGTCCCACCCTGGGACGGTGGTAGATTCCCACTGTCCCACCCTGGGATGGTGGTGAGCCATCTTCCCAGGGTGGGACAATGAGTAGGTTTGACCCAGAAAAAGTCAAATCTGGGACATTTAGCACCCAAAAACTGCCATTTAGCATGCCATATGGAGCATGCAGGTCAAAGGGCATTGAAGCCTTATGAAACACTTCTTAATGGAGGCCCAAATTGGATATTCTCTTCCACATCCATTGCATGCCTCCCATTTGACAAGTGGCACCTCTTGCCATGCATGCCATCGCATGCTTTTTTGCACATAAGCCCCCTTGGGATATAAAATGGATACAATTTCCACAAAAAAATATACACATAAACAGAGGAGTTCTAGGATATTCAATGGAGTGCTGCCAAGATTTTCCCTCACCTTATTGCACCTTTTTGCCCTCGAAATCTCTCTTTTGCCAAGGAGGTTACCGGGTGACTTCAAGAAGGTAATCCGAGCATAACTTTTCCATCCGGGTGAATTTTCTCACCAAATTCAACAAAAACACACCTTATATTTTTTAGGAACATCTTCTAGTGATTTTTGTAGCAAAAAGTGGCCAAAATTGTAGGGTATCCCCTCCCAGGGTGCCCCCCAAATAATTGCAGTCACCACTGTCCCCCCTAGGATGAGGGTAAATTCTTACACAATTTCACTACTTCTTTTAATTATTATTTTTATATATTATCCCATGATGCTATAGTTCAAATTTTAGGTGATTTGTAGTTAAATTGACAAAGTTATAGCATTTTTAAGTTTTTGTAGGATCGTAGGGCCCATCCGGGTGCCTCAATTTGATGCAAGTGGACCTGGGCATCAATTTGAAAATATAATCATATGGGTTGTCTTGAAATGTCAATTTATGCATACTGTCCAAATTTCATGAGTTTTGGATATGTTTAGGTCCAGGATTTGCTTGTCTTCTTATTTGTAGGTTGCAGGTGAGCGACACAAAATAGAGGGGTATATGGATGCGATTTCAGATATGTTTTCAGTGATATCCTCTCAAAACATCCTCTTTGACATATCCACAAATTTTCAAACCATTTAGACATGTTTTGATATATTTTTAATATATGTGCTATTTTGCCCCTGTGGGTATTGCATGTTTTCACCATACACTCTTGCTATTTGACCCCTTTGGCTTCCTTGTGTGAAGGTGCAGGTTATTATAAGGCATTGGGAAGGAAGATAATACATCAGATATTGAATATACAAGCAACAACGACATTGGCCCGCTGACCTCGATTGTGGGTATGAGGAAAATCATTGGATGTACACCTTGATTCCTTGGAGGAATTGATCCTTGGGCACCCCAAACATTGTAACAATTGTATCAAATTTTGATCCATAAAGGGGACTGTTGTGTAACCTTGGATCTGATCCACCTAATTAATAAAGGAGACACTTGTTTTATTTCATTCTTTATTGCTTGGTATTGCTTCATTTTCATATGCATGCTTACGTTTGATGCTCATGTGCAAGATGGGATAGATACACATATTGTTTCTCTTCATTAGGTGCACCGATTTTCCTTAATTAATATCCTTAATAAGATAAATGTTTTAGATAATACTTGCAATATGAACAAAGTATAATGTAACAACAATGAAATACACTACATCAATGCCTTTACAAACAAGATAAGACAAAGCTTAATATACCAACTAATAACAAAGACATTATAAATTTCATTAAGCTCAAATTATATAGTTTGAACACTTCAAGCAATTTATTAATTCAAACCAATGAGAAATCCAATTACACAAAATTTTCTTTATCAAAATTCATCATTCATAAAGTGTAAAATAGAAATGCATGAAATTTTTCAATTTGTATATAAAATCCTGAAAATTGCTATCACCAATAGAGGACAAACAATTTTTTTTTATTGATTGTAGAGCAAAGTATACAATTTATGACAAGAAAATGATAAAGATTCAATCCTCATTTTGAGGGGAATTGGGCTATTTATAAGTTGACAATGAAGCTTACAAACCAATCTTTACAATGTAGTTTGTTATAGACCTTTTAGAAATAGCCTAACATGTATGCTCATGGTAACAAATTTCATTTTCATGCTCTATATTGATCAACTTCTTGGATTCTATTTTTTTTGATGTGGATAGTTTAGATGTCCTCTTGAATATTTTGCTCTCACATATTTTTAGTAGGTCCATAGATATTTAGCTATCCTTTTCTACAAGCATGCTTGGCTACTACAATGGTCTATCAAAAATATCATTTTTAGCTCAATGACCTTGTTCTGAGTGGTTGAGAAAATTTTAGGGGATTACAAATTTTTACATGAGTGTTTTGGAGGAAAGGGACGTTTCTAGGTGATATTGAATCATTTTTGAGACTTGGTAATGTTATCAAGATATTTTGGCTATAATAGGGGCTTTAGAGGTAAAATCAAAATCTTGAGAGGATTTGGTTGACTTCATTATTTAGAAAACATGGGTTCACATATTTTTGGATAGTGCTTTTTTTTTTTTAACTTATGCATTCTTAGACGCGTTCATAGCTTGGTATGTTTTCAACACTTAGAAATACCATAATCGTTCATTATAGTCTTTGAATTTCTTAGACTTTCATGGAACTTAATCTAATGTAAGTGATTGAATATCCTGACATTATGTTTATATTAGATTTGGATCTCTTAAAGTTTTTTAGTGATATCATTGCTATTAAATCTAGGGACCATGTTATTTTAAATTTCTCATTCCAAAATTTTTCTAAGGTTGAGCGTGATACCATCACTAGAAAAGTCCAATATTGATTGATATTGGGCTTGAGCATTACTAGAGCCTTTTAGGACTATCATTTTTTAAATCTGATCAAACTCACTTTACTTCCCTAATTTTTCTATAAGTCTAAACCTTCTAAAAATACATATACATATTATATTTTAGATCCACATTGATGTATTTGGGTATCTAATAGTTTGTTTGAGCAGTCATGATGCTCATGGTTAAACCTTTAGGGTTTTACCTTAGCAACAATTTGATAAAATCTTATCAAAGTGGTAGTTTGGCCTAAATTGCAAGGGACTATGAAAAATACATTCACATTTATCCATAAGTCTATAAGACTATTATGCACTTGCCATACATTATACAATGAGGCCCCATCATCCCTAGGATATAGGATTCAATGAAGGAAAGCGATAGGGTAAGTAGAAGGTTATGTCATCTTGGCTAGCATAAATGCCAACAAGAGATGGTAACTAGATTTTCTAGTGCCTAATAGGTGCATATTATTGTGATGTACTCATTATGCATATGACTTTATTAGATATCATATACTCATGGGACCATAGGCCATTGAAGTATCAAATACAATAAGTAGAGAATCATGAGGAATAATAATAAGATGCATGTATGTAGTTGGATCCAGTTAGATTGAGTTCTTATGAGAGGTGATGTGCACAAAGCCTAGTTCCTAATAGGCACATTATATGTTCATAAGACATAAAAATTATGTGGTATTCATACCCAAAGATCAATGAGGAGTAGAAGATTATTGATTGGTAGGTGTCATTGGGACACTTCAAAAGTGTGCATAACATCATTGATTTTGTATTTTCCATGCTAATAGAACCTTTTAGGCTTGCTAAGCAAAGTGCCAATAATGTTACGTTCATCTTGGGGACCTTAAATATGAAGGTTAGAGAGAAATATTATTTTTTGAGTGATAGATTGTAGTTGATGAGACAAATTCACCATATTTCTAATATGTATAGTCAAGAAGTTTAGGCATCAATACTATTACAAAGAAAAGCTCACTTTGTTCAATAGTTCGTTAGGACAATAATGGTGAGTAGGTCCAATTCATGATGAAATGAGGTATGGAAGTGTATTTATTAATATATTTATGGGCCAATGAATATTATTCTAGGCCCCTTAAATACCTATGAGGTGATGTATTATGACTAGTCATGCCTATCAAATCAATATGGGGTCTTAGGATGATATCTAATTATATGTAGATGATAGAGGAAAGAAATAACGTTAATGGTTAACATTAACTAGGATGAGAGTCTTAATGGTTGAATAGCATTAATTTATTATAAATTTGTAAAACAAGAAGAATCGTATATGTGGAAAAACTAGCATTAGTTACCTAGTGTGAGTGCAATGTATATGAGTTATTCTTGAATAGGATCATCATTGTATCATGGTAGATATCCATAAATAGGGACAAAAAACATGTTATAGACTAGTTTTGTCATTATGGATGGATAGTACACCAAGAATCAAGGTGATGTAATATGGAGCATAACCACTGTACTTTTATATTCTATTCAATCACAATGACAACTTAAGTCATGGTGTGAAGGGATAGGGAGTCCTATCCGACTCATAGGATTGTAGAGAAAAGGATTACACTTTATTCTATGATAGGTTGATCCACAAGTGAATTAAGTAAACATGAAGTATAGAATAGTAATAAACAATTCTATAGAATAAAGTAAGGTGAGGTAAAGGGGTAACCATGTTTGGCACCCTTGGGAGGATTATTTAAAAAATAACAAAATCACCCTATTGTATAGCATGACAAGAAACATGAGGCCCTATTATGTTACTTTTTATAAGGTATGTGATAAGTAGGAATTTAAAAGAATGTCAATATCATGATCAAATGAAGAGGGCAATAATTTATGGAATTTTGAATATCATGGATTGGGATCATTTGTAAAGCACTAGTTACCTAGTTGATGTGCAATGCAAGTTATGTTTTCCTCACTAGGATCATTATTGCATCATGGTGGATGTCCACAATATGGAAGAAAGGGAAGAAGACCCATGAATTATTATCATGACTATTCCTATCAAATGTAGATAAGTTATTATGTATTTGTGTGTGTCATATAGTTATGCTTAGTGTGTTATAAGTAATTCAACAATATTAGGTTACCTTCACAAAGGAGTGATATTATAGGAAGTGTGAGGTGGATGAGATGAAATTCATTAAGATAATTGGAAAAATATTGGATGATATCTACTATGATCATATCAGCATAATGGTACTCTCAAATTAGAAATAATGAGAACACACAAACATTCATCAAGGACTAGTATGGTGGATATTTGTTAGTTTAGTCATTTGGTGAAAGTGTAATGTAATTGTAAGCTAACCCAAACTAGGATCATCTTTGCATCTCAATGGATCTCTTTAATTTATATGAAATAAGCAAACCAAGCATATGCATGGAAGTAAAATATGAAATTATAATATGTAAGCATAAAAAATATGAAAGCAAGTAGTCATATAGTTCAAGCAATATGTAAGTAGACAAGATGTATAAGTAGAATAATGTGGATTCAAGAATAGTATCTTTTCAAGATGCATGGTGTTCATAGGTTATTTCAGTTAATTCTCATCAAGAGTGGCTAGGTGGTAAGCTCTTGATCCAAACTTAGTGGTTATGATAAATGGACCTAGCTAATTGGGATTGAACTTACCTTTGAACTCAGTTTAGGAATTGGTATTCTATTAGTTTTCCTTAAGGACATACTTTGAATGACCAGGATCATAATTTCTTGTCATAAGCATGATTAAGTCTATTCTAATAAGATAAAAGGTTTTATAATATTTTGATACATTTTTTATTGAGAAATTCTGGATGACTAAGGTGAACAAGGTGATATTCATCACCCATAAAATATTCTTGTAACAAGACACACAAGGGAGGGACTACAAGTTTAAATGTGAATACAAATTTGGTTCCATAGACCAAAACATAGGTTGTTGCACTAGTGGGTGTTTGAATTTTGGTATGATAATCACACAAATTGGGATAGAGCTTGAGGTGCCGATCATGACCATTTTTTATAATTATATTCTTAAGTATTTTAATTAAGGTCTTGGTAGATGCTTTATCTTGATCATTACCTCGAGGGTAAGAGGGATTGACCACTTATGCTAAATCTTGTACTTGGAACAATTTTTTTTGGAAATATTTATTTTTCAAGGGTGTACCATTCTTAGAAATAAGAATAGATGAGATGTCATAACGTAAAATTATTTGGATGAGGAAAATTTTTGATACTTGGACACTAGTAACAAAGGATAAAGGCATGGATTCTACCCAATTGGTGAAATAATCTATGGTAGTCATAATGAACTTGTGTCCATTAAAGGATGTAGGAGTGATATTTCTAATGATATCAAGATCTCATATGTAAAAATTCCAAGGATAGGTTATGGGTTGAATATCTAGAGAAGGGGCATTAATCAAGTTATCATGTTGTTGATGCTTATCACACCTCTTGACATAGTTGCAAGAGCCTTTCTCCATGGAAGGCTAGTAATATTATAACTTGATAAGATTTTTAGAAAATGGAATTCCCACTAAAATGACCATCATAGGAGCCCTCATGAGCCTCTTGAATGACCACTTTAGATTCATTAGAGTTGAGACATCTAAGAAGCATACCATCAAAATATCATTAGTACAAATATGTCAATAATGATTACAAATCAACAATCTTGTTATCTTAAGTGATTTTACCATTGTAATCCAAGCCATTGAGTAGAGTGCCATCCTTTAGGAAGGTAAAAATGTCCTTATACCAAATATCAAAAATAAAGGAAATATTATTTTACAACAAATAACTATAAAGGTTCTTGAGTAAAGTCCAAAGTTGTTGGTTCCCTAATTTAGTGAATGTGGCTTGGTCATCATCCAATTCTAGGGGAATGAGGGATGTGGTTATAGTCATGGAATCAACATGGAAATTACTAGATTATGGAATAGATTCAGTAGTTTCCTTGTCAAAGGTAGGCATAAGCTTTGCAATAATTTCCTAACAGGGTTTAAGTTTTTCATGTTTAGTGTGGTAAACATAATTTACTTATTTAACCATAAGTTGAGAATCCCCAAAGATAGAGAGGCTTATAATGTTAAAAGTCTAAAGCTACTCAAAGTCTAAGGATAAGGGTTTAATATTCAACAATTTAATTGATACAAGATAACTAAATTTTAAAAGAAAGAGGAATTATTTACTTTTTATGTGTAACCAAAATAATCCCTACCCCTACTCCTTTTACACAATGAGAACCATAAAAATATGGGGTCTAGGAATTATCTTGATAAGGTTTTATGGTAAATATAAATTCATCTAAAAATTCAATAACAATAGGATAAATGACTTCTAAATGTGTATTTGCTAACTGGTTAACTATAACTTGTACTTTAATAGACTTTTGACTAGTGAATTCTAAGTCAAATTAACTATGGGTAATAACCCATTTAGTGTTCACCTTGACAAATAAGGTTTTAGCATGAGATAGAATAAGAGATTGACCATTAAAATAATTTTTTTTTTGTATTTGATCATGTAGTGGTGCAATTTTTGGGTTGCAAAAACCATAAGGTATAACTTCTCTAATCAACTATAGTGAGTTTCATAGTTGACCAAGGTTCTACTAGTGTAGTAGATGACTCTTTCTTTTTTTTGATCATCATACTAGGCTAATAACATGGCTCCTAAGGCATGGTGAATTATAAAAATGTACAAGAACAAGGGTTTGAAAGGATTAGAGAAAATAAGGATGGGATGGGATACGAGATAGAATTTTAAGGCATCAAAGCTTACTTAGCATTCATCATCCCATAAAAATTTGCACCTTTGTGCAAGATCTTAGAGAAAGGTTGGAACTTATATGTAAGTTGAGAAATGAATGTACTTATAGCTTGAAGTTTATATTTATGTTTATGAAGTTGAATTAGATTTTGTGGGATGGCATATCAATGATAACCCAAAATATTATCAATATTTGCTTTAATTTCATGTTATGATACTATAAATCCCAATAAATTTCTTGATGTTACCCCAAAGATACACTTGAAGGCTTGAAATTGAATTTATAATCCTTTATCTAATATAATATACATTTTTTATTTTGAACAAATCTTTGTGTTTAAGGGATCAAACAAGGAGATAATTAACATAATATTCCATGATATCATGCATCATATCATGAAATATATATGTCATGGTCCATTGATAGGTAAAACCTATATTCTTCAATCCAAATGGTGTGGCTTGGTAGCAAAAGGTGCCCAATAGTGTGATGAATGTTATTTTATTTTGGTCCTTATAAATTATTTTAATTTGGTTATATACTAAGAACCCATCCATTAAGGACATAATTCCACATCCAATGATAAAATAAAAAATTATTTCAATATAGGGTAAAGGAAAATAATCTTTAGGGTAAGCCTTATTAATATCCCTAAAATTTGTGTAGATTCTACCATTGCCCTCTTTCTTAGAAATACGAATATTGTTAGAAATATAGTAAAAATAATTGATAGCTGTAATAAATCTAACATTAAGGAGCTTTTGAAGCTCCACCTTAACAAGGAGGGCCACCACATAATGCATTTTTTTTTAACTTTTTCTTGATAAGTTTGGCATCTAGTCTAATTACAGGGTGATGCACAACTATGGAGGGATCTAACCCTAGCATATCGACATATGACCAATAAAATATATCATTAAATTTAGTCAAGATATTAGCATACTCTTCATATTCATTAAGGGTTTGGACTTTGCCTAATTTAAATATTTTGAGAACTTTGGGTGTTTTGATATTGATATCAATAGTCTCCTCAATGAGAATGTGTGACTCATTCTCAAATTGAGGAGGGGATGTAAATACTCTTATATTATCAAATTCATTAGTAGTAAGGGATGATTGATCAACATCTTTTGGATGAGAAGGATCAATATTAGCTATGCCAAAAAAATATCCATTAAAGTAAAAAAAATATTGAAAATTTCTATCATGGGTGAAGTTGCATAGGATATTCCCTCTCTCATAGTCTTCTTTAGCAGTAATCAACCCATGTTAGAAATATGTTAAATATTTTCCATGTTATTATAGTGGGTTAAAACTAAAAGGTACTGAACACTTTGTACTTATACTCATAGAGGTTAAAGGGTGGTAGCCCTCCAAAAAGTAGGAGTTTAAGGTCAACATCCCCTAGCAAAAATTTTAGGGTTAGAATTTTTAAATTTTTAGACCCATATGGGATTTTTTGGGTTACTATATTTGAACCCATGCTTTTTTTGCCATGATATTATAAAATTTATGCATGTACATTTATTATATATCGCACTTGCATTAGGGTTTGGAGAGACAAAGAAGAGGAAAATTTGGTGGTCAAGTTTATACAATAATAAGAGATTACTATGCTAGAATTTTTACCTATAGGGTTTTCCCAGGATAAATACTATGTTATGTGTGTACATGTTATCTTGTTTTGATTCTTCATTTACTACTTTGCTAGTTTTAGTTTATCTAGTCTTTATTTCTCTTCATTTGGTATCAGATTTGGGTTTTATATTTGTTAGAGGAGTAAGGGTTTCAACCCTATGATAAATTAATTCTTGAGTGGGAGCCCTACATGATAGGATATGAGCAAAGGATATGGATAGAAAACACACAAGTGGAGATTGAAAATTTTAATGGATAAAATTTTGAGTTATGGAAACTCAAGATGGAGGATTTATTGGTTGATAGAGATTAGTGGATTATGATCTTGGGAATAAAATCAACATCAACAATAGATGAGGATTGGCTAAAAATTCATAGGAATGAAAGGAACTCTTGTGCTTATTTAATTTGATATTGTTTACTGTATCAATGAAAACCATGACATTGTTGTTATGGGAGAAGCTAGGAACTTTGTATCAAATAAAGTTGATGGTAAATAAACTCTTTATAAAAGAAGTTGTATTCACTTTAGATGAATGATGGTGACTCTATGGTTGAACATCTAAATGCTTTTAACACTGTGGTAAGTCAATTAACCTTTATAGAAGTAAAACTGGATGAAGATTAGAAGTGTATTACTTTATTTTATTCATTACTTGATTTATGAGATAACCTAGTTATGGCTATCACCAATACTACATATACATTAAAATTAGAGAATATAGTAGGGACTTTTCTATCTGAGGAGATGAGAAAAAAATATTCTAAGGATTATCATCAAAATGATGCCTTGGTTGTGAGAGGCCATTCTCAATAAAGAAACAAAAATAAATTAGGAGAAAGAAAATTAAAATATAGGGGTAAATATATTGCCCTGGAAAAGAGGAAATGCTAGAAGTATGATAAAGTAGGGCATTATAAAAGAGACTGTAGATATAAAAAGGTTGATAATAATTGATCATTTGATGAAGGAACTTCTATAGAAATGAACACCACAAATGAAGATGTACGGGACTTATTCTTAGTTGTAGCATGCTCAAGTGAATGACATGACTCATGGTTGATTGAATCAGACACTTATTTTCATATGAATCCTCATAGGGAGGGCTTCTATGAAAATGAAAAGATAAATGGAGGTGAAGTATTCTTGGGATACAATTTGATATATAAAATAATAGGTCAAGGAAGAGTCAAGTTGAGGTTAAAATATGGAATAATTAAACCCTTCCTGGTGTGTCGCATATTACAAGTTTATCAAGGAATCTAATAGCCATAAGTAAGATGAATTATGCATGTGTGAATGTGGTATTCAATAAGGATAACTACAATATGGTTATGGAGCCTTTGTGTTGGCAAGGAGAATTTGCATAGGAACTTTGTTCAAACTTGATATTAGCAATGTAAGTATTAATTGCAATAACTCTTCAGTTGTAGAGGAAAATAATACAATAGAAATGGCTTTGAATATTCTTGCAGTGAATACAATGTCATGGCATCAATGCATGGGGTATATTGGTGAAAAAGGCATTTGAAAATTAAAATAAAAAGGTATGATTGAAGGAATTTTTGATTGCCCATTAAATTTTAATTTTTGTGAGCATTTTATTTTTAGAAAATAAACCAGATTCAAGTTCTACAAGGTCTAAAGTAATTCTGCATCTAGTTCACAGTGATGTGTTTGGAACTAGAAAAGTGCCATCATTAGGTAAATCTATCTATTTTTTTACATTTATAGATGAATTCTCAAGAAAGACCTGGGTATATTTTCTACGGAATAAATATGAGGTTTTCAATAAATTTAAAGAGTTTAAGGCTCTCGTAGAAAATTAGATAGATAAAAGGATAAAGGTTTTGAGAAGTGATAATGGTGGTGAGTATTGCTCTAATGAATTTGAATAGTTTTGCAAGAACTATGGAATAGAAAGGTAAATAACAAATATGTATACTCCATAATAGAATGGGGTTGAATAATGAATGAACAAGACATTGATGGATAAGACTAGAAGCATGCTAAGTGGTGTAGGGTTAGAAAAGAAACTATGGATAGAAGCTATACTAACTGATTGTTACTTCATCAATAGATCTCCTACCTTAGATTTGGTGGACAAGAATACATAGGAAGTGTAGACTGGTAAGAAAACATTTGTTAGTCATATACGGATTTTTGGTTGTGATGCTTATATGTATATCCCAAAAGATAAAATAACTAAGCTAGACTATAAATCTAAAAAATGCATATTTGGGCATTTTTGGCGGAATGGATACCCCTGCCTCCTTTGGTCTTACCCGAAAGTGGCATCCCTTTTGGGATGTTTTCCACAAAAAAAAAAAAAAAATGCATATTTGTGGCTTATTGTACTAGTGTTAAAGGATATAGGTTGTGGAATCTAGAAACACAGAAGGTTGTTTACAGTTGTAATGTGATATTTAGAGAAACAAATGGGGCTCCAAAATAGGAAATGCAACTAAGCAAAGAACTTGAAGTAGTTCAATCAAAATTGGCATTAAATAAAGAACCTATGGTAGAATAGGATACTACAGAATAACTACATAGAGAATTTGAAGAGTAAAATTTAGAGGAAGAAGGTGAGGAGGAAGCTAAAGATGTAGAACCTAGAAATCCAAGTTTGAGGAGATCATATTGAGTGATAAGACTCCTAGATAGGTATAGCCCTTCAAATTTTTATTTTACATTATCAATTGTTGATGAAGAATCCAAGACTATAAAGGAGGTACTTTTTTCAAGTAAGAATAAGTCTTGGAAAAGGGCTATGGAGGAAGAAATGGAGTCCCTAGATAAAAATAAGACATGATATTTTGTGAGATTACCTCCTAGAAGAAAACCTATTGGTTGTAAGTGGTTATTCAAGAAGAAGTACAATGTAGAAGGAAATTTAGAGAAGTACAAGGCTCACCTGGTAGTAAAAATATGTTCTCAGGTTGAGGGAATTGACTTTGGTGAGACTATTTCTCCTATGGCTAAAATAACTTCAATTATATTTTTGTTGGCTATTTTTGTTGATTTGATCTTAAAATAGAATATATGGATGTAAAAAAAACTTTTCTAAATTATGAACTTGATGAAGGCACACACACACACACAAACATATATAACCAAAATTATTTAAGGTAAAAGGTAATGAGGATCTAGTATGCAAGCTTAAAGAGTCCCTTTATGACTTGAAGCAATATGCAAGAATGTGGAACCAAAAATCTGATAGATTTGTTTTGACGAATAAGGCAAAGCATATTCGTGTGTGTATTTAAAACAAAAAGGTGAGACTTTTGTTATCATTGTTTTGTATATGGATGACATGTTGTTAATTGGTAACAATAAGGAGATGATAAAGCTACTAAAAATCTCAATTATCTTCTAATTTGACATGAAGGATTTGGGTGCTACAAAAATCATTTTGGGTATGGAAATAATAAGGGATCATGAAAATAGAAAGTTGTGGTTAAATAAAAGGAAATATTTTGATTTGATACTATAAAATTTTAGGATGCATGATTGTAAACCAATAAGTAGTCCATACCCTATTTATAAAAAATTATCTGCTAAATAGTGTCCTAAAACAGATGAGAAAACTGAAGAAATGTATCATGTTCCTTATGCTAGTATTGTTGGTAGTTTGATGTATGCAATGGTCTGTACTAGACATGATATTACACATGTAGTGGGAGTAGTCAGCAGATATATGTCCAATATAGGAAAGGAACATTATACTACTATGAAGAGGATCTTTAGATATTTACATGGAACTTCAAATTATGCTATTTTTTACCAAGAAAAAAATGGAGATAATAATATTATAAATCTATAATATTTTGTGGATGTTGACTGGGTTGGATATATTGACATAAGAAGATCCATGAGTGCTTGTGTGTTCAGAATAATTGGAGGGGTAGTAAGTTGGATAAGTAAAAAATAATCAATGGTTTCTTTATCCACAACAAATGTAGAGTACATTATAGCAATTCATGCCTGTAAAGAAGTAGTGTGACTATAGAGGTTGTGTTCAATAGATGGTCTTAAGTAGAAGGTTGTGAAAATTGATAGTGATAGTGAGAGTGCAATATTTTTGGCCAAAAATCCTAGTTTTCATGATCAATCCAAATATATTGATATCAAGTCCCATTTTGTGAGAGATATGGTTGACAGGAATCAAGTGATGTTGGAGAAAATTGATACATAGAATAATATTGCTAATTTATTAACAAAGGTTGTACTTTCTTAGAAATTTTCTTGGTATAGGAGATCTATGGGCATGGTTGCCCTTAAAAGTTGACGGTGGTTATTTTTGGCCCCTATGGAAAGTATTTAGTAAGTAGGATAATGTTGAAAATATATTGAATATTTTCCATGCTATTCTGGTGGGGTTAACACTAAAAGGTATTGGGCACTTTGTACCTATACTCACTAGGGTTTAGGGTTAGGTCGGGCCTCAAACAAGGGTTCGAGGGTGGTAGCCCTCCAAAAATTAGGGGTCCAAGGGTGGCATCCCCCAACCAAAATTTTAGGGTTAGGGTTTTTAAGTTATTTTTAGACCCATATGGGTTTTTTTGGGTTACTATATTTGAATCCATACTTTTTTCCCATGATATTGTAAAATCCATGCATGTGCCTTTGTTATATATATCACACTTGCATTAGGGTTTGGAGAGACAAAGAAGAGGAACATTATTATATTGGATATGGTCAAGTTTATACAATAATAAGAGATTACTATGCTAGGTTTTTTACCCATAAGGGTTTTCCCAAGATAAATATTATGTTATGTGTGTATCTATTATCTTTTGATTATTCATTTATTACTTTGCTAGTTTTAGTTTACCGGGGCTCTTTTTTTATCTTCAACCCAAGATGCACTACAGTGAGAAGGTTCACGCTAGCAAGGTGTCCAAGCAAGAAAAAAAAGGATTCTTTATTTATTTCATCTTGATCAAGTCATTTGTGGAGATAGCCTAATTATCATTATTGGATGAGAGTAAGATAGAAATCAATTGATTGTAATTAGGAATGTATCCTAATATTCAATGTTAAGGAAAGACTTTGGATTCTAAAGGCTCTTTGATTCTTTGGTCATTAGGATTAATACCTTTTCCTTGATATCCTATGTATGCGAGCATTTTTTTGGGAAGGGGGTATGAATTAGATAAATAGCATGTTGTAAATTGTCTTTCATTTAGGTGATAATTACTATCTTGAATTTTTTCCTAATTGGTAGTATTAGTGAAAATAAAGTTGCATAATCCTATTCACACCATTGTACCCTTCCTAGAAGGAAATACTAAGGTTTGTTGGGATCGGATGAGCTTGGATAGGTCCATAGAATATTTTGTATTAAGGTGAATTAAGTTACTAGTTTATATTGGTCACTTGTATTTGTTTGGTTGTTAACTTTATCCTTAGATTAATTAGATTGATTATTTTATTTTTAAGGCATCATCAACTTAGATAGAATAAGTGAATAATGGAAAATGGGTGAGAGGAGGATAAAGGTGGGCCTTAGAATTACTAGCTTCAATCATGTTGCAATAAGCAAAGGGTTTAGGATCAATATGTATATTGATAATTATGCCTTGATACTCATATTTGAGGCATTGATGAAGGGTAGAGGGGATGGATTTTATTGCATGAATCCAAGGTCATCCTAGAATAATATTTTTTGAGCAAGGTGTTGCAAGAAGTTTGTCATTGTTGTCAACACAGGCAGTTAGATCCAATGATGCAGTGGACAGACAGTGTAGGAGTCATTCAGATGCAGAGAACATAAGTTTCCTGGAAAACAGAGATGACCCAATTTCAAAAATTTGAAGAAAAAGACAATTTAGAAAACTGTCGCGATATCGCGACATGTTTTCTGTCATGATTTCGCAACAAGTCGGAGGAGAGAGAAGGCGCATTCAAAAATGTCACGATTTCACGACAAGTCAAAGGAGAGAGAAGGCGCATTCGAAAATGTCACGATTTCGTGACAAGTCGGAGGAGAGAGAAGGCGTAGTTGAAAATGTCATGATTTCACAACAAGTCGAAGGAGAGAGAAGGCATAGTTGAAAATGTCACGATTTCACAACAAGTCGAAAGAGAGAGAAGGCACAAGGCAATCTATCACGGTTTCATGAAATGTCGGAGGCCAAGAAGCTAAGTCGAGTAACTGTAGCGATTTCGCTACATGTTGAATTTTTGTTGGCCGAAGCTGGGAGAAAGTGTTAAGAGAAAAAGATGTAGTGATTTTGCTACGAGTCAAAAGTGCTCAAAACATAGGTGTAGCGATTTCGCTACAATTTGAAAAAGCACAACTCAAAGGTGTAGCGAGTTCGCTACGTGTCAAATTGCACAAAACAAAGGTGTAGCGATTTTGCTACAAGTTGAAAAAGCACAAACAAGAAGGTGTAGCGATTTCGCTACAAGTCCAAAAATGCTCAACGTGAAGGTGTAGCAATTTCGCTACCAGTCAAAAGATCAGAACTCAAAGTTGAAGCAAATCGAAAGCACAAGGCACAAAGGTGTAGCAATTTCACTACCACATGAAGCAAGAATTGTACGGAGGCCGAAAGCGTCACGATTTCACGACAAAGCTGAGGATGACATCAGCAAAATTGAAAGTGTCACGATTTCACGATAGGGTGAAAGAAAAGCCGCTGGAAGCCGAAGCGTCGCAATTTTGTGACAAAGCTGAGGATGACGTCAGCAAAACTGAAAGTGTCACGATTTCGTGACAGGGTGAAAGAAAAGCCGCTGGAAGCTGGAAACGTCACGATTTCATGACAAAGATGAGGATGACGTCAGCAAAAGCTGAAAGTGTCACGATTTCATGACAAGTTGCAAGAGAAGCCTCAGGAAGCTGAAAGCGTCGCGATTTTGCGACAACATTAAGGATGACGTCAGCAAAAGTTTGAAGTGTCACGATTTCACAACATGAACAGTGGGAAAGCTTTCAAAGGCCAAAATGGTCACGATTTTGCGACAACAAGGGCATGAAGGCGTACAACTAAAAAAAGTGTCACGATATCGCGAAATGTTAGTATTTCACGACAACAGTTACAGAAAGGTGACAGAAGTGGCAGCAATGTTTGAGGCCAAAAAAGTTGAATCGAGGCCGAAAAATTTTAGGGTTTGCAACCGACATCTTCTAGGGTTTATGACCGACATCTTCTAGGGTTTTACAGTGGATGTTATTAGGGTTTTGAAGCCGACATTTGCTAGGGTTTTATAGCGAACATTTTTAGGGTTTGCAACCGACAATCACCAGGTTTAAGCAGCCAAAAAATTCTAGGGTTTGAAGTTGACATCATTAGGGTTTGCAACCGACGTCCTTAGGGTTACAGCCGACTATGATTTAAGATCTGTCTTGAAATTTCTTCTATAAAAAGAGGACTACTTCGAGTCTAAAAATTGCATTGCGATGAGATAATATGCAAATGCGAGAAGAGTGATTGTGCAAGTGAAGTTCGATCGAGTAGAGTGCAAAGTCATAGTTTGAATCTGCATATCGTAAGCGCAATGTGTTGAGATGGAGTTCTAAGTTCAAAATTTTAGCGCACAAACAACAGAAGTGTCGATCATCCGGTTGCAGCAGAGATTGCGAAGTACACAGAAGCGATCGGACTGTGCGAAGAGTTTTGTGCAGAAGCAGAATACAAAAAAATAGCAGACTATAAGGAATAAATTTTTATTCTATTTAAGTAGATAAAGTTTTATTCTTTATTGTCCTCCAAGTTGCAGCTTGGTATAAGGGGTTGGTGCCTCTTTCCAGTAGGTGCTGGTAAAATAGGAGTTGGTGCTCCATTCTGTTGAAGTAGATAAAGTTAAGGGGTTGGTGCTCCTTCCAGTTGGTGTTGGTAAAGGATTATGTAAAGTTGTAGCTTTGCATTGACTGGATTTGGATGGTAGTCCAAGTAGTCATTTTTGAGGAGTAGCCACATTGGTGAACCTCGTTAAATTGTTGTGTTATGTGTGATGCTTTCTTGATGCATTTAGTATCTCTTTTATCTGCTTTAAACTGCTGCTGGATTTAAAACCATATGTTTTAGAAATTTTAAAGAACACACTGATTCACCCCCCCTCTTAGTGTCATTGTGATTACAAAAATATTATAAGTGAGATCACTAGAAATAAAATAAAAGAGAGTATTAAGGATTTGGGGTCCAACTCTAAGGGTTAAGGTTATGGTTCCAAAACCTTCATGAACCCCATTATCAAAGACCCTAATCACAAGGTTAGAATTTTGAAGATCTTGTTCATTATCCAAAATTATATATATATAGATAATAGAGGCTATAAATATTAAGGGTTGATTATCATCAAGGATTATTTTGATAAATAGATCATTGATGTGGTCTACAATGTAGAGAAGGATCTATCTATACATGGATGGTGGAGGGATATCATCCTCATAAAATGAGATCATAAATAGGTTAACCCCAATGGATCCTAATACAATAGTAATATAATTATTATTATGATCTTGAGGTACAATTTTATCACTTAAAAGCTTGAGAAACGTTTATCTATGAGTTGAAGAAGTTTGAGGAAAATTTTAGCTGGCGTATTTGTGAGTTGCTACTAAATATTTAAAGTACCCTTAGATTTATATAGTGATTTTAAGATGAGGGGAGGTCCTTCAGAAGAAGAAATTTTTTTGGTATGAAGTACCAAGGCATTTGGGAGAGTTGATTTTTTTTGTTGCTAGCTTGTAGCAACACAAATAGAAGAGGGATGATTAGGGGAATAAATCATGATCACCATATTTTAGTTTGTATATGGGACATTAGTATATGAGATGTTATTTTCTACCACTGATCATGATTCATCATAGAGTTTTGGACTATTTCCATATCTTGGTTTGAATAAGGTTGAGAAATGCAGTAATGACAACACATCCACCATCTATAAAATCTTGGACAAGATGCCTAAGGTGTTAGGAAGTGAATTCACTATACAATTTTACTGTCAGTAGAAGCTAGGTTGCAGCAGATGACTATACAACTACTAGACATAAAGGTCATACATCTAGGTAGAAGATATCTAGACCAAAAATATGGGTTGTGAGACATCTAGGCTAGATGTTTGGGCTGCTAGTCATCTAGGCCAGACATCTAGGTAGTAGAAATATAGGCTAGACGTTTGGGCTACTAGAAATCTAGGCTAGACATCTAGGTAGAAGATGTCTAAGCTAGACATATGGGTTGTTAGATGTCTAGGCCAGACATTAGACATCTAGGCCAAATGTCTATATTGCTAGATGTCTAGGACATACATCTAGGTAGTAGATATTTAGGCTAGATTTCTAGACCAGGTGTCAAGGTTGTTAGACGTCTAGGCCAGATGTCAGGATGTAGAAGAAAAACCATTTTAGTTGCATGTGAAAACAAACAGTTTGGTTTCTTTCTTCTTATGCTCTATAAAAAGGATTTGATCCCTTACATATGATGTAATGTTGTAACTTAAATGTAAATCTATGATAAAATAATAAAAAGGAGAATATTCCATTACCTTGTGGTTTTTATACACACTACAAGTTTCCATGTAAATCTTTGTGTTACTTGTGTTGCTATTTTTTTATTCTTTGTCAATGTGTTTCTACTTGTAGGTGTAAAATCTAAAGTTTTTTTCCTAACATATGGTATCAGAGCTCAAGGTTTTGTGTGAGTGGGAGCTACAACAATGACAAGAGGTGTAACCAAGTTTGAGGTTGAGAAATTTGGTGGTAATAACTTCGCTCTATGGAATATGAAGGTGGAGGATTTGCTGGTTCAGAATGACCAAGCTCAATCCTTGAAAGGGGTCACAATTAAACTGAGCAACATGAATTATGAGGAGTGGGAAACATTGGATAAGAAGGTAGTTTCTACAATATATATTTACCTAGAAGACTCTGTCTTGTTTAGTTTAGCTGAAGAGAAGACCACCGAAGACCTTTGGCAAAATATTGAAAAGCTGTGTGAAACAAAATCAGCAACAATTAAGGTTTTTATGAAAAGTAGATTCATAGCTTGAGAACGAAGGAAAGTTCATCTATGGTAGATCATTTGAATGAGTTTAATAATCCTATAAGTAATTTGGTTTTAGTTAATATGAATATGGAGGATGAATATAGAGCTATCACCCTAACTTTTTCCCACTCAAACACTTAGGATCATATGGTGATGACCATAAGTAATTCATCATCAGGAAATCTAAAATTTGATGATGTGGTAGCCGCTTTGTTGGTAGAAGAGTTGAGGTGAAAAACATATCTGGAACCCTCAACCAATGAAGCTCTATCTATGAGAGGTCGATATTTTGAGAGAAGTAAACAAGGTAGAAAATAGTCCAGATCTAAGTCTAAAAGACATAAGTAGAAATGTAAGTGCTAGCATTGTGGGAAGCCAGGACACTCAAAGGACTGTTGGTAATTAAAAATGATGAAAAACAAAATTATCCATCATTTGAGGCCAGTGCAACAGATTCAAGAGAGACTACAACATTTAAAGCCTTCTGTATTAGTAACAGTAGATCTATTTTATATACTTAGGTTTTGGACTCAGGTGCATCTTTCCACATGTTTCCCCATAGAGACTGGTTTGATAGATATCAATGATATTGTGGTGGAAAGGTCTATTTGGGTGATGATCGCCCTTTAGAATTTTTTTAAAGAGGGGATATAAGGATCAGGTTGGATGATGGTAGAGAAAGGATGTTTTATGATGTACGACATATGCCTAATTTGCAAAATAATTTTCTCTCAATCAAGATGATGGATAAGCTAGGGTATTCTATCACTTTTAGTAACTGTTACAAACTTACCAGAGGAGATATTATATTAGCATAGGGATAATATTATGGGAACCTATATCATTTATGCAATGATAAAATGATAAACCATGTGGTAGAATTAACTTCTATTCAGGATGCAGTAATTCTATGGCATCAATGCCTAGGCCATATGAGTGAAAAATATCTAAAAATTCTGCATGACAAAGGTATGCTTTCTGGGATTAAGTCTTGCAATTTAGACTTGTGTGAGCATTGTATATCTGATAAATAAAAAATGTTTTGATTTACTGCAAGCCCTATTAAGAGTTCTAATTTTTTACAACTTATACATTATGATATATTTGGACCAATCCCCATTCAATAATTAATTGGTGCCATCTATTTTTTGACTTTTATAGATGATTATTCTAGGAGAGTGTGGGTTTATTTTCTGAAGAAGAAGTTAAAAGCTTTGTAAAAACTTGAAGTGTTCAAAGCATGGGTAGAGAAGAGTTTCGGCAAGTTGATTTTATGTCTTAGGTTAGATAATGAGGGTTAATATTGCTCCAAGGAATTTGATAAATTATGTATGCAGGAAGGAATTAAGCACCAAAATATAGTACCATATAATCCATAGAAAAATGGTGTGGTTGAGAAGATGAATCACACAATCATGGAACATGCAAGAAGCATGCTCAATGCAACAATGCTAGAGAAAAATATTTTGGTAGAGGCTGTTAATACAACTATTTATCTTATTACTAGGTCACCTACAATTGTGTTGGATGGACATATTCTAGAGGAGGTTTGGTGTTGTAAGCCAGTTGATAAATATCATTTGTGTACTTTTGGCTATGATGCGTTTGCCCATGTACCCAAATAAAAAAGGTCCAATCTTGACCCAAATTCAAGAAAATGTGTTCTTCTTGACTATGGAGATATAATGAAGGGGTATAGACTGTGGGATCCTACTGTCCACAAGGTAATTATTAGCTAGGATGTAATTTTTGATGAAAAATCCATGTAAAGGAAGGAGGTACAACAAAATCTTAATTTTGAAGTATAAATGAATGAATATGATTATGAAAATCAACATGCTAAAGTTTTTGATCAGTGTGTAGAAAAACAAGTAGAGTAGCCACAAAATTCACAAGACCAAGAGCCACAATCAATAGATCATTGGATTAGAAAATCTACACATCCACACAAGTGTCTGGAAATATATTCTCATGTTTATAAGTCCTCTTTTGCTTTGTTAACTGATTATGGTGAACCTAGATTATTTTAGGCAGCGAGAGAGTCTAAGAATGCAAAAAAGTGGAGGAAATCCATGAAGGAGGAAATAAAGGAACTTTGCAAGAATAAAAAGTGGGAACTTGTGGATATCCCACGTAGAAGAAATACTATTGGAAACAAGTAGGTGTAAAAAATTAAGAAGAATAATGATGGATTTTTTGAATGTTACAAAGCTTACTTGGTGGTAAAATACTATGTGCAAAAGTCAGGTATTGAATTTAATGAAATTTTCTCTCCAGTTGTGAAGATGACTACTATTAGAGTTGTACTTGCACTTGTAGTTGCACAAGATTTAGAACTAGAGCAGATTGATGTAAATACTACTTTCCTGCATGGTAATCTTGAGTAAGAGATTTATATGGATCATCCTGAGGGCTATGAAGAAAGAGGTAAAGAGCATTTGGTTTGCAGACTAAAGAAATCAATGTATGGGTTGAAACATGTGCCAAGGATGTGATACAAGAAATTTTATACCTTCATTAAGAGCCAAGGTTTTAGCAGGAGTGAAGCTGACCATTGTGGATACTATAAGAGGTCTGATGATGGTATTTTTATTATTTTGTTGTTGTATGTTGATGATATGCTAGTTGCAGGCCCCAACATAAAGTAAAATATTGATTAAGGCTCAATTGGCTAAGACATTTGAAATGAAGGATTTAGGAGCAACAAACCAAATACTAGGGATGAAGATACATAAGGATAGAAAAGGAAGAAATATTTGGTTAAGTCAAAATTCATATGTGTAAAATATTCTACAGTGCTTCAATATGCAAAATGCAAAACCAGTTAGTACCCCATTTCTTTCACACTTAAAATTTTCTTCTAAACAATGTCCTAGAATAGAAGTAGAGAATATAAGCATATCTCATGTATCATATTCATAAGCAATAGGAAACATCATGTATGCCATGGTGAGAACCATATCGGCTATTGCCCAAGTAGTGGGAGTAGTCATCTAGTACATGGAAAATCCTGGTAAGGAGTGTTATAATGTAGTGAAGTGGATATTTAGATATTTAAGAGCCACTTCAAATGTTGCCATTTACTTTGTATCAATAGATTTGCAAGTTAAAGGTTTTGTGGATTCTAATTATGGTGGAGATAGAGATGGGAGAAAGTCCACTACAGGATATACCTTCACTCTTGCTGGTGGAGTGGTGAGTTAGGATTCTAAGTTGTAGTATTTTGTGGCTTTATCAACCACTTAAGTAGAATATATTATAGCAACGCTTACCAACAAAGAGGCACCTTGGCTAGAGTGAATGTTGGATGACTTCAAAGTAATGCGGGAGAAAATTATGCTGCATTGTGATAGCCAAAGTGCTATTCAGCTAGTGAAGAACACAACATTCCATGATCACACAAAATACATTGATGTCAAGTACCACTTTATACAAAATATGGTGGAAGAATGTAGGATCCTATTGTAGAAAATTGATATTGAAGTGAATCCTACAAATATGCTTACAAAGTCAGTCAAGGTAGAGAAGTTTGAAAGGTGTAAAACTTATTTGGGATTATTGGAAATGTAACAAGGGTAGCATTGGATAATTGGCACTGGATGAAAATATTTGGTATAAGAATTCCTAAATACTGACTTTAAGTGGGAGAATGTTAGGAAGTGAAGTCATTATACAATTCTATTATCAACAAAACATAGGTTGTTGAATATGGCTATACGATTGCTAGATATCAAGGTCAGACATCTAGGTAGTAGATATCTAGAATAGACGTCTAGGCTACTAGACATCTAGGATAGATATCTAGATAGCAAACATCTAGGCTAGATATCTAGGCTTTTATACGTCTAGTCCAGATGTCTAGGTAGCATACGTCTAGGCCAAAAATCTAGGCTTCTAAAAATCTAGGCCAGACATCTAGGTAATAGATGTCTAGGATAGATGTATGGGATGCTAGACATCTAGGCCAAACATCTAGGCAATAGATATCTAGGTCAAAAATCTAGGCTTCTTGAAATCTAGGCCAAATGTTTGGGCTACTAGATGTCTAGGATATACATCTAGGCAGCATAAATCTAGGATATATTGTTGGGCTACTAGATGTCTAGGCAGTAGACTTCTAGACCAGATGTCTAGGTAGAAAATGTCTAGACTAGATTTTAAGGTTGTTATGTGTCTAGGCTAGATGCCATGATGCAAAATATGAACCATTTTAGTTGCATGTGGAAATAAATAGTTTTGCAAAGACTTTTTTTGGGAGAGAAAACAAATAGTTCAAGGTTTTCCTTATTCCAATCTATAAAAGGGATTTGATCTCTTACATATGATGTAATGTTGTAACATGAATGTAATTTTTTTGTGAAAATAATAAAAATGAGAAGTTTCCATTACCCCATGGTTTTCCCTCACATTATAGGTTTCCACGTAAATATTTGTGCTACTTGTGTTGCTATTTTTTTTATTCTCTGTCATAGTGTTTCTCCTTGCAGGTGTAAAATCTAAAATTTTAACCTAACATAAGGTGCTTACACTTATTAGGAGTGTATCCATCAATGTTATGAAAATAACAATGTTCATTACAAGAGTACCAATATTTTGTAGTATCTAAAAGTTTGATGGGGGAAGTTCAATCATGTTGGTATTAAAGCATTATTTAAGGATATTAGAAATATTTTGGTCTAACTTGGTGAATTATCTCTTAGTATTTTGTTGTTTTATTAGAATCAAATTTTTAAGGGTAGCTATGACATTCACATTATTATTTTGATGAGAGTCAATAACTATGTTGCCTACCACATGCTTGTTATTATATTGACCCTTAGAGGATTTCTCCTCTTCTTTCATGATTTTAAACTAACCTCTTTTAATGAGTGCGATTTCCACGAGATTAGATAGGTTGACTACTTCTTCAAAGGATGCAAGGGTCATTTCTAACTCATAGGGTAAAATATCATGTAGGTTGTGGACAAAGATGTCCAAAAGGTATTTTTGTGGGGAAGTATATTAGATTATTTAAAATAGACATTTACATTTTAGCAAGAAAATGATGAATCTTTCACCTTTGGATTGCTTAAGTTGGTGTAGGGCACCAATGGCAACCTTCTCTTCAACATGAACTAAAAATTATTGTATGAACATCTTGTCTAATTTATTAAAACTTTTGATGTAATATCTTGGTAACTAATAGTACCACTCAAAGGCTTTGCCACAAAGGCTTTTGTAAAATATCTTGTGTAACAACACCTCATCATTTATGATGTCATTCCAAGTTGTTTGAAAGAGTCTAATTCAACCAATAGGGTCTTTATTACATGTATACATTTAGAATTTTGGTGTTTCAAAATTTTGAGGGTAAGGGAAAATTGCTATTGCTATATCTAAGGGTTGGTTACATAAGTACTTATAGGCATACTTATGATTAGTTGAAGGTGCTTGGATGGAATCCACTCATCATGTTAGTTTCTCCAAAAGGTTTGTTAAGGTTTGAATTTTAGGATTAGATTGCATATGAGGGGTGTGTTGTAGAAATTGTAGTGCTTGATAGTTGGCTTATGAATAATATTGTGATAGTGGAACATATGGTATTGATATAGGCATTATATGACCCATTCCTGAGTTATTTAAAATGAGTAGGGTTGAATAGGCATTGTAGGTATAGAACTTTAAGGAAAAATTCTATTGGAAGGAGGATTGATATAAGGATTTGATACTAAAGAATCATGAGAAGGTTCTAGATTAAGGACATCATTTGTGGTTGGTTGTTGTTTTTTAGGAAAACTAACATTGATCCTTAATAACTCATCAAGTGAAGGTACAAAGTAGAATTTTCCAAATATGGTGGGATATTTGGTGCCCCACCACCTATGGAAGTGGTGATAGTGGTAGAATTAATATAATTGGAATTTTCTACATCAGGATCTAAGGTACATTGATTATGGTTTATACTTATTGGATTAACATTTGTATTAGGTTGATTATCATTGGCATAGAATTTATCATTATTTATTATTGATTTATTAAAATAAATGAAACTAGATTTTGATGGTTGTTGGAGATGGTTTGAAGGTCTACCTTCCATAATATTTCTATTTTTATTAAAATATTATTATAGAATTCATGGAATTAAAGGTTATTATACCTTGAGCATCCTCTTGTGGGTTAAGAGAACCCATGGTTGAGGTATCATCATCTTCTTCCTCAAAATTAGGGTTTTCTTGATTTTTATTATCATCCCATTTAGGGGGAAGGTTAGGATCTATTATTTATTTTTCACAATGAATATAATACCTTATTTGGGCCATAGAGTAAGGTTTGGATAGGAAGGAGAGGAAATTAAGCAATTAGAAGTTATTTTAAAGGAGATGGGCTAAGAGAATAGAAATTGTTAAGTACACTTCTATCCCCTCATCTTTATATATCAATATGGTCGATATACCTTATAAGGGTTTCCTAATATACCTGAACCTTCCAATATATATCCTTATAATATACCATTGGTACATGGAAGAATATTGGTCCTCTTGAGATATTTTTCCATACATGAGAACAATTTTGAGGTATGTGAAAGATAATGGTATGTGGATCAACCACACCTAGATACCTGACTCAAGATGATACATGAGAGGGTAATTTTTTTTAAAATATAAAGTAACAAGATATGATCTACACAAAAAAGGATTATATGGTATTTCTTAAAATTTTAAAAAATTATTCTTTAATTAAGTTGAGGTAAAGAGCAATCCTCCAAGGGAGGTCCCAGGATCGAATATCCACCCTACAAAAAGTTGAATTGGGTACCAAAAATCCAATTGATAATGTTGGTGCGGGTAGGTACGGGTGCAACTTTTGGGTGACTTTGACGGTGTAGAACCCTTGGTCATGGTCTCTCAGACCAAGGTGGCTCTGCAAGGGGTTTTTTGCTTTTAAAAAAAAAGGGAAAGAAAGTTTGGACTTGCATGGTGTTCACATCAAGCTCACCAAAATGTGAGAAGGAGACAAGAATGAGGGGGGTCCCTCTTGTCTTCTCATATCAATGCTTGTTCACACCTCGAATACAAAAAGGTGGAAAATTATGTGTTGTGTTTCATGGATTCAAATTGTGCAAACACCTAGGGTCTTTATCTAAAAATGTTCCTTAACCTTATGATAATTATGATCTTAAACTAGAATGCAAGAAAATAATAACTATCCTATATGACTTTTTAATTCTATAGGATTTACATGGAACTAAATTTTCTCTTTTTATTTAGACAAGGGTCCAAGAGAATGCACAAATAATCTTACCTAGAATGAAAATAAATGATTTTCATTTTTTAATGTCTAAAATTAACAAATAAAAATTTATCTAAAACCTAAGCTAGGTTCCTTTAATTTTATTTAAATATTGTTTAGAAACAAGAATCATAAGCCTGAGATTGATACAAATAGAAAACAAAGAAAATCTACATAAAAAATAAAATAAAATATAATTTAATATTTACCTATTTTGACAAATGATACAAAATCACTCCTTGGAATCCTACAACCAACAATTTTGTTCAACCTATTAGAAAATAGCAAAACTAAAAACATAGATAATTTTTTAGGGTTCTATCAAGCTAGAGGAAGCAATAAGCTTTATGGATTTACTGGTCATGTCCCATTAGTATTTCGATAAAATAAATTTTACAAACTAATAGGATGGAGAAATATGAATGACAAAACTATTGCTTTCCTACTAATAATTTTGCTCGCTATAAATATTGATAGCATAATAAAATGTAAAAAATTATAAATTACTAAAACAAAGACTATGTATGAAAAAAATTCTATTAGGTATGGAGTGATTTTGTTCCTATGAGTTTTATAGAAAAATGTAGGACTTTTTAAATGATAATCTTATATGATGAAATTATCCTTGGATATTAGTGATTTTATCATAGTGAGATTTGCAGATTGACATAATTCAAAAATTAATATTATAGAAACTAAACAACCTTTGATAATGAAATCACTACTTGGACAACAACAATTTTGTGACTACAAGTTTGAATAGAAATTTTAAATTTAAAATATTATTGTAGAAAAAAGTTGTATAAAGTTAATAATGATGAAATTGCTATATGAAAATTAAAGGACCAATGATTTCATTCTTATAACGGATAGGTTTTTAGGAGATTAAATTCAAGTTGACATAGGTTGGGGAGGAAGTGAAATGCTTTAAAAAATCTCCTAGATCTAGAAACACTTGAAAAAATTAAGCTTTAGACTTAAAATAAAAGGGTTTAGAACCATATATGATAGAAGACAATAAAGTGAGAATTGATGCAATGTTAAAATATGACATAAATAAATTATTAACAACAAAATAATTTTATTAAAACAAATGAAGGGAAGGGAGGTATCACAAAATTATGGCTTCTCCTCCTTCTTGGCCCCTACTTTATTTAGACAACAAACCCTTCAATAACTTGAGCAATAATGGGAGTAAGTGATCAAATTGAGAAATAAACTTGATAGAGATTCTATAGCATAAGATTATGTTATTGAAGGGCCTCTCCAAGTCCCTAATTTATGGATATTTATTAAATTGGGAAGAGGATAAGGTGCATTTATGGTGGAAAAATGGAAGGCAAGATTTAAAATTTATATATTTGGAGGACAAGAAGGTAGATCACAAAAGGAGAAAGTTTTGAAGTTGGGATCGACTTGGATATGGCATGGATTTGAGGAGGGATCAAGTAATAAATAAAAAGAGGTTAACTTGGGTATATAACCTAAGATTTGAATATTCTATCCTTGAGAAATAAAACCATTGCTTGTCAAAATTGTGCCTATGATAACATTAATTAATTATTAAATCATTTTGATAGTTATGGGTCAAACAAGACATGGAAGGATGAGTTTGAGTGAGAATGATGAAATTTGTATTTTACAAAATTGTGGGAGAAATTTTTTCAAGTCAACGATATTGCATTTAAAGGAATAAAGCCCAAATTTCTAGCTAAGGTGGCTAATTTATCAATTTGTTTCTCTAGTGGGTGGATACAATTTTGTGTGCCAAAACTATGTGTCTACAATACTAAATTTAAATCTACATATTTGTTACTTGTATGATTGATTTTATGGTATTAAATCTAACTTATTATTCCAATGGATGTTTCCTTTTATGTATTCTTAATGTGTTTCTAATATTCTATTTTTGGAGAATTAATTAAAGTGATACTTTTTTCGAGCTCTGGCGATTTGGTGGGAAACCTTTTGTGCAGGCACCGGGCGAAGCTCCAGGGTTTCTGGTGGGAAGATTCTTCCAGGTCCTCCGGTGGATTGAATCTACTCTACTTTGAAGGATTGTTCATTGCCTCGGGAGGGCCCAATGGGATCTCCTCCAGGATCTATCGATGGGCAGAAAAGCTCATATGCTGATATATTAAAAGAAAACCCTGCATCTTCCTCCGATGAAGCTCAACGAAGTGCTTATCAAATGCTATTTAAGAATGCTGGAAAGGGTTTACCTGCAAACAGAGTTAACGGCTGCCTTCCACAATCTGCTTCCAGGCCTAAGATTGTCATAGAACCAAAACTGGTTGAGGATACGATTATATACCGTGCTACCCATGATCTGATCTACAAATTCATGGGTATCCGGCCCACTCTGAACTTTCTACACACCTGGGTGAGACAGAACTGGGAGCCCATTGGTGAGTACTCTCTATGGCCTATAAGAAATGGGTATTTTATTATTAGTTTCTCTTCTTTAGCAGATAGAAATAGAGCATTTGAATCAGAGAAGAGGAGCCACGGCCCGACAGGATTATTTGTCCAACCGTGGAGAGTGGGTTTTGATCCTCGCATTGAGCCCACGACTGTCCCGGTTTGGATTCGGCTGTACGCTCTCTCGATGGAGTTTTGGGGTGAGTTGATTCTTGAGTTGATTGGTAATTCTCTAGGTAGATATTTGGGAGTTTCCAGAGATACCATTGAGGGAAATACTATTGTCTTTGCTAGAATATGCGTAGAAATGGATATTAGCCAGCCACTTCCAGCCGAGGTGGAATTGGAGTTGGCAAGACTGACCTAGATACAATAGCTAGACTATGAAGCCTTACCTTTTAGATGCAGAGTTTGCCATAAGCATGGCCATTTGGCTAGGTTCTGCCCAAATATCCTGACCACAAAAGCGAAAGCTCCGTCGGGAGCGCCAAATCACCCCAAAGAGGGTAAGTTCACTCCAGTCAAAGAACCCCTCAATATCCCCCAAGGTTCTGATGCCCAGAAATATGGATTTGAACAGTAGAAGCGGAGGAAAAACAAAAAGAGAAATGGCAAAGAGCAGGCTCAAACCAAGCCAACCAATCGATATGAAATCTTCAAATCCCTTGTAGACCAAGAAGACCAAGTCATGGAAGGAGTGGATGGGAATGCTGAGGATAATAACACCCACTCTCATGCCCCTCTATCATCTACTCCTATCTTAGAATAGGTGATTGAAACCCCTGAGACTTTGCAGCCAGAGAACCTAGGGGCTATGGTAATCCATTCCCCTGCACAACCAGTTATTAAGGATGTCAACATGGGAAGTGCGAGAAAGAACAGAGAAATACCAGCGTTGGGGATTACCGGGTGGAAAAGAGGTCTAAGAATAGTAATTCCCAAGGAGTCGGTAGAAAATCCAATAAGGATCTACTAGTATCGCAAGGGGACAAGCTGATCAATGGAGGATCGATGAGAACAATTGACTCTTATTGCTCCCAAGGTTTCCAATGATTATACAATCCTGGAATGTAAGGGGTTTAAATAGTAGAACCCATCAATCTACTGTTCAAAGACTTTTAGGAAGACACAAAATAGACTTTTTGCTCCTTCAGGAAACAAAAATGTCTTTAGATCTTATGTGTAAAACTGTTAGTAGAATATGGAGGGGCGCTGTATATATGGATGTGGCGGCCCAAGGAGCTTTGGGGGGGATTGTTACTCTTTGGAACCCTCTGGTGTGGATAGCAATAGAACATAAAACTTGGAGGGGTGTTCTCACATCTCTCTTTAAGAACATTGTTACAGCTAAACAGGTTTTAATCACAAACTTCTATGGGGCTCAAAGCATTGATGGCCAGCGGCTTCAATGGAATGCTGTTCATTCAATGAGATCCTCCCGGGAAGATTGCGATTGGATTATTGCTGGGGATTTTAATGCCAAATTATCTGCCAGGGATCAGGAAGGTGGTATCCCAGTTTTGGATCCAGGGGATAGGCTTCTGATTGCTCAAGTCCAGGCCTTTCACCTTGTTGATATCAAAGGTCCTAGCACTTATTTTACGTGGACTAATAAGAGAAGAGAGCCACACAGTAGGAAGGTAAAACTAGACCGGTTTCTGGTCTCGGAGGAAGCATTTGTGAAATGGAATATTAATTTTCAGATTTTGGAAGGCCCAGTTTCAGACCACTTTCCCATTTTGCTGGAGGGAGGGGCTATGACAGGGCAGTACCATAAAACATTTAAATTTGAAAATTTTTGGTTGCAAAAAGAAGATCTCTGAAGAAAAATTCCTCAGTGGTGGGAAGATGGCCGCCCACATTTTGGGACTGCAATGTTCAAATTTCACAAACAGCTTCAATTTGTCAAGTGTAAACTGAAACAGTGGAGGAAAACTAAAAAATCAGACTTCCAGCACCAACGGGCCCCCTTGTTGGCCAGATGGGATGAGGTGCAAAAACATTACAGGGAAGGAAACATTTCCGAGCACCTTAAATCCTAGGATGATGCTTTGCGCAAAGCGGTTGAGGATATTGATAATCAAGAAGAGATTTACTGGAAACAGAGAGCAAGAAATACTTGGTTATTAGAAGGAGACAAAAATACAAATTTTTTTTAGCGCTCTGCCTGTGCTAGGAGACAAGCGAATAATATGGAATTCCTTCAAGATGAGAATGGATACTCTTTTGACACTCTTCCTGGTATGCACTCCCACTCAATGAAGTATTTCTCAAAACTCTTTAAGGAAAGTATGGAGCAAGATGGGGAAGCCCAAGATGAAGTTATTGCTATCATTCCTTCTATAATCTCTCCTAAAGAGAACCAGGCCCTACTTAGACCCATAGATAGAGATGAACTTAAGAAGGTGGTCTTTGGGATGAGCACTAGAAAATCGCCCGATCTTGATGGCTTCCCTATTGAGTTCTTCCAAGCCTTTTGGGATACCCTAGAAGAAGATGTTCTGGCTGTCACTGAGGATTCCAGAACCAATAAAAGAATGCTCAAGGCTCTAAATCATACCTTCATTACTTTAATTCCAAAAGTAGAAGGGGGGGTTCATTTATCTGATTTTAGACCTATTGCCTTATGCAATGTGACCTATAAAATAATCACTAAGATTATGGCTGAAAGGTTAAAACCTATCCCGCATAATATAATTTCCCCGCGAGCAAGGGGGTTTTGTTGAAGGGAGGCAAATCTTGGATGGAGTGACTCTAGCACAGGAGGCTATCCATACAATGCACCATTCTGGGAACAAAGGAATGTTCATTAAACTGGATATGTCCAAGGCTTATGATAGGGTGGAGTGGGGCTTCTTGGCAAAGATGTTGACAGCCTTTGGTTTCTCTCAAGACTGGACAGCTTGGGTCATGAGCTGTATTTCTACGCCTTCATACTCTGTTCTTATCAAGGGACTTCCCTCGCCTCCTTTTGGTGCCTCTCGTGGCCTTCAGCAAGGAGACCCTTGTTCTCCTTATCTCTTCCTCATATTGGCTGAAGGATTGGGTAGACTCTTTCTGAGAAGAAGACTTCAAGGTCAGATAACAGGTATTAAGGTTAGGGCTGAAGTTTTGACTCATTTACAGTTTGTAGATGATACTGGATTGGTGGGAGTGGCCAGCCTTAGGGAAGCAAGAAGAATCAGAGATACTCTAAATGTCTACCTCCGGGCCTCTAATCAAGTCATCAATGACAATAAATCCAAAGTGATCTTCTTCAATATTGATCAACGGTTACAGGACAGAGTTATTGAGATTTTAGGTTTCACTCGGGCCTCTCTCCTAGTAGTTTACCTGGGGGTCCCTCTCCATTTAAAAAAACTAAAAATAGATGTTTGGAAGGACCTATTGGATGGCATAAAAGATAGAATGAACCATTGGTCTCATAGATGGTTAAGTTATGGGGGTCGTCTAACTTTTTTGCAGTCAGTTATTTAGGCCATGCCAATTTATAAATTCTCCATCCTGGCTGCTCCCCAGTCTATTTGGAAAGAGCTAGATAAAATGGCTAGAATATTTCTATGGGAAGATGCCAAGGGAGAGAGGAAATGGGCCTTGGTTTATTGGGACGAGGTTACCCAACCCAAGGAAAAATGAGGGTTGGGACTAAGAAGCTCCAAGTTTAACAACAAGGCTTTGGCTAGAAAACTGTACTGGAGGTGGATTTCTCAGCCAACATCCCTCTTTAGCAGAATCCTCTCTAGCAAATACTTGGGTTCTATCCATCCTAATGATGTGGGCCGCTTTCCTCTGGAAGGTTTTGGATCATCAGTGTGGCAGGCGCTCAAGCTTGGAGCTCAACTCATCAAAGATCAACTATTCTGGAAAGTGGGGAGAGGGGATAAGGCTTGGTTCTGGACTGATTCCTGGGACCAGAATCCTCCCATTATTACTGTGTTTCCTGAATTGCAATCGATAAAATCTGCTATAGAAGATAAGGGATGGATCCAAATTGCTACTTTAACACTAGTCAATTGGGGGACTACAAGATCATAAAGTTTAAGCGGCTAGATGAGTGGCCAATACCAATCCCTCCGGAGTTGGTACCTACTTTGGGAAAAATCTTGGCAGAACGGTTTCTTACTGGGAGAGATGAGGAGGATGAACTGGCCTGGGGCTATGGGAGCCTTGGGGTTTATACTGTGAAAGAGGGATATGATGAGATCCTTCCAGAGCCCCCCCCACACTTTTTTTTGGTTCATGATTGGAGAAAGATATGGCATCCCTATGGTCGGGCCGAAAGTGAACTTCTTCGCCTGGCAGTTTTTGCATAATGAAATTCTCACATATGACAATCTCAGACTCAGAGGCATCATTGGACCTTCTCAATGTGTGTTATTCCACAAGCAGGAGGAAACTGCGGATCATCTAATGTTTGAATGTTCTTTCACAAGACAGATCTGGAAACGCTGGTTCTCCCAATTTAAACTGTAGGCTAATGGGGTCTTGTCTCGAAACAATATATGGGAAAGCTGGAAGAAAGGTAGATTTAAATCCAAAGCTCTTCGAATTGGTTGGGAGCTTGGTTTATTTTTTATCTGGTGGCAGGTGTGGTTGGAGAGAAATGCCCGTATTTTCCGTGAAACCTTCTCCTCTCTAGAAGGAATATGGCAAGTCATTTGGAGCAAAGTGGCGGAAATGGTTGCCATTCATGTCGAGAGGGAAATTCAGTCTGCTTCTGAGCCTTTGGAAGAGGGAGCTGTTATTCAAAAAATGCAGGTGAGTGGTAGTTGGAAACCTCCTCTTGAAGGATGGATCAAAATCAATACTAATGGAGCTGCTAAAGGAAATCCGGGAAGTGCTAGAATTGGAGTAGTGTGCCGCGATCATGCTGGGTCTTTGCTCTATTGGGAACTGCAGGGTCTAGGATGTGCCATAAATAATGAAGCTGAGGCCTTTGCCATTAAATCTGCCTCCTTCTGGGCTGTCAAATAGGGACACAGGAAGATTATTATTGAGTCTGACTCCCAAATATTGGTGGGTGCTCTTGACTGTATGAGAAACTTTGTCTCGAAAGCTTGGAGGTTGCGGATCTTAGTCTCCCAAATTAAAGAGCTTTGGAGGGAATTAGATGATGTGATACTTGTCTATGTGAATCGAGATCTCAATAAGGCGGTCGATTTCCTTGCTAAGATGGGTGCTGAAAGGGAGGTTGGGATGCAGCTGCACAGTGACATGCCTGTGGAGGATGCAGAGATTCGACAATGCCTTGAACGATTTTTGAAATGATGTGTAGTGTTTTTTATGCTAAGGAAGATTTATGTCATGATATCACGACCTGTAGCGCCGTCGCAGCTTCAAGTTGGAAGCTGTCGCGATATCGCGACAGGTTGCGCCCTCACGGCCTTTGGTGGGTTTTTTTTGCAATATCGTGACATGTCGCTCCATCGCGACCCTCGGGGAAGGCGCATGGTAAAATTGTCACGATATCGTGACAGTTTTGGCAATTTGGGGCTAACTGGAAAACTTGTCGCAATATCGCGACACTTTTGCAGATGGAGAGCAAAGTGGAAAATTCGTCGTGATATCGCGACGCTTTGAGAACTCAGGCGCCGAAAGGAAAAAATCGTCGCGATATCGCGACACTTCTGGCGATCTGGTGTCATAAGGAAAACCCATCGCGAAATCGCGACCATTTTGCTGATGTGGTGCAAAGTGGATAATTTGTCGCGATATCGCGACACTTTTTGGCGATGGCTGCTGCAAGAAAATCTCATCGCGATTTCGCGACAATTTTGGCATACCAGCAGAATGGAGAAAACTGTCGCGATATCGTGACATTTTTGGCGATCGAGTGCTGAGGGCTCTGGCTGTCGCGATATCGTGACATGTCGTGATTTCGTGACATGTCATGATTTCGTGACATGTCACGATTTCGCGACATGTCACGATTTCATAACATGTCGCGTTTTCGTGACTGTTGGCACCGCTGCGGAGGAGACGGGGTTGACTGTCACGATCTCGTGACATGTCACGATTTCACGACATGTCGCTTTTTCGCGCCCAGTTGACTTCTTTGTTTTGTGTTGAGCTGGGTTGACTTTGTGCTCTACTCTTGTAGTGTTGTTTGTTGTTCTTGGTTGGGATGTGTTCTCTCCCGCTTGTAATTGCTCTTTGTATTAATACAAGTTTTTCATTTTTTCAAAAAAAAAAAAATATTCTATTTTTGGAAGTTGCTTCTTTACAAGTGGTATCAAAGCATTGATATTGGTTTCCTATATTAGTGCAAAAAAGAGGTCAAAGGACATGAAACCATTCGAGATGCTTAGGAAACCAAATTTTCTTCCTATCATCTAGTGCATTGGTTAGCCCAAGGATGTGTGCATGAATAGAAAGAAATATCAACCCAAAAATCTTGATAAGCATCATAACATCCTTGGTGGTATCAATAGCTTTGACCCATGTGTCATTATTTCTTTAGGTTTCATGGATTCTCCTCATCCCACCATACCTCCTCTACTTCTCCATTGATAGTACTATTCCCAATAATTTATGTTTATTTATGCACCTGTATTGTAACCCAAAAAAATAGCATTCTAACATTCAAGTCAAAATGCAAGTGATGCCAAATTTTATCTAATGTCATTCAGATCTCATATATATAGGTAATTCCCATAACCAAGACTTTAAAAAATACTTTGGGCATTAGCCATAGGGAATATAACATGAACTACAACTGAAGGACCATAATTATCAAGATACTAATATCTATCAATATTTGTTTAATCACAAACCTCTACTTCTCAAGTATTCATATAAATTCCTATGTTATTAAGGATAATATTTTAGCTGTTGGATGATTTAAATCAGTTTTTGCTATTTATATTGACCCCTCTATAGGAGGTGTTTTTAATATCCTTGGTTGGTCTAGTGATGTTTCTATTTCATGCATAAACATATTGACATTTGAGGGTACATATCCATATGGTTTGATAGCCATGTTATATAACATTATCTAACTACACCATGTACCAATACGGATAACATCATCTAGCTATCCAAATTATGTCATATTGTCCACTACTAAGTTGGGAATCCATACTCATCAATGGTTGTGATTGGAGCTCCACTAACATGCATGCTCTTTTATTTGGCTAGAGTTCAAAGAATTTTTCCTCCATAAGTTTGAGAAGGGGTATGCGATAAAGAATCTTATATAAATACAACAATAGTAGTAAAAAATCAATAATATGCAAATGTAAACATCCACTAGATGTCATAATTTAAATTCAATGCCAAGTAATCAATATCTCAAGTGTATATTCAAAATTTAAATCAATACAAATCCTATACATTTAGAGAGGTAAAATTATCATATACCCTTAGAGATGCAAAAATACCATATGTACAATAAATTGAACCAAAATTTAAATATGAAAAATGATTCCCACTCCAACATAACTCTTCTTATTTATATACTAAATTGCATTGCCCCTAATCTTAATACTCATGGGTTGACTATCTTATCTTAGGTCTTGGGATAATAATAAATATATATGACATGGCTATATTAATTTCATTATATAGATCCCCATTATAAATATTTGTCCTCAAAGTTAGAAATAACTTAAAAACACTCTCAATATCCCATGTTGTATTCTCTTCTAGAATATTCTACCACTTAATGAGGGACTCTTGAATCTAGTGAGACTACAAAATGCAAACTCTAGACTATAACACTTCTTATAGTTGGATATTTTTTGACCTTATTTATTTATAACTAGAAGCTATATCTAATATTAAACCTTCTATCTAAAAACTTATTAAAGACATAAAACATGAAATCCAGAGTGGATGTGCAAAGATAGTGGAAGATCCAACTAATATGCCACCTCACCAATGGGATGAACCACCTTGTAAAGGATGTAAAATTAAGGATCCAAATTATAACTAGACTTGGAAAAAAATACCATATCCCCAAAGCAAATTACCACTTAGACCAATGTAGTTCCTACCACTGCTTCATGTGATTCTAGGTTTGGATCAAATTTTCTTCATGAAATTGTAATACAATATGATGTTAGAATAAATGATCCAAATGACCGAATTTGGAGTATCATTAGATGTAGTATACTACTAATGGAGGTTCATAACCATATAATAAATCAAATAGGGCCATATTTAGGGAATAATAGAAAAATACTATACCACCATTCAACTAAAAACAACCAATTAACCCAATCATATTGCTTGTATTAAGAAACATAATTAAGGTAAGTACCCAAACATTTATTGACTATATCTATTTGGAAATCTATTTGAGGATGATAAGAAAATAATATATTTAATTAAATACCTTTAAAATGAAATAATTCCTTTTGAACATTATTTGGTGAAGGTGACAATTGCTAACAGTAGATGCTACAAGGCACAAAAATGGGTATACTTTGAAAGGTTATATACTACCATAAATATTAATAGTTCCCCCTTATATTAAGGAATTCCATAAATGAAATCCATGGAAATATTATCCCGTTAATAATATGGAATAGGCAAAGTTTTCACTAAACTAGAATATTTAATAGTGTCCCCTTTGTTCTACTAGCATACATCACATTCAACCACAAAGGTTTTGAAATCTAATTTAAATTCTTCCCATTAAAGGATTACTTCATCCACTATTAATTTTTAAAAAATTCAAAATGTCCAACCAAAGGAGATGAATGTAATTCTTGGAGGACACTAGTCTTACTGGACAAGGATGGAGGAACATAAATTAAATCCTTATTATGGAGAACCCCATCAACATATGAAAACAAGAAAGGTGGAAAATATCTAGACTCTATTTCATGAATGATGATAACATTCTTAGGATAAAAAACCTAGTTATATTGAATCTAGGAAATACATTATGGACGAGAACTAGAGATAACACTATCAACAACAGTTCCATCATGTATATGATCTAGAGAATTGACCACCATATTTTCTTTTTCCTTCTTCTAATTTATGAAAAAATCATACCCAAGATTTTTTTTGACCTTTTATTATATTCTAGATATGAGGGATGCTATTCTATACAATGCTTATGGTTGGTATGGTCAATATTGACATTGAAGGATCACTCTAACAAATAAGTTTATCATTTATCTACAACATGAAAATAAATAACATTTCCTTCTCATCAGTGGATCAACTTATATTCTTGTTGGAAAACTCCTTGCTTTCAAAATCCAAGGGATGCCCATCCTACATTACAATAAATCCAATAATTATTCCTAAATAATCACGTTGAATGATAAAGGGTTTGTTGAAATCAATAATGGCTAAAATATGTGTGGTACACAACATCCTTTAGGGAATGGAAGGATTGGGAAGATATTTTAGATCAAACATAAGCATCCTTCCTAGTGAGAGTAATGCAAGGATCTATAATATTACAATAGTTATGGACAATTTCTTATAGTACCTAGTGAGACCTAAAAATCCATAGAGTCACTTAAGGGATTTAGGTAAGGGTCAATCTCACATGGATTTGATCTTGGTAGAATACACATTGAATCATTCTTGAGATACTATATATCCCAAGTATTCTACCTCATAGTCCCAAAAGGAACACTTGGACCTTTTTAAAAATATATTTTTTAATGACACAACTTTAATAAAAATACTAATGGTAGTTAATAGTCAATTATACACAAATCATGACATCCATTGATAACAACAAATTAAGATACAATACCATAAAATCAAATATAAAAGTAATCATATTTCAAATTCATATTAATATATTTCTTAGCCACATAGAGAGGGTGAAGTATCTCATCCATTGGGAGAGGATGAAGTCTCATATGCACAATATGTAGTAAGGATCAATGCTATGTACCCAATATCAACCACATGAAATAAGAAAAAAGGAGGAGAAGATTTCCAACAATGGAGAGAATGAAAAATCACATCTCTCCAGTTTTATTATGGAATTATATATTGAGAAATTTAATATTAGGGTTAGGGTTATCAAATCCATATTACATGAAATTAAAATGAACATGAAATGACATTACAAATTAAAATAACCTATTATAATGAGGTCTTACTAAAGCCTCATAACAATTAATTTTAAACTTAACTAATAAACATGACCTTGTAGCATTAACATGTCTTCAATTCCCCCCTTAATGGTAGAAGGTAATTTTATTTCAGTAGATGAGTGGTTTAGGTGGTTCTTTGTGTAGTCGATTAACCAATTATCCATGAAATGCAACTCCAATCTGTTGGGTTGCCATATACCATTTGGTCATCCCCCATGCACTTTCAAGTTTTCATAGGTTCCATATACCCTTATCCTTTCACATCCACAAGGGGTTTTTATGAATGGGATAGAGCAAAGACTGACCAAAATTTTTGGCCACATGAAGGTAATTTCATGAATAAAAATTAGTGTTGTTGGTCCTATTGCATCTCCATTGTTAGGGGGAGATGGAGGCTCTCAAGCCTATCTTCTATTTAAACTATTCAAACTTCATCCTCTAGAGCGTCTTGGTAAAACTATCGATAATATGATATACTATTAGATAGTAGTGTATTTATATTATGCCATCTTGATTAAGTTCTTGAATATTATGGAATTGTATACTGATGTGTTTGGTTCTGTCATAAAACATAAGATCTTTACCTTGTGGAATGTTGATTGATTGTCCACATTTAGTCTTGTAGGACATTTTTGAGTGATATCGAGAGTGTGTAACAACTTTATCAATCATAATCCTTCTTTGCTTATGTCAACTATAGCAATATATTTGGCTTATACTAAAGAATTTTCTATAATATTTTATCGCTTTGATATCCATAAAATTGGTGTTGATCCAAGAAAATTCAAGTACCCAGACATAGATCTCCTAGTGTCTTTATCTTTTTGAGCAAGGTGTTGCAAGAAGGTTGTCATTGTTGTCAACATAGGCAATTAGATCCAAGGATGCAGTGGGTAGACAGATCAGAAGTCATTCAGATGCAGAAGATAGAAAAATTCGAAGAAAAAGACAAGTTAGAAAACTGTCGCGATATCGCGACATGTTTTCTGTCGCGATTTCGCGACAAGTCGGAGGAGAGAGAAAGCACAGCCGAAAATGTCACGATATCGCGACAAGTCGGAGGAGAGAGAAGGCGCAATCGAAAATGTCGCGATATCGCGACAAGTCGGAGGAGAGAGAAGGCGCAATCAAAAATGTCATGATTTCGCGACAAGTCGGAGGAGAGAGAAGGCGCAATTGAAAATGTCACGATATCGCGACAAGTCGGAAGAGAGAGAAGGCGCAATCAAAAATGTCACGATTTCATGACAAGTCGAAAGACAGAGAAGGCGCAAGGCAAACTGTCACGATTTCGCGACATGTCGGAGGCCAAGAAGCTAAGTTGAGAAACTGTAGCGATTTCGCTACATGTTGAATTTTCGTGGGCAGAAGCAGGGAGAAAGTGTTAAGTAAAAAGGATGTAGCGATTTCGCTACGAGTTGCAAAGGCGCAAAGTAAAGGTGTAGCGATTTCGCTACGAGTTGCAAAGGCACAAAGTAAAGGTGTAGCGATTTTGCTATGGGTAAAAGTTGCGCAAAACAAAGGTGTAGCGATTTCGCTACAAGGTGAAAATACTCAACACGAAGGTGTAGCGATTTCGCTACAGGTCTGAAGGGCAGAACTCAAAGGTGCAGCGATTATGCTTCAAGTCGAAAGTGTAAGGCACAAAAGTGTAGCGATTTCGCTACGAGTCAATATTTCATGGGTAAAAGCAAAGTTGAAAGCACAAGGCACTAAGTTGTAGCGATTTCGCTACTGAATGAAGCACAAAATGTACGGAAGCCGAAAGCGTCGCGATTTCATGACAAAGATGAAGATGACGCCAGCAAAAGCTGAAAGTGTCACGATTTTGCGACAGGTTGCAAGAAAAGGCGCCAGAAGCCGGAAGCGTCGCGATTTCATGACAAGAATGAGGATGACGTCAGCAAAAGCTGAAAGTGTCACGATTTCATGACAGGATGCAAGAAAAGCTGCTGGAAGCTGGAAGCGTCACGATTTCGCGACAAGATTGAGGATGACGTCAGCAACTAATCAAAGTGTCACGATTTCATGACAAGAATGGAAGTGAAGCATTCGAAGGCCAAAAGGGTCACGATTTCGCGACGACAAAGTCAAGGAGGCGTACGGCCACAAAAAGTGTCGCGATATCGCGACGTGTTGCTATTTCACGGAAATAAGCTATAGGAAGGAGAAGAAGGTGGCAGAGGAGTTTGAGGCCGACAAGTTTGAATCGAGGCCGACGATTTTTAGGGTTTGAAGCCGACATTGTCAAGGGTTTTACAACGGACGTCTTTAGGGTTTCAAAGCCGACATTTGCTAGGGTTTTACAGCGGACATCCTTAAGGTTTTAAAGCCGACATTTGCTAGGGTTTTACAATGGACGTCTTTAGGGTTTCAAAGCCGACATTTGCTAGGGTTTTACAGTGGACGTCTTTAGGGTTTCAAAGCCGACATTTGCTAGGGTTTTACGACGGGCGTTTTAGGGTTTGCAGTCGACAATCACAAAGTTTAAGCAGCCAAAAAAATTCTAGGGTTTGACGTTGACATCATTAGGGTTTGCAGCCGACGTCTTTGATTTATAGCCGAATATGTTTGATGTTGAATTCTCTTCTATAAAAAGGGGGCTGTTGCGAGGTTAAAGTCAAGCGAGAAGTGTGAAATGTGCGAAACAAGTTCGCGTCAAGCAGAGAGCAAGTCGTTTCGATCCAGAGAGTGAGCAAAGTGATAGTTCTTTGGAGTTGCAGTAAAGAGAGCGTAGCAATGAGATAATGTGCGAGTGCGAGGAGCGTGATTGCATGAAGTTCGGTCAAGAAGAATGCAAAGTCGTAACTCGAATCTGTAGATCGTGATTGCATGAAGTTCAGTCGAGTAGAGTGCAAAGTCGTAGTTCGGATCTACAGATCGTGAATGCATGGATGACAGTGCGAAGAGTTTTTACGTAGAAGCAGAATGCAAAAAAATAGCAGACTATAAGGAATAAAGTTTTATTGTATCATTTTGATTATCTTTATTATTCTCCAAGTTGTAGCTTGGTATAAGGGGTTGGTGCCTCTTTCCAGTAGGTGCTGGAAAAATAGGAGTTGGTGCTCCATTCTGTTGAAGCAAGATAAAGCTAAGGGGTTGGTGCTCCTTCCAGTTGGTGCTGGTAAAGGATTATGTAAAGTTGTAGCTTTGCATTGACTGGATTTGGATGGTAGTCCAAGCAGTATTTTTGAGGAGTAGCCACATTGGTGAACCTCGTTAAAATTGTTGTGTTATGTGTGATGCTTTCTTGATGCATTTAGTATTCTTTTCATCTGCTTTAAATTGCTGCTGGTTCTAAAATCATATGTTTTAGAAATTTTTAAAGAACACACTGATTCACCCCCCCTCTCAGTGTCATTGTGATTACAACAATTGGTATCAGAGCCAAGTTCCTGAAGAGGCTTAAACAACTAAGGTGATCTTGGAAGTTACGCAATGGCAAGTGGTGAAGGATTCTCTTCGAACAAAGCACCATTGTTTGATGGGACCAATTATGCGTTCTGGAAAATTAGAATGCAGACATATCTCAGTGCTTTGGGTTTTGACATCTGGGGTGCGGTAGTTAATGGTTACAAAGCTCCTGCCACCGCTCCAACAGACACTGCAGGTAAAAAGGCATTTGAATATGATTCAAAAGCAAGAAATGCTATTATGTGTGGACTAGTTGACAGTGAGCTAGTCAAGGTCATAAACTATGAATCAGCAAAAGATATCTGGGATAAACTAGAGAACATTCATGAAGGAGATGATAGGATCAAGGAGGCCAAACTTCAAGCACATCGAGCTCAATACGAATCTTTAAAGATGGACAATGATGAGAACATTGAGACCTTCATGCAAAGAGTCAATGGGATCACCAATTCAATCAGAGGTCTTGGTGAAGAACTAACCGATGCTGCTATCGTGAAAAAGGTATTGAGATCACTTCCTCCTAGATTTGATTCTAAAGTCTCAACCATAGAAGAAGCCAAAGATTTAAATCATTTTAGTATGGATGAGATGCATGGTTCTTTGACTACTTTTGAAATGAGAATAGGAAGATCTAATCCCACAGATAGAGAAGCAGCCTTCAAAGCCTTAAAAGGCAAAAGCACAAAACAAGAATCTAAAGAAGAGAATGATTCAGATGAAATGGAAGCAAATTTTGTAAGAAAGATGAAGAAAGAAAAAGGAAAATACAAAGGAAAGCTACCTCTTAAATGTTTCAATTGTGGAGGCATTGGACACTTTGCTACCAAATGTCCTTTCAATGACAAGAACAAAGGTGAAGAAACTCAGCATCAAGAAAGAGGTGAATGGAGGAAGAAAACAAACTTCAGAAAAAGCAATTTCAAAAAGAAAAGCTTTATCTCCCGAAATGCAGAATCTTCAGAGGACAGTTCTAGTGAAGACTCTGAAGAAGGAACAGGTGAGGCTCTCTTTATGGCGTTTGAAATAGACGAATCAGAAGAGGCAGAAAACACAGAAAACAGAGAGGGAATGAACTCTGAAGTATCAATTGAAGAAGATGAGGCTGAAGTTGATTTAGAGGGTGAGCTGGTGTCTGCTCTTATGGAATGGAAATCTGAGAAAAGGAAGAATGAAAAACTGTCAAGGAAACTTAAGGATGCAAATGACATTATAGCCAGTCTAAAGACACAGACAGAAGAATACAAGAAAATGTCCGAAGATCTTGAAATTCAGGTAACCATGAAGATAGATTACTGCTGCAAATTGGAAGAAGAAAATGTTAGTCTCTCGAATACAGATACAAGAGTCGGATCAAAAAATCAGCTGTCATTTAAAACGTGAAGAAAGTTTGATGAAGTCGGACAAAATTCTAAGCGATCAAAGATCCACAGGTATCAAATTCGGTCTGGGCTTTACTGAAGGAGAATCATCAAGTGGACCAAAGGCAAGCAATGTTGAAAGTAAAAAGAGTAAAGACAAGAAACAGGCTATGGAAAGAAAAACAAATCAGGCAAAAGAAAGCTGTAATGCCAGTCCTGAAATAGCAGCTGACAATGATGGCTTTACCAAGGTCATACATCAAAAGAGAAGAAGATCTAAGGCTCCTGCAACAACTTGGCCAAGACCATCTTTCAGGTTTAATCATTATTTCTATGGTTTCTATTTTAAATGTAATGGTTATGGGCATAAAATTGTTGACTGCAAATACAATATAGGCCCAAGAAGTGTCACTAGTAGAAATGCTTTTGCTCCTCTAATGAGTTATGTTGTAGAGTGCTTTAAGTGTCATAACTTTGGGCATATTGCCAGAAATTGTCGTAGTATTTCTGTTTCATATCAATCTCAGAAAAGAAGAACTCAACCGTATAGGGCAAAACAAAATAGAATTTCTTCTGAAGGAAATGTGCAAGACTCTGAAAAGGGGAAATCCCAGCTAGAACCCAACACCACAGTTAAAACAAAATGGCAACAAAAAGAACAATTTAGGAAAGAACAGGAATCTTTAATAGTGCAGACAGTGTTTAGAGCTCGGAATAAGTATGTACCGTGGATTCTTGATAGTGGTTGCTCAAGTCATATGACAAGTGATAAACAAAAATTTGAAAATCTACAGAAGTATGAGGGTGGTTCGGTGAAGTTCGGCAATAATGGTGGAGCCAAAATAATAGGTAAAGGATCGGTCAAAATTAGTGAAGGGAAAATCAAGTCAGAAGAAGTTTTATATGTGGATGGTTTGAAACATAATCTGTTAAGTGTGAGTCAAATTTGTGATAAAGGACATGAAGTGGTTTTCAAGAAGCAAGGTTGTGAAGTCAGAAAAATAAAAAGCGGGAAATTGATAGCAACCGGCTCAAGGACGTCTGGTAACCTATACACACTCTCAGAATTTTCAGAAGGTATGTGCTTTATTGGACAAGAAGAAGAGAACTGGTTGTGGCATAAGAGACTAGGACACATAAGTTTTGATAATTTGGTGAGAATCAGCTCTAAACAAGCAGTAAGAGATATTCCAACTATTAAGAAACCCTCAAACAGTGTTTGTGCTTCATGTCAGAAGGGAAAGCAAACCAGAGTTTCATTTAAAACAAAAGAATATCACACGAGCAGACCCTTGGAACTCATTCATACAGACTTATGCGGACCCATGAGGACTCAAAGTATAAACGGCGACAAATACTTTATGTTGTGTATCGATGATTATTCCAGAATGACATGGATATTCTTCCTAAAAGATAAAACAGAAGCGTTTGAAATGTTCAGAACCTTCAAACAGCTAGTCGAGAATGAAACAGGGAAAAGGATTAAATGCTTGCGATCAGACAGAGGAGGAGAATTCATTTCGAATGAATTTGTAGAATACTATGAAAAATATGGTATCAGGAGACAATATTCAGCAGCCAGAACTCCTCAGCAGAATGGTGTAGTAGAGAGGAAGAACAGAACTATACAGGAAATGGCACGCACCATGCTGGCAGAAAACAAAATAGCAGACAGATTCTAGAAAGAAGCAGTTCACACAGCAGTATACATTCAAAACAGGTATATGTTAAGAACTCGTGAATGCAAAACACCGTATGAGTTGTGGTTTGGTAGAAAAGCAACAGCAAAACATCTCAAAGTATTTGGCTAGAAGTGCTACATCAGAAAAACTGATGACAACCTTGGAAAGTTTGAAGATAGAGCAGATGAAGGTGTTTTTGTTGGTTATTCTCCACATAGCAAAGCTTACAAATGCTACAACAAGAGACTCAAGAAAATTGTGGACAGTGCAGATGTTAAATTCGATGAAGGGAGGAAACAAATAGTTAATTTTCAAGAAAACTACCCAATCTACGAAGAAGTAATTGAAAGTGATGAAGTTCATGGCACAGAAAATACATCTACGGCTGATACAGATGACTTATCAGATGACTCAGAGATGCAAGAAAACAGAAAATTCAAAACGGGCAGCTGGCAGAAAAATCATCCTAGAGACCAAATAATTGGAGATCCCACAGCTGGCATTCAGACAAGAAAGAAAGTAATAAGTAATTACTCTCTTTTATCCAGCATTGAGCCCAAAAACATAGATGAAGCAAGCAAAGATGACAGCTGGATGAAGGCAATAAATGAAGAATTAGATCAGATTGAAAAGAATAGAACTTGGGAGTTAGTACCTAGACCTGCAAACAAGAATGTAATCGGCACCAAGTGGATATTTCGAAACAAATTAAATGAAGACGGACAGGTCATTAGGAACAAAGCAAGACTGGTTTGCAAAGGCTATGCACAGGTCGAAGGCATTGACTTTGAAGAGACTTTCGCACCAGTGGCCAGACTAGAAGCTATTAGAATGTTTCTGGCACTAGCAGTTCACAAGAACTTCAGAGTTTATCAGATGGATGTAAAATCTGTGTTTTTAAATGGGAAACTTGAAGAAGAGGTCTATATTGAACAACCAGATGGTTTTCAAATCAGTGAAGATCCTAACCTTGTCTGCAAATTAAAGAAAGCACTGTACGGATTAAAACAAGCACCACGGGCATGGTATGCTAGGCTAGATAATTATCTCTCTCAACAGGGATTCAAGAAAGGTTTAGTGGACAGTAATCTATATGTGAAAACAGAAGGTGGACATCTCATTGTTCTTGTTGTCTATGTGGATGATATCATATTTGGTAGCAACAAAGATGAATCATGTAAAGACTTAGCAAACAAGATGCAGAATGAATTTGAAATGTCAATGATTGGTGAACTGTCTTACTTTCTGGGGCTACAAGTTAATCAGAATGAGAAAGGTATATTCATTTCCCAAATCAAATATGTGAAAGAAATGCTAAAGAGGTTCACTATGGAGGACTGTAAGCCAGTCAGCACTCCCATGACAACAGGTCGCAAGTTGAGTAAAGAAGACAAATCTCCACCTGTAGATCAAACCATGTACAGATCAATGATAGGAAGCTTACTATATTTAACTCGCAACCGGACTCGATATTCTCGCAGCGGCTTGCATGGTAGCCGGATTTGAGGCCAGTCCCAAAGAGACTCATGTAACAAGAGTCAAAAGGATTTTTCGGTATCTCAAAGGCACCATGGAGTATGGGTTGTGGTATCCAAAAGGCAAAGATTTCACTCTTATATCATATTCAGATGCAGATTGGGCTGGATGTGTTGATGACAGAAAGAGTACCAATGGAGGAGCATTCTATTTGGGGGACAGATTGGTTGCATGGCACAATAAGAAGCAAGAGTCGGTTTCTCTATCTACAGCTGAGGCAGAATATATTATAGTAGCAACATGTTGTACACAAGTCTTGTGGATGAAACAAACTTTGAAAGATCTAGGCATTAATTTTAGTGAACCAATATCAGTAAAGTGTGACAACACCAGTGCAATCAACATTTCTAAGAATCCAGTAATGCACTCACGGACTAAGCACATTGCTATAAGGTATCATTTCTTGAAAGAAAAAGTTGCAGAAGGAGAAGTTAAATTGGACTATGTCCCAACTACAGAATAGGTAGCAGATATTTTTACAAAACCTTTGCCCAAGGAAGTATTTGAGTATCTTCGAAGCAAATTAGGAGTAGTCACACTTCCTAAGAAGTGACTAGCTACAGGGATCACTTTCTCAGGGGGAGCATTTGAGTATTTGAGGATGGACTCAGGGAGAGTCAAATTGTGCCTGAGAAGAGTGAGGATGGACTCAGGGGGAGTCTGCAGTAGCCCTTTGGTATTATTGACAAAGGGGGAGAAGAGTTACAGGAATGTATACAGGTGTTGCCAACAATTCCAAAGGGGGAGATTGTTGAGCAAGGTGTTGCAAGAAGGTTGTCATTGTTGTCAACATAGGCAGTTAGATCCAAGGATGCAGTGGGTAGACAGATCAGAAGTCATTCAGATGCAGAAGATAGAAAAATTCGAAGAAAAAGACAAGTTAGAAAACTGTCGCGATATCGCGACATGTTTTCTGTCACGATTTCACGACAAGTCGGAGGAGAGAGAAAGCACAATCAAAAATGTCATGATATCGTGACAAGTCGGAGGAGAGAGAAGGCACAATCGAAAATGTCACGATATCGCGACAAGTCGGAGGAGAGAGAAGGCGCAATCAAAAATGTCACGATTTCACGACAAGTCGGAGGAGAGAGAAGGCGCAATTGAAAATGTCGCGATATCGCGACAAGTCGAAAGAGAGAGAAGGCGCAATAAAAAATGTCATGATTTCGCGACAAGTCGAAAGACAGAGAAGGCGCAAGGCAAACTGTCATGATTTCGTGACATGTCGGAGGCCAAGAAGCTAAGTTGAGAAACTGTAGCGATTTCGCTACATGTTGAATTTTCACGGGCGTAGGGAGAAAGTGTTAAGTAAAAAGGATGTAGCGATTTCGCTACGAGTTGCAAAGGCGCAAAATAAAGGTGTAGCGATTTCGCTACGAGTTGCAAAGGCACAAAGTAAAGGTGTAGCGATTTTGCTACGGGTAAAAGTTGCGCAAAACAAAGGTGTAGCGATTTTGCTACAAGGTGAAAATACTCAACACGAAGGTGTAGCGATTTCGCTACAGGTCTGAAGGGCAGAACTCAAAGGTGCAGCGATTATGCTTCAAGTCGAAAGTGTAAGGCACAAAAGTGTAGCGATTTTGCTACGAGTCAATATTTCACGGGTAAAAGCAAAGTTGAAAGCACAAGGCACTAAGTTGTAGCGATTTCGCTACTGAATGAAGCACAAAATGTACGAAAGCCGAAAGCGTCGCGATTTCGCGACAAAGATGAAGATGACGCCAGCGAAAGCTGAAAGTGTCATGATTTCACGACAGGTTGCAAGAAAAGCCGCCAGAAGCCGAAAGCGTCATGATTTCATGACAAGAATGAGGATGACGTCAGCAAAAGCTGAAAGTGTCACGATTTCACGACAGGATGCAAGAAAAGCTGCTGGAAGCCGGAAGCGTCATGATTTCATGACAAGAATGAGGATGACGTCAGCAACTGATCAAAGTGTCACGATTTCGTGACAAGAATGGAAGTGAAGCATTCGAAGGCCAAAAGGGTCACGATTTCGTGACGACAAAGTCAAGGAGGCGTACGGCCACAAAAAGTGTCGCGATATCGCGACGTGTTGCTATTTCATGGAAATAAGCTACAGGAAGGAGAAGAAGGTGGCAGAGGAGTTTGAGGCCGACAAGTTTGAATCGAGGCCGATGATTTTTAGGGTTTGAAGCCGACATTGTCAAGGGTTTTACAGCGGACGTCTTTAGGGTTTCAAAGCCGACATTTGCTAGGGTTTTACAGTGGACATCCTTAAGGTTTTAAAGTCGACATTTGCTAGGGTTTTACAGCGGACGTCTTTAGGGTTTCAAAGCCGACATTTGCTAGGGTTTTACAGTGGACGTCTTTAGGGTTTCAAAGCCGACATTTGCTAGGGTTTTACGATGGGCATTTTAGGGTTTGCAGCCGACAATCACAAAGTTTAAGCAACCAAAAAAATTCTAGGGTTTGACGTTGACATCATTAGGGTTTGCAGCCGACGTCTTTGATTTACAGCCGAATATGTTTGATGTTGAATTCTCTTCTATAAAAAGGGGGTTGTTGCGAGGTTAAAGTAAAGCGAGAAGTGTGAAATGTGCGAAACAAGTTCGCGTCAAGCAGAGAGCAAGTCGTTTCGATCCAGAGAGTGAGCAAAGTGATAGTTCTTTGGAGTTGCAATAAAGAGAGCGTAGCAATGAGATAATGTGCGAGTGCGAGGAGCGTGATTGCATGAAGTTCGGTCAAGAAGAATGCAAAGTCGTAACTCGAATCTGTAGATCGTGATTGCATGAAGTTCAGTCGAGTAGAGTGCAAAGTCGTAGTTCGGATCTGCAGATCGTGAATGCATGGATGACAGTGCGAAGAGTTTTACGCAGAAGCAGAATGCAGAAAAATAGCAGACTGTAAGGAATAAAGTTTTATTGTATCATTTTGATTATCTTTATTATTCTCCAAGTTGTAGCTTGGTATAAGGGGTTGGTGCCTCTTTCCAGTAGGTGCTGGAAAAATAGGAGTTGGTGCTCCATTCTGTTGAAGCAGATAAAGCTAAGGGGTTGGTGCTCCTTCCAGTTGGTGCTGGTAAAGGATTATGTAAAGTTGTAGCTTTGCATTGACTGGATTTGGATGGTAGTCCAAGCAAGTATTTTTGAGGAGTAGCCACATTGGTGAACCTCGTTAAAATTGTTGTGTTATGTGTGATGCTTTCTTGATGCATTTAGTATTCTTTTCATCTGCTTTAAACTGCTGCTGGTTCTAAAATCATATGTTTTAGAAATTTTTAAAGAACACACTGATTCACCCCCCCTCTCAGTGTCATTGTGATTACAACATATCTCTTGTAAAGTATGAATCTATGTATGAGATGATTGAAATTTGCATCCTTTTCATACAAGTCATAATTTTGGGTTGTCTTTAGGTACCTCAATATTATTGTTGTCACTTGTCACTGAATTACCTTTGGCTTGGTCATGTACCTTGCCAGAATCCCCACTGCATAAGTGATGTCAAGTATTGTATTAGTAACCTTGATGAGACTACCAACCAACCTTATGCATAGTGTTGCATCTACCTCTAGTGTGTCATTATCCATGGCAAGTTTTAGATTTGATTCCATTAGTGTTGTCATAGGGTGTGTATATTTGAGTTGAAACTTCTCTAGAATATCATTGATGTATTTATATTGGATCAAGAATATTTTACCATTTTCTTGAGTTACTTTTATGTCCAAATAGAATTTCATCAATCCTAGATAGAATATATCAAAAGTATTTGCAAGGTACTTTTCACTGTGTTGATGATGTGTTCATTATTACCTGTTAGAAGAATGCCATTCACAAATATTATGAGATATGTGACTTTATCTTTGTTGTGCTTGATGAAAAATATTGCATAAATGTCTTGGTAATCACACACTTCAAATTCAAGTTGCTTCATCTAATTTGATAGCTTGTTGAACCAAGAATAAGGGGCTTGCTTTAATCCATATAAATACTTTCTAAGTCTACATACCTTGTGCTCCTATACGATAATATTAAAACCTTCTAGTTGTACCATGTATATTTCTTCTTTCAATTCACCATTCAAAAAAGTAGTCTTTATTTCTAATTTATTAATCTTCCAACCTTGTACAACTAAGACTACATGAGTCCTTATTGTGGGCCATTTTGTGGTAGGTGCAAATACCTCAATGTCGTCAATTCCTTGCTTTTGCATTAAGACTTTAGCCACAAATATCACCTTTTTTTTCAAGGGTATCATCTAATTTATACTTTTTTTGTACACCCATTTGTTTTAAACTACCTTTATTTCAAATGGTAGATCGACTAACTTCCAAGTACCATTTTTTATCAGAGATTCATACTCTCGATTCATTGCATATCTCCAAGATACATGTTTGACAACTTCTTGGTATGTAAGAGCTTCATTATTTAGAGCGAGATGTAATTCTGTAGGTTTCAGTTCAACAAGTAATTATTCATGCACTCTTGCTCTAAGGGCACCTCTTGTGCCCATTTTTTCTACTTCATATGATTTGACGTCTTTTAAGAGCTAGCAAGATTCACAAACTCTTTGAGTAGGGAGCGGTGTGGATGTATCACCTACTTCAAATTTTTCATCATGATCCTATAATGGATCATTAGGTACAAAGGATACCGATGAATATGGATGTGAAATAATACTTTTACCATGAATATCTGAGTAAACTAGCTCTAGTTTTTGTGAGGAATTTCACTGAATCATTGGAAAAGACTATCGAGAGGATTTGGTGATGATGCATACTTCACATTTTATGGGTTTGGAAAAGAAGTATGGTAGTCCCCTGATGGTCAACTCCATTTGTCTCAATCGGTTGAGTTTGACATGACCCATGTGAGCATGTCGTAATGCATCAATAGAAAGTTTCTTGGAAGTCAAGGTGGCATTAAGTGTCATGCTAGCTTCGATGATGTGAGCTTCATAAGCAGAGTGTCCAATAATTTTGATGAGTTTTCCATCTAAGGAACCAGTAATTGCCATAATTTTTGAGGGTGGATGAATGGCTCAACAAATTGTATCTTTGGTAGTGACACTTAGATCAAATCCATGGCAAACAAGTGTGGATAGTGATAACAGATTTTTATTTAGAGAAATAATGTAGAGAACATTAAGTAGCCAAAAATTATGTAATCCAAAAATTTTCAATCAAATAATTCTAGCTCGATCAACTACTTGAGAAGATTTTTTAACCATGTGAACTACACCAATTTCTTTTGAGTTGAATTCTTCAAATAAGTCCTTTTTGGAAGTCATGTGTTGGGTGACTCTAATATCCATGATCCAAAAACTACTAGTGGAGGCTACATTGTGGGTAACTACAATGGGTTGCAATGTGGAATGAGAAATACCATAGCTAGCATATCCTAAATGTGACTTAATGAATATTTTGGGATGGTCAAATGATGGTGATATAGGTGCTTGTGTACTAATAATTTGGGCATGCACAAATTGAGCTTTATGGAAGATATTTGGATCAAAGTTATCTTCATTTATATTATGCACACTATAATTTTGAAAATACTTGATCTTATGTGTGGTAATTATGAAATCAATGGCATAGTTCCCTTTTTTGGTACAATATTTGCACATAAAATTTGAGTTATCAGTTCCTTGAAAGGTACTATGCTATTTTATTTGTCCTTGACTATGTTGTCCTTAAATAGTTGGATGTCATGAGTGTTCATGTTGACCTTTTTTAGAACCTTATCCTTTTCCTTTGCCTTTAGCTCAACCACAATCTCAACCACAACTTTTTTTACCTTGATTTTTTGAAAATTTTACATTTTCATCCACCTAAAAGGCTAAGTCACCAGGGTAAGAGATTGGTGAAGTTTGTGTCAAATATTTTATCAAGTTCAACAATTTTTTTATGAAGGCTTCAAAGTTGAGAGTTTTTAAGGTTCCACTAGTTGATAAACTAGAAAGCACATTCTTGTAGTCTAGAATGTGAAGACATGACTAAATGATGAAATCCCATGTGATACATTAATTTTTGAAGTATTTAACAATGACCTGTTTAATAGGGTGAAGGAGATTGATGGTGGAATTGGAGTGTCCTTTTTGCATCTTTATTTGATTCATCTTGAGGACAATATGAACAAATTCTAGGTTAGGTTTGGTGTCAAAATTTTTCTTAAAGACTTTGAGAACTGACCATACTTTGCTATGATTGGCTTCATAAATCAAAATATGCAGGTGATATTTGGTGATAAGTAGGATGCTAACACAAATGAGGTCATCATATATCTACCATTTTTCTAAGGTAGCAGCATCTATGGGTGGTGTGGGATTTGCATCCAGATGGTTGTGTCATAGGTTCTCTAATTTTGTAGCTATTTTGATTAACTGAGAAGAACATTGTCTTCACTATTTTGAAAAACACAACCTGTACCAAGTTTTCTAGTATTTCCTTTAGAAGCACCATTAGAATTATTTTTGATACTCTATATCAAGACATTTATATTTTACCATAGATCAAAGCAAATCCTTTTTTTTAATACCATTGTCACAAAGAACACTTCTATGTATATTGAAATATTATAACCAAGTTATCAACACATATTTTTTGTACTTGGTACTTCCCATGATGAGCACCATATCTCTAAATATCTCATAAGAGAGACAATAACATAGTTTAAAACTTAGGTATGATTTTTAGAGATAAAAAATTATATTATTCCTTTAAAGCCATAAATTCCAACAAATAATGGCAAGTCCAATCCTACATAGAATACATAATGCTTTAACTTTGAAATAATAATAAAATTTTTTATCAACACTTTCAATGTTGATGAAGCTACCTAGTTTATTCTTATATTTTTAGAAAAGCAATCCTAAATGGTGTGAGTAAATGAACAATAGAAGTAAATGGTTTGATTTTTCTAAATATTTATCATACAAGGTACATCTAAAATCTCCATGATATCCTCTTCTTTGTAGACTTTCTCCTATAATAATATTACTTTTTATTTCTAAAAAAATGAATACTGAGGCTTTAGGGATAACCTCTATTGACCAAACATTCTTCCAAAGGAAATATTTATGAGTAGAAAATTTTGATTGATGCAAATCCTCATATTCCCACTTAACTAAGTATCCACCATATTTTAATAGATTCCAAGCCAACTCATCCTTTATTGTGAAATATAGGAAAATATAACCCTTGCATATTTTGAATTTCTTCTACTATTTTTTTGAGTTCCTCTCCTTCAATTAGATTACTAATAAAAATCCATGATTTGGAGTTTTTGCTCATATCAGTATAATAATTTGACCTTTGGATCAATTAGACATGCCTAAGCCAATGGTTTCCATTTTGAATTACAAATATGAGGATAAGTCTTCAACCAAGCATCAAACCAAAAATTTACATAACCATCTTATTGATTGACCATCTACTATATTTTTTGATCAATTACAAACTATATTATATGGAGTTCCATGTTGGAAATCCTATGGATAGTGTTTTTTTTTTAAATAATTTAATTGCATCAAGAGAACCTACATATTTTTTTAGTAACATTTTTCACCGAAATATTTTCGTAACCTTCGAATAATCTCCATGAGTTTTCTCCCTAATTCCAAACTCATATGTCTATAATTCCATAACCTTGGCCCTCCAATTTCCTTAGCTTTGAAAACCCTATGCCATATACAAAAAGGAAATCTATATTTTTCATCACATCCTTTCCAAAGGAATTCTCTTTGAATTTTAGTAATTTCTATTGCTATACCTACAAGAAATATTGAAAGTGGAATTACATAAATAGAGATGGATTTCAATGTAGTCTTTGTGAGTTGTAGCATTCCTACCTATTGAGCAAGGTGTAGCAATAGTATTGTCATTGTTGTCAACACAATCAGATAGATCTATTGATGCAATGGATAAGAAGTTCAAAAGTCTTTCAGATGCCGAAGACAGAAGTTCAAAGGTTACTCAGAGTATGTACAGTGATTTTCCAAGAAAATCGAAGTGGCCCATATGCAAAATATCAAAGAAAAATACAAGAAAAGTGTCACGATATCACGACATATACAGTAGGCAAGAAAAAATATTACAATTTCACGACATGTTGGAAGAGAGAGAAAAAACAAGAAAAACTGTCGTAATTTCGTGACATGTTGGAAGAGAGAAAAAGCAAGAAAAATTGTCGCGATTTCGTGACATGTTGGAAGAGAGAGAAAAAGCAGGAAAAACTGTCACGATTTCGTGACATGTTGGAAGAGAAAAAGGCAAGTGGAAAAACTATCATGATTTCGCGACATGTTGGAAGAGAAAAAGGCAAGTGGAAAAATTGTCGCGATTTCGCGACATGTTGGAAGAGAAAAAGGCAAGTGGAAAAACTGTCGCAATTTCGTGACATGTTGGAAGAGAAAAAGGCAAGTGGAAAAACTGTCATGATTTCGCGACATGTTGGAAGATAAAAAGGCAAGTGGAAAAACTATCACAATTTCGTGACATGTTGGAAGAGAAAAGGCAAGTGGAAAAACTGTCGCGATTTCGCAACATGTTGGAAGAGAAAAAGGCAAGTGGAAAAATTGTCGCAATTTCATGACATGTTGGAAGAAAATGAGAAAGCAGGAAGAAGTGTCACGATTTCGCAACAAAGTTCGAAGAAAGATAACAAGTAAGAAAAGTGTCACGATTTCGTGACATGTCGCATTTTCGCGACTAAAATAGGAGAGAGAAAGTAAGTTGGAAAAGTGTCACGATTTCGTGACATGTCGCATTTTCACGACAAAAGAAAGAGAGGAAGCATACGAAAGCAGAACTATCACGATTTCATGACAAAAGTAGGAAGAAGACTTCGAAGGTAGAAGTATCACAATTTTGTGACAAAAGCAAAGAATCTAAGTACGGAAGCAAAAGTGTCTCGATTTCATGACAAAAGCAGAGAAGAAGACTTCGAAGGCAGAAGTGTCATGATTTTGTGACAAAAGCAAAGAAGCTAAGTACGAAAGCAGAAGTGTCACGATTTCACGACAAAAGTAAAGTTGAAGATTACGGAGGTAGAAGTGTCGTGATATCATGACAAAAGCAAAGTTGAAGTCTTTGGAAGCAAAAGTGTCGTGATATCATGACAAAAGCAAAGTCAAAGTCTTTGGAAGCAGAAGTGTCACGATATCATGACAAAAGAATAGAGAAAGTGTACGGAGGCAAAAGTGTCGTGATATCGTGACATGTTGTATTTTCACGGGCCAAAGCTAAGAGAAAGAGCAAGGATAAAAAGTGTCGTGATATCACGACATGTTGTATTTTTGCGGTCCGATGCAAAGAGAAAGAGCAATGAGAAAAAGTGTCGCGATATGTAGCATTTTCGCAATCTGTTGCAAGGAGAAAGAGAGAAAGAAAAAGTGTCATGATATCATGACATGTATTTTTGCGGTTAAGTTGAAGCCGACGAAGACCGATGACAACCGACTAAAATTAGGGTTTATAGTTGCTATGAAATCTGACTAAGATTAGGGTTTACAGCCAACTAAGATTAGGGTTTTTCATCATTAAAATGTTGTTATAAAAGGAGGGCTATTTGGAGAATTGAGATGTGGTTGAAGAGTGCGAATTTTGGTCATAGTGCATAGAGAGAAAGTTGTGTCGAATCGTGCTAATTTTGAAGTTCGCAAAGATAGCAGAGTGCGCGAAAAGGAGAAGATGATCATGAAGGTCGACTATAATGAAGAAGAGTGTGTGAAGTGATTGCGCAGAGAGAGCAGAGTGTGCAGAGAACAAAAAGGTGAAGAAGACCAGTCAAGGTCTTGCAAAAACAAAGGTATCCTTCTGTTAAACTTCTAGATTCAAAATTGAAGTCTAGGTTGTAGCTTGGCATCAAGGGTTGGTGCTCCTTCCAGTAGGTGCTGGTAAATCAGGGGTTGGTGCTTCTTTCTATTAGTATAGATAAATAAGGGGTTGGTGCTCCTTCTAGTGGGTGCTGGTAAATTGATTGTAAAGTCGGTGCTTTGCAAAGGTTGGATTTGGATGGTAGTCCAAGCAGTCATTTTTGAGGAGTAGCCAAATTGGTGAACCTCGTTAAATCTTGTGTTGTGTGATGTTCTCTTGTGATACTTGCTTTATCTATTTTTAAGGTTTCATTATTTTAGTTTTAAGAGCTATAAATTCAAGTATAAAAGAACTACACTGATTCACCCCCCCTCTCAGTGCCATTGTAAGACTAACAATTGGTATCAGAGCTAAGTTCCTGTACAAGCTTAACCGGCTAGGGTGATCTTGGAAGTAACACAATGGTAGGTGGTGAAGGTTTCTCATCAAACAAAGCACCATTGTTTGATGGATCTAATTACGCATTCTAGAGAATCAGGATGCAGACATATCTCTATGCTTTGGGATATGACATTTGGGATTCAGTAGTTAGTGGATACACTATACCCATCACTTCTCCAAAAGAGGCTAACAAAAAGAAACTCTTTGAAAATAACTCAAAAGCAAATAATGCTCTCATGTACGGGTTAGCAGACAGTGAACTAGTAAAGATCATGAGCTGTAAAATGGCAAAAGAGATATGGGACAAACTAAGGAGCATTCATGAAGGAGATGATAATATCAAGGAGGCCAAGTTATAGACACATCAAGCTTAGTTCGAAGCATTAAATATGAATGACAATGAAAACATTGAGGCATATATGCTAAGAGTTAATGGAATCATTAATGCGATCAGAGGACTCGGTGAGGATATCGAATACTCTACCGTCGTGAAAAAGGTATTAATATCTCTTCCTCAAAGGTTTGATTCTAAAGTCTCAGTGATAGAAGAAGCTAAAAATCTAAATTATTTTAGTATAGATGAGATGTATGGTTCCTTGACTGCATATGAGATGAGGATAGGAATATATAAACCCATAGACAGAGAAGCGGCTTTTAAATATCTTAAAGATAAAAATGCAAAACAAGAGTCTGAGAAAGAAGAGACATCAGATGAAATGGAAGCAAACTTTGTTAGAAAACTAAAAAAGGGAAAAGGAAAATATAGAGGAAAGCTATTGCTTAAATGTTTCAACTGTAGAGGCGTTGGGCATTTTGTGACTAAATGTCCTCTTAATGAGAAGAACAAAAAATATGAAGGATTGCACCAAGAAAGAAGTGACTGGAAGAAGAAAATGAATTTCAAAAAAGGCAACTTAGAAGAAAAGTTTCATCTCCAAAAATTCCAATTCATCAAAAGACAGCTCTGGTAAGGATTCTGAAGAGGAAACAGGTGAAGCTTTTTTCATTGCATTTGAAGAAGTAAAATCAGAAAAGGAAGAAGGAGTGAACTCTGAAGTATGTGGTGAAAACCCTGAGGCTGAAGTAGATCTAGAAGGTGAGTTGATCTCTCCACTTGAAGAGTGGAAAATAGAGAGGAAAAAGAATAAGAAACTTTCAAAAAGGCTTGAGGATGCAAATGAAATCATATCCATTTTGAAAGTACATATAGAAGAATCCAAGAAAATCTTCGAAGATCTTGAAGTGCAAATAACCATGAAAATAGATTATTGCAGCAAGCTATAAGAAGAGATTGTTGGTTTAAGAATGTAGCTAGAAGAGATGAATAAGAAAATCAGTTGTTATCACAAATGTGAAGTAAGTTCTATGAATTTGGATAAGATCATAAATGACCAAAGGCCTGCAAGCATCAAATTTGGTCTGGGTTTCGTCGAAGGAGAATCATCAAATGGATCAAAGACCAAAAATGTAGAATCCATAAAGAATGAAGATAAGAAACAGGTTGATCAAGGAAAAACATTTCATGCAAAAGAAAGCAATAATGCCAGGCATGAAATGAGAATTGACAATGATGGATTCACCAATGCCACACATCAAACAAGAAGAAGACCTATGGCTCCTACGGCAACATGGCAAAGATCATCACCCAGGTTCAATTATCCCTTTTCTGGTTTCTATTTTAAATGCAATGACTATGGACATAAAATCTCAGACTGCAAATATAATGTAAGACAAAGAAATTTCACCAGTAGAAATGCTTTCTCTCCTTTGATGAATTATACAATAGAATGTTATAACTGTCATAATTTTGGGCACATTGCAAGAAACTGTAGAAGTACATTTACATCAAATCAATTTTAGGGAAGAAAATTTCAACCAAACAAGATGAGTCAAAATAGAAAACTTCCCGAAAAACATGCACAAGCTATTGATAAGGGAAAGGCAAAATAAGAGCTCAAATATTGATATAGGACTAGAACAACACACAGCAAATTAACGCAATTTTCGACAACAGAGGTCTTTCAATTCGGAAATACAACAGTTACATTCAAAATGGCCAAGCCCCGAATACAATGCATGCGCGGCCCTTTTATCCCAGACCCCAGCTTCTCCCGACATCATTACACAAAGTGCGGGATTCCCTGTAACCATCCGCACGAATGTTCTCTGGCCGTCTGCAAGATGCTGCCAGGTGCCCCGTATTCTCATGGTCTGTAATGGCGGAGTGTGCTGCAACCGCCTGTCAATCCATCCGCCAAGTCATCATTCATAGGAATGCGCCAAAGCCGCTTGTAGTTTGTTGCCACGTGTCCCTTTGTCAGAGTCCCAAAAACCGCTTCATACTCTAGGGCCGCCTATAACTTTACGCCATGTGTCCCTCTGCAACGGTCTCTACAACCGCCGGCTGGTCAGGCGTCGTGAGCGTTCTGTCATGATATCATGACGTTCTTGCTCCCATGCCTTCTCTCTCCTCTTTGGCCGCGATATCGCGACGTCTTGGCGTTGGCTTCTCTTTTCTTCCTTGGGGGCCGTGATTTCGCGACACGTCACGAAATCGCGACGTCTAAGCCTTCCTTACTCGCTTTCCGCCTTTGGGTCGCGAAATCGTGACATGTCACGATTTCGCGACCATTTTGTCCCTTGGTGTCTTTGCCCCAAAGGTGTCACGATTTTGCGACCACCTTGTGCCTTTAAGCCTTTACTCCGGAAGTGTCACGATTTCGTGACCATTTCATGCCCTTGAGTCTTCGGCCCGGAAGTGTCACGATTTCGTGACGTCTTTGCCCTCTGCACTCAGTTTCCTCCTTCGGGCCGCGAAACCGCTACATGTCATGATTTCGCGACGTCTTTGCCTTCCGTACGCAGCTTCTTCATTCGGGCCGCGAAACCGCGACATGTCATGATTTCATGACGTCTTTGCCTTCCGTACGTAGCTTCTTCATTCAGGCCGTGAAACAGACATGTCACGATTTCGTGACATCTTTGTGCCTTCAAGTTTTGTTCCCTGGAAGCGTCGCGATTTCGCGACGTCTTTGAACCTTAGAGCTTTTCCTCCGAAGGTGTCACGATTTCGTGATGTCTTTGTGCCTTCGAGTCTTTCCTTCGAAAGTGTCACGATTTCGCGACCATTTGGCGCCTTGGCTTCTTTGCTCCGGAGATGTCGCGATATCGCGACCATTATGCGCCCAAGCTGCTTTGCTTCGAAACTGTCACGATTTCGCGACCATCATGCGACTTAGTCCCTCTTGTCAAAAAGCATCGCGATATCGCGATAGTTTGGCCCAATGGCGCCCTTCTTCAAAAAGCGTCGCGATATCGTGACAGTTTGGCCCAATGGCGCCCTTCTTCAAAAAGTGTCACGATATCACGACAGTTTTGGCACTTAAAGAAAAAAACATTTTGGGTGATGCAAGATTGCAGCTTCGCCTCCGGATGCTCCTACATCAGACACCCGGGGTGAGTTTGAGAAGTGACCTTCACTTCTGATTTGTCTGAGGTAGACCCAGGCGATCAACCTCTGCCTTGGATAACCAAGTCACATCTTCTATAGGCCTGCCCTTCCATTTGACTAAATACTCGGAATAACTCCTGTTCCTAGTACTTTGGCCCTCACGTGTATCCAAAATTTCTTCTATCTCGTTCGCAACTAGGATGACTGCTGGAATGCTCCACAAATCTAGGCTGGGTATCTCACTACTTTCTCCTTCATGATACTCGACCAAATCTGAAATGTTAAACACGGGGGAGATGTTAAGTTCACTTGGTAGCTCCACCTCGTATGCATTACCCGAATCCCGTTTGCCAATGATCCTGCATGGCCCAAATTTCTTCATTTTTAGTTTGGTATAGGTCTTGGCAGAAACCGCTCCTTCCTCAGATGGACCATGATAGAATCTCCTACTTTGAACTCTTTAACTCGGCATTTTTGGTCCGCCCTTGTCTTGTACTGAGCATTCATCTTGGCAATGTGTCTCGTCACTTCCTCATGCACTCCCTTCAAGTGTTCGGCAAAGTCTTCTACCTCAAAACTGCATTTCTCTCTCGTATCTATCCGTCTCAACTCTGATGCGTTTCTTGGGCTGCTCCCATAAATGATCTGGAATGGCGATTTATTGGTACTTCGATTGACCGAGCTGTTATACGCGAATTCTGCTTGTGGTAGAACTAGATCCCATCCCTTGGGCTTGTCCCCGACCAAGCATCGCAGTAGATTGCCCAAACTCCTATTAACCACCTCTGTTTGGCCATCTATTTGGGGGTGGTATGCAGAACTGAACTTTAAATCCGTCTTCAATTTCTTCCACAGGGTCCTCCAGAAGTACCCGACAAACTTAGTATCCCTGTCCGACACAATGCTTCTTGGCAGCCCATGAAGGCGTACCACTTCCTTAAAGAACAAACCAGCTACATGGACCGCATCGCTAGTCTTCTGGCATGGGATAAAGTGAGCCATTTTCAAAAATCGGTCCACTACCACAAATATGGAATCGTGTCCCCTCTGCGTCCTGGGCAAACCAAGCACAAAATCCATACTAATATCTTCCCACGGTCGTTCAAGTATAGGTAGCGGTTGATACAAGCCGTAGGCTCGCCTCACGCCTTTTGCCATCCGGCATATCCTACAACTCGCACAAACTTTGCCACATCCTGTTGCAATTGTGGCCAGTAATAGTTTTCACTAACAAGTGAGGTAGTTTTGTCACGACCAAAATGTCCAACCTAGACCTCCACTGTGCTTTTCCTTGATGAGATTTTCTCTCATTGAGCTCCTCGAAATGCATAATTGGTTCCCCCTAAACAACATCCCCTCTTGAACCAGGTAATTCAACCACCTAGTCCTGTCCAACGTAACAGGCACCGTGCAGGCTTTCCAAGCTTCTACGAAATCGGGGTCTGCAGGGTATAAGCTCTTGAGCTCAACAAACCCTACAACCTCCACTTTCATTTCCATCATCAGACATTGTCTCCTACTCAATGCATCTGCCACCCTATTGGACCTTCCGCTCCGATGCTTCAACACAAAGGTATAGCTCTGCAGGAACTCTACCCATTTCAGATGCCTTTGATTCAATTTCCCTTGACTGTTAATATACTGCAGCACCTGATGGTCGGTATACAGAACAAACTCCTTTGGCAACAAATAATGCCTCCATTTCTTAAGTGCTTGAACTATGGCGTAGAACTCCTGATCATATACCGAATACTTCCGTCTGGCATCATTGAGCTTCTCGCTAAAATAAGCTATAGGCCTACCCTCTTGGCTCAATACGGCTCCTATGGCACTGCCACTCGCATCGCAGTCTACCTGAAACACCTTATTGAAATCTAGAAGTGCTAAGACGGGTTGCTCAGTGACCTTCTTCTTCAACATAGCAAAGCTTTTGTCTGCTCCAACTGTCCACTGGAATTCCTTCTTATTCCCCTTCATTGTCTCCATAAGAGATGCACAAATACTGCTGAAGTTTCTAATGAACTTTCTGTAGAAACTGGCCAGGCCATGAAATGATCTAACCTCGGTCACACTTTTTGGAGCAAGCCATTCCGAAATAGCCCTCACCTTTTCGGGGTCCATTTTAAGACCATTTGCTGAGATAACAAATCCCAGGTATACCAACTCCTTCTTCATGAAATTGCACTTCTTTAGATTGATCAGTAACTGCTCCTCCCGCAGTCTCTCAAAAACCCTCCTGATGTGCATCAGGTGCTCCTCTAGGGTCCTGCTAAAAATCAGGATATCATCCAAGTAGACAATAACAAATTTGCCCAAAAATTCCTTCAGGACTTCATTCATTAACCGCATGAAGGTACTCGGTGCATTGGTTAGCCCAAATGGCATAACCAACCACTCATACAGCCCCTCTCTGGTTTTAAAGGTCTGTCTTCCACTCATCCCCTTCTCTAATGCGGATCTGATGGTAACCACTTTTCAAGTCAATCTTTGTGAAGTACTCAGCTCCACTTAAACAGACCATGATATCATCCATCCTTGGCAAGTGGGAATCTGTATTTGATGGTGATCTTGTTAATTGCCTGGGAGTCTCGTGCACATTCTCCATTCTCCATCCTTCTTGGGTGCTAGTACCGCTGGTACTGCATAGGGACTAAGACTCTCCCTAATCAGCCCTTTCTTCAACAGATCTTGAACTTGCCGATTCAACTCCTCAGTTTCCACAGGCGTCATTCGATGTGCAACCTTGTTTGGCAAGCTCGATCCAGGCACCAAATCTATGTGGTGACTGATCTTCCTAACAGGTGGTAAACCTTCAGGAACATTATCAAAAATGATATCTGGGAATTCCTCTAGCAGTCCCATGACCTCCACTGGAATCTCCTTGCTTCCTTCTTCCTTAACCCTAGGGATTATGGCATAGCACATATGATCTGACTTCAAGCCTTCCAAAAATCTTCTGCCATCAACTAGATAGACTCGGGCACTACTGCATACTTTCTCATCCGCCTCCTTCAAGGGTTTTAGCTTGTGGCGAACTCCATTCTTCGACAAAGAATATGTGTTGGCTCGACCATCATGTACAACACTTCGGTCAAACTGCCACGGTCTCCCAAGTAGTAGGTGACATGCATCCATAGGCAAGATGTCACATAAGACCTCATCTCGGTAAGTTCCAACATTGAACTTCACTAGGCATTGCTCACTTACTAGCACCCGATGGTCCTTTTGCAACCATGCGATTCGATAAGGGTGCGGGTGCTTTCTCCTTTCCAACTGTAGCTTGGCAACCATTTCCTTAGAAACCAAATTGTCAGTGCTTCCATTATCGATAATGACGTTACAGACCTTGCCTGCGCACTTGCATCTTGTTCGAAACAGGCTGTTCCTTTGGTCCGCCCTTTTCTCTTCATTCAACAAGACTCTTCTAATGATCATTGCGTCTCCTCTTTCTGCCTCCTCAGAGTGCTCAGATTCTGCACCTTCGTCTCACATACTGCTCGGGCCCGACCCTCGTGTCTTCGATTTGGCCTCTCTTGATGTTGCGGGCAGTTGTATGCCCTGTGTCCTTCTTCTCCGTAGTTGAAGCAGTTTCCTCGAAAGACACCTCTTCCAAACCCTCGCCTGTGCCTACCTCTTCCTCTCGGGTAGTTGTTGTTCTGATTGTGTGGGCGTTGGTCATTCTCCTCCTTCCCTTATTTCTATTTCTGGCTACTGCTAGCTTCACCAATTTTCCCCAAATCTCTCGTACCTTCCTCCATTGGTTCTTCCACCAACTCTTCCACCCTTGTCCTTTCCTCTCTACTTTCGATCAAATCTCCTATTCGGCTTTCTCCTCCACCTTTAATGCAAACCGGTATGCATCCTCCACCGTGCTCATCCTAACCAGCCCCAGCCTCTTCTTGAATGCTCGGTTCGCAATCCGTTGATGTATCGTGCGACTTTCTCCTTATTCGCCTCTGAATGGCCGGTTTTGATCGAGATTTGATAGAACTCCTCCGTATACTCCTTGACAGATTTGCTTGCCTGTCGAAGACTACATATTTCTCAACAAATCCAACTCGTAATATGTAGGGATGAATTGTCTCTTCAATTTCTCCACCATCCTATCCCACCTAGTGATCTTTTCCTTTCCCCTCCTGTTCCTTTCCAGCTACACTCCTTTCCACCGCGATGCTAGCATGCCCTTTCAACTTGGTTTTCGTGAACCTGATCCGAGTTGGGTCTGAGATCTCTTCATACTCGAAATACTCCTCCATGTCGTTGATCCAATCTATCAACTCCTCAGGGTTGAGGTTCCCAGAGTAAGTAGAGACGTCAAATTTTGGCTTCTTCCCGATTTGGGAGATGGCTCTATACAGCCTAGCCTCTGCTGGATCCAAGGCTTCTTCTTCATCGGATGGGCCCTCTTCTTCCCAGACTTCATCCTCACTGGGTTCCTCCCTTCTTGGCTCAACTCCTCTTCTAATCTCCTCCTGCAGGGCTTCAACTTGCCTCTGCAAGGCTCTAAGATCGACCTCTGCTTGTCTGTTCCTCACACCACCACGGTTCCCGTGCGGAGGCATCCCGCTTCTTCTTCACAACCCACAACCACAATCCTGGCGCAAACTGCCTCACTGTCGACGATCGGTTTGCACACTCAGAACCTTCTGGCTCTGATACCACTTGATATAGGACTAGAACAACACACAACAAATTAACGCAATTTTTGACAACAGAGGTCTTTCAATTCGAAAATACAGCAGTTACATTCAAAATGGCCAAGCCCCGAATACAATGCATGCGCGGCCCTTTTATCCCAGACCCCAGCTTCTCCCGACATCATTACACAAAGTGCGGGATTCCCTGTAACCATCCGCACGAATGTTCTCTGGCCGTCTGCAAGATGCTGCCAGGTGCCCCGTATTCTCATGGTCTGTAATGGCAGAGTGCACTGCAGCCACCTGTCAATCCATCCGCCAAGTCATCATTCATAGGAATGCGCCAAAGTCGCTTGTAGTTTGTTGCCACGTGTCCCTTTGTCAGAGTCCCAAAAACCGCTTCATACTCTAGGGCCGCCTGTAACTTTACGCCATGTGTCCCTCTGCAACGGTCTCTGCAACCGTCGATTGGTCAGGCGTCATGAGCGTTCTGTCACGATATCGCGACGTTCTTGCTCCCATGCCTTCTCTCTCCTCTTTGGCCACGATATCGCGACGTCTTGGCGTTGGCTTCTCTTTTCTTCCTTGGGGGCCGTGATTTCGTGACACGTCATGAAATCGCGACGTCTAAGCCTTCCTTACTCGCTTTTCGCCTTTGGGTCGCGAAACCGCGACATGTCACGATTTCACGACCATTTTGTCCCTTGGTGTCTTTGCCCCAAAGGTGTCACGATTTCGTGACCACCTTGTGCCTTTAAGCCTTTACTCCGAAAGTGTCATGATTTCGTGACCATTTCACGCCCTTGAGTCTTCGGCCCGGAAGTGTCACGATTTCGCGACGTCTTTGCCCTCTGCACTCAGTTTCCTCCTTCGGGCCGTGAAACCGCTACATGTCATGATTTCACGACGTCTTTGCCTTCCGTATGCAGCTTCTTCATTCGGGTCGTGAAACCGCGGCATGTCGCGATTTCATGACATCTTTGCTTTTCGTATGCAGCCTCTTCATTCGGGCCGCAAAACCGCGACATGTCACGATTTTGCGACGTCTTTGCGCCTTCAAGTTTTGTTCCCCGGAAGCATCGCGATTTTGCGACGTCTTTGAACCTTAGAGCTTTTCCTCCGAAGGTGTCGCGATTTCACGACGTCTTTGTGCCTTCGAGTCTTTCCTTCGGAAGTGTCACGATTTCGCGACCATTTGGCGCCTTGGCTTCTTTGCTTCGGAGATGTCGCGATATCGCGACCATTATGCGCCCAAGCTGCTTTGCTTCGAAACTGTCGTGATTTCGCGACCATCATGTGACTTAGTCCCTCTTGTCAAAAAGCGTCGTGATATCGTGACAGTTTGGCCCAATGGCACCCTTCTTCAAAAAGCATCGCGATATCGCGACAGTTTGGCCCAATGGCGCCCTTCTTCAAAAAGCGTCATGATATCGCGATAGTTTTGGCACTTAAAGAAAAAAACATTTTGGGTGATGCAAGATTGCAGCTTCGCCTCCGGATGCTCCTGCATCAAATATACTATCAAAACAGAGTGGAAATAAAAAGAGCGACATAAGGAAGAAAAGGAATCCTTAATAGTACAAACAAAATTTAAAGCATAGAATAAATATGTACCATGGATACTTGATAGTGGATGCTCCAGTCATATGACAAGTGACAAACAAAAATTTGAGAAGTTACAGAAATATGAAGGTGGTTTAGTAAAGTTTGGAAATAATGATGGAGCTAAGATAGTTGGCAAAGGCTCAGTTAAAATTAGTGATAGAAAAATTAAGTCAAAAGAAGTCTTGTTTGTGGATGGGTTGAAACATAACTTGTTGAGCGTAAGTCAGATTTGTGATAAAGGTCATGAAGTAGTTTTTATGAAGCAGGGTTGTGAAGTCAGAAAAACAAACAGTGGAAAATTTATAGCAATTGGATCAAGGACATCTGGAAACCTATACACGCTCTCAGAGACTTCAAAAGGAGCTTGTTTTATTAGACAGGAAGAAGAAAATTGGTTGTGGCACAAGAGACTCGATCATATTGGTTTTTATAATCTAGTAAAAATCACCTCAAAAATGGTAGTGAGAGATATTCCCACCATCAGCAAACCTGCAAACAACATTTGTGCTTCATGCCAAAATGGGAAGCAAACTAGAGTCACATTCAAAACAAAAGAGTACTACACAAGCAAACCTTTGGAACTAATACACACTGATTTATGTGGACCCATGAGAACACAAAGCATAAATGGTGACAAATATTTTATGTTGTGCATTGATGATTATTCCAGAATGACATGGATTTTTTTCTTGAAGCATAAATCAAAAGCTTTTTATATGTTCAAGATTTTCAAAAACCAAGTTGAGAATGAAATAGGAAAGAGGATCAAATGTTTAAGATCATATAGAGGAGGAGAATTCATTTCAGAAGAGTTTATAGAGTACTGTGAAAAATACGGTATTAAGAGACAGTTTTCAGCAGCCAGGACACCTCAGCAGAATGAAGTGGTAGAAAGAAAGAACAAGACAATGCAGGAAATGTCACGGACTATGATAGCTGAAAGTAGAGTAGTAGACAGATTTTGGAAAGGAGTCCATATTGCGGTGTATATCTAAAATAGGTACATGCTGAGAACACATGAAAGCAAAACTCCTTATGAGTTGTGGTTCGATAAAAGGGCAACAACAAAATACCTCAAAGTTTTTTGCAGCAAGTGCTACATCGAAAGAATTGAAGATAATCTTGGTAAGTTTGAATATAGAGCGGATGAAGGTATTTTTGTCGATTATTCATCAAAAAGCAAAGCTTACAAATGCTACAACAACAAGCTAAATAAAATTGTGGATAGTGCTGATGTTAAATTTGATGAAGGTAGAGAACGAGTAATTAGCTATGAAATGAACTACCCAATCTATGAAGAGGTTATTGAAGGAGATGAGGAAAAGGAAATGGAAAAGATACAAAAAATTGACTCAGATGATTTAAGTTGTGATTCAGAAGTGGAAGAAAATAAGAAATTCAAAATAGGTAGCTGGTAGAAAAATCATCCTAGAGAGCAAATAATTGGAGACCCCAAAGTTGGTGTTCAAACAAGAAGAAGAGTAGTAAGTAACTACTCTCTATTATCCAACATTGAGCCCAAAAATGTTGCTAACGCAAGCAAAGATGAAAGTTGGATGAAGGCAATAAATGAAGAATTAGATCAGATCGAGAAAAATAAAACTTGGGAGTTAGTACCTAGACCTGCAAATAAAAATATAATCAAGACTAAATGGATTTTTCGAAACAAATTGAATGAAGACGGACAGGTAGTCAGAAATAAAGCAATATTGGTATGCAAGGGTTATGCACAAGTTGAAGGTATTAACTTTGAGGAAACTTTTGCACCAGTAGCTAGACTAGAGGCAATTAGAATGTTTCTGGCTTTAGCAGTCTACAAGAATTTCAAAGTTTATCAAATGGATGTGAAATCAGTGTTTTTGAATGGGAAACTTGAAGAAGTTTATATTGAGCAACCAGATGGTTTCCAACTTGGTGATGATCCCAACTTGGTTTGCAAGTTGAAGAAAGCATTATATGGCTTAAAACAGGCACCCCAAGCATGGTATGCAAGGCTAGACAACTATCTTACTCAACAAATGTTTAAGAAAGGTATGGTGGATAGTAATTTGTATGTCAAAACAGAAAATGGGCATATTATTGTTCTCATTGTATATGTAGATGATATCATATTTGGCAGCAGCAAGGATGAGTCGTGTAAAGATTTAGCAAATAAGATGCAGAAATAATTTGAAATGTCAATGATTGGTGAACTTTCGTATTTCCTTGGGTTGCAAGTTAATCAAAATAAGAAGGGCATATTTATTTCTCAAGTTAAATATGTGAAAGAGATGTTAAAGAATTTCACAATGGAGGATTGTAAGCCAGTTAGAACTCCCATGAAGAAATGTTGCAAGTTGAGCAAGGATGACAAATATCCACCTATTGATCAAACCATGTACAGATCTATTATTGGAAGCTTACTATACCTGATAGCTACCAGACCTGATATTTTGCAGGCAGTATGCATGGTAGCACAATTTTAGGCTAATCCCAAGGAGACTCATGTGACAACAGTGAAGAGGATTCTTCGATACCTCAAGGGTACTATGGAGTATGGGTTATGGTATCCGAAAGGTAAAGACTTCACCCTTATTTTGTATTCAGATGCAGATTGGGCAGGATGTGTAGATGACAGAAAGAGTACCAGTGGAGGTGCATTCTATCTTGGAGACAGATTGGTCATGTGGCACAGTAAGAAACAAGAGTTAGTTTCTTTATCGACAACAAAGGTAGAATATATTGCAGTGACAACATGTTGTACGTAGGTATTGTGGATGAAACAAACTCTAAAAGATCTTGGTATTAGTTTCAGTGAGCCAATATTAGTTAAGTGTGATAACACCAGTGCCATTAACATCTCCAAGAATCCAGTTATGCATTCACGCACAAAACACATTGCTATTAGGTATCACTTTTTGAAGGAGAAAGTTGCGGAAGGTGAGGTTAAGTTGGATTTTGTTCCAACTACAAAGAAAGTAGTAGATATCTTCACAAAACCATTGCCCAAGGAAGTTTTTGAGTACCTTCGCAATAAATTGGGAGTGGTCATACTTCCCAAGAATTGACTTGCTACAGGGATCACATTCTCAGGGGAGCATTTAAGTATTTGATTATATTTTTGCTCATGCTCATGACTTTTGCTAAGTGTAATAAATTGTGCCTGAGAATGTTGTGCATGGACTCAGGGGGAGTCTGCAGTAGCCCTTTGGTATTATTGTCAAAGGGGGAGAAGAGTTACAAGAAATTGCACGTGTTGCCAACAATTCCAAAGGGGGAGATTTTTGAGCAAGGTGCAACAACAATATTGTCATTGTTTTCAACATAGTCAGATAGATCTATTGATGTAGTGGAAAGGAAGTTCAAAAGTCTTTCAGATGCAGAAGATAGGAGTTCAAAGGTTACTCAGAGTATGTACAATTATTTTCTAAGAAAACCGAAGTGGCCCATATGCAAAAGATCAAAGAAAAAGACAAGTAAGAAAAGTGTCGTGATATCGCGACATATACAATAGGCAAGAAAAACTGTCATGATTTCATGACATGTTGGAAGAGAGAGAAAAAGCAAGAAAAACTGTCGTGATTTCGTGACATGTTGGAAGAGAGAGAAAAAGCAAGAAAAATTGTCGCGATTTCGTGACATGTTGGAAGAGAGAGAAAAAGGCAAGTGAAAAAACTGTCGCGATTTCGCGACATGCTGGAAGAGAAAAAGGCAAGTGGAAAAAATGTCACGATTTTGCGACATGTTGGAAGAGAAAAAGGCAAGTGGAAAAACTGTCGCGATTTCGCGACATGTTGGAAGAGAAAAAGGCAAGTGGAAAAACTGTCATGATTTCGCGACATGTTGGAAGAGAAAAAGGCAAGTGGAAAAACTGTCGCGATTTCGCGACATGTTGGAAGAGAAAAAGGCAAGTGGAAAAACTGTTGCAATTTCACGACATGTTGGAAGAGAAAAGGCAAGTGGAAATATTGTCGCAATTTCGCGAGATGTTGGAAGAGAAAAAGGCAAGTGGAAAAACTGTCGTGATTTCGTGACATGTTGGAAGAAAAAGAGAAAGCAGGAAGAAGTGTCGCGATTTCACAACAAAGTTCAAAGAAAGAGAACAAGTAAGAAAAGTGTCGCGATTTCCTGACATGTCGCATTTTCGCGACTAAAATAGGAGAGAGAAAGTAAGTTGGAAAAGTGTCGCGATTTCGTGACATGTCATATTTTCATGACAAAAGAAAGAGAGGAAGCGTACGAAAGCAGAACTGTCATGATTTTGCAACAAAAGCAAGAAGAAGACTTCGAAGGCAGAAGTGTCGTGATTTCGTGACAAAAGAAAAGAAGCTAAGTATGGAAGCAGAAGTGTCACGATTTCACGATAAAAGTAGAGAAGAAGACTTTAAAGTCAGAAGTGTCGTGATTTCATGACAAAAGCAAAGAAGCTAAGTATGAAAGCAGAAGTGTCACGATTTCATGACAAAAGCAAAGTTGAAGACTACGAAGGCAAAAGTGTCATGATATCATGACAAAAGCAAAGTCAAAGTCTTTGGAAGTAGAAGTGTCATGATATCACGACAAAAGCAAAGTCGAAGTCTTTGGAAGCAGAAGTGTCATGATATCGTGACAAAATAATAGAGAAAGCGTACGAAGGTGAAAGTGTCACGATATTGTGACATGTTGTATTTTTGCAGAACAAAGTTAAGAGAAAAAGCAAGGAGAAAAAGTGTCGCGATATTGTGACATGTATTTTCACAGTCCGATGCAAAGAGAAAGAACAAGGAGAAAAAGTGTCGCGATATCGTGACATGTAGCATTTTCACGGTCCGATGCAAGGAGAAAGAGAGAAAGAAAAAGTGTTGCGATATCACGACATGTATTTTTATGGTTAAGTTGAAGTCGACGAAGACCGATGACAACCAACTAAAATTAGGGTTTACAGTTGCTATGAAAGCCAACTAAGATTAGGATTTACAATCGACTAAGATTAAGGTTTTTCATCATGAAAATGTTGTTATAAAAGGAGGGTTGTTTGGAGAATTGAGATGTGGTTGAAGAGTGCAAATTTCGATCGTAGTGCGCGAAGAGCAAGCTGTGTCGAATCGTGCTAAGTGCAAAGTTCACAAATATAGCAGAGTGCACGAAAAGGAGAAGATGATCATGAAGGTTGACTGCAACGAAGCAGAGTGTGCGAAGTGATTGCGCAGAGAGAGCAGAGTGTGCAAAGAACAAAAAGGTGAAAAAGACTAGTCAAGGTCTTGCAAAAACAAAGGTATCCTTCTGTTAAACTTCTAGATTCAAAATTGAAGTCTAGGTTTCAGCTTGGCATCAGGGGTTGGTGCTCCTTCCAGTAGGTGCTGGTAAATCAAGGGTTGGTGCTCCTTTCTGTTAGTATAGATAAATAAGGGGTTGGTGCTCCTTCCAGTGGGTGCTGGTAAATTGATTGTAAAGTTGGTGCTTTGCAAAGGCTGGATTTGGATGGTAGTCCAAGCAGTCATTTTTGAGGAGTAGCCAAATTGGTGACCCTCATTAAATATTGTGTTGTGTGATGTTCTCTTGTGATACTTGCTTTCTTTGTTTTTAAGGTTTCATTATTTTAGTTTTAAGAGCTGTAAATTCAAGTATAAAAGAACTACACTGATTCACCCCCCCCTCTCAGTGCCATTGTAAGACTAACACTACCATGGTTAAAAAATTACCTTTTAAATCTACCAAACAAGCTTTCATCCGATCCAAACATGGATCCCAAAGTTATTTTTTCTATCCATTATGAGACAATGTAATAATCAAGTAGGTTAATTGAGTTTTTTTTTTTTAAATTTAAAACCTTGAAATATACATAATAATCCATTATAAATATAGGGAAGTGTTAATGAAAATAATCTTGAATTTTATAGTATTAGCCAGTTGTCTAGTAGCCTTCTCATAGCATGAAAATATTTATTTAAACTCCAAGGCCTCACTAAATTAGGGACAATACAAAAGTAAAGTATCATAAACAAATTTGAGATGATATTTGAAGGAACCATTTGTTGGAACCTAATACCTTTAATTTTTTATTCCATTTTTTCCTCTAAGAAAGTTCTTCCTAATTACTTAGCAAGAATAATAAATCGAAAAGGAGATAGTGGATCATATTGGTGGAGTCCATAATATGAATTAAAGTATTTAATAGGGGAGTAATTAATCAAGGTAGAATATTTTGTAGTGCTATAATAACATCTAATCCATTCATATCAACCTTGATCAAAACCTAATTTTTTGAGAATATCATGTAGAAAACTCTAGTAAACCATGTTACATGGTTTATTCATATTTTATTTGATAAGAATATCTATTCTTTCATGGAATTAAGAGAATGCAAGACATATTGTGTAATTATTACATTATTAAGAACTTGTTTACCATGAACAAAACCACCTTGATATTTTGAGATAACATAATCTATAATGATTTTCAACTTATTTGCCATACTTTTTAAAATGATATTATAAAGCATATTACAAAGTCTTATTGGAAAAAAGTTATCAAAATATTTGGTCTTGTATTCTTATAACTAATGCAATTAAGGTGGAATATCAATTATCACAACCTTGCTTTTCTAGGTCTCGTTAACTACAACCACCATATTACTCTTTAATAAATCCTAAAATTTTTGAAACAAAATTGTCCAAAATCCATTTGGTCCAAATTTATTATTAAGATGGAAATGAAACCTACTTAATGTAGATCCCCAATAGATGTCTTCTTCATCAAGATTTCATTATGTATGTATTTGATAACTAATGGAATATTTTGTAAAAGCTTAATTTGTGCCTCCTTATCTTGCCCAAAATATAACATTTGAAATTGTCAATTATTTCCTTTCTGATATTTTCTTCTTCGTTCATATTTCTTCTATCTAGAGTTAAAATATTTTTATGCAATAAAAAAAAATGTTTTTGTTGTAGCATGAAAAAATGGTATTTCTTTCTCCTTGAGTAATTTCTCCGTATATTTATGGACCAACATGTCTCCTGATTTTTCAATGCATTATGATAATAATAAAGTAATTATTTTTCTCACACAGTAATATTGATCCATGCCATTTATTTCTACTATCTCATGTAAAGTTTTGAGTTTAGATTCAATTTACTTCATTTCATTAAAAATATTACCAAAATATTTGGCATTTCAAATCATCATTTGATCCTTTAGATATTTCATTTTTTGAAAAAACATATACATACATGGTCCTTAAAATTTTTCTTCATCCCACCATAATATAACTATCTAGAAGAAATTAGGGTCTTCAAGTCACATAGATTGGGGGAAAATGGCTTTGGATGACCTTGTTGAGTAAATCACAAGTTAGAAGAATAAGTTTGTGATATAGTCCTATTCATAAAAAAATATTTGAAGAGATTATTTACTCTATTTGCAACCATGTCTTGAATAACAAAAATATATTCAATCATTCTACTATATGAGTTTTCCCAATCTATCTATTATTCCATGTATATTGAAAATTTTAAGGAATAGCACCCTAGTCTCCATTTAAATTGACAAATAAAGAAAAATATTGCATTGATTTAGACCACTCAAGAGTACTGTGCTTCTTTTCCAAAGAAAATAGAACTATATGGAACTTACCCACAAGAATACATAGATCACCATTATGAATCATCATTATGTTTGACAAAAATATGCTAAGATCCATCTAACATATTTCATGAGGAGTAACTACAACTAAAGAATATATGTTTATAACCCCAAATTTGATGTTTCCCTCTCACATAATATAGTCTAGCAACCCAATTACTATTTTCTTATAACAATTATCTACCCCATTTAGGTATATCCAATATTGTCACAATACTATAAAAAGCTACTATACAAGAATCTACAAGACAATCCGCCACACTACTTCTTGCATTAAAATAAATTCAAGACTATAAAAATCTATTACTTCCTTAATAACTCTTTTTTAGTGGTCTTATTCATACCCCTAACATTCCACAATACCATTTTCATCATCACTTTTCATTTTTGTTAGTGGGCTTAGCCCCACTTCTTATTAATGACTATGATATTTGCTTTTAGCTTCCCAAGTCAATATCCATTTGAGTTTATTTTTATTTGATGATCTTCCCCTCCTTTTTCCATTCCCATTAACATTTTCATATTCATCAATCCCTTGTATTATTCCATACTATCCATAATGAGGCTTATCTTCTAAAGTGTTAAGTTACACTAGAGAATATTAAATACAAAGAATAGTCTCATAAAAATATTTTCCATTATGTTTTCTTAGAAACCTTAAAGTTCAAGGATGATCCTCCATATTAATTGCTTTCTTACACTACCCTAAGAACCCTAAATTTACATGGATATCCTCTATATGCATTGATTTATTTTTTTTCTCTTGAAACCCAAGTGTAATGGTTACACTCTCTACTACTTTCACTTTTATTGCAAGGAGAGGATTTTACCATAGATTAACCTTGACCTTCTTTGTCTCATTCACTTTAAAATTTACCTTTCCATATATATATATATATATTGGTAAGTAGATATTTTATATACAAAATGGGTTTTTTAAGAGGATCCCAAAACCTTATAACATGAGAGGCCGCAACCCTTAGTAACAAAAGGAGCCCCTTGGGCTAGTACAGTAGAAACCATAGTAAACCTTACAAAAAAAAACATAGTAATGCCCAGGAGGGCTACATCAGAAACCTCAAACTGGAGGTAAAACATGCTGAAAAAACAACAAAAATATTGGTGGAATTGCCAATTGTAAACCCGACAGATCCTGTCACAACGCTCCCCGTGCCCGTCCGCCCAAGCCCGATCCTCTCTTCTTGCTTATGTGGAATCATTAGCGATATCCTAGCTGGCGACCTTCTCCACGTCCACCGAAAACAACTGCCGCCACACCACGAGACATGTGGACAGTAATCCCTTATTTGCCAAGTGGTCGGCTAAACCATTGCCCTCCCTGTAGGTGTGCTTGACTTGGACCAGGTTCCTCTAGAGGAGGAGGTTCCTGGCCTCAGAAATGACATTGAAAACCTTCCACGCCGGATCCTGGGAATTCATCATGTAGTTAATGATGTTCAGTGAGTCCCCTTCAACTACCAAGGGTCGGGGATCCTCCGAAATGAGCTCGAGTCCTCTCAGAAGTCCTCTGGCCTCCGCAACATGATTGGTTTGAAACCCCAAGTTTTCACAGAAAGCCAGGACGAGCTGTCCATTATGGTCTCTAACTGATCCACCCGCAGCGGCCGCCCTTGGGTTGCCCCGAGAGGCCCCATCAAAATTTAACTTCAACCATCCTTGAGGAGGCCTGACCCACTTGACGTCCTTCCTGGATGACCGCGGATCCTCCCGCTCCTTGATCTCCCCTGATAACTTCAAGGATTTGAACAAACCCTCTTCAAACACATGCTTGGGCCATGGGCTGGGGATAAGCTTGGAGTTCTCAATGGCAAAGGCGATGGCCCTGTGAGCGACTGAGGGAGGATCCCTGGGAGGATTACCGAAGACCCGACCATTGCGTTCCAACCATATCTGCCACAAAAAATGGTGGAAGCAAGCATTCCACAGGAAACGGAGCTTGGGATTTTTAAAAGGATTGGGCCATTGGAAGAAAGCCTCCTTAATGGTCTTGGGGGGAATCCATTGGATCTGAAAGGTAGAGAGGATGGAGCCAAGGACCGACCCAGTGAAAACGCAGTGCAGGAATAGGTGGTCAGAGGACTCACAAGCAGACTCACACAGATAGCACCTATTGGGAATAGCAAACCCCCTCTTGTGAAGATTGTCAATTGTGAGAGCTTTATTCTGAAAGGCAATCCACGAGAAGAAATTTACCTTTGGGATCAAACATTTCCTCCAGACCACGTTGCAAGGAAAGTCTGATTTCAGCCCTTTGCATTGGAATTCATAGGCAGATTTGATAGAGAATCCACCATCATCGGTCCCCCTCCAAATCATTCGATCCGGACCTCTGCTGGTGGGTATGATGATGTCCTTAAGGATGGAGGATAGGAAGTCGGCCTCAGTCTCTAGCCCCTCTGCATCAATGACTTTCCACTGTAGGGAGCCATTTCTCCATTCAATGAAATTGGCCACCCTCTGCCCAAAGTTGTTATCAAGAAAAGTTTTAAGGTGAACCAGCCCGGTCTGCTCAGAGAGAGGGTCCTCTAGGGCCCACCTATCCTTCCAAAAATCTATGCTCCGGCCATCCCCAAGGATCCACCTGATGCCATCTTGGATCAACTGCCTGGATTGGACAATGGCTTTCCAGAAAGCTGACCCCCTAGTGGGAATCCCATCCTCAAGAAAGGAAGTGTTAGTGAGGTATTTCCTCCTGACAATTCTAACCCATTCTGTCGGTTCATCTGCCAGGATCCTCCAGGTGTGTTTGGCAATGAGCGCTAGGTTCATCTTGGCCATTCTCCTGAACCCTAATCCTCCTTGCTTCTTGCTTCTGCAAACTTTGTCCCAGGCCACCAAAGGAAACCTGGACTTGTCTTCATTGCCTGACCAAAGAAAGTTCCGTTGGGTCTGCTCAATCTTGTGAAGAATCGAGGCAGGCAATCTAAAAATAGACATGAAAAAGGTCGGAATCCCTTGGAGGCATGCCATAGTGAGGGTTGCCTTGGCAGCTTGGGATAAGAACTTGCCTTTCCACGATGCCAACTTTTTGTGGATTCTCTCGAGCACCATGTTCCACATCCCTTCCTTAGCACGCCCATAGAAGAGAGGGAGGCCAAGATAGGTAGTGGGGAGGGAGTCAATAGAGCACCCCAGGATCCTTGCAATCTGAACTTGACGCCTGACAGGGGTGTTGAGAAAAAAGATCTTGCTTTTGATGTAGTTAACTTTTTGATCGGCAACACTCTCATAGAGTCCTAGGATTCGTTTGATGGATCTGGCTTGAGCTACTGATGCTATGGTGGACAGGAGCGTGTCATCCACAAACTGCTGATGGGTGATCGCCTCAATCCCCGAGGCAGGGAGGATGTCGGTCACCTTCTTCCGTTGTTGGGCATCCTTGAGGGCTCTTCCCAAAGCTTCTACGAGGATGATGAAAAGGATGGGGGACAGAGGATCCCCTTGATGCAGACCTCTTGAGCTCTGAAAGAAACCGGTAGGAGAGCCATTGACTAGGATAGAGAACCAGGGGGAGGAAATGCAGCCCTGGATGAGGTCAACCCATAGGGGATGGAAGCCAAACTTGAGGAGGATCTCCCGAAGGAAACCTCTGTCAACCCTATCGAAGGCCTTGTTCATATCAAGCTTGAGGAAAAGGGCAGCCTTCTTGGTCATTGAGGCAGAATGCAGGGTTTCATGGATCGAGATGACCCCATCCAGGATGTTCCTCCCTTTCACCGAACTGCCTTGAGACTGATCAATGATAAGGGGGAGAATGGGCTTCAACCTGTTGGCCATAACCTTGGTCAACACTTTGTAGATGACGTTGCATAGGCTGATAGGCCTATAATCAGAGATGGATTTGCAGTCAGAGGCTTTCGGGATGAGGGCCAAGAAGGTGGAGTTGAAACTGTGAGGGACAACTTTGGTTGATTGGATCTCTCTAATGGCCTCACAGACATCGTTCCCCACCACATCCCACAGGGTTTGGAAAAACCTCGGAGAGAAACCATCCGGCCCAGGGGCTTTATCAGGTTGCATTGAAAACAAGGCCTCCTTAATCTCATCGTGGGAGAAAGGTTCCACCAGTCTGAGGTTCGCATCTTGAGGAACGATGCAAGGAATATTTGATAGGAGAGTATCCTGAGCTTGGTTGTCACCCTCCGGGGCACTTCCCAAGAGGTTCTGGAAAAAGGACACCACTTCAGCCCTGATCTCAACTATGTCCTTGGTGGATGATCCATTGCTGCACACAATCTCCCTGATCTTGTTGGATGCCCTGTGCCGCATAGTGGAGGCGTGAAAGAACCTGGTGTTAGCATCGCCTTCCTTGACCCACAGGTCTCTTGACTTCTGCCTCCAGAAGGTTTCCTCTCTAGCCAGGATGTTATGGAACTCTGCTAGGAGGTTCCTTTCCTCCTCCCTAGTGGGGTTGTTGTGGTCCCCAGCTTCGATTCTCCTTTCCATCTCCTGAAGTTTCTCAGTAATGGCCTTTTTACTGGCGAAAAGGTTGCCAAAAACCTCCCTGTTCCAGATTTTCAAGTTTTCTTTGACCATCTTCAGTTTTTGAGCCAGCCGAGAAGTGGCGGATCCTCCAAACTTTTGATGCCACCATGAGGACACTTGATCTTTGAAATCCTTGTGGAGAGTCCACATGGCTTCGAAACGGAAAGGAGTTTTGAAGGAGGGAGGCCTACCAGTTTCAAGGAGGATGGGACTGTGGTCTGATCCGATCCGAGGTAAGGCCAACAGGGTGGCATCGCCAAATAGAGGGATAGCTTCTTGAGAGATGAGGAACCTGTCTAGCTTCACCTGGATGAGCCCGCTATCAATCCTCCTGTTGCTCCAAGTGAAAGAGGACCCCTTGAGCTTAACATCCATGAGCTCATTGGTATTGACAAAACCTCTGAAATCCTCCATGCTTCTACTGAAAGAGTCGTTACCTCCTTTCTTCTCAGACGGATGCAGCGGGCTATTGAAGTCTCCTCCTATGATCCATGGAAAGGTGTTGAAGGTGGTCCTCATTTGAGTTATAGTTTCCCACATTTCGGCCCGCTCGATGGGGGAATTTGGAGCGTAAATGTTGGACAGGATCCAAGACTGATTGTTGGTCTTGGAGTGAAACAAAATGTTTAGGATCCTGCTCGAGGATGACAAAAGCCTTCCTTCAACCAGGGTAGGGTCCCAAAGGCACATGAGCCCACCTGACGTGCCTTGATCTGGACTGATAAGGCACTCTCCTTTGGCCCAAATGGCCTTGGCAGACTTTCGAGAAGAGAGCTCATCGATTTTGGTTTCTTGCATAATGAAGATGGAAGGATTGATCCTTTTCCTTAGGTCAGCCACCAGCCGCTGCTTGGCTGCCCCGTTGAGGCCCCTCACATTCCATGAGAGGACCTTCATTTCGAGGGTTTAGGGTTTTTCCTGCCTCCCTTCACCAGTTGGAAGGGGGGTTTGGTTCCTTGCTTGTCATTCTGGTTGTCGGAATCGTCAGAGAAAAGCGTCAACTGGGTTCCATTTGCGATGTCCTCCGTCGTTTCCTTGTTTCTCTTCTCATTGTCAGAGGGTCTCCCTCTTTTCCTTTCGCTGCCATAGTCAATGGCCTGTTTCCTGCTCCTGGTGTTTCTGGGGCTGATTCTCCCAGAGACGGATGGGCCTTCTTTTTCAGAGAAAGGAGAAAGGGGTACCTCACCCCTATTCGAGCGGTTTGGGGATTTCCTATTGCCCGCCAGGTACTCATCCATAAAAGAATTTGGAACAACAATTTTGGGAAGGGTCATGTACCTAGGTAACTGGATCCTCTATGCTAGGACTGGTGTGAAGCGAGGATTTTGAGAGCACCTCCTGCTCCTTTTGGGCTGACGGGGAGGCTTCTCCTCGCTCACGGTTTTGCTTGCCTTGATCTGGAACATCACTCTGACCTTCCTCCTGAGGTGCTTGGTGGGCGGGATTACGCATGATGTGTTTCGGGCCTAGCACCGGCTCCTTGTTGAGAGGGGGAATACCCTGGTTCCTCTGCATGCCCTTGTTCGGACCTGTCGCCTTTTGATTCTGGGCCCTCAAGACAGGGCACTGATTCAGGAGGTGACCTTGAGTGCGACAGTGAGTACAAAAGGTTGGCTTGTTTTCGTACTCGATGGGCTGCCTCTTGATGATGCGTGATCCTCTATACAAGTTTATGAAAGTGGGTAACTCTATTTCCAGGTTAGCGGAGACACAGAAGCGGGCATGGACCATCCTGGATCAGACCTTGGTGGAAGAATCAATGGCAACGAGCTCACCTATGGACCGGGCTATCCCTCTGATGACATTCTCGTGCCAACATTGGAAAGGGAGGTTTGGCAACCTAACCCACAGAGGAGCTACATTTATGTTTTGGGTTTTAGGGTTGAAATCCTCTCCCCACTTCCGGAGAAAAAGGCTCCTGCGCCCTAGGAACCATGGTCCCCCGGCCAAGATGTTGCAGCAGTCCTCCTGAGTGTTGAGCCTGATGGCGAAAAACCCCCGAGAGAGGGCAACAATTTCCATGTTGCCGCTGGTCTTCCACTTGGAAAAAGCCCATTTTCGAATGGTCTCCATGTCTGGTCGCCCTCCTACGAACTTGCCAATTAGAGTGAAACGCTCAAGCTCTAGGTAGCTGTCCATTAGGTCTTCAGGGATGACCAAATCTGCTCCACAAGGAAGCAGTTCCTGGGTGGGTTGCTTTGTTGGGGATCCTGGACTTAGTACCTGGGCGTAGGATCCTTTTTGGTTTAGGTTTACCCCGCCTCTTGGTCCCTCCTTGTCAGGAGGGTCTTTTCCGCTCCTGTCCGACCCATCCGCCTGGGCCCCTGCTGCATCGGGCCCTGCCCCGTCATCACTGCCATGGCTTGTCCCTCCTGAACTCTCGCCTGACCATCCTGCCTCCTTTCTGCGGCATCCTCCCGGTCGCTCTCCATCCGCCACTCGCTCGCCTGCTTTCCCGCTCTCCATCCTCCCACGGTTACAAACACTTCTCATCTTCTTGGTAAATCTAACCATCCCTTTCCATCTTCTTTCACATGCTTAACTCCTGATTTTGAACATATATATTGTACTTTCTTATACCTTATATTAATTTTTTCAAATGGTTGTTTAATGTCAATTGTAATGGCCTTTTTCATTTGATGATGCAAATGGATTTTTTTACCACTTTCCTCGGAGTGGAAAATCCTTGATTTGACCGAGGTTCTACTATGGTATGATCTCTTGAAGTTTGTGTTATGATCTAATTTTTTTTTTTCTTCGTCATTTTCACTTTGCAACCTCTATCTACTATCCTAACTTTATAATCCACTTGTTGATCTCATTTTCTTGATTTAGATTTAATCTTTGTGGACTATAGTAATTTTTTAAAAATATCCCTGACAACACATATTCAAATATAGACAACATACCTTCCTTTTAGTAGTTGATACCTCCACTCCTCTAAAATAAATTATTAATATTCTTTAAAGCCTCCTTAAACTGATAAGGATGTCCAAAAAAAACTAATCCACGCCTTTATCTCCACACAAAAAAAAAACACAATTCACGTCTGCTATAACTTATTCCATTTATCTTGACTCTGCGCAGCTGCAATAAAATTTTCCGCGCACTCAAAACTTATTCCTATATTTCTATTAAATAAAATATAACTGATCATTGCTTCATTCTATGGATTCCGTGCGCGTGGAAGCACAAAGCTTATCAAGAAGATTTAAGAAAACATTCATAATTTATGCTTTGGCGGATTAAGTCAGGTCTCTGCGTAGGTGACAGACATGACGTTTGTGTTTCCTATGGTGAAGCAACATTCATAATTTATGCTTTGGAGGTTGTGCATACCTAACCATTTTTTATTTTCTGTTTTAATTTTCAAAGGATGATTGTAGGCAAACAAGTCTATGACCTGTGGTGGTCGAAGAAACTAGATAGAATCTTTTGCTGGCCACTTTTTTATTACGAATAGGAAAAAAATAGAGATTATATATATATATCAATATATAAACCATGCTTTATTAGATTTAAGGTTGAAGAAAATAGAGTTTGATCTGCTGCATAACATTATCCAGTCATCTCATCTTGTCGAATATTGGCTATATGTTTTTAATGTTTATTAAAAAAACTAAAAATATATTTTGTAGATTTGCTCTTCTATTTTTTTTTAAGCAAACTAGACCTGGTCAGATTTATAGTTGTCCTTGCTACCACAAGGGTTGAGGATATTCTCACCATACTGTCAAACAACAAACAATAGCGGAGAAGATAAAGCACAGGATTACAATGGTTGGTACCATGTTCTCTTTCGTATTTCACATGGTATACAGTAAAAGTTCCTTAATTGTTCCCTGTGATACTTCACTTCTTTTCAATTGAATTGAAGTTTAAAAATCCTTATAAGTGACTTCGTACCTTTAAAGAGTGTTTGATTTTTAATAACCCAAGTTTGTTTTTATCCCTTTAATGTTTGTTCTAATGAGTATCAAGAAAGATAATAAATTATTTTTATATGTAATAAATTATTGTTATAGGTAAGTAAGGTGTCTTGGAGGATTGGTAAGTGTTTGTCTAGTCAGACATTTATCAAGAAGACACCCAAACCTTAGATACCCAAACCTTCAACCTGTTTGCAAAGTAGTACTCTGATCTGAATCTTCTGAGTACGTGCCAGATCCACGATGATGATGGTAGTAATCCCGATTTTACACCGGATCAAAAATAACAAAGTGGAATATGTTTGGTGGAAGCAACCCTTGTCATTTAAAAATAAAAAATTATAAGATGGATTTTTAATGTTAATAAACTTATAAGTTATATGTAATAATATTTTTTATTTAAATATTTAATTAAAATTATTTATTATGATATATTTATGTTTAAGTTATTTACTATCAAATAACTATGTTTAAATAGAACACCTTCTAAAAGCTTTAAATACATTTATATAATTTGAATTTGAGTTTGTATTAATGTACATGGGTGACTAAAAGAAGTCAATAGGATTGTAAAGTAAGACATATACAAAGCAATGGGAGGGTATAATGTAGCTCCACAGAAAATAAAATAAGAAAAATAATAAACAGAATGATATATGACATACAAAATCTATGGATAAAAATTACTCCCAACATTCAGAAAATGATTGCCTTTAATATGAATTAAGAAACATTTTTTTAAAAAACTAATAAATGTGATGTAGATCAAGAAATATAAATCTAAATAGAATACATATGCTTGTTGAGGTGTTCAATCACCTCTATAATACACAATTTTGTTTAGTATTGTCTAATATCTAGTATAGTGTTCTTGTCCAAATATTCTACAATATGTTATTACAAGATAAATATACCTTGCTTGAAACATGTATGGTATTTATATACCTTTCTTTTGTTTCAAATATTGGTCAAAATTAAATATTATGAATTCGTATAAGGTATTTTATTAATAAGTTTGATAAGTTTTTTCAATTTTCAGAAGGAATTTTGGGGTTCAAGTTTGGTGTCCTGCACCAGGTATAAAAAAACTCCTTAGCTAAAATGAGGGGTATATCCAGATGGAACAATCCCATAAAACATAAATTCCTAACCCTAGGGGATATGGGGAATAGTTTTCCTCTTCGGGAGGTCCAAGGTTCAAACTATGATGTGGGTGAGTGTGTGAGGGGGTGGGTGTGTCATGGTTGTGTGTTAAATTCTTATTGATAAGCATAGCTCTTAGCTTTAGGATAGGTCATGGTGTGCTTTGTGCATTGTTAGTAGGGGTTTCTCTCACTAAAAAAAAAAATATTATGATAAGATATATTATTTAAAAGATTTTTTTATAATTATTATTTAAATTATATATTTATTTTTTAATCATATTAATTTAAAAATATTAAAATTATTTAAAAATGATTAAAATTTTTAAATCTAGTAATAATAATATTTATTAAATTAAAATAAAAATCATTGGGTACTATGAGTAAGATAAAATTTTAATGTTAGTTTAACACACTAAATTGCACAAACTAAAAATAAATAAAAATAAAATTATCTAACATTTAAAAACTAAATTTAATTCAAAATACTATTTTTTATGAAATTTATGTTTTAAATTTATTTTTTTTGTTTGTGAAAAAGACCTCGGGTAAGATCCAAGGAGGCAAGGGTATCTATTCCACCAAAATATGCCCAAGGCTCACACTTGGCCCATTTCGTTTGGTACATTCAAAGAGCATGTGTAAAACAACAAAAACACAAACAACAAACAACAACAACAAAACAAAAACAAAAACAAAATACAAAACACAAGACAATAAAATTAGAAAAACTAACACAAAAATACAAACACACACACCAAAAAATAAATGAAGAAAAAAATAAATTACATCTATGGCCAAACAAATCCAATAGGTCTTTTAGTCAAGATTCAATAAAGGAAATATAAGAAAGATCTTTCTGAGTTGGGAACTAAAAAATCCTGCCTGAACCAAAGAGAAGCTAATACAAAGAAAAAAGGAACTAGGTATCTCTAGAATTGGAGCCATCCAGAGAAAGGATAGAAAGAAGAGCATCCTTGATTTGCAAAGCCCACCATCTGGGAGGGTGGCCATAGCAAGTAAGATCAACTTAGTCCAATGCCCATTAAAGCATCAACAATCCTATTATGACAAACTCCCTTTGAGTCCTCTAATATTCTAAGTGATAATATTCATTAATAATAGGACTAAATATGTTGGTAAGGGCATTAATCATATGATGTTGATTAGTCTTGTACCCTACCTTTTGGTTAGTGTCCATCTTCATTTTTTTTTGCCAATTTCTTGTCTTATCCCAAGTGAATTTGGGATAGCTTCTAACCTTGAAGTATGTGTATATGAAACCAAAGAATTATTGGAAGGTTCAATAAATTCTATCTTAGGGTTTGAATTGTTTGAAGTTCTAGCATTTAGAAGATTGTTCTTCTTATCTATGTTTTCTCCCTTGTTTATTTGTTGAAACCTTTGATTTTTTGGTTTATTTATGAGTCCTTCCTTATAACTTTAAACTATGTTTCTAATATTTTTATCTCCATTATGTCCTCTTTCTCACCTAGGAGGTTATTTGTGGAAAGAATTCCAAACATATTAGTTGACAATGTCGCTTGATACTTCATAACTAATTTTTTATGTGTTTTTCTTTTTAGACATTTGGAAATGTGCTAAGTTTGTGTCCTCTTTCTTTTGATTTGGGATCTTATTAGGACAAACACTAGCCAAATGACAATATTCATGGTATATTTTTCAATGAAAAGGAACACTATCATAGTCCACCACCTACTTCCAAGTGTCCTCCCCAAATTGTAATGAAATATTTTTTGTAAGGGGTTTGTCAAAATCCATTAATACATAAATTCGAGCATAAATAATGTGTTCAAATTTTTGTGTACAATAAACAATCATTATGAAAGTTCCAAGGGAGTTTTTAATTGTAGAAAACAAATTCATATTATAGAACTCAACTAGGAGGCCAAAGAGTCTAACCCACATAGATCCTATAGAAGGCATCTCTTCTTCGGTTATAAATTTAGTGTTCCAATGCTTCATGAAGATCCTTGACCTTCCAAATAACCAAGGACCCCTTTGATATATTTTCTCTCTCTCTCTCTTCACCATTAACAAAAATAACAAGAAAATAACCATTGGGATAAACTGATATTTGTAATTCACCTTGAGTTTTCCATTAGTTTAACTTTTAATTTTATTCATAAGTCATAGTTGTTCAAAATTTTATAAGATGGTATATCACATTGTTAACTAAGCATAATTATTTAAAAAATATATATATATATATGGCTTATTGTAAGGATCACTTTTATAAACTATCAAACTATTGCATTTGTTGTCAATTCAACTGAACTATATTATTTCTCTTTTATCAAACATATTCTTCATTTCCTTTTCTATCAATTATATTATTCATATTTTTCAAAATATTAAATGTTTTCAATCAACTCCTTGACATTTTTTTCATTAAGATATGGAATCTCACTTGACTAGTTACCTTCTAATAATTTCACCAAGACAAAGATCAATACTATGATTCGCTAAATTATCCACTACCAAATTTTTTTCTCTATATATATGCTTACATTTCCAAATATTTCATCAAATAATACTTTATGAATATCAGTGAGTATTATTATTTATCCAAACCTAACATCCATTATTGTTCATAACTTTAATGATAATTTGTGAATCCCATTCAATTAAAATATGGTTTTATCCTTTAAAAATTACAATTTTAATTCTTATAAGAAGTTCTCTAGCCTCTACATAGTTTTTAGTTGCATTTTCATATATTTTAGCTTGAGAATTATACCTTCACTATTTTTTTTTTTTTTTTTTTTTTGATTTTTGAATTTACATGGTGGAATCGGTAGCCGCCACGAATCCCGGCAGGTTCTCCAGCTTTTATGGCCGCCACGATGATTACGTGTTGTCCGCCCTGAAGGCCGCCACACATATCTTCATGCAGTCCGCACTTATAACCACCATGCCACAATCATTTTAAACCTTTTACACCGCTGAAAGCACCAGGAAAGGGACAAGCGTTCAGTCCGGCGAGGCCCGAGATTTGAACCTTGGACCTCCGCCCCCTTATGGGGTTTGGATGAACCAATTGGTCAACACCTCGGACCTACCTTCACTATTTTTAAAAACAACACTTCTACCAAATTTTCTAGGATTTCCTTTGGAAGCACCATCAAAATTAATTTGATACCCAATTTTAAGATATTTCAATTTTACCATAGATCAAAACAAATATTTTGTTTTAATTTCATTGTCACAAAGAACATTTAATATATATTAAAATATTCTAACCAAGTTGCTAAAACCTTTATTTTTTTGCACTTGGTATTTCCTATGATGACCACCATATCTCTATATATTTCATATGAGAGATAAAAGCATAGTTTCAAACTTGGGTATGAGCACCATATCTCTATATATTTCATATGAGAGATAACAACATAGTTTCAAAATTGGGTATGATTTTGAGAATTAAAAAAAAATCTATTATTCCTTTCAAGCCATATATTCCAATAAATAATGGTAGGTCCAATCCTTCACATAATAAATAATGCTTTAGCTTTGAAATAATTAATTTAATATCTAATCAACAATTTAAATTTTGATGGAGTTATCTAGTATATTCTCATATTTTTAAAAAGCAACCCAAAATGGTGTGAATAAAAAGAAAATAGAAGTAAATGATCTGGTGTTTCTAAATCTATTTTACGGAATGCACATCTTAAATTTCCATGACATCCTCTTCTTTGTACACTCTCTCTGATAAAAATATTACTTTTTACTACTAACCCATAGTATATTGAGCTCTTAGGGAGAGCCTCTAGTGAGCAAACATTCTTCCAAATAAAATCTTTGAGAGTAAAATATTTTAGTTGATGTAAATCCTCATATCCCAACTTGAGTGAGTATCCACCATATTTTAATATATTCCAAACCAACTCATTTTTTCTTTTGAAAATAGGTAAATAAAACTCTTGAAGCATATTTGGAATTTCATCTACTACTTATTTGACTTCCTTTCTTTCAACTAGGTTACTAATTGAAATTTATGATTTGGATTTGTTGCTCATATTAGTATACTAATTTGACCTTTAGACCTTTTAGACATGCCTAATCCAATGGATAAGATGATAAGGCTTTAACTAGGCATCAAACCAAAAATTTGTGTAACCCCTTACTGACCATCTATTATATTTTTTTTGATAACTTACAAAATATATTATAAGAAATTCCATGTTGGAAATCCTTTGGGTAGGGTTTATTTCCTGAATAATTTCTTTGCATCAAGAGAACCTATATATTTTTGAAGTAACATTTTCACCCAAATTATTCAATAACCTTTGAATAATATCTAGTGAAGTTTTATCCCTAAGTCCAAACTCATAAGTCATTAATTCCATAAGAATGAAACTCCAATATCCTTAGCTTTGCAAACCCTATGCCACTTATAAAGAGAAAAGCTCCATTTTACTCACAACCTTTCCAAAGAAAGTCTCTTTAAATTTTATCAAATTTTAATGATATACCTACAAGAAATCTTGAAAGTGACATTGTATAAATAGGGATGGACTGCAATGTAGTCTTTATAAGTTGTAATCCTACTACCATGTTTAGGAAATTTCCTTTCCAACCTACCAAATAAGCGTACATTATATCCAAACATGGGTCCCAAAGCTCCTGTTTTATTTCCTTTATGAGACAGAAATAATCAAATAAGTTAATGGAAATATTTAAATTTTAAACCCTAAAATATCTATAATGATCCATTGTAAATCTAGGGGAGTGTTAATGAAAAACTTAGATTTTGTAGTCTTAACCACTGATTGAGTAGTCTTCTCATAACATGATATTATTAATTTAAATTCCATGTCCTCACTAATTGAGGGATGATCCAAAAGAAAAGTATCATCAACAAAGGTAGTAGTCTAATCTGAATAATCTGAGTGTGTGCTAGACCAATAATGATGGTACAAATCCTGAGTGATTGGTGGTCACCTTCACAACGGGTCAATAATAACAAGGTGGAATAGGTTTGGTGGAAGTAGCCCATGTGGTTTGAACTTTGCACTTCTCAGTTACTAAAAATAGTGTGGTTGTGACCAACTCTCCTATGTAACAAAAAAAATTGATATGATATTTCAAGGAACCATTTGTTGCAACTTGAATACCTTAGATTTATCCTTCTATTTTGTTCTTTGAGAAAACTCTCCCTAATTCCTTAGCAATAATAAGATAAAGAGATAGTGCATCACCTTGGTAGAGTCCACAAGATGGCTTAAAGTATTTAATAAAAGAACCATTAATCAAAACATAATGTTTTATAGTGCTATAATAACATCTAATCCATTCATATAAACCTTGATTAAAAACAATTATTTTTTAGAATATCATTTAGAAAACTCTAGTAAACCCTATCATATGCTTTGTTTAAATATGATTTCTTAAACATACATAGTTTTTTCATGGAATGAAGAGAACGTATGACCTCCTATCCAATGCTTACACTATCAATAACTTGTTTACCATGAACAAAACCACCTTGTTATTATGAGATAACATAATTTAGAATTCTTTTCGACTTGTTTGCCATTATTTTTTAATTAATATTATAAATCATATTACAAATGATTTTTAGATGAAAATTATCAAAATATTTTGTCTTTTCTTTCTTGCAAAACAATGTAATAAATATGGGATATATTTTATCATAGCCTTTATTTTCCATGCCTCATCAACTACAACCAACATATCACTCTTCAATAAATCCCCAAAAAAATGAAATAAAATTGTAGGAAATCCATTAGGCCTAGGTGCCTTATTAGGATGGAAATGAAATCTATTTCAAGTAGATCATCCACAGATATCTTGTTAATCAAGATTTCATTTTGCATATACTTGATAATTGATGGGATATTTTGCAAAACATTAAATTGTGTTTTCTTATCTTTCCCAACATCCAACATTTGAAATAGTTAATTATTTTCTTCTTTATATCTTTTTCTTCCTCAATATTTCTTCTATCTAGGGTTAAAAAAAAATTGTACAATAAAAAAGAAAATTTTATTTTTGGTGTGGCATGAAAAATTGGCATTTATATCTCCTTGAGTTATTTCTCCCTATATTTGTGGACTAGTGTGTCTTCTACTTTTACAATGAAGTATGATAATCATAAAGTAATTATTTTTCATGCATTTAAGAATCTTGGTCCATTCCATTTATTTCTACTCTCTTGTAAACTTTTGAGCTTGGATTCAATTTCCTTTGTTTTCTTAAATATGTTAATAAAATATTTGGAATTTCAAATCTTCATTTGACCCTTTAGATATTTTATTTTTGGAACAAACCTATACATACATAATCCTACAAATTTTGCATCATCCTACCATAACATAGCTATTTCAAAGAAATCATGGTCTTGAAGGCACATAAATAGAAGTGAAATGGCTTTGGATGACCTTATTGAGTAAATCACATGTTATAAGAATATGTTTGTGATCTAATATCATTCACAATAAAATATTTGAAGAGATCGTTTACTCTCTTTGCAACCATGACTTGAATAACAAAATCCTATCCAATATTTCTACTATACAAGTTTACCTATTGTGTCTATTATTCCATGTATATTGAAAATTTGAAGGAATGGCATTCCTATGTACATTTAAATTAACAAATGAAGCAATAAAATTACATCAAATTTGACTATCCAAGAGTACTATCCTATTTTTTTTCAAAAGAGATAGAATGTATTGAAGTCACCCCCAAGAATCCATAGATCGCCATTATGAATCGTCAATTTGTTTAATAAAATATGGTAGGATCCTTATAACATCTTTAATGAGGATTAACTATAGTTGAAGCATATACATTTATAAACCCAACATTGATGTTTTCCTCTTTTCCATAAAATAGTCTAGCAATGCAATTACTTTATTCTTCTAACAATTATCCATCCCATTTAAGTTTATCCTATATTGTTGCAATAATGTAAAAAGTTCCTATACAAGAAACATAGAAACTTCAAGGTAATCCCTCATCTTATAAATATTTTTCAAAGTGATTTTACATTCCACACTAAATTTTATTTCTTGAATTAAAATAAACTCAAGACTATAACAACCTATTACTTCCTTCATAAATCATTTTTTAGTATCTTATTCATATCCCTAATATTTCATAATATCATTTTCATCGTCACTTTTTTTATTTTTGTTTGTGGGATTAACCCTAATTTTTGTTAACATGTATGATATTTGTTTTTGGCTTCCTAGAACAATATTCCTTTGAGTTTCATTTACTCTTTGTTTTTACTATGATGACCTTCCTCTCATTTTCCCATTCCTATAAACACTTTCATCTTCATTGATTTCTTGTATTATTTTATATTATTCATAATGAGACTTATATTACACCAGAGAATCTAAAATGGAAGGAATAGTCCCATAAAAACTTTCTTCATTTTGTTTCCCTAGAAACCTAAAATTCAAGGATGGTCCTCCAAAGTAATTATTTTCTTATACTATTTTGGGAACCCTAAATTCTATGGATATCCTCCATATGTATTTATTTACTATGTTGCTCTCAAAACACAAGTGCAATAGATAAACTCTCTACTACTTTCATCTTTATTGCAAGAAAAGAATTTTATGCTACTAAAGATAAATGAAGATGATTTATCTAGATTAGCCTTGACCTACTTTGTCTTATTTGCATTAAAATGTGTTTTTTCATCTTCCTTCACATATTTAAATCCTCTTGAATTTGAACTTAAATATTTCACTTTCTCATACCTTGCATTATTTTTTCTTCAAATGGTTGTTTTAAGTAAACTCTATAGATACCTAAAACATGTCATGTTGAGGAGACTACATATATGGACTCCTTTAAGGCCATATGGCCAACCTTGTATAGCCCTAGGGCTAAACAGTGGTTTTCACCACTCAAGCATGAAGGAATTTCCCTTTGCAACCAAGACTGTCTTACCTCAAGATAACTCATAATCATAATCATCTTACCCTGAGACGACCTCCAATCGCACACGTATTACCCTAAGACAACCCATAGTCATGACCATATCACCTCGAGACGATCACACTAGAAGCAAGTTCTTGCTATGATTCAAATAATTACGTGTGCCAATTGGAAATAACGACATAATGAAGTCAGTTGCATGACAGTTTTCAAGAAATGGTTGGTTATATTTCTTGATACTAACCACTTCTTGGATTCCCTTGCAATATTGGACTCCCATTGGGAAGTCTATATAAAGACACCCAAACTTCATTAAAAATTCTAGAGTTTTTATGCATCGAAGTGGTATCAGACTGAAGAATCAAAGAGCTCTCACTCTCAAAGCAACAAAGTGCCATTGAAATTTAACCATGAAGCTTCCAAGTATGCCAATGGACCATATCAAAGGTTGATGATTGAATTCATACTTGTATTATTTAACGTCCTTTTTTTGGTGCTAGATTTTACCCCTAAGTTGTTCCTCATGAGCGTACCAAGAACATCAACCTACCCATGGATCAAATCCAGCATTGCCCCACATCAACATAAGGAAATTACTCATTATTTAGCAGTCGTCTCTCTCAGAAACAACTCGTAGGTATGATCATATCACCCTGAGATGACCAGTAGATAAGATCATCCCACACAGATACAACCTCATAGGATAGGTTCCATTTCCTATTTTCTTGCTTTTATCTAGTTTAGCAACATTTTAATTACTATTTAGCATAGTTAGATTTCATTTTCATGCATTTATTTATCATATTTTAGCTTCTTTGTCAGTTTGTTTATCATGGCTATGGGATTTATCTTGAAAGGATCTTCATATGATTTTGATGCTCTTTAGGTCTTATTGTGTGTAGATTACAAGTATTTACGAGAAGTAACAACACAAATATTTATCCTTCAGTATCATACATTGCAACAGTCATGAAAAAACTATCCCTAATCAGTTTATGAGATGCAAGAAAGATTCTACGAGACAAATATGGATTATATTTTTATTGTAAATATTTGTATCAAATTGGTAGCAAATCCATCAATGGGATCCCATTGTAACCCTTCTTAAGGATAAAATTGATATTAATAAAAAGGCACCATTATTGCATATATTATTTTGTCATTATGGTTAAATAATTTGCTATCTAGTTTGTTCTTTATTTCATTGGATAAGTGTATGATCTTTTTAGCATTTTCAAACTCTAATGGCCTTTGTCATTTGATGATGCAAAGGGGATTTTTTTACCACTTTCCTAGAAGTGGAAAATCCTCGATTTAACTTAGGATCTACTACTAGATGATATCCTTGAATATTGATGTTTGTCTCATGCTCTAAATTTTTCTCTTTATCCATAATTTTCACTATATAATCTCTTGTTATGTATCTAGTCTCATAACATTTATGACATCATAATGCAATATTTTCATAATCCAATTGCTGGTCTCATTCTCTAGATTTAAATTTAATCCTAATGGACTATGGTAATGGTTTTAAAATATCCATGGTAACATATGTGTATACAACATGGCTTCTCTCCTTAGTAGTTAGTTTCTCTTGGATGAACTTCTGCATAGTAAAATGTTGATATTCTTTAAAAACTCATTATTAATAAACTAATAAAGAAGTTAAAAGAGTCTGATCCACACTAGAAGCCTTTTAACAGTCTTTATCTCCACACAACATTTCTCACTACATGGTATTAGACTCTTAAATATCATGCATATTTACTCCTAAACCAAGGACCACCATCCTTCCATACATTTGGAAGAAAAATCATGGAGTAATTCAAATTCAATCCCCACTTCCCTATGATCCAATTTAAAATATTTGAAAAGCCTTCTTAGTATTACTAGAACTTATATATCGATCCTACGCTTTTAAGAAGCATATTATCATGATCTATCATCTCATTCTCGATAATCATGTTGGTGTGTTATAAGCTACATAGATAGGGTTCACCATAGATTTTATTTTCTTCTTATCCCTAACTAGGGCATCTATGCTCTTAGATTTTCCTTATGTTACCTAGATATTTTTCACATGAATCCTTTAATTTTTGAGTTTGGCTTAGTGCACTCATAATGCTTACTTGATATCTAAAATAAGAAGAAGGTAAGGCTTGCTCCCTCATTGCACTCACTCTCTAGACTTGCATTGTAAAAATTGTTCTTTTTAATAAATATATAACATAAATTTTTACTTTAAAAATTAAAATTTTATATAAGAAATATAGATTTAAATTTTATATATGAAATAAAGATTTGAACTCATTGAAAAAAACATTTAGAATGAAGAAAAATAATTGGTAAAATTTATAATGATATAATCAAATATTAATTATTTTGATAATAGAAATTTAGGTAATGAAATAGACTTTAAAAACCTTAAAAATGAAAAATATATTTCTTATAATAATACCAAAAATAATACATAACATAGTGGATTTTATGGAGGTTCGTGGAAATAGAATAGTCTGGTCTAATCCTTCGACTATGGTAAGGAATGATAGGGATCTCCAGATTTGGCACTTACTTATGGAGGAGATTCGTATTTTTGTGGTGCCGAAGATAAATGTGGAGGATCGCTTGATTTGGAAAGTTGATAGGACGGGTGTATATTCGGTTAAGTTTACTTATGAGATCCTCAGTGAGTATGGGGATGGTTGTTTTCCTCATGGTTCTATTTGGTTAAAGCACTTAACTCCCATGGTTAATATGTTTTTCAGGATGGATGTGCAAAACAAGATTCTTACTGTTGAAAATCTTCACAAACGAGGTTGGTGTTTGGTTAACATGTGCTATATGTGTAAAGAATCTTAGGAATCAACTTCGCATTTACTTCTTAATTGTGGAGTCTTCAAGGAAATTTTGATGTCCATCCTCTGTAGATTGGGTGTTAGTTGAGTTTTTCCTAATTCAGTGATGGATTGTGTGTTGCAGTGGGTTCCCCCTTTTCGTTGCCCAAACTTAAGTGTTTATAGAGATTAATTTTGCCCCATGTGATGTGGGGTGTGTGGAAGGCGAGGAACGCTTGTGTGTTTAAAGATAAGGATTTTTCTATTTCTGGTTTGAACGCTCTTATTTTATGGAAGAAAGTAGAGAATGTTTTGTGTGTTTACAAGGAGTCTAAGCTCCTGGAGACCTCCATTCCCTATGAAGTTTTGATTGAGCAGAGTCTTGGTTTTGGGCACGTTGATCGCGCTCTGCCAGCTCTTGATCCAAGGAGTCTGGTTCGTTGGTCCCCTCCATTGGTTGGTTGGTGCAAATTTAATTTCCATGGAGCCTCCAAAGGCAACCTATGTATTGTTGGTGTCGGGGGGGTCATACGAGATGACAGTGGAAATTTTGTCCTAGCCTATGCAGAAAACATTGGTTTCAAATTTGATTCTAAACGCTTCTTGCCACATAAGTTGGAGGGTGGCAAATTTGATTGATGAAGCCGTTGATATTTCTTGATCCCTGGATGAAGTATTGATGGTGCACATTTTTAGAGAAGGTAGTTCTATTGCGGACTTAATGGTGAATATCGGGACATATCTCCAAGGATATTTTGTTTGGCAGAGGGATTTCCCTCTTGAGCTCATCCGTTCTATTCTTAAGACCTACATTAATTGTTGGTAGGTGTTCTGCGTATTCTTTCTTGGGTGGATGGGGTTTTGGTGTTGTAGCCTTTGTTGGTTGAAGTTTAGGTGGGTGGTTGGTTTTTATTCCCTAGGCTTCCTGGAGACACTCGCATTTCAAATTTTAAATTTCAAATTTCGTCTCAAAGTTTAGGTGGGTGGTTGGTTTTTATTCCCTAGGCTTCATGGAGACATTTGCCTTTCAAATTTTAAATTTCAAATTTTGTCTCCCTTCTCATTTTTGGTATCAAGAAATGCCCCTAAGCTTCTCTTGCTTCCGTTGGGGCATGCCCTCTGCCCAAAGTACTGCCATCAGTTCTGGGTATGGGCTTTGTTTTGCAGATCGGCTCTGGACCTTCCTTTGCATGTCCTATCATATGCTCATTGGTTACTGGTGGCTTATCTCTTGGATTTGTTGTCAAGAGGATACCTGCAATGGTGATTATTCCCGTTTTTGGGATTGGTTTTTGATCATTCTTCTCTGGAATTTGTGCATTGGATTGTTAACCCCTTTTCAGTCCTTGATCTTGGAGTTGTCTTCTATGACTTGTCCCTTTGTTTCTTCTCCACTTGCCCATATTCTTTCTTTTTTCGGCACAAATAGAAGTGGGGATTGGTTTAGTCTGTTTGGACATGTGTTCTATGGCAGCTTCTCTCTCCCTCTTGGGTCTAGAAGGATGCATGTGTCCTTGTTTTAGTTTTTAGAGCTGCATAACCTGCGTCTCATTGAAATTAAGCAACTTAAGGTTTGGAGCTCTGTTTAGATAGCTTTAGATTTTGCTGAGGAGGTTGCTCAAATGTCCAGTATTGTTGTCCACGATCTTGACTTAATGATGTAGAACTATCTCGATTCTCTCATTGGTTGAGTTGTCTTGTTTCCCTTGTTATTTTGGAGGTCTTTTTCTTTTCTATGTTTTGTTGTGTTTTCTTCTGACTACCTCTATGACAGATTGTTTATAAAAGATTGTGGGTTACTTTTAAACCCCTCTTTCTTCTTAATAGTACTATATATATATATATATATATATATATATATATATATATATATATATATAATTCCGCTTGAAAAGTTCAAAAATACGTTCCTTGTCACTCCACCATGCATGAAAGAGATGGAAAGCAAGCGTGGCCCATGTGTTGGACGTATTCTCTTGGAAGTTGAAAGACTCGTCTGCTCACGAAACGCCGTCCTCGAAAACGCCTAAAACCGCCAGCACCCAATAACAAAACAAACATTAAAATTGTGGAATTCACGTCTGCTCTAACTTACTCCATTTGTCTTGACTGTGCGCACCAGCAATCAAATTTCGCGCGCAACCAAAATCAATTTCTATTAAATAAAAACTGAGCTTTGCTTCATTCTATGGATTGTGTGCTAGAAGCCTGTCCACCAAATTTATAATTAATAATAATAATAATAAACATTGTCTTCAATTAACACGGTGTCTGCGAAGGTGACAGACATTACGTCAGACATGACAGTAAAATTATTTTAGAATAAATATAGTATAAGGTGTTAATATTCACTAGGTTATGGATTTTATGGAATAATGTTTTTTTTAATTTTGATGCTTGGTTAAAATTATATAAGATGATATATTTATGTTCAACTTATTTATTATGAAAATTTATGTTTAAATAAATTTTTTTATAATCATCCCACGTTCATGAAGACCGTGCAAACCTTGTGAGTATGGTGGTCTCCATCTCACGTCGGGTTACGAGGTTACCATTAACGAGATGGTGGGTGTGGAAGCCTTCACTGATAGTTTAAACCTTGCCAGCTGCGTTGGTAGTTACTAAAAATTGTAATATATATATATATATATATATATATATATATATATATATATAAAAGAAAATTATTATCTTTAATATGGACAAGACATGGATTAACAAGACAAATCTAAAAAATATGAATGCTTGTAGAGATGTTGAATCACCTTTATAATACAATTTGTTTTTTAATATTGTCTATTGTCTAGTATAGTGATATTGTCTAAATATTTTGCAATTTGTTATTATGAGGTAAATATACCTTTGTTTGGTGCATGTATGATATTTATATATATATATTTTTTTGTTTCAAATATTGGTTAAAATTTAATATTATAATGATATCATAGAAAATTAATGAACAACTATATCTTGTTCATTGGTATTTTTATAATTTTGGATACTATGATGCTTTATGAAATAATTTTTTGTATTTTTTATAGAATTTTAATGCTTTAAAGTGTTTTTATTCCATGTATATTTAGTAGTATAGAAGACAACCTAAAACTTGAAATATGTTTAACTGATTTTACTTCTTTATTAGAATAAAAAGTATGTCAAGTACATTTTATTATATTTTATTGAATGATTACTATGTTTTAACAAACATATTTGTGTTCTATATTTGCAACAAAGTAGTAAGATGTACAAAATAGGAGATATTTTATTCTAGAATCTATGGAGAGCTAACATAGATGTTTTAGCTAAGACCTATATGGGTGGTAAGCCTTATCAACTCTACCTAGAGTTCTCTAATATTTAATCTAATTCTTAAGTTTGATAATAGTTTTGTTGGGATGGACTACCCCTTCAAATAGCTACTAGGAAGGTTTCATGTGACACCTTAGTTTATGATTAGGAATTGAGTTTGATTATAATTGTTAGAAGAATATCTATTGTTCAAAAAATCATCTATATAAAAGGTGTAAACTTTAGTGGTCTTTAAGATTGAGTTAGATGTTATTGTATTAATAAAAAATCAATAAAGAATGAAATTACATCTTTTACAATAGATCATTGTAATATGTTTTTTTAACTAACATTTTATTATAATGTATTTATTTACAACAATATTATGAAGAATTAAACAAAGTATGTTGGGTAAAATTCATAAAATATTTTCAAAATCCATTGTCAATAATACAAAAATACATTTATTGTTTTTGTTTTACTTTGTATACTTAAACATTCTTTATTTTCAATAATTAGAACTCAAATGTACTTTTAAAAAATAAACTTGTTGATTATTAGTTTTTATCAATTTTCTAGTCGATGCTCAATGTATTGAATCCTAATACATACAATATATCGAATATGAATACTTACATTAGTACTTAAAGAAATATTTTTTTAACAATGCCTTAGTAAATATATCTCGTACTTGTCATTAAAAATATGAAACCTTAGATTTTTAGGGTTTTTGAAGATACTCTCAGGCAAGAGAGGAAGAGAGCATGGTGTTTTACATGGACAAGAAAGATGTAAATTCTCAAGCAGAATAGGTGCTCCCCACAGGTCATCAACGATTGTCCTCATGAAGGGTTGGTAGGAGAAGATGGAGAAAATATACAAGTATGTTGTTGAAGGAGGAGATTCGTATGACATAGTCTCCCTTATGAAATACATGTAGGATACCTCCTCGTCCCCTGGTATCTCAACCCCTTGGTTTGCTCCTCCAATCCCTCTAAGGGCTGAAACCATTGAGCTTATGATTGTTGGATTTGGTCTAGATGGAATCTTCTACGAGAGTTGTGCTAGCAGATCTAGACCTAGCATTGTTGATGATCAACCACTAGGGCTAGAGTCTGCTCCTTCAATACCTTTGAAGGTTAAAACCCTTTAGCTTCTGCTTAATGGATACCATCTAGGTGGAATCTCCTATGAGGGCTGCACTAACATATTTGGACCTAGCATCGCTGATGGTCAACCACTAGGGTTGATTTATCAAACCCATGAGCTTCTAATTGATGGATCTAATCCAGATGGTATCTCTTGCAAGGGTTGTCCTAGTGGATCTAGACCAAGTGATGCTAATGGTCAACTACTAGAGTTAGATGGCTCTGGGTCTACTAAGGGGCTTGTTGTTGCATCACCTTGCAAGGGCATTGGGGTGGGTCCTCCTGACCCTTCCTTCATTCATATTTCATCGATAAAGTTTGCTCACATTTAGCCTCTCTTAGAGGTGTCTCATTTGATTTGCTTCCCAACCAAGATAAACTACGAGTCTCTTATGAGATTATTTCCTTGATAGTTTCTCAGGATTTATTTTCTCTCATTAAAAAATTTATGGGTTCGCACCCTAACATTGATTTTTTCAAAAAGTGAGCTTTCACTAAATGAAAGCTTTGTGGGCATATGGAACTTGTAGCTCTTCATAGAGGGTTTTTCTTTAGCAAGCTAAACAATATCAAATATTCAAGCCAAATTATTTTGGGTGATCCCTAGTTCTTCAATAAACAAAATCTTGGTATCTTGATTTCGACCTTGAGATGTAGAGAATCAAATCCACCATGAGTTTAGTAAGGCTTCCTGGATTGTCAATTTAGTTTTGGCATAAGGATGTTCTTTGTGGTATCGCTAGGGCTATCAAAGATCTTGTAACCTTTAATCTTACAACTAAAGCCAAGTACCAAATTATTATGAAATAATATGCATGCATAAATATTGACCTTAACTTAGAACTATCATCTTCTATTGAGCTTATTTCATATTTTGGTAGTAGAATACAATCTATTGAGTATGATATCAAGTCAACACTCTATGCTCAATGTCCCTTGACACCCCTATCTGAGTTGGGTAATGCAACTCTTATTCCCCTGAAGTAGCTTTGGGTACTATTAAATCATATTTAACTATCAAAGTGATGCCCCAAGGGGAAGCTCAAAACTTTGACAACATAGCCCAGAAGAGGGCCCATATTTCCCAAAATAAGAACTAGGAGAAGACCCAACCTCTAAATGAAAAAGAAAAGCCCTAGGATAATGAGAAGGCTCATATGAAGATCCAAAATGGAAAGTAAAGTAAGGAGAAGATCCAAGACAAATAAATGACCCTCTATAAGGCCCAATTAACAAAGAGAAAATCCAATTTGAAACCCTAGTTATTTCTACCTTGGGCCCTAGTCTTGATAATGTTGGTGATGATATTACAAAAGAAGACTCATATTATGAGTTGCTCTCTTCTTTGATGAAAGATTTAAGGTGATGAAGTCTCAAATGAGGATGATCTAGATGGTTGTTTTGTTGTTTCTCCTGGTTATATTTCTCTTCTGCTTGATTCCTTATTTTTGGTGTTGGATATGCTAAGGTGATCCTCTCTGTTTTGAGTGTGATTCCCTATTCAAACTTTTATTTTAAATATTTTTACTCTTTTTGTAAAAATGTTTTGGGATCCTTTCAAAACCCCTTTTTATCAGTCAAAAATATATATATGAAACTTGTAGACAATAAAAGTACACACTATGCAATATAAAATGAAAAGTAATGAATAATTATTAAATTCTAAAAATGTTGTGCTTCCTTTGTTCTATTATAGTATTTACCCACTCAAGGGTTTACAATGAAAATAAGGATCACTTCCCTTATACAAGTGATAATGGTGCTTTGGTACTCCTGATGCTACAACACTAATAAAGCAGGTTTTTGGTGATTATTGCTGCATTGAAATGCTAAATGGTACCATGTACGGTATCTTTGAATCAATGTGCGTGCCTATGTATGTTTATCCAGAGTAGGTAGCTCTTTGAATGACAATTATTTATAGGTAGACGATCATGGTTGGCAACGATATGTGGGCAAATAGTTGTGCTATGTGTACTATTGTGGCCAAGGAAGGTGGATTTGCTAGGATCATGTGGTTCAAAGCCACTGCTTGGTTTTGTTTCAAACTTGATTTATACCTGTGGGACTTGCACACATGCAAACAACAAAGAGTTAGTAATATAAAGTAGATAAAAACAAATGCATGTATTGATAAAGTGATAAATATACAGGAGTAAAATAAAACTAGCTTACCTTTTACTTTCTCTATAGACCACTATCACTATTATCTGTATCGTTACATTGCACGTGAGTTGCTATTGCTTCATAGTTGATTCATGTTGCATTGGGAGGCTTCCTACACAAGCTAGGAGTCGATCATCCAAGGTCAGATGATAGTAGGTTGATACCATCTAAGGTGATATAATCATGACTTGTAGCATTCAAAAGGTACCCATGAATGTATTTGGACTTGTGAAAGAATACTAATAGGTTTTGCATAGGACGATGATGGCAGAATGTTGAAATGTAAGTAGTATGATCACTATGGTTGCTCGTGAGTTCATTAGGACTTCGTTAGGCTATCTATCCTCATTCTACAAAGGGAGGGTGAGGCTCAATTTAAAATTTTCCTAGTGAGAAAGGATAAGGAGGTGGCTCAACCTGTTAACCATTGTAACTAGAAGCTATCTCCTTGCATTGGATTTCTCAGTAGAGGTTTAAGTGGGTGAGGTTACCTAAAAATTATCACCAATTATGAAGTGTGTGTGCAAATCCATGGTGAGTGCACACATTGGATTTTCCATCGAATTTGTATGTTTAGTTAAGTGTATGTGCACTTTTGATTTGATTTTTATATTTTTATTAAATATATCTATTTATTAAATACGTATGCATAGATTTTTAATTGTCTTTGTTGATTGTGTGAATGTTTATTTAACTAATTTACTTAATTGAGTGCATGATGTGATTGAGTGTGCATGTTTGAGTTAACTGATTCAGCCAACTAGGTGCCTAATTTGTTTTTCCTTTGTGGCTTAAAGGTGGAACTTTCAGTAACTCCGAATTCACTTGTGGAAGGCCTTTTTCATGCACATGACCGATTTGGATGGTGAGAGGTGGAACTATCAATGCCATGGATGATGTGGAGGGGTGCCTATGAGGGTCAATGCATCTACGAAGAGGGGTGTAAGGTTGTGCAATCCTAAGAAGTAATTAATTAATTAATTAATACTTAGGAAATTTATTGCTTATTTAATATTAATTAGATGTAATTAATATTAAAAACATTTATTTATTATGATAAATTAATTAATATTTATTATGCTAGTATTAAGTGTCTATAGATACCCCTTTTTTTATTACGTTGTGTGAAAATGCAATGTGATGCAAAAATAAATGATACCTGTGGATGATGGATGAACGATGTGATGAATCTTATGCTTGAAGGAGTTTGATGTTTGATTGTCCCAATTTGAGATCGATGTGAAATGCCCCAATGATTGAGGTGACAAACACTTTTGAATCTTGTCATTGAAATAACAACTAAATCAACTACTTAGGCAGGGGCTTATTGATGCTATGCAAATGTGCTACATTGATGGGATTTTATGACAACTATGGTTGAATTGAATTTATGGGAATCTATGACAAGATTCTTGGACATTTTTCAAATCCATATTGGGTGTGTTGTGTACCAATCATAATTGACTCAAAAAGTTGGTATCATTTACCCCCTCAAGTATTGAGTCAATGAAAGATAACATGAAAGAGACAAATGAGGCAATTAACTTCATCAGTGTGGAATTGATGTAATTGGCTACTGACATTGGTGGTTTGTTGTATCTTATTTCCTTTGTTTTTGAGTTTTTTTGTACTATTTCACAATTGTCTAATATGGTCGCATCGTGACCACCCTAGATGGTCAAGTTGTGACTCTCATAGATGGTTGCACCATGATGGCTATAAATAACAAAAAAATTGGTGTAAATCCTCATTTGTAATTTCATGAGTGACAAACAAGGTGGAGAGGAGGTGTGTAGTGAAGAAATGGATCTAGAGGGCTACGATTTTTGAGTGATAAATGGAGAATATGACATGATATGGCATAGTAGTTGGCGATGCAATGCTAGTATGTAGCAACTACCTTGAATTTGTCATTTGAAAATAAAATGAACCTTTTTAAATGATTGTTGACTTGTAATTGATTTTTGATGTCTATATAACTTATCGTGTTATTTTTTTTTTGCATATGTTATGACTTGATGTGGTTGCAAAAATTGGATTTTTTGGGTGTGTGTGTTTTGTACTTTTCACAACCATCCATAGGTAGACGGTTTCATTATCGATTATATATTGGATGATGGTTTCTTGCTTTTTTTGTTGGTTTTTATTTTGTTTTTAGGCAACCGTACATGGGTGGATGGTTGTGTTGCTCAATTGTCCATTGGTGGATGATCGCCACACATATTTGTTTTTGTGTTTTTTTTAGCTATTACAACTTTTATTGATTTTTGAGCAACTGGTCATGGATGGACGGTTGCTTTACCCGATCATCTATTGGCAGACGATAGCTATGTTTTTTTTGTTTGATCATTATACTTGATGATGTGGTTTTGAAGTTTTTATTTATGATATCAGTATGCTAATTATGTTTCTTGATGATGTTTTTTTATACAATGTAAATTACTAAGACTGAGATATCATTTCAATAACTTGTTCTATATGGTTCGATGTCAACTGACCAAGGAGGACTGGTAGTGGTTGGAGGAAATTAGGCTATGGCATGTATCCAAGCTAGAGAAGATTGACGTAGACCATGTATACCTTATTGATATCATAGATAGGTGGGATCTAGACACCTATACCTTCCACCTACCAACAAGAGAGGTGATGATTACTCTCAAGGACATGTGAAGGATTTTTAGGATATTTATAGAGGGTAAGAAAATTGTGACGATGCCTATGCATCAGAGAGACATTCTTATTTAGTGGGTGTATGGGTATAATATAGGCTTAGTGATTGTTTATAATGGTGTATGGATATGGAGAGCCATGTGTTATTGAAATGGATCTCAGTTAGACATGTTATTCTAATGATGTTTATTTTCAACATCATCCTACAAAAATCCTCAATTTTTTAGTTCCTATGGAACCTACTTGGATTAGTACATGGCTTGATTTAGAAGCCCAAGATGATGGTATGGGATCCCTATTTATTGGTATACTTATGCTAGAATTTGTACAAGATATGACATCTAAATAGGGCAGGCTTAGGATGTAGTCTTTTATTATAGATATGGGCTTGATAGCATATTATCATTGAGCACCTCGTAGGCCTACCTTGCTACTCCTAGTAGGATTTGGAGAACACAAGGACCTATGCCATGATATGGCATAAGTATTGAGAGTAGGGTAGGAGCTGGTTATTTGTAATATTGTGGTATCACTATGCAAAAATGTTTGATGAGTTGTAGTAGGATCAAGTATTGTGGAGACCTTGGTGGGGTGGGTTGACATGCCCTAATTATGTAGAGCACCTAAGTAGGGTGTGGTGAGGGATATCAATGGTTGACCACCATGATACAACGTATGAGTAATTTTAGTACTCTCATGTGTTCTGGTAGTTTGGACTACCCTAGGATATTTTGTTACCTCTTGTAGTATACATGTGGTGCTAGAGTGAGGCAACAATAGATCTAGCCTATGAGCTAGTGGGTGCGTATGTGGATATTATGGGAACATAGGTGGATGTGGTGGATGTAGATACTATACCTACCTACATGGTTTGGTTCACTCAATGGGTTTCTCAGCTAGGGCTAGAGGGACCTACGAGCAGTAGTGGTGAGAAGGCTCCTAGGGAGCTAGTTGGGTGGAAGGTTTATCAGAAGATGGATTCACAAGTAGCAATATCCTATTAGGATACCGATATTTTAGTCAATATTCATTAGAGGAAACATAAGAAATATCTTTATGAGTTGGGAATTAAAAAACCAAACTGAACAAAAAAGAATCTAATACAAAGAAAAAGGAACTGGGTATCTCTAGAATTGGAGCCATCCAAAGAAAGGATAGAAAGAAGAGCATCCTTGATTTGCAAATCCCACCATCTAGGAGGGTGGCCATAGCAAGTAAGATCAACTTAGTCCAATGCCCAATTAGCTAAAGCATCAACAATCCTGTTTTGACAGACTCCCTTTGAGTCCTCTAATATTCCAAGTGATGATCTTCATTAATAACGAGGGCTAAATATGTTGGTAAGGGCATTAATATTATCTTCTTCTACAAAATTTTTACCTTATTTTACTACATGATGTTGATTAGTCTTGTAGCCTATCTTTTGGTTAGTGTTCATCTTCATTTTTTTTGTCTATTTATTGTCTTACCCCAAGTGAATTTGGGATAGCTTCTAACCCTGAAGTATGTGTATACAAAACCAAAGCATTATTGGAAGGTTCAATAAAGTCTATCTTGGAGTTTAAATTATTTGAAGTTCTAGCATTTAGAAGATTATTCTTCTTGTCTATGTTTTCTCCCTTGTTTATTTGTTGAAAACCTTTGATTTCTTGGTTTATCTTTGAGTCCTTCCCTGTAACTTTAAACTATGTTTCTAATATTTTTGTCTCCATTATGTCCTCTTTCTCACCTAGGAGGTTATTTGTGGAAATAATTCCAAACATTTTAGCTACAATGTCACTTGATACTTCATAACTAATTTTTTTTTTTTTGTGTTTTTATTTTTAGGTATTTGGAAATGTGCTAAGTTTGTGTCCTCTTTCTTTTGACTTGGGATATTATTTGGACAAACACTATCCAAATTATCATATTCATGGTATATTCTGTAATGAAAAGGAATTTTCTCATAGTCCACCACCTGTTCCCAAGTGTCCCCAAATTGTAATGAGATAATTTTTGGAAGGGGTTTGTCAAAATCCATTAAGACACAAATTCAAGCATAAATAATGTGTTCAAATTTGTGTGTACAGTCAACAATCATTATGAAATTTCCAAGGGAGTTTTCAATTGTAGAAAACACAATCAGATTCTAGAATTCAACTAGGAGGTCAAAGAGTCTAACCCACATAGGTCTTGTAGAAGGTATCTATTCTCTTGCTTTAAATATAGTGTGCCAAAGCTACATGAAAAGCCTTGCCCTTCCAAATAACCAAGGACCCCTTTGAGATATCTTCTCTCTCTCTCTCTCTCTCTATTTATCATTATAAAAATAACAAGAAAATAACCATTGGGATAAACAAATATTTGTAACCCACCTTGTGTTTTTCATTAGTTCAACTTTTAATTTTATTCATAAGTCATAGTTTTTCAAAATTTTATAAGATGGTTAATTAAATTTTTTAACTAAGCATCATTATTATATATATATATATATATATGGCTTCTTTTTAGGATTACTTTCATAAACTATCAAATTATTGCATTTGTTGTTAAGTCAATTAAACTATATCATTTCCCTTTTATCAAACATATTCTTCATTTCTTTTTCTATCAATTATGTTCTTCATCTTCCTCAAAATGTTAAATGTTTGCAATCAACTCCTTGACATTATTTTTATTAAGAGATGAAATCTCACTTGGCTAGTTGCATTCTAATAATTTCACCAAGACAAATATCAATACTATGATTGGCTAAATTGTCCACTACCAAATTTTCTTCTCTATAGATATGCTTACATTTCCAAAATATTTCATCCAATAATACTTGATGAACATCAGTGATATATTATTATTTTTTACCCAACTCTAACATCCATTTTTGTTGATAACTTTAATGATAATTTGTTAATCCCCTTCAATTAAAATATAGTTTTATCCTTTATCAATTGCACTTTTAATTCTTATAAGAAGTTCTCTAGCCTCTACATAGTTAATTGAAGTTTCTGTTGGAAAGTTGAGCACTTTGGTTGTCATTGATGTCAAAGTTGCATGGTTATTGATGTCAAAAGTTAATGTGCTATGAAATCAAAACAAGTGAAAAAGGATATTTCAAAAAGAAAATTTGATTATGCTTGGACAAAAGGACCCAAAGGAGTTATTTGATTTAAAGTTTTAAATTATTTAATATTTAAACTATTTAAATTTAATATTTAAATAATTTAAAATTTAATATTTAAATATTTTAAATTAAATTTTATAAATCATAAAGTGGGCCATTGTCTTACCTCTCCCAAAGGTATTCTGAAAGCATTATCCAAAGTTCTCTATCATCGACATCAAATGTTGTTGAAAATACCTTGTTATCACTGACATTTTCAAAGACTATTTTATATATAAAAGGTTTACCAAAGTTTCAAATGAATGATTAATTATTCGATGAGAATATGACGAATGTGCTTCATCATGATCGGTGGTAAATAAATTTATAGCGAAGGTCGAGTATATGTTTCGTTTTTCAAAATAATGCATCAACGAATATGGATTTGAATATGGACAAAAGTCAAAGGTGAAACAAGCACAACAAAACCCTATAGAGCATGTGATTCATTTTTATCGACGATGCAGCAGTAAACAAAGGTTTCACATATTTTGGGAGAACAAATAAAAAGAACACAAATTTACTATCCACCCATTTCAATAATATCGTCTGACAGCGTAGAAGAGTTGGTTGTTAATTTATGTAAAGGCGGTACAAGAAGGGAGGTCTTAAGGTTGAATCACAACGGCACCATTTCTTGTTGTTTAAAGAGAATGAAGGTTTATATGGGTTAATGCATATTTTATCTCCATCCAAGCGAATAGCACAAGCGGCCATGGATAGCTTTGACATGCTAGAGATTGGAGGGTCAAAAATCATCTGTTCTTGACAATATGTTGTTAAAAGGTATGAGAAAAATGGGTTAATGCATATATTATTTCCATCCAAGCAAATAGCACAAGTGGCCATGGATAGCTTTGACATGCTATAGGTTGGAGGGTCAAAAATCATCTGTGCTTGACAATATGTTGTTAAAAGGTATGAGAAAAAATTCTTTTTGTGATTAAATTTTTAAAAGGAAAATAAGGTTTAATATAAGGGAGAGTTATAAGGGTTTTTATGTCATTTATTTTTATGTTAAGCTTGGAGTGATAATTTTTTAAGTGGTTTATTCATCATTGTAATTCTTTGTTCTTGGAAAATAAATTGGAGTGAAAATTATTTTGAAAGAGTGGAGATAAAAGGTGTAAAAGGTATTTTATTTGATTGTAATTCTTGCTTTATAAAAAGGGAAATTTTTGAGAGAGTTATGTGAGCTTTAATGCATTGTCCATAAGAACTAAAGAAGAGTCCTAGAATATTATTTTCAGAATTCTTTGAGTATCTTGTTGAGGGAATATTCATGTGGAGGTTTTGAGATAGACTGTTGCTATCTAACCCTGAAGTGGCACAAAAGGAATTGGTTGTGAGTGAGATAGGTTTTGAATACATATCTCCATCAAAAAAATAGGTATGGGAACATAATCCTTTGTTTGAAGTGTATGTTGGAATGAATGATGTGCAACATAAGGTGGAGTGATAAGGATTCTTTGATAAGCATTGTTGGAAATATTTGTGTGAGTTTTATGTGCTTCATTGTTGAATGTTTTGAGAACATTTGAGATAGAGATTATGAATTATTTGAGTTAGGATTTGAGACCTACATTGTGCTCTTTGTTTTAAGAAGTATGAAAACACTTGTTTAGGGTTGGTGAGCAAGTTTTGCAACATTGATTGAATGATTAAGTGAAACTTCTTGAGCATTGGTTTTGAGTGATATTGAAAGTGAATGTGAAAACTTTAGAAATCAGATTTGTGAAAGCAAGAGTGTAGATCAAAAATATAGGTGTCGTGTGCTAGACTAGATCCATCTTTAAAAGAGCAATGTAAGTAAGACATGTGGAAGTGACAGAGTTAATTATTGAGTATAACATATTCAGTTATTTGCAATTAGATATTATTCTCTATATGTTCCAGAGGTTAAAAAAATTGTGGATAGAATATGTCTAAACTACTTCAAGTTAAAATAATTACTTTGAAGATTAGACAAAGCATTCAATAGCGTTATGTGCAAGATTTGAGATTGATTGAGCATATCTTGTGAGTTTTTTTGAAAATGTGTTAAAGCAGGTTTGAGCATGTGCTAGAGCAAATTTGAGCAAGTCTTTTGAGAAGGCTTGAGTATATTTGAGCAAGTATTTGTGAAGGCTTAAGAGAAGGATTGATAAAGTCTTTGTGAATACTTGAAGGTATATTTGAGCAATTCTTTGTGAAGTCTTGAGAGTAGAATTGAGCAAGTCCTTGAAATGGGTTAAAGGTAGATCTAAGTAGATTTTATTGGTTATTTGTTCAAGCTTCGTGTTAAGGATTGGGGTAGATCTAAGCAGATTTGATTGGTAATTTGATCAAGATTTGTGTTAAGGATTGGGGACATATTTGAGACAGATTTTGGTGTATATTTGTGAGTAGAGTTAGAGCATATTTATGCTAGACTTGGGGATAGATTTGAGACAGATTTTGGTGTAGATTTATGAGCAGAGTTAGAGAAAATTTGTGCTAGACTTGGGATAGAGTTTGGTATAGATTTGATATAGAGTTAAGAGTAAGCTTTGGAGGTGATAGAGTAAAGAGGATAGCAATATCTAGTGGATAGAGATCCATCAACCAATGTAGTGGGGATAGAGGTCTCCTGTGGAGAGAGATCCACAAGCCAGAGTAGTGGGATCAGAAGTCTTCTAGAAGATCACCAGTCAGAGCAAAGGGGATAGAGTTATCCTATGGATAGAGATCCACAAAAAAGAGCAAGGGGAAAAAGTTCTCCTATGGAGAGTGATCCATGAACCAGTTGGGGAGATAGAGTTCTTATGTGGAGAGAGATCCATGAACCAGTTGAGGAGATAGAGTTCTCCTAGATCAAGTTCCATGAACCAGAGAAAAGAGGAAAGAGTTCTCCTATGGAGAGAGATCCATAAATCAAAGCATAGGGGATTGGTGTCTCCTTTGGATAGAGGTTCATAAACATTGTAATAGGGAATTTATTTCCAAAATATTTTTTGAGAAAATTTAGAAGAAATATTTCCTCTATGGAGTAGCCCACATTGGATGAACCACATTAAATTTATGTCTCTCTTGTGTGTGATGATTTGCACATTGCTTTAGTTACTGCTATTGATATTGCCATTGATAATATTGGATAATATTATTTGTGAAAGAAAAGTAAAATTTGATCTTATATTTTTCACCCCCCTCTCAGTATAAGTGTGTGTTCTTTAGTTTCATATATTTTTGGTTGAGAATTATGCCTTCACTATTTTGAAAAACACCACTTCTACCAACTTTTATAGGATTTCCTTTAGAAGCACCATCAAAATTAATTCGATATCCAATTTCAAGATATTTTCATTTTATCGTAGATCACAACAAATATTTTGTTTTAATGTCATTATCACAAAGGACACTTCTATATATTCTAAAATATTCTAACCAAGTTTCTAAAACTTCTATTTTTTTACACTTGGCATTTCCTATGATGAGCACCATATCTCTATATATTTCATATGAGAGATAATAACATAGTTTCAAACTTGGATATGATTTTGAGAATTAAAAAAAATTCTATTATTCCTTTCAAGCAATAAATTCCAAAAAATAATGGTAGGTCCAATTCTTGACATAATAAATAATGCTTTAGCTTTGAAATAATTAATTCAATATTTCATCAACAATTTCAATGTTGAAGGAGCTATCTAGTATATTCTCATATTTTTTAAAAAGCAACCCAAACTAGTGTGACTAAAAAGACAATAGAAGTAAATGGTTTGGTGTTTCTAAATATTATAACAAAATGTACATCTAAAATTTCTATGATATCCTCTTCTTTGTAGACTCTCTCTGATAAGAATATTACTTTTGAAAACTAACCCATAGTATATTGAGGTCTTAGGGAGAGCCTCTAATGAGTAAAAATTCTTCCAAATAAAATCTTTGAGAGTAAAATATTTTAGTTGTTGTAAAACCTCATATCCCAACTTGAGCGATTATCCACCATATTTTAATATATTCCAAACCAACTCATTTTTTCTTTTGAAAATAGGCAAATAAAACTCTTGAAGCATATTTAGAATTTCATCTACTACTTGTTTGAATTTCTCTCCTTCAACTAGGTTACTAATAGAAATTTATGATTTGTATTTGTTGCTATATTAGTATAATATTTTAACATTTAGACCTTTTAGACATGCCCAAGCCAATGGATAAGACGATAATGCTTTAGCTAGGTATCAAACCATAAATTTGTATAAACCCTTTTTGACCATCTACTATATTTTTTGATAAATTATAAACTATATTATATGAAGTTCTATGTTGAAAATCCTTTGGGTAGGGTATATTTCTTGAATAATTTTTTTTCATCAAGAGAACCTATATATTTTTGAAGTAACATTTTTCATCCAAATTATTCCTAAATCTTTGAATAATCTCTAGTGAAGTTTTTTCCCTAAGTCCAAACTCATAAGTCATTAATTCCATAATCATTACAATCCAATATCCTTATCTTTGTAAACCCTATGCCACTTACAAAGATAAAAAATCCATTTTCCTCACATCCTTTCCAAAGAAAGTGTATTTGAATTTTATCAATTTCTAATGATATACCTACTAGAAATATTGAAAGTGATATTGTATAAATAGGGATGGACTGTAATGTAGTCTTTATGAGTTGTAACCCTACTATCATGCTTAATAAATTTCCTTTCCAACCTACCAAACAAGCGTACATTATATCCAAACATGGGTCCCAAAGCTCCTTTTTATTTCCTTTATGAGACAAAGGAATAATCAAATAGGTTAATGGAAATATTTAAATTTTAAACCCTAAAATATCCATAATGATACATTGTAAATTTAGAGGAGTGTTAATGAAAAACGTAGATTTTGTAGTCTTAACCTTCGATTGAGTATCCTTCTCATAACATGATAATATTAATTTAAATTCCATGTCCTTGCTAATTGAGGGATGAACCAAAAGAAAAGTATCATCAACAAAGATAGTAGTCTGATATGAATCCTCTAAGTATGTGCCATATCGATAATGATGGTACAAATCCTGAGTGACCAATTGTCCCCTTCACATTAGGTCAATAATAACGAGGTGGAATAGGTTTGGTGGAAGCAGCCCATGTGTTTGAACCCTGCATTTATCAGTTACTAGAAATAGTGTGGTTGTGACCAACTCTCCTATGTAACCAAAAATAAATTTGAGATGATATTTGAAGGAACCATTTGTTGCAACTTGAATACCTTAGATTTATCCTTCTATTTTTTTATTTGAAAAAAATATACCTAATTTCTTAGCAAAAATATTAAGTAGATAAGGAAATAGTGCATCACCTTGGTGGAGTTCATGATACGACTTAAATTATTTGATAAAGGAAACATTTATCAAAACATAATGTTTTATACTGCTATAATAACATCTAATCCATTCATATCAACCTTGATTAAAACCAATTTTTTTTAGAATATCATTTAGAAAACTCTAGTAAACCATATCATATGCTTTGTTTAAATATGATTTCCTAAACATACCTAGTATTTTAATGTAATTAAGAGAATGTATGACCTCCTATTCAATGCTTACACTATCAATAACTTGTTTACCATGAACGAAACCACCTTGTTATTATGAGATAACATAATTTAGAATTATTTTCGACTTGTTGACCATAATTTATTAAATAATCTTATAAATCATATTACAAAGGCTTTTTAGATGAAAACTATCAAAATATTTTGTGTTTTATTTCTTGCAAACAATTGTAATAAATATGGGATATATCTTATCGTAGCCTTCCATTTCCATGCCTCATCAATTACAATCAACATATCACTCTTCAATAAATCCCACAAAAAAATGAAATAAAATTGTAGGAAATCCATTAGGCCTAGATGCCTTATTAATATGGAAATGAAATCTACTCCATGTAGATCATCCATAGATATCTTGTTAATCAAGCTTTCATTTTGTATATGCTTGATAATTGATAGAATATTTTGTAAAACTTTAACTTGTGTCTTCTTATATTTCCTAGCATCCAACATTTTAAATAGTTAATTATTTTCTTCTTTATATCTTCTTCTTCCTCAATATTTCTTCTATCTAGAGTTAAAATATTTTTTTGCAAAAAAAAAAAAAAAAATCTCTGGCATGAAATTTTGGCATTTATATTTCCCTGATTCATTTCTCCGTAGATTTGTAGACTACTATGTCTTCTCCTTTTACAATGAAGTATGATAATCATAAAGTAATTATTTTTCTTGCATTTAAGAATCTTGGTCCATTCCATTTATTTCTACTCTCTTGTAAACTTTTGAGATTGGATTCAATTTCCTTTGTTTTCTTAAATATGTTAATAAAATATTTGGAATTTCAAATCTTCATTTGACCCTTTAGATATTTTATTTTTGGAACAAACCTATACATACATAATCCTACAAGTTTTGCATCATCCTACCATAACATAGCTATTTCAAGGAAATCATGGTCTTGAAGACACATAAATAGAAGTGAAATGGCTTTGGATGACCTTATTGAGTAAATCACATGTTATAATACTATGTTTGTGATATAATCCTATTCAAAATTTACTCTCTTTGCAGCTATGATTTGAATAACAAAATCCTATCCAATATTTCTACTATACGAGTTTACCTAATGTGTCTATTATTCCATGTATATTGAAAATTTGAAGGAAGGACATTCCTTAGTTTGTTTAAACTGACAAATGAAGCAAACATTGCAAAAAATTTGACCATCCAAGAATACTATCCTTTTTATTCCAAAGGAGATAGAAATGTATTGAAGTCACCCCCAATAATCCATAGACCACCATTGTGAATCATCATTTTGTTTGATAAAATATGGTAGGATCCTTCTAACATCTTTAATGAGGATTAACTATAGTTGAAGCATATACATTTATAACCTCAAAGCTGATGTTTTCCTCTTTTCCATAAAATAGTCTAGCAACACAATTACGTTATTATTCTAAAAATTATCCATACCATTTAAGTTTATCCAATATTGTTGCAATAATGTCAAAATCTTATATACAAGAAACTTCGAAGTAATCCCTCATATTATAAATATTTTTCAAAGTGTTTTTACATTCCACACTAAATTTTATTTCTTGAATTAAAATAAAATCAAGACTATAACAACCTATTTCTTCCTTAATAACTCCTTTTTTAGGGTATTATTCATACCCTTAATATTCCATAATATCATGTTCATCATCACTTTTTTATTTTTGTTTGTGGACTTAACTCCACTTCCCGTTAACATGTATGATATTTGTTTTTTACTTCCTAAAACAATATTCCTTTTAGTTTCCTTTCCTCTTTGTTTTTACTTTGATGACCTTCCTCTCCTTTCCCCATTCCCATCAACACTTTCATCTCATTGACTTCTTATATTTTTTCATACTATTCATAATGAGACTTATCTTCTAGAAAGTTATGTTACACTAGATAATCTAAAATGAAAGAAATAGTCTCATAAAAAATTTCTTCATTTTTTTGCCCTAGAAACTAAAATTCAAGGATTATCCTACAAAGTAATTATTTTCTTATAATATTTTGGGAACCCTAAATTTCTATGGATATCCTCCATAAGCATTTATTTACTATGTTGCTTTCAAAATGCAAGTGCAATAGATAAACTCCCTACTACATTTATTTTTATTGCAAGAAAAGGATTTTATGCTACTAGAGGAAAATGAAGATGGGTTATCTAGATTAACCTTGACCTAATTTGTCTTATTTTCATTAAAATGTACCTTCCCATCTTCCTTCACATATTTAAATCCTCTTGAATTTGAACTTACATGTTTTACTTTCTCATACCTTGTATTATTTTTTCTTCAAATGGTTGTTTTAAGTAAACTTTGTAGACAGCTAAAACATGTCATGTTGAGGAGACTACCTATATGGAGTCATTTAATGCCATATTACCAACCTTGGGCAACCCTAGGGCTTGAAAATGGTTTTCACAACTCAAATAGGAAGGACTTTCTCTTTGCAACCCAGACCATATTACCCCGATATGGCCCCCAATTATTATTGTTTTACCTCAAGATGACCCCCACTCGTGACTGTATTACCTTAAGATGGCCCACAATCATGATCGTCTCACCCCGAGATGGTCGTACTAGAAGCAAGTTTCTGCCACAATTCAAACATCTACACGTGCTAGTTGGACATAACGACATAATAAAGTTAATTGTGTGGTAGTTTTCAAGAAACTATTGGTTACCTTTCTTGATCCTAAATGATTCTTGACTTCCCTTGCAAGCTTGAAATCCCATTGAAAAGTCTATATAAATTCACCAAACCTTCATTAAAAAGTTTGAAGTTTTCATACATCGAAGTGCTATCAGATTGAAGAACCAAAGAGCTCTCACTCTAAAAGCAATGAAGTGCTATCGAAATTCAACCATGAATATTCCAAGCATGCCAATGGACCATCTCGAAGGTTGAATATCAAATTTTTACTTCTTGTACCATCCAACATCCTTGTTTTAGTGCTATATTTTACCCCCAAGTTGTTCCTCATGAGTGCATCAAGAACATCAACCAACCCATGGATCAAACTTGACATTGCCCCACATCAGCCACAAGGAAATTACTTGATATTTGGTGCTCATCTATCTTAGATACAACCCATATGTACGGCCGTATCACCTCAATAAGACCAGTAGGCAATACCATCTGCATAATAAATCCACATATACATATCAATGTCTATCACCCAACTTACATGAATAAATTTCCTATATTTTATGACAAGAAATAATATCTAAGCCATACTACTAAATATATTTTCTAGAGAATTCTTTGTTTGGGTCCCAGTTAGTTTTAAACTCAAGTATACATTATGCATAGTTGCTAGATATTACCTTCTTGCTATCCTTCTATTTTTTTATTTGAGTAAAATATACCTAATTTCTTAGCAAGAATATTAAGTAGATAAGGAAATAGTGCATCACCTTGGTGGAGTTCATGATATGACTTAAATTATTTGATAAAGGAAACATTTATCAAAACATAATGTTTTATACTGCTATAATAACATCTAATCCATTCATATCAACCTTGATTAAATCCATTTTTTTTTAGAATATCATTTAGAAAACTCTAGTAAACCATATCATATGCTTTGTTTAAATATGATTTCCTAAACATACCTAGTATTTTAATGTAATTAAGAGAATGTATGACCTCCTATTCAATGCTTACACTATCAATAACTTGTTTACCATGAAAAAAATCACCTTGTTATTATGAGATAACATAATTTAGAATTCTTTTCGACTTGTTGACCATAATTTATTAAATAATCTTATAAATCATATTACAAAGGCTTTTTAGATGAAAACTATCAAAATATTTTGTGTTTTATTTCTTGCAAACAATTGTAATAAATATGGGATATATCTTATCGTAGCCTTCCTTTTCCATGCCTCATCAATTACAATCAACATATCACTCTTCAATAAATCCCACAAAAAAATGAAATAAAATTGCAGGAAATCCATTAGGCCTAGATGCCTTATTAATATGGAAATGAAATCTACTCCATGTAGATCATCCATAGATATCTTGTTAATCAAGCTTTCATTTTGTATATGCTTGATAATTGATAGAATATTTTGTAAAACATTAACTTGTGTTTTCTTATATTTCCCAGCATCCAACATTTTAAATAGTTAATTATTTTCTTCTTTATATCTTCTTCTTCCTCAATATTTCTTCTATCTAGAGTTAAAATATATTTTTGCAATAAAAAAAAAAATAATAATAATAATTCTCTGGCATAAAATTTTGGCATTTATATTTCCTTGATTCATTTCTCCGTATATTTGTAGACTACTATGTCTTCTCCTTTTACAATGAAGTATGATAATCATAAAGTAATTATTTTTCTTGCATTTAAGAATCTTGGTCCATTCCATTTTTTTCTACTCTCTTGTAAACTTTTGAGCTTGGATTCAATTTCCTTTGTTTTCTTAAATATGTTAATATAATATTTGGAATTTCAAATCTTCATTTGACCGTTTAGATATTTTAGTTTTGGAACAAACCTATACATACATAATCCTACAAGTTTTGCATCATCCTACCATAACATAGCTATTTCAAAGAAATCATGGTCTTGAAGACACATAAATAGAAGTGAAATGGCTTTGGATGACCTTATTGAGTAAATCACATGTTATAATACTATGTTTGTGATATAATCCTATTCAAAATTTACTCTCTTTGCAGCCATGATTTGAATAACAAAATCCTATCCAATATTTCTACTATACAAGTTTACCTAATGTGTCTATTATTCCATGTATATTGAAAATTTGAAGGAAGGACATTCCTTAGTTTGTTTAAACTGACAAATGAAGCAAACATTGCAAAAAATTTGACCATCCAAGAATACTATCCTTTTTATTCCAAAGGAGATAGAAATGTATTGAAGTCACCCCCAATAATCCATAGACCACCATTGTGAATCATCATTTTGTTTGATAAAATATGGTAGGATCATTCTAACATCTTTAATGAGGATTAACTATAGTTGAAGCATATACATTTATAACCTCAAAGCTGATGTTTTCCTCTTTTCCATAAAATAGTCTAGCAACACAATTACATTATTCTTCTAACAATTATCCATACCATTTAAGTTTATCCAATATTGTTGCAATAATGTCAAAAGCTTATATACAAGAATCTTCGAAGTAATCCCTCATATTATAAATATTTTTCAAAGTGTTTTTACATTCCACACTAAATTTTATTTCTTGAATTAAAATAAAATCAAGACTATAACAACCTATTTCTTCCTTAATAACTCCTTTTTTAGGGTATTATTCATACCCTTAATATTCCATAATATCATGTTCATCATCACTTTTTTATTTTTGTTTGTGGACTTAACTCCACCTCCCGTTAACATGTATGATATTTGTTTTTTACTTCCTAAAACAATATTCCTTTTAGTTTCCTTTCCTCTTTGTTTTTACTTTGATGACCTTCCTCTCCTTTCCCCATTCCCATCAACACTTTCATCTCATTGATTTCTTATATTTTTTCATACTATTCATAATGAGACTTATCTTCTAGAAAGTTATGTTACACTAGATAATCTAAAATGAAACAAATAGTCTCATAAAAAATTTCTTCATTTTTTTGCCCTAGAAACTAAAATTCAAGGATTATCCTACAAAGTAATTTCTTTCTTATAATATTTTGGGAACCCTAAATTTCTATGGATATCCTCCATATGCATTTATTTACTATGTTGCTTTCAAAATGCAAGTGCAATAGATAAACTCCCTACTACCTTTATTTTTATTGCAAGAAAAGGATTTTATGCTACTAGAGGAAAATGAAGATGGTTTATCTAGATTAACCTTGACCTAATTTGTCTTATTTGCATTAAAATGTACCTTCCCATCTTCCTTCACATATTTAAATCCTCTTGAATTTGAACTTACATGTTTTACTTTCTCATACCTTGTATTATTTTTTCTTCAAATGGTTGTTTTAAGTAAACTTTGTAGACAGCTAAAACATGTCATGTTGAGGAGACTACCTACATGGAGTCATTTAATGCCATATTACCATCCTTGGGCAACCCTAGTGCTTGACAATGGTTTTCACAACTCAAATAGGAAGGACTTTCTCTTTGCAACCCAGACCATATTACCCCGATATGGCCCCCAATTATTATTGTTTTACCTCAAGATGACCCCCACTCGTGACTGTATTACCTTAAGATGGCCCACAATCATGATCATCTCACCCCGAGATGGTCGTACTAGAAACAAGTTTCTGCCACAATTCAAACATCTACACATGCTAGCTGGACATAATGACATAATAAAGTTCTTATAATATTTTGGGAACCCTAAATTTCTATGGATATCCTCCATATGCATTTATTTACTATGTTGCTTTCAAAATGCAAGTGCAATAGATAAACTCCCTACTACTTTTATTTTTATTGCAAGAAAAGGATTTTATGCTACTAGAGGAAAATGAAGATGGTTTATCTAGATTAACCTTGACCTACTTTGTCTTATTTGCATTAAAATGTACCTTCCCATCTTCCTTCACATATTTAAATCCTCTTGAATTTGAACTTACATATTTTACTTTCTCATACCTTGTATTATTTTTTCTTCAAATGGTTGTTTTAAATAAACTTTGTAGACACCTAAAACATGTCATGTTGATGATACTACCTATATGGAGTCATTTAATTCCATATTACCAACCTTGGGCAACCCTAGGGCTCGACAATGGTTTTCACAACTCAAATAGGAAGGAATTTCTCTTTGCAACCAAGACCATATTACCCCGATATGGCCCCCAATTATTATTGTATTACCTCAAGATGACCCCCACTCGTGACTGTCTTACCTTAATATTGCCCACAATCATGATCGTCTCACCCCGAGATGGTCATACTAGAAGCAAGTTTCTGCCACAATTCAAACATTTACACGTGCTAGCTGGACATAACGACATAATAAAGTTAATTGTGTGGTAGTTTTCAAGAAACTATTGGTTACCTTTCTTGATCCTAAATGCTTCTTGACTTCCCTTGCAAGCTTGAACTCCCATTGAAAAGTCTATATAAATTCACCCAACCTTCATTAAAAAGTTTAAAGTTTTCATGCATCGAAGTGCTATCAGATTGAAGAACCAAAGAGCTCTCACTCTAAAAGCAATGAAGTGCTATCGAAATTCAACCATGAATATTCCAAGCATGCCAATGGACCATATCGAAGGTTGAATATCGAATTTTTACTTCTTGTACCATCCAACATCATTGTTTTAGTGCTATATTTTACCCCTAAGTTGTTCCTCATGAGTGCATCAAGAACATCAACCAACCCATGGATCAAACTTGACATTGCCCCACATCAGCCACAAGGAAATTACTTGATATTTGGTGCTCATCTATCTCAGATACAACCCATATGTACGGCCGTCTCACCTCAATAAGACCAGTAGGCAATACCATATGCATAATAAATCCACATATACATATCAATGTCTATCACCCAACTTACATGAATAAATTTCCTGTCTTTTATGACAAGAAATAATATCTAAGCCATACTACTAAATATCTTTTCTAGAGAATTCTTTGTTTGGGTCCCAGTTAGTTTTACACTCAAGTATACATTATGCATAGTTGCTAGATATTACCTTCTTGCTATCCTTCTATTTTTTGATTTGAGAAAAATATACCTAATTTCTTAGCAAAAATATTAAGTAGATAAGGAAATAGTGCATCACCTTGGTGGAGTTCATGATATGACTTAAATTATTTGATAAAGGAAACATTTATCAAAACATAATGTTTTATACTGCTATAATAACATCTAATCCATTCATATCAACCTTGATTAAAACCATTTTTTTTTAGAATATCATTTAGAAAACTCTAGTAAACCATATCATATGCTTTGTTTATATATGATTTCCTAAACATACCTAGTATTTTAATGTAATTAAGAGAATGTATGACCTCCTATTCAATGCTTACACTATCAATAACTTTTTTACCATGAACAAAACCACCTTGTTATTATGAGAACATAATTTAGAATTCTTTTCGACTTGTTGACCATAATTTATTAAATAATCTTATAAATCATATTACAAAGGCTTTTTAGATGAAAACTATCAAAATATTTTGTGTTTTATTTCTTGCAAACAATTGTGATAAATATGGGATATATCTTATCGTAGCCTTCCTTTTCCATGCCTCATCAATTACAATCAACATATCACTCTTCAATAAATCCCACAAAAAAATAAAATAAAATTGTAGGAAATCCATTAGGCCTAGATGCCTTATTAATATGGAAATGAAATCTACTCCATGTAGATCATCCATAGATATCTTGTTAATCAAGCTTTCATTTTGTATATGCTTGATAATTGATAGAATATTTTGTAAAACTTTAACTTGTGTCTTCTTATATTTCCTAGCATCCAACATTTTAAATAGTTAATTATTTTCTTCTTTATATCTTCTTCTTCCTCAATATTTCTTCTATCTAGAGTTAAAATATATATTTGCAAAAAAAAAAAAAAAATTCTCTGGCATGAAATTTTGGCATTTATATTTCCTTGATTCATTTCTCCGCAGATTTGTAGACTACTCTGTCTTCTCCTTTTACAATGAAGTATGATAATCATAAAGTAATTATTTTTCTTGCATTTAAGAATCTTGGTCCATTCCATTTATTTCTACTCTCTTGTAAACTTTTGAGATTGGATTCAATTTCCTTTGTTTTCTTAAATATGTTAATAAAATATTTGGAATTTCAAATATTCATTTGACCTTTTAGATATTTTATTTTTGGAACAAACCTATACATACATAATCCTACAATTTTTGCATCATCCTAACATAACATAGCTATTTCAAAGAAATCATGGTCTTGAAGACACATAAATAGAAGTGAAATGGCTTTGGATGACCTTATTGAGTAAATCACATGTTATAATACTATGTTTGTGATATAATCCTATTCAAAATTTACTCTCTTTGCAGCTATGATTTGAATAACAAAATCCTACCCAATATTTCTACTATACGAGTTTACCTAATGTGTCTATTATTCCATGTATATTGAAAATTTGAAGGAAGGACATTCCTTAGTTTGTTTAAACTGACAAATGAAGCAAACATTGCAAAAAATTTGACCATCCAAGAATACTATCCTTTTTATTCCAAAGGAGATAGAAATGTATTGAAGTCACCCCCAATAATCCATAGACCACCATTGTGAATCATCATTTTGTTTGATAATATATGGTAGGATCCTTCTAACATCTTTAATGAGGATTAACTATAGTTGAAGCATATACATTTATAACCTCAAAGCTGATGTTTTCCTCTTTTCCATAAAATAGTCTAGCAACACAATTACGTTATTCTTCTAACAATTATCCATACCATTTAAGTTTATCCAATATTGTTGCAATAATGTCAAAAGCTTATATACAAGAAACTTCGAAGTAATCCCTCATATTATAAATATTTTTCAAACTGTTTTTACATTCCACACTAAATTTTAATTCTTGAATTAAAATAAAATAAAGACTATAACAACCTATTTCTTCCTTAATAACTCCTTTTTTAGGGTATTATTCATACCCTTAATATTCCATAATATCATGTTCATCATCACTTTTTTATTTTTGTTTGTGGACTTAACTCCACTTCCCGTTAACATGTATGATATTTGTTTTTTACTTCCTAAAACAATATTCCTTTTAGTTTCCTTTCCTCTTTTTTTTTACTTTGATGACCTTCCTCTCCTTTCCCCATTCCCATCAACACTTTCATCTCATTGATTTCTTATATTTTTTCATACTATTCATAATGAGACTTATCTTCTAGAAAGTTATGTTACACTAGATAATCTAAAGTGAAAGAAATAGTCTCATAAAAAATTTCTTCATTTTTTTGCCCTAGAAACTAAAATTCAAGGATTATCCTACAAAGTAATTATTTTCTTATAATATTTTGGGAACCTTAAATTTCTATGGATATCCTCCATATGCATTTATTTACTATGTTGCTTTCAAAATGCAAGTGCAATAGATAAACTCCCTACTACCTTTATTTTTATTGCAAGAAAAGGATTTTATGCTACTAGAGGAAAATGAAGATGGTTTATCTAGATTAACCTTGACCTACTTTGTCTTATTTGCATTAAAATGTACCTTCCCATCTTCCTTCACATATTTAAATCCTCTTGAATTTGAACTTACATGTTTTACTTTCTCATACCTTGTATTATTTTTTCTTCAAATGGTTGTTTTAAGTAAACTTTGTAGACACCTAAAACATGTCATGTTGAGGAGACTACCTATATGGAGTTATTTAATGCCATATTACCAACCTTGGGCAACCCTAGGGCTTGACAATGGTTTTCACAACTCAAATAGGAAGGACTTTCTCTTTGCAACCCAGACCATATTACCCCGATATGGCCCCCAATTATTATTGTTTTACCTCAAGATGACCCCCACTCGTGACTGTCTTACCTTAAGATGGCCCACAATCATGATCGTCTCACCCCGAGATGATCGTACTAGAAGCAAGTTTCTGCCACAATTCAAACATCTATACGTGCTAGCTGGACATAACGACATAATAAAGTTAATTGTGTGGTAGTTTTCAAGAAACTATTGGTTACCTTTCTTGATCCTAAATGCTTCTTGACTTCCCTTGCAATCTTGAACTCCCATTGAAAAGTCTATATAAATTCACCCAACCTTCATTAAAAAGATTGAAGTTTTCATGCATCGAAGTGCTATCATATTGAAGAACCAAAGAGCTCTCACTCTAAAAGCAATGAAGTGCTATCGAAATTCAACCATGAATATTCCAAGCATGCCAATGGACCATCTCGAAGGTTGAATATCGAATTTTTACTTCTTGTACCATCCAACATCCTTGTTTTAGTGCTATATTTTACCCCCAAGTTGTTCCTCATGAGTGCATCAAGAACATCAACCAACCCATGGATCAAACTTGACATTGCCCCACATCAGCCACAAGGAAATTACTTGATATTTGGTGCTCATCTATCTCAGATACAACCCATATGTACGGCCGTCTCACCTCAATAAGACCAGTAGGCAATACCATCTGCATAATAAATCCACATATACATATCAATGTCTATCACACAACTTACATGAATAAATTTCCTATATTTTATGACAAGAAATAATATCTAAGCCATACTACTAAATATCCTTTCTAGAGAATTCTTTGTTTGGGTCCCAGTTAGTTTTACACTCAAGTATACATTATGCATAGTTGCTAGATATTACCTTCTTGCTATCCTTCTATTTTTTTATTTGAGAAAAATATACCTAATTTCTTAGCAAGAATATTAAGTAGATAAGGAAATAGTGCATCACCTTGGTGGAGTTCATGATATGACTTAAATTATTTGATAAAGGAAACATTTATCAAAACATGATGTTTTATACTACTATAATAACATCTAATCCATTCATATCAACCTTGATTAAAACAATTTTTTTTTAGAATATCATTTAGAAAACTCTAGTAAACCACATCATATGCTTTGTTTATATATGATTTCCTAAACATACCTAGTATTTTAATGTAATTAAGAGAATGTATGACCTCCTATTCAATGTTTACACTATCAATAACTTGTTTACCATGAACAAAACCACCTTGTTATTATGAGATAACATAATTTAGAATTATTTTCGACTTGTTGACCATAATTTATTAAATAATCTTATAAATCATATTACAAAGGCTTTTTAGATGAAAACTATCAAAATATTTTGTGTTTTATTTCTTGCAAACAATTGTAATAAATATGGGATATATCTTATCATAGCCTTCCTTTTCCATGCCTCATCAATTACAATCAACATATCACTCTTCAATAAATCCCACAAAAAAATGAAATAAAATTGCAGGAAATCCATTAGGCCTAGATGCCTTATTAATATGGAAATGAAATCTACTCCATGTAGATCATCCATAGATATCTTGTTAATCAAGCTTTCATTTTGTATATGCTTGATAATTGATAGAATATTTTGTAAATCATTAACTTGTGTTTTCTTATATTTCCCAACATCCAACATTTTAAATAGTTAATTATTTTCTTCTTTATATCTTCTTCTTCCTCAATATTTCTTCTATCTAGAGTTAAAATATATTTTTGCAATAAAAAAAAAAAAAAAATTCTCTGGCATAAAATTTTGGCATTTATATTTCCTTGATTCATTTCTCTGTAGATTTGTAGACTACTATGTCTTCTCCTTTTACAATGAAGTATGATAATCATAAAGTAATTATTTTTCTTGCATTTAAGAATCTTGGTCCATTCCATTTATTTCTACTCTCTTGTAAACTTTTGAGCTTGGATTCAATTTCCTTTGTTTTCTTAAATATGTTAATAAAATATTTGGAATTTCAAATCTTCATTTGACCCTTTAGATATTTTATTTTTGGAACAAACCTATACATACATAATCCTACAAGTTTTGCATCATCCTACCATAACATAGCTATTTCAAAGAAATCATGGTCTTGAAGACACATAAATAGAAGTGAAATGGCTTTGGATGACCTTATTGAGTAAATCACATGTTATAATACTATGTTTGTGATATAATCCTATTCAAAATTTACTCTCTTTGCAGCCATGATTTGAATAACAAAATCCTATCCAATATTTCTACTATACGAGTTTACCTAATGTGTCTATTATTCCATGTATATTGAAAATTTGAAGGAAGGACATTCCTAAGTTTTTTTAAACTGACAAATGAAGCAAACATTGCATAAAATTTTACCATCCAAGAATACTATCCTTTTTATTCCAAAGGAGATAGAAATGTATTGAAGTCACCCCCAATAATCCATAGACCACCATTGTGAATCATCATTTTGTTTGAGGAAATATGGTAGGATCCTTCTAACATCTTTAATGAGGATTAACTATAGTTGAAGCATATACATTTATAACCCCAAAGCTGATGTTTTCCTCTTTTCCATAATATAGTCTAGCAACACAATTACGTTATTCTTCTAACAATTATCCATACCATTTAATTTTATCCAATATTGTTGCAATAATGTCAAAAGCTTATATACAAGAAACTTCGAAGTAATCCCTCATATTATAAATATTTTTCAAAGTGTTTTTACATTCCACACTAATTTTATTTCTTGAATTAAAATAAAATAAAGACTATAACAACCTATTTCTTCCTTAATAACTCCTTTTTTAGGATATTATTCATACACTTAATAGTCCATAATATCATGTTCATCATCACTTTTTTATTTTTGTTTGTGGGCTTAACTCCACTTCCTGTTAACATGTATGATATTTGTTTTTTACTTCCTAAAACAATATTCCTTTTAGTTTCCTTTCCTCTTTGTTTTTACTTTGATGACCTTCCTCTCCTTTACCCATTCCCATCAACACTTTCATCTCATTGATTTCTTATATTTTTTCATACTATTCATAATGAGACTTATCTTCTAGAAAGTTATGTTACACTAGATAATCTAAAATGAAACAAATAGTCTCATAAAAACTTTCTTCATTTTGTTGCCCTAGAAACTAAAATTCAAGGATTATCCTACAAAGTAGTTATTTTCTTATAATATTTTGGGAACCCTAAATTTCTATGGATATCCTCCATATGCATTTATTTACTATGTTGCTTTCAAAATGCAAGTGCAATAGATAAACTCCCTACTACTTTTATTTTTATTGCAAGAAAAGGATTTTATGCTACTAGAGGAAAATGAAGATGGTTTATCTAGATTAAACTTGACCTACTTTGTCTTATTTGCATTAAAATGTACCTTCCCATCTTCCTTCACATATTTAAATCCTCTTGAATTTGAACTTACATATTTTACTTTCTCATACCTTGTATTATTTTTTCTTCAAATGTTTGTTTTAAGTAAACTTTGTAGACACCTAAAACATGTCATGTTGAGGAGACTACCTATATGGAGTCATTTAATGCCATATTACCAACCTTGGGCAACCCTAGGGCTTGACAATGGTTTTCACAACTCAAATAGGAAGGAATTTCTCTTTGCAACCAAGACCATATTACCCCGATATGGCCCTCAATCATTATTGTATTACCTCAAGATGACCCCCACTCGTGACTATCTTACCTTAATATGGCCCACAATCATGATCGTCTCACCCCTAGATGGTCATACTAGAAGCATGTTTCTGCCACAATTCAAACATTTACACGTGCTAGCTGGACATAACGACATAATAAAGTTAATTGTGTGGTAGTTTTATTGAAACTATTGGTTACCTTTCTTAATCCTAAATGCTTCTTGACTTCCCTTGCAAGCTTGAACACCCATTGAATAGTCTATATAAAGTCACCCAACCTTCATTAAAAAGTTTGAAGTTTTCATGCATCGAAGTGCTATCAGATTGAAGAACCAAAGAGCTCTCACTCTAAAAGCAATGAAGTGCTATCAAAATTCAACCATGAATATTCCAAGCATGCCAATGGACCATCTCGAAGGTTGAATATCGCATTTTTACTTCTTGTACCATCCAACATCCTTGTTTTAGTGCTATATTTTACCCCTAAGTTTTTCCTCATGAGTGCATCATGAACATCAACCAACCCATAGATCAAACTTGACATTGCCCCACATCAACCACAAGGAAATTACTTGATATTTGGTGCTCATCTATCTCAGATACAACCCATATGTACGACCGTCTCACCTCAATAAGACCAGTACGCAATACCATCTGCATAATAAATCCACATATACATATCAATGTCTATCACCCAACTTACATGAATAACTTTCCTATCTTTTATGACAACAAATAATATCTAAGCCATACTACTAAATATCTTTTCCAGAGAATTATTTCTTCTGGTCCCAGTTAGTTTTACACTCAAGTATACATTATGCATAGTTCCTAGATATTACCTTCCTGCTATCCTTCTATTTTTTTATTTGAGAAAAATATACCTAATTTCTTAGCAAGAATATTAAGTAGATAAGGAAATAGTGCATCACCTTGGTGGAGTTCATGATATGACTTAAATTATTTGATAAAGGAAACATTTATCAAAACATAATGTTTTATACTGCTATAATAACATCTAATCCATTCATATCAACCTTGATTAAAACCAATTTTTTTTTAGAATATCATTTAGAAAACTCTAGTAAACCATATCATATGCTTTGTTTAAATTTGATTTCCTATACATACCTAGTATTTTAATGTAATTAAGAGAATGTATGACCTCCTATTCAATGCTTACACTATCAATAACTTGTTTACCATGAACAAAACCACCTTGTTATTATGAGATAACATAATTTAGAATTCTTTTCGACTTGTTGACCATAATTTATTAAATAATATTATAAATCATATTACAAAGGCTTTTTAGATGAAAACTATCAACATATTTTGTGTTTTATTTCTTGCAAAAAATTGTAATAAATATGGGATATATCTTATCGTAGCCTTCCTTTTCCATGCCTCATCAATTACAATCAACATATCACTCTTCAATAAATCCCACAAAAAAACGAAATAAAATTGCAGGAAATCCATTAGGCCTAGATGCCTTATTAATATGGAAATGAAATCTACTCCATGTAGATCATCCATAGATATCTTGTTAATCAAGCTTTCATTTTGTATATGCTTGATAATTGATAGAATATTTTGTAAAACATTAACTTGTGTCTTCTTATATTTCCCAGCATCCAACATTTTAAATAGTTAATTATTTAACCTTGACCTACTTTGTCTTATTTGCATTAAAATGTACCTTCCCATCTTCCTTCACATATTTAAATCCTCTTGAATTTGAACTTACATATTTTACTTTCTCATACCTTGTATTATTTTTTCTTCAAATTGTTGTTTTAAGTAAACTTTGTAGACACCTAAAACATGTCATTTTGAGGAGACTACCTATATGGAGTCCTTTAATGCCATATTACCAACCCTGGGCAACCCTAGGGCTCGAAAATGGTTTTCACAACTCAAATAGGAAGGAATTTATCTTTGCAACCAAGACCATATTACCCCGATATGGCCCCCAATCATTATTGTATTACCTCAAGATGACCCCCACTCGTGACTATATTACATTAATATGGCCCACAATCATGATCGTCTCACCCCGAGATGGTCATACTATAAGCAAGTTTTTGCCACAATTCAAAAATTTACATGTACTAGCTGGACATAACGACATAATAAAGTTAATTGTGTGGTAGTTTTCAAGAAACTATTGGTTACCTTTCTTGATCCTAAATGCTTCTTGACTTCCCTTGCAAGCTTGAACTCCAATTGAAAAGTCTATATAAAGTCACCCAATATTCATTAAAAAGTTTGAAGTTTTCATGCATCGAAGTGCTATTAGATTGAAGAACCAAAGAACTCTCACTCTAAAAGCAATGAAGTGCTATCGAAATTCAACCATGAATATTCCAAGCATGCCAATGGACCATATCGAAGGTTGAATATCAAATTTTTACTTCTTGTACCATCCAAAATCCTTGTTTTAGTGCTATATTTTACCCCTAAGTTATTCCTCATGAGTGCATCAAGAACATCAACCAACCCATGGATCAAACTTGACATTGCCCCACATCAGCAACAAGGAAATTACTTGATATTTGGTGCTCATATATCTCAGATACAACCCATATGTACGTCCGTCTCACCTCAATAAGACCAGTAGGCAAAACCATCTGCATAATAAATCCACATATACATATCAATGTCTATCACCCAACTTACATGAATAACTTTCCTATCTTTCATGACAAGAAATAATATCTAAGCCATACTACTAAATATATTTTCCAGAGAATTCTTTGTTTGGGTCCCAGTTAGTTTTACACTCAAGTATACATTATGCATAGTTCCTAGATATTACCTTCCTGCTATCCTTCTATTTTTTTATTTGAGAAAAATATACCTAATTTCTTAGCAAGAATGTTAAGTAGATAAGGAAATAGTGCATCACCTTGGTAGAGTTCATGATATGACTTAAATTATTTGATAAAGGAAACATTTATCAAAACATAATGTTTTATACTGCTATAATAACATCTAATCCATTCATATCAACCTTGATTAAAACCAATTTTTTTTAGAATATCATTTAGAAAACTCTAGTAAACCATATCATATGCTTTGTTCAAATATGATTTCCTAAACATACCTAGTATTTTAATGTAATTAAGAGAATGTATGACCTCCTATTCAATGCTTACACTATCAATAACTTGTTTACCATGAACAAAACCACCTTGTTATTATGAGATAACATAATTTAGAATTATTTTCGACTTGTTGACCATAATTTATTAAATAATCTTATAAATCATATTACAAAGGCTTTTTAGATGAAAACTATCAAAATATTTTGTGTTTTATTTCTTGCAAACAATTGTAATAAATATGGGATATATCTTATCGTAGCCTTCCTTTTCCATGCCTCATCAATTATAATCAACATATCACTCTTCAATAAATCCCACAAAAAAATGAAATAAAATTGCAGGAAATCCATTAGGCCTAGATGCCTTATTAATATGGAAATGAAATCTACTCCATGTAGATCATCCATAGATATCTTGTTAATCAAGCTTTCATTTTGTATATGCTTGATAATTGATAGAATATTTTGTAAAACATTAACTTTTGTCTTCTTATATTTCCCAGCATCCAACATTTTAAATAGTTAATTATTTTCTTCTTTATATCTTCTTCTTCCTCAATATTTCTTCTATCTAGAGTTAAAATATATTTTTGCAATAAAAAAAATAATAATAATAATAATTCTCTGGCATAAAATTTTGGCATTTATATTTCCTTGATTCATTTCTCCAGTAGATTTGTAGACTCATTGTGTCTTCTCCTTTTACAATGAAGTATGATAATCATAAAGTAATTATTTTTCTTGCATTTAAGAATCTTGGTCCATTCCATTTGTTTCTACTCCCTTGTAAACTTTTGAGCTTGGATTCAATTTCCTTTGTTTTCTTAAATATGTTAATAAAATATTTGGAATTTCAAATCTTCATTTGACCCTTTAGATATTTTATTTTTGGAACAAACCTATACATACATAATCCTACAAGTTTTTCATCATCCTACCATAACATAGCTATTTCAAAGAAATCATGGTCTTGAAGACACATTACACATAAATAGAAGTGAAATGGCTTTGGATGACCTTATTGAGTAAATCACATGTTATAATACTATGTTTGTGATATAATCCTATTCAAAATTTACTCTCTTTGCAGCCATGATTTGAATAACAAAATCCTATCCAATATTTCTACTATACGAGTTTACCTAATGTGTCTATTATTCCATGTATATTGAAAATTTGAAGGAAGCACATTCCTAAGTTTGTTTAAATTGACAAATGAAGCAAACATTGCAAAAAATTTTACCATCCAAGAATACTATCCTTTTTATTCCAAAGGAAATAGAAATGTATTGAAGTCACCCCCAATAATCCATAGACCACCATTGTGAATCATCATTTTGTTTGATAAAATATGGTAGGATCCTTCTCACATCTTTAATGAGGAATAACTATAGTTGAAGCATATACATTTATAACCCCAAAGCTGATGTTTTCCTCTTTTCCATAAAATAGTCTAGCAACACAATTACGTTATTCTTCTAACAATTATCCATACCATTTAAGTTTATCCAATATTGTTGCAATAATGTCAAAAGCTTATATACAAGAAACTTCGAAGTAATCCCTCATATTATAAATATTTTTCAAAGTGTTTTTACATTCCACACTAAATTTTATTTCTTGAATTAAAATAAAATTAAGACTATAACAACCTATTTCTTCCTTAATAACTCCTTTTTTAGGGTATTATTCATACCCTTAATATTCCATAATATCATGTTCATCATCACTTTTTTATTTTTGTTTGTGGGCTTAACTCCACTTCCTGTTAACATGTATGATATTTGTTTTTTACTTCCTAAAACAATATTCCTTTTAGTTTCCTTTCCTCTTTGTTTTTACTTTGATGACCTTCCTCTCCTTTACCCATTCCCATCAACACTTTCATCTCATTGATTTCTTATATTTTTTCATACTATTCATAATGAGACTTATCTTCTAGAAAGTTATGTTACACTAGATAATCTAAAATGAAACAAATAGTCTCATAAAAACTTTCTTCATTTTGTAGCCCTAGAAACTAAAATTCAAGGATTATCCTACAAAGTAATTATTTTCTTATAATATTTTGGGAACCCTAAATTTCTATGGATATCCTCCATATGCATTTATTTACTATGTTGCTTTCAAAATGCAAGTGCAATAGATAAACTCCCTACTACTTTTATTTTTATTGCAAGAAAAGGATTTTATGCTACTAGAGGAAAATGAATATGGTTTATCTAGATTAACCTTGACCTACTTTGTATTATTTGCATTAAAATGTACCTTCCCATCTTCCTTCACATATTTAAATCCTCTTGAATTTGAACTTACATATTTTACTTTCTCATACCTTGTATTATTTTTTCTTCAAATGGTTGTTTTAAGTAAACTTTGTAGACACCTAAAACATGTCATGTTGAGGAGACTACCTATATGGAGTCATTTAATGCCATATTACCAACCTTGGGCAACCCTAAGGCTCGACAATGGTTTTCACAACTCAAATAGGAAGGAATTTCTCTTTGCAACTAAGACCATATTACCCCGATATGGCCTCCAATAATTATTGCATTACCTCAATATGACCCCCACTCGTGACTATCTTACCTTAATATGACCCACAATCATGATCTTCTCACCCCGAGATGATCGTACTAGAAGCAAGTTTCTGCCACAATTCAAACATTTACACGTGCTATCTGGACATAACGACATAATAAAGTTAATTGTGTGGTAGTTTTCAAGAAACTATTGGTTACCTTTCTTGATCCTAAATGCTTCTTGACTTCCCTTGCAAGCTTGAACTCCCATTGAAAAGTCTATATAAAGTCACCCAACCTTCATTAAAAAGTTTGAAGTTTTCATGCATCGAAGTGCTATCAGATTGAAGAACCAAAGAGCTCTCACTCTAAAGGCAATGAAGTGCTATCAAAATTCAACCATGAATATTCCAAGCATGCCAATGGACCATCTCGAAGGTTGAATATCAAATTTTTACTTCTTGTACCATCCAACATCCTTGTTTTAGTGCTATATTTTACCCCTAAGTTGTTCCTCATGAGTGCATCAAGAACATCAACCAACCCATGGATCAAACTTGACATTGCCCCACATCAGCCACAAGGAAATTACTTGATATTTGGTGCTCATCTATCTTAGATACAACCCATATGTACGGCCGTCTCACCTCAATAAGACCAGTAGGCAATACCATCTGCATAATAAATCCACATATACATATCAATTTCTATCACCCAACTTACATGAATAACTTTCCTATCTTTTATGACAACAAATAATATCTAAGCCATACTACTAAATATCTTTTCCAGAGAATTCTTTTTTCGGGTCCCAGTTAGTTTTACACTCAAGTATACATTATGCATAGTTCCTAGATATTACCTTCCTGCTATCCTTCTATTTTTTTATTTGAGAAAAATATGCCTAATTTCTTAGCAAGAAGATTAAGTAGATAAGGAAATAGTGCATCACCTTGGTGGAGTTCATTATATGACTTAAATTATTTGATAAAGGAAAAATTTATCAAAACATAATGTTTTATACTGCTATAATAACATCTAATCCATTCATATCAACCTTGATTAAAACCAATTTATTTTAGAATATCATTTAGAAAACTCTAGTAAACCATATCATATGCTTTGTTTATATATGATTTCCTAAACATACCTAGTATTTTAATGTAATTAAGAGAATGTATGACCTCCTATTCAATGCTTACACTATCAATAACTTGTTTACCATGAACAAAACCACCTTGTTATTATGAGATAACATAATTTAGAATTCTTTTCGACTTGTTGACCATAATTTATTAAATAATATTATAAATCATATTACAAGGGCTTTTTAGATGAAAACTATCAAAATATTTTGTGTTTTATTTCTTGCAAACAATTGTAATAAATATGGGATATATCTTATTGTAGCCTTCCTTTTCCATGCCTCATCAATTACAATCAACATAGCACTCTTCAATAAATCCCACAAAAAAATGAAATAAAATTGCAGGAAATCCATTAGGCCTAGATGACTTATTAATATGGAAATGAAATCTACTCCATGTAGATCATCCATAGATATCTTGTTAATCAAGCTTTCATTTTGTATATGCTTGGTAATTGATAGAATATTTTGTAAAACATTAACTTGTGTTTTCTTATATTTCCCAGCATCCAACATTTTAAATAGTTAATTATTTTCTTCTTTATATCTTCTTCTTCCTCAATATTTCTTCTATCTAGAGTTAAAATATATTTTTGCAATAAAAAAAAAAATTCTCTGGCATAAAATTTTGGCATTTATATTTCCTTGATTCATTTCTCTGTAGATTTGTTGACTACTGTGTCTTATCCTTTTACAATGAACTATGATAATCATAAAGTAATTATTTTTCTTGCATTTAAGAATCTTGGTCCATTCCATTTATTTCTACTCTCTTGTAAACTTTTGAGCTTGGATTCAATTTCCTTTGTTTTCTTAAATATGTTAATAAAATATTTGGAATTTCAAATCTTCATTTGACCCTTTAGATATTTTATTTTTGGAACAAACCTATACATACATAATCCTACAATTTTTGCATCATCCTACCATAACATAGCTATTTCAAAGAAATCATGGTCTTCAAGACACATAAATAGAAGTGAAATGGCTTTGGATGACCTTATTGAGTAAATCACATGTTATAATACTATGTTTGTGATATAATCCTATTCAAAATTTACTCTCTTTGCAGCCATGTTTTGAATAACAAAATCCTATCCAATATTTCTACTATACGAGTTTACCTAATGTGTCTATTATTCCATGTATATTGAAAATTTGAAGGATGGACATTCCTAAGTTTTTTTAAACTGACAAATGAAGCAAACATTGCATAAAATTTTACCATCCAAGAATACTATCCTTTTTATTCCAAAGGAGATAGAAATGTATTGAAGTCACCCCCAATAATCCATAGACCACCATTGTGAATCATCATTTTGTTTGATAAAATATGGTAGGGTCCTTCTAACATATTTAATGAGGATTAACTATAGTTGAAGCATATACATTTATAACCCCAAAGCTGATGTTTTCCTCTTTTCCATAATATAGTCTAGCAACACAATTACGTTATTCTTCTAACAATTATCCATACCATTTAAGTTTATCCAATATTGTTGCAATAATGTTAAAAGCTTATATACAAGAAACTTCGAAGTAATCCCTCATATTATAAATATTTTTCAAAGTGTTTTTACATTCCACACTAAATTTTATTTCTTGAATTAAAATAAAATCAAGACTATAACAACCTATTTCTTTCTTAATAACTCCTTTTTTAGGGTATTATTCATACACTTAATATTCCATAATATCATGTTCATCATCACTTTTTTATTTTTGTTTGTGGCCTTAACTCCACTTCCTGTTAACATGTATGATATTTGTTTTTTACTTCCTAAAACAATATTCCTTTTAGTTTCCTTTCCTCTTTGTTTTTACTTTGATGACCTTCCTCTCCTTTACCCATTCCCATCAACACTTTCATCTCATTGATTTCTTATATTTTTTCATACTATTCATAATGAGACTTATCTTCTAGAAAGTTATGTTACACTAGATAATCTAAAATGAAACAAATAGTCTCATAAAAACTTTCCTCATTTTGTTGCCCTAGAAACTAAAATTCAAGGATTATCCTACAAAGTAATTATTTTCTTATAATATTTTGGGATATCCTCCATATGCATTTATTTACTATGTTGCTTTCAAAATGCAAGTGCAATAGATAAACTCCCTACTACTTTTATTTTTATTGCAAGAAAACGATTTTATGCTACTAGAGGAAAATGAAGATGGTTTATCTAGATTAACCTTGACCTACTTTGTCTTATTTGCATTAAAATGTACCTTCCCATATTCCGTCACATATTTAAATCCTCTTGAATTTGAACTTACATATTTTACTTTCTCATACCTTGTATTATTTTTTCTTCAAATGGTTGTTTTAAGTAAACTTTGTAGACGCCTAAAACATGTCATGTTGAGGATACTACCTATATGGAGTCATTTAATGCCATATTACCAACCTTGGGCAACCCTAGGGCTCGACAATGGATTTCACAACTCAAATAGGAAGGAATTTCTCTTTGCAACCAAGACCATATTACCCCGATATGGCCCCCAATTATTATTGTATTATCTCAAGATGACCCCCACTCGTGATTGTCTTACCTTAATATGGCCCACCATCATGATCGTCTTACCCCGAGATGGTCGTACTAGAAGCAAGTTTCTGCCACAATTCAAACATTTACACGTGCTAGCTGGACATAACGACATAATAAAGTTAATTGTGTGGTAGTTTTCAAGAAACTATTGGTTACCTTTCTTGATCCTAAATGCTTCTTGACTTCCCTTGCAAGCTTGAACTCCCATTGAAAATTCTATATAAATTCACCCAATCTTCATTAAAAAGTTTGAAGTTTTCATGCATCGAAGTGCTATCATATTGAAGAACCAAAGAGCTCTCACTCTAAAAGCAATGAAGTGCTATCGAAATTCAACCATGAATATTCTAAGCATGCCAATGGACCATCTCGAAGGTTGAATATCGAATTTTTACTTCTTGTACCATCCAAAATCCTTGTTTTAGTGCTATATTTTCCCCCTAAGTTGTTCCTCATGAGTGCATCAAGAACATCAACCAACCCATGGATCAAACTTGACATTGCCCCACATCAGCCACAATGAAATTACTTGATATTTGGTGCTCATCTATCTCAGATACAACCCATATGTACGGCCATCTCACCTCAATAAGACCAGTAGGCAATGCCATCTGCATAATAAATCCACATATACATATCAATGTCTATCACCCAACTTACATGAATAAATTTCCTATATTTTATGACAAGAAATAATATCTAAGCCATACTACTAAATATATTTTCTAGAAAATTCTTTGTTTGGGTCCCAGTTAGTTTTACACTCAAGTATACATTATGCATAGTTGCTAGATATTACCTTCTTGCTATCCTTCTATTTTTTTATTTGAGAAAAATATACCTAATTTCTTAGCAAGAATATTAAGTAGATAAGGAAATAGTGCATCACCTTGGTGGAGTTCATGATATGACTTAAATTATTTGATAAAGGAAACATTTATCAAAACATAATGTTTTATACTGCTATAATAACATCTAATCCATTCATATCAACCTTGATTAAAACCAAATTTTTTTAGAATATCATTTAGAAAACTCTAGTAAACCATATCATATGCTTTGTTCAAATATGATTTCCTAAACATACCTAGTATTTTAATGTAATTAAGAGAATGTATGACCTCCTATTCAATGCTTACACTATCAATAACTTGTTTACCATGAACAAAACCACCTTGTTATTATGAGATAACATAATTTAGAATTATTTTCGACTTGTTGAGCATAATTTATTAAATAATCTTATAAATCATATTACAAAGGCTTTTTTGATGAAAACTATCAAAATATTTTGTGTTTTATTTCTTGCAAACAATTGTAATAAATATGGGATATATCTTATCGTAGCCTTCCTTTTCCATGCCTCATAAATTACAATCAACATATCACTCTTCAATAAATCCCACAAAAAAATGAAATAAAATTGCAGGAAATCCATTAGGCATAGATGCCTTATTAATATGGAGTCATTTATGTGGATTTCCTGCAATTTTATTTCATATGCCTTATTAATAGGAAATGTCATGTTGAGGAGACTACCTATATGGAGTCATTTAATGCCATATTACCAACCTTGGGCAACCCTAGGGCTCGATAATGGTTTTCACAACTCAAATAGGAAGGAATTTCTCTTTGCAACCAAGACCATATTACCCCGATATGGCCCCCAATCATTATTGTATTACCTCGAGATGACCCCCACTCGTGACTATCTTACCTTAAGATGGCCCACAATCATGATCGTCTCACCCCGAGATGGTCGTACAAGAAGCAAGTTTCTGCCACAATTCAAACATTTACATGTGCTAGCTGGACATAACGACATAATAAAGTTAATTGTGTGGTAGTTTTCAAGAAACTATTGGTTACATTTCTTGATCCTAAATGCTTCTTGACTTCCCTTGCAAGCTTGAACTCCCATTGAAAAGTCTATATAAAGTCACCCAACCTTCATTAAAAAGTTTGAAGTTTTCATGCATCGAAGTGCTATCAGATTGAAGAACCAAAGAGCTCTCACTCTAAAAGCAATGAAGTGCTATCAAAATTCAACCATGAATATTCAAAGCATGCCAATGGACCATCTCGAAGGTTGAATATCAAATTTTTACTTCTTGTGCCATATAACAACCTTGTTTTAGTGCTATATTTTACCCCTAAGTTGTTCCTCATGAGTGCATCAAGAACATCAACCAACCCATGGATCAAACTTGACATTGCCCCACATCAGCCACAAGGAAATTACTTGATATTTGGTGCTCATCTATCTCAGATACAACCCATATGTACGACCGTCTCACCTCAATAAGACCAGTACGCAATACCATCTGCATAATAAATCCACATATACATATCAATGTCTATCACCCACCTTACATGAATAACTTTCCTATATTTTATGACAAGAAATAATATCTAAGCCATACTACTAAATATATTTTCCAGAGAATTCTTTCTTCGGGTCCTAGTTAGTTTTACACTCAATTATAAATCATTCATAGTTCCTAGATATTACCTTCCTGCTATCCTTCTATTTTTTTATTTGAGAAAAATATACCTAATTTCTTAGCAAGAATATTAAGTAGATAAGGAAATAGTGCATCACCTTGGTGGAGTTCATGATATGACTTAATTTATTTGATAAAGGAAAAATTTATCAAAACATAATGTTTTATACTGCTATAGTAACATCTAATCCATTCATATCAACCTTGATTAAAACCAATTTTTTTTTAGAATATCATTTAGAAAACTCTAGTAAACCATATCATATGCTTTGTTTAAATATGATTTCCTAAACATACCTAGTATTTTAATGTAATTAAGAGAATGTATGACCTCCTATTCAATGCTTACACTATCAATAACTTGTTTACCATGAACAAAACCACCTTGTTATTATGAGATAACATAATTTAGAATTCTTTTCGACTTGTTTACCATAATTTATTAAATAATTTTATAAATCATATTACAAAGGCTTTTTAGATGAAAACTATCAAAATATTTTGTGTTTTATTTATTGCAAAAAATTGTAATAAATATGGGATATATCTTATCGTAGCCTTCCTTTTCCATGCCTCATCAATTACAATCAACATATCACTCTTCAATAAATCCCACAAAAAACGAAATAAATTTGCGGAAAATCCATTAGTCCTAGATGCCTTATTAATATGGAAATGAAATCTACTCCATGTAGATCATCTATAGATATCTTGTTAATCAAGCTTTCATTTTGTATATGCTTGATAATTGATAGAATATTTTGTAAAACATTAACTTTTATCTTCTTATATTTCCCAGCATCCAATATTTTAAATAGTTAATTATTTTCTTCTTTATATCTTCTTCTTCCTCAATATTTCTTCTATCTAGAGTTAAAATATATTTTTGCAATAAAAAAAATAATAATAATAATAATTCTCTGGCATAAAATTTTGGCATTTATATTTCCTTGATTCATTTCTTCGTAGATTTGTAGACTACTGTGTCTTCTCCTTTTACAATGAAGTATGATAATCATAAAGTAATTATTTTTCTTGCATTTAAGAATCTTGGTCCATTCCATTTATTTCTACTCTCTTGTAAACTTTTGAGCTTGGATTCAATTTCCTTTGTTTTCTTAAATATGTTAATAAAATATTTGGAATTTCAAATCTTCATTTGACCCTTTAGATATTTTATTTTTGGAACAAACCTATACATACATAATCCTACAAGTTTTGCATCATCCTACCATAACATAGCTATTTCAAAGAAATCATGGTCTTCAAGACACATAAATAGAAGTGAAATGGCTTTGGATGACCTTATTGAGTAAATCACATGTTATACTACTATGTTTGTGATATAATCCTATCATAAATTTTTTATTTTATGATTGATGTTTATCTTGATCAATCATAAAATAAAAAATTTTATTCATAAATTTTGATTCATCTTTATTAAATTTCCTTCCTATCTATCTGAAAGTCTTTCTGAGATATAATAACATGATTCAATTCTAGAGCTAAAGATTGTAGTTCTCGAATAAGAAATCGGAAAGATTACGGAGTAGTATCGGGTTTAGGTATTGGTTCTCCAAGTAAGAATGGCACCAAGTATTTTTTTATGACCGTCAATATGGTCAGATTTAAGAGTAAGCATCTCGTGTAAAATATAAGCAACACTAAAACCTTCTAGAGCCCAAACTTCCATTTCTCCTACTCGTTGCCCTCGTCGTCTGGATTTTCATTTCAAAGGTTGTTGTGTAACCCGTGCATAAGGCCCACTGGAACGTGCATGGAAATCTAAATTTTTTTAGCAACAAAGTGAAAGATATTTTTTTCATCATAAAAAAATATCTGTTCTTCCCATTAAGAAGATGGATTATTGTCACAAAAAAAATGGAGACAACTACTAAACAAAAAAAATAGTTTTTAGAAATGAATGAATTTCTTAGTAGATTCATCCTATAATAAAGATATCAAATGAAATGGATCACTCGTACCACGTACGATACGGGCAGGCAATCATTGAGATTTAATCGATTCCGTCGGAATGAATAATTATATATATATGTATATATATTACGAGTTCATGGTATTTCGTTTTTTTTTTTTTTTTTAAATAATAATAATAAATTAAAAAAGAAAAAATAAAATGATAAAACATTCTTGGAACATAAATATGGAAGAAATGATGAAATCAGGAGTTCATATCGGTCATAAAACTAGAAAATGGAATCCTAAAATGGCACCTTACATTTTTACAGAGCGTAGAAATCTTCATATTATAAATCTGACTCAAACTGCTCGTTTTTTATCCTATCCTATCCTATCCTATCCAATATAGGATAGGATAGGATATTTCTACTATATCCTATCCTATCCTATCCTATCCTATATTGGATAGGATAGGATATAGTAGAAATATCCTATCCTATCCAATATTTCTACTATATGAGTTTAACAAAATCCTATCCAATATTTCTACTATTTGAAGGAAGGACATTCCTAAGTTTTTTTAAACTGACAAATGAAGCAAACATTGCATAAAATTTTACCATCCAAGAATACTATCCTTTTTATTCCAAAGGAGATAGAAATGTATTGAAGTCACCCCCAATAATCCATAGACCACCATTGTGAATCATCATTTTGTTTGATAAAATATGGTAGGATCCTTCTAACATCTTTAATGAGGATTAACTATAGTTGAAGCATATACATTTATAACCCCAAAGCTGATGTTTTCCTCTTTTCCCTAAAATAGTCTAGCAACACAATTACGTTATTCTTCTAACAATTATCCATACCATTTGAGTTTATCCAATATTGTTGCAATAATGTCAAAAGCTTATATACAAGAAACTTCGAAGTAATCCCTCATATTATAAATATTTTTCAAAGTGTTTTTACATTCCACACTAAATTTTATTTCTTGAATTAAAATAAAATCAAGACTATAACAACCTATTTCTTCCTTAATAACTCCTTTTTTAGGGTATTATTCATACCCTTAATATTCCATAATATAGTTTTCATCATCACTTTTTTATTTTTGTTTGTGGGCTTAACTCCACTTCCTGTTAACATGTATGATATTTGTTTTTTACTTCCTAAAACAATATTCCTTTTAGTTTCCTTTCCTCTTTGTTTTTACTTTGATGACCTTCCTCTCCTTTCCCCATTCCCATCAACACTTTCATCTCATTGATTTCTTATATTTTTTCATACTATTCATAAGGAGACTTATCTTCTAGAAAGTTATGTTACACTAGATAATCTAAAATGAAACAAATAGTCTCATAAAAACTTTCTTCATTTTGTTGCCCTAGAAACTAAAATTCAAGAATTATCCTACAAAGTAATTATTTTCTTATAATATTTTGGGAACCCTAAATTTCTATGGATATCCTCCATATGCATTTATTTACTATGTTGCTTTCAAAATGCAAGTGCAATAGATGAACTCCCTACTACTTTTATTTTTATTGCAAGAAAAGGATTTTATGCTACTAGAGGAAAATGAAGATGGTTTATCTAGATTAACCTTGACCTACTTTGTCTTATTTGCATTAAAATGTGCCTTCCCATCTTCCTTCACATATTTAAATCCTCTTGAATTTGAACTTACATATTTTACTTTCTCATACCTTGTATTATTTTTTCTTCAAATGGTTGTTTTAAGTAAACTTTGTAGAGACCTAAAACATGTCATGTTGAGGAGACTACCTATATGGAGTCATTTAATGCCATATTACCAACCTTGGGCAACCCTAAGGCTCGACAATGGTTTTCACAACTCAAATAGGAAGGAATTTCTCTTTGCAACCAAGACCATATTATCCCGATATGGCCCCCAATCATTATTGTATTACCTCAAGATGACCCCCACTCGTGACTATCTTACCTTAAGATGGCCCACAATCATGATCGTCTCACCCCGAGATGGTCGTACAAGAAGCAAGTTTCTGCCACAATTCAAACATTTACATGTGCTAGCTGGACATAACGACATAATAAAGTTAATTGTGTGGTAGTTTTCAAGAAACTATTGGTTACCTTTCTTGATCCTAAATGCTTCTTGACTTCCCTTGCAAGCTTGAACTCCCATTGAAAAGTCTATATAAAGTCACCCAACCTTCATTAAAAAGTTTGAAGTTTTCATGCATCGAAGTGCTATCAGATTGAATAACCAAAGAGCTCTCACTCTAAAAGCAATGAAGTGCTATCGAAATTCAACCATGAATATTCCAAGCATGCCAATGGACCATTTCGAAGGTTGAATATCAAATTTTTACTCCTTGTACGATCCAACATCCTTGTTTTAATGCTATATTTTACCCCTATGTTGTTCCTCATGAGTGCATCAAGAACATCAACCAACCCATGGATCAAACTTGACATTGCCCCACATCAGCCACAAGGAAATTACTTGATATTTGGTGTTCATCTATCTCAGATACAACCCATATGTACGACTGTCTCACCTCAATAAGACCAGTAGGCAATACCATCTGCATAATAAATCCACATATACATATCAATGTCTATCACCCAACTTACATGAATAAATTTCCTATCTTTTATGACAAGAAATAATATCTAAGCCATACTACTAAATATATTTTCTAGAGAATTCTTTCTTCGGGTCCTAGTTAGTTTTACACTCAAGTATACATTATGCATAGTTGCTAGATATTACCTTCTTGCTATCCTTCTATTTTTTTATTTGAGAAAAATATACCTAATTTCTTAGCAAGAATATTAAGTAGATAAGGAAATAGTGCATCAACTTGGTGGAGTTCATGATATGACTTAAATTATTTGATAAAGGAAACATTTATCAAAACATAATGTTTTATACTGCTATAATAACATCTAATCCATTCATATCAACCTTGATTAAAACCAATTTTTTTTTAGAATATCATTTAGAAAACTCTAGTAAACCATATCATATGCTTTGTTTAAATATGATTTCCTAAACATACCTAGTATTTTAATGTAATTAAGAGAACGTATGACCTCCTATTCAATGCTTACACTATCAATAACCTGTTTACCATGAACAAAACCACCTTGTTATTATGAGATAACATAATTTAGAATTCTTTTCGACTTGTTGACCATAATTTATTAAATAATCTTATAAATCATATTACAAAGGCTTTTTAGATGAAAACTATCAAAATATTTTGTGTTTTATTTATTGCAAAAAATTGTAATAAATATGGGATATATCTTATCGTAGCCTTCCTTTTCCATGCCTCATCAATTACAATCAACATATCACTCTTCAATAAATCCCACAAAAAACGAAATAAATTTGCGGGAAATCCATTAGGCCTAGATGCCTTATTAATATGGAAATGAAATCTACTCCATGTAGATCATCTATAGATATCTTGTTAATCAAGCTTTCATTTTGTATATGCTTGATAATTGATAGAATATTTTGTAAAACATTAACTTTTATCTTCTTATATTTCCCAGCATCCAATATTTTAAATAGTTAATTATTTTCTTCTTTATATCTTCTTCTTCCTCAATATTTCTTCTATCTAGAGTTAAAATATATTTTTGCAATAAAAAAAAAAAAAAAAATTCTCTGGCATAAAATTTTGGCATTTATATTTCCTTGATTCATTTCTTCGTAGATTTGTAGACTACTGTGTCTTCTCCTTTTACAATGAAGTATGATAATCATAAAGTAATTATTTTTCTTGCATTTAAGAATCTTGGTCCATTCCATTTATTTCTACTCTCTTGTAAACTTTTGAGCTTGGATTCAATTTCCTTTGTTTTCTTAAATATGTTAATAAAATATTTGGAATTTCAAATCTTCATTTGACCCTTTAGATATTTTATTTTTGGAACAAACCTATACATACATAATCCTACAAGTTTTGCATCATCCTACCATAACATAGCTATTTCAAAGAAATCATGGTCTTCAAGACACATAAATAGAAGTGAAATGGCTTTGGATGACCTTATTGAGTAAATCACATGTTATACTACTATGTTTGTGATATAATCCTATCATAAAATTTTTATTTTATGATTGATGTTTATCTTGATCAATCATAAAATAAAAAATTTTATTCATAAATTTTGATTCATCTTTATTAAATTTCCTTCCTATCTATCTGAAAGTCTTTCTGAGATATAATAACATGATTCAATTCTAGAGCTAAAGATTGTAGTTCTCGAATAAGCAATCGGAAAGATTCGGAGTAGTATCGAGGTTTAGGTATTGGTTCTCCAGTAAGAATGGCACCAAGTATTTTTTTACGACCGTCAATATGGTCAGATTTAAGAGTAAGCATCTCGTGTAAAATATAAGCAACACCAAAACCTTCTAGAGCCCAAACTTCCATTTCTCCTACTCGTTGCCCTCGTCGTCTGGATTTTCCTTTCAAAGGTTGTTGTGTAACCCGTGCATAAGGCCCACTGGAACGTGCATGGAAATCTAAATTTGTTTAGCAACAAGGTGAAAGATATTTTTTTTCATCATAAAAAAATATATGTTCTTCCCATTAAGAAGATGGATTATTGTCACAAAAAAAATGGAGACAACTACTAAACAAAAAAAATAGTTTTTAGAAATGAATGAATTTCTTAGTAGATTCATCCTATAATAAAGATATCAAATGAAATGGATCGCTCGTACCACGTACGATACGGGCAGGCAATCATTGAGATTTAATCGATTCCGTCGGAATGAATAATTATATATATATGTATATATATTACAGTTCATGGTATTTCGTTTTTTTTTTTTTTTTTTAAAAATAATAATAATAAATTAAAAAAGAAAAAATAAAATGATAAAACATTCTTGGAACATAAATTTGGAAGAAATGATGAAAGCAGGAGTTCATCTCGGTCATAAAACTAGAAAATGGAATCCTAAAATGGCACCTTACATTTTTACGGAGCGTAGAAATCTTCATATTATAAATCCGACTCAAAGCTGCTCGTTTTTATCCTATCCTATCATATCCTATCCAATATAGGATAGGATAGGATATTTCTACTATATCCTATCCTATCCTATCCTATCCTATATTGGATAGGATAGGATATAGTAGAAATATCCTATCCTATCCAATATTTCTACTATATGAGTTTAACAAAATCCTATCCAATATTTCTACTATTTGAAGGAAGGACATTCCTAAGTTTTTTTAAACTGACAAATGAAGCAAACATTGCATAAAATTTTACCATCCAAGAATACTATCCTTTTTATTCCAAAGGAGATAGAAATGTATTGAAGTCACCCCCAATAATCCATAGACCACCATTGTGAATCATCATTTTGTTTGATAAAATATGGTAGGATCCTTCTAACATCTTTAATGAGGATTAACTATAGTTGAAGCATATACATTTATAACCCCAAAGCTGATGTTTTCCTCTTTTCCCTAAAATAGTCTAGCAACACAATTACGTTATTCTTCTAACAATTATCCATACCATTTGAGTTTATCCAATATTGTTGCAATAATGTCAAAAGCTTATATACAAGAAACTTCGAAGTAATCCCTCATATTATAAATATTTTTCAAAGTGTTTTTACATTCCACACTAAATTTTATTTCTTGAATTAAAATAAAATCAAGACTATAACAACCTATTTCTTCCTTAATAACTCCTTTTTTAGGGTATTATTCATACCCTTAATATTCCATAATATAGTTTTCATCATCACTTTTTTATTTTTGTTTGTGGGCTTAACTCCACTTCCTGTTAACATGTATGATATTTGTTTTTTACTTCCTAAAACAATATTCCTTTTAGTTTCCTTTCCTCTTTGTTTTTACTTTGATGACCTTCCTCTCCTTTCCCCATTCCCATCAACACTTTCATCTCATTGATTTCTTATATTTTTTCATACTATTCATAATGAGACTTATCTTCTAGAAAGTTATGTTACACTAGATAATCTAAAATGAAACAAATAGTCTCATAAAAACTTTCTTCATTTTGTTGCCCTAGAAACTAAAATTCAAGAATTATCCTACAAAGTAATTATTTTCTTATAATATTTTGGGAACCCTAAATTTCTATGGATATCCTCCATATGCATTTATTTACTATGTTGCTTTCAAAATGCAAGTGCAATAGATGAACTCCCTACTACTTTTATTTTTATTGCAAGAAAAGGATTTTATGCTACTAGAGGAAAATGAAGATGGTTTATCTAGATTAACCTTGACCTACTTTGTCTTATTTGCATTAAAATGTGCCTTCCCATATTCCTTCACATATTTAAATCTTCTTGAATTTGAACTTACATATTTTACTTTCTCATACCTTGTATTATTTTTTCTTCAAATGGTTGTTTTAAGTAAACTTTGTAGAGACCTAAAACATGTCATGTTGAGGAGACTACCTATATGGAGTCATTTAATGCCATATTACCAACCTTGGGCAACCCTAAGGCTCGACAATGGTTTTCACAACTCAAATAGGAAGGAATTTATCTTTGCAACCAAGACCATATTATCCCGATATGGCCCCCAATCATTATTGTATTACCTCAAGATGACCCCCACTCGTGACTATCTTACCTTAAGATGGCCCACAATCATGATCGTCTCACCCCGAGATGGTCGTACCAGAAGCAAGTTTCTGCCACAATTCAAACATTTACATGTGCTAGCTGGACATAACGACATAATAAAGTTAATTGTGTGGTAGTTTTCAAGAAACTATTGGTTACCTTTCTTGATCCTAAATGCTTCTTGACTTCCCTTGCAAGCTTGAACTCCCATTGAAAAGTCTATATAAAGTCACCCAACCTTCATTAAAAAGTTTGAAGTTTTCATGCATCGAAGTGCTATCAGATTGAATAACCAAAGAGCTCTCACTCTAAAAGCAATGAAGTGCTATCGAAATTCAACCATGAATATTCCAAGCATGCCAATGGACCATTTCGAAGGTTGAATATCAAATTTTTACTTCTTGTACCATCCAACATCCTTGTTTTAGTGCTATATTTTACCCCTATGTTGTTCCTCATGAGTGCATCAAGAACATCAACCAACCCATGGATCAAACTTGACATTGCCCCTCATCAGCCACAAGGAAATTACTTGATATTTGGTGTTCATCTATCTCAGATACAACCCATATGTACGACCGTCTCACCTCAATAAGACCAGTAGGCAATACCATCTGCATAATAAATCCACATATACATATCAATGTCTATCACCCAACTTACATGAATAAATTTCCTATCTTTTATGACAAGAAATAATATCTAAGCCATACTACTAAATATCTTTTCTAGAGAATTCTTTCTTCGGGTCCTAGTTAGTTTTACACTCAAGTATACATTATGCATAGTTCCTAGATATTACCTTCTTGCTATCCTTCTATTTTTTTATTTGAGAAAAATATACCTAATTTCTTAGCAAGAATATTAAGTAGATAAGGAAATAGTGCATCAACTTGGTGGAGTTCATGATATGACTTAAATTATTTGATAAAGGAAACATTTATCAAAACATAATGTTTTATACTGCTATAATAACATCTAATCCATTCATATCAACCTTGATTAAAACCAATTTTTTTTTAGAATATCATTTAGAAAACTCTAGTAAACCATATCATATGCTTTGTTTAAATATGATTTCCTAAACATACCTAGTATTTTAATGTAATTAAGAGAACGTATGACCTCCTATTAAATGCTTACACTATCAATAACCTGTTTACCATGAACAAAACCACCTTGTTATTATGAGATAACATAATTTAGAATTCTTTTTGACTTGTTGACCATAATTTATTAAATAATCTTATAAATCATATTACAAAGGCTTTTTAGATGAAAACTATCAAAATATTTTGTGTTTTATTTCTTGCAAACAATTGTAATAAATATGGGATATATCTTATCGTAGCCTTCCTTTTCCATGCCTCATCAATTACAATCAACATATCACTCTTCAATAAATCCCACAAAAAAATGAAATAAAATTGCAGGAAATCCATTAGGCCTAGATACCTTATTAATATGGAAATGAAATCTACTCCATGTAGATCATCCATAGATATATTGTTAATCAAGCTTTCATTTTGTATATGCTTGATAATTGATAGAATATTTTGTATAACATTAACTTGTGTCTTCTTATATTTCCCAACATCCAACATTTTAAATAGTTAATTATTTTCTTCTTTATATATTCTTCTTCCTTAATATTTCTTCTATCTAGAGTTAAAATATATATTTGCATTAGAAAAAAAAAAAAAAAATTCTCTGGCATGAAATTTTGGCATTTATATTTCCTTGATTCATTTCTCCGTAGATTTGTAGACTATCATTTTACAATGAAGTATGATAATCATAAAATAATTATTTTTCTTGCGTTTAAGAATCTTGGTCCATTCCATTTATTTCTACTCTCTTGTAAACTTTTGAGCTTGGATTCAATTTCCTTTGTTTTCTTAAATATGTTAATAAAATATTTGGAATTTCAAATCTCCATTTGACCCTTTAGATATTTTATTTTTGGAACAAACCTATACATACATAATCCTACAAGTTTTGCATCATCCTTCCATAATATAGCTATTTCAAAGAAATCATGGTCTTGAAGACACATAAATAGAAGTGAAATGTCTTTGGATGACCTTATTGAGTAAATCACATGTTATAATACTATGTTTGTGATATAATCCTATTCAAAATTTACTCTCTTTGCAGCCATGATTTGAATAACAAAATCCTATCCAATATTTCTACTATACGAGTTTACCTAATGTGTCAATTATTCCATGTATATTGAAAATTTGAAGGAAGGACATTCCTAAGTTTGTTTAAATTGACAAATGAAGCAAACATTGCATAAAATTTGACCATCCAAGAATACTATCCTTTTTATTCCAAAGGAGATAGAAATGTATTGAAGTCACCCCCAATAATCCATAGACCACCATTGTGAATCATCATTTTGTTTGATAAAATATGGTAGGATCCTTCTAACATCTTTAATGAGGATTAACTATAGTTGAAGCATATACATTTATAACCCCAAAGCTGATGTTTTCCTCTTTTCCATAAAATAGTCTAGCAACACAATTACGTTATTCTTCTAAAAATTATCCATACCATTTAAATTTATCCAATATAGTTGAAATAATGTCAAAAGCTTATATACAAGAAACTTCGAAGTAATCCCTCATATTATAAATATTTTTCAAAGTATTTTTACATTCCACACTAAATTTTATTTCTTGAATTAAAATAAAATCAAGACTATAACAACCTATATCTTCCTTAATAACTCCTTTTTTAGGGTATTATTCATACCCTTAATATTCCATACTATCATGTTCATCATCACTTTTTTATTTTTGTTTGTGGGCTTAACTCCACTTCCTGTTAACATGTATGATATTTGTTTTTTACTTCCTAAAAAAATATTCCTTTTAGTTTCCTTTCCTCTTTGTTTTTACTTTGATGACCTTCCTCTCCTTTCCTCCCATCAACACTTTCATCTCATTGATTTCTTATATTTTTTCATACTATTCATAATGAGACTTATCTTCTAGATAGTTATGTTACACTAGATAATCTAAAATGAAACAAATAGTCTCATAAAAACTTTCTTCATTTTGTAGCCCTAGAAACTAAAATTCAAGGATTATCCTACAAAGTAGTTATTTTCTTATAATATTTTGGGAACCCTAAATTTCTAGGAATATCCTCTATATGCATTTCTTTACTATGTTGCTTTCAAAATGCAAGTGCAATAGATAAAATCCCTACTACTTTTATTTTTATTGCAAGAAAAGGATTTTAGGCTACTAGAGGAAAATGAAGATGTCTTATTTAGATTAACCTTGACTTACTTTGTATTATTTGCATTAAAATGTACCTTCCCATATTCCTTCACATATTTAAATCCTCTTGAATTTGAACTTACATATTTTACTTTCTCATACCTTGTATTATTTTTTCTTCAAATGGTTGTTTTAAGTAAACTTTGTAGACACCTAAAACATGTCATGTTGAGGATACTACCTATATGGAGACATTTAATGCCGTATTACCAACCTTGTGCAACCCTACGGCTCGACAATGATTTTCACAACTCAAATAGGAAGAAATTTTTCTTTGCAACCAAGACCATATTACCCCGATATGGCCCCCAATTATTATTGTATTATCTCAATATGACCCCCACTCATGACTATATTACCTTAATATGGTCCAAAATCATGATCGTCTCACCCCGACATGGTTGTACCAGAAGCAAGTTTCTGCCACAATTCAAACATTTACACGTGCTAGCTGGACATCACGACATAATAAAGTTAATTGTGTGGTAGTTTTCAAGAAACTATTGGTTACCTTTCTTGATCCTAAATGCTTCTTGACTTCCCTTGCAAGCTTGAATTCCCATTGAAAAGTATATATAAAGTCACCCAAACTTCATTAAAAAGTTTGAAGTTTTCATGCATCGAAGTGCTATCAGATTGAAGAACCAAAGAGCTCTCACTCTAAAAGCAATGAAGTGCTATCGAAATTCAACCATGAATATTCCAAGCATGCCAATGGACCATCTCGAAGGTTGAATATCAAATTTTTACTTCTTGTACCATCCAACATCCTTGTTTTAGTGCTATATTTTACCCCTAAGTTGTTCCTCATGAGTGCATCAAGAACATCAACCAACCCATGGATCAAACTTGACATTGCCCCACATCAGCCACAAGGACATTAATTGATATTTTGGTGCTCATATATCTCAAATACAACCCATATGTACAACCGTCTCACCTCAATAATACCAGTAGACAATACCATCTGCATAATAAATCCACATATACATATCAATGTCTATCACCCAACTTACATGAATAACTTTCCTATATTTTATGACAACAAATAATATCTAAGCCATACTACTAAATATCTTTTCTAGAGAATTCTTTCTTTAGGTCCCAGTTAGTTTTACTACTAAATATCTTTTCTAGAGAATTCTTTCTTCGGGTCCTAGTTAGTTTTACACTCAAGTATACATTATGCATAGTTGCTAGATATTACCTTCTTGCTATCCTTCTATTTTTTTATTTGAGAAAAATATACCTAATTTCTTAGCAAGAATATTAAGTAGATAAGGAAATAATGCATCACCTTGGTAGAGTTCATGATATGACTTAAATTATTTGATAAAGGAAACATTTATCAAAACATAATGTTTTATACTGCTATAATAACATCTAATCCATTCATATCAACCTTGATTAAAACCTATTTTTTTTTACAATATCATTTAGAAAACTCTAGTAAACCATATCATATGCTTTGTTTAAATATGATTTCCTAAACATACCTAGTATTTTAATGTAATTAAGAGAATGTATGACCTCCTATTCAATGTTTACACTATCAATAACTTGTTTACCATGAACAAAACCACCTTGTTATTATGAGATAACATAATTTAGAATTCTTTTCGACTTGTTGACCATAATTTATTAAATAATCTTATAAATCATATTACAAAGGCTTTTTAGATGAAAACTATCAAAATCTTTTGTGTTTTATTTCTTGCAAAAAATTGTAATAAATATGGGATATATCTTATCGTAGCCTTCCTTTTCCATGCCTCATCAATTACAATCAACATATCACTCTTCAATAAATCCCACAAAAAAATGAAATAAAATTGCAGGAAATCCATTAGGCCTAGATGCCTTATTAATATGGAAATGAAATCTACTCCATGTAGATCATCCATAGATATCTTGTTAATCAAGCTTTCATTTTGTATATGCTTAATAATTGATAGAATATTTTGTAAAACATTAACTTGTGTCTTCTTATATTTCCCAGCATCCAACATTTTAAATAGTTAATTATTTTCTTCTTTATATCTTATTCTTCCTCAATATTTCTTCTATCTAGAGTTAAAATATATTTTTGCAATAAAAATAAATTAAAAAAATTTCTCTGGCATAAAATTTTGGCATTTATATTTCCTTGATTCATTTCTCCGTAGATTTGTAGACTACTGTGTCTTCTCCTTTTACAATGAAGTATGATAATCATAAAGTAATTATTTTTCTAGCATTTAAGAATCTTGGTCCATTCCATTTATTTCTACTCTCTTGTAAACTTTTGAGCTTGGATTCAATTTCCTTTGTTTTCTTAAATATGTTAATAAAATATTTGGAATTTCAAATCTTCATTTGACCCTTTAGATATTTTATTTTTGGAACAAACCTATACATACATAATCCTACAAGTTTTGCATCATCCTACCATAACATAGCTATTTCAAAGAAATCATGGTCTTGAAGACACATAAATAGAAGTGAAATGGCTTTGGATGACCTTATTGAGTAAATCACATGTTATAATACTATGTTTGTGATATAATCCTATTCAAAATTTACTCTCTTTGCAGCCATGATTTGAATAACACAATCCTATCCAATATTTCTACTATACGAGTTTACCTAATGTGTCTATTATTCCATGTATATTGAAAATTTGAAGGAAGGACATTCCTTAGTTTGTTTAAACTGACAAATGAAGCAAACATTGCATAAAATTTGACCGTCCAAGAATACTATCCTTTTTATTCCAAAGGAGATATAAATGTATTGAAGTCACCCCCAATAATCCATAGACCACCATTGTGAATCATCATTTTGTTTGATAAAATATGGTAGGATCCTTCTAACATCTTTAATGATGATTAACTATAGTTGAAGCATATACATTTATAACCCCAAAGCTGATGTTTTCCTCTTTTCCATAAAATAGTCTAGCAACACAATTACGTTATTCTTCTAAAAATTATCCATACCATTTAAGTTTATCCAATATTGTTGAAATAATGTCAAAAGCTTATATACAAGAAAATTCGAAGTAATCCCTCATATTATAAATATTTTTCAAAGTGTTTTTACATTCCACACTAAATTTTATTTCTTGAATTAAAATAAAATCAAGACTATAACAACCTATTTCTTCCTTAATAACTCCTTTTTTAGGGTATTATTCATACCCTTAATATTCCATACTATCATGTTCATCATCACTTTTTTATTTTTGTTTGTGGGCTTAACTCCACTTCCTGTTAACATGTATGATATTTGTTTTTTACTTCCTAAAAAAATATTCCTTTTAGTTTCCTTTCCTCTTTGTTTTTACTTTGATGACCTTCCTCTCCTTTCCCCATTCCCATCAACACTTTCATCTCATTGATTTCTTATATTTTTTCATACTATTCATAATGAGACTTATCTTCTAGATAGTTATGTTACACTAGATAATCTAAAATGAAAGAAATAGTCTCATAAAAACTTTCTTCATTTTGTAGCCCTAGAAACTAAAATTCAAGGATTATCCTACAAAGTAGTTATTTTCTTATAATATTTTGGGAACCCTAAATTTCTATGGATATCCTCCATATGCATTTATTTACTATGTTGCTTTCAAAATGCAAGTGCAATAGATAAACTCCCTACTACTTTTATTTTTATTGCAAGAAAATGATTTTATGCTACTAGAGGAAAATGAATATGGTTTATCTAGATTAACCTTGACCTACTTTGTCTTATTTGCATTAAAATGTGCCTTCCCATCTTCCTTCACATATTTAAATCCTCTTGAATTTGAACTTACATATTTTACTTTCTCATACCTTGTATTATTTTTTCTTCAAATGGTTGTTTTAAGTAAACATTGTAGACACCTAAAACATGTCATGTTGAGGAGACTACCTATATGGAGTCATTTAATGCCATATTACCAACCTTGGGCAACCCTAGGGCTCGACAATGGTTTTCACAACTCAAATAGGAAGGAATTTCTCTTTGCAACCATGGCCCCCAATCATTATTGTATTACCTCAAGATGACCCCCACTCGTGACTATCTTACCTTAAGATGGCCCACAATCATGATCGTCTCAACTCGAGAAGGTCGTACTAGAAGCAAGTTTCTGCCACAATTCAAACATTTACACGTGCTAGCTGGACATAACGACATAATAAACTTAATTGTGTGGTAGTTTTCAAGAAACTATTGGTTACCTTTCTTGATCCTAAATGCTTCTTGACTTCCCTTGCAAGCTTGAACTCCCATTGAAAAGTCTATATAAAGTCACCCAACCTTCATTAAAAAGTTTGAAGTTTTCATGCATCGAAGTGCTATCAGATTGAAGAACCAAAGAGCTCTCACTCTAAAAGCAATGAAGTGCTATCAAAATTCAACCATGAATATTCCAAGCATGCCAATGGACCATCTCGAAGGTTGAATATCGAATTTTTACTTCTTGTACCATCCAACATCCTTGTTTTAGTGCTATATTTTACCCCTAAGTTGTTCCTCATGAGTGCATCAAGAACATCAACCAACCCATGGATCAAACTTGACATTGCCCCACATCAGCCAAAAGGAAATTACTTGATATTTGGTGCTCATCTATCTCAGATACAACCCATATGTATGACCGTCTCACCTCAATAAGACCAGTACGCAATACCATCTGCATAATAAATCCACATATACATATCAATGTCTATCACCCAACTTACATGAATAACTTTCCTATCTTTTATGACAAGAAATAATATCTAAGCCATAATACTAAATATCTTTTCCAGAGAATTCTTTCTTCGGGTCCTAGTTAGTTTTACACTCAAGTATACATTATGCATAGTTCCTAGATATTACCTTCCTGCTATCCTTCTATTTTTTTATTTGAGAAAAATATACCTAATTTCTTAGCAAGAATATTAAGTAGATAAGGAAATAGTGCATCACCTTGGTGGAGTTCATGATATGACTTAAATTATTTGATAAAGGAAACATTTATCAAAACATAATGTTTTATACTGCTATAATAACATCTAATCCATTCATATCAACCTTGATTAAAACCTATTTTTTTTAGAATATCATTTAGAAAACTCTAGTAAACCATATCATATGCTTTGTTTAAATATGATTTCCTATACATACCTAGTATTTTAATGTAATTAAGAGAATGTGTGACCTCCTATTCAATGCTTACACTATCAATAACTTGTTTACCATGAACAAAACCACCTTGTTATTATGAGATAACATAATTTAGAATTCTTTTCGACTTGTTGACCATAATTTATTAAATAATCTTATAAATCATATTACAAAGGGTTTTTAGATGAAAACTATCAAAATATTTTGTGTTTTATTTCTTGCAAAAAATTGTAATAAATATGGGATATATCTTATCGTAGCCTTCCTTTTCCATGCCTCATCAATTACAATCAACATATCACTCTTCAATAAATCCCACAAAAAAATGAAATAAAATTGCAGGAAATCCATTAGGCCTAGATGCCTTATTAATATGGAAATGAAATCTACTCCATGTAGATCATCCATAGATATCTTGTTAATAAAGCTTTCATTTTGTATATGCTTGATAATTGATAGAATATTTTGTAAAACATTAACTTGTGTCTTCTTATATTTCCCAGCATCCAACATTTTAAATAGTTAATTATTTTCTTCTTTATATCTTCTTCTTCCTCAATATTTCTTCTATCTAGAGTTAAAATATATTTTTGCAATAAAAAAAAATATATATATCTGGCATAAAATTTTGGCATTTATATTTCCTTGATTCATTTCTCCGTAGATTTGTAGACTACTGTGTCTTCTCCTTTTACAATGAAGTATGATAATCATAAAGTAATTATTTTTCTTGCATTTAAGAATCTTGGTCCATTCCATTTATTTCTACTCTCTTGTAAACTTTTGAGCTTGGATTCAATTTCCTTTGTTTTCTTAAATATGTTAATAAAATATTTGGAATTTCAAATCTTCATTTGACCCTTTAGATATTTTATTTTTGGAACAAACCTATACATACATAATCCTACAAGTTTTGCATCATCCTACCATAACATAGCTATTTCAAAGAAATCATGGTCTTGAAGACACATAAATAGAAGTGAAATGGCTTTGGATGACCTTATTGAGTAAATCACATGTTATAATACTATGTTTGTGATATAATCCTATTCAAAATTTACTCTCTTTGCAGCCATGATTTGAATAACAAAATCCTATCCAATATTTCTACTATACGAGTTTACCTAATGTGTCTATTATTCCATGTATATTGAAAATTTGAAAGAAGGGCATTCCTAAGTTTTTTTAAACTGACAAATGAAGCAAACATTGCATAAAATTTGACCATCCAAGAATACTATCCTTTTTATTCCAAAGGAGATAGAAATGTATTGAATTCACCCCCAATAATCCATAGACCACCATTGTGAATCATCATTTTGTTTGATAAAATATGGTAGGATCCTTCTAACATCTTTAATGAGGATTAACTATAGTTGAAGCATATACATTTATAACCCCAAAGCTGATGTTTTCCTCTTTTCCATAAAATAGTCTAGCAACACAATTACGTTATTCTTCTAAAAATTATCCATACCATTTAAGTTTATCCAATATTGTTGAAATAATGTCAAAAGCTTATATACAAGAAACTTCGAAGTAATCCCTCATATTATAAATATTTTTCAAAGTGTTTTTACATTCCACACTAAATTTTATTTCTTGAATTAAAATAAAATCAAGACTATAACAACCTATTTCTTCCTTAATAACTCTTTTTTTAGGGTATTATTCATACACTTAATATTCCATACTATCATGTTCATCATCACTTTTTTATTTTTGTTTGTGGGCTTAACTCCACTTCCTGTTAACATGTATGATATTTTTTTTTTACTTCCTAAAAAAATATTCCTTTTAGTTTCCTTTCCTCTTTGTTTTTACTTTGATGACCTTCCTCTCCTTTCCCCATTCCCATTAACACTTTCATCTCATTGATTTATTATATTTTTTCATACTATTCATAATGAGACTTATCTTCTAGATAGTTATGTTACACTAGATAATCTAAAATGAAAGAAATAGTCTCATAAAAACTTTCTTCATTTTGTAGCCCTAGAAACTAAAATTCAAGGATTATCCTACAAAGTAGTTATTTTCTTATAATATTTTGGGAACCCTAAATTTCTATGGATATCCTCCATATGCATTTATTTACTATGTTGCTTTCAAAATGCAAGTGCAATAGATAAACTCCCTACTACTTTTATTTTTATTGCAAGAAAATGATTTTATGCTACTAGAGGAAAATGAATATGGTTTATCTAGATTAACCTTGACCTACTTTGTCTTATTTGCATTAAAATGTGCCTTCCCATCTTCCTTCACATATTTAAATCCTCTTGAATTTGAACTTACATATTTTACTTTCTCATACCTTGTATTATTTTTTCTTCAAATGGTTGTTTTAAGTAAACATTGTAGACACCTAAAACATGTCATTTTGAGGAGACTACCTATATGGAGTCCTTTAATGCCATATTACCAACCCTGGGCAACCCTAGGGCTCGACAATGGTTTTCACAACTCAAATAGGAAGGAATTTCTCTTTGCAACCAAGACCATATTACCCCGATATGGCCCTCAATCATTATTGTATTACCTCAAGATGACCCCCACTCGTGACTATCTTACCTTAAGATGGCCCACAATCATGATCGTCTCACCTCGAGATGGTCATACTAGAAGCAAGTTTCTGCCACAATTCAAACATTTACACGTGCTAGCTTAACATAACGACATAATAAAGTTAATTGTGTGGTAGTTTTCAAGAAACTATTGGTTACCTTTCTTAATCCTAAATGCTTCTTGACTTCCCGTGCAAGCTTGAACACACATTGAAAATTCTATATAAAGTCACCCAACCTTCATTAAAAAGTTTGAAGTTTTCATGCATCGAAGTGCTATCAGATTGAAGAACCAAAGAGCTCTCACTCTAAAAGCAATGAAGTGCTATCAAAATTCAACCATGAATATTCCAAGCATGCCAATGGACCTTCTCGAAGGTTGAATATCACATTTTTAATTCTTGTACCATCCAACATCCTTGTTTTAGTGCTATATTTTACCCCTAAGTTTTTCCTCATGAGTGCATCAAGAACATCAACCAACCCATAGATCAAACATGACATTGCCCCACATTAGCCACAAGGAAATTACTTGATATTTGGTGCTCATCTATCTCAGATACAACCCATATGTACGACCGTCTCACCTCAATAAGACCAGTAGGCAATACCATCTGCATAATAAATCCACATATACATATCAATGTCTATCACCCAACTTACATGAATAACTTTCCTATCTTTTATGACAAGAAATAATATCTAAGCCATACTACTAAATATCTTTTCCAGAGAATTCTTTCTTCTGGTCCCAGTTAGTTTTACACTCTAGTATACATTATGCATAGTTGCCAGATATTACCTTCCTGCTATCCTTCTATTTTTTTATTTGAGAAAAATATACCTAATTTCTTAGCAAGAATATTAAGTAGATAAGGAAATAGTGCATCACCTTGGTGGAGTTCATGATATGACTTAAATTATTTGATAAAGGAAACATTTATCAAAACATAATGTTTTATACTGCTATAATAACATCTAATCCATTCATATCAACCTTGATTAAAACCTATTTTTTTTAGAATATCATTTAGAAAACTCTAGTAAACCATATCATATGCTTTGTTCAAATATGATTTCCTAAACATACCTAGTATTTTAATGTAATTAAGAGAATGTATGACCTCCTATTCAATGCTTACACTATCAATAACTTGTTTACCATGAACAAAACCACCTTGTTATTATGAGATAACATAATTTAGAATTATTTTCGACTTGTTGACCATAATTTATTAAATAATCTTATAAATCATATTACAAAGGCTTTTTTGATGAAAACTATCAAAATATTTTGTGTTTTATTTCTTGCAAACAATTGTAATAAATATGGGATATATCTTATCGTAGCCTTCCTTTTCCATGCCTCATCAATTACAATCAACATATCACTCTTCAATAAATCCCACAAAAAAATGAAATAAAATTGCAGGAAATCCATTAGGCCTAGATGCCTTATTAATATGGAAATGAAATCTACTCCATGTAGATCATCCATAGATATCTTGTTAATCAAGCTTTCATTTTGTATATGCTTGATAATTGATAGAATATTTTGTAAAACATTAACTTGTGTCTTCTTATATTTCCCAGAATCCAACATTTTAAATAGTTAATTATTTTCTTCTTTATATCTTCTTCTTCCTCAATATTTCTTCTATCTAGAGTTAAAATATATTTTTGCAATAAAAAATAAATAAAAATAAAATTCTCTGGCATAAAATTTTGGCATTTATATTTCCTTGATTCATTTCTCCGTATATTTGTAGAATACTGTGTCTTCTCCTTTTACAATGAAGTATGATAATCATAAAGTAATTATTTTTCTTGCATTTAAGAATCTTGGTCCATTCCATTTGTTTCTACTCTCTTGTAAGCTTTTGAGCTTGGATTCAATTTCCTTTGTTTTCTTAAATATGTTAATAAAATATTTGGAATTTCAAATCTTCATTTGACCCTTTAGATATTTTATTTTTGGAACAAACCTATACATACATAATCCTACAAGTTTTACATCATCCTACCATAACATAGCTATTTCAAAGAAATCATGGTCTTGAAGACACATAAATAGAAGTGAAATGGCTTTGGATGACCTTATTGAGTAAATCACATGTTATAATACTATGTTTGTGATATAATCCTATTCAAAATTTACTCTCTTTGTAGCCATGATTTGAATAACAAAATCCTATCCAATATTTCTACTATACGAGTTTACCTAATGTGTCTATTATTCCATGTATATTGAAAATTTTAAGGAAGCACATTCCTAAGTTTGTTTAAATTGACAAATGAAGCAAACATTGCATAAAATTTGACCATCCAAGAATACTATCCTTTTTATTCCAAAGGAGATATAAATGTATTGAAGTCACCCCCAATAATCCATAGACCACCATTGTGAATCATCATTTTGTTTGATAAAATATGGTAGGATCCTTCTAACATCTTTAACGAGGATTAACTATAGTTGAAGCATATACATTTATAACCCCAAAGCTGATGTTTTCCTCTTTTCCATAAAATAGTCTAGCAACACAATTACGTTATTCTTCTAACAATTATCCATACCATTTAAGTTTATCCAATATTGTTGCAATAATGTCAAAAGCTTATATACAAGAAACTTCGAAGTAATCCCTCATATTATAAATATTTTTCAAAGTGTTTTTACATTCCACACTAAATTTTATTTCTTGAATTAAAATAAAATCAAGACTATAACAACCTATTTCTTCCTTAATAACTCCTTTTTTAGGATATTATTCATACCCTTAATATTCCATAATATCATGTTCATCATCACTTTTTTATTTTTGTTTGTGGGCTTAACTCCACTTCCTGTTAACATGTATGATATTTGTTTTTTACTTCCTAAAACAATATTCCTTTTAGTTTCCTTTCCTTTTTGTTTTTACTTTGATGACCTTCCTCTCCTTTCCCCATTCCCATCAACACTTTCATCTCATTGATTTCTTATATTTTTTCATACTATTCATAATGAGACTTATCTTCTAGAAAGTTATGTTACACTAGATAATCTAAAATGAAACAAATAGTCTCATAAAAACTTTCTTCATTTTGTAGCCCTAGAAACTAAAATTCAAGGTTTATCCTACAAAGTAATTATTTTCTTATAATATTTTGGGAACCCTAAATTTCTGTGGATATCCTCCATATGCATTTATTTACTATGTTGCTTTCAAAATGCAAGTGCAATAGATAAACTCCCTACTACTTTTATTTTTATTGCAAGAAAAGGATTTTATGCTACTAGAGGAAAATGAATATGGTTTATCTAGATTAACCTTGACCTTCTTTGTCTTATTTGTATTAAAATGTACCTTCCCATCTTCCTTCACATATTTAAATCCTCTTGAATTTGAACTTACATATTTTACTTTCTCATACCTTGTATTATTTTTTCTTCAAATGGTTGTTTTAAGTAAACTTTGTAGACACCTAAAACATGTCATGTTGAGGAGACTACCTATATGGAGTCATTTAATGCCATATTACCAACCTTGGGCAACCCTAAGGCTCGACAATGGTTTTCACAACTCAAATAGGAAGGAATTTCTCTTTACAACTAAGACCATATTACCCCGATATGGCCTCTAATCATTATTGCATTACCTCAATATGACCCCCACTCGTGACTATCTTACCTTAAGATGGCCCACAATCATGATCATCTCACCCCGAGATGGTCGTACTAGAAGCAAGTTTCTGCCACAATTCAAACATTTACACGTGCTAGCTGGACATAATGACATAATAAAGTTAATTGTGTGGTAGTTTTCAAGAAACTATTGGTTACCTTTATTGATCCTAAATGCTTCTTAACTTCGCTTGCAATCTTGAACTCCCATTGAAAAGTCTATATAAAGTCACGCAACCTTCATTAAAAAGTTTGAAGTTTTCATGCATCGAAGTGCTATCAGATTGAAGAACCAAAGAGCTCTCACTCTAAAAGCAATGAAGTGCTATCGAAATTCAACCATGAATATTCCAAGCATGCCAATGGACCATCTTGAAGGTTGAATGTCGCATTTTTACTTCTTGTACCATCCAACATCCTTGTTTTAGTGCTATATTTTACCCCTAAGTTGTTCCTCATGAGTGCATCAAGAACATCAACCAACCCATGGATAAAACTTGACATTGCCCCACATCAGCCACAAGGAAATTACTTGATATTTGGTGCTCATCTATCTCAGATACAACCCATATGTACGACCGTCTCACCTCAATAAGATCAGTAGGCAATACCATTTGCATAATAAATCCACACATACATATCAATGTCTATCACCCAACTTACATGAATAACTTTCCTATCTTTTATGACAAGAAATAATATCTAAGCCATACTACTAAATATCTTTTTCCAGAGAATTCTTTCTTCTGGTCCCAGTTAGTTTTACACTCAAGTATACATTATGCATAGTTCCTAGATATTACCTTCCTGCTATCCTTCTATTTTTTTATTTGAGAAAAATATACCTAATTTCTTAGCAAGAATATTAAGTAGATAAGGAAATAGTAAATCACCTTGGTGGAGTTCATGATATGACTTAAATTATTTGATAAAGGAAACATTTATCAAAACATAATGTTTTATACTGCTATAATAACATCTAATCCATTCATATCAACCTTGATTAAAACCAATTTTTTTTAGAATATCATTTAGAAAACTCTAGTAAACCATATCATATGCTTTGTTTAAATATGATTTCCTAAACATACCTAGTATTTTAATGTAATTAAGAGAATGTATGACCTCCTATTCAATGCTTACACTATCAATAACTTGTTTACCATGAAAAAAACCACCTTGTTATTATGAGATAACATAATTTAGAATTATTTTCGACTTGTTGACCATAATTTATTAAATAATCTTATAAATCATATTACAAAGGCTTTTTAGATGAAAACTATCAAAATATTTTGTGTTTTATTTCTTGCAAACAATTGTAATAAATATGGGATATATCTTATCGTAGCCTTCCTTTTCCATGCCTCATCAATTACAATCAACATATCACTTTTCAATAAATCCCACAAAAAAAGGAAATAAAATTGCAGGAAATCCATTAGGCCTAGATGCCTTATTAATATGGAAATGAAATCTACTCCATGTAGATCATCCATAGATATCTTGTTAATCAAGCTTTCATTTTGTATATGCTTGATAATTGATAGAATATTTTGTAAAACATTAACTTGTGTCTTCTTATATTTCCCAGCATCCAACATTTTAAATAGTTAATTATTTTCTTCTTTATATCTTCTTCTTCCTCAATATTTCTTCTATCTAGAGTTAAAATATATTTTAGCAATAAAAAATAAAAATAAAATAAAATTTCTCTGGCATTTATATTTCCTTGATTCATTTCTCCGTAGATTTGTAGACTACTGTGTCTTCTCCTTTTACAATGAAGTATGATAATCATAAAGTAATTATTTTTCTTGCATTTAAGAATCTTGGACCAGTCCATTTATTTCTACTCTCTTGTAAACTTTTGAGCTTGGATTCAATTTCCTTTGTTTTCTTAAATATGTTAATAAAATATTTGGAATTTCAAATCTTCATTTGACCCTTTAGATATTTTATTTTTGGAACAAACCTATACATACATAATCCTACAAGTTTTGCATCATCCTACCATAACATAGCTATTTCAAAGAAATCATGGTCTTGAAGACACATAAATAGAAGTGAAATGGCTTTGGATGACCTTATTGAGTAAATCACATGTTATAATACTATGTTTGTGATATAATCCTATTCAAAATTTACTCTCTTTGTAGCCATGATTTGAATAACAAAATCCTATCCAATATTTCTACTATACGAGTTTACCTAATGTGTCTATTATTCCATGTATATTGAAAATTTGAAGGAAGCACATTCCTAAGTTTGTTTAAATTGACAAATGAAGCAAACATTGCATAAAATTTGACCATCCAAGAATACTATCCTTTTTATTCCAAAGGAGATAGAAATGTATTGAAGTCACCCCCAATAATCCATAGACCACCATTGTGAATCATCATTTTGTTTGATAAAATATGGTAGGATCCTTCTCACATCTTTAATGAGGATTAACTATAGTTGAAGCATATACATTTATAACCCCAAAGCTGATGTTTTCCTCTTTTCCATAAAATAGTCTAGCAACACAATTACGTTATTCTTCTAACAATTATCCATACCATTTAAGTTTATCCAATATTGTTGCAATAATGTCAAAAGCTTATATACAAGAAACTTCGAAGTAATCCCTCATATTATAAATATTTTTCAAAGTGTTTTTACATTCCACACTAAATTTTATTTCTTGAATTAAAATAAAATAAAGACTATAACAACCTATTTCTTCCTTAATAACTCCTTTTTTAGGGTATTATTCATACCCTTAATATTCCATAATATCATGTTCATCATCATTTTTTTTTTTTTGTTTGTGGGCTTAACTCCACTTCCTGTTAACATGTATCATATTTGTTTTTTACTTCCTAAAACAATATTCCTTTTAGTTTCCTTTCCTCTTTCTTTTTACTTTGATGACCTTCCTCTCCTTTCCCCATTCCCATCAACACTTTCATCTCATTGATTTCTTATATTTTTTCATACTATTCATAATGAGACTTATCTTCTAGAAATTTATGTTACACTAGATAATCTAAAATGAAACAAATAGTCTCATAAAAACTTTCTTCATTTTGTAGCCCTAGAAACTAAAATTCAAGGATTATCCTACAAAGTAATTATTTTCTTATAATATTTTGGGAACCCAAAATTTCTATGGATATCCTCCATATGCATTTATTTACTATGTTGCTTTCAAAATGCAAGTGCAATAGATAAACTGCCTACTACTTTTATTTTTATTGCAAGAAAAGGATTTTATGCTACTAGAGGAAAATGAATATGGTTTATCTAGATTAACCTTGACCTACTTTGTCTTATTTGCATTAAAATGTACCTTCCCATCTTCCTTCACATATTTAAATCCTCTTGAATTTGAACTTACATATTTTACTTTCTCATACCTTGTATTATTTTTTCTTCAAATGGTTGTTTTAAGTAAACTTTGTAGACACCTAAAACATGTCATGTTGAGGAGACTACCTATATGGAGTCATTTAATGCCATATTACCAACCTTGGGCAACCCTAAGGCTCGACAATGGTTTTCACAACTCAAATAGGAAGGAATTTCTCTTTGCAACTAAGACCATATTACCCCGATATGGCCTCTAATAATTATTGCATTACCTCAATATGACCCCCACTCGTGACTATCTTACCTTAATATGGCCCACAATCATGATCATCTCACCCCGAGATGGTCGTACTAGAACCAAGTTTCTACCACAATTCAAACATTTACACGTGCTAGCTGGACATAACGACATAATAAAGTTAATTGTGTGGTAGTTTTCAAGAAACTATTGGTTACCTTTCTTTATCCTAAATGCTTCTTGACTTCCCTTGCAAGCTTGAACTCCCATTGAAAAGTCTATATAAAGTCACCCAACCTTCATTAAAAAGTTTGAAGTTTTCATGCATCGAAGTGCTATCAGATTGAAGAACCAAAGAGCTCTCACTCTAAAAGCAATGAAGTGCTATCGAAATTCAACCATGAATATTCCAAGCATGCCAATGGACCATCTCGAAGGTTGAATATCGCATTTTTACTTCTTGTACCATCCAACATCCTTGTTTTAGTGCTATATTTTACCCCTAAGTTGTTCCTCATGAGTGCATCAAGAACATCAACCAACCCATGGATCAAACTTGACATTGCCCCACATCAGCCACAAGGAAATTACTTGATATTTTGTGCTCATCTATCTCAGATACAACCCATATGTACGACCGTCTCACCTCAATAAGACCAGTAGGCAATACCATCTGCATAATAAATCCACACATACATATCAATGTCTATCACCCAACTTACATGAATAACTTTCCTATCTTTTATGACAAGAAATAATATCTAAGCCATACTACTAAATATCTTTTCTAGAGAATTATTTCTTTGGGTCCCAGTTAGTTTTACACTCAAGTATACATTATGCATAGTTCCTAGATATTACCTTCCTGCTATCCTTCTATTTTTTTATTTGAGAAAAATATACCTAATTTCTTAGCAAGAATATTAAGTAGATAAGGAAATAGTAAATCACCTTGGTGGAGTTCATGATATGACTTAAATTATTTTATAAAGGAAACATTTATCAAAACATAATGTTTTATACTGCTATAATAACATCTAATCCATTCATATCAACCTTGATTAAAACCAAATTTTTTTAGAATATCATTTAGAAAACTCTAGTAAACCATATCATATGCTTTGTTTAAATATGATTTCCTAAAAATACCTAGTATTTTAATGTAATTAAGAGAATGTATGACCTCCTATTCAATGCTTACACTATCAATAACTTGTTTACCATGAACAAAACCACCTTGTTATTATGAGATAACATAATTTAGAATTCTTTTCGACTTGTTGACCATAATTTATTAAATAATCTTATAAATCATATTACAAAGGCTTTTTAGATGAAAACTATCAAAATATTTTGTGTTTTATTTCTTGCAAACAATTGTAATAAATATGGGATATATCTTATCATAGCCTTCCTTTTCCATGCCTCATCAATTACAATCAACATATCACTTTTCAATAAATCCCACAAAAAAAGGAAATAAAATTGCAGGAAATCCATTAGGCCTAGATGCCTTATTAATATGGAAATGAAATCTACTCCATGTAGATCATCCATAGATATCTTGTTAATCAAGCTTTCATTTTGTATATGCTTGATAATTGATAGAATATTTTGTAAAACATTAACTTGTGTCTTCTTATATTTCCCAGCATCCAACATTTTAAATAGTTAATTATTTTATTCTTTATATCTTCTTCTTCCTCAATATTTCTTCTATCTAGAGTTAAAATATATTTTAGCAATAAAAAATAAAAATAAAATAAAATATCTCTGGCATTTATATTTCCTTGATTCATTTCTCCGTAGATTTGTAGAATATTGTGTCTTCTCCTTTTACAATGAAGTATGATAATCATAAAGTAATTATTTTTCTTGCATTTAAGAATCTTGGTCCATTCCATTTATTTCTACTCTCTTGTAAACTTTTGAGCTTGGATTCAATTTCCTTTGTTTTCTTAAATATGTTAATAAAATATTTGGAATTTCAAATCTTCATTTGACCCTTTAGATATTTTATTTTTGGAACAAACCTATACATACATAATCCTACAAGTTTTGCATCATCCTACCATAACATAGCTATTTCAAAGAAATCATGGTCTTGAAGACACATAAATAGAAGTGAAATGGCTTTGGATGACCTTATTGAGTAAATCACATGTTATAATACTATGTTTGTGATATAATCCTATTCAAAATTTACTCTCTTTGTAGCCATGATTTGAATAACAAAATCCTATCCAATATTTCTACTATACGAGTTTACCTAATGTGTCTATTATTCCATGTATATTGAAAATTTGAAGGAAGCACATTCCTAAGTTTGTTTAAATTGACAAATGAAGCAAACATTGCATAAAATTTGACCATCCAAGAATACTATCCTTTTTATTCCAAAGGAGATAGAAATGTATTGAAGTCACCCCCAATAATCCATAGACCACCATTGTGAATCATCATTTTGTTTGATAAAATATGGTAGGATCCTTCTAACATCTTTAATGAGGATTAACTATAGTTGAAGCATATACATTTATAACCCCAAAGCTGATGTTTTCCTCTTTTCCATAAAATAGTCTAGCAACACAATTACGTTATTCTTCTAACAATTATCCATACCATTTAAGTTTATCCAATATTGTTGCAATAATGTCAAAAGCTTATATACAAGAAACTTCGAAGTAATCCCTCATATTATAAATATTTTTCAAAGTGTTTTTACATTCCACACTAAATTTTATTTCTTGAATTAAAATAAAATCAAGACTATAACAACCTATTTCTTCCTTAATAACTCCTTTTTTAGGATATTATTCATACCCTTAATATTCCATAATATCATGTTCATCATCACTTTTTTATTTTTGTTTGTGGACTTAACTCCACCTCCCGTTAACATGTATGATATTTGTTTTTTACTTCCTAAAACAATATTCCTTTTAGTTTCCTTTCCTCTTTGTTTTTACTTTGATGACCTTCCTCTCCTTTCCCCATTCCCATCAACACTTTCATCTCATTGATTTCTTATATTTTTTCATACTATTCATAATGAGACTTATCTTCTAGAAAGTTATGTTACACTAGATAATCTAAAATGAAACAAATAGTCTCATAAAAACTTTCTTCATTTTGTAGCCCTAGAAACTAAAATTCAAGGATTATCCTACAAAGTAATTATTTTCTTATAATATTTTGGGAACCCTAAATTTCTATGGATATCCTCCATATGCATTTATTTACTATGTTGCTTTCAAAATGCAAGTGCAATAGATAAACTCCCTACTACTTTTATTTTTATTGCAAGAAAAGGATTTTATGCTACTAGAGGAAAATGAATATGGTTTATCTAGATTAACCTTGACCTACTTTGTCTTATTTGCATTAAAATGTACCTTCCCATCTTCCTTCACATATTTAAATCCTCTTGAATTTGAACTTACATATTTTACTTTCTCATACCTTGTATTATTTTTTCTTCAAATGGTTGTTTTAAGTAAACTTTGTAGACACCTAAAACATGTCATGTTGAGGAGACTACCTATATGGAGTCATTTAATGCCATATTACCAACCTTGGGCAACCCTAAGGCTCGACAATGGTTTTCACAACTCAAATAGGAAGGAATTTATCTTTGCAACTAAGACCATATTACCCCAATATGGCCTCTAATTATTATTGCATTACCTCAATATGACCCCCACTCATGACTATCTTACCTTAAGATGGCCCACAATCATGATCGTCTCACCCCGAGATGGTCATACTAGAAGCAATTTTCTGCCACAATTCAAACATTTACACGTGCTAGCTGGACATAACGACATAATAAAGTTAATTGTGTGGTAGTTTTCAAGAAACTATTGGTTACCTTTCTTGATCCTAAATGCTTCTTGACTTCCATTGCAAGATTGAACTCCCATTGAAAAGTCTATATAAAGTCACCCAACCTTCATTAAAAAGATTGAAGTTTTCATGCATCGAAGTGCTATCAGATTGAAGAACCAAAGAGCTCTCACTCTAAAAGCAATGAAGTGCTATCTAAATTCAACCATGAATATTCCAAGCATGCCAATGGACCATCTCGAAGGTTGAATATCGAATTTTTACTTCTTGTACCATCCAACATCCTTGTTTTAGTGTTATATTTTACCCCTAAGTTGTTCCTCATGAGTTCATCAAGAACGTCAACCAACCCATGGATCAAACTTGACATTGCCCCACATCAGCAAAAATGAAATTACTTGATATTTGGTGCTCATCTATCTCAGATGCAACCCATATGTACGACCGTATCACCTCAATAAGACCAGCAGGCAATACCATCTGCATAATAAATCCAAATATACATATCAATGTCTATCACCCAACTTACATGAATAACTTTCCTATCTTTTATGACAAGAAATAATATCTAAGCCATACTACTAAATATCTTTTCTAGAGAATTATTTCTTTGGGTCCCAGTTAGTTTTACACTCAAGTATACATTATGCATAGTTCCTAGATATTACCTTCCTGCTATCCTTCTATTTTTTTATTTGAGAAAAATATACCTAATTTCTTAGCAAGAATATTAAGTAGATAAGGAAATAGTAAATCACCTTGGTGGAGTTCATGATATGACTTAAATTATTTGATAAAGGAAACATTTATCAAAACATAATGTTTTATACTGCTATAATAACATCTAATCCATTCATATCAACCTTGATTAAAACCAATTTTTTTTAGAATATCATTTAGAAAAATCTAGTAAACCATATCATATGCTTTGTTTAAATATGATTTCCTAAACATACCTAGTATTTTAATGTAATTAAGAGAATGTATGACCTCCTATTCAATGCTTACACTATCAATAACTTGTTTACCATGAACAAAACCACCTTGTTATTATGAGATAACATAATTTAGAATTATTTTCGACTTGTTGACCATAATTTATTAAATAATCTTATAAATCATATTACAAAGGCTTTTTAGATGAAAACTATCAAAATATTTTGTGTTTTATTTCTTGCAAACAATTGTAATAAATATGGGATATATCTTATCGTAGCCTTCCTTTTCCATGCCTCATCAATTACAATCAACATATCACTTTTCAATAAATCCCACAAAAAAATGAAATAAAATTGCAGGAAATCCATTAGGCCTAGATGCCTTATTAATATGGAAATGAAATCTACTCCATGTAGATCATCCATAGATATCTTGTTAATCAAGCTTTCATTTTGTATATGCTTGATAATTGATAGAATATTTTGTAAAACATTAACTTGTGTCTTCTTATATTTCCCAGCATCCAACATTTTAAATAGTTAATTATTTTCTTCTTTATATCTTATTCTTCCTCAATATTTCTTCTATCTAGAGTTAAAATATATTTTTGCAAAAAAAAAAAAAAATTCTCTGGCATGAAATTTTGGCATTTATATTTCCTTGATTCATTTCTTTGTAGATTTGTAGACTACTATTTCTTCTCCTTTTACAATGAAGTATGATAATCATAAAGTAATTATTTTTCTTGCATTTAAGAATCTTGGTCCATTCCATTTATTTCTACTCTCTTGTAAACTTTTGAGCTTGGATTCAATTTCCTTTGTTTTCTTAAATATGTTAATAAAATATTTGGAATTTCAAATCTTCATTTGACCCTTTAGATATTTTATTTTTGGAACAAACCTATACATACATAATCCTACAAGTTTTGCATCATCCTACCATAACATAGCTATTTCAAAGAAATCATGGTCTTGAAGACACATAAATAGAAGTGAAATGGCTTTGGATGACCTTATTGAGTAAATCACATGTTATAATACTATGTTTGTGATATAATCCTATTCAAAATTTACTCTCTTTGCAGCCATGATTTGAATAACAAAATCCTATCCAATATTTCTACTATATGAGTTTACCTAATGTGTCTATTATTCCATGTATATTGAAAATTTGAAGGAAGGACATTCCTAAGTTTGTTTAAACTGAAAAATGAAGAAAACATTGCATAAAATTTGACCATCCAAGAATACTATCCTTTTTATTCCAAAGGAGATAGAAATGTATTGAAGTCACCCCCAATAATCCATAGACCACCATTGTGAATCATCATATTTTTTGATAAAATATGGTAGGATCCTTCTAACATCTTTAATGAGGATTAACTATAGTTGAAGCATATACATTTATAACCCCAAAGCTAATGTTTTCCTCTTTTCCATAAAATAGTCTAGCAACACAATTACGTTATTCTTCTAAAAATTATCCATACCATTTAAGTTTATCCAATATTGTTGCAATAATGTCAAAAGCTTATATACAAGAAACTTCGAAGTAATCCCTCATATTATAAATATTTTTCAAAGTGTTTTTACATTCCACACTAAATTTTATTTCTTGAATTAAAATAAAATCAAGACTATAGCAACCTATTTCTTCCTTAATAAATCTTTTTTTAGGGTATTATTCATACCCTTAATATTCCATAATATCATGTTCTTCATCACTTTTTTATTTTTGTTTTTGGGCTTAACTCCACTTCCTGTTAACATGTATGATATTTGTTTTTTACTTCCTAAAACAATATTCCTTTTAGTATCCTTTGCTCTTTGTTTTTATTTTGATGACCTTCCTCTCCTTTCCCCATTCCCATCAACACTTTCATCTCATTGATTTCTTATATTTTTTCATACTATTCATAATGAGACTTATCTTCTAGAAAGTTATGTTACACTAGATAATCTAAAATGAAAGAAATAGTCTTATAAAAACTTTCTTCATTTTGTTGCCTTAGAAACTAAAATTCAAGGATTATCCTACAAAGTAATTATTTTCTTATAATATTTTGGGAACCCTAAATTTCTATGGATATCCTCCATATGCATTTATTTACCATGTTGCTTTCAAAATGCAAGTGCAATAGATAAACTCCCTACTACTTTTATTTTTATTGCAAGAAAAGGATTTTATGCTACTAGAGGAAAAGGAAGATGGTTTATCTAGATTAACCTTGACCTACTTTGTCTTATTTGCATTAAAATTTACCTTCCCATCTTCCTTCACATATTTAAATGCTCTTGAATTTGAACTTACATATTTTACTTTCTCATACCTTGTATTATTTTTTCTTCAAATGGTTGTTTTAAGTAAACTTTGTAGACACCTAAAACATGTCATGTTGAGGAGACTACCTATATGGAGTCATTTAATGCCATATTACCAACCTTGGGCAACCCTAGGGCTCGACAATGGTTTTCACAACTCAAATAAGAAGGAATTTATCTTTGCAACCAAGACCATATTACCCCGATATGGCCCCCAATCATTATTGTATTACCTCAAGATGACCCCCACTCGTGACTATCTTACCTTAAGATGGCCCACAATCATGATCGTCTCACCCCGAGATGGTCATACTAGAAGCAAGTTTCTGCCACAATTCAAACATTTACACGTGCTAGCTGGACATAACGACATAATAAAGTTAATTGTGTGGTCATTTTCAAAAACTATTGGTTACCTTTCTTGATCCTAAATGCTTCTTGACTTCCCTTGCAAGCTTGAAATCCCATTGAAAAGTCTTTATAAAGTCATCCAACCTTCATTAAAAAGTTTGAAGTTTTCATGCATCGAAGTGCTATCAGATTGAAGAACCAAAGAGCTCTCACTCTAAAAGCAATGAAGTGCTATCGAATTCAACCATGAATATTCCAAGCATGCCAATGAACCATCTCGAAGGTTGAATATGAAATTTTTACTTCTTGTACCATCCAACATCCTTGTTTTAGTGCTATATTTTACCCCTAAGTTGTTCCTCATGAGTGCATCAAGAACATCAACCAACCCATGGATCAAACTTGACATTGCCCCACATCAGCCACAAGGAAATTACTTGATATTTGGTGCTCATCTATCTCAAATACAACCCATATGTACGACCGTCTCACCTCAATAAGACCAGTAGGCGATACCATCCCGCATAGAGACAACCTCCCGGGTTGAGATCCATTTATTTTTTTGTTACTTTTATCTAGTTTAGTAACATTTTAATTATAGTTTATCTTAGTTATATTTTATTTTCATACATTTTTTTGTTCTATTTGAGCTTATTTATCATTTTCTTTATCATGGATATGGGCCTTATCTTGAAAGAGTCTTCATATGTTTTGATGCTCTTTAGGTATTCTTGTGTATAGATTACAGGTCTTTACAAGGAGTAACAACACAAAGATTCATTCTTCATCATCATACATTGCGATAGTGACAAAAAACTTGTCCCTAATCAGATAGTGAGATGCAAGAAAGATTCTATGAGATACACTTGGATTATATTGTTATTGTAAATCTTTGTATCAAATTGGTAACAAATCCCTCAATGGGATCCCATTGTAACCCTCTTGAAGGACAAAATTGATATTAATAAAAGGGCACCATTATTGTATATCTTGTTTTGTCATTATGGTTACATAATTTACTATCTAGTTTGTTCTTTATTTCATTGCATAGGTGTTTGATATTTTTAGCATTTTTAAACTCTAATGGCCTTTGTCATTTGATGATGCAAAGGAGATTTTTTTACCACTTTCCTAGAAGTGGAAAATCCTTGATTTAACATAGGATCTACTATGATATGATCTCCTTGTATATTGATGTTTGCCTCATGCCCTAAATTTTTCTCTTTCTCCATAATTTTCACTTTGTAATATCTTGTTATGTATCTAGTCTCATAACATTTATGACATCATAATGCAATGTTTTCATAATCCACTTGCTAGTCTTATTATCTAGATTCAAATTTAATCCTATGGTAACGGTTTTAAAATATCCATGGTAGCATATGTGTATACAAAATGCCTTCTCTCCTTAGTAGTTGGTTTCTCTTGGATGAACTCACTCATAGTAAATTATTGATATTCTTTAAAAACTCATTATTAATAAACTAATAAAGAAGTTTAAAAAGCCTAATCCACACTAGAAGCCTTTTAATAGTCTTTATATCCATACAACATTTATCACTACATGGTCTTAAATATCATGAATCTTTACCCCTAAACCAAGGACCACCATCCTTGCATCCTTTTGGAAGAAAAATCATATGGAGTAATTCAAATTCAATCCCCAATTCCATGTGATCCAATTTTAAATATTTGAAAAACCTTCTTAGTATTACTGGAACTTATATATCAATCTTATGCTTTTAATAACTATATTATCATGATCTATCATCTCATTCTCGATAATCATTTTGGTGTGTTATAAGCTATATAGATAGGTTTGCCATAGATTCGCTTTTCTTCTTATCCCTCACTAGGGCATCTATGCTCCTAGATTTTCCTTATGTTACGTAGATATTTTTCACATCAATCCTTTAGTTTTTGAGTTTATCTTGGAATAAGAAGTGGTGCTCACTCCTTGCACTCATAATGCTTACTTGATATCTAAAATAAGAAAAGGTAAGGATTGCTCCCTCATTGCACTCACTCTCTAGACTTACATTGTAAGCATTTTTATTTTTAATAAATATATGTACTATAAATTTTCAATTTAAAAAATTAAATTTTACATATGAAATAAAGATTTAAACTTATTATCAAGTGACATTAGCTCAACGGGTTAGATTCCTCAACATTTTAAGAAGGAGACCCATATTGTTTGAATCTTGCCAAACCATACATGGATAATATCCAAGCGTTGTTGTAATACCACTATGTGGTGATGATGCAATATAGGTGGGACAATTTCAATCCCATATAACCATTAAAAAAATAAAACTTATTGAAGAAACCATTTAAACTTATGAAAAATAATAATAAAATTATAATGATGTAATCAAATATTAATTATTTTGTAAATAAAAATTTAAGTAATGAAATAGAATAAAAACCCAAATGAAAAAATATATTTCTTATGTTAATACCAAAAATAATACATAAAAATTATTCCACTTGAAAAGTTCAAAAATTCAAGTCCCCAACGTTCCTTGTCACTCCACCATGCATGAAAGAGATGGAAAGCAAGCGTGGCCCATGTGTTGGACGTATTCTCTTGGAAGTTGAAAGACTCCTCGTCTAGTCACGAAACGCCGGCCTTGGAAACGCCTAAAACCGCCAGCACCCAAAAACAAAACAAACATTAAAATTGTGGAATTCACGTCTGGTCTAACTTATTCCATTTGTCTTGACCATGCACAGCAGCAATCAAATTTCCCGCGCAACCAAAACCAATTTCCATTAAATAAAAACTGAACTTTGCTCCATTCTATGGATTGTGTGCAAGGAGCCTGCCTACCAAATTTATAATTAATAATAACAATAATAAACATTGTCTTGGATTAACTCGGGTGTGCGCGAAGGTGACAGACATGACGTCATGCATGACGTCTGTGTTCCCCATGGTGAAGCAACGTTCATAATTTATACTTTGAAGGTTGTGCATACCCGCAATTTATTTTATTTTTTATTTTTGAAAGCATGGTCTCAGGCGAGCGAGCCTGTAACCTGTGGAGGTGGTAGAATCTTTCTCGTCTTTTTGCTGGATGGTGGCCATTTTTTTTTTTTTTTTTTATTACGAATAAGGATTATGAAGGAAAAAATAATCTTTATGTTTTCTTTTATTTTCATTTTTTTTTTTTTTTTGCAAACCAGACTTTGTTAGGTTTATAGTTGAAGAAATAAGAGTTTGATCTGTTACATAGATTATCCAGTCATCTCTATCTTGCTGGGGAATATTGGTCATATATATTTTAAGGAATTATAAAAGAACTAAAAATAGATTTGGTATATTTGCTCTTCTATTCCCTATTTTTTCAAAGCATTATAAAAACCAGAAAATAGATTTTGTAGATTTACTCTCCATTCTTTATTTATTATTTTTTTTTTTTTGCAAATTAGACTTCGTCAGATTTATGGATGTCCAAAGTGCTTAGGATATTCCTCTCAATAATGTCAAACAACAAACAATAGCTTATGGATGTTCAAAGTGCTGAGGATATTCCTCACAATAACGGCAAAAATAATAAGGAGATGACAAAGGGTCGTACCATGTTCTTCATATTTCAATCCATATTTCAAATGGTATGTTCTTCATATTTCAATCCATATTTCAAATGGTATAAAGTAAAAATTTCTTTATTTTTTTTGGTTTAGTTTACTAGTTTTCCTTTAAACACTTATTTTTCAATTGAAGTTTGAACACCCTTATAAGTGGCACCATCCCTTTAAAGAGTGTTTGAACTTTATAACCCAAGTTTCTTTTCCCCTCTAACTTTCTCTAATGATTGATTAAGTATCTATAAAGCTAATAATATATATATACATAGATATAGGGTATGGGTTATAGCTTTAATAAAGTAATAAAATTATTCTACAACTAAATATAGTATAGAGTTTTAATGTTCACGATTATCTATCATATGGAATAAAAAAAACATATTGTTTTTTATTTTTAATGTTTGGTTAAAGTTATTTACGATGATATATTTATGTTTCAAAAGTTAGATTTAAATTAAATATTTCTTATATAGTTATATAAGAAAATTATTATCTTTAATATGGATTACCAATTAAATATTTTATAAATATAGTTATATAAGAAAATTATTATCTTTAATATGGATTAACAAGACAAAAAAAATAAAAAATTAAAAACTAATAAATGTGACATAAATCTAGAAATGTAAATCTAAAAAATATGAATGCTTGTAGAGATGTTAAATCACCTTTATAATATAATTTGTTTTTTAATTTTGTTTATTATCTAGTATAGTGGTCTTGTTTAAATATTTTGCATTATGTTATTATGAGGTAAACATACTTTTCTTGGAGAATGTATGATATTTATACATTTTCTTTTTGTAAGGGTAGATAGAAGTTACTACATTATTTATTATTATTGTAAGTCTAACAGTAATTTATTGTTAGACATGGGATATTAGTTTGGCACATTCACATTTTTAGTGAATATTTTATTGTTAGTAGTTAGCCTTAATTACTTAGTTGTTAGCTACCTTCATGGAAGGATTCTTTCCATCCTTATCTTAGGCTATCCTAAGCCTAAGTTATTTGTATTTATATGGCATACATTATTAAATACATTATAATGTTCATGCTTTCATTGGTATCAGTGCAAAAATTTTGGTGGGTGTGTTGGGCGTGTAATTGTCAAGGTGTACCTTTTTTTAAAGCAACTCTCTAGAGCTTGCACATAAATCGAGCTGAGCACTCACAAAAAATTTTGGGCATGAAATTTTTTGGTTTTGTCTGATTTCTGACCTCTACGGTGATTTGATCCTACCTGGTGTGACGAGGAGCACCACCTGCATTTTGAAGCATTGTTGACATCCATTGACAGGATACCTGTGAACCTCTAACCAACAAATGACATGGTGATAATCCTCTGGTAAATCCTCAACATTGGTGGACATGATCCCCTGGGGGACTGAACCTATCAGCTGATTGAAAGGGGCTGATAACCTATTAGATTTATGCCCTCAGACGCTAAATCCTGATGGGTTGGCAACTCCAAGCGAGAGACAAGTGGCCCACGGCATAGACACTAATGACCCACACGTTGACATAGATCCCATTGGATCTGGTCTTCTACAATTTGAACTATGCCCTCCCGCACAGAATCACATGTGCATGCACTTCTTTATGCCCGATAAAATATACAAACTAATGTGTTACATTGATATCGAGATTACTGATGTAATTCTGATGTGACTTCTAGTGTTGACATTGAGGTATGCAATCTGAGGCATGATCTGATATGGTATGAAAATAAGAACTGCTGACCTGGACCTATGGGACTCTCGATGGAACCACATGGTATATCTTGGTGAGCTGACATGGCAGACAACTCAACAACTAACATGGTAGACTCAGAGTACAAGGTAGCTAATATGGCGACTGAGATGAGCTGTATTGGACACCTAGCAATCAACTCATGTGGAAAACATGAGTATCGAGGTGACCAACTATGCATTGATGTGGCATTCTCCTGGTTTGGACACATGGATCATTTGCATGGTGGGTCATCTTATGACGTGGCATAAGGTAGTTGATTAGAGCGCATGCATACATGTCTGGTTAGACCTCCAGAATAGGCGATAAAAAGCATGATCTTTGATTTATTGAAGATAAATGATTAGTAAATGGTGGATTATTGCTTTTAAGAAAGTAAAGGAACATCTGCACAGTGGACGTGGGACTAAAGTCCCAAATTCCTTTGTTTTCCTGCCTATCTTTGGCAGGTTAAATAAAAGGAAGGTCTTCAACTTTCCTTCTCATCCCAAGCAGTAGCTGAGACGGTAACCCGATCACCACTAAGATGTTTCTTTGTGCTCGACACAAGTTTGACTTCCGTCGGTGTCATAAAATAAGTATTTGCTTAAAAAATGTGCAAGGTAAAAATAAATTTTTTATTTTTTTTATTTTTTGTATTTTTTAATTATTTTTTAGTATTATTTATTAATAATTTAATATATTTTGTTTAAAATCATTTTTTTAATAGATTATTATTATTTTAACCAAATTAATTTTATTATTGATGAAATTATGCTTAAATTAATTAAATTTATGCATTAAAATAGAAAATTAAAGGGCTATTGTTTTTACAAAATACAAGAATAAGTATTTTTTTGTTTTCTCCACAAGGGGGATAAGAGACAAAAAACAAAGCACTATTTTTTTTTGCAAATTGAGACTTCTAACGCTTTGCTCCAAAAAATTTCTAATCCATTTTTTTGAGAGTACAAGTTTTGTCTCATGAAGCATAGACCTTGGATCACCAAAGCTCTTCGTCATCTAAGAATCATTCGAAGGAGAAACAAACTCCGTCGTCAAACCACCAGATCCAATTTTTGGTGGATGCTTAGAAGGCATAGAAAGATTTTACCCTATTTCAATACTTACATTGATCCTTGGAAGGGTTTGGATTGTAGTTATGGTCCCATGAGGATTAGAGAGCCCTTTAATCCTGATGCACCTCCAATTTTTAAATATTGAAGAATTACGGGTCCCATAAAACCAAGTCATGTGTCAATTGGTTTTGGATTGCCTTTCAAAAGCTTTTCATGTGTCGACTTGTCTTGAAAGGTGTGCTACCTTTTTAATTTTGCAAAATATAAGGGGGGACAAGAAATTGTATTTCTTGTTTTGTAAAATTGTAACACAAGGGAAGGAGAAATTGAATATCAATTTTTTTGCAAAACACAAATCACATTTTTTGTTGTAAAAATTATTGTAATAAGGTGCATTTTTGACACATTTAAAAATTGACATTTGATAAATTAGGTGCATTTTCGGTTGCATCTGACACCTAAAGTGGTAAAAATCTGTGGGTACTATTTGATTTATTATTGTATTTAATTTCTTATTTTATACAATTATAAGTCATCAAAATCAAGAGCACTGAAAACCCTAAATTTCATACTCATTTGTGTAATTCATTGCACAGATATAAGCCAATTTTAATATTGATATTCTCCCATAAAACCTAAATTTACTCTTCTTGTTTGACTCAATTTCCTCAAACTGATAATCCTTTTTTAGAAGGATTTTTAGGGAGATTCCATTAAATATCAATTAGAGTGAATTCTCTTTCATTACTTCTTGTTTGGCTTAAAATCCTCAAACTACTTTTCCTTATTTAGAAATATTTTTAGGTCGGTACCATTAATATCAATTAGAGTGAAAGAGAGACCATTTTGGTGCAATACTAGAACCTTCATAATGACAACTATAAAAAAATACCTAAATGATACACAATTGTTTAAAGTTTCTAATTATTCTACATGGAAACCAAGATGAAGGCCTTTCTTACTATAGAGGAATTATGGGATATAGTGACAGAAACTATAAAGATCCACAACACCAGGAGAAGATCAAAATGCATGGGATAAAAAGGACAACAAACTTCTCATGTTGATTCTACTAGTTACTACTGATAAAATTCAGCCTTACATTTGTGATGCACAACATGGTATAGAAGTGTGGGCGTGGGATGCTTTATCTACCATTTTTGAAGGGAAAAATGAAGCTACAATTCTTAACCTTCAATCAAAAATTCATAGACTCCATATGAAATCAGGTGAAACAATAGAGTTATTCCTATATAGAGTGGCAGAAATAAAATCAAAACTAAATGCTTTGGGAGAAAAATTTGAAGATAAGGTCTTGACTTCGGTCATTTTGAGGGCTCTTCTAAAATCCTAAAAAATGTTAATAACATCCCTTCATGTTTCTCAAAGAAAAGTGATATTTTTGAGTTGGTAAAATTAGTTCAAATTGAGGAAGAAAATCATCTACAAAGATATGAAGTGTCCAAAAATGCACTTTACATAAACAAAAAGGGTCCAAAGAAGAACGGGGGGTCATCTTCCAAAGATAAGGGCAAGCAACCTCAATCATAGAAGAATTTTTGCAAACATTGTAAAAAGGACAACCATGACACCAATCACTATTGGTCCAAGAATACACAAGACAAAAATGGTAAAGGTAAACGAAATAAGAAAAATAGACAACAAAGAGGACATGTTGCTATTGAGAATTCTAATTTTGATTCAAAAAGAGCACACAAAGTGCTCATGACACATACAACTTCTACTCAAAAGGATTCTATATGGTACATCAATTCAGATTCTAGTAAACACATGACTAGAGATAAACAATGGTTTGACACATTTGATGCAAAGGAAGACAAAATAGTAGTTATTGTTTATGATAAGTCCTATCGTGTCCAAGGAGAAGGGAATATTTCAGTTACCCTTCCATATGGAAAGTGTCATATTAAAAATATCCTTTATGTTCTAGGATTGGCAAATAACTTGTTGTTAGTTCCCTAAATCCTAGATAAAAACATGGCTATTAATTTTAGAATTGAGGGGGAAAGAAGCATTTCTATATCACCAAGAAAGGAAAACACATAGTAACAAGTTCTTACAGGCATGGCTTGTTCACCTTAGATGCAGTATCTACACCTCATGTTGCCATGGCGACCAATAGGAAGGAGGCCACTTCTCTTTGGTATACGATATTTGGGCATCTAAGTTCTGGATATTTACTTGATCTAAGTAAATATGAAATGGTAAAAGGACTTCCTAACCTTTCACCTACATTGTCTGCGTGCTTAGATTTCTTAGGAGGAAAGCAACATAGATTACCGTTTGAAGCTAGCTCTTCACGAGCTAAGAATCCATTGGAGTTGGTTCATACCAATTTGTGTGGTCCTGTGCCACATAGCTTTTGAGGAAAGAGGTATTTCAAATTTTTTATTGATGATCACTCACAAAAATGTGGTTTTTCTTCATACAATTAATTTCAGAGGCATTTATGTACTTTTAGCAGTTCAAGAAACTTGTTGAGAATGAGTTAGGATGCTACATCAATACCCTCCGCTCAGATTGAGGGGACAATATACCTCAAATGAATTTTCTTCATTTCTAACTAAACATGGGATTCAAAGGCATATAACCACAACCTATACTCTACAAAAAAATGGAGTTGCTGAGGGGAGAAATTTTTCCATCATGGAGATGGTTTATTGTATGCTTAAAGGAGCAAATATTGAGCAACGATATTGGGCTAAAGTTGTCATAACATCATATATTTTGAATAGAGCTCCCACAAAATCTCTTAAAGGTATGAATCCATAGGAATCTTGGAGTGGTATGAAACCCTTCATCACTCATCTAAGAATTTTTGAGTGTAAGGTATTTATGCATATACCAAAAGAAAAGAGAAAGAAATTAGATGAAAATACCTTGCAATGTATTTTTCTTTGATATGATGAATATTCTAAATACTATCGGTTGATAAATGCTATAACCAAGAAGATACACATAAGTAGATATGTGATGTTTTATGAGGCTTTCACATCAAATAACACATCTACTGTATACCTATATGAAGAGGAGCCAAAGCAAGTAACTCCTCCCCCACATAAAAAGACTCCAAAATGGTATACAAGTATGATAAGAGATTTAAAGTTGACCACACCTCCAGATCTTACCTTAGATCATCTTTAAAATCATAGCATGACTCAGTAAAATATGACACAAGCATCAAATTCAGAGGTTGACGAGCTATGCCAACACTTTTATGAGCTTTCTATAGATCCAGAGGAAGATAGTAGAGAAGATATGGAAGTGGATGATGAAAGGGTTTACATGTCTTCATATTATGAACAAGAACCCATCATGATCAAAGAAGCACTTAGTGAGCCACAATGGAAGGTGAATATGGGTGCTGAATATACATATCTTATTAAAAACAAAACATGGAAGCTAGTTGATTTGCCTTCAGGAAATAAGCCCATTGGCTACAAATGGGTTTACAAAGTAAAATACAAGGCAAATAGGACTATTGATAAGCATAAGGCCCACCTTGTGGAAAAGGGCTATGCTAAAAAAGAAGGCATCGATTACGAAGATACTTTTGCACCTATTGTAAGAATGAATACCGTTCATGTTATTTGTGCAATGGCAGCATAATACGGATGGAAATGGATGTCAAAAGTACCTTCTATTGGACATTTTGAGTGATAAGTTGTCATTGATGTCAAGAGTGAGTGGTCATTGATGTCGAACTTTCAGCACCAGTCAGTGGTAGTTTTAGTTGGCAGCATCCGTTTCGGTTTCAGTTTCAAGACCCGGTTCCAGGAAGTCAGATGAGGTCCAAAGTGCAAGAAAAAGCCCAAATAAATAATATTATAATATTCTTTTATAATATTATGCAAAGGAAGTTTAAAATTAATTTTAAATTAATTTATTAGTTAATTTACTTAACTTATAAAGTTATTTAAATTAATTATTAATTAATTTAATTATTAATTATAAATTAATTTAAGCTAAGGTTAAATAACCCTAAGGTGGGTTATTAAAATTAAAATTCGAAATTTGATTTTGAATTACAAAGCGCCGACGTGAGGAGAAAATTAAAAACGTGTATATAAGGGGGGAACTCCCACCCTACCAAACCTTACCATGCCTTCGAATATTATTGCGAGCTTTAGAATTGTGAGCCTATGCATCCAAAGTGGAGAAAGAGTGTGCAAGTTTCGTGAGAAATCAGATAGCAGTGGAGGCATAAGAGGAAGGGGCTCTTCCTTCCTTCACGTGGGCATTAGTAGCCCACGCGGTGGGCTCCCAAGCGCTAAGGCGCTTAGGCTAGAGGAGACGACGGATCGAATCTCACCGAATCCCCTTTTGGGGAAGAAAGAGGTATGCTTGAATATTGGTCACCAAAAATTTTGGGAATATAGTTTGGGCATTTAAAAATTAATTTCAATTTATTAATTGGTTCTAAGGTTGCTAAAGGAGTTATAAGGGTTTTTGCAAAATTAAATTTTTAATGTTGTTTGCTCAAATGTTTTGAAAGGATTGTAAGGTGTTTGGTTGATATTTTTATGGTGTTGGATATTATTTTAAGTTGGAGTTTATAAGGTGTATCAAAGAAATTATCTTTATGTATGTTATGATGAGTGTTATTTTAAAAGGGAGCAATAAGGCATAAATTGAGTTGTGATTGTTTTATGTCCAAGGAATATTTTTGGAAAGTGTTGAAGTGATATTGTTGTGTTTAACCATTGGAATTGGAAAGAAGAAATTGTGATTAAGACAGGTTTTCTAAAGGCACTTTTACATCCAACAAAAGGTATGGGCATATTCTTCCTAGTGAGTGATTGTTGAAAATTGTGAATGAAAATTTGGAGTGAAAAGGATTGTTTGGTTAGCATTGTTGAGAGTGTTTTGAATTAATGCTTCAAGGTTTTCTGGAATTAAGAGTTGTTGATAAAACCTTGTTTTATAAGCATTGTTGTTGAAGTGTTTGAGTTGAGTGAAGAACTTGAACTAGGGTTTGGAAAGAACATGAGTATCATTGTTATGTGAGATTGGTTGATAAAGCATTGTTGGAAATATTTGAGTGAGTGTTCATATGCTTGGACTAGGGTTTGTGAGCAAGGATTATTTCATTGAGTGATTGGTTGAGTAGAGTTGGTTGAGCCTAGTCAAGTGAATGTGTGAAGTGATTGTTCAAGTTCTATGAAACAAATTATTCTATATTCTGAATTGATTTGAGAAAGTGATTGAGTATTGAGGTGAATGTGAAGCATATTGAGTCTCTAACAATTCTCTATATGTTTCTAAGAGAGTGATTGAAAGTGATTGAGCATTGTGATGAATGTGAAGCATATTGAGTCTCTAACAATTCTCTTTATGTTTCTATGATATTGGACAAGTTCTAGTGTGATATTGTTGAGAGATTTGAGGTAAGTCTTAGAGAAGACTTGTGGATAGATTTATGTGAGCTTTTGTGGAAGCTTACAATACATATTGAGGATAGATTTGAGGATAGAGTTTGGTACAGATTTGAGGATAGGTTTGTGCCAGATCAGAGATAGATATTGAGGATAGATTTGTGCTAGATCGAAGGACTATGTTTAGTGCAGATTTGAGATAGATATTTGGAGGTGATAGAGTATAGAAGATGATAGTCTCTAGTGGATAGAGATCCATTAGCCAGGGTAGTGAGGATAGGTGTCTTCAATGGATAGAGATCCATTAGCCAGAGTAGTGGGGGCAATAGTTCTTCTAGAAGATCACTAGTCAAAGCTTAGGAGAAAGGAGTTCTCATGTGGATAGAGATCCACGAACTTGATTAGGGGATTGGTGTCTCCTTTGGATAGAGGTCCATAAACATTGTAGGGAAAGGATTCCCAAGAGAATTTATTTGAGAAAAATTTATAAGAAATATTTTCTCCGTGGAGTAGCCCACATTGGGTGAACCATGTAAAATCATGTCTCTCATGTGTGTGATGCTTTGTGTGATGTTTACTACTTTAATATTGTTGATGTTATCATTTGGATTAAAAGGCAAAAATTTTTATCTTATACTATTCACCCCCCTCTCAGTATAAGCACATGTTCTTCAATTGGTATCAGAGCGGGTCTCTCCATGAAAAGACTAACAACTTGGAGGAGGATCCATCAGTAACACACATGACTTCAGAAAATGAAGAGGAGACTATGTTTGATATAAAAGAGGAATTCTTTGTTGCTCTCAAAAAGTTGGAAAGAATTAGAGAGAAGAATTCAAGCTTGAAGGAACAAATTCAAGAGGATGAAGAAGCAAGGATGGAACTTCTACAAAATCTCACAGAACTCAAGATAAGGGTGGAAGAAGGAAAGAAAATTGAGCAGGATATGATAGATCTATTAAGAGCAAGAGAAACAGAATGTGAAATATTGGAAGCAAAAATTATTTATCTAAGGAATGAAGTTGAAAGGACCAAGGTACTACAAGATGTAGAGGATAAGAAATCAAAAAGGGAATCAAGTCTTCAAGAAGTAGAAACTTCAAACAAGGATAAGCAAGCAAAGGATATCAGAAAGGAAGAAAGCAAAGAAGAACCTTGGATGAGAGTTAATCACAAGAGGAGGAATACTCCACCACAATCTCAAGGGCATCCAAATAGGTTACATAATTTCTTCCATGGTCATTGCTTTTCTTGTAATAAATATGGTCATAGAGTTGTACACTGTATTAGTCATGCAAGAAACAATGTCAATAGAAATTTCAATTCTTTTGCACCTCTTATGGATAATGATATTATATGTTACAAATGCAATAATTTTGGGCACAAGGCTAGATGGTGTAAAATGATACTTCCTGAGTCTAGTAAAAGAAAAATAGATTCAACAACTAGGAAAGATGAAAGGAAAAATGTAAAAGCTAGATCAATGTTAGTTCAAACAACCCTTCATGCTCAGGATAAATAAGAACAATGGTATCTTGATAGTGGTTGCTCTAGTCACATGATAGGAGACAAAGACAAATTCATTGTATTAAAAGAAACCAATAGAGGATCAGTAAGTTTTGGTGATAATGGATCAACAAGGATTGGTGGAAGAGGAACTCTGAGTTTAGATAATGGGAAAACAAGAACAGAAAATGTGTTGTATGTTAAAGGGTTAAAACATAATATGTTAAGTGTAATTCAACTTTGTGATCAAGGGCATATGGTTACATTCCATCCAGATAGATGTGAGATAAGAAAATCAGAAACTAGAAAAGTCATTGCCAATGCAAGAAGAACTCCAAACAATCTATACATGCTTAGTGAGATCAAAGGGGAAAAGTGCTTTCTATCACAAGAATATGAGAGTTGGTTGTGGCATAGAATATTGGGTCACTTGAATTTTGACAACATAGTCAACATAAGCAATAAGCAGGATGTCAGAGATTTACCCAAAATAAAAAGGCCACAAAACACAATCTGTGCACCTTGTCAACATGGAAAGCAAACTAGAACAAGCTTTAAGTCAAAAGGATATATGTCATCTGAGCCATTGAGTCTAATACATACTGATCTATGTGGTCCTACCAGAACATAGAGCATTCAGGGTGAGAGTTACTTTATTCTATTTATAGATGATTACTCCATAATGGTTTGGGTAGATTTTCTGAAAGAGAAATCAGAAGCTTTTGAAAAGTTCAAAATATTTAAGAAACTAGTTGAAAATGAAACCGAAAAGAGAATTAAGTGTTTGAGATCTGATAGAGGAGGAGAATTTACCTCAAATGAGTTTGTAGAGTTTTGTGAACAACATGGGATCAAGAGAGAATATTCAGCAACAAGAACTCCTCAACAAAATGGAGTAGTTGAAAGGAAAAATAGAACTATTGAGAATATGGCTAGAGCTATGTTAAATGAGTCTAAGCTCTCAGATGGATTTTGGAGAGAAGTAGTCAACACAATAGTATACATAATCACTAGGGCTCAAATGAGGGTAAACCATCACAAGACTCCATATGAGCTTTGGAAAGGAAGACCGACCACTATAAAACACTTCAAGATTTTTGGAAGCAAGTGTTACATAAGATGAGAAGATCAAAACTTAGGCAAGTTTGATCCAAGATGTGATGAAGGAATTTTCCTTGGTTATTCCTCAAAGAGTAAAGCCTATAGATGCTTCAACAAGAGAACACACACTATTGTAGAAAGTATAAATGTAACAATTGATGAAAAGATAGATTCAAGAGAACCAGTTCAACAAATTGTGTATCAAGAAGATGGAAGTTGTCAAGAAGAGTTTCATGAGGAATCAGATGAAGAAGAAGAAGAAACACAAAAGCTTCTTCCTAAAACTCCATCTAGGTATGTACAGAAGCATCATCCAAAAGAACAAATCATTGGGAATCCAGATGAAAGACAGACAAGGAGAAGGATAATAACACCATCTCAACAAGCAAATTTTTCTTTGCTATCTAAGATTGAGCCAAAAGACTTCAAACAGGCAAGTGAAGATGAGTTTTGGATCAAGGCAATGGATGAGGAATTAGATCAGATAGAAAAAAGCAAGACTTGGGAACTTGTCCCATGACCAAAGGACAAGAATGTGATTGGCACAAAATGGGTATTCAGAAATAAGCTAAATGAAGATGGACAAGTAGTAAGGAAAAAAGCAAGGTTAGTATGCAAAGGCTATGCACAGGTAGAGGGAATTGATTTTGATGAGACATTTGCTCCAGTTGCATGACTTGAAGCCATAAGAATATTTTTAGCCTTCTCAAGTTTTAAAAACTTCAAAGTATATCAGATGGATGTTAAGTCAACATTTCTAAATGGTGTTCTAGAAGAAGTGTACATTGAACAACCAGAGGGATTCATGTTAACAGATAAACCAGATCATGTATGCAGATTGAAAAAGGCATTGTATGGTCTAAAGTAGGCTCCTAGAGCATGGTACTCAAGACTGGATAAGTATCTTCAGGAACAGGGATTCAGAAAAGGAATAGCAGACAACAACTTATATATCAAAAATGAAGGGAATAATCTACTAATTGTGGTTGTTTATGTTGATGACATCATTTTTGGGGGAAACAATGATAAGATGTGTAAAGAATTTGCTAAGAACATGCAGAATGAATTTGAGATGTCTATGCTTGGTGAGTTGTCTTTCTTTCTTGGACTTCAGATTTCACAATCAGAGAAAGGGGTATTTCTCTCACAAACCAAGTATATAAAAGAAATGTTAAAGAAATTTAGGTTAGAAGATTGCAAACCGGTAAGTACCCCCATGGTCACAGGATGCAAGTTAAGTAAGGATGATGAATCTCTAGAGGTAGATCAGAGACTATACAGATCTATGATTGGTAGCTTATTGTATGTTACAGCTACAAGACCAGACATAGTACAGTCAATGGGATTAGTGGTAAGGTTTCAGGAAGCACCTAAGGAAACACATGTGGCAGCGGTAAAAAGAATTCTTAGGTATCTAAAAGGGACTATGGATTTTGGGCTTTGGTATCCCAAAAGTGATAGTTTCACACTCACAACATATACAGATGTAGATTGGGCTGGCAGCATTGATGATAGGAAAAGCACAAGTGGAGGAGCATTCTTTCTTGGAGACTATTTAGTCTCTTGGCTAAGTAAGAAGCAGGTTTCAATATCCCTATCTACAATAGAAGCAGAATATATTGTAGTAGTAGCTAGTTGTACACAGGTATTATGGATGAAGTGAACTCTAGAAGACTTCAAGATAAAACATGATCATCCTATTCCCATACTATGTGATAATACAAGTGCTATAAGTATCTCAAAAAATCTAGTGATGCACTCCAAGACAAAGCACATTCCGATTAAGTATCATTTTCTGAGAGAACAGGTGATAGATAAATAGGTCAGGTTGGAATATGTTACTACAAAGGAACAGATAGCAGATATTTTCACTAAGCCACTTTCAAAGGAGACCTTTGAGTATCTTCGAGGAAAATTGGGAGTAAGACTCCCACCCTAGAATTAACCACCTCAAGAGGAGGTGGGGGAGGGGCTAAGCTAAGAGATTCATTCTTAGCCCCGAGCCCCAAAGGTGACCCTTTTCCATTGATGTCAAAGGGGAGATATTTGAGTAAGGGAGAGATTTGGTTTAAGGAGAAAGCATTGAGTCAGGGGGAGCAGTTTCCCAGGGGGAGCAGAACAGGAAAAAGGTCAAGATTTGGTAAAAATAATTTGGGTTGCCATCAATGACAAAGGGGGAGATTGTTGGACATTTTGAGTGATAAGTTGTCATTGATGTCAAGAGTGAGTGGTCATTGATGTCAAACTTTCAACACCAGTCAGTGGTAGTTTCAGTTGGCAGCATCCATTTTGGTTTCAATTTCAAGACCCGGTTCCAGGAAGTCAGATGAGGTCCAAAGTGCAAGAAAAAGCCCAAATAAATAATATTATAATATTATTTTATAATATTATACAAAGGAAGTTTAAAATTAATTATAAATTAATTTATTAGTTAATTTACTTAACTTATAAAGTTATTTAAATTAATTATTAATTATAAATTAATTTAAGCTAAGGTTAAATAACCCTAAGGTGGGTTATTAAAATTAAAATTCGAAATTAGATTTCGAATGAAAAAGCACCGACGTGAGGAGAAATTAAAACGTGTATATAAGGGGGGAATTCCCACCCTACCAAACTTACCATGCCTTCCATAATATTATTGCGAGCTTTAATTTGAGCCTAATTCATTGCGTCCAAAGGAGGAAAGAGTGTGCAAATTTATGAGAAATAGATGACAAGTGGAGGCATAAGAGGAAGGGGCTCTACCTTCCTTCACGTGGGCATTAGTAGCCCATGTGGTGGGCTCCCAAGCGCTAAGGCGCTTAGGATAGAGGAGACGGTGGATCGAATCTCGTCGAATCCCCTTTTGGGGAAGAAAGAGGTATGCTTTAATATTGGTTGCCAAAAATTTTGAGAATATAGTTTGGGCATTTAAAAATTAATTTTTGCATATTTTAAATTGGTTCTAAGGTTGCTAAAGGGGTTATAAGGGTTTTTGCAAAATTAAATTTTTAATGTTATTTGCTCAAATGTTTTGAAAATATTGTAAGGTGTTTGGTTGATATTTTTATGGTGTTGGATATTATTTTAAGTTGGAGTTTATAAGGTGTATCAAAGAAATTATCTTTATGTATGGTATGATGAGTGTTATTTTTTAAAAGGGAGAAATAAGGCATAAATTGAGTTGTGATTATTTTATGTCCAAGGGAATATTTTTGGAAAGTGTTGAAGTGATATTGTTGTGTTTAACCATTGGAATTGGAAAGAAGAAATTGTGATTAAGACAGGTTTTCTAAAGGTACTTCTACATCCAACAAAAGGTATGGGCATATTCTTCCTAGTGAGTGATTGTTGAAAATTGTGAATGGAAAGTTGGAGTGAAAAGGATTGTTTGGTTAGCATTGTTGAGAGTGTTTTGAATTAATGCTTCAAGGTTTTCTAGAATTAAGAGTTGTTGATAAAACCTTGTTTTATAAGCATTGTTGTTGAAGTGATTGAGTTGAGTGAAGAACTTGAACTAGGGTTTGGAAAGAACATGAGTATCATTGTTATGTGAGATTGGTTGATAAAGCATTGTTGGAAATATTTGAGTGAGTATTCATATGTTGGACTAGGGTTTGTGAGCAAGGATTATTTCATTGAGTGATTGGTTGAGTAGAGTTGGTTGAGCCTAGTCAAGTGAATGTGTGAAGTGATTGTTCAAGTTCTATGAAACAAATTATTCTATATTCTGAATTGAGTTGAGAAAGTGATTGAGAAGAATGTGAAGCATATTGAGTCTCTAATTCTCTATATGTTTCTATTGAAAGTGATTGAGCATTGTGATGAATGAGAAGCATATTGAGTCTCTAACAATTCTCTTTATGTTTCTATGAGATTGGACAAGTTCTAGTGTGATATTGTTGAGCAGATTTGAGGTAAGTCTTAGAGAAGACTTGTGGATAGATTTATGTGAGCTTTTGTGAAAGCTTACAAAATAGATATTAAGGATAGATTTGAGGATAGATTTTGGTACAGATTTGAGGATAGGTTTGTGCCAGATTAGAGATAGATATTGAGGATAGATTTGTGCTAGACCGAAGGACTATGTTTAGTGTAGATTTGAGATAGAGCTTTGGAGGTGATAGAGTATAGAAGATGATAGTCTCCAGTGGATAGAGATCCATTAGCTAGGGTAGTGAGGATAGGTGTCTTCAGTGGATAGAGATCCATTAGCCAGAGTAGTGGGGGCAATAGTTCTTCTAGAAGATCACCAGTCAGAGCTTAGGAGAAAGGAGTTCTCCTATGGATAGAGATCCACGAACTTGATTAGGGGATTGGTGTCTCCTTTGGATAGAGGTCCATAAACATTGTAGGGAAAGGATTCCCAAGAGAATTTATTTGAGAAAAATTTATAAGAAATATTTTCTCCGTGGAGTAGCCCACATTGGGTGAACCACGTAAAATCATGTCTCTCATGTGTGTGATGCTTTGTGTGATGTTTACTACTTTAATATTGCTGATGTTATCATTTGGATTAAAAGGCAAAAAGTTTTATCTTATACTTGTTCACCCCCCTCTCAGTATAAGCACATGTTCTTAACCTTCTTGAATGGTGATTTGAAAAAGGAAGTATACATGACTCAACCAGAAGGATTTTTTGAAGAAGGCCAAGAGAAAAAAGTTTGTAAATTGGTCAAATCCTTGTATGGATTAAAACAAACCCCACGATCATGGTATATAAATATAGGCAATCAACTCTTGTAGCATGGATTCAAGAGAAGTCCTTCAGATGAATATCTCTATGTTAATAAAATTGGTTCTAAGATAGTGATACTTGTACTCTACGTGGATGATCTGATCATAACCGGCAACTCAGATACTTTGATAAACACCGTGAAGGATGACTTGAGAGAGTCATTTGATATGATATATTTGGGACTTCTCCACTATTGTCTTGGCCTAGAAATTGAACAAAAAAATAATCATCTAAGGGTGACTCAAATGAAGTACACTAAGACATTAATCAAAAAATACCGTATGATTAATAGCAAGCCTAAAGCAACACCTATAGAAATAGGGCTGCAATTGTCATGATATGATGATTCTCCACCGATATATGGTACTCTCTATCAATAATTGTTTGGGAGTCTTATATATCTGACCAACACTAGGCAAAATATTTATTTTTCTATAAATTATCTTTCAAGGTTCATGCAAGAGCCTAAATTTAGTCACTAGAAAGTAGTAAAATGGCTTTTCCACTATATCTATGGTACCATTGAATATGGCCTAGAGTACAAGAGGAATGATACATTCTTATTGCAAGGATACACTGATTTCGACTATCTTGGATCAGTAGATGACAAAAAATCAACTTCAAGGTATATTTTCCATCTAGGATATGGACCTGTCTCTTGGTACAACAAGAAGCAACAAGTGGTTGCTTTATCTTCAGCAGAGGTAGAATATCGCATAGCACAAGGAGCAATTTGTGAGTGATATGGTTGAGTCACATTTTTGGTAAGTATGGGTCTTCCCAAGAAACTTCCAACACACTTTTTTTGTGACAACCAAGGTGTTTTGAACTTGATAAAGAATCCAATACATCATGAGCATACCAAACATATTGACACACAATATCATTTCATTCATTATGACGTACCAAAACACAACATAAAGATCCAATACATTCCCATCGATGAATAGGTTGCAGATATCTTCACAAAGGCACTTGCACGTGCCAAATTTGATTTGTTTTGCAACACTCTTTGTATTTCAAAATAATGTAATAAAGGGGGATCTTAGGGTAGATAAAAGTTACTACATTATTTATTACTACTGTAATTCTAACAATAATTTATTGTTAGACATGGGATATTAGTTCGACATATTCACATTGTTAGTGAATATTTTATTGTTAGTAGTTAGCGCTAATTAATTAGTTGTTAGCTACCTTCATGGGGGGATTTCTTCCATCCCTATATTAGGCTATTCTAAGCCTAAGTTATTTGTATTTATATGGCATACATTATCAAATACATTCTAATGTACGTGCTCTCACTTTTTGTTTCAAATATTGGTCAAAATTCAATATTATGATGATATCATACAAAATTGATGAACAAATATATCCTGTTCATTGTTATTTTTATAATTTTGGATATTATGATACTTTACAAAATATTTTTTTGTATTTTTATAGGATTTTAATTCTCTGAAGTGTTTTTATTCCATATATATTTAGTATTATAGAAGACAACCTAAAAATTGAAATAATTTTAACTCATTTTACTTCTTTATTAGAATAATAGGTATGTCAAGCACATTTTATTATATTTTCTTGGATGGTTATTATGTTTTAACAAACACATTTGCTTTATATATTTGCAACAAATTAGTAAGATGTACAAAATAGGAGATCTTTTATTCTAGAATTGATGAAGAGCTAACATAGATATTTTAGCTAAGACCTATATGGGTGGTAAGCCTTATCAACTCTACCTAGAGTTATCTAATATTTAATCTAATTCTTAAGTATGATAATAGTTTTGTTGGTAGGGACCACCCCTAGAAAATATCTACTAGGAAGGGTTCATGTGACACCTTAGTTTGTGACTAGGAATTGAGTTTGATTATGATTGTTAGAAGAATATCTATTGTTCAAAAATTCATCTATATAAAATGTATAAACTTAAGTGGTCTTTAAGATTGGGTTAGATGTTATTATATTAATAAAAAATCAATAAAGAATGAAATTACATCTTTTACAATAGATCATTGTAATATATTCTTTAACTAACATTTCATTGTAATATATTTATTTACAACTATCTTGTGAAGAATTAAACAAAGTATGTTGGGTAAAATTCATATAATATTTTTCAAAATCCATTGTAGAAAATCCAAAAAAACGTTTATAGTTTTTGTTTTACTTTGCAAACTTAAGCATTATTTATTTTCAAGAATTAGAACTCAAATGTACTTTTAAAAAATAAACTTGTTAATTATTAGTTTCTCTCCTCAATATTCTATTCGATGCTCAATGTATTGAAACCTAATACATACAATATATTGAATATGAAAACTTACATTAATACTTAAAGAATTTTTTTTTCAACAATGCCTTAGTAAATTTGCCTCTTATTTGTCATTAAAAATATGAAACCTTATATTTTTAGGGTTTTTCATAATGCTCTCAGGTAGGAGAGGAATAGAGCATGGTGTTTCGTGTGGGTTAGGAAGATGAAAATTCTCGAGAAAAAGAGGTGCTCCTCGCAAGTCGTCATCAATTGTCCTCATGGAGGGGTGGTAGGAGAATATGGAGAAAATATACAAGTATGTTGCTAAAGGATGAGATCAGTACGACATAGTCTCCCTTATGAAATACATGCAATATACCTCCTCCTCTCCTAGTATATTGATCCCTAGGTTTGCTCCTCCAATCCCTTTGAGGTTTGAAACCCTTGAGATTTTGATTGATGGATTTGATATATATGGAATCTCCTACGAGAGTTGTGCTAGTAGATATATACCTAGAATTGCTGATGATTAGTTTTTGGGGTTGGAATCCACTCATCCAATCCCTTTAAGGGTTGAAACCCTTTAGATTTTGCTTGATGGATCTGATCTAGGTCGAATCTCTTACGAGGTCTGCACTAGTAGGTCTATACCTAGCATCATTGATGGTCAACCACTAGGTTTGGTTTCTCAAACTCTTGAGATTTTGATTGATGGATCCGATCCAAATGGAATCTCCTGCAAGGGTTGTTCTAGTGGTTCTCGACCTAGTGATACTGATAGTCAACCGATAGGGTTATATGGGTCTAGATCTATTGAGGGAATTATTGTTGCATCACCTTGTGAGGGCATTAGGGTGGGTCTTCCTAACCCTTCTATTCATCCATATTTCATCGATAAAGTTTGCTCCTATTTAGCCCCTCTTAGAGGTGTCTCCTTTGATTTTCTTCCCAACCAAGGTAAACTATGAGTCTCTTCTGAGATTATGTCCTTGATAGTTTCTTAGGATTCCTTTTCTCTCATCGATAAATTTATGTGTTCTCACCCCAATATTGATTTTATCAGAAAGTGAGCTTTCACTAAATGGAAGCCTTGTGGGCATATGGAACTTGTAGCCATCCCTAGAGGATTTTTCTTCATCAAGATAAATGATATCAAATATTCAAGGAAAATCCTTTTGGGTGGTCCTTGGTTCTTTGATAAACAAAGTCTCTTTATTCAAATATGGTTTCCTGACTTTGACCTTGAGATATAGAGCATCGACTCCACCCTAATTTGGGTAAGGATTCCTAGATTTCTGATTCAGTTTTGGCATAAGGATGTTCTTCATGGTATTGCTAGGGCTATAAAATATCTTGTAGACTTTGATCCTACAACTAAAACGAATTCCCAAATAATTTATGCACTAATGTGCAGAAATATCAAACTTGACTTAGAACTATCATCTTCTATTAATCTTCTTTCAAATTTTGGTAGTAGAATACAATCTATCGAGTATGAGATCAAGTCGACACTCTATGCTCAGTGTCCCTTGATACCCCTAGCTGAGTCGGGGTAATGCAACTCACGTTCTCCTAAAGCAGCTTTGTCTACTATTAAATCATATTCAATTAGCAAAGTGATGTCCCAAGGGGAAGCTCAACCCTTTGACAACATATCCTAGAAGAGGGTCCATATTTTCCAAAATAACCAATAGGAGGCTCAACCTCTAAATGAAAAATAAAAGCCCTAGGATAATGAGAAGTTCTAGATGAAGACCAAAACTAGCAAGGAAAGTAAGAATAAGATCCAAGACAAAGAAATGACCCTAAGGCCCAATTTAACAAGGAGAAATTCCAATTTGAAACCCCAGTTATTTCTACCTTGGGCCCTAGTCTTGATAATGTTGGTGATGATATTGTAAAAGAAGACTCAGATTGTAATTTTCTCTCTTCTTTGATGAAAAATTTAAGGCGAGGTAGGCTCAAATGAGTACCATCCAAATGTTTTTTTTGTTGTTTATCTTGGTTTTATTTCTCCTATATCTGATTCCTCATTTTTGGTTTTGGATGTGCTAAGGTGATCCCCTCCGTTTTGAGTATGATTCCCTATGCAAACTTTTTTTTAAATATTTTTACTCTTTTTGTAAAAAGGTTTTGTGATCCTTTCAAAACCCCTTTTTATCAATCAAAAATATATATATGAAACTTGTAGACAACAAAAGTCCACACTATTAAATTATAATAATTTTTTGCTTCCTCTATTCTATTATAGTATCTACCCACTCATGGGTTTACAATGAAAATAGGGAGTGCTTCCCTTATATAAGTGGCAATGGTGCTTTGGTACACCTGATGCTACAACACTGATAAAGTAGGTTTTTAGTGATTTTTATTGTGTTAAAATATTGAATAGATTCATGTATGGTGTCTTTGGATTGATGTACAAGCCTATGGATGTTGGATCCAGAGAAGATATCTCTCTGTATGGTAATTGTTTGTAGGTATACAATCGTGGTTGGCAACCATCTGTGAATGAATGGTCATGCTATGTGTACTATTGTGGCCAAGGAAGGTGGATCTACTGGGATCATGTGGTTCAAAGCCACTCTTTGGTTTTATTTCAAACTTGATTTGTACCTTTGGTATTTGCACACATGCAAAACCACAAAGAGTTAGTATTATAAAGTAGATAAAAACTAATGCAAGTATTGATAAAGTGATAAACATGCAGAAGTAAAATAAAGGAGCTTACCTTTTACCTTCTCTATGGATCACTATCACTATTATCTATATCGTTGCATTTCTTGTGAGTTGTTATTGCTTCGTAGTTGAATCGTGTTACATCGAGAGGCTTCCTGCATAGGCTAGAAGTTTACCATATGATATCGGATGATCATGTATTGAGACCATCTAGGATGATACAATCATGAACCATATCATTCCAAAGGTACCCATGAATGGATTTGGACCTGTGAAAGGATACTAACAAATTTTACACAAGATAAGGATGGTAGAATATTGAAATCTCAGGAGTATGACCCCTACGGTTTCTCAAAATTTCATTAGGACTTCACTAGGCTATCCATTATCATGCTCCAAATATAGGGTGAGGCTTAATTTATAATTTTCCCAATGAGAAAGGATAAGGAGATGGCTCAACCAGTTAATCATTGTAACTAGAATCTATCTCTTTTCATTGGATTTCTCACTGGGGGTGTAAGTGGGTGAGGTTTCCTCGTAATTTTCACCAATTATGGAGTGTGTGTGCAAATCCGTGGTGAGTGCACACTTTGGATTTTCTATCCAATGTGCATGTTCAGTTAAGTGGATGTGCATGTTTGATTTTATTTTTATATTTAAATTAAATATATCTATTTAATTAAATATGTATGCAAAACTTTTTAATTGGCTTTGTTTATTGTATGCATGTTTAGTTAATTGAATTATTTAACTAAGTGCATGATGTGATTGAGTGTGCATATCTGAGTTAACTGATTCAATCAACTAGGTGCCTAATTTGTCTTTCCTTTTTGACTTAGAGGTGGAACTACGAGTAACTTAGAGTTCACTTGTGGAAGGTCTTTTTAGTGCACATGATTTGATTTGAATGGTGAGAGGTGGAACTACCAATGCCATGAATGATGTGGAGGGGTGCCTATGAGGTTTAATGCATCCATGAAGAGGGCTAGAATTTTTGAGTGAAAAATGGAGAATATGGCATGAGGTGGCATAGCAGTTGGCAATGTGGGGCTAGTATGTAACAACTACCTTGACTTTGTCATTTTAAAATAAAATGAACCTTTTAAACCTTTAAATTGTGATTGATTTTTGATGTTTGTATAGCTTATCATGTTGTTTTCTTTTTTGCATATGTTATGACTTGATGTGATTGCAAAAATTGGATTTTTTTTGGGTGTGCATGTTTTGCACTTTTCGCAACCATCCATAGATAGACGGTTGTGTTGTGGATCGTCTATTGGATGATGGTTGCTCACTTTTTTAATTTTTTTGTTTGTTTTTATTTCATTTTTGGGAAAATTTCCATGGTCAAATGGTTGTGTTTCTTAATTATACATTGGTGGATGAACGTCATGCATACTTTTTTTTGTGTGCTTTTCTTAGTTGTTACAAATTTTATTAAATTTTTGGGTAATTGGTCATGGATGGAAGGTTGCTTTTCCCGATCATCCATTAGTTGAAAATCACTATGTTTTTTTGTTTAATAATTATAATTTATTATGTAGGTTTTGAAGTTTTTGTTTATGATATCAGTATGCTAATGATGTTTCTTGATGATGTTTTGTTATGCAACATAAATTAGTGCAACCAAGGCATCATTTCAAGAAATTATTCTATAGGATTTGGTGTCAACTGACCAAGGAGGACTGTCAGTGGTCGAAGGACATTGGACTATGGCACATAGCCAAGCTAGAGAAGGTTCACATAGACCGTGTATACCTTACTACTCTCATAGATAGATGGGATATAGACACTTGTACCTTCCACTTGCAAACAAGAGATATGATGATTACTCTCAAGGACGTGTGGAGGATTTTAGGATATTTGTAGAGGGGGAGAGAATCATGATGGTGCCTATGCATCATAGGGACACTCTTATTTATTGGGTGTATGGGTAGAATGTGGGATCAATGAATTTTGATAGTGGTGGGTGGATGTGGAGATCCGCGTATGGTTGAAATGGATCTCAACTAGACATGCTATTTTGATGACATTGATATTCAACATCATCCTACCAGACTCCTCAAGTGTTTAGTTTCGATAGAAGCTACCTGGATTAGTACATAGATTGATTGATGATCCCAAGATAATGGTATGGCCTCCCTATTTATTGATATAGTTATACTAGAAGTTGTACAAGATATGGCATCAAAATAGGGTAGGCTTGAGATGTAGTCTTTTTTGCATATATGGGCTTGAGAGCATATTAGCATTGATCACCTTGCAGGTTTGCCTTGCTACTCCTAATAGAAGCTAGAGGACACTATGCCCTATGCCATGGGATGGAATAAGTATCAAGAGGAGGGTAGGAGCTGGCAATTTGTAGGATCATGGTATCACTATGCAATACAGTTTTATGAGTTGCAGTAGCATCATCTATTATGGAGACCTTGGTGGGGTGGGCTAACATGGGCTAATGATGTAGAGAACCTAAGTAGGGTGTGGTGAGGGAGATGGGTGGTTGGCCACCATGACATAGAGTATGAGTACTTTTAGTACTCTCATGTTTTGTGGTAGTTTGGACTTCCCCAGGATGTTTACTTACCTCCTTTAGTATACAAGTGGTGCCAGAGTGAGGCAGCAACAAATATGACCTATGAGCTAGTGGGTATGAATGTGGATATTATGGGGCCAAAGGTGGATGTGGTGGATGCAAGTACTATACCTTCCTATGTGGTTTGGTTCTGGATAGGCTACTCAGCTAAGGCTAGAGGGACCTACTAGCGGTATTGTTGAGGAGGCTCATAGGGAGCTAGTTGGGTGATGGGCTCATTGAAATATAGATCCATAGGTAGCAAGATCCTCTTAGGATATCAGGAATTCCATGGTAAAATGGAGATCTAAGAAGGATGAAAATAGGTATAGTAGTGAATTTGGAGTAGAGTATGATGAGGTAAAAGGTCTCTTTGAAGACCTCACTAGCACAGGAGTGGAGCGAGAGGGATGCAGAGCACTAGAGGTGGTGCAACTAGGATGAGTAGTAGGATATATTTTAGGCTCAAGTGTAGAGTCTACAATATGAGGGAGCCAGGGTGACTATAGAGTGAGATGCGCTATGGTAAGAGTGTGACCTACTACAAAAAAAATATGATGTTGTGAGAGCAAAACATGATGCTCTATTGTCCTAGGGTGGGGTTAGATGTGAGGTTTCAATAGTGATTATGACATAGTTGGAGTAGAATATGGGCCGCATGGAGCGGTAGTGAGATTGGTCAAGGATACTAGAGAATAAGCTACTATTGAGATGTATTCCACTACCAACTTGGTCAAAATCCTCCTCATCATCCTATCATAGTTAGAGGAGTGAAGCATAAGGTGCTCCTTAAGGTGTTCCACCTATACCACGATTTGAAGAGGGTTCAACATCTCAATATTTAGGAGTAAAATCTTCTCATAGATCAAGATGTCACTAGGGAATCCACAATCATTAGGCTCAAAGAGAGCCTATCGATGGTACTTGGGAGAGCGATGAAGGTGTATAGTTATGGGTGCCAGTCCTTGCATCATTTTTTATATGCCTTGTATTATTTTTGCATTGATGATGATGAGCTTGAGAGAACAATTTATGTAGCCTACATGTGAGGTTGTATGATGTATTTTTGATATGATATATATGATTATGCATCATTTATTTATGTACTCAATAACTAATGATGTTCAAAATAGGTTGAATAAGAAACTAGTTGTGGCTAAGTAACCAAAAGTACCTAAAGTTTTGTCAAACTGGAGACTTGTGAAAGACAAACTACCATAGGGTTCTTATTGATTTGTATTTTTCTCATTTTTTGGATGGATAATTGATGTAACTAACATGCATTGTACGTATTATAAGAAATATACCATTGATTAATATGAAAAATTCACTTATTGATAAATTAATAAAACCATGCATTTAATTTTAACCAAAATATTATTGATGATGAAGTTTTATTGCTTTTATTTTTTATTATTTTGAATTTTTTTTGTAATTTTCAATTTTTGTATTATTTTTAAATTTTTGTGTGTTTTATGATATTTTTGAATTTTGATGTTTTTTTTAGGCTAGCTATGAACTAGGTGTAGAAATCATGTAAATGAAGAATATTTATGGGCTTAGGAAACTCAACTCCATCAAGGGAGGCAAGTTTGTAGGCTCCTATTCCAAATGTTTGCTTGAATATGAATGGATCGATCCAATTGGTTGTAAATTTATCATGTAGATGGGATGGAAAATTCAAGTTTTGTTGATTCTCCTTGAAAACCAAATTGTCAACTCGATATTCTCAAGGATGTACTTTGTTGTTATATGCACATTTAACTCTCTCCTAATAGAATCGAATACACTCTAAAGCATTGATTCATCATACATCAAGAAGATTTAACTAATCAAGGTGTGCTTGCCATGTTGTCTGATTGTCAATAAACTCTTGCAAAGGTATTCACAATGATGAAATATCAAGCTCAAGAGGCATGATTGCTTCCATACCATAAACTAATGAAAATTATGTTACCTCAATTGTCTTGTGAATGCTAGTGCAATAAGCCCATAGTGCCAATGGGAGTTGTAAATACCAAAATTTATGGTTTTCCTTAACAATTTTATTCAATATGACATTGATACTTTTATTGGTTGCCTTAGCTTATCCATTACTCTACGGATAGTAAGGAGTGTATAAACTATGTTTAAAGTTATATTTGTGCATAGTGTGTGAACATATTTATTTTTGAATGAAGGGCCTGTTGGTCACGAATCTGCCACAGGAAAGGATTTTTACAATTGCGCCCTAGACCCGGCCAACATTGAAAGGCTGGAAGCAAGAAATGGCTCCCAGACCAATCTCCAGAGTGGGGCTGGTTCCCTCTACTATTCTAAAATTGGGTTTAAGATAAGGGTTGCTGGAAAGAGATTTAAAAGGTTGCAGAAAGAAATGGGAAATATGGCCACGAGCCGAAGTGATGGGATCGGAAAAATAACAGCGAGGAAATTTAAAGTGCGACAACGACAAGCAATAAAAGTTATCAACCTAACTTTCGCACGATGTACGTAGAGAAACCCTCCAAAATCACATTCCAGGAATCATACTCTCACGGAAGTGCATAAATCCAATATGCAGAATTTAAATGCAACAGCCATGAAGACATACAAATGCTATTAGAAATGCAACATAAACAGAAAGGAGATCACTAATGCAAACGCTTGAAAAATAAAAGCCAATCCTTTATTCCTGCAAATGCACTTCAGTTTCTAGCAGCAAGTTTTCCAACCTTTGCAAATGAAAATTACATTGGTTTTTATAGAGGTCCGTCCTCTTTGCAACATTAAAAACGTAAAACCAACTTCCTCGTGATCTACAATAATATCTTGAAAATCAGGAACACGACCCCTTAATAGCGGCCTCGAGGAAATAAAAATTAAATACCATTAAACGTTCGCGGCCCTTCATTAAATTCGTTTTTTCAAACATGTGCATGAAGCCGTTAAAATAATCCACGAACCAATACTTTGAACCAATAAACCCTTTAATTTTGGTGGCCTGGGCACTCTTTGACCTTAACCGCATCGGAAATCCGCAAAATATTTAATTCGGGTTATCATTAAATCCTCGAAAATCGAAAAAACCCTTTCGGCCGTTCATATTGCACTTGGCGGGAAAACTGCGCAGGTCGCGAAAATGCGACGGGTCGCGAAATCGCGACGGGTCGCGAAATCGCGACGTCTTATCATTCAGTACGCTTTGACCACCGTTGACCCGCGAAAATGGAACATGTAGCGATTTCGCTACATGTTTCCGCCGTTAGCTCCTCCCTGCGCTCCGCCCGCGAAAACGGAACATGTCGCGATTTCGCTACATGTTTCCATCGCCGTACCAATCGCCATTTTCCGTCGCGATTCGGCGACATGTCAGCGACGCGCTGCAAGTTTTCACTTTTTGCCTTCGACGCTCACCGGGTCGCGATTCGGTGACATGTCAGCGAATCGCTGCATGTTTTCAACTTAATGCTTTTTTTGCCCGCCGACCCGCGATTTCGGAACACGTCGCGATATCGCGACGGTTCCGCCAACCTACCTGCGTTGACTGCGTTGACCGCGATTCTGCAACATGTCAGCGCGTCGCTGCAGTTTTCAGACTTAACCATTTTTTGCTCAAATTTTCTCCTTTTTTCGCCCAAGCTGCATCAATCAAAGGTCAGATCCCCAACAATACACTAATGCATTAATCAATGAGAATCCATGTGGCAAAAATGCCAACATTCTTGGCGGCTCGCGGGGTATACAGCTCGCTGTATGCAAGAATCCAGGCCTTAGTCCATTGGGCATAGAGTCATATCCGAACAGAAGCTGGCTGCTGCAATACATGTTCTGCTGAAAAATTGAAACTGGAAAAACCTGCATATAACTGATTATGAAATGACTAATGGAACGCGATGATGGAGTGAGCTCTTGCGATTGCGCAAGCGGTGACTGCAATGGAATGATGAAATGAAAATGAACGAAGTTATGAAGTGGGAATGGAACTAGGAAAGCTGTGAAATGAAATGAACTAGACTGTGAAATAAAGGCATAAAAGACTGAACTTAGAGGAAAGGGATAAGAAGGAACGGGGAAAAACAGAAAAGGGAAAAAGAAACAACAGCTGTGGCTTATTTTGATTTAATGCAGAAGAAACAGAAGGAAGAAGATGAAGAAAGGAAAGAGAGGAAACGGGGAAGGGAAAAGAAGAAAGTGCTAGAAAGCCACCGAACTGTTGGGAGGAGAAAAACAAAGGAAAAAAACAAGCATCTACGGCTCGCAGGCAACAAGAGCCGAGATGAACAAATAAAAACAATACCAGTTTTTTTTTTTTCTTCTTCTTCTTTTTCTATTTTTTTTTTTGTTTTTTTCAAAATACTATATACAATAATGCACGACATGATTGGCATGTCGCCACCAGACACCCAATCTCAGAATGTTATCCGATAAATCTGCAATGTCCCGACCAGATCTGATCATACTTAAGTCGGTCCTTGAAATTGGGCTGGCTCCTTCCTGAAGTTCTCCATGGTGCTGATAGGATGCAATTTAGCAGATTATCCTTCTTACTAGTACCCACATGGAGGACTTCTTCAGGTACTGGATGTAGTGGTTGGAACCAACACCACCACTTTGCAAACTTTACTGGCTGTGGGTTGAGTACAGGCTCCTCTAACTCCTTGATGTGATCACAGGGCTCTTCAAGTGAGAACTCGGATTCTGGGATCTCCTCAGGTTCTGGAATTTGAATTTGTTCTTCTACTTGGCCCATCTCTTGATGAAAACTACAAGCAACCATATTGTTCATTGCTGGAAAAGTGCTTGCATGTCCCAATCCTTGACTTTGGACGAGATCTGTCCCTTGAATCCCACATAATCGCATCTCGGGGATCCGGCATGAATGTGCGGGGTAAACGGGAGCAGACAACCATCGGAGAAGGTAATGGAGTTTCTCCCCATGGTAATTTTCCTGATAAGAGCAACAGCTGTTCTGCTCGCACTGCTTCCTCAAATATTTGTGGGAACCGTTGTTCACCTGACTGCAGCAAAAAGAGACCTATGTCAGAATTAAAAGCGCGAACATAAAAGAGGTGGGCCTGGGTGGGTGATGGACGGATCTTCTCTGGAATTCTCTGCCAGCTTCTCAAGAATCGGACATTGAAGTCCGTGATGCTCTCTTGAGGTGCTCTCTTGATGTACATGAAAAATTGGTAGAGATCCAAAGAACTGTAGAAAGGATCTTCATCAAATCTTTTGATCAGTGCTCCCGCGAGATCATCCCATGAGCTGATGCTTTGACGTTTGAGCAGTCTGTACCCATTGCAATGCTCTTCCTTCCAAAGACCGAACGAAGTCGGATCATAACATCTTCGTGTTCTATGACATGGATCATGGACGGAATAGCAATATCTTCAACATGTGCCGAGCCATGCCTTCGGTACCATCATATTTTGCCAGGTTCTTCAGGGCACCTTCGGGAATTTCATGCCGAACTTGCAGATTCAGAGGGCCAGGATCATCCCATCTAGGAAAAACCCTCGCCTTTGTGGCAGTGGTCTGCGGGATCACGACTATCGCCATTAAGTCAGAGTCGCCAGAAAAACATTCTTTAACTTTTTTTTTTTTTTTTTTAAAAACAGGCGTCCACGAACAGATCTTCGGATCTTCAACTCAGCAAAGTCGCCAGATGAACTTAAAAATCTCCGCTATGAGGCCAAGACAGCTCATCAAATCTTGAGACCTCTGGGTGTTAAAACGTGCCAAAACTGTTGGCACCGGTGGAGTTATCACTTTGGAAAATTATGCGTATCCCACCGATTATGAATTCTTGGAGACAGAAAGATCTGTCCCACCAGTGCGTGCCAAAAGCGTTGGTCACGAATCCGCCACGAGGAAAGGATTTTTACAATTGCGCCCTAGACCCGGCCAACATTGAAAGGTGGAAGCAAGAAATGGCTCCCAGGACCAATCTCGAGTGGGCTGGTTCCCTCTACTATTCTAAAATTGGGTTTAAGATAGGGTTCTTTGGAAAGAGATTTAAAAGGTTGCGAGAAAGAAATGGGAAATATGGCCACGAGCCGAAGTGATGGGATCGGAAAAATAACGGCGGGAAATTTAAAGTGCGACAACGACAAGCAATAAAAGTTATCAACCTAACTTTCGCACGATGTACGTAGAGAAACCCTCCAAAATCACATTCCGGGAATCATACTCTCACGGAAGTGCATAAATCCAATATGCAGAATTTAAATGCAACGACCATGAAGACATACAAATGCTATTAGAAATGCAACATAAACGAGAAAGGAGATCACTAATGCAAACGCTTGAAAAATAAAAGCCAATCCTTTATTCCTGCAAATGCACTTCAGTTTCTAGCAGCAAGTTTTCCAACCTTTGCAAATGAAAATTACATTGGTTTTTATAGAGGTCCGTCCTCTTTGCAGCATTAAATAATTAAAACCAACTTCCTCGTGATCTACAATAATATCTTGAAAATCAGGAACACGACCCCTTAATAGCGGCCTCGAGGAAATAAAAATTAAATACCATTAAACGTTCGCGGCCCTTCATTAAATTCGTTTTTTCAAACATGTGCATGAAGCCGTTAAAATAATCCACGAACCAATACTTTGAACCAATAAACCCTTTAATTTTGGTGGCCTGGGCACTCTTTGACCTTAACCGCATCGGAAATCCGCAAAATATTTAATTCGGGTTATCATTAAATCCTCGAAAATCGAAAAAACCCTTTCGGCCGTTCATATTGCACTTGGCGGGAAAACTGCGCGGTCGCGAAATCGCGACGGGTCGCGAAATCGCGACGGGTCGCGAAATCGCGACGTCTTATCATTCAGTACGCTTTGACCACCGTTGACCCGCGAAAATGGAACATGTAGCGATTTCGCTACATGTTTCCGCCGTTGGCTCCTCCCTGCGCTCTGCCCCGCGAAATCGGAACATGTCGCGATTTCGCTACATGTTTCCATCGCCGTACCAATCGCCATTTTCTGTCGCGATTCGCTGACATGTCAGCGACGCGCTGCAAGTTTTCACTTTTTGCCTTCGACGCTCACCGGGTCGCGATTCGCTGACATGTCAGCGAATCGCTGCATGTTTTCAGACTTAGTGCTTTTTCTGCCCGCCGACCCGCGATTTCGGAACACGTCGCGATATCGCGACGGTTCCGCCAACCTGCCTGCGTTGACTGCGTTGACCGCGATTCTGCAACATGTCAGCGCGTCGGCTGCGATTTTCAGACTTAACCATTTTTTGCTCAAATTTTCTCCTTTTTTCGCCCAAGCTGCATCAATCAAAGGTCAGATCCCCAACAATACACTAATGCATTAATCAATGAGAATCCATGTGGCAAAAATGCCAACAGGGCCATTGTTAGATATGATCTTTGATGGTATGCCAAAACAACAGATGATATGATGTCATATAAACTTCATAATATGAGGTCCTATCATACTTGTCATAGGAATTGTTTCAACCCATTTCGTGAATTACTTTGTGGCTATTATGATGAATGTATGGTGTCCTAAAGAAGGAGATATTTTTCCTACTTAATTGAGACCCCATTGTGAAAAAGGCCACAAAGCTTGAATCGACTATAATGCTTGTAATGGAATATGAATTAAATTAGCATGATGTTGGTATTTTATATACTTCTTGATGTATGCACAAAAATCATACTACATGGTGGGCCAATAGTAACCCATGCACATATTGCACTTTTCTATGGCCATTCCACTAGAATGACCACCATAAGTACCATCATGGGCTTGAGAGATAACCCATAGTGTCTCTTAAGGTTCAAGGCAGTGAAGGAGGATACCATTGTAGTTGTGATGATAGATAATATCCCCCAAAAGTGTATAGCAAGCCACTTAAATGTCACTTTGCAGTTGAAGATAAATCTATGAGGAGTGTACCCAACTTAATGAAATACTTAATATATGAAAATATTTCATTGTAAGGATCAATATAAACTATGTTCATGCTTTCTACTATTTGATATGATTCTAATTGAATAGCAAACTATGTGAGTGTTGATTTTCACAAATGTATTGCTATAAAATTGATTCTACAGAATGAGAGATCCAAGAGGGGCCATTATGTTAGCAAACTAATTGGATGATTGACGTACATTATATATTTTGTACCAATCAAAATGCATAATCAATATATTGATAATTGACTTGTACTGCTACAAAAATGGGTCTTTACATTTATAGATTACCTTAACTTGCTTGATGATGAGTTCAAAATTATCATAAATATTAAGTCACTTAATACCCAATGCGATAGCAGTCTAAATTCCTAATACGAAGGCTTTATATTCTGCATTATTATTTATGCAAGGGAAATCAAGTTTAAATGATAAAGCATAGGAGCATTTTGAGGGATGATGAACACCACACCATCGCCATTTCCTTGCTCACATTTAGAACCATATAAGAAAAGAACCACATCGACATCCTCTTCTAGTTCAACCAATTCCTCTTGCTTAGTTATGTTGAATATGGAATCGTCAGAATATTCATTTATGAGTGGTGCATTGGTTGATAGCAGATCTTTGATGAGTTGATCCATTATTATCTAACCTTTAATAGAGTTTTGACTTATGAATTCTAGGTCAAATTATGTTAAAAGCATTATCTAGTTTGTTGTTCTACTATTTACATAGGTATGACTCATCATGTAGCACAAAGGGTTCTATTTGGCAATGACATATGTAGTTTGATTGATCATGTAGTGATGCAACTTCTTAGTTGTGAAGACTACTGCTAAATATAGCTTTTTGACATATTCATACTTTGCTTCATAGCTCATGAATGTGTGATTAATATAGTATATAACTTGCTCTTTATTTTCTTTGTTTTTTGTGCTAGCATAGTTTCTAACATAAAATCTATAGCGGATATGTACATATGGAATGGTACACCTATTTGAGGTGGTTTCAACACAACTGGTGATGCTAGATATTCTTTTATGGCATCAAATGCATCCTGGTACTCTTGATTCCATTCAAAGTTAACTACATTTTTTCAATAGGTGATTGAAAGGCTTGCATTTATCTGATAATTATGCTATAAAGTGGTGGATAGACTAGATATTTCCTTGCAAGATTCATAATTATTTGAGGTTTTTAGGAGGAGACATGTCGATGATTGTCTTAACCTTTTTTAGATCAACTTCAATGCCTAATTTAGAGACCATGAACCCTAAAACCTTTCTTGATTTGATGCCAAAGATGCACTTATTTGGGTTAAGCCTCGCGTTGTGCTTGAGTAATCGTATAAAAACCTAGTATAGAACACTTAAATGCTCACCATAAATTTATTCTTTTGCCAACAAATCATCCACATAGTCTTCAACTATTTTTTGCATTTGATTGTGGAAGATGTAAGTCATGACACACTGATATGTAGCGCCTACCTTCTTAAGTTTGAAAAACATGACTTTATATCAAATTGTTCCATAGGGTATGGTAAAAGCTATTTTTTTTTTGGTCATCAGTATTAATACAAATCTAATTGTATCCCAAAAACCCATCCATGAGGGAACTCATTCCATGACCTATAGTATAATCGATGAGCATATCGATGTTTGGCAGAGGGAAGTCATCCTTGGGGTACACTTCGTTTAAGTTACAAAAATCAATGCAAATGTGTATCTCCTCGTTAGATTGATAATAGGTAACATGTTTGAAACCCACTCTAGGTAGTGTATGGATTGAATGAAATCCACATCTAGCAATTTTTGCAACTTTTCTTTGACCATCAGAGCTATGGTGCGATGAAGCTTCCAAAGCTTTTGCTTTATAGGTTTTTCATCAAGTCTCCGTATGAGGTTATGAACCACAAAATTAGGGTCCACTCCTAGCATGTCCTTGTATGACCATGCAAATGCATGCTTCTTATTAGTGATAAAAGTGACCAATTCTTCATGCTTTGCATAATCGAGGCTCTTTGCAAGCTTGATAACTTGTGGGTTTTCAATATCTACACTAATATCTATGTCATTGGTCTCCTCGATGAGCATGTATGATGCCTCCTCTATTTGATGAGGAGTAGGAATAAAGTGGATGTAATTTAATGCATTTTATAGAATAGGTGACTCAGTGTCACTTGTAATTTAATGAAGCAATTGTCTCAATGACATAAAATCTTTGGGTTATGGCATGGTGAAAATGCTCTTGAAATTTATGAGATCTAGATTGATGTGAATGGGATTTTTTGGATCACTTATATTATGGAGGGGTGCAAATAGTTCAATGGTAACTATGTTTATTTGTGATATGGAATGGTTTGGTTGCTCACATAGTAGGATTTGGTCCAATATTAATGGATACAAGTTTAGATAAACTACCAGCAATGGAGGTGATGGATGGGCTAGCTAATTTGTGTACTCAATTAGAAGAAGTATTGGAAAAATGGGGAGTGGTAAAAAGAACAAATTATGATAAATATCCTCAACATTTGTGAATTCCATGAGGGGGATTATGAGGGAATAGTATTCTTTTGAGCTATCAAAAGCAATTGAAAGTGCTTTAAATAGCTCATCTATCTCATCCTTCGAGGTATCAGGGTCTATGTCTTGGATTATTGTGACTTGGAAATGATTTTTACTAAGATCTTTATACTCATTGTTGCTATCCTTCTTGATACCAATGTTGAAATATTGAAATTTTTCCTCAAGGATGTCCACTGGTTGATTATGGTGATACCCTAAACCAAACTTTGCATTAGGAAGCTGATAATATGGTTTGAAAAGGTGCCAAATTCCCTACTTATGATGATCTAGATCGAATCCTATCTAATGATAGTGTTGAAAGTACTTTATCACAAAGGAGGGATTAAACAAAAATTTGAGATCACCAAAAAATGGTGATGTAAGCTATTCCTCAAGAGGTGTATCGGAGGAAGTGTCAACTCCAACTTACATGATTTTTTTTTAGTTGGATGCAACACCCATGGAAATAATAGTGCCAATGCGTGGGCAACCAAAATCTCTAATTGAATCAATCAGAGACGATGTGAATGTTACTTTCTATACTAGATACTCACATATTCCTAGACTCATTATACAGACTATGACCTGCGTAGTTTGGGAAGCAGATGTAAAAATTAATCCAATATTATTTTCTAATGGATGAAATATCATGGGTGAAACTTAGGTTATACATAACATGGATGAAGGCTCAATGGTTAGGTTTGGTGGAGGTGGTGGTTCAAGCTACGTAGAGGGTGAACCGTATGGAGGTGTTGTGATGGATGAGTAGTTGAGGTATTGTCCAACATTTAATGTGATTACTATATTTGTATAGGTAGAACATTTAGAAGCCTTATTGTAGGGGGTGGTCTGGCAATTATGGTTGATGGATGTGTAGTAGTGACTTGGTCCACTGTATATGGAAGTGGTGTGATGGTGGGTGTGATTGGCTAGAGTGGGGGATTTGTGGAAGGCATGGGTGGTGTTTCCAGGTAAAAGAGGAGACCTTATAAAAACAAGGTCTACGGAGGTGGTGGATTTGGCCAAGTATGACTAGGTTGAATGGTAGGGTGTGATGGGTATTATGGATTGTATGAAATAGTCAAGGCAGTGTAGTGGTTTGGAAGGAGTGAAATGGATGGTAAATGTTGATACAAAAGTGGGTTGAGGATTGACGATGGGTGCAACATAGTGGTATTAGATGCCACTAGTGTAGGATTTGGTGATGGGTATTACATAGTGGAATTAGGTTCCACTAGTGCAAGGGCTCGCACATATGGGGTTGTGTTGTGGCTACTCCACAACGTACCCCAAAATTGGGGACCCACATTTTTTGCATGTGTTCCAAGAAGACCGAAGTGGCCCATAGGCTAAAGATCAAGAGAAAAAGTGTCGCGATATCGTGACATGTTGCACCATCGCAGCAAAAGGAGAAAAAGTGTCGCGATATCGCGACATGTTGCACCATCACGGCCAAAAGAGAAAAAGTGTCACGATATCGCGACATGTTGCACCATCACGGCCAAAGGAGAAAAAGTGTCGCGATATCGCGACATGTTGCACCATCGCGGCCAAAAGAGAAAAAGTGTCGCGATATCGCGACATGTTGCAGTTTCGCGGCCAAAGGAGAAAAGGTGTCACGATATCGTGACATGTTGCACCGTCGTGGCCAAAAGAGAAAAAGTGTCGCGATATCGTGACATGTTGCTTGGTCGTGGTCAGAGGAGAAAAAGTGTCGCGATATCGCGACATGTTGCATTTTCGCGATTCAAAGCAAAGAGAAAGAGCTAGAAAGAAAAAGTGTCGCGATATCGCGACATGTTGCATTTTCACGATTCAAAGCAAAGAGAAAGAGCTAGAAAGAAAAAGTGTCACGATATCGCGACATGTTGCATTTTCATGACCAAACAAGAAAAGAAAGAACAAGAAAGAAAAGTGTCACGATATCGTGACATGTTGCATTTTCGTTGCCAAACAAGAAAAAGTGTCATGATATCGCGACATGTTGCATTGTCATGGCCAAAAGAGAAAAAGTGTCATGATATCGTGACATGTTGCATTTTCGTGATTCAAAGCAAAGAGAAAGAGCTAGAAAGAAAAAGTGTCGCGATATCGTGACATGTTGCATTTTCATGACCAAACGAGAAAAGAAAGAAAAAGAAAGAAAAGTGTCGTGATATCGCGACATGTTGCATTTTCATGGTCAAATAGGAAAAGGTGTCATGATATTGTGACATGTTGCATTTTCACGGCCAAACAGGAAAAGGTGTCACGATATCATGACATGTTGCATTTTCATGGCCAAAAGAGAAGAAAAGTGTCACGATATCGTGACATGTTACATTTTCACGGCTACAAGCAACAAAAGAGAGCAAGGAGGCAAAAGTGTCACGATATCACGACATGTTCCATTTTCGCCAATGTAACGGATCTGCATAGTGACGTGGACATAAGGACAAAATCTAATGAACAAGACAAAGCGTTACATAAGGAATATTTAATGATTTGAAATCATTTAAGATGGTCATTACACACGGAGGGAATCGGATGCAAGCCCATGTGGAGAAAACGCAGTGAAGGGCCACAAAATGGAAACCAAAGCACACGAACAGTTAGAGAAGGTGAAGCGAATGACCATTGGAAGACGAAATGAAAAGCTTCTTGAAAATTTTAAATATGCCATTCAAAGAGGCCAGAAGGGGCTGGAAATTGTAGAGAAAAACAAAGACTATTTTTCGAAATAAAGGAGTTTTTTTGGCAGGAGCAACTCTTGTGTGTGAAACCAAAAGGAGATTGAAACTAAGACTGTTGTTATTTCTGTAAATCTTTCCTTTGCATTATTGTTTCTTGTATCTATTCGTTGATGCCATAAAATGGGTTACGATAGGTGAATGATGGAATGATGCAATTATTTGTTTCCTCAGAGTCTTGCATCTGATCTAATCTGACTGTGTTTATGTTACAGGTCTGTTAGGTCAGGTAGTCTTAGAATTTCATCTCATAACTTGGGGTTTTGCAGGGAGGAGATTGCTAACCAAATTAATGTCCTATTTTGTTTTCCAGCTAACTGTTGTAGATAAGGTTTATGTTTTATTTTTTTGATATTTGGATTAACCTCGTCTTAAAATCTACTTTTCTGATTCTGGTCCGTTCTAGAATTTCCTGCATCTCCAAACGCCTTCATCTAATTTTCAGATAAGATATGGGTTTAGGAGGGCTACTAATTCCAAATGCACATTAAATCAGATTAAGTGAATGAATCCTAATTTTCTAACTTACTAACCTTACTAACACCAAATGCTAACATAGGGATAGTGGAACACTTTTAAACGAAGATAAAACGAATCCACTAATTCTAAAAAATGAACCTCATGTTAAAGGCACGGAGTTTAAAATGAAGTGGTTTAAACCACGCACTTTCTCATTTGGAATCCTTTTAAGCTGAAGATAAAAGAGGTTACTAACTGGGTTTCGGGTAGATCATTTTAATCTTAGGAACATTAAAAGAAGCTATCATCACATTTGGTCGATTTAATGGATCATGGTTGCAAAGTACTCATTCGAATCATTAAAGGCCCCTTGTTAATTGTTACTTGCATGGTTTAGGTTATTCTGGCATACATTCATTTATTTGCTTTAGTCTTGATTGATTACATGCATATGAATGTTTGTTCACAAGAACCTTGGAGAAATGAGTAATGCTACTTAATTTCTTTGCAAGAGAGAGTTTCCTGTTTGAGACTCTAGTTGTGGTGATCATTTTGCTATAGGGCAAAATATCCACTCAACATTTTGGCGCTAGAAGGAGGGCCTTCTTTATTGCTTTGTGATTACGATCTGTTCTAACGATTAACATGGGTAGTTTTGTTTCCACCTATTGTGCTTGCAGGTATAACATTTATTTGTTTCATTTTGCAGGTGAGTTGAGAGAAGTCTTTTAGAGGTCTAGAGTTTTCAAGCTGGCCCAACCTGAGTACATAGCTACTAGGTCCAAAACCATAGGGGAAACTATTTTCCAAAGCCTTTCTCCCACTGGTAGGAAGCCGAGAAACCAAACATTAGAGATCGAAATACCACCCAGTGTACTTGAGTTAGGAGCTTCTTTAGACTCAAGTACGTCTCGTGGGCCTGAGCCCACAATTTCAAACGTGACAGCTACACCAAGTGCGTCTGTCCCCATCATTACAAGTGTCGCCATTGTTCCTATAGGGCTGATACCTTTGAATAACATGGCCCAACAACAACAACAACAACCACCTGCCCTTTGGTATGGTGTGCAAAGTTCTCCTTTGAATATCCCTGGGATAGTTCATGACTTGCCTAGAAATATCGAAAGGGGATTGCCTAAATTCATGCATGATGGTCCCATAACAGCCGAAGAGCATGTCCAAATTTACAAAGATTACATGTTTAGACAAGGAGTCACCCATGAAGATATCGCTTGTCGAATTTTCCCTGCTAGTCTAGACAGTACGACCAATGAATGGTACAAGAATCTTCCCGTAGGGTCCATTGCTTCATGGGCCCAATTAGAAACTGCCTTTATTAGCCAATTTCGAATGTTGGTAGATCCTTCCATAATTTATAATTTATTCGTATCATGCAAAAGGTTACCCAATGAGCCCATAAGAACATTCAATCAGAGGTTCCAAAAGCTGTATACAAATTTGACTCGCCACTTCGCAGTAGATCCTACTGTGGCCCTGCAACTATACTTTGGAGCTTTAGATCCGTTAACATCCTTGTTGACTAGAAGGAACCCTCAGGTTACGACGCTTTCGTTAGCTTATGTGGAGACAATGACCCTCGAACAACAAATGAATTTACCAGGAGTAGGGTTGTCTCAATTGACTGGGATGGGACAATATGGTCCATACAGTCAATTCGCCATGATGAATCAATTAATGGCACCACAAGTTCCAACAATGAACAATTTCCAACAACCATCTCAAGTCGCATCATTTCCTACTTATCCTAATGCCTCTGGTCCAACGCAGGCTTTGATTCCAAATAACCCGATGACCTTGACTGGGTTCAATCCGGGCAATAACTTGTTGACCATACCTGGGTTTACTCCGATTAGTATGCCAAGTCCAACGACTTATCCAACAATCACTCCTATTCAAAGTGTGAATCTAGGATGGAATCAAAGTGCCCAGACCCAAGCCATCGTACCTGTTCCAGAGGTGGCTAATGCAGCAAATACAACTGGGCCCGGAATTACAGTGCCCCAACCACATGGGCCTGAATCCACGATAGAAGACATGAAGGAAACATTGGCCAAAGTTTTGGTTACTGTGGGAAATGTTAATAAAAAAGTTGACCAAGTCATGGGTCATAACCGACCTCATAACCATAGAGGAAAAGGAACATACAACACACATCCTAATAATGGACGAGTACCCAATCCCGTAGCCAATCATGCAGATGTCTCGAAAGATTTTGGAGAGTCGGGATCTTGTGATAATGATTGCCCGCACTCATTGCCATGGAAAGCGGGAATCTATATTGACTGAAGTTATATATTCCCAAGATAGTGAAGAAGAGGAGGATGTGGAGTTCTTTGGAAAAGAAGATGAAGAAACATTGGAAGTTCATGCCAATAAACGTTTTGGGAAAGGAAATCACAAGTATTACACAAGGAGTTCTAAGGATCCCAAAACTTCCTCTACCCCTCCAAACAACCCATTACTTCCTCCCGATCTCAAAGGAGATGTTAATCCACCTCCTCCATCAATGGCGGAGAAGTCTAAGTTGGTGCAAAATATGTCAAATTTTGAAAAACCCACCTATGACTTGATAGAAGACATGAAGAAAACTAAGGCCAATGTCTCAATGTATGATATGTCCCAACTTTTAGGCCAAGAAGTAAGTCCACCAAAAGGTTTGGATCCACCTACCCAAGTTCATGAAGCTAAAGGTGTTGAATCCAAATTGGTTTGGAAAGGGGAAAAGCGAGATGTGCCCCCATTCCTCATAACCATTAGAATTGCTGGTAGAAATCTACACAATTGTTTAATAGATTCAGGGGCCTCTGCTAGCATTATGCCCCTAGAAATCTATCAAAAATTGGGACTTACACCAAAACCTTCTAAAAGCAGGGTGGTGCAACTGGATAGATCGGCCATGGATGCAGAGGGAGAATTAAGGGATATTCTTATTCAGGTCAACTCAGAACCTAGGGTTCAACATCACATAGATATATTGGTTCTTAACATTCCTATCAAGTATGGCATGGTGTTGGGAAGAGATTGGAGCAAGAACTTAAATGGATATATTGTAACAGACTCTTCACATATGTGGTTGCCTTGGAGAGGAGTGGCCAACCAAATTCGAATCGATAGTGAACCTAGGCTCAAGGAAATGATAACAGAGTACAACAAGCCTAATGAAATTCAATACGTTGAAACTGAATTAGGAGCCTATTGCTTGGACGTAGAAATTCTTGAGAGTTCTAAAAATGGAAGGATTGGATGCAATGATTCTGAAGAACACCATAAGGTTTGGACTTTAAGATTTGATGGATCCAAGTCCAAACAAGGGGTGGGAGCTGGTATTGAACTTTCATGTCTAGACAGACAACCTATGTTGGCTGCATATCGATTACAGTTCCCAGCCACCAACAATGTGGCAGAATATGAGGCCTTGATTTTTGGACTTCAATTGGCCCTTCGGAAGAAAATCAAATGTATCAAGGTCTTAGGTGATTCTGAATTGGTGGTAAAGCAAGTTAAAGGACAATATGCATGTAAGAACAAGCGGCTCAGCCTTTACCAAACCAGAGTTAGAGATTTAATAAATGAATTTGATGCTTTTAACATATCTCTAATCTCTAGAAAAGGAAATCGTTTGGCAGATTCTTTAGCCACAGCTTGCTAGCATGCTTAAACCAATGGATCACAAGAAGTGCAAGAGATTTTCCATAGAATTAGTCCCTTGCCCCTCGATACCGATAACGTCACGAATTTCCAAGTCTTTGATAGTGACAGACATGTATTCAATTTTGTCACTAATTCTGGTATCTTTGAAAATCAAGTTATTGATGAAGACGAGAGGGGGCAAGAAGAGGCAGGTTTGAAAAGGGAAGCTACTGGAAAATGGAATGAGATGCCAAATGGGATGGCCTCATTAGAAAAAATGTTTGATATTGGATACCAACCGAAAGGAGGGAGAAAAGTTCCACCTCCCAAAGAGGCTTGTCACTCAGTCAATATTGGAAGTGCAGAAAATCCTCGTGAAATACTCATTGCAAAGGCATGTACCGAATATGAAAAGAATTCCATTGCCAATGCATTGAAGGAATACATAGATTGCATAGCTTGGAGCTATAAGGAGTTGAGAACTTATGATCAGAATGTTATAATGCATACAATCCCTTTGAAGCCAGACTCCAAACCCTTTAGGCAAAGATAGAGGCCAGTCAATCCGTTACTAGAGCCCTTGATAGAAAAGGAGGTAAAGTGACTACTAGAAGCTAAAATCATCTTTCCTGTTAGGCATTCCACATGGGTTGCTAACTTGGTCCCTGTGAGGAAAAAGAATGGAGAGATAAGGCTATGTATTGATTTTAGAAATCTGAATAAGGCCTCACAAAAGGACAATTACCCTTTACCTACCATTGACGAAATCCTTCAAAAGGTAAATGGGTCGGAAATGATGTCATTCCTAGATGGCTATTCAGGATACAATCAGGTCCTCATACATCCTAATGATAGAATGAAAACCGCCTTCACCACAAAATGGGGCACGTTTGCATATAGGAGAATGCCTTTTGGTTTATTGAATGCAGGTGCCACATTCCAACGAGCCATGGACTTTGCCTTTAAGGGGCTCATCGGTAAGTGCATTATTGTCTATGTAGATGATATTCCCATATTTTCTAAGAACAGGGAGAACCATGTCAAGGATCTAAGGAAAGTTCTCCAAAGGTGTAGGGAACATGGCATTTCACTCAACCCAAAGAAGTGCATTTTCGGGGTAACGAAAGGAAAATTATTGGGGCATGTAATATCCAAAGATGGAATTTCCATTGATCCTGAAAGAATAGAGGCCATACAATAGATTCCTTTTCCCAATAGCAAAAAATAATTGAGATCATTTTTTGGGAAAATTAATTTTGTTAGAAAATTTATTTCAGGTTTTTCAGAAATTGCAAAGCCCTTGAACGATATGTTGAAGAAAGAGGTCCAAATCAAATGGACGAATGAAAACAGGGATGCTTTCCAAAGAATCAAGGATGCGATTTCTAGAGCCCCGATTTTAGTGAGTCCTGACTATGCGAAGCCTTTCTACATTTACACATTTGCTTCAGACCATTCCTTTGCGAGTGTTCTAACTCAGAGGAGTGAACGCAACATTGAAAATCCCATTGCCTTCCTTAGTACTCCTCTCAAAGATGCGAAATTGAGATATTCCATCTTGGACAAGCAAATGTATGCCCTATTTAAGACTGTAAAAAAATTCGGACATTATATAGTCCACAGTAGGGTGTTTGCTATAGTCCCAGATCCTCGAGTTAAATCCATGTTTATACAGAATGAACTGGGTGAAATGCGGGGTAAGTGGATCTCAACTCTTCAAGAATTTGATCTTGAAATTCAATCTATGAAGATAGTGCGGGGACAAGGGTTGGTTAAGGCCATAGCAGAAAATGATCCTTTAATATCCTGTCAGCATTATGAAATAGCAGATATAACTGAAGATGAGTGGTATGTAGATGTTGTGTATTTCTTACTAAATGGTAAGTGTCCACCACATTTAAATTCTACTCAACGAAGAGCCTTGCGTCTAAAATCTGCTAATTTTCTAATCAGATCCGATGCGTTATACAAGAAAAACCATGAAGGAATTTACCTTCGTTGCGTTGATCGAAAAGAGGCAGCTCAAATACTCGGGGAGTTCCACGGTAAGTATGGGACAGGGCATGGGTCTGCTAATGCCACAACCCATCAAATCCTTAGAGCTGGTTACTATTGGCCTCAAGTGTTTAAAGATGCTCATGCTCATGTGAGGTCATGTCATACTTGTCAAATCATGGCAAATAGAGAAAGGGGTGCTTCTATGCCATTACAATCTGTAATCGAGTCTAGACCTTTTGCACAATGGGGTTTGGATTTTGTTGGGATCATCAGTCCCAATTCATCCGATTCCCATAAATACATTCTCACGGCTACAGATTATTGCACAAGGTGGACGGAAGCTATTCCCACTAAAAATGCCACTTCAGAAGTTGTTATCAAATTCTTAGAGGATAACATTGTCACTCGATTCGGAATGCCTAACTCCATTGTAAGTGACAATGGTTCCGCTTTCTCCTCTCTGGAATTTGCAAATTGGGCATTCGACAACATGGTGAGTTTGAAGTTTTCTTCAAATTATTATCCACAAGGTAATGGATTGGCTGAGTCTTCCAATAAGAACTTGTTATGTGTCATTAAAAAGTTGCTTGAAAGAAATCCTAGAGATTGGCATAACAAACTTAAGTTGGCTCTTTGGGCTGATAGAATCAGAATCAAGGAATCATTAGGAACATCTCCTTACCACTTAGTTTATGGACAAGATCCTATTTTTCCCACAAATCTTAAGTTACAAACATTACATTTCATGAAAGATTACCTTGGAACTGATAATAAACTTGAAGCTAGACTAACACAATTGATGCATCTGGATGAAAAGAGGGATGAGGCTATGCTTCACTTCAGTAGAACACCAAGATGTAGTAAAAAGGTGGTTTGATAAAAAGTCTAGAGTCAAAACATTTAAAGTTTCAGATTTAGTGTTGTTGTGGGATAAGAGACATGAGAGGAAAGGAGATCATGATAAATTTGATTACTTATGGTTGGGTCCTTACCAAATTTCAGAAGTCCTAGGTGAAAACAGTTTTAGATTAAAAACCCTGGACGAAAAATATTTGGCTTTACCCGTCAATGGGCTGCATTTAAAGCACTATTTCCAGGCCTGAAATGGCAAGGCCTTGTATTATATGTAAATATGTCATGTTTTGTCTTTGCGTGTGTAGTTTTGATTTTCTTAGGTGTGTGTTAGGTTTTTGCTTTCAACCTTTATTTTAGCATGAGGAGATTGTTCTGAACGAGGTTTTGTAGGCATTTTGATTGCATTGTTCTTTTCTTAGCTTAGTGTGTTGGTCATGGGACCAGTTTTGGGCATAAAATAAAAATAAAAATAAAAATAAATAGCAAGGTGGTTAGTGTGTATCCTTAGCAATGTTCTAAAACTAGAAATATATGAAACAACAGAATTGTTTTACAGAAAGCTCCACGAGCACTACAAACACATTAAAGAATATCATTTGAAATTTGGGATACATGAAAGTTGTCAATTTTGCAAGATAGGGTGAAGCATCTTTGTATAATCCATCTTACCCATTTGCATTCAGGATGCATTGCATAATAGCCTCGAGTCTCATTCCATCCCATATTTCAAAAAAACAACCACCAAAAGCATGTCAGACCCTCTTAGGATCATTGCACAATAAACATTAAGTAAGGTCTTGGGGTTGGAAACTGATGCCGCATTGTCTTGAATTAAGCACGCTCTGCACATATAAAGAACATCTTGGGCAAAATGGTTGAAACCTTACTTGGAAGGAAAGTTAGGCGAAAAGAGTTTTTCTTGTCTGTCCCATCATGCAAAACATAGTCCAAGAAACAGTGGTTTTCACCACTTCACCTCCATAGCATCACTTGGGTTGGAAGGATCGTACTACGTGTCCCTCACAAGGATGGGTAGTCATCCCTAAAATTCAAGAAAATCTAGCATTAACCCACCTCCATCATATCATTTGAGTTGGAAGGATCGTACTACGTGTCCCTCATAAGGATGAGTAGTCATCCCTAAGATTCAAGGAAGCCATCACTAACCCACCTCCATCATATCATTTGAGTTGGAAGGATCGTACTACGTGTCCCTCACAAGGATGGGTAGTCATCCCTAAGATTCAAGGAAGCCATTATTAATCCACCTCCATCATATCATTTGAGTTGGAAGGATCGTACTACATGTCCCTCATAAGGATGGGTAGTCATCCCTAAGATTCAAGGAAGCCATTACTAATCCACCTCCATCATATCATTTGAGTTGGAAGGATCGTACTACGTGTCCCTCACAAGGATGGGTAGTCATCCCTAAAATTCAAGAAATCTAGCATTAATCCACCTCCATCATATCATTTGAGTTGGAAGGATCATACTACGTGTCCCTCACAAGGATGGGTAGTCATCCCTAAAATTCAAGAAATCCAGCATTAATCCATCTCCATCATATCATTTGAGTTGGAAGGATCGTACTACGTGTCCCTCACAAGGATGGGTAGTCATCCCTAAAATTCAAGAAAGCCAAAGCCAAAGCCTAGACTATGGGGCTGATCTCCATCGGGGCTATAGATGCCTGACTGGCAATGGAGTAGGTTCATGCGTGGTGACATGTCTCATTTAAAAGCAACACGGACAGGCTAGCTTGACAGTTATCCATAATAGGTTTAATAATTTTGCTTAAGATGAAGTAATGAACTCAAATTAGAGTAGTAAGGATAGGGTTAAATTCTCATCACGCTTAGGTTGAGAATATGATTCCCCAAGGCTCTGATTTCACTTACACATGCACATTGATTCAATATGGCAGTGGCGCATAACCAACCTTGAGATTGGGTATATGAACTCAATTCATGCATGCTTGATCCTAAGAGGGTTGGATATTGTTTAATGCTTGTACTCGTGCTACTAAAAGTTAAGAGTCTTGGTAAAGCAGGTCAGCCATAGTTCATTATGCTGGCAATACATTCGATCTTGCATAGACCCTCCACTATTCATTATATGCATTCATGTGAAATTGGCAATAGAATGGGGAACTATTTCAAATGATAAAGAATGAAGCACATTGCACACACCGAGCTGATGCTTAACGATTCTGATGCTTCATGTATTTCTAATCTATTTGCATTGTTTGGATATTTATTGATGCTTGTATTTGAATTCGTGTATTTTTAGGTTGAGTTCTCACCAAAATGCTCAGGAGCATTTCCCAACAGAGTCACCATTTGTTGTGGCTACTCCACAACGTACCCCAAAATTGGGGACCCACCTTTTTTGCATGTTTCCAAGAAGACCGAAGTGGCCCATAGGCTAAAGATCAAGAAAAAAAGCAAAATACCACAAAGAGAAAAAGTGTCACGATATCGCGACATGTTGCACCATCGAGGACAAAGGAGAAAAAGTGTCGCGATATCGCGACATGTTGCACCATCGCGGCCAAAAGATAAAAAGTGTCGCGATATCACGACATGTTGCACCATCACGGCCAAAAGAGAAAAAGTGTCACGATATCGCGACATGTTGCACCATCGCGGCCAAAAGAGAAAAAGTGTCACGATATCATGACATGTTGTAGTTTCGCGGCCAAAAGAGAAAAGGTGTCACGATATCACGACATGTTGCATCATCGCAGCCAAAAGAGAAAAAGTGTCATGATATCGCGACATGTTGCATGGTCGTGGTCAAAGGAGAAAAAGTGTCACGATATCGCGACATGTTGCATTTTCACGATTCAAAGCAAAGAGAAAGAGCTATAAAGAAAAAGTGTCACGATATCGCGACATGTTGCATTTTCGCAACCAAACAAGAAAAGAAAGAACAAGAAATAAAAGTGTCGTGATATCGCGACATGTTGCATTTTCACTGCCAAACAAGAAAAAGTGTCGTGATATCACGACATGTTGCATGATCATAGGAAAAAGAGAAAAAGTGTCATGATATCGTGACATGTTGCATTTTCATGATTCAAAGCAAAGAGAAAGAGCTCAAAAGAAAAAGTGTCGCGATATCATGACATGTTGCATTTTCACGACCAAAACGAGAAAAGAAAGAGCAAGAAAGAAAAGTGTCGTGATATCGCGACATGTTGCATTTTCACGGCCAAACAGGAAAAAGTGTCACGATATCGCGACATGTTGCATTTTCATGGCCAAAAAGGAAAAAGTGTCACGATATCGCGACATGTTGCATTTTCGCGGCCAAAAGAGAAAAAGTGTCGCGATATCACGACATGTTACATTTTCGTGGCTAAAAGCAACAAAAGAGAGCAAGGAGGCAAAAGTGTCACGATATCGCGACATGTTCCATTTTTGCCAAGGTAACGGACCTGCATAGTGACGTGGACATAAGGACAAAATCCAATGAACAAGACAAAGCGTTACATAAGGAATCTTTAATGATTTGAAATCATTTAAGATGGTCGTTACACACGGAGGGAATTGGACGCAAGCCCATGTGGAGAAAACGCAGTGAAGGGCCACAAAATGGAAACCAAAGCACACGAACAGTCAGGGAAGGTGAAGCGAACGACCATTGGAAAATGAAACGAAAAGCTTCTTGAAAATTTTAAATACGCCATTCAAAGAGGCCAGAAGGGGCTGGAAATTGTAGAGAAAAACAAAGACTATTTTTCGAAATAAAGGAGTTTTTTTGGCAGGAGCAACTCTTGTGTGTGAAACCAAAAGGAGATTGAAACTAAGACTGTTGTTATTTCTGTAAATATTTCCTTTGCATTATTGTTTCTTGTATCTATTCGTTGACGCCATAAAATGGGTTACGATAGGTGAATGATGGAATGATGCAATTATTTGTTTCCTCAGAGTCTTGCATCTGATCTAATCTGACTGTGTTTATGTTACAGGTCTGTTAGGTCAGGTAGTCTTAGAATTTCATCTCATAACTTGGGGTTTTGCGGGGAGGAGATTGCTAACCAAATTAATGTCCTATTTTGTTTTCCAGCTAACTGTTGTAGATAAGGTTTATGTTTTATTTTTTTTGATATTTGGATTAACCTCGTCTTAAAATCTGCTTTTCCGATTCTGGTCCGTTCCAGAATTTCCTGCATCTCCAAACGCCTTCATCTAATTTTTAGATAAGATATGGGTTTAGGAGGGCTACTAATTCCAAATGCACATTAAATCAGATTAAGTGAATGAATCCTAATTTTCTAACTTACTAACCTTACTAACACCAAATGCTAACATAGGGATAGTGGAACACTTTTAAACGAAGATAAAACGAATCCGCTAATTCTAAAAATGAACCTCATGTTAAAGGCACGGAGTTTAAAATGAAGTGGTTTAAACCATGCACTTTCTCATTTGGAATCCTTTTAAGCTGAAGATAAAATAGGTTACTAACTGGGTTTCGGGTAGATCATTTTAATCTCAGGAACATTAAAAGAAGCTATCGTCACATTTGGTCGATTTAATGGATTATGGTTGCAAAGTACTCATTCGAATCATTAAAGGCCCCTTGTTAACTCGTTACTTGCATGGTTTAGGTTATTCGGCATACATTCATTTATTTGCTTTAGTCTTGATTGATTACATGCACATGAATGTTTGTTCACAAGAACCTTGGAGAAATGAGTAATGCTACTTAATTTCTTTGCAAGAGAGAGTTTCCTGTTTGAGACTCTAGTTGTGGTGATCATTTTTCTATAGGGCAAAATATCCACTCAACAAGGTTGGGGTAAGGTATAGGTGGGTAGATGGTAGGGTAATTTCATGCAGGTTAGACACCATATTGCAATACTTAAATGGTTACTCATCAGTAGAAATGCAATGTACACAACCATTATAAACATACTTGAGGTAATGATGTAGTATTGATGGGATGCATCACATATCCTGAATCCATAGTCATCCTAGCATGATGTTGTATTGCATATCTCTTTCAAGGATGTAGCATAGTATAGGGATGGTCTTTATGCCTACTTGGATAGGCAAAATAACCATTCCTAGCATTGAGCACAATGAATCATTGAAGTCTTGTAGGGTAAATGGGGAGGCAACTATGTGTGAAGGTAGGAGTTTCAAATATTGAAGGGTCATCTGAAGAACACAAGCTTATACTGAGAGGGGGGGGGTGAACAGTATAAGACCTCTTTTTACTTATTCCTTTATACTTCAAAATAGTAAAGCAATATACCCAAAGCAATATCAAAACAATGCACAATATCATCCACAAAGTGACACCAATTTTAACGTGGTTCACCCAGAATGCTTGGGCTACGTCCACAAAACTTTTCTCTAAAAGTTATCTCAAATTTCTTTGGGAAACCTTCCCAATTACAATGTTTATGAGCCTCGGCCCAAAGGAGACACCTTCCCCCAATCTGAATTTATGAGCCTCTGCTCAAAGGAGATACCTTCCCCTCTGCTCTAGAAATGATCCCTCAGAAGATCAACTATCTCTACCTCTTGCCAGCACGTGGAACTCCTTTCCACAGAAGACCTCCTGTCCTCAATGCTTAGCCTAAGAGACCTCTGCCTTCTATGATCACATCCACAGTAGCTCAGCTACCTGTACCAAACACAGTCATTCGGTCTAGTACAAGTCTTCCTCTGTCTATCATATCTATCCAACTCTTTGAACAAATCAATCCTCTGCACACAAGCCTTCTCAAAGACTTGCCAAATCTGTCCTCAGGTTCTTCTCAAAGAACCAATGCACCTCTGTCCTCAAGTTCTCTAATAGAACTCTCAAAAACTCAGCTCACAAGTCCTCTGCTAGGACCTGTCCAAATCTTCTCACAAGTCCCCACCGGAACCTGTCCAAAACCTGCTCACAAGTCCCCACCGAACCTGTCCAAAACCTGCTCACAAGTCCCCACCGGAACCTGTCCAAAACCTCGAGCAAGCTCACCAAGAAAAACTTGCTTAGCATGAACCCACAAAGAGAATTGTTAGAGACCCAATGTGATTCATAAACCTCATAGAAGCATAAAGAGAATTGTTAGAGACTCAATATGTTCTATACTTAACTCCCAATCTCAATCTCAAATCTCATAGAAACATAAAGAGAATTGTTAGAGACCCAATATGTTCTATACTTAACTCCCAATCTCAATCTCAACTCAATCTCAAACTCAAAAGAATAAGATAGATGTAGTATGCTTTTCTCAAGAATATGAAACACAACCCAACAATTGCCAACTATGCAATATCTCATATAACAATGATACTTATATTCTTTTCACCAACAACTAGGGTTTCATCATCTCAATGCAAGTAGCAAGACTTACTAACATAAACCCTATTGCAAAAATGCTTCCTCTTCCTCAACCAGAATTATGCATTCACCCAAAAATTCAACAATAACTTTAATGCATAAACAATCTTCAATATCCAAAAAATAAGATTTACACCAAAAATACCTAGTAGACAACCTTTTCACTCCAAACTCAATTTCAGAAAATATACCATCAACAACATACATGGAAGAAGTTGCCCATACCTTTACTTTGATGAAGAAGGAGAACTCAAAATCTGTCACAACACTAACTCTCAATTTGCCACTAATTAGAGTTAGCAACTATACAATAACACACAATAATAAAGATCCAAAATAACACCTTATTTCTCCAACTTAATAAAAACCACCAAAGTACAATATACATACAAAGTAAAACCTCTTTACACCTTATTACTCCACATAAACATTAAACATCAATAAAACAATGTCAAAAACAAATATGATACCTTAACCTTATACCTCCCGCGCATTCACAACCACTATCCTTTGCACACCGTGACCAAAAGAAAAATCCAACGAAGAGAATCGAACTCGACACCTCTGCCTTCTAGCGCTTTCGCTTAAACACCACCGTCGTTGGGTCACAAGTTCCCAACGAAATAATACAGTGATGCCCTCTCTTTTATCTTCCTTTGATGCCAAGAATCTAGAAAACATAAACGTCTTCCACAAACCACATGCAAACTGGTGAGCGCTGTCCAAAACGTAAGTCACTGAATGCTTGCATTAATCATCTCATAGCACAGTCTGAAAAACACAGTTCAGGAGCAATTGCCAATCCACTGCCATCAAGAAAAAAGGTAAGGATGCAGCCCAAGCTCAAATCCGAGTATGCCAAGCATGATTTCAAAGACGTCAATCGAATATTCGAAGACACTAAGCAAGCTCAACTCGAAGACACCAAGCATTGTTTGAAAGATAGGAGCAAATGCAAATCGTAGACGCCAAGCACAAATCGAACGAAACAGAGCAAATGCAAATCGTAGATGCCAAGCGCAAATCAAAAGAAACAAAGCAAGTGCAAATCATAGATGCCAAGCGCAAATCAAACGAAACAGTGCAAATGCAAATCGTAGATGCCAAGCACAAATCGAAAGATACAGAGTAACCACAAATCGTAGATATCAATATTAATCGGAGGTGCTCACTTTAGAAAATCATCCCCACTTATATAGCCATTTTTCCTTAACTGTTTGACGTCGGTGCTCCTCCAACGATGGCAACATATCGGCAAAAGAATTCTTTTTTCTTCCGTCGCTTAAGGGTTGAAAGACCCTTTAATAATAATTAAAATAATAATTATTATTATTTTATTAATAATAAATTAAACTTGGACCTTTGACAAAGGTTTGAGTTAATTTAATTATTAATAATAAACATGGACCTTTGCATTAAGTTAAGCTTGGTTTTAATAAAAACCCTTAATGAGTCCAAATGGTTTTAAGAAAAACCTTTAGCCTTGTCACCATGGTTTTAATAAAAACCCTTTAACATAAAGAAGCTTCTCAAGATATTCTTGACATCACACTCTTTTGATATCAACACAAAAATGCCTTTTGACATCAATGACAACTTATACATTTGAGCAAAGGCAATGTACCCAAAGTACCCAAAATTGCCAACAATCTCCCCCTTTGTCATTGATGGCAAACCTTTACTAAAAATACTTCTCAAGAGCCAAAACTGAAACCAACTGAAACCAATTGTGCTAACAACTGAGAATCTTCCTTTGAAGTTTTGCTCCCCCTGACTTGAAGCTTTCCTCTTCACTTTGAAGCTCTCCCCCTTACTCATATCTCTCCCCCTTTGTCATCAATGGCAAAGGGCCACCTTTGGGGCTCGGGACTAAGAATTAGCCTCTTAGCTTAGTCCCTCCCCCACCTCCTAATGAGGTGATTAATTCTGGGGTGGGAGTAAAACTCCCATTAGGCACTGATCATCATCAGCGTCTATAACTTCCTTGTCGGGCCTTCTTTTGAACTCTTTGTCCATATTCCTGTTCTTGTCATTGTTCTTGTTCTTGTTCTCATCCCTATTTTTATCCATGCCTTGATCCTTGGACCTGATCATGCCACTGTTCCTGTTCTTGTATTCTGGAATTTCAGCTCTACACTGTCTGACTGTGTGACCTTCATTGTTGCACTTATAACAAGTAACAATGTTATTTCTTTTAGGCATACCTATTCTTTGAATCCACCAGTTCTGACCAAACCTATTCTGACCAAACCTGTTTCGACCAAACCTATTTTGACCAAACTCGTTCGACCAAACCTGTTCGACCAAACTTGTTCGACCAAACCTATTCGATCAAACTGTTACGACCAAACTGTTCTGATCAAACCTGTTCCTAATATTTGCCTTGCAATAAACTGCCTTGTGCCCAAACTATTGACAAGAGTAGCAATACCCTTGAAAGAAATTACCACCTCTAAAACTGTCATTTACCTTCTTCACTTGAGCCATGCAATGTGAAGCCATGTGACCAAACCTGTGACAAGCAAAACATCTGCCTTGAAACTTTCCTTTAATTGACCTCTTAGGTTCTGAAAACTTCTTCTTCTCATTTTGAATTTTGTTTTCTGTGCATCTATCATTCAAGGACTCCTTTTCTGAAATACTTTCCTCATCAGAACTCTCTTCCTTTTGGAGTCTCTTACTAGACTCTCCAACTTGTTCCTTGTGTGGCTTAACAAAACCAAGGCCTGTTTTATCTGTTGTCTTTCTTTGACCTTTGATGAGAGACTTAACCTTTTTGGAGCTATCTTGAAACCTTTGAAGCTTATCCTTGTACCCTTTAGTTTCCTCTTTCAAAGAAGCCATTTTCTTTTCTAACTCACTATACTCAAGAACCTTAGACTCTAACTCATCCTTGAGTTCTTGTGTCTTAGCTATAGAGAAGTCAAGACTTTCTATAAGATCATCTCTCTCCATACAACATTCATCCAACTTATCCTTGAGTCTAGCATTCTTCTTTCTTTCCTTTTTCAAAGCACTAAGAGCACTAATAAGTTCACCTTTAAGATCTACTTCACCTTCCTCTATATGTTTGCTATTAGAATCATCAAAGCCTTTTTCAGATTTCTTATCACTAGAGGTGCTACCCTTTTCAAAAACCATACATGCATCTTCCTTATAGTTTTCTGAAGCATCCTCATACATACTAGAAATCAAATCATTATTTGTGCAATCATCCTCAAGGTGACCAAAATTTCCACATCTAAGACATTTCATGATAATGAATCTATGTTTTGGTTCTTCCTCTTTTTCTGATATGAACAACATCTCATTTTCATTATCACTTGAAGAACTTTCACTATCACTACTAGAACACTTACTTGCTTTGTCTAGGTAGAAACTCTTCTTGTGTTTGTGAGAATACCTCTTTCCTTGATTGTTGTGCTCATCTTTTTTTTTCCTATGATGCTTGTGCTTTTCAGAATCCTTGCTCTTACAGTCATGTTTATCTTCATCACTTTCATCCTTGGCAACATTACAGTCAGTAGCATAATGACCAAACTTTCCACAATTGAAACATCTTACGTTTTTCATATTTTTGTGCTTTCTAGAGAACTTGCCTTTCTTGTTGTAATATGCCTCTTCATCACTAGAAGACTCATCACTCTCTTGAAGTTGTTTACCTTTGGATTTCTTGGTAGCCTTGAAAGTTGCCTCCTTCTTGACATCAACCTTCACTTGAGTTCTTAACTCAAATGCTGCAAGTATACTATGGAGCTCATCCTTTTTCAACTTATCCAAATCTTTAGCTTCCTCAATAGCAGAAATATTTTCACTAAATCTATTAGGAAGAGATCTTAAAATCTTATCACAAACATCATTTTCAGCAAGCTCAAGACCTAAGTCTTTCATGGAGTTAACAACTTCATCCATACGAAGCATGTAGTCACTAATATTTTCATAATCATTCATCTTGAGTTGTTCAAACATACCTTTGAAGTGTCTCAACTTGGCCTTTCTGACATTTGTATCACCTGTATGAACCACCTTCAACTGATTCCACATTTCACTAGCTATCTTGCAGTGAATCACTTTGGTGAGATATGCTTTCCGTAAGCCTTTCAGGATTGCATTCATTGCTTTTGAATTGTTGTGATGTAGGAGCCTCTCTTCTTTAGTATTAAGACCATGTTCAGGAATAGTGTACTCATCTTCAATCACTTCCCAAACCTCATTCCCAAGTGCCATTAGATGAACCTTCATCCTTGCACTCCAAAGACCAAAATATGACCCATCAAGAATAGGTGTTGCATTGCCACTTGAATGATCCATTGTGTTCTTTACTAGCTTTTCCTTCAAGTTGTTAAACTTTTCAAAGGCACCCGCTTTGATACCAATTGAAGAACACAAGCTTATACAGAGAGGGGGGGTGAAACGTATAAGACCTCTTTTTACTTATTCCTTTATACTTCAAAATAGTAAAACAATATACCCAAAGCAATATCAAAACAATGCACAATATCATCCACAAAGTGACACCAATTTTAACGTGGTTCACCCAGAATGCCGGGGCTACGTCCACAAAACTTTTCTCTAAAAGTTATCTCAAAGTTCTTTGGGAAACCTTCCCAATTACAATGTTTATGAGCCTCGGCCCAAAGGAGACACCTTCCCCCAATCTGAATTTATGAGCCTCTGCTCAAAGGAGATACCTTCCCCTCTGCTCTAGAAATGATCCCTCAAAAGATCAACTGTCTCTACCTCTTGCCAGCACGTGGAACTCCTTTCCACCGAAGACCTCCTGTCCTCAATGCTTAGCCTAAGAGACCTCTCGCCTTCTATGATCATGTCCACGATGGCTCAGCTACTGTACCAAACACGATCGGTCACTCTAGTACAAGTCTTCCTCTGTCTATCAGATCTGTCCAACTCTTTGAACAAATCAATCCTCTGCACACAAGCCTTCTCAAAGACTTGCCAAATATGTCCTCATGTTCTTCTCAAAGAACCAATGCACCTCTGTCCTCAAGTTCTCTGATAGAACTCTCAAAAACTCAGCTCACAAGTCCTCTTCTAGGACCTGTCCAAATCTGCTCACAAGTCCCCACTAGAACCTGTCCAAAACCTGCTCACAAGTCCCCACTAGAACCTGTCCAAAACCTGCTCACAAGTCCCCACCGAAACCTATCCAAAACCTCAGCAAGCTCACCAAGAAAAACTTGCTTAGCATGAACCCACAAAGAGAATTGTTAGAGACCCAATGTGATTCATAAACCTCATAGAAGCATAAAGAGAATTGTTAGAGACTCAATATGTTCTATACTTAACTCCCAATCTCAATCTCAAATCTCATAGAAACATAAAGAGAATTGTTAGAGACCCAATATGTTCTATACTTAACTCCCAATCTCAATCTCAACTCAATATCAAACTCAAAAGAATAAGATAGATGTAGTATGCTTTTCTCAAGAATATGAAACACAACCCAACAATTGCCAACTATGCAATATCTCATATAACAATGATACTTATATTCTTTTCACCAACAACTAGGGTTTCATCATCTCAATGCAAGTAGCAAGACTTACTAACATAAACCCTATTGCAAAAATGCTTCCTCTTCCTCAACTAGAATTATGCATTCACCCAAAAATTCAACAATAACTTTAATGCATAAACAATCTTCAATATCTAGAAAATAAGATTTACACCAAAAATACCTAGTAGACAACCTTTTCACTCCAAACTCAATTTCAGAAAATATACCATCAACAACATACATGGAAGAAGTTGCCCATACCTTTACTTTGATGAAGAAGGAGAACTCAAAATCTGTCACAACACTAACTCTCAATTTGCCACTAATTAGAGTTAGCAACTATACAATAACACACAATAATAAAGATCCAAAATAACACCTTATTTCTCCAACTTAATAAAAACCACCAAAGTACAATATACATACAAAGTAAAACCTCTTTACACCTTATTACTCCACATAAACATTAAACATCAATAAAACAATGTCAAAAACAAATATGATACCTTAACCTTATACCTCTCGCGCATTCATAGCCACTATCCTTTGCACACCGCGACCAAAAGAAAAATCCAACGAAGAGAATCGAACTCGGCACCTCTACCTTCTAGCGCTTTCGCTTAAACGCCACCGCCGTTGGGTCACAAGTGCCCAATGAAATAATACAGTGCTGCCCTCTCTTTTATCTTCCTTTGATGCCAAGAATCTGGAAAACGTAAACGTCTTCCACAAACCACATGCAAACTGGTGAGCACTATCCAAAACGTAAGTCACTGAATGCTTGCATTAATCATCTCACAACACAGTCTGAAAAATGCAGTTCAGGAGCAATTGCCAATCCACTGCCATCAAGCAAAAAGGTAAGGATGCAGCCCAAGCTCAAATCCGAGTATGCCAAGCACGATTTCAAAGACGTCAATCGGAGATTCGAAGACACAAAGCAAGCTCAACTCGAAGACACCAAGCACTATTTGAAAGATAGGAGCAAATGCAAATCATAGACGCCAAGCGCAAATCGAATGAAATAGAGCAAGTGCAAATCGTAGACGCCAAGTGCAAATCGAACGAAATAGAGCAAGTGCAAATCGCAGACGCCAAGCGCAAATCGAACGAAATAGTGCAAATGCAAATCGTAGATGCCAAGCGCAAATCGAAAGATACAGAGTAACCACAAATCACAGATATCAATATTAATCGGAGGTGCTCACTTTAGAAAATCATCCCCACTTATATAGCCATTTTTCCTTAACTGTTTGACATCGGCGCTCCTCCAACGATGGCAACATATCGGCGAAAGAATTATTTTTTCTTCCGTCGCTTAAGGGTTGAAAGACCCTTTAATAATAATTAAAATAATAATTATTATTATTTTATTAATAATAAATTAAACTTGGACCTTTGACAAAGGTTTGAGTTAATTTAATTATTAATAATAAACATGGACCTTTGCATTAAGTTAAGCTTGGTTTTAATAAAAACCCTTAATGAGTCCAAATGGTTTTAAGAAAAACCTTTAGCCTTGTCACCATGGTTTTAATAAAAACCCTTTAACATAAAGAAGCTTCTCAAGATATTCTTGACATCACACTCTTTTGATATCAACACAAAAATACCTTTTGACATCAATGACAACTTATACATTTGAGCAAAGGCAATGTACCCAAAGTACCCAAAATTGCCAACAGTCACAAATGTAATGATGTTGATTAATGACTTAGTATCGACCAAGACTCATTTAAAGGGCTTACAATCTATATGATCTATTATGTGCAAAGGTAGATCTGATTTTTCTACGGGTAAGGTTTTGATTTCATAATCATAGAAGGTAATGGATGGCTCATTGCACATTTTGATGTTACCCACAAAATTCACAAAGGCATTAGGATCTTGCATTTGTACTTCAATGGATTTTAGGATTTCTATTAATGCCTTGTGATGTGGGGGTGACTGTTGTATAATATCATATATTGAAAGTTTGGCTAACACCATTCTAAGGCTCTATATGAGGTGATTGGTGAGGGATATTATGGATCATGAAGGATGCAACATGGCTTACACTAGTGGTGGGGGTAATGTGGAGGATGATGGAACATTATTGGGGGTACTCAGTGGCATTGGTCACTCAGGATAACATTGATTTGAAGTAACTATGTGTATCATTCCTACAAATTATTAATGTTTTAGCCTAGTGTTGAGGTGGTTTACTTGGTTAGGTGGTGTAGCAGCAAGTGGTGTGATGTATTATTGATTGTGTACCAGTAATAGTTCTTGGTAGATGCTAAGATTTTGGTTTTATGAATCCAAAGGATTGTCAATGTTTATGGCCCCCTTCTCTACAATATCTTGCACTATGTTCTTGAAATCAATGCAATCATTAATGTCATGGATATTTTGCTTATGATAAACACATTTATGGTATTATTTATAGGATCTTGTCTAGGGTTTATTTGGATCTTGTGGTTTCACTTTGGATAATATAATTTTCTGCACTTCATACAACCATTGAAAAATGGTCAAATAAGGCTTTGGAAGTGGAATGCAATTATGAGGGGACCTGGTAGGATGAATTTTGTGATTGTCATGTTGTTTTTGTTTTTACAATTATGGGGAAGGTGGCATAGCATAATATGCAATTTATTGTGGTTGATTTTGAACTTGGGGGGTTTTTTGAGGTGGTTTTTGATGTTGTTGTTGATTTGAATCACTCAGGGTTCTCAACACCTGCTAATTAACTTGGTTGGGTTTTGATTGATTGTTGGAGGTGCCCTTAGAGTTATTATTGTTTCACTTTTTTTTAGCTTTATTTCTCCCTCCTAGATTTGTATATCCTCTATTATATTAGCTTGCGCTAGAGCTTCTTCTAGTGTGTGATACTATTGGAGTTGTAATAATAGCGATATTAATTTTGAACAACTCCTAGTAACATTCTTGTAATATCAATGGTGGGAAACAAGAATGGGAATTATGTTATTATATCTCACCACATAGTACTATAATCTTAGACAAAATCATCATAACATATCTAGAGATTAAATATGTCTATCATAGTTGTCTTCTTCTTCACATTTAATAAGAAGTATTATAGAAAGAGGTTGGTCATTTGCTTAAAGTTGTATATACTATCTTGGCAAATGATTGAATCAATCTAGATCTCCTCCTACAATGGGAAAGTATACAATATGAGCACATCAATATCATTGAGTAGGTAGCATGCATTGATGAAGTTGCTCATATGCTCTTGGGAATCCTCGTTACCTTTAAATTTGTCAAATTTTGGAATTTCAAGCAATGGAGGATATAGTAGTGAAGGCATTGAGGGATGTATGGGAAAGTTTTGTATCTAATTGAGTGTTGGATTTTATTATCTTGTACTTGCAACTTGTATTTGTAAAGTACGGACATGATCGGCTAGCCATTGGAATGGATCTAATGCAGGTTGAGGGACCTCCTAGGATGTGCTAGCCTAAAACATTGATTGTGTGTACTATTGATGTGGGATGAATTGTTATTGGGTGTATGTGTTGGATGATGGACCTTTGTTAAAGAGTTTTTGGTAGTTAATAGGTGGTGGTTGTTGTTGTTGTTGTTGCAAGGATGGTGATTTATGTCAATTTTTGATGACCTATTGATAGGTTATAGTTTTCTATGGTTAAGCAACTTGTTGATGGGTGTTTTGTTGTGTGTGATATTGAGGTGTTTGGGCTGGTTGGTGTTATTGCCAATAGTAGTACTATTATATTAGGTACAATAGATAATTATATTGATAATAATGCTATTGTTAAATACAACTACAATAGGCTATAGATATCTAGCCAATGCGTTACTACCGTGAAGGCATCTAACAATACATTAAAATAGGCTAACAACTAATAATATCTAACCTACTAACAATATAATATTCATTAACTAAATTATGTTAATGAATATCTATCCTAGGGTAGAATATCTAACCTAGATAAATAAACTAACTACCCAGGAGAAATAACATATTACCAAATAAGGTAATAGTACTCTAACATCCCCCCTTATTACATTATTTGGGTAATATATATAACTATCCCAATACAGTGAAGAAGAAGATAAATGAAAGAATGATGGCTTTTACTTTGGATTGGGTTCTAGATCATGGTTCAGGATTAGGCTCTAGCTCTAAGGTTATTTCTAGATGAGTACCTCTAGGTCTATATTTGGATCTACCTATGAATCTACCTCTGTATCATTGCCTCTGTATCTACCTGTAGATCTACCTTTGGAACTTTGTCTTTGGGTCTATCTTTAGGTCTATCTCTGGGTTATTACCTCTAGGACTACCAATCGATCTATCATTGGATCTGCCTCTGGGTCTACCATAGGTTTTACCTTTTCAGTAGAAGCCATACAATATTTATTTCATCTTGGTCCATTGTGTGAGATTTGTCCATCCACAATCTATATGAACCTTGTTGGCCATTTTCACTTTGTACCAACAACTTGAAGAAGAGTGATTTGTACATCCACATGAGTCACAAGGATGTAATTTCCAACACCTAGCTACTACATGTCCTATTCTACCACAATGACTGCAACAATACTTTTTAGGAGTTGTAGGAGATTTAGGATTTACAAACATGGTTTTACTGGTACTTGCTTGTCCAAAATAGCCAAGGCCTTCATTCTTTGCCCTAACATTTAGCATTATTGGATTTTTAATGCCTTGTTCATGTTTACCTAATATCTCACCATTGAATCCCATTTTCTTCATAATTTTAGATCCAAATCCTTTGGTTTATTTTTCAAAACACCCAATTTAATCATCTTCATCAATGGTTTTAACAATATGACATTTATCACTATTTATGAGATTATGGAGCTCATTTTTAGGAGGGTCAATTTTTAAGTCACTGGTGTCACAAGCAAAATCTACTACTGTGATGAGATCACCTATGCTACAACTAATATCTACCATTGAAGGTATGATTTCACATTTATCAGAACAAGCATTGGCCATAGCGGGCTCAAGGTCACATGTGTCACAACAAGCATTCACCACCATGGGCTAAAGGTCACTTATGTCACAACAAGCATCAACCATTAGGACCTATTTTTCCTCATTGATATCCCCTTTTAATTTACATTGATCAATGTCTAGTGAAACCAATGACATGTATATTTCCCTTATAACGCAAATAAGGATTAGAACACCATTTATATGAATATCTTCACAAGACACAAAATCATTGAGTATGGCATATACACCTTTGTGTAGTGTGAGAAATGTTCCATCCTCATAAAAATCTATCCCATCCATATTTTCTAGAAAGTAGGGACATTTAACTGATTTTACACATGTATCATTTATTTTTCGGGCTTACTTTTTATTTGATTTTCCCATTTTCTTAAGGTGTTGGTTTCTGTTGAAAATGCACCTTTTACAATGAAAGTTTGCAAAATATTGGCTAAGGTGTTAGTATTTGCTAAAAATACACCTTTACAAGTGTTCCCCCCTTTTTGAAAAATATTCTTTGATAGAATGTTGCAAGAAGTGTGACTACAATGTCGATCACTGCCAAAAATGCACCCTTTTTAAGTCTGTGATGGAAAATCATGTATCCCTCTTGTTGCAAAAAATGGTTTGATGGAGAAAAAATAATGTGTATCCCCCCTTAGTTGAAAGTCTTGCCTCTTAGGCAATTTTTGTAGGTTTCCCCTTTTATTGCAAAAAATTGCAATTAAGAAGCCTTGAGTACAATGGAATTTGCTCAAAAATTGACAAAAAAATGTCAACATAAAAATTGTTTGCAGCAATATTCAAAATATTGTTAGCAATAAATGCAAAAAATTGGCCACTTTTCTATTTTACGCTGCAATGTGGTGTTGCCAAAAAATTAAATTTAAATTTAAATTAAATTAAAAATAACTTAATAAAAAAAATATCTTTTACCAAGGTGCCGCCTAGAATTGAACTCGTGACCTCGTAGCTCTTAATACCTTAGCACCCAGTGATTTACCATCAAAGCTACCACTCTTGGTGGAGATTAAAGGATAGAATTTATCCTTTATTCCCTTTTTTTCTCATAGATTCATGGAACTTCCACAAACCCATGCAGTAGCCCTTGAGCAAATTGTATGATGATGTTGCTGATGCACCTGTGTGAGAGATTGTATTCACCTAGACAGGTTTCAACAGTACTTGACAGTCTACTGCAATGCCATAGGAATGGTTGAAATCTTACACACATGTAGGAATATGATATGGATCATTTTTAGGTAGCCACCTGCTATCAAAAATATCTCTGGCACATAGCAATCCAATCAACGAATCTAGAAATTTCTCTAGCAAAACTAAACCTTCAGAGGTTTTGTTACCAAAATTCCTGTAAATCAATAGGTCGTAGAAATTAGCAGATGACACCATTGTACAAATATTAATATGATTATTCCTGATTGATAACAAACCACCATGTAACCATACTAGAGTAGGCAATGAAAAAACTTGCATCTATGGTGAGCTACAAGAATGCCAAATTTCCTCTGGAGAAAACAATTTTCTCCACCACTAATTTCCTCCATTCTATGAATAGATGGGAAGGAAACACCCTGATATTATGTTAGATGAACAACCAATCACACAACTATGCTCTTTAAATTATTTCAACAACAATATATCTTGCAACTCACCTATGACATAGTTTGTCAATGCAGCTGACACTCAATCTATGAAGGATCTATCTCCTACAATAAGTACTCTACAAAAATATTTGGTCTAATATTCTATTAATAGGTGGGTAGGAATTTATAGCTGAGTGATAAATTTACACCAACTGTATCTCGTGATGCAGCTTGCAATTTTCCATACCTACTGCAAAATAATTGTATCTACAAATATGACGAATCATCATATCGTCTTGCAAATCAATATCTACCCCAATGACAAGTGTTCCATTATGCAATGAGTATAAGCTGCAAGCAGGTTGACATGGAGAGTTGCATAGGGTTTGAAAACAAAATAAAGGATATTTTCCTCGATGGCAATCATATTTCCATCTGCAAATTTCACAACCTCTATTCTTGAATCTATGTTGTGCCTACAACTCAGGATATTAACAACTACAACACCTTGTCAAATGAAAGTAAGGCAGAAGGCATAATTGTGTGTGGGATATTTATCCCACATAAACTATATGGGGGAAAAAAACTGCATTTAAAAGCAAATAATCTCACAAAGTGATGTGACCATCTTACGGTGGTCATCTGTCCACTTACCACCCTTTTTCCCACCACTAGCCAATGAGTTGCCATGTTTAGTTGTTTCCAACCTATAGGTGTCCAATTGGAATGGTATCCTCTCATGTGTCTGATTCACGAGTCCATGCTATTCAAGTTAGAGTATCCATATTATCTTCTTTGATATTTTGCATGTCATGCTGTATAGAGTCCCACCGTTTATCACCTAGCTTAGGTATCTAGTCACAAGTGTTCTATGTGTCGTTGTTAGCAGCATAACTTGATCTTGTGTGTTGTGCTCATAGCAGATGGTCTTGGGATCCATGCTCATACCAACAATATTTGAGCACTAAAATTATCCTCTATTTTAGACCAATTAATGTTTCCCTTCTATATCCTATGTCACCTTGGATTCTATGTCAGTACATCACAGGTGCGTCTAGATATTCATCCTAGTTGTCTCATCCATTATAGGTGGACAATTTTAGCCCAATTAGTGTCTTCTCTTGGATTGTCCAGCATCAGATGCTATCCACCTCCAAAAAAATATGTCGATGTTGGATATCAGGTCCTCATCAAGAACATCAAGAATTGTACCTAATATGCACTGGTTGGTCAACCTCAGGAAATGTGCTTGAGTCAGATCAACTCTCAATCTACCACCAATAAGTTGAGAGCATCAATATCAAATACCATATTAGATTAGGCACATTAGATAATTATATTGATAATAATGCTATTGTTAAATACAACTACGATAGGCTATAGATAGCTAGCCAACGTGTTACTACCATGAAGGTAGCTAACAATACATTAAAATAGGCTAACAACTAACAATAGCTAACCTACTAACAATATAATATTTGTTAACTAAAGGATGTTAATGAATATCTATCCTAGGGTAGAATATCTAACCTAGGTAAATAAACTAACTACCCAGGAGAATCAACATATTACCAAATAAGGTAATAGTACTCTAACAACTACTACAGTGGTTATTGCTATTGGTAGTGCTATCATTGTGTAGATTATTATGTGTGTGGTGTGGGTGGAGGTTGTTATTATTGGCAGTACTACTATAGTAGTTGTTGATACTAGTAGTAATACTGAGATGGAGGTTGCTATTGAGTTTGTTGTGGTAGAGTTTGAGGGTGTTGTTGATAGTACTGGGGTGGATACTACTATTGGTAGTACTATTGGGATGGAGGTTGTTTTCCATAAGCCTTAGCCTCAGGTGGTGGATGAGTAGTTATGGACGAGGTTGGGTGATATCTGTTTAAGGGTGAATCTTGGTTGAGTGGTGGTTGGGAGTAACTATAGGAAGCATCATATGGTTTATGGGGTGTTAGTACCTAAATAATAGATGGTCTAGTCACCCAGGTTGGGGATTACATAAAGAAATTATCTTGCATAGATATGGGGTTGGGTCCTTGTGGTGGTGGCTGAAGCGGATGGGCTAAAGTGGGTAGATTACATACAAGAACCTGTGATACCATATTAATTTGACATAGGGGAGGTTGGTCTACATTTATTGAACCTACATTATATTGGGTATCAAACCCTCTAAAATAAAATAATGATGTAGGTATACCATATTAAGTATTTGGTTCAGTAGGATGGGTGGTATGGGTGTAGATCATTTTTTGGGGTGTGGAAAAAATCGATCGAGATAGGATGGTGAGCAGTGGCAAGGATGTGTGAGGTGATACCGAAGTGAGGACAAAGATACTCTATAGAGCTAACGCTAACTCAATATTAATGACTATGACATGGCTTGATGATTATGTGTTACCGGTATACTTTGGTTCTGTGGTGAGGGTATGGTCATAGGTGGTGCCTAGGTCTTGTGCCCCATTCAATGGGGAAGTGAGCTATTGCATGTAGCTAGTGTAGATTCCTAAGAGAAATTGTGAGGTTACCTCCTACGAAGTAGGAGGGGTAGTGGTAGATGAAGGGGCTAGACCAAGATGGTCTATGGTGTCTTGGGCTATGGCTTTAGCTTGAGTTTGACTTTGAGTTGAAACCATAATTTGGGAAAGCGGATGTGATGTGGTTGTGAGTGTGTGATGGTGATGTTGAACTTTGGTGAATCTCTTTTTATATTTTTATTTTAACTCTATCTACACAAGAAAATAAATCAAACAAGAAATTTTTATTTTGTTTGTTTTGAATGTTTAATATTTGATTTGATAAACTTGTGAGATCATTTGGAGCTATTTTTATTTTTGATATTTTGGTTTTCTTTTGATTTTTTGTGTGTTTTATGTAGCCTAATCCTAGAACTAAAGGTGCAATAATGAAATGCAAGCTAAAATGGGTGTGTTGAAGCTCACTTTTTTGATGAAAAGTGATGCAACAATGGTTGAATATGGCTACCTAGTATGATTTGGTTGAATGTATCCTAAATGTAAATAAAACCTCTCAAAAGAGGTTGTGCTATCTATTGCCTTGCTATCGGTCCATCTGATGTTTCGCTTCACCTTCGTATGAGCTTGGGTATGAATGACTATTGTGGTTCCATTATTTATCAAGCCCCAAGAATTGGAGGGTGTATAACCTTACTACTTTGGGACGTACCTAAAAGTAGGGGACTTTTTGATAATGAAATCCAAAAAGCCACTCATGGGGGACACTACGATTTCTAAGGTGTTAGCCAAAGGATGGAGATGAATCCCACCATCACTAGTCTTGATCAATGGTTGGTGATGAAATCCAACTCGATGTTTTTAGTGAACTGTGCAGTGTGTGATGTATATTTTATCTTGCTTAGGTTCATTTTATTATTTTGATTCCTAGCTATGATGCCTAATGCAATCTCTTTTAGTGTGAGGAAAGAAATATAATATGCTATTTTCTCTTTCTTCACACAAATGCAACATACATTATTTCAAACCAAAAAATGATCTAACATGCTATGCAATGCTTACTTAATGGAAGTAATTGCTATCTAAAAGTAATGTTATTTTAAGCAATCTAATAATGGAAATATACTTAGAACCAAAATAATAATATTTCCCTACATGTATTCATGTGTTGTGTTGAAGACTAGAGGTAGAGGTGATTGTGCACTGTGACCGTCCAAGGTGGGATGGTTTCTATTTGAGACCCTCTATGTGCAAATGATTGAAATCTACAATTTTTCAAGGTTGGAAATCCTACTCCTATGTATTCTGTGACCTATGTAAAAACAAAAAAATTACTTGTCAGATTTTTTCCGAATGTATAAAAAGTTAAAAATAGTAGAATATTGGAATTACACATAAAATGATAGCAACATAAAAAATTGCATAAATCAAAAGTTCATGAGATGGGTGGGTCCCACTGTGATTGCCATATTTTAGATAGCAAAAGTATGCACCATGCAATATAAAATGAAAATCAATAAATGATTATTAAATTCTAAAGATATTATGCTTCCTCTATTCTATTATAGTATTTACCCATGCAAGGGTTTACAATGAAAATAGGGAGTGCTTCCCTTATACAAGTGAAAATGGTGCTTTGGTACTCTTGATTCTACAACACTAATAAAGTGGATTTTTGGTGATCGTTGCTACATTGAAAAATTTAATGGGACCGTTTATGGCATCTCTATATCGATGTGCAATCCTACGGATGTCATATCCGAAGTAGGTAGCTCTTTGGATGGTGACTATATATAGGCGAATTGTCATGGTAGGTGACTTTCTATGGATAGATGATCATGTTGTGTGTACTACTATGGCCAACGAAGGTAGATCTACTAGTCTATTGTAGTTCAAAGTCATTGCTTGATTCTACTTCAGACCTAATTTATACCTGTGGTACCTACACACATGCAAAACTCTAAAGAGATAGTAATATCTATCAGTATTGATAGAGGGATAAACATGTAGGAGTAAAATAAAATGAGATTACCTTTTACCTTATCTATAGACCACTATTGTTGTTATATATATTGTTGCATCACATGTGAGTTGTTGTTGCTTCATAGCTAAATCATGCTGCATTGGGAGGCTTTCTACATAGGTTGGGAGTCAACCATCCAAGGTCGAATGACCACGGGTTAAGACTATTTAGGGTGAGATGATCATGACTAGTAACATTTGAAAGGTATCTATGAATGTATTTGGACCTATAAAAGGATACTAACAAGTTTTACATAGGACAAGGATGGTGGAATGTCAAAATCGTAGGAATATGATCACTATGGATGCTCGAGAGTTCATTAGGGCTTCACTAAGCTATCCATCCTCATGTTCCAAAGGGAGGGTGAGGCTTAATTTATAATTTTTCCAATGGGAAAGGATAAGGAGGTGGATTTGAGCCAAATCGGGCTATAATATAAAAAATAATATTTATTAAACTCCAAAAATTTCATTACAAACCTCACGTAGTTCTTAGTATTTATAGGGAGTAGGGAATTATGGAGGAAGAGGAGGTGGAGGGATAAGGAGGGAGGCGGTGGGTAATGTCGACGAGGGGAGATGAGGAGGAATAAGGGATGAGGAGGAAGCGAGGAAGGTGGCGAAGAAATAGGAAGGAAGGAGATGAGAGAATATAGGCGAGAATGTAGGTGAGGGAATTTCGAAAGACCAAAAAATCATGCCGACAAACACCTTGCCGACAAATTCCTGATGTGTTCACACTTGGGCCTAGAAATATCTAGATATTTTTGGGCCTAAACCCTTTTCACACTTGCAACATTCTCCCCCTTAAAGTTGAGAGAACTGACTACACAGTCTCTCAGCTTTAAAAATTGAGCTTTAGCCATCGCTTTGGTGAATATGTCAGCAACGTTCTCCAAAGTGCGGCAATATTGAAGCTCAACAATTTCATTTTCCACCATATCTCGGATGAAGTGGTACTTCATATCAAAATGTTTCATTCTGCTATGGTGGATCGGATTATATGCCAACTGAATGGCACTGATGTTGTCGTAGTAGACTCTGGTCGGACCACTTTGCTGCTCTCCAATCTCTTCTAACACTTTTCTTAGCCATAAGGCTTGAGTACTAGCATAGGTGACTGCTATATACTCAGCTTCTATAGAAGACAAAGCTACTACAGTTTGCTTTTTGGAACTCCATGTTATTAGTCCTGACCCTAGACTAAAACAGTTCCCTAAAGTTGATTTTTTGTCATCAATATTGCTGCCCCAATCACTATCACTGAAGCCTACAAGCTTGATAGTGTTACATTTATGGTACTGGATTCCAAAATCCAATGTACCCTTCACATATCTGAGAATTCTTTTAGCTGCCTACAAATGCAGCTCAGATGGGCTAGCCATAAATCGAGAGACAAGAGAAACAACATATTGAATATCTGGTCTAGTGTTGGCGAGAAACATCAAACTCCCAACCATGCTTCTAAAAGTGGTCATGTCAACTTTTGGTGCTCCATCATCTTTGCTTAATTGGATCCCATGTCCAACTGGAGTTGCAACTGGTTTGCAATGCTCCATAGCAAACTTCTTGATCATATCCCGAGCATACTTATGTTGACAGATGAAGATCCCGGACTCTATCTGATGAACTTCCATTCCAAGGAAGTAGTGCATTAAACCGAGATCCTTCATCTCAAACTGCTTCATCATGGAGTGCTTGAACTCCATATTCACTTTTTCATTACTACCCATGAATATGAGATCATCCACATACAAGCAAACTATGAGGATGTCATTACCTTGCTTCAGGTAGTAAAGGGTGGGTTCATTTCTGCTTTTGGTGAACCCAAAATCTTTGAAGTACCCATCAATACGTGAGTACCAAGCTCGTGGTGCCTGCTTGAGGCCATAGAGTGCCTTTTTCAGTCTGTAAACAAGGTGCTCCTTACCTTGCTCTTGAAATCCTTGAGGTTGCTCAACATACACTTCCTCTATCAAGTACCCATTGAGAAAGGCACTTTTCACATCCATGTGTTGGACTTTCCATCCCTTGTGTGCAGCTAAAGCAAGAACTGTTTTGATGGTCTCCTGTCGAGCTACAGGAGCAAATGTCTCTTCATAATCAATACCATACTTCTGTGTAAATCCTTTTGCAACCAATCTTGCTTTGTGCCTTTCAATGCTTCCATCAACATTGAATTTGGTCTTGAAGACCCATTTACATCCAACACACTTCTTTCCTTTAGGAAGCTCTACCAACTCCCAAGTATCATTGTTTTTTATAGAGGTTATCTCCTCTTTCATGGCATCTTGCCATATCTTTTGAGTACAAGCCTTCTCATAACTAGAAGGTTCAAGTTGTGCACTAGTTAACAAGGCATAGTTAACTACATCTCCCCGAGGTTCTTGGGAGTCATCATCTCCATACAAATGCATATTTTCAAGTCTTTGCAAAACTGAACCCATTTCACTTGCTTGACTTCTAGTATATCATCTTTGAAAATTTGTATCCAACATCTGATAAGATGGATGATGTTGGAGAGTTCTCTTACCTCTAGATGGAGAATCAATATCCATTGGTGAGGAACTAACTGACCTTTGTGGAGAAGGACTTGGTGATGATGATGATGAACTGGAAGTCGAATGTCTTCTTGGGCTTGGAGGAGGAGGAGGCTTCTTGCTTTTCTGTGGTGCCTGTTGAATTTGTGAAGAACCTGCATCATGAGATTCAACATCACTATAAATTTGGGGATTTCCCCATTCTCCCCCTTCATCAAAAATCACATCCCTGGAAAGTATTATCTTTCGAGTCCTAGGATTGTAGAGTCTGTAAGCTTTTGTGTTCTCACAAGTACCCTACAAAAATGCATGCTTGACTCTTAGGATCGAGCTTCTTCCTCTGTTCATCAAGAATGTGTGAGTAAGCCAATGAACCAAACACTCTAAAATGCTTGACATTCGGTTTCTTACCATACCATGCTTGGTAAGGAGTTTTCCCTTTCAAACTTGAAGTAGGACTCCTATTCAAAATATACACACTGGTCCTGGCTGCATCTGCCCAATACATATTGCTCAAATGCTTCATCTGAAGCATAGATCTTGCCATCTCTACAATGGTGCGGTTTTTCCTTTCAGCCACACCATTCTGTTGTGGAGTATAGGCAGTAGTGAACTGCCTCTTTATTCCATGTTTTTTACAAAAATTCAAAAATTCATTAGAGGAGTATTCTCCTCCTTTATCTGATCTGAGACACTTAACAAAATATCCACTCTCATTTTCAACTCTTGCTTTAAAATCTATGAAGCAATCAAATGCTTCATCTTTATGCTTCAAAAAATATATCCAGCACATTCTTGAAAAATCATCAATGAAAAGAAGAAAGTAAGAGTTGTTACCAATGCTCTTGGTCTGCATCGGACCACAGATGTCCGAATGCACTAGCTGGAGTGGATAACTAGCCCGCCATGCTTGTCCATGAGGAAATTTGGTTCTAGCATGCTTGCCCAAGGCACAACCTTCATAGACTTCCTTATTGTCCTGAACTTTAGGAAGTCCGGTCACCATCGCTTGAGAAGTTAACATCTTCAAACTGGCTGAATTCAAATGACCGTATCTCAAGTGCCACAACACACTTGGATTTGCAATAGCAACATTTACTAATTGATCTCCTCCTGGCTGGCCAAAATTTAAAGGAAATAACCTGTTCCTTGTCATTGGCACTTGAGTAATGACTCTATCACTATTACTCTTATCAAAAATGGTACATTTACCCTCATCAAATAGCAACTTATAGTTCTTCTCTAACATTTGACCAACACTTAAAATATTGTGTTGGAGATGAGGTGTGTAATAGATATCACTTACTTGTTTCATGCCTTCTTTTGTTGGAACCTCCATGGCTCCAATGCCTTCAACTGCCAATGACTTGTCATCTCCCAATTTGATGTTGGATTTGTAGGAAGAATCCAGAGTAGCAAAGAGTTCTTCTTTGCCACTCATATGATTTGAACACCCAGTGTCCAAGATCCAAGTATCATTCAAGTTCTGATCTGACTTGCCATATGAGAGAAAGAGATTTGAGGTCCCTTCCTCTTCTCCAAAATTGCCATACTGACTACTCTGGCTGTTGCTCCCTTGTGAAGATTTTGACCAGCAGTCACGAGCAAAGTGGCCAAGTTTACCATAATTGTAGCAAGCTTGTTTTGACTTGTCACTTCCTTTTCCTCATCCTGGATGCTTCCCTCTGTTCTGTTGTCCACCTCTATTCTGACCTCCACCTCTGTTTGAAGATCCTCCTCTATTAGGAGTTCCACCTCATGGACTATTCCTACCTCTACCTCTGTGTTGACCTCTGCCTCGACTTCTACCTTGTCCTTTTCCTTCTTGTGAAGTGAAGGCTTTGTCATCGCCTCCATGGCTAGTGGAAGGAGATTCCTGCAATCTCTCTTCATGTGAAAGAAGAGAACCAATTAGTGCATCAAAGGAAAGTGCAGTCAAATATTTTGACTCTTCAATAATGATTGCTACATGATTCCACTTAGGAAGAAGTGTTCGCAACACTTTCTTCACCACAACCTCTGGTTTAACTTCTTCACCTAGAGTGACCATTTTATCTACTACGGCTTTGACTCGCACGTAGTAGTCTCCTACTTTCTCATTCTCCTGCATTCTGAGATTTTCAAAATCTCTTTTCAGAGTTTGAAGCCTGACTTGCTTCACTTGATCACTCCCTTGAAAACTTTCCTTTAAAGCCTTCCAAGCATCTTGAGCTGTTATACAAGATGCTATTCTAGGAAATATGCTTTTATCTAGGGCTGCTTGTAAATGATATAGGGCAAAGGAATTATTTTTCTGGGCTTCTTTCTTGGCTTTTCTATCAACAACACTTAAGGTAGACCAGTCAGTAGGAGAAGGTTCTGTGTAACCCTCTTCAACTATTTCCCATAAACCTTTACCAATCAACATAGTTTTCATCTTTATTGACCAATATTCATAATCACTACCATTAAATTCAAGAATTGGGAGATTTGAATTTGAAGCCATTTCTACTACTTGAAAGCAAACTTTGATTTGACTAAAAATAGGAAGTACAAAGCAATTACAAGTTCAAATCAAATCTAGATTTCTTAACTCTCTCACTGATTTCTTCTTCTTCTTCTTGTGGATTGCCCAGTACTTGAGGCCCAAAATTGTCTGCAATGGAATCCTCGTCGTCACTGATGACAATAATTTTAGGAGCTGCCATAGGCTCGGCTTGTGCTGGCTCAGCCTCTGCTAGCTCAGGTTTCGCTGGATCAGGCTCTGCTGGCTCAGGCTCTGGAGAGCGTGGGGAATAGCTCTCACTGGATTGTTCCTCAGGTTCAAATGCCACTGAATCGGACTCCTCCACTCGTTGTCCAAAAATATTGTCCTCTGAGTCAGCCTCGTATCCAGAATCGGGCTTCCTCTGGTGAGCTATCACTGAATTCTGTAGTTGACTGAATACAGTTTGTATTCCGTCTCACCGGACCCTCTCATCAAAAGACTCAGTAGATTCTCTCCTCAATAGAGAGCACAAAGCATGGTAACATCCAGTAGATCTGATCATCTACTCATCAAGGCAAAAAGAAAACTTTGTTAGAGCTTCTGAGGTTACAATTTTTGCTCTTTTACAGCCGTTGAGGCTATTACACAAAATTTTTAGCCTTGAACGGGGTTCCAAGGGGTAGTGCTAAACGGGCGCTCCGGAAGGCTTCCCGTCACTTTTATGTTACCCCTTTTTACAAAGATTTCCCTTTTAAAGTTTTCAAAAAATCAAGCTTTTCAAGCCCCTTGGGCGATTTACAATTTGCCACAAAGTCTCTAAAGTTTTCAATTAAATTTTTATAAAGCCTTTTTTAAAACAAACTTTAATTTAATAATAAATTATGCTTTAAAAAATTATAAAAACAATTTTTAAATAATTTAAAAAGCAAAAATTTAATTATTAAATTAAATTAAACATTAATAAAAGGCTTTTAATAAAAATTAAATGAAAAACTTAATAGAAAACCTTAAAAAACAAAAACCTTTTGTTTTTTTTTTGTGGAGGAGGAGGATCGAACACTCGATCCCGTGCTACCAAGCAGGATGACCTAGCCGCTACACCACGCGGCCCCTTTGGAACAAACAACGCCTGAACCTTTATTTATGCTGCAATTGAAGATATTTTAATAAAATAAAATAAAAACTTTCCGCCGCGTCCCCGACGGGTTTCGAACCTGGGACCTCTTGTTTGCGACGAAGAACTTTTGTCGGCCGCGCTACGCCGTCCGACGGGTAGCAAAGGAGACAAATCAAATCTTAAACGTGCTTTGGGATTTTGTTTTTTTTTTTAAATAGGGACTATTATCCCACATGCGGTAGGGTATTGAAAAGCAGATGGTTTATAAGTGCAAGAACAAACAATGTAAAATGATTGCCTTCGGGCAATCGTGTCACCTCACTTTTGCTGCGTTCGGCCACTCCCATGATGCCACGTGTCACCTCTGCTTCCTCAGTGCCACATCACACCTCTGTGCCACGTCCACACGTCTGGATGCCAGCTCAGCGCCACCTTAGCGCCACGTGTCCTGCTCTCTGCCTCCCACGTCAATGCTCGAACTACGTGCCGCCAGTCAGCGTCCATGCCAGCTCAGCTCCCTATGACTGCCTCGGGATCCATGCCCTCAGATCTACCTCAAAGTCCATGCCCAGCTCTCAGCTCGCCACCTCAGACCTCGGTTTTCGTGCCCTCCTGGCACTCCTCGACCCCTACGCACACTGGCTCTGATACCAGTGAGCCAAATCGGGCTATAATATAAAAAATAATATTTATTAAACTCCAAAAATTTCATTACAAACCTCACGTAGTTCTTAGTATTTATAGGGAGTAGGGAATTATGGAGGAAGAGGAGGTGGAGGGATAAGGAGGGAGGCGGTGGGTAATGTCGGCGAGGGGAGATGAGGAGGAATAAGGGATGAGGAGGAAGCGAGGAAGGTGGCGAAGAAATAGGAAGGAAGGAGATGAGAGAATATAGGCGAGAATGTAGGTGAGGGAATTTTGAAAGACCAAAAAATCATGCCGACAAACACCTTGCCGACAAATTCCTGATGTGTTCACACTTGGGCCTAGAAATATCTAGATATTTTTGGGCCTAAACCCTTTTCACACTTGCAATAGGCTCAACCATTTAATCATTGTAACTGGAACCTATCTCCTTGCATTGGATTTATCACTAGGGTGCATGTGGGTGAGGTTGCCTCGTAATTATCACCAATTATGGAGTGTGCATGCAAATTTGTGGTGAGTGCACACTTTGGATTTTCCATCCAATGTGCATGTTCAGTTAAGTGGATGTGCATGTTTGATTTGATTTTTATATTTAAATTATATATCTATTTAATTTAAATACATATGCATAGCTTTTTAACTGGCTTTATTGATTGTGTGCATGTTTAGTTAACTAACTTAGTTAACTGAGTGCATGATGTGATTGAGTGTGCATATCTGAGTTAGTTGATTCAGTCAAATAGGTGCTTGATTTATATTTCATTTGTGGCTTAGAGGTGTAACTTCCAATAACTTCGAGTTCACTTATGGAAGGCCTTTTTCATGCGTGTGATCAGTTTGAACGGTGAGAGGTAGAACTGCCAGTGCCATTGATGATGTGGAGGGGTTCCTATGAGGGTCAATGCATCCACAAAGAGGGGTGCAAGGTTGTGCAATCCTAAGAAATAATTAATTATTTATTTATTTAATAAATAAATAAATTAATTAATACTTAGGAAATTTATTGCTTATTTAATATTAATTAGATGTAATTAATATTAAATACATTAATTAATTATGATCAATTAATTAATATTTATTATGCTAGATTTAGGTGTCTACACAACCTTAACTCAACCTAATTATATATGTCAAGTAATTTAATACAATATTGACACATATTAATAGAATACTTCGCAGAACCATATCAAATAACATGATATCATCTAGTTAAATATCTCAACTTTAAAATAAGAGATCCAAGTTTGAATCTTGCCAATGATACATGTATAATTGATAATATAATCATGGTGTTTGTTAATATATTTTGGAAACATGGTCATGATGTAATAGGACTGGGTCCATTTCAATTATATATAACCAACCATGAAATACCAACCTTTTACCATAACATATGTAGAGTTGTTGTGACATTAAATAATAATAGTATTAAAACTTTATTATTGTTTTGAATTTACCATAATATCCTCAACTACAATAATTATAAAAAAATTACTATTTATGCAATGCCTTTTGTGATGAAGAAAAATGGTGTTTTGCTTTTACAAGGACCATAAAATAATTCCTTATTATTCAAACACATACCATAATTTTTTTATTATTAATCATCATATATTTTTCATTGCTTATTTTCATATTCAATAATCCAAAAACATAAGATACATTATACCAAATACCAAAATTCTATGTCTCATTTAGATTTTGTAAACCTGTATAGTAAATTTTATCAAATAATGGAAAGATACATTGTGGGTTCATAAGACATGAACTCAACTAATTAAATACTTCAACTTTCAAATAGGAGATCCAAGTTTGAATATTTTCAATGATACATACATAATTTATGGTGAGCACCAGAAATGCTCATTTTTAACATGTTTTAACGAGGTATTGTGTGGCATTATTAACACTAGAAATATATTTTAATGTAATTATTGCATATATTTAATGGAAATTGATGTATAATGCTTGAATGGTGCTTTTAGTGGAAAATGTGTATAGATTGTAGATTTTCATTATTTTTGCACATTTTTTTAGTCGAGGTCCCACATAGACCTGGCACCATACAACAATTGAATGTGTTTAAGGAAAGACATATGTCCCAAAGGAGATGGTGATGCGATAAGTGGATGTCTAATTTTTCTAAGGTACAATTTTTGTATCCCAACAATAGATCTAAAGGCACCTATCTTCTAGAAAAAGGAAAATCATCTATCTTCTAGAAAAAGGAAAGGAACTTGTATCTCGACAACAGGTCAAAAAGTGCTTATCTTTTGGCAACAGAACAAGCGCTTGTCTTCCAATAATAGGAAAAGTAACTAATACTTAGCAAGATAGAAAGCATAGATATTCAATGCCTATATTCTAGCAACATGGCAGAAGGTGCCTATGTCCTAGCGACAAGCCCATAGGTAGCTATATCTAGCAGAAATAAAAGTGCTTTTATCCTATGTGTTGACTATTTTACTCGAAGATCATACGAATAATATAAATAAATTGTAATAAACTTAGGGAGTGCTATCATTATCTTAAATGATTTAAATTAGACATGGATGTTATTTTTATTAGACATTAATTTCAATTGTGCATGCACTAACCATAGTGAATCATGTCGCATGATTAAAATAAAATAGGTTATTTCTAGAACATGGATGATTGTGTTTGATATAAAATATAGGCCATTTTTGAAGCAAAGAATCCTTAGTTTGAATTCCAATTTTTGAATTGTAAAGTGTGTAATTTTGTACTACATAATTATTAATAAAGTTAGAGTGTTCTCATTTGTGCATATTTGGAGTTAGTGTTAATTAGAAAGTTGGGTGAATATCTATGGGATCTTGGGCCCACTCCAAGTAGTAATCCTCCCCTATTTATTTCCTGCTTTCTTTATTTTCTATTGTGTGAGTTTATTTCCTACATTATTTATTTTAACAATGTGTTTCTTTTCTACAATTTCCTTTCAAGTTGTGTGTTTTATTTCAATAATTTCCCTTTTATTCATGTGTTTGATAATAGTAATATATATTTTTTTTTATGAGCAAACTTTTATATACAACATATCCACAACATGTGAGGGGAGAGATTTGAACCTGGGCCTCTCGATAACTGGAGAGTTTTAAAGTATTTTATTTTTTGCATTTTAATTTGAATGGTTTGGTAAAATCTAAAACTACATGAACAACACACCCCCACAAAACCAAGTGATATATAAGAATCATCTCCCAAATACTACAAGCATATACTATGCATAGGTACTCATCAAGTTTACAAACTTCCAGATTGATAAAATTAAATGGAAGGAAAATAACTAATTTTAGGAACACCATTTTCTGCTCACCATTTTGGTGATGTTTCCAAGGAGTACCAATTGTAGTATTTTAGGATATGTAGGTTAGTGAACCTAAAATTAACCATTCATACTACCTTACCCACAAATCCCCTACCTAAGATTCCATGAGTCCTTCAAGACCAAGAGGACTGGACGAATGCTTTATTAAGAAAGCAAACATAATTCTAAAAATAATTGAAAAACCTTCTAAAATACCTTCTAAAGAATATAAAATAATTCTTGAAGCTACACCATCATCTCCACTAGAGACACCTTGGCATATTAATCCAATATTTGGATAAACTTTATTTAAAAATGATCCAAGGTGGAAACCATTAGAAAAGGGGTTTATCTTAGGATTTGATTTAGCTTTACTATTTGAAGATACAATAAATGAGTGTGAAGCATTATTAGCTATTGTATACGCATCGGATTTAACACCTACATCATCTAAAACTATGGCTGAGAATGAGGAGGCTTCCACCAGTTTTGACTTTCTAATTGAGGAAATAAGAGGAGATGTCAAAATGAAACATATCTCTCCTCCACACCTTCCTACTTTTAGAGAACTACCAACTGAGGACCCTAATCTATTTATTTTCAAATTTGATGTACTTTGTATATCAGTAGACTATAAAACTAATTCCTGAAAACTAAAACTATTTTCCTCTATGTTATATGATTCAACATAGGGAACAAACAAATTAACACCTGGAAAAACATGAAGAAAATATTTCTAGAATAATACCAAGATTTTGGTAGGGCACAAGATGCTAGGAAATAAGTTCTAGACATGATGCAAAGGGAGGAAGAGTCATTGTAATATTCATTTGGAATATTTAACTACAATATTCAACATTCACCCCATGCAAAACTAGGTGAGAAATACTTGAGAAGTATATTGTTAAGGGGTATCACAAATAAATCCTTAGAAGCCTTGAACTTGTTATCGAGAGGTGACATTTACCAACACCAAATTTCAGATATTTAATTGTTTTATTAAAACTATTCTAGAAGAAAGGGTAAAACCATAACTCGAGGAATAAAAACTACATCCTATGTGACCAAGGTAGAAATAGGTAATTTTCTAGAAGATATGAAGAGTGATATTATATCATCTCTTGTACTTCAATTAGACACATTTCAGCTTCAAAAAATGTAGAAAACTAAAGTAGCACTAGCCTTTTTCTACCCAATATGGAGAAGAAAACACACCAATAATGAGTGTTTAGAAAATAATATTAGAGTGTGTGCTATTTGTCAAATGGATCACAAAATAAAACTATGCCTGAAGTTAGCAAACATGAAAGAAGAACCAAAAGTAGGAAAAACTTACTTCATGGGTAATAGGAGAAATTGGTAACATTTTCCTATGGGAGGTGGTATACCAGGAGTAAGACCACAATATGGGAGATCCAATTTTGTGAACCAAGTAGAAGCTCAACCACCCAATATTGGATGGTGGGGTCAACCACCTTGGATGAATACCACCCAAGGGTCTACTCCCTACACACCTTATCCATGGATGCCATACCAACAAGTTGGAATGCAGTGGTAAAATTATAATACGTGGACTTCACCTCCATAAAACACAACACAAACACCATTACTACCTAGTTTACCGACACCACCTACTTCCAAGCCACAATAACTACCAACACAACTAATCCCAAATTCAAATAATAAGATAAATTAGCTCACATATCAGGTAGACACATGAATGTATCCTATGTATCATATTAGTGTAGATTACAACCCTGTACAACTCATATCAGGTAAACAGTTAGGAGTAGCTCCCACACCTCCAATAGTGGAGGAAGATAAAATAAAAGTAGAAGTAGAATAACAAACACCTTCAGTAGAGGAGGTAGAAGAAAATCAAATTGCTGAACCAGTAACCAATGAAGAGGTCACATCTTCTCCACAACGATTATAGGAACCTAGAAATAAGATGCAACTAGAATTTGACATTATGGAAGGATTAAAAAACCTAACTATCACAATTCCCCTCTATCAGGCCATAAGAGACGTGCCAATTTACATAAATACCGTTAGATAATTATGTCTTAAGAAACCAGGATGGAAACCATCGAAAGCAATGCATGTGGTAGGTTAGTTAGCTGATTCAATATGAGGAAACACCTGCCACCCAAAGTACTCTAATCTAGGAAGCCTAGTATTAATAGTTCAAATCGTGGTCTTAAAGTTACCCAACACTTTAGTAGATTTAGGGGCAGCTCTAAATGTCATGCCCAAAGAAACCATACAAAAGCTACAACTAAAAAATATGAGGCCAACAAGTCTGAAGATTAGACCAATTGGTTTGACCAAACCCCATAAGAGGGGAAGAGGTCCAAGGTTCAAATATTAGGCTTCATCAGACTGAATGTTTTTCTCTTTCTTCGTTCTTTAATTTATGTAAAATGTTTAAAATTATTGTGGCATGGTGGTTATAGGGACAAACTACGCAAATATTTGTGTAGTATCTTCTGGGGTAGACAACGTATAATATTGTGGTGGCCATAAAAGTCGAACAACCTACCCAAATTCATGGTGGCTACCGATTACACCATGTAAATTCAAAAAAAAAAATATATGAGGTCAACTAAAATAGTTTTACAATTGACTGATCAGTCTATAGTACTCTTGGAGGGAATTTTGGAAGATGTTATTGTAATTGTAGATGCATGGGAATATTCGGTAGACTTTCTAGTTCTGAAGTTGGGTGATTATCCACTCATATTAGGTCATCCTTGGTTGGAAACAACTAATGCCTACATAATTTGTAGGACTAGAAAAATGAATAATTTGGATGGACACAAAATTAAAAACTTAGTCATTTCTCCTCCTACACAATCCACCACTGAATTGGGAAAACCAAATTATGAAGTTCTAAATGGTGATGTCTTACCAATGCTACCACAAGTAATGGCCCTAGATGAGGTAGAAGATGAAACCAATGAAGATATAGTCATAGAAAACTTCTTTAAGGGATAATTTTCACATCCTCCTATGGATTCCCCACTTGTAGGCAACAAGGAAAATCATGTTAAGAAGAGGTAGAACCTGGTAGAAAACTAAATATTGACAATGCATTTTTAATTGTTCAAGAGGACAAGTTGAAAGAAATACTATTCAACCATTAAAGTTCTTTTGTGTGGGACTATAAGGACATGAGGGGTATTACACTTGAATTCTGCATGCACAAAATTTATTTGGAAGATAACGCAAGGTTGGTAAGGTAACCTCCAAGGAGGATGAATCCAATAATGAAGGAAATAGTAAAATCTGAACTACAAAAACTTTTAACAACTAGATTCATTAATCCCATTTTGGATAGTCAATGGATTTCACCTTTGGTGGTATTTTCCAAGAAAAATGTCAAGTGGTAGATTTGATTGGATTAGAGAATGTTAAATAAAGCCACTAGAAAAGACCATTTTCCTTACCTCTTATAGACCAAGTCCTTGATACCCTAACATGATGAAAATATTTTTTGATCTTCAATGGATTCAGTGGCTATAATAAAATCCAAATAGGGGATGAGGATCAGGATAAGACTACCTTTACCTATCCTTGGGGTACTTTTTCTTACCAAGTCTTACCATTTGGGTTGTGCAATGCACCTATGATATTTTAGAGAGTCATCCACAATAATTTATTATATATGGTAGGAGAGACTATAGAGGGTCTATATGGATGATTTCACCATTTACTATGAAACATTTAAAGAAGCTATAGCTAATATAAAAAATTACTCCCGCATTGTCAAGAAACAAACCTGTCCCTAAGTAATGAAAAATATTTTGTGTTAATACAGAAAGGGATAGTGTTGGGACACCATATCTCCATTGAAAGGATCAAGGTAGATAAACATAAAATAGAAGTTATCAAATAATTACCTACCCCCAAAATAATGATATATATTCACAATTTCTTAGGCTATTCTGAATACTACAGGTGACTTATATAAGAATTTAGTAAAATTTCTAGACCTATGACCATGTAATTGACTAAATAAATGAATGTGAACAAGCATTCCAAACCTTAAAAGAAAAACTACAATTGATCTCGTATTGAGAGGTCCAAATTGGGAACTCTCCTTCCACATTTATGAGGATGCATCTAAAATGATATAGGGGTAGCACTTGTGCAGGAATATAAAAATAAAGTTTATGCCATTTACTATGTTAGTAAAAATCTAAAGGGCATTGAATTAAACTACACTATCACTGAAAAGGAATTTCTTGCAGTTATACATGCTATAAATAAATTCCATAATTATATCATGGGCTATAAAATATTTGTGCATATGGATCATACAACTATTAGGTATTATGAACAAGACAACGGTAAGTGGTAGAATTATTAGATGGATTTTACTTTTGCAAGAATTTGATGTGACTGTAGTAGACAAACCTGGCAAAGATAATGTTGTTGCAGATCTTCTATCTAGAATAATATCTTAGGATAACACTATAACTAAGGACCAATTTCTATATGAGCATCTCTTTGCTCTTGATAGCCAAGTACCATGGTATGTTGATATGGCTAATTACTTGGCCACTGGTAAAATATCCCTTACACTCTCACCTCGAGAAGCTCAAACTTTAATTGAAAAGAGTGCAACCTTCTCATGGATTGATGGGTGCGTGTTTAAAATAGGCCCTTATCAAATCATGAGAGGATGTGTTGTAGAAAATAAAACTACAAAAGTATTAAAAACCCTCTATCAAGAACCGTGTAGTGGATGTTTTGTAGGATAAAGAACTGCATTTAAAATTTTGTAAAGAAGGTATTATTGGCCCTCATTATTTAAAGATGCAATAAAATATGTTAGACATTGTGATCAATATCATAGAATGCGTAGAACAACTCTATGATATGAAATACCTCTTTAACCCCATGTGCATATTGAACCATTTGATAAATGGGGAATGGATTTTGTTGGACCAATCAATCCACAGTATAATGGTAAAAGGTAAATTTTAGTATGTGCTAATTATATTACTAATTGGGTTGAAATGAAGATACTATAGAATGAAAAGGAATATAATGTGGCCCAATTTTTGTACAGATTTATTTTCACCAAGTTCAGTGTTCCCAAGGATATTATCACTGATCAAGAGGTGCAGTTCACCTTGAAAATGATTTAGAAACTAATGTAGCAGTGCTAAATTTTGTACAATAAAACCACCCCCTACCATATGCAAGCTAATGGATATGTGGAGGTTACAAATCAGGAGTTGGAAAATATTCTCACCAAGACAATACAACAACAAAAAAGGATTGAAAAAATAGCTACTAGAAATGGTATGGGCATATCACACTACCTGGAAAACAACTACGGGATTTACACCATTTTAGTTGGTGTATGGAAAAACTGCAATGATGCTAATTGAATTTGAAATAAAAATCCTATGAACTATTGCATAACTAAATTTAAGCTTAGATGCTACATGTTGTGGCTGATCCACAACACACCCCAAAATTGGGGACCCACCTTTTTTGCATGCTTTCAAAGAAGACCGCAGTGGCCTAGATGCTAAAAAATCAAAGGAAGAGCAAAATATAGCAAGAAAAATAAAGTGTCGCGATATCGCGACATGTTGCTCCGTCGCGACCGAAAATGAAAAGTTGTCACGATATCGTGACATGTCGCTCCGTCGCTGCCGAAAAAGAAAATTTGTCGCGATATCGCGACATGTTGCTCCGTCGCGGCCTGAAATGAAAAAATGTCACGATATCACGACATGTCAAGCTTTTGCGGCCCAGGCAAGCAGGAAGAGGCATTGATCGAAAATTGTCGCGATTTCGCGATGTGTTGTGAAATCGCGGTCCAGAGAGGAGAGAGAAAGACAGAATGGAAAATTGTCGCAAAATCACGACATGTCACAAAATCACGGTCAAACCAGTCAAACAGGGCAAGGCACTAAAAGTGTCATGATTTCACAACAAAAAGCAACAAAGCGGCACAAAGTAGAAAAGCATCGCAATTTCGTGACAAAAAAGCAGCAAAGGGGCACGAAGCAGAAAAGTGTCACGATTTTGCGACAAAAAAGTAGCAAAGGGCAAAAAAGCAAAAAAATGTCATGATATCATGACAGGAAACAGCAAAGGGGCTTGAAATAGAAAAGCGTCACGATTTCGCGACGAAAAGCTGGCAAAGTGGTACGAAACGGAAAAGTGTCGCGATTTCGTGACAGAAAGCCGCAAGATAGCTCCAAATGAAAAAGCGTCACGATTTCACGACAGAAAGCCGCAAGATAGCTCCAAATGAAAAAGCATCGTGATTTTGCAATAGGAAGCAGCCGAGGCGTACGGAGATGAAAAGCATCACGATTTCGTGATAGGAAGCAGCCGAGGCGTACGGAGATAAAAAATGTCATGATTTCGCGATAGGAAGCAGCCGAGGCGTACGAAGATGAAAAGCGTCGCGATTTCGTGACAGGTTGCATCCTCACAGCTCAAAATAGAAAAATGTCACAATTTTGTGACAGGTTGCATTGGCAAGGCTGCTGGCAGGAAAATGTCGCGATATCGTGACATGTCGCATTTTCACGATGAAAGTAAAGGAGCAAAGTTGCATGCATAAAAACGTCGTGATATCATGACATGCTATTTTTTGTCATGATTTACACGAGGCCATTATAGAACATGCAGAAAAGTGTGGAACACATGGCGTACATGTGTAAGGGGCTGCACGACATTACAGTTCATAGAGAAGATCAAGCGTCTCAATGTCGAGCATAAAGTCAAAAGCAATGGAAGGTGGGGAAGGAGAAGCAATTTACCAAAACTTTAAAAGTGGAAGCATAGATTGGTACAAGGGTAAAAAAACCACTATGGGTAGAGTTGCAGAGCCAAAGGCAATAAGCCATTCTGGGCCTACTTTTATGGTGTTTTTCTTCCACATTATCTAGATATTTCCTTTACATTGGACTGGGTAGGAAATTGTTGTAAGCAGAGTTGCAGTGCTGAAGGCCAGAGGGCCGTTCTGGGCCTACTTTGAGGTTGTTTTCTTCCATATACTAGGTTTGGGAAACCAGATATTCTATTGTTGTATAATGACCAATTTTTAATACAGAAAATTCAGAGAGTTGCATCTCATTGGCAATAAAGAAGGAGTTATTTTCTGCATGCAGGATTAAATGTCTATCTTTCCCCTTTTCATATTTCTAGGCTTATAGGTGAAGTTTAATGCAAGTTCTCTTGGTTGCTTCATGCAAATGTCGAAATCTGAAAATTGCAGTTTAAACCCCAGAAACCAGCACCTAACTTACCTGGATTGTGCGAGTTTGCAGGTTCAATAGGTTAGGTTGTATGCAGAAAACCTCATTAGCTTCGATTTTGTCAAAGAGGATAGCATCATCATCGAATGCACTTTTTATTTTTCTTTTCACATTTTATTTTCATTTTTTTTCTCCATTTTATTTTATTTACAGGCATTAAAATAAAAATTAAAAAAACTAAAAAATTCCAAAGTCAGAAAATAGAAAATTTCCATTTCAAGGCCAGAGTTTCATTTTACAGTTTTGTTTTTCATTCATGAGCAAAGGATGATATTCCCTTCATAAAATTCCAATTTCATTGAAGGGGTTATGTTTCAAGGCATTTCATTAGTTTCCATTTTGAAATTACAACTTGTTCATATAGAGATCAAATCATATTTGCTTTATTAGGGTTCAAAGAACAATCGTTAAAGTTTCACAGTAAAATAAACCAACATTGCCCCTTGTTTTCAGTTACTTGCAACCACTAAGGTGTTCCAAGCATTTTTATTGAATATCTTTATTTGAGATTATTGATACACATATACTAAATGCTAACATAGTGGAACCTTGGAGAAATTGTTTCTTTGCAAGAGAGGATTTAGAACCCAAATCCTATCGGAGAGTGTGTTTTCACAATCGGGTGAAAATACCACTCAACACTACATAGCAAGAGTGGATTCACCAATTAAATTAATTGGAAGAATACCAGTAAGATGCATTGCAGTGCACAAAAATAATGTAGAAGGAAATGCTTATGTGGCATGATCACCACAATCAGCTATAAATATTTAAAGAGGGAGATTGGGCATTATCATATGATTCCCAATTATAGGAGTGTAAACAAAAATTGATGTAGAGGTGGATGGACCTGTAAAAATTAGTGGAAGTGATTAAAAACAAAGTTGTCCATGTTAAAACCATTGATGGAAATGGCATAATTTTCATAGTCAATGACCACCAGTTATGGCCATACCATGAATATTTAATCTACGTGATCGACTCAGAAGAAGGCATGGGGGAAACTCTATTTTTTGAAAAAAAATTCAACCAATTTGATGAATGCTTTTGCATTCAATGTAATAAAGAAATTATTATTATATTATTTTTCTAATGCTTAGCATAGGTTTTTCTTTTTATTTATTTTTAAAACATGCAATTAGATGTGATCTGTAGGCATATGGGTAAACTAGACCTATTAGGCATGAAGCCATGATCCCTGTTTTCATTTTACTTTTGTGTGTTTACTTTTGCAGGACATGTGGACTCATATGCAATCATAGACATCCTAGTAAAACTAGGCCTATCAGGTATGAAGCCACATTACCTTGTATTTTCCTTGCTTTCTAGAAGTGTAGTAGAGTGGAGAAGGTGCCAAATTTTTTCCAAGAGGGTGGCACCAATATTCGGGATCATGTACAAGTGTTTTACTTCCTACCTAGCAGTGGATGCTAACTTTCTATCAAGGGGAGGAACCTATATCTGGACCGCAGTAAAGGTGCCTATCTTCCAAAGTAGGAGGCACCTATATCTAAACTGTAGAAAAGGTACCTATATTCGGGTTGATGCAGAAAACACTAAATTTCCACCAAAAAATGTGCTTATATTCCAAAAGTAGAAGGTGCCCATATCTACAAAACATTGAAGGTGACTATCTTCCAAACATAAAATATGCCTATCTTCTAACCACAAACAATGTCTGTATCTACTGAATAAAAAGGAACACCTATATTATAAAGCAAATATGACACCTATATTCAACATTAGAGAAGGAAACAGTACCTTTATTCTGGAAAAATAAGGCACTCGTATTTCAAGCAATGATGGCACCAATATCCATGCACATCAATGAAGACAACTTTCCATGGAGTAGAGTATACCAATTTTTCCATTTTTGATGATGGAATGTATTTGGTTCCTGGTTTTTGACTGTTAGAGACCATGTATTTCTATTGGTAAAACATGCATACTCCGAAGACATGAGTAATAGAACATATTGATTTCCAAGGGGGATGTGTGTCGTCCCACAATAAATTAAAAAAATCAACATGTTTTCCTTAATTTTTAGCAAGAGACCTCAAAATTAATGAATATGTAGGACCCAATAACATTACTTTGATAATATTACCCCACACAAAAAATTAAAACCATTGATTCATCCCAGTACACTATCATCATGCTTTGATCAATCAAGTTGCACCACCAGGCATCTACATATCATGTTTCATGAAAATCCACCTAGGTATGTACTAATATTTCTATTATGTATATGCATAGTTATCATAAAAACATATTTATGTGTAATGTACTAGTACATACCCGACAATTCTATTGTACAATCATGCAATCCCAAGATTGTAATTTGCCATGTGGCACCAATAAGGCATGGGGGTAGTTGTACCTATATCCAATTGTATCTCAATAAATGATTTAAATATTAATTACATGAATTTCATAATTACTACTGATTATGGGAATATGGGTACCCTTTATACACAGATATAGTCACATGCTTTGGCATGTTTAAAATAGATAAAGGTACCCATTTTGCAACCTGAGAGGCTAGAAAAACAGAGTAGATGCCATGGGAGGACCTTTGCACAATCATGCACTAAAGAAATATGAGCCTACGGATCTCTCAAGTATTACAGGTTTTGTTTGAGAACAATTCAAAGTTGTAGGGTGGATGGATTATTATCTCCTGGTCATAAAAAACCAAGATCTTATGATAGCACAAGAATTTACAACTTTTATGGTTGATGGATTTGTACGGATGAGAGGACTAATCATACCAGTAATAGAGGAGTATATCACAGAAGTCACTGACCTCCAATGCATAGGGGACCACACATACAAGAGGCATAACATCAAGCAATGTGCTCAATGATTTAATGGACAACCCATGATGCGATTGACATGATCAAGGTTGTCAAAATAGTATATCCCTGAGCTATAGCAATAGGTGTTCGAGAAATTGGCTAGGGTTTTCACCTGCACTGTAAAATACTCCTAGCTTAATGCCAACCACCTTTGATTTTTGAACCATCTACTATATGGGGATCACATTAATGTTCCATACTATTTAATGAGTGCCATAAAAGATAAGGCAAGAAGATATCAGGTCGGCACAGAGGTAGTATTTGGACATCATGAGCTGATTTTATAAATAATTCAATATGTTGAGGTACAAAGGGTTGTGTTGCCACCACCAATAATTACAGTAGAGGAATTTCCATCTGAGTCATCCAGTGAACAACATGGAGATAATAAGAATGATGAAATAGAAGCACCTATCTCCCAACACAGTAATTTAGTAGGGGAGGTAGAGTAGGCCAAATCAAGCCCATTTAGGGTAACATCACCGTTTATGGCCAAAAGTAGGATGGCGGTAGAAATCCTGGTTGACTATAGTTCCTCGAAGGGTGATGAATATCATATCATGGAGGATGAGTTGGTTGTCCAGGTGTTGTACAGCTTAGCCTTTGGAAAAGTGCCTTGCGATGACTCTTCGAAGGATGATATTTAAGGCCAATTAAGGAAATTCAAAGTGCAATCCTCCATTTGGGAGGACAAATTTAAAGAAGTTCAAGTTGAGTTTCAAAAATTTCATCAAGCTGTTACCATTGAGCAACAATAAATGAAACACACTAAACGGTAGTTAATAGAAAATGTGCAACATTTAGAAAATATAGTGCAATAATTACAACAATGCTTATTGCGAAGGAGGATAGGGTTGACATTGTCATGCAAACAAATTAGGCCATGAACCAAGGTTATGAATAAGTGGTTGGACTCAAACTGTACTTGTAAAAAATAGTGAATCCTAATAAAAATCTAGGTGAATCATGGATAATCCTAAGAAAATCAAATCAAGCATATTCACACCAAAATTTGGGGCATTTGAAGCCCTAAAATGTAAGGTCATATTTGGGGCCACTTTTGACCTATTAAATCATATTATAACTTCATAAAAACACCACCATTAGATCAGGATTGAAAATAGCTTTCCAACTAGTACAAATATACCTATGTTTGGATATATATTGTGGTGAATTGACCCTAAGAAACAATTGACCCTAAAAAATTTAGGCGAATTGGCAGACGTCAAGGGTCCTCATATTCGTCAATTTTCAATTTTGAAAATAATAATATTTTCCCAATTGGAAAATATTCACCACTATGCATAAACCTACCATGAACCCAAAATTTTCCTCCATTGACATGAAGGAGAAAGTCGAATCCATGGGGGTGTATCATTCAAATGCCAAGAGGGCATTAGAGACCAATCAGAAGCCTATGTAGTAGACACTTCCTAGGAACAAGGGAGCCCTATTTTTTATAGTGGGTCCCTTTTTGTTGAGATATTAGATAGTGAAGATGAGGAGGTTGCCAAGTTAGTTGGTCAACCTAAATTTGATTGCTCAAAGAATGCCCAATCAATTAGGGAGTCAGTGGCACACAAGGATGTTATCCAACTAGTTAGGGAGGCACCTGCGTATCATAATTCTACAAAATAATTTGGTAGGTTGGTTGAGTAGGATGATGTGGCACAATCAATAGAGGAGTTGACGAAATCTTCACTAGATACTAGCTAAAAATCAGCTAGAGGTTGAACCTCATGTTGATGCACCGATGGACCAATACATGCCAGAGATAGAGCCACCAAAATTTTAGGAAATACAACCTCTAAGGAAGTGGTGTTTGCTCTCACGATGCCACCATTATATGCAAAGTCCCCACAAACCATGAAGAATCTAAGGTAGAAGGCTAAGGCAAAGCGACCACCATATAGAAAGAAGAAAGTATAGTGTGATACCAAATTTGACAAATAGTGGGCTGCATCACTTAAAGTATTTAGTAGTCACCAATAGAAGTTCATAGAGATCAAGGAGGATATGAAGAATAGAAAGAAAGAGTGGTGAGCACACAAGCAGATGGCTAGGGAGCCAAGTATCAATGTCAATCCTACGCATCCAACATAATTTTAGGCCTTATATGGTACTATTGGTGGATGTTTGTCATGAATGATTAAATATTTCTAGCAGGAAAGGATCCCATGATGCCATCACTAGTCAAAGCACCTCAACCTCTATAGTTTGAATATTATGAGTATGATATATATAAGGAAATACTTGACCCAGAGGTGGCACATCTACTAAAATCCCAAGTAGTTGATACATCACAATTTTAGTCATGGGATACTCCAACAATTAAAAGAATTGTATGATTATCCATGCATCACTTCCTATAGTAGAAAGCCAAACCAATAAGATGATGCAGTTACATTCACATGGTTTAAAATGGAGGACGCAAGTAAAAGTGGTTGGCATAAGAGGAAACTAGAAATAGAGGCAGGTCCTAGCCAACCCAAGAAACATGGACAATGCAAAAGAGATAAAGATAAATACAAGGCCATGGCTCGGGAAAGGATACAATGGAACAGGATGTATAGAAAGGTTGTTGCTAAAATATGGGATTACCGACAGCAAGTACCATGAGGGCATGGCAATCCTTAGGTATGGGGGTGATGAGAACCATAAATGCTCATTTTTATGCATGTTTTAATGGGGTATTATGTGGCATTATTAACACTAGAAATATATTTTTATGTAATTATTGCATATATTTAATGGAAATTGATGTATTATGCTTGATTAGTGTTTTTAGTGGGAAATGTGTGTAGATTGTAGATTTTTGTTACTTTTGCACACTTTTTAGTCGAGGTCCCACATGGACCTGGCACTATACAACAATTGAATGTGTTTAAGGAATGACATATACCCCTAAGGATATGATGATGCGAGAAGTGGAAATATAATTTTTATAAGGTATGACACCTGTATCTCGATAAAAGGCTAAAAGGTACCTATATTTTAGCAAAATGAAAAGCACTTATCTTTTGGTGAAAGGAAAGGTGCCTATATCCTGGAAACGGGTAATAAGGCACCTATATTTTGGTGATAGAACATGTGCCTATATTTCAATGATAGGAAATGTAATTAATATTTAGCGAGATGGAAAGTATCGATATTCAATATCTATATTTTGGTAATAGGTCAGAACACACCTATATCCCGGTAATAGGTTGATAGGCATCTATATCTGATGAAAATAAAGTGCTTTTATCCTATGTGTTGACTATTTTATTGGAAGACCATGCAAATAATAGAAATAAAATTTTATAAACTTAGGGTGTGCTATCATTATCTTAAATGATTAAAATTAGACATGGATGCTCTTTTATTAGACATTGATTGTAACTATGCATGCACCGGTCATAGCGAATTGCATTGCATGATTAAAATAGAATAGGCTATTTTTGTAATAGGGATGGCCTCATTTTTTATAAAATGTAGGTCATTTTTGAAGCAAAGGATCTTAAGTTTGAATTATAATTTTCGAATCATGAAGTGTGTTATTTTGTACTACATAATTATTAGTAAAGTTAGAGTGTTCTCATTTGCACGTATTCAAAGTGAGTGTCAATTACAAGTTATATGAACATCTACGGGATCTTGGGCCCACTCTAGGCAATAATCCTCCCTTGTTTATTTCGTTTTTTCTTTATTTTCTACTGTGTGAGTTTATTTCTTGCATTATTTATTTTAACAGTGTGTTTTTTTTACAATTTCCTTTTCATTTATGTGTTTGATAATAGTAATTTAATTTTAGCAATTTACTTCCTACAGTTTATTTTTAAGTATTTTTTTCTACATTCTAATTTGAATGGTTTGGTAAAATATAAAACTACACAAAAAACACACCCCCACCAAACCAAGTGATATAAAAGACTCATCTCCCAAATACTACAAACATATATTGTGCATAAATACTTAGCAAGTTTACAAACTCCTAAATTGATAAAATTAAATGGAAGGAAAATAACTGTTTTCACGAACACCATTTTCTACTCACCAATTGATAATATAATCATGGTGTTTGTTAAAATATTGTTAAAACATGGTCATGATGAAGAACACAAGCTAATACTAAGAGGGGGTTGAACATTATAAGACCACTTTTTACTTTTATTTTCTCAAACAATATTATCCAATGTATTAATGGCAATATCAATAGCAGTAATCAAAGCAATGCACAAATCACCACACATAATAGAGACACCAATTTAATGTGGTTCACCCAATGTGGGCTACGTCCATGGAGAAAATATTTCACTAAAATTTTCTCAAAAAATCTCTTGGGAATCCTTCCCTATTACAATGTTTATGGACCTTTGTCCAAAGGAGACACCAATCCCCTAATCAAGTTCATGGATGCCTATCCATAGGAGACACCAATATCCTAAGCTAATTTGTGGAAATATATCCACAGGAGAACTCCTTCTCCTTTGCTATGGCTAGTGATCCTCTAGAAGACTACTGCCTCCACTACACTGGCTAGTGGATCTCTCTCCACTGAATCCGAGTTGTCCTCACTACCCTATATAATGGATATATATCCACTAGAGACTACTATCATCTACTTTATCACCTCTAAAGCTTGATCTCAACTTTATAAAATATGTACTAAACACAATCCTTCATTATAGCATAAATTTGCTCAATCTCTATCTCAAATATGCACTAAACATAGTCCTTCAGCCTAGCACAAATATGCTCAATATATGTCTCAAATATGCACTAAACACTATCCTTAAATCTAGCACAAATCTACTCAAACTCTGTCTCAAATCTACACTAAACACAATCCTTCGATCTAACACAAATGTGGTCAATCTCTATCTTAAATTTACACTAAACACAGTCCTTCAATCTAGCAAAAATTTTCTCAATCGCTGTCTCAAATCTGCACTAAACACAGTCCTTCGGTCTAGCACAAATCTGCTCAAAATCTATCTTTGGTCTAACATAAACCTATATTCAAATCTACACCAAAATCTATCCTCAAATATGTCCTCAAGCCTTAACACAAAGCTTGTTCCAATCACTAATCGACTCTACTATATCTACCCCAAACCTTAACTCAAGTTTTGAACAAATAAATCAATCAAATTTATTCTCAGCTCTTCTCAAAGACTTGCCTCAAATCTATCCACAAGTTCTTCACCAAGACTTACCTCAAATCTGCTCAACAAGTCTTCACCAAGACTTACCTCAAATCTGCATTGTAAGCTTCCACAAAATCTTACTCAACTCAACTCAATTTATCACAAAAACTTCTTCAATCACACAACCAAGTTTCACACAGAATATTGTTTGACTTATAGAAACATATAGAGAATGGTTGGAGACTCAATATACTTCATACTCACAATAATGCTCAATCACTTTCAATATCTCTTGTTTTACCAAAGAAACATATAGAGAATGGTTAGAGAATCAATATGCTTCACACTCACAATAAGGCTCAATCACTTTAAATCTCTCTTGTTTTACCACAAAAACACATAGAGAATGGTCAAATATTCAATATGCTTCACACTCACAACAATTCTCAATCACTTTCAATCTCTCTTATTTTACCATAAAAACATATAGATAATGGTTAGAGACTCAATATGCTTCACACTCACAAAACACTCAATTAATTTCAATTTCTCCTTCAACTCAATCCAAAAATAAAGAACAAATTGTTTCACATAACTTGAACTATCACCCCAACACTCTCAATCAATTATGCTCAATCAAATCCACTCAATCGATCACTCAATGAAACACAATTTGCTTACAAATCCTAGACAAGTGTTTCACAATGCTTTCAACAATTCACACAATGCAACTCAAACCTTGACTCAAGATGAAACTCACATAACAATGATACTCAAGTTCTTTCACAAACCCTAGTTCAATATTATACTCAACTTCACATAACAATGATACTCATGATCTTTCACAAACCCTAATCATGCATATGAACACTCACTCAAATATTTCCAACAATGCTTATCAAACAATCATTTTCACTCCAACATTGCATTTCACAACATTCAATCCAACAATATTTCATTCATAGGAATATGTGTCCATACCTTTTTATTTTATTGAGATATCTCTTCAAAACCTGTCTTAACCACAATCAAATTTTCTTTGCCAATACTAAGGTTAGGTAGCCACAACCTATCTCAAGATCTCCACAAAATAATTTCCCCAATAATTATTTTACCATACAAAACTATCAAATCTCTTAGTATACCTTATAATATCCAAACTTACATAATATAATTCAACAATTTCATTATAACAAAATACACAATAATTTCCTTTATACACCTTATAATCTCCAAACTCACAAAAAAAGTATCACAATGTAGCTTTTATTTCAAGATGCAAAATATTATTTTCTTTGCATACCTTATCACTCCAACTTTATAAAATAAATTTCAATCACCAAAAAATCAAAATAAAATATTTTAATTTACTTTACCTTATAACTCCCTCAAAAACCTTATGTCTTCTATATACCCACATGAAACCTTAGGTGCATGTTCCCCTCTATATACCGCATCTCAAAAAATATGCGAAACAAAAAAAAAAAGGCTTCTCTCCTCTAGAAAAAACATCAATCACATGGGTCAAACCCATGATCCCTTCCTTACAAAGCCCTAGAAATTTTTTTACTACCACCTATGCTACCACCACCGATGGATTTCTCTATCCACATCATTGCCCTTATTCCTTCGTCGGTCTCCAACACTTCAAAATGTGAATTTCTCTTCCTCCATGTAATGCAACATACAATTTCGTTTACATTCGAAGGTGTATATTCAAGGACTTAGGAAATGAGATTTATTTCCTATATAAATGTGCATGCTTCTTGTCTTTTACATGTTGACCAATTTCAAATTTTTTAAATTCGAATTAGATTTTAAATATAAAATTTAAAACCCTTGCACCCATTATAAATTTAAATTAAAATTTTAATCAAGGACTAAAATATTTTAATTTAAATTAAATTCTTTTGTAAACTACTCATGGGTCTTTTCAAATTGAACCTTGTTTTTCTTCACCTTGTTATTTGGCCCAAAATATTATAATATTATTATTTAATTTAAACTTGCTTCTCCTTCCTTGGGTCTTCATCCTTTGGGCCTTTTTAGGCATATAATATTAAAAAAAAATATTATATCCTATTCCTTTTCAAGACCTTCTTGCTTTTGAAAAATCCACTTGATGTCCTTAATGATGAGGAAATTTAAACAATACTCTCTTGACATCAATGACAACAAAACTACTCAAAATTTACAACAATATCCCCCTTTGTCATTGATGGCAACCCATTTTTTTACCATTCCTTTTTCTTTTTTCAAAATTTACTCCCCTTGAGAAACTGATCCCCCTGACTAAATTCTCTTCCCCTAACTCAAATCTATCCCTCTTTTTCATCAATGGCAAAGGACCACCTTTGGGGCTTGGGGATAAGAATTAGACTCTTAGTTTAGCCCCTCCCTCACCTGCTCTCTTGATGTGGTTAATTTTGAGGAGGGAGTATCTCTACTCCCAACATACACTGATATTACCTTTATCCACCTTCTTCCTCAACTGATCCTTTTGATTCGTCTGACTGTTCATGTTCCTGCTTATCTTTGGAAGTTCTTATCTACACCACTTAGCTATGTGCCCAACATTATTGCACTTATAGCACTTAATGTTGTGATTCCTTGAAGGTGCAAATATCTTGTAGTTCCTCTTGGTGAAGCCATATCCATTCCTATTATGAAATTTGAAATTAACTACCTTATGACCAAACTGATTACAAGAGTGACAATACCCTTGAAAGAGATAAATGTTTCTAAATTTCCCATATTCCTATATTTCATGTGTCCTGAACTATGTAGCCTTGTGCCCAAACCTATGATATGAGAATCATCATCCATTGAAACTACCTTGCCTTGACCCCATTGGTCTCTTAGTCTCTTTTACCCTGTCCTGTTTATTATTCCATATATTCCTTCTTTGTGCATCATTCATTTCTTTGTTGAACTTTCTATTTTTCAATTCTTCCTCAGAAGTCTCACTCTCTCTTACACTCTCTTCTTTTGAAGCTTCTTCTTCCTTGGATCTTGATATTTATTCCTCTCCTGGTTCTCTTTGTACCTGATCAAAGCCAAGTTTTATTTTGTTTGACAAATATCCTTGTACCTTGATAATTTATCCAAGTTCTTTGAGCTTCTCCCAAACCTGCGTATCTTGTATTTAGACTCTTTTACTTCCTTCCTTAGTGAAGCTACCTCATGCTATAACCTTTCACATTATAAAACCTTTGTATCTAACCTCACTTTAAATATCCTTGCCTTAGCTATTGAGTTGGTTAGATCTTCTATAAGCTTTCCTTTCTAGTCATCACATTCTTCAAATTGAATCTTGAGTTTTGAGTTATACTTTATTACCTTCCTTAATGCATCAAGGGAATAAATAAGCTCACCCTCAAGATCAACTTCTCCTTTCTATTATTATTCCTCTATTTGTTTACCTTTAGGATTATCTTCATTCCTTTATGGTTCATCTTCCATAGGAGCATGCCCTTCTTCTTCTATTGCCAAAAGTATACTTTCTTATTCTAGATCTTCACTAGCATCTTCATATTCATATTCACTAAAACATAATCCATTCCTTGTACAACTATCTTCAAGATGACCAAAGTTACCACATCTAAAATACTTGACAATAATTGGTAACCTTTTTCTAACCACTTCTTTTTATTATACTAGAAATAGAATTTCATCTTCATCATTACTTGAGGAGCTTCCATCACTATCACTTGAATTCTTACTTGCCTTGTCTGCATAAAAACTCTTATTATGACTTTGGAAAAAATTATTTTCTTGCTTGCCTTGTCCATCCCTAATTTTCTTTTGGTACATGTGTTTTCTTGTTTCCCTATTCTTATGATCCTATTTTTCTTCATCATTGCTATTTCTAGCCTCTGGATAATCAGATGAATGGTGACCATATTTTCCACAATTGAAACATCTAATTGATTTTGTATATTTATATTTTCTTTAGTCTTTGTTCCTTCTACCATAATTTTCTTCTTCAACACTGGATGACTCATTGCTTAAATCTAACTTCTTACCCTTTGTCTTATTAGTAGCTTTGAAGGCTACTTTTTTCTGGGGAATAGGTTCCTCTTTTATTTTCATCTCAAAAGCTATTAGAATTCCATGTAACTCATCCCTTGTCAAATGTTCAATGTCTTTTGACTCTTCTATAGCTGAAATATTTTCACTATACCTTTTTTGGAGTGATCTTAAAATCTTATCACAAACATCTGTTTCTTCAACCTTAAGCCCAAGTCCTTGCATGGAGTTAACAATCTCATCTACACAAAGCATATATACAACAATGTTTTCCTAATCCTTCATATCTAGGTCTTCAAATGTTCTCTTGTAATTTTGCAACTTTGCTCTTTTGACCTTTTTATCTCCCTTATATATACCTTTCAAATTATTCCAAATTTCCTTTGTTGATTTGCAATGCATAACATTTATAAAATATTTTTCATGCAAACCCTTTAAGATTCCATTCATTGCCTTTGAATTATTCATATGTAGGAGCTTACCATATTTATTTATAGGTGGAGTAACTAGAGGTATGTATCCATTCTCAACTGCTTCCCATATTTCATTTCAAAGTGTCATTAGGTGAATCTTCATTATCATACTCTAAAGTACATAATTGTTTCCATCGAACAATGGTGTTGAATTCCCTAAATATACATTCTAATAATCCATCTGTGTTCTTGAAATATTTTCCTTCAAGCTATTAAAATCTTTTGAAGAAACCCACTCTAATACTAATTGAAGAACACAAGCTTATACTGAGAGGGGGGTGAAAAGTATAAGACCACTTTTTAATATTATTTTCTCAAGCAATATTATCCAATGTATCAATGGCAATATCAATAGTAGTAATTAAAGCAATGCATAAATCACCACACATAATAAAGACACCAATTTAACATGGTTCACCCAATGTGGGCTACATCCATGAAGAAAATATTTCACTAAAATATTCTCAACAAATATCTTGGGAATCCTTCCCTATTATAATATTTTTGGACCTCTGTCCAAAGGACATACCAATCCCCTAATCAAGTTCATGGATGCCTATTCACAGGAGACACCAATATCCTAAGCTAATTTATGGAATTCTATCCACATGAGAACTCTTTCTCCTCTGCTCTGGCTGGTGATCCTCTAGAAGACTACTACCTCCACTGCACTAGCTTGTGGATATATCTCCAATGAAGAACTCTACCCTCACTCATGTTGGACATTTTTAGTCCATAGAGTTGTCATTGATGTCAAGACATGAAATTGTCATTCAATCCAAAGAGTGAATCACCATTGATGCCAGAATGCCAAAAGGAACAATGCAAAATTTTGATAGTAAAAGAGCTTCATAATATTTATTTTTAAATGTTATGGGAAGAAAATTAAAAGTTTTTTTATTAAAACCACAATTAGCATAATATAACAGGTTTTTTATAAAAACTAAGGAGGCTTTAATTTCAAACTAAAAAGCCCATGGAAATATTTAATATTTAATTTATAAATATTTAAATTCAAAATTTAATTTAAATTTTATAAATAAATATTATTCAAATGACAATACCAAATGTCATTTTAACCGATGTGCAAATAAGATAATATCCCCATCGATGTGAATAAGGAATAAATAAAAACCCATATATATGGCCTTTGCTAAGGCCCAAAAAAAGATGTAACATTTGCAATTTGAATTCGAATGTGCTGCATTGCATGTGGAGAGAGAGAATCATGCGCATCGTAAATCCTATGATCTAAGGTATTGAAAAGGATAAGGTGCCAAGATCCTATAACCATTCGGTGGCTAGCGCAGGTGGAAAAGGTTCGATGCTTTTCGAAGGGAGGTTATGGGTTCAAAACCTGACGTTAGTAGTTTTTGAGGAAGCCCTTTTTGTTTTGGTTTTCGTGCTAGTGGATAGGAAAAAGAGCATGTGGGGATTTTAGCTCCCATGTGAGTGCTTAGCTCACACAGTAGTCAAGGTTACAGCTAAGGTGCTTGAGGAGACAACATCATGGGTTCAAAACCCACTAAGGGCAAAGGTAATAATTTTGGTTTAAATTTTTGTTTGCCATAAGGTTGTTGTGAGTGTATTGGGATGCATAAGATAATAATTAAATTGGATTATTTACCTAAGTGTTAAGGTGATTTTTGGGCATGGTAAAAGTTGTTCTTGATTAAGTTGCATTATTTTATAAATTATTTTATTTGATAAGTGCAATTTAAGAAAGGAGTTATAAGTAGAAATTGTGTTATATTTTACAAGAGGTTTTGATGAAAATTATGATGTTGAAATTTATTATTGAGATGGAGCAATAAGGTGTATTTGGGATTTAATTTATATTTGTGTTTGAGGTAAATTATGAAAAGTGTTAGGGTGATAATTCTTGTCATATAACCTTTGTACTTGGCAAATAAAGTTGTGGAAATTGATACTACATTTTGAAGATCATTCTACATAAAGAAAAAGGTATGGGCATTTATTCCATGGTTGAGTTGATTGGTTGGTTTCCTAAAAAACAAGATTTGGAGTGAAAAGGATTTTGTTAGGATTCCCTATTGAGTTATTGAGCTATTGTGAATGTTTTTTTTTTTGAAAAAAATGAAAACTTGTATTAATACAAAGACCAGATACAAGCGGGAGAGAGCACATCCCGACCCAGAGCCAAGAGCAACACAACAAGGGCAACGCACAAAGGCAACACTAGCAGCCACAGGGCAAAGAGAACAAACGGCGCGAAAAGGCGACATGTCGCGAAAACGCGACATGTCGCGAAATCGCGACAGGCACCCCGTCACGGCCGCTTCGGCGCCAACAGTCGCGATAACGCGACATGTCGCGAAATCGCGACATGTCGCGAATCGCGACAGGAAGGGCCCTCGACAGCCGCCCGCAGAAGGCGTCGCGAAAACGCGACGAAAAAACTAAACGACACTCATGCCGCAAAAGGGTCGCGATATCGCGACAAAAAACCAACCAAACACTTAAGAGCCAAACGTGCCGCGAAATCGCGACAAAAATGCCAAGCTGCATCCAATTAACCAACCTGTCGCGAAATCGCGACACAATACCACCTTTGAACAACATCTTCAAAAGAGGCGCAATATCGCTAGAAAAACCCAACAAGAGCCGCGACAACGCTACATGTCGCGATATCGCGCAAGAAATTCGCCAAAGGCCGAAAAGGCACAACCTGTCGCGAAATCGCGATAAAAACCAACTCGAGGCCGCGACAGCGCTACAGGTCGCGATATCGCGACAATTTTCCACCCAGCCGCCTAAGTGCCAAACGTGTCGCGAAATCGCGACAGGAAAACCTTGCAGCTTCCAATTCTCAAACTTGTCACGAAAACGCGACGAAAAATTAACTTTGCTTTTCAACTTCATAAAGGGGACGAAATCGCGGCAAGAACTCCACACGGACCACGAAAGCGGGACCTATCGCGATATCGCGACATGTCGCGATATCGCGACATGTCGCGAAATCGCGACATGTCGCGATATCGCGACAGAAACCCACCAGAGGCCGCGAAGGCTCAACCTGTCGCGATATCGCGACAGCAACCAGCCAGAGGCCGCGACAGCACTACATGTCGCGATATCGCGACAAAAAAGATCCTTAGCAAAAAAAACTTTGCACATTATTTCAAAAATTGTTCAAGGCCTTGTCTGATCTCTGCATCCTCCACGTACATATTACTATGCAGATGCATCCCAACCTCTCTCTCAGCACCCATCTTAGCAAGGAAATCAGCCGCTTTATTGAGAGATCTACTAGCATAAACAGGTATCACATCCTCTAATTCCTTCCAAAGCTCTATAATTTGGGAGACCAAAAACCGCAGCCTCCAAGCTTTTAAGGCAAAGTTCCTCATGCAATCAAGAGCACCAACCAGGATTTGGGAATCAGACTCAATGATTATCTTTCTATGACCTTGCTTGACGGCCCAGATGGAGGCAGATTTAATAGCAAAGGCCTCAACTTCATTGTTTGTGGCATATCCCAGACCTTGCAATTCCCAATAGAGCACAGTCCCAAGATGATCACGGCAGATAACTCCACTACCAAAGATTGCCCGGATTGCCTTTTGCAGCTCCATCGCATTGATTTTGACCCACCTTCTCGGGGAGGTTTCCAACAACTTCTTACCCGTCTCTCAAGATCAGCAGCCTCTCCCTTCCAAAGGCTTAGAAGCAGTGCTGATTTTCCTCCTCAAAGATAGATGGCAACGGTTTCCACAACTTTGCTCCGGATGACCTCGCCATATCCCATCCACCGAAGAGAAGGTTTCACGGAAAATACGAGCATTTCTTTCCAACCACACCTGCCACCAAATAAAAAGGAAACCGAGCTCCCAGCCAGTACGAAGAGCTTTAGATATAAATCTACCTCTCTTCCAACTTTCCCATAAATTGGTCCGAGACAAGTCTCCAAGAGCCTCGAAGTTTAAAGTGGGAGAACCAACGATGCCAAATCTGCTGTGTGAAAGGACAATCAAATAGAAGATGATCCGCAGTTTCCTCATTCCTATAACATAAAACACACCAGGAAGGGCCAATGATGCCTCTAATTCCGAGGTTGTCAAAGGTCAAGATACCATTATGCATCAGCTGCCAAGCAAAGAAGTTCACTTTCGGCCAGCCCTTGGGATGCCATATCTTCCTCCATTCTTGAACTGGAAAAGAGTGTGGGGGGGCTCAGGAAGGATCGAATCATAGCCCTCCTTCACTGAATAAACCCCAAGGTTCCCAAAGCCCCAGGCAAGCTCATCCTCCTCATCTCTCCCAAAGGAAGAAACCTTTCTGACAATAGTTTTTCCGGAGTTGGAGCCTCGCCTCCGGAGGGATTGGAATAGGCCATTCACCCAACTGCTTAAACTTTTGAACCTTATACTCCCCCAATTGGCTGGTATTGAAGTAGCTCTCAATATTAATCCAACCCTTATCTTCAAGAGCTGATTTTAACGGATGCAAATCAGGAAACACAACAAGGATAGGAGGATTCTGATCCCAAGAATCAGTCCAAAACCGGGCCTTCTCCCCTCTCCCAACTTTCCAGAACAATTGATCTTTGATAATGCGAGATCCAAGCTTGAGCGCCAGCCACACAAGAGATCCATTACCCTCCAAAGGATAGCGGCCCAAGTCGTTGGGATGAACAAGACCCAAGTATTTACTAGAAAGGATTCTGCTGCAGAGGGACGTAGGCTGGGAAATCCACCTCCAATACAATTTACTAGCCAGGGCCCGATTGTTAAACTTGGAGCTTCTTAAACCCAGCCCACCTTTTTCCTTGGGCTGGGTGACCTTATCCCAACCAACCAAGGCCCATTTCCTCTCTCCTTTGGCACCTTCCCAGAGAAAACTTCTAGCCACTTTGTCCAGCTCTCTTCCAAATTGAAGGAGGGGCGGCCGTAATAGAGAATTTATAAATTGGCATGGCCTCGAATAATGGACTTCAGAAAGTTAGTCGGCCCCCATAGCTTAACCATCTATGAGACCAAGTGATTCATTCTCTCTTTGATGCCATCCAAAAGGTCCTTCCGTAAATCAGCTTTCAGTTTTTTGAAATGCAGAGGAACCCCCGTATAAACAACAGGAAGAGAGGTCCTAGTGAAACCCAGGATCTCCATAACTCTCTCTTGTGACCTTTGATCAAGGTTAAAGAAGACCACTTTTGATTTTGTTTCATTGATGACTTGATTAGAAGCCCGGAGGTAGACGTTAAGAGAATCTTTGATTCCTCTTGCTTCCCTGAGGCTGGCAACTCCCACCAAACCCGTATCATCCACAAACTGTAAATGAGTCAAAACTTCAGCCCCGATTTTAATTCCTGTTATCTGTCCTTGACGTCTTCTTCTCAGGAGGAGTCTGCCTAAACCTTCAGCCAAGATGAGAAAGAGATAAGGAGAGCAAGGATCTCCTTGGCGGAGACCCCGAGAGGCTCCAAAAGGTGGCGAGGGAAGTCCCTTAATTAAAACAGAGTAGGAAGGCGTAGAGATACAGCTCATGACCCAGGCAATCCAGTCCTGAGAAAAACCAAAGGCTGCCAACATCTTGACCAAGAAGCCCCACTCTACTCTGTCATAAGCCTTAGACATATCCAGCTTTGATGAACATTCCCTTGTTACCCGAATTATGCATAGAATGGATAGCCTCCCGAGCCAAGATCACTCCATCCAAGATCTGTCTTCCTTCAACAAAACCCCCTTGCTCAGGGGAGATTATATTCTCAAGAAGGGGTTTTAGTCTTTCAGCCATAATTTTAGTGATAATTTTGTAAATCACATTACATAAGGCAATAGGTCTGAAATCGGAAATGTGAGCCCCCCCCTCTCCTTTAGGAATTAAGGTGATAAAGGTGTGATTTAGAGCCTTGAGCATTCTTTTGTTAGTTCGGGACTCCTCAATGACAACCAACACATCCTCCTCCAAGATATCCCAAAAGGCCTGAAAGAACTCAATAGGGAAACCGTCCGGACCAGGCGATTTTCCCGTGCACATCCCAAAGACCACCTTCTTGAGTTCATCACGATCAATGGGCTTAAGAAGGGCCTGATTCTCTTCATGAGAAATAATAGAGGGAATGCCCTCAATGACTTCATTTTGGGCTTCCACATCATGCTGCATACTTTCCTTGAAGAGGTTTGAGAAGTACTCCATAGAGAGGGAGTGCATATCAGGGAGAGTGTCAAAAGAGTTTCCATTCTCATCTTGAAGGAATTCCATGTTATTCAATTGCCTTCTAGCACAGGCAGAGCGATGGAAAAATTTTGTATTTCTGTCTCCTTCTAATAGCCAAGTATTTCTTGCCCTCTCGTCTCCAGTAGATCTCTTCTTGATTATCAATGTCCTCAACCGCTTTGCGTAAAGCGTCATCATCGAATTTAAGATGCTCATAAATAATTCCTTCTCTCGAATTGTTTTTGCACCTCATTCCATCTGGCCAACAAGGGAGCCCGTTGGAGCTGGAAATCAGATTTGTTAGTTTGCTTCCACTGTTTTAGTTTACTCTTAACAAAAAGAAGTCGTTTATGAAATTTGAACATAGCTGTTCCAAAAGGGAGACGACCTTCTTCCCACCACTGTGGAATTTTCCTTCGTAGGTCCTCTTTTTGCAACCAAAAATTTTCAAATTTAAAAGGTTTGTAATACTTCCCTGACATAGTCCCTCCCTCCAAAAAAATGGGAGAGTGATCTGAGACTGGGCCCTCCAAAATCTGGAATTTGATATTCCATCTAACATAAGCTTCCTCCGAGACCATAAACCGGTCAAGCTTAACCCTCCTATTGTATGGCTCTCTTCTCTTATTAGTCCAGGTAAAGTTTGTACCAGGGCCTTTGATATCAACAAGGTTAAAGGCCTGGACTTGGGCAATAAACATCCGGTCCCCTGTATCCAAAACTGGGATGCCACCTTCCTGATCCCTAGCAGATAATTTAGCATTGAAGTCCCCAGCAATAATCCAATCAAAATCTTCCCTGGAGGACCTCATGTTTTGAACAGCTTTCCATTGAAACCGCTGACCATCGATGTTCTGAGCCCCATAGAAATTTGTAATTAAGACTTGTTCAACTGTAACAATATTCTTAAAAAGAGATGTGAGGACACCTCTCCAGGCTATATGTTCTATTGCTATCCATGCCGTAGGATTCCAAAGAGTAGCAATCCCTCCCGAGGCACCTAGAGCAGCCCACCGCCATATGGCCAAGCACCCCTCCGCATTCTGGCCGACGCTTTACTCATAAGGTCTAATGACATTTTTGTCTCCCGAATGAGCAGAAAGTCTGTTTTACTTCTCTCTAAAAGTCTTTGAACAGCAGATTGATGGGTTCTACTCGTTTAAACCCCTCACATTCCAAGATTGAATAATCATTGGAAACCTTGGGAGCAATACGAATCAATTGTTCTCGCCAATCCTCCATTGATTAGCTTATCTCCTTGCACCGCAATTAGATCCTTATTGGATTTCCCCGCCCACCCCTTGGGAATTACTGTTTTTCGACCTCTTCTCCACCTGGGAAATTCCAAGAGCCAGTCTTTCTCTGAGCTTTTCTGCAATTCCCATGGTAACATCTTTAATAGCTGGCTGAACTGGGGAGTGGATTACCAGAGTCCCTGGGTTTTCTTGCTGCAAAGTCTCAGAGGAGTCAATCACCTATTCAAGGACAGGGGTTGATGAGGGAGGAGCATGAGTAAGGATGATATTATCCTCAAGGTTCCCATCTCGCTCCTTCCATAATTTGGTCTTCTTGATCCACAAGAGATTTGAAGATTTCATACCGGTTGGTTGGCTTGGGAAGAGCTTGCTCCTTGCCATTTCTCTTTTTGTTTCTTCTTCTCTTCTCGCTGTTCAAAGCCATCTTTCGGCCCTCGTAACCAGGGGGAATGATGGGTGGATCCTTGACCGAAGTGGACTTACCCTCTCGGGGGCGATTTGACATTCCCTGTGGAGCATCCGCTTTGGTGCTCAAGATATTTGGGCAGAGCCTTGCCAAATGGCCATGCAAATGACAGACTCTACATCGGAAAGGTAGGGCTTCATAGTCTAACTACTGTATCCAGGAATGTCCTGCTAACTCCAGTTCCATCTCACCGGTAGCGGTTGGCTAATATCCAGTTCTACACAAATTCTCGCATAAACAGCAGTATTTCCTTCAATGGTATCCTTGGAAACTCCCAAATATCTACCTAGAGAGTTGCCTATCAATTCAAGAATCTGCTCACCCCAAAACTCCATCGGGAGAGCATACAGCCGGATCCAAACCGGGACAGCCGTGGGCTCAATGCGAGGGTCGAAACCCGCTCTCCACGGTTGGACAAATAACCCTGCCGGGCCATGGCTCCTCTTCTCTGATTCAAATGCTCTGCTTTCTATCCAATAAGGAAGAAAAACTAATAATAAAATACCCATTGCTTATGGGCCATAAGGAGTACTCACCGATAGGCTCCCAGTTTTGTCTCACCCAGGAATGCAAAAAGTGCAGGGTGGGTCGAATGCCCATGAATTTGCAGATCAGATCATGAGTAGCACGATAGTTTATCGTGTCTTCAACCAGCTCTGGTTCAATGACTATCTTCGGTCTTGACGCAGATTGCGGGAGACATCCATTGACTCTATGCACAGGAGAACCCTTGCCCGCATTCCTGGATAGCAGATGGAAAGCACTCCGCTGAGCATCATCAGAGGAAGACGCAGGATTTTCTCGTAATATCTCCGCATAAGAGGTCTTCTTCCCCTCGAGAAAACCTGGAGGAGACCCCATTGGGCCCTCCCGGGGCACCGAAAGAGCCTAGAACAAAGACCAGCAGCAAACCCCCAAAGACCCTGGAAGAGGTTTCCGATCTGAAACCCTAGAGGCTCGGCCGTCGGCAATTCAGAAGGTTTCCCGCCAAATCGCCAGAGCTCAAAAATCATGCATCATTTCCCAATGTTCCGAGTCAATATGATGTAATTGTTACTTCTCTATGTACCGAGCTATTGTGAATGTTATGCACCTTGGTTTATAGGCATTGTTGTTTAAGTGAATGGTTGAGTGAAGAACTTAAACTAGGGTTTGAAAAGAACATGAGTATCATTGTTATGTGAAATTGGTTGATGAGTATTGTTGGAAATATTTTGAGTGAGTGTTCATGTGCTTGGACTAGGGTTTGTGAGAAAATTTAATTGATTGCTTGGTTGAGTAGATTTGTTTGAGCCTAGCCAAGTGGATGTGTGAAAGTAATTGTTCAAGTTCTGTGAAACAAATTATTCTATATTTTGAATTGATTTGAGAAGTAGGTTGAATGTTGATAAGTGTGAAACATATTTAGTCTCTAATAATTTTCTTTATGTTTCTATGAGATTGGAAAAGTTCAAGTGTGGATTTGTTGAGCAGATTTGAGGTAAGTCTTTGAGAAGACATATGGATAGATTTGTGTGAGCTTTTGTGAAAGCTTACAATACATATCAAAGGATAGATTTTGGTGCAGATTTGAGGACAGGTTTGTGTCAGGCCAAATATAGAGACAAAGTAGATTTGTGCTCCAAAGGACTGTGTTTAGTACACATTTGAGATAGAGATTTGAAGGTGATAGATTATAGAAGATGATATTCTTTAGTGGATATAGATCCATTAGCCAGGGTAGTGAGGATAGGTGTCTTCAGTGGATAGAGATCCAGTAGCCAGAGCAGTGGGTGATGAGTGGTTATTTGACACATATTTCTGTATCAAAATTATTTTATTGTTATAATTATTTAGTGATTATGATATGTTTTATGTGAATTACTATTGAATATTGTGTGAATTATTAGTAAATTTGATTAATTACAGTAATCTAACAAATGTGTTTGATTTATACAAAATTTATCCGAGTCTTGAGAAAAATGCAGGAAAAAGTGTTGATGATCGATGAAGAGATTGCAGAGCTTTGGAGTGCACCTCGGATGAGAAGAAGGACAAATAAAAGGACCCAAAATAAAAGTAGAGCTCGGTGACAACAATAGTTGACCTATTACAAAAGCATGTTACAGATGTATATTACTAAAGTATGTTACTGAAGTATATTACTGAAGCATGTTACTGAAGGTAACTACCGAAGAAAGTTACTGAAGAATATTTTACCAAGTAGTTATCGAAGGATAATAAAGGTTGTTGACTTACATAGAATGCCACATCAGTGATGACACATCAAGTTTGGATGGCAACAAATATTTTCACTTAGCAAAATATTTCATACTATCTGTGAGAATATTTCAGTTGATAAAAGTTGTTATTTGCTTAATAAAGTTTGTAATCAGATTATTATGAGAAGTTTTAGGTATAGACGCAAGAATGTTAGACCTTTCCTAGAATATAGGACATGAGGTCCTAATGTATATCTTGTGAATTATTCAAAATAAGTATTGTCTTGTTAGGTTTGTTTGTAGGATGCCACTTGGACCAGTCAGAATATTTATCAAGTCCAAATAGGAATATGTATTATGTTAGGTTTAGATTATTTTGGTTGATGCATAGTTATCGCATCAGAAAGTCCACAAAATCTACATGGCAAAATATGTGGAGAAATACTATTTGGAATTGTATTAGTTACAGTATAAATTACATAGGAGAGACCTTGAAAGAGGTCTGTCTATCTATGGAAAAAATACAAGAAATTATTGTCTGTTCTAAGTTTACAATTATGAAGAAACGCGCCAACATGTACAACTGAATCTCCAATAATAAAAGTAGCATTTTGTTCTTCAAAAATGGTAATTTGTATCAATTTCAGGTGTTGTTTAATTTCTGTTATGTAAATTGTGTTTATCTGTTACCTGCATTCACAGAATAGACATAATGTTAGTATTAGTTATAAAATCTAGTTACTGAGATAAAGTAAACTAGGGGAGAAAGACTTACACTGCCCTCTAGGAGGCAGGGCCCACTCCTATAGCCAGTCCCTGAGCTCTCGCCCTTGCAATAGGTTAGATTTAGTTAGCCTTAAATTAAACTGCATTTCAATTTACGTAAAATAAGATAGATTGCACGAGGATCCTCACAAATAAATTAAATCATGTCATAAATAAATTAGTTTACAAATAATTAGATGCATCAGTAAATTAATTCATCAGTAATTAGGTGCATCAGTAAATCAATTCATCAGTAAAAGTAAATTATCATTGCATTATTTTATCATACCCTGCACCATTCATTTCTGCACAAATTTAATTATGTTTATTACTTTCCTGTACACGTGAAACCTAAAAAAGAAACTTGAGCTAAGCTTAGTATTAATCCCCATGGTATAATCTATACATGATTCCTACTCTTTAAATCTAACCTTGATTTCCCTCGGATTGATAAAATTAAATGTAAGCTCTACAATCGATCATTTTGGCACCGTTGTCGAGGAGAGTAGCGCCGTAGTGGTTAGTCAAAAAAGTTGTTTGGCAGTGCAAAGAGAGAGGCTTACTTGTATGTGAAAAGGGGTACGTACGAGACCTTGGTGTGCATACGAGTCAGAGTGGCCCAAATATGGTTCCAACAAGTTCCTCCGTTCGACGTTGCCAGGTTCATTTTTCTTAAAGGATTCATTTTTACTGCTTTCATAGATTAAAAATTTATTTTTTGCAAATTTCAATTTTCGTAAATTTCAATTTCAGCAAATTTTATTTTCTGCAATTTCCTTGTTTTGGGTGATTACTATTGTTAATTTGATTTAGGACCTATGAAAAAGAATAGGAAGTAGGTGAACGCTGAAAACAACCTAAACTTTTCTTAGGACCCTATTTTTTTAGTAGAAAGTAGTTACGTTGAGTGACACAACTGTAATGAAACCCCTCCTAATAGTCAAAGAACAATAGTAATTTACCTTTTACTTCAACAATTTTACTTCCAGTAAAAATTTACTTTTCAAGCATTTTTACTTTTTCCTAAGTATGCTGAAATTAGTTGTATAAACGCATCTAATTTTAGTAGCATTAGGACTATTTAGTAATTTTAAATTTATTTATTTTCTGTTGTGTTAAGAGTATTTATAAGTTCTGAAATTTATATTTAAACTTGGCAAATAGTAGGATTGAAATAGAAAAATCAAAACCCAAACAGAAAATAATAAAATATATAAAATCAAAGAGAAAATAAAATAAAACAAATGGTGGAAAACAGTCAAACTGAATTTATAGACCTTAGAAAATTATTAATACAACAGGAGGTTAATCTTCTTTTTGAACAAGGGAACAAAACAACCAAACCAGAGTGGGAAGAACTATGTGAACGCATTGACACTATCAACAAAATATCAGACGAACTAAAGAAAATCAAGAGGATAAATATAGCAAAAACTCTAAGGGTAAACCATTCTTCACCTTATCAAGATCTTGGAAGAAGCTATGAGAATTGGCTTTGGGATAGGAGAACAATAGTAAATCCAGTAATTTATCCTTGGAATCAATACCTTGAGGATTCCCTCACCATTCACAACTTCCTTGCAGACATAGAAAGGAAAGAATTAGCCCTACAATACAATAAGAGATACTACAGGATTCCTAGAGCCATACATTTTAGAGAATTGTGCCAAGAGTTGCGTTACGAGCTACAATTTGGAATTCCTGATCTTGTTGCAACCAAATATTTCCTTGTTCAGTTGATTCAATTGTTGGTAGACTACTTCAACTTTGAAGAGGAACATTTTATGACACCAGAACAACTTGATCCAGTCAACGATATTCATAAATTATTCAAAGAAGATTAGACATATTGCAAAAACAAGAAGTTTAGAACATTCATGAGCAGACCTAGAGACTCTAAAGGAAGATTCATAAAAATTAACAAAATAGAAGGAAATTCCCGAAAAGACTTTAGAGAGCCTAGAATTTATAAATTAGTAGACACCAAGGCTACAACATCAACCAATCAAGCTGAAATCCTAGATCAAGATCCCAATTCATATTTATTGCCCGATCCAGAATTTGACAACTACGTAGATCCTTCTTCTATATTTTTTGAACCTATACCTGATTCAATTCTTGAAATCCTATATTCAGGTATGGCTGATGAGCAAAGTGGTTTGGGAGAGGAAGGAGAAAACCATGGAAATAGGAGACAAAGGCAAGAGAGATCAGGGAGAGAATAGACAAAGAAAAATGTTCGCTTTCCCAATATTACATACAGAAGGAACAACAAGAGAACCTAAATCAATCTCTATTTCTATATTGCCTACCTTTCATGGAAAACCCCATGAAGATCCTGATGCTTTTCTTTTTGAATTTGAAGTAGTATGTCAAGCTTACTTTTACACCACCAATGAGCAAAAGCTAAGGTTGTTTCCATCTACTCTTAAAGATGCAACTTTAAGATGGTTTATGGGTCTAGGAGAAGGAGTTTGTAATCGTTGGGATGGAGAAAATGGATTAAAAGAGCTATTCCTTGAAAGATATCAAGATTATTGTAGAGTTAGGGATAAGAAAGCTGAGATTTTTCATATGAATAAAAAAGAAGAAGAATATTTGGAGGATTATCTAGAAATATTTCAATTTGTAGGGTCTAGAGTAAATATAGACCTTGATGAAGAAATCCTAAAAGAACTTTTCCTGAAAGGGTTGAAGGAAGATGTTCTTGAGATTTTAAATCTTATGGCAAAAGGAGACATTCATCTTATGTCATTTGAGGAGATTATCAATATTTGCAGAAATTATTCAAGAAACAAACCTCTAAGAAGCAATAAATATACATCCACAGGAGGAGGAGTGACAAGAGTAGAAATTGGAAATATGTTGGAAGGCTTAAAAACTGATTTGTTGAGTACTTTGACCTCATCCTTGGACTTAATGGATAAAAAATCAAAGGACACTGAAGAAATTTACTGCCATAGGTGTAGGAAAAAGCACAATTTGAGAGAATGTCCTCTAAACATAACAAATATATCCAATATCTCCGCTTGTTGTCAAATTTGTGATAAGAATCATAAAACTGAAAACTGCAAGTATATCTCCGTTGTTAAAGCCGCCATAAAAGAACCTGAAGTGGAACACGCGGAAGATGTTTATTTTATCGCTCAAAGATGAAATGGTCCATTTAATGGCCCACCAAATTGGTCAAACCCTAGTTATTCTAACCAACAAAGGCCTAATCAATGGTCTAATGCACCAAATTGGACAAATTGGAACTCTTACAATCAAGACTGGAACATACCCCCATGGGCTCAATTTATGGCTAATTCTTATGGAGGGCCACCTCCGTGGAATCAAGGGACACCAAGTCAGAACATGCCTAGTTGGAATAATAGTGGCCAATATAATCAAGGTGGCACCAATTGGTCCCCAAATACAACACAACAACAAAACCTTCAAACTCAATTTAGGGGACAAAACACTCAAAACCCACCTCAAAATAGACTTCTACCACCTCCGACCAATAATAATAATCCTCCTAAGCAACCACCTCTTCCATCTCAACCAATTCCTAACCCTAACAACAATAAGAATGTCCAACAAGTTTATGAGGCTAGTGAGACATGTTCTATATCCATAGCACCATGTCAACAGATTCAATTAAGATCAGGAAAGGTGTTGGAAAATAATGTTACTCTCATAGAACTTGATGACTCTATCAAAACTTTGTTTGAAAAAGAGGATAACAACAAAAAGAAAATAGAAAATCCACCAAAAAATATTCCAACAAAGCAACAAGAAATCCAAATAAGGAAGGAAGTAGAAGTACCATTCCCTCAAAGACTGGCAATACCAAAAGAACCATCTAAGCCAACCTTTAACTTCCTTCAAGAAATAGAAGGTGTTATTATTAAAATTCCTTTATTACAAGCTATCAAGGATATACCCATCTATTCCAAGCTTATTAAAAATATATGTTCAAATTCAGGGAAGAAAAAGAAGAATGAATTCCAAACTATTCAAGTCATTGGACAATTATTTGAGATAATGATAAGAGATAGGTTATTACCAAAATACACAGATCCTGGAATACCTATACTCACAAGACATAACCTTACAAAATGTTTTGATTGATTTAGGAGACGCTATTAATGTCATGACCAAAGAAACAATAGAATCCTTAGGGATGCATAAACTACAATCAACTTCTATTGTGCTTCAACTCATCGATAGGTCTACTATTAAGCCAGAAGGAAAACTAGAAGATATTATGGTCTCTGTAAGTTCATGGGAATATCCTATAGACTTTATAGTCTTACAACCCAAAAATAAGTTAGGGGGACATCCCTTAATCCTAGGATGCCCATGGCTTGCAACAACTGATGCTTACATTAGCTGTAGATCAGGAAATATGACTATTTCTAATGGCAAGAATACTAAAGACCTTAGTTTATTCCCTAGATCAGCAATAGAAGAAGAATTTCCAAAGCAATTGTGGTATGATTTCCCTCATGAGTATGATGATATCCAAACCTTATCAATTAATGTTCTACACGAACAACTTCAACAAGAAGTCGAGGGGCCCCTACCATTATTGTTAGGAAATCAACAAGAGAATCAAGATCAAGACAATAGTTGTTCATCTCAATTTTCCATTGATGAGGCAAGCACAAGTCAATCTCAAATAGAACCATATGGCTATGATTTAAACATTCTTGGATATGAGGTAAATGGGATAGATGCAAATACAAAAAAGTGTAAACAAATAGATATTATACCAGGAAAAACTCTTAACATTAGTAATGAATTCACAAGCATGCAAGAATCATAGTTGGTAGATGTGCTTAGAAAGCATCAATCAACATTCACATGGAACTATGAGGATATGATGGGTATCCACCCAAATGTTTGTACCCATCGCATATTTATTCAAGAAGGTTGTAATCCAGTAAGACAACCCCAAAGACGATTGAATCCAGCTATGAAAGAAGTAGTTCAAGAGGAAATCATTAAACTCTTAAAGGCAGGATTTATATACCCAATTTTTGATAGCCAATGGGTGTCACCTTTGGTGATAGTCCCTAAAAAAAATGGTAAATGGAGAATTTGTATTGATTATAGAGAATTAAACAAAGTAACCAAGAAAGATTATTTTCCCTTGCCATTCATTGATCAAGTCTTAGATACATTGGCTGGAAAGAAATATTTCTGCTTTTTAGATGGTTTCAGTGGATATAATCAAATCTCCATAGCTGAGGAAGATCAGGAAAAAACAACTTTCACATGTCCTGCAGGAACCTATGCTTATAACGTTCTACCTTTTGGACTATGCAATGCACCTACAACTTTTCAAAGAGTTGTATTGGCTATCTTTGCTGACTTAACTAATGAATGTGTGGAAATTTATATGGATGACTTCACAGTATACGGTACTACCTTTGAAGAAACATTATCAAGCTTGCAAAAAGTTTTGGTAAGATGCCAAGAGCAAAACCTCTCTCTAAGTCATGAAAAGTGTTTTATGATGATGACAAGAGGTATTGTTCTAGGACATTATATATCAGAAGAAGGTGTTAAAGTAGACCCTGCAAAGATACAAATTATTCAAACCCTTCAACCTCCAAAAACACAAACAGAGGTGAGAAGTTTCTTAGGACACGCAGGATACTACCGTAGGTTCATTAAAGACTTCAGTAAAGTTGCTACTCCCATGTTTAAGCTCTTAACTAAAGATAGTGAATTCAATTGGACAAACGAATGTCAAGAAGCCTTTGAAGAAATAAAAGAAAATTTGACTACTGCTCCAATCTTGAGAGGACCAAATTGGGAATTACCATTCCACATTCATTGTGATGCTTTAGGTTATGCAATAGGAGCAATATTGCAACAAATAGAAAACAAAATACATTATGCTATCTATTATGTAAGTAAAAACTTGCATGGAGCTGAGCTTAACTACATTATTACAAAAAAGAATTTTTAGTTGTAATTCATGCTCTCAATAAATTTAAACATTACATAACAGGGTATGAAGTATTTGTTCACACTGATCACTCTACCATTAGATACTTAACGAACAAAGCAACAATGGGTGGTAGAGTGATTAGATGGCTTCTATTACTACAAGAGTTCAATGTCACAATTATAGATAAGGCAGGAAAAGATAATATTATTGCAGATCACTTATCTCGCATGCAAATATTTGATGATAACGAGTTAATTCCTGATAATTTTCCAGATGAACATTTGTTTGCTCTTTCTATTTTTACCCCTTGGTACGCTGATATTGTAAATTATTTAGTAACAGGAAAAATACCTCAAAATTATACACCGCATGAGCGTAGGAAATTAATACATCAAAGTATTCCTTTTATGTGGATTCATGGAATTCTATTTAAAAAATGTCCTGATCAAATCATTAGGAGATGTGTGCAAGAAAATGATGTATATGACATTATTAGGGCAGCACATGAAGAACCTTGTGGAGGTCATTATGCCACCCAAAGAATGGTTATTAAAATACTTCAAACTGGGTACTTTTGGCCTACTATGACTAAATATGTTCATCAATTTATTGATAGATGTGATGCTTGTCAAAGAGCTAGCAAGCCTACACCATCTATGGAAATGCCTTTGGTTCCACAGATAGTACTTGAACCATTTGAAAAAATGGGGAATTGACTTTGTTGGACCAATAGACCCTCCAAGTGATGGTAATAAACACATACTTGTATGTACAGATTACGTTACCAAGTGGGCTGAAGTTAAAGCTCTCCCACGAGCTCAAGCTGAACCAGTGGCCGATTTTCTTTATGAAAGCATAATGCAACGCTTTGGAGCACCAAGAGAATTAGTTTCAGATCATGGACCTCAATTCACCTCCAATGTGATTGATCATTTTGTTAACATCTATCAAATAAAACACAAGAAAACCTCACCATATCACCCTCGGGCTAATGGACAAGTAGAAGTTACAAATAGAGAACTTGAAAATATTATTACAAAAATTGTAACTATTAATAGGGGTGATTGGGCTGAGAGATTAAAAGAAGTTGTATGGGCATATAATACAACTTGGAAAACTACCACAAGATTATCACCGTATGAAATGGTCTATGGAAAACAAGCCATCATGCCCATTGAATTCGAGATAGAAACCCTTCGCACAACAGTACAACTTGACATGAATTTGGATAATGCACAAAAAGAAAGGTTGGAAAAGTTAAATATTCTAGATGAGAGAAGATTAGAAGCATTGCATAGAACTGAAATAACCCAACAACAACGAAATAAATGGCATGATAAACACATTGTACCACGTACATTTCAATCAGGAGATTGGGCCTTGTTATTTGACTCTCGTTACCAAGATTTTCAAGGTAAATTAAGAACAAGATGGCTAGGACCCTATGAAATTGAGGAAATATTTGGAAATGGTACAATCAAGCTTAAGCCTATAGATGATTCAACAAGGAAACTACTAGTAAATGGACATAGGCTTAAAATTTATAAGAAGCCATTATCTAAGGAAGAATTCATACACCAGTTTAGACAACAAACTGATTTGCAGTGTATTTCTGAACTGCAACCAACTACTATCCAATAAAATCTCTCTTTGAAAAGAAATAATAATAATAATATAATTATATATATCAAAATTGGAAAAAATTAATTTATAAAAATAAAAATGATTATGCTTCCTTTATTTCATCACGAAGTATCTGTATTCCCTTCCATTTTTAGTCTTAATGTTTTAAAAATAGCTCAAGGAATATGATTACCACATGATGCATAGTACCTTGTTGCTAGATGAAATCTAGGTATTCTTCAAATACTCAAATTATATCTGGTCTCCTGAGCCAAATTTTCATTGAAAATCAAGCAAATATTTTAAAATGTTATAAGTTTCTCCTAGTTGATCAAGTTTTTCTTTTGACCATGCACAATTGCACATCTAAAAACATTGTGAAATATTGGAAAAATTAACTCATGTGTTATTTTTGCCATAAGTGAATAGTTTCCCTTGCTTATCTATTTATACACATGGTCTAGAATACTAACAAATTGGCAAAAGGACAAGCTCGCCCTTCACCTTCAAAAAAAAAAAAATCCCTTGCTCCTCATCTAATCGAGCAAGTATCCCCATAAAAATCTTCTTGCTTCTCCTCAAAATAAGCAAGAACCCCAAAAAAATATTCCAATACAATTCTTCTTGCTTCTCTTCAAAATAAGCAAGAACCCCAACAAAAAAACACTAAAAATCCCTTGCTCCTTCCAAAATGAGCAAGTATCCCACATAACACAAAAGTAAATAAAGGGCAAAAGAGCTTGAATCCCTGGAATTTTCAGTATCTCAAACACCATGGGATACTCTTTTTGAAGTATTCTTACGTATTAGCACTAAGTCTGGATAAGACCTCTAGATGCTCATAAGATCAGCTAGCTTTTTGGCATACATAACCCTTGTTTTTTTTCAATCCTTACTCATAATGGGGAATGAATCCTCACTACACACACAGTTGGTCTTGAAAGAGGCTTGAAAATACTAGGACAACTTTGACATTAAATTGGTTTGTGAGAGGAGTAAATGAAGTTGTTTCAAAATTGCTAGAATGTTTGAAGTCCTTGAAGAATAACCCTAGAAACATCACATGCGAGATAAAAGCCCAAAGACAATCCTCATGAAAGTACTATGGTTTCAATTTTTTCTACAAAAGCATGGCTTGTGTCCATCACATTTTCATCCTTTAAAAGCCATCTTAATAACTATTTCACTTTTTCCCATGATTGAAGATATCCTAGAAGGTTGAATTCAGATTTTATATAAATTATTTTTCTATCCTAGAAACTTCTTCATGACATACAAGAAGCATACTCACCAAAAATTATAATAAAACCCCATTCATAAAATTATCCTTCTATTATCCATAAATATAAATAAACACCCTTCCTTTTTGTTTTGGCTATATAGCCAAAATTACAGTTTGGGGGGTAAATAAAGGCATATACAACTCATAATACAGTTTGGGGGAAGAAAATAGGTAAAGTATTTTCTTGACTCTAAATAGTGGTTTTGGTAGATATCTTCAGTAGATGTCTTCCGTAAGTATCTTTCATAAGTGTCTTTCGTAAGTACCTTCCATAAGTGTCTTCCGTAAGTACCTTTTGTAAGTATCTTTCGTAAGTACCTTCTGTAAGTATCTTTCGTAAGTACCTTCCATAAGTATTTTCTGTAAGTATCTTCCGTAGGTATCTTTTGTAGATATATTCCATAGATACCTTCTGTAAAAGTTTTTCGTAATTATCTTCTATAAAGCTTCTGTAACATCATCATCAGTAACACTATTTCGTAATATCATCATCAGTAACACTATTCCATAACACCCTTCTATAGCTATCATCCGTACTTGCAAGTGCTAAAAATCGCAAGTCTAAAAATTATTATTATTATTTGAATTAAGGACACGTGGCGACTTAAGAAGTAATAGGGCAAATGAAAGCACACGACAATGACAAGCATAAGAAAGTGTGACAATAATATTTTTACTTCCAAAATTAAACTAAGGGAAATTAAAATTATATGATATGAACCCTTGGTTCATATAGCTATCAAACGCCACATATTAATGTGCTTGAGCCGATGATCAACCATCATCCGAACCAATCAAAATGCGGCACCGATGATCAACCATCATCCGAACCAATCAAAACATGATAGATTTTTACTCCCGCCACATGAGGTGTTAAGGGAAGTTGACAAAAGCTAAACCACAAAAATATTATATTAGCATGGGACACGTGACTCTATCCAACCAATCATGAGAGGTTACACGGATTAAGGATTTTCACCGTTGATTAACATACGATCAAGGGCTGAGGAGGAAAAGAGAAAACATAGGTAAAAAAAACATGACCCTCTCTTGCTATTATGATCGATCATCGACACGTGCCCCCTTTCTTGCCCAATCGAGCAAAAAGCATGAAACATTGGATGATCATCGTCGATTGAAACAAGATCGACGAACGATATTGCCCTGGAATTTAAAAACCCTAATCACCATAGATTTTAGGGTAAACACCACCACCATTGATAGGTTTTCAAGGCAAATCATCATATATTTTAGGGTAAACACCATCGTCGTTGATAGGTTTTCAAGCCATATTCATCATCGATAGAAAAACAAAATAGTATCCATCATCGGAAGAAACATAACGACGCTGCATGCGGCCATGCAGATGAAACAAACCAGCCCCAACCCGAATCTAGTCACAAAATGTAGAATATTGTGAGGATTTGAGAGAATAGTCTGAGTAAAAAGGTTGATATTGTGTAATTTTGCATGTGCTAGCACCGGATTAGGTCGAAATTGTAGGGTTTTTCGAGAACGTCGGAAGGTGGCAAACCTGTGGTGAAAGCGACAGGTAAAATATCCTCATCAATTTTAAATTTTGATTTTTGTTTTTGTTTTTTTTATTATTGTTGTTGTTTTCCTGTATACAAAATAGATATTCTCTACTTCACTCTGTACATACGTCAGAAAGAGATACAGAAGTAGGCAAGTTCTGTTTTAGGATAAAATTAGGGTAAATTATGAAAATTTTATCTTAAGGTAAAATTAGGGTAAAATATGCAAGTTCTGTTTTAGGATAAAATTAGGGTAAATTACAGAGATTCTTCTTTTTTCGCTTATCTGGTAAATTACAGGGATTTCAAAAAATAAAAAAAAGTATATGGAAATTATGAAATTAGGGTAAATTTTTAGGGGTTTGTAAAAAAATAGAAAAAATATCATATGTATTAAAAATTTTAGAATTGATAGAACAATTACAGTAGGTTAAAACGTTTTTTTACACGAATCTGGTAGAAATTACAGTAGGGTTTCGAAAAAATTATTGAGGATGTTTTTTTTTTAAGCTATAAAATAGAATACAATTTTGAATAATAAAAAAAATAAATATATACAACAAAATATATTTTATTTTTCTTAGGATATCAAGGGCTCTGCCGACTTCTGAGGAAATTCTGTTTATATATAAATTGCAGGGTTATTGGCTTGATAAATTGGAAATCCTCTGTTCTAAATCCTTACCCGTCACCATGCCTCGACCCATGTTTCAAAAACATAGTGAGTCATCATCTATTGAGACCCAAAACCCGAGCGACTCTGTAGTCAAACTTTTCCAAAATGCCCGATGGTGGGAAGCGTTGACTAAGTTTAAAGGCCATGATTTAGGGGTGGCTAGACATTTCATAATGAACTGTAACCCCGACACAATGTCTACCCATGTCGGAGGACTCCAGCTAGACTTAAACCCTAGCTTGATCTCTGAGGTGTTGGGATTACCTAAGGTTGGTCTACCTTATTATAAAAACCCATCTAAAAGCGTTGCTTAGTTGGTGATAAAATTTGGTGAGAAGTGTACAATTCTTAGAGACAAGGAGGGAGCAATCAAAGGGGTTTCAACTTCTACACTTCCCCTCCTATGGCAAGAAGCAGTTGTCATTATTATTAAGTTCTTCACTATTGAGGGACGAATGTTTGTCTTGTTAGCTTACCACATCCGTATGTTAATGAATTTAAAATTTTTGGATGTTAAATATTGTGTCATTAATCTACCTTACTTTCTGTTCCAATCATTGAAATCGATTGTTTTATGAGTTAAACCCAAAAATTCTCAAGGAAAACCAAGACTGCACTTGATTGCGCACCACGATTTAATTAAATTGATTGTCCTAAAAAAATCTCATGAAGTGAAAGTATCCTGGAATCGGATCGTGAATGAATCCAACTTACCTGAATGCTCAAAATCTATCGGATCTGAGGGGGAACATTCGACAGAGGAAGAAAATGACTCTGATAGTCAGGAAGAAGAGCCTGAAAGCCCAAAATAGAAACGTAAGCCTTTGAAAAGTAGTAAACAATCCTGGCCGAATATCAGACATCAAAAGAAAATTGTAGATAACTTTGAATAGGAAGATGAACAATGGCCTAAATCTGAATTACCTGCAACCGAGTCTACTGTAGAGACCTTATCCTACCTTCGTGTGCAGAATACAGTTTTGCAAATGAAAATTGATAGATTAAGGGAAGATTTTACAGAACACTCTAAAATTATCTAGAGAGCCCTTGCTGTTCAGATAGATTTGATTAAGCAGTTTTCTATGGATAAGACACCAAAGCCTATGGACTCTATCAACCGTCCACCACCTATCAAAGTCTCCCCGCATAAAAGTTCTACTTCTAGTAAAAAGCCTAAAAAATCTGTAAACTTCAGCAAACAAGTGTACACTAATAAATCAATTGACTTTTCAAAGATTCTTGAGGAGGATAGTTCCCAGCAGATTCATAGTATTACTCAACAGAATCAACCTACAAAATTGGATCTGCCCGCCAAGGAAGGAAAAATATTAAAAGGTCTTGTCTTGGATGTAGGGATGCCTTTTGAGCTTGATCCGGTGGATAACGATGAGGAACTTCATCCTTCCCAGACAAAGGATACAAAACAAAAAGGAAGCGCTCAGGAGGTTGAGCACATCAAAACGGTTATGGTGGAAACACCAGTTGTAGTAGTTGCAGCAATTGTAGATCAACGGGCTAAGGAACAGGTACAACGAGTAAAATGAGAGCGTAAATTACCAGAACCAAGACCACGATCATCCCGGATTTCTTCTCAACATGCACTAGTTGGATGAACAATGAAAAACAATTATTATTATTTTAATTACTCATACTTATATTTTTATGTATTGATCATATTTGTAGTATATTATCCATGATATTTTATCTGTAGACTTTTATATGATGACATACGTAATATGTATAGTTAATATTTGAAATATTTTTGTTGAACTGTCATTTATTGATATAAACTGTTTATTCTTGATTTTGTGAAATTAATAATTTTAGATAAATTGAATTGATAAATACTTTTTGTATATTTTAAATTGGAGGGTTAAAGAAGAATAGGGTTAAAACAAATTATAATGGATTTGGACAATTAGATTTTGTAGGGGGAATTGAAGATTTGAGGATTGTTTTAAATCACTAAACATATGGGTAATATTTCTTGTATATTGGATAACTGATTATTTTTCTTATTTTCTTAGAGAAACTTAGCATGATTATGTTAAATATATCTATTTGATTTGTTTTAGATGATTTCTGGAAAAATCATATGCATGTTTCAAAATCATTATAAGATCTGTAAACAATATTCTCTGAAATTCTAGTAATGATTGTAATGATTCATGTTATTCTTTCTATACAAATATTAATGTACTTAGAATTTTTAGTTATTCATAAAATTCTAAATATCTGATGCATGTATAGGGCTATTATATTATGTTCATCTTACCTTTCCGCATGCATGAGGACATGCATAGACTCCAGTTTGGGGGGAAATGATGAGTGGTTATTTGACACATATTTATGTATCAAAATTGTTTTATTGTTATAATTATTTAGTGATTATGATATGTTTTATGTGAATTACTATTGAATATAGTGTGAATTATTAGTAAATCTGATTAATTATAGTAATCTAACAAATGTGTTTGATTTATATAAAATTTATCCGAGTCTTGAGAAAAATGCAGGAAAAAGTGTTGATGATCGATGAAGAGATTGCAGAGCTTTGGAGTGTACCTTGGATGAGAAGAAGGATGAATAAAAGAACCCAGGATAAGAGCAGAGCTCGGTGACAACAGTAGTTGACCTATTACAAAAGCATGTTACAGATGTATATTACTGAAGTATGTTACTAAAGTATATTACTGAAGCATGTTATTGAAGGTAACTACCGAAGAAAGTTACTGAAGAATATTTTACCAAGCAGTTATCGAAGGATGACTGTTGACTTATGTAGCATGCCACATCAGTGATGACACATCAAGTTTGGACAAAAGTAGATATTTTCACTTAGAAAAATATTTCATACTATCTGTGAGAATATTTCAGTTGATAAAAGTTATTTTCTTAATAAAGTTTGTAATCAGATTATTATGAGAAGTTTTAGGTATAGATGCAAGAATGTTAGACATTTCCTGGAATATAGGACATGAGGTCCTAATGTATATCTTACGAATTATTAAAAATAAGTATTGTCTTGTTAGGTTTGTTTGTAGGATGCCACTTGGACCAGTCAGAATATTTATCAAGTCCAAATAGGAATATGTATTATGTTAGGTTTAGATTATTTTGGTTGATGCATAGTTATCACATCAGAAAGTCCACAAAATCTGCATGGCAAAATATATGGAGAAATATTATTTGGAATTGTATTAGTTACAATATAAATTACATAGGGGAGACCTTGAAAGAGGTTTGCTATCTGTGGGAAAAATACAAGAAATTATTTTATGTTCTAAGTTTACAATTTTGAAGAAATGCACCAACATGTACAACTGAATCTCTAGTAATAAAAGTAGCATTTTGTTCTTTAAAAATGGTAATTTGTATCAATTTCAAGTGTTGTTTAATTTATGTTATGTAAATTGTGTTTATCTGTTACCTGCATTCACAGAATAGACATAATGTTAGTATTAGTTATAAAATCTAGTTACTGAGATAAAGTAAACTAGGGGAGAAAGACTTACACTACCCTCTAGGAGGTAGGGCCCACTCCTATAGCTAGTCCCTGAGCTCTCGCCCCTGCAATAGGTTAGGATTAGTTAGCCTTAAATTAAACTGCATTTCAATTTACATAAAATAAGATAGATTGCACGAGGATCCTCACAAATAAATTAAATCATGTCATAAATAAATTAGTTTACAAATAATTAGACGCATCAGTAAATTAATTCATCAGTAATTAGGTGCATTAGTAAATCAATTCATTAGTAAAAGTAAATTATCATTGCATTATTTTATCATACCTTGCACCATTCATTTCTGCACAAATTTAATTATGTTTATTACTTTCTTGTACACGTGAAACCTGAAAAAAGAAACTTGAGCTAAGCTTAGTATTAATCCCCATGGTATAATCTATACAAGATTCCTACTCTTTAAATCTAACCTTGATTTCCCTCGGATTGATAAAATTAAATGTAAGCTCTACAACCGATCAGTGGGGGCAACAATTCTTCTAGAATATCACCATTCAGAACTAAGGAGAAAGGAATTATCCTATGGATAGAGATCAATGAAATTGATTAGGGGATTTATGTCTCCTTTGGACAGAGGTCCATAAACATTGTGGGGAAATGATTCCAAGAAAATTTATTTAATAAAAATTTATAATAATTTTTTTCTCCATGGAGTATCTCACATTGGGTGAACCACATAAAAATCATGTCTCTCATGTGTGTGATACTTTGTGTGATGTTTACTACTTTAATATTGTTGATGTTATTATTTGAATTAAAAAGAATTTTTTTTATCTTATACTGTTCACCCCTCCCAGTATAGCACTTGTTCTTAAATTGGTATCAGAGCGAGTCTCTTCATGAAAAGACTAACAACTTGGAAAAGAATCCATCAGAAGCACACATGACTTCAGAAAATAAAGAGGAGACTATATTTAATATGAAATATGAATTCTTTGCTACTCTCATAAAATTGCAAATAATTAGAGAAAATAATTCAAGCTTGAAGGTACAAATTCAAGAGGATGAAGAAGCAAGGATGAAACTTCTACAAAATCACACAGAACTCAAGATAAGGGTAGAAGAAGGAAAGAAAATTGAGTAGAATATGATAGATCTATTAAGAGCAAGATAAAAAGAATGCAAAATATTTGAAACAAATATTGTTTATCTAAGTAATGAAGCTGAAAGGACTAAGGCACTACAAGATGTAAAATATGAGAAACACAAAAAGGAATCAAGTCTTCAAGAAGTAGAAACTTCAAACAAACATAGGCAAGCTAAGGATATCATAAAAGAAGAAAGCAAATAAGAACCTTGGATGAAATTTAATCATAAAAGGAGAAGCACTCCACCATAATCTAAAAGGCATCCAAATAGGTTACATAATTTCTTCCATGGTCATTGCTTTTCTTGTAATAAATATGGTTATAGAGATATACACTTATTAGTCATACAAGAAGCAATGCCAATAGAAATTTCAATTCTTTTATACCTCTTATGGATGATGGTTTTATATGCTACAAATGTAATAATTTTTGGCACAAGACTAGATGGTATAAAATGATACTTCCTAAGTCTAGAAAAATAGTTTCAACAACTAAGAAAAATGAAAAGACTCAATGTTAGTTCAAACAACTCTTCATGCTCATGATAAATAAGAACAAAGGTATCTTGATAGTGGTTGTTCTAGTCACATGACATGAGATAAATATAAATTCATTGTATTAAAAGAAACCAATAGAGGATCAATATGTTTTGGTGATAATGGATCAGCAAGGATTGGTGGAAGAGAAACTGTAAGTTTATATAATGGGAAAATAAGAATAGAAAATGTGTTGTATGTTAAAGGGTTAAAACATAATCTACCAAGTATAAATCAAATTTGTGATCAAGGGTATATGGTTACTTTTTACCCAAATAGATGTGAGATAAGAAAATTAAAAAATGGAAAATTCATTGCCAACGCGAGAAGAACCCCAAACAATCTATACATGCTTAATGATATAAAAGGGGAAAAGTGCTTTTTATCATAAGAAGATGAGAGTTGGTTGTGGCATATAATATTGGGTCACTTAAATTTTGACAACATAGTCAACATAAGTAATAAACAGGCCATCAGAGACTTACCCAAAATAAGAAGACCACAAAACACAATCTGTGCACCATGTCAACATTGAAAGTAAACTAGGACAAGCTTTAATTCAAAAGGATATGTGTCATCTAAGCCATTGAGTCTAATACATATTGATCTATGTGGTCTACCAGAACACAAATTATTTAGGATGAGAGTTACTTTATATTGTTTATATATGATTACACCAAAATGGTTTGGGTAGCTTTTCTAAAAGAGAAGTCAGAGGATTTTGAAAAATTCAAAGCATTTAAGGAACTAGTTGAAAATAAAACTGGAAAAAGTATTAAGTGTCTGAGATCTGATAGAGGAGGATAATTTACCTCAAATGAATTCACAAATTTTTGCGAATAACATGGAATCAAAAGAGAATATTCAGTAGCAAGAACTTTGTAACAAAATGGAGTAGTTGAAAGAAAAAATAGAACTATTGATAATATGGCTAGAGCTATGCTAAATGAGTCTAAGATCTCAGATGGATTATGGATATAAGCAGTCAAAACAACAATATACATAATCACTAGGGCTAAAATGAGGGTAAACCATCACAAGAATCCATATGAACTTTGGAAAGGAAGATCGGACACTGTAAAACACTTCAGAATTTTTGGAAGCAAGTGTTACATAAGATGAGAAGATCAAAACTTGGGCAAATTTGACCCAAGATGTGATGAGGGAATTTTTCTTGGTTATTCCTCAAGGAGTAAATCCTACAAATGCTTCAACAAGATAACACCTACTATTGTAGAAAGTATAAATGTAACAATTGATGAGAATATTGATTCATGAGAACCAGTTCATCAAATTGTGTATTAGGAAAATGGAAATTGTCAAGAAGAGTTTCATGAGGAATCAGATGAAGAAGGAAAAGAAACACAAAGACTTCTTCCTAAAACTCCATATAGATATGTACAAAAGCATCATCCAAAAGAGAAAATCATTGTGAATCCAGATAAAATATAGACAAGGAGAAGGATAATAATACCATATCAACAAGAAAAATTTTCTTTGCTATCTAATATTGAGCCAAAATACTTCAATCAGGCAAGTGAAGATGAGTTTTGGATCAAGGCGATAGATGAAAATTTAGACAAATAGATAAAATAAAGACTTGGGAACTTGTCCCATTACCAAAGGGTAATAATGTGATTGGAAAAAAATGGGTATTCAAAAACAAGCTAAATGAAGATAGACAAGTAGTAAGGAAAAAAGCAAGGTTATTATGCAAAGGTAGAGGGAATTGACTTTGACAAGACATTTTATCTAGTTGCACAACTTGAAGCCATAAGAATGTTTTTAACCTTCTCAAGTTTTAAAAACTTCAAGGTATATCAGATAGATGTTAAGTCAGCATTTCTAAATAGTGTTCTAGAAGAAGAAGTCTACATTGAACAACCATAGGGATTTATATTAATAGATAAGCCATATCATGTATGCAAACTAAAAAAGACACTGTATGGTCTAAAGAAGGCTCTTAGAGAATGGAACTCAAGATTGGATAAATATCTTCATGAATAGGAATTTAGAAAATGAATATCAAACAACTTATATATCAAAAATTAAGGGAATGATATACTAATTGTGGTCATTTATGTTGATGACATCATTTTTGGGGGAAGCAATGATAATATGTGTAAATAATTTGCTACAAACATGTAAAATGAATTTGAGATGTCTATGCTTGGTGAGTTGTCCTTCTTTATTGGAATCTAGATTTCACAATCAAAGAAAGGAGTATTTTTTTCACAAACCAAGTATATAAAAGAGATGATAAAGAAATTTAAGTTAGAGGATTGCAAACCGGTAAGTACCCCCATGGTCATAGGATGCAAGTTAAGTAAGGCTTATGAATCTATAGAGGCAGATCAATGATTACACAGATCTATGATTGGCAACTTGTTGTATGTTACAGTTACAAGACCAGACATAGTACAGTCAATGATATTAGTGACAAGGTTTTAGGTAGCACCTAAGGAAACACATGTGGTAGCAGTAAAGAGAATTCTCAAGTATCTAAAAGGGACTATGTATTTTGGGCATTGGTTTCCCAAAGGTGATAGTTTCACACTCACAACATATACAAATGCAAATTGGGCTGGTAGTATTGATGATAGAAATAGCACAAGTGGAGAAGCAATCTTTCTTGGAGATTTTTTAGTCTCTTGGCTAAGGAAGTAGGTTTCAGTATCCTTATCTATAGAAAAAGTAGAATATATTGCAGTGGTAGCCATTTGTACATAGATATTATGGATGAAGTAAACTCTAGAAGACTTAAAGATAAAACATGATCATCATATTCCCATATTATGTGATAATACAAGTGCTATAAATATCTCAAAGAATCTAGTGATGCACTCCAGGATAAATCACATTCCAATTAAGTATCATTTTCTGAGAGAACAGGTGAAAGATAAACAAGTTAGGTTGGAATATGTTACTACAAAGGAAAAGATAGTAGATATTTTCACTAAACCACTTTTGAAGAAGACCTTTGAGTATCTTCGAGGAAAACTAGTAGTACTCCCACCCCAAAATTAACCACCTCAATAGGAGGTGGGAGAGGGGCTAAGATAAGAGACTCATTCTTAGCCTCGACCCCCAAAGTTGACCCTTTGCCATTGATGTCAAAGGGAGAGATATTTTAGTAAGGGAGGAGATTTGGTATTTGAGTAAGGGGGAGATATTTGGTTTAAGAAGAGAGCAATTTCCAAGGGGGAGCAAAATAAAAGGTCAAGGGAATGGTAAAAATTTATTGGGTTACCATCAATGACAAAGGGGGATATTTTTGGACATTTTGAGTCCATAGAGTTGTCATTGATGTTAGGACATGAAATTGTCATTGAAGCCAAAGAGTGAATCACCATTGATGCCAAAATGCCAAAAGGAACAATGCAAAAGTTTGATAGTAAAGGAGCTTCATAATATTTATTTTTAAATATTATGGGAATCAAATTAAAAGGTTTTTTATTAAAACCACAATGGGCATAATATAACAGGTTTTTTATAAAAACCAAGGAGGCTTTAATTTCAAATTAAAAAGCCCATGGAAATATTTAATATTTAATTTATAAATATTTAAATTCAAAATTAAATTTAAATTTTTTTAAATAAATATTATTCAAATGACAATACCAAATGTTTTTTTTTTTGACATGCAAATAAGATATTATTTCCACCAATGTGAATAAGGAATAAATCAAAATGCATATATATGGCCTTTGCTAAGGCTCAAACAAAGATGTAATATTTGCAATTCGAATTCGAATGTGTTGCATTGCATGGAGGAGAGAGATAATCATGTGCAACATAAATCCCATGATCTGAGGTATTGAAAAAGATAAGGTGCCAAGATCCTAGCACCATTCGGTGGCTAGCGTAGGTGGCAAAGGTTTGACGCTTGCGAAAGGGAGGTTACAGGTTCAAAACCCAACAATAATTTTTGAGAAAGCCCTTTTCATTTTGGTTTCGGTGCTAGGGGATAGGACAAAGATCGTGTGCGGAGTTTAGCTCCCATGTGAGCACTTAGCTCATGCAACATCCAAGGCTGTGGCTAAGGCACTTGATGAGGCAGCATCGTGGGTTCAAAACCCATTAAGGGCAAAGGTAATAATTTTGGTTTAATTTTTTTTTTGCCCTAAAGTTGTTGTGAGTATACTGGGACGTATAAAGTGAAAATTAAACTAGATTATTTACCTAAGTGTTAAGGTGATTTTTAGGCATGGTAAAAGTTGTTCTTTATTAAGTTGCATTATTTTATAAATTATTTTATTTGATAAATGCAATTTAAGAAAGGAGTTATAAGTAGAAATTGTGTTATATTTTACAAGAGGTTTTGATGAAAATTATGATGTTGAAATTTATTATTGAGATGGAGAAATAAGGTGTATTTGGGATTTAATTTATCTTTGTGTTTGAGGTAAATTGTGAAAAGTGTTAGGGTGATAATTCTTGTCATCTAACCTTTGTACTTGGCAAAGAAAGTTGTGGAAATTGATACTAGGTTTTGAATATCATTCTACATCAAGAAAAAGTTATGGGCATATTCTTCCATGGTTGAGTTGATTGGTTGGTTTTCTGAAAAACAAGATTTGGAGTGAAAAGGATTTGGTTAGGATTCCTTATTGAGTTGTTGAGCTATTGTGAATGCTATACATATTGGTTTATAAGCATTGTTGTTGAAGTGAATGGTTGAGTGAAGAACTTGAACTAGGATTTGAAAAGAATATGAGTATCATTGTTATGTAAAATTGGTTGATGAGTATTGTTGGAAATATTTTTTTGTAAACATTTTGAGTGAGTGTTCATGTGCTTGGACTAGGTTTTATGAGCAAGGATTATTTAATTGAGTGATTGGTTGAGTAGAGTTGTTTGAGCCTAGCCAAGTGGATATGTGAAAGTAATTGTTCAAGTTATTTGAAAAAAATTGTTCTATATTATGAATTGATTTGATAAAGAGGTTGAATATTGATAAGCATGAAATATATTGAGTCTCTAACAATTCTCTTTATGTTTCTATGAGATTTGACAAGTTCAAGTGTGGACTTGTTGAGAAAATTTGAGGCAAGTATTTGAGAATAATTGTGGATATATTTGAGTGAGCTTTTATGAAAGCTTACAATAAAAATCAAAGGATAGAGTTTGGTGCATATTTGAGGACAAAGCTTATGCCAGACCAGAGATAGAGATAGAGCATATTTGTGCTAGACTGAATGACTATTTTTAGTACAAATTTGAGACAGAGCTTTGAAGGTGACAGAGTATAGAAGATGATAGTCTCTAGTGGATAGAGATCCATTAGCCAGGGCAATAAGAATAGGTGTCTTTAGTGGATAGATATCTAGTAGCCAAAGCAATGGGGACAACAATTCTTCTAGAAGATCACCAGTCAAAACTAAGGAGAAAGGATTTATCTTGTGGATAGAGATCCACAAACATGATTAGGGTATTGGTGTCTCCTTTGTACAGAGGTCCATAAATATTGTAGGAAAAGGATTCCCAAGATAATTTATTTGATAAAAAATTATAAGAAATATTTTCTCCGTGGATTAGCCCACATTGGGTGAACCACGTAAAAATCATGTCTCTCGTGTGTGTGATACTTTGTGTGATGTTTACTACTTTAATATTGCTGATGTTATTATTTGGATTAAAAAGCAAAAAAATATATTTTATACTATTCACCCCCCTCTTAGTACAAACACATGTTATTCAACTTAGAAGACTTATACTCACTACCCTGGCTAATGTATCTCTATCAAATAGAGACTACTGTACTTTGCTATGTCACCTCAAAAGCTTGATCTCAACTCTGTCAAATTTGTACTAAATATAGTCCTTCATTTTAGCACAAATCTTCTCAATCTCTATCTCAAATCTACACTAAACATAGTAACACAAATATACTCAATATCTATCTCATATATGCACTAAACACAATCCTTCGATCTAGCACAAATCTACTCAATATTTATCCTCAAATATGCACTAAACACAGTCCTTCGGTCTAGAAAAAAATTTCTCAATCTCCATCTCAAATATACACTAAACACAGTCCTTCGGTCTAGCACAAATCTACTCAAACTCTATCTCTAGTCTGGCACAAACCTGTCCTCAAATATGAACCAAACACTGTCCTCAAATCTATCCTCAAGACTTAACATAAAGCTTGATACAATCACTAATAAAATATATTAGATATACCCCAAACCTTAAATAAAGGTTTGAACAAATCAATCAATCAAATCTATTCTCAAGTATTCTCAAAGACTTATCTCAAATCTATCCACAAGTCCTCTCAATAACTTGCTCAATCTGCTCAACATGTCTTCACCAAGACTTACCTCAAATATTCTCAACAAGTCTTCATCAAGACTTACCTCAAATCTACATTGTAATCTTCCATAAAATCTTACTCAACTCAACTCAATCTATCACAAAAACTTCTTCAATTACACAAACAATTTTCACACAAAATCTTGTTTAACTTATAGAAACATATAGAGAATGGTTAGAGACTCAATATGCTTCACACTCACAACAATGATAAATCAATTTCAATCATTCTTTTTTTACCATAGAAACATATATATAATGGTTAGAGACTTAATATACTTCATACTCAACAATTATCAATCACTTTCAATCTCTCTTGTTTTACCACAAAAACATATAGAGAATGGTTAGAGACTCAATATTCTTCACACTCACAACAATGCTCAATCACTTTCAATCTCTCTTTTTTTACCATAGAAACATATAGAGAATGGTTAGAGACTCAATATGTTTCACACTCACAAAACACTCAATCACTTTCAATTTCTCCTTCAACTCAATCCAAAAATAAAGAACAATTTGTTTCACAAAAATTGAACTATCACTCCAACACTCTCAATCAATTATGCTCAATCAACTCCACTCAATCGATCAGTCAATGAAACACAATTTTCTTACAAACCCTAGACAAGTGTTTCACAATGCTTTCAAAAATTCACACAATGGAACTCAAACCTTGACTCAAGATGATTCCAAACTCACATAACAATGATACTCAAGTTATTTCACAAACCCTAGTTCAAGATTATACTCAACTTCACATAACAATGATACTCATGATATTTCAAAAACCTTAATCATGCATATGAACACTCACTAAAATATTTCCAACAATGCTTATCAAACAATCATTTTCACTCCAACCTTGCATTTCACAATATTCAATCCAACAATATTTCATTCATAGGGAGATGTGCCCATACCTTTTATTTTTATGGAGATATGTCTTCAAAATCTGTCTTATGTTGGAAATATGAGAAAGTTTTATTGTCATTGATGTTAAGAGCTAGTTTCAGTGAGCCCTATGAGGTCAAGCATCAGTTTTCATCAGCAGTGCAAGTGGAATATTGCTTCTAGGCCTAAGAAAAAATAATATTATAATATGCCTATTATAATATTCAAGGTGGTCAAATAAGGTCTAAAGGAGCAATAGAAAGGCCGACAAAAATAATATTATAATTTGGTATTATAATATTAAAATTCTAAACTATAGACCTAAAGTAATTAGATTAATTATAAATTAATTATAATAATTAATTTATAAATCAATTTAATTAAATAACCCTAAGGTTAGGGTTACAAAGAGAAAGCAATTAAAATTAAGGTACCGATGTCAACTATATTTTTCACCGACTGACGTGCTATAGGGGAGAACACATTGTATATAAATACCATGTACTTTGGAAAAAAAAAATTAAATTTGAGTGCATGCGAATTGTGAAATACATGGAAGAAGAGGACAAAGTTTTTTTTGCTTATGTGGTGGTCATCAAACACATAAGAGGAAAGAGTATTGGAGACTCATAGCCAACCATGGTGTTTGGACAAATGACATACAATTGTGTACTTAGAGCACTAACAGGTGGGAGGTCCCATGATCAAAACCCAACAACAACATTTTGGTAGAGATTTACGTTTTGGTTTTGGTTCCAAGATGAAGCAATAAAGTGCACGAGGCACTTCTTGCTTCTAAGGTAAGCACCTAGCTCATGTGGCACGCGGGCCACTACTAGGGTGTTATGGAGGTACAAGCAGGTGTTCGAATCATGTCGAGGGCAAAGATATTTAATTTTTGAAAATTAAATTGTTTCTAAGGTTTATGTGGAATGATTAATTTTTGCTAAGGGGGAGTTATAAGGTTTTTAAGGAATAATTATTTTACTATGATTTTTGATAAAGTGAAATTAGATAGGAGTTAAAAGGTTGAAAAAGGACATCATATTTTATTGGTATAAGCTATGATGTGTTAAATACTTTGAGAAAAGAGTTAAGGGTTCATAAAGAAAATTATTGTGATTATTTTATTTAAACAAATTGTTGCCTTATATTTTGAAGTGTGGAGATTATAAGGTGTAATAGATATTTATTGCTATGTATGGTGAAATATTTTGAGGGATCAAATTGAGTCAATTATTGAGAATATTTACTACCTAGCCTTTGATATTGGAAAAAGAGTTGATTGTGATAGGTGTTTGAGGTCAAATCTTCTTCAAACAAAAGGTAAGGGTACATTATCCTTGTGAGTGATTATTGGATGTTGTGAATGCTAAGGTGGAGTGAAAAGGATTGTTTGAAAAGCATTGTTTAAGTTTGGTTTTTAGAAATCCAATGTTAATTGATGTGGGTTTTTTGGAATGAAATTTGACACTAGAAACCTTGTTTGATAAGAATTGTTAGAAATATTGAGTAAGATTTCATGTGCTTTATTAGGGTTTGTCAAAGATCATGAGTATCATTGTTATTTGATGTTGAGAACTATCTTGAAATAAGGTTTGTGAAATATCATGAGTATCATTTTTATGTGAAGTTGAGAATCATCTTGAACTAGGGTTTGTAAAATAACATGAGTATCATTATTATGTGAGGTTTATTTGATAAGCATTGTTGAATAAGCTATCATTGAGTGATTGGTTGAGTTGAGTTGATTGAGCCTAGTTGATTGGAATGATTGGAGTAATAGTTCAAGATCTGTGAAATAAATTGTTCTTTATTCTTAAGAGAGTTTGGAAGTAATTTAGTGTGAAGCATAATAAGTCGCTAACCATTATTTATATATTTCTATGGTAAAGCAAGATATATTGAAAGTGATTGAGAATTGTTGTTAGAGTGAAACATATTGAGTCTCTAACCATTATCTATATGTTTCTATGATATTAAAATAGGATTCTATGTGAAGATTATTTGTGTGATTGAAGAATTTTTCTATGATAGATTGAGTTGAGTTGTATAAAGTTTTTGTGAAAGCTAGATGATAGATTTTAGTAAGTCCTAGAGTGGACTTAAGGACTGATTTGAGTAAGCTTTTGTGGAAGCTTACAATGTAGATTTAAGGTAAGTCTTGGTGAAGACTTGTTGAGAAGATTGGACAAGTTCTAGTGAGGACTTGTTGAGCAGATTTGAGGTAAGTCTTGGTGAAGACATGTTGAGTAGATTGGACAAGTTCTAGTGAAGACTTGTTGAGCATATTAGACAAGTTCTTGGGAGGACTTGTTAGATAGATTTGAGGTAAGTATTGAGAATAATTGTGAGCAGAGTTGATTGATTGATTTGTTTAAGCTTTATATTAAGGCTTGGAGTAGATCTAGTAGAGTTGATTTGTGATTGGATCAAGCTTTGTGTTAAGTCTTGAGGATAGATTTGAGGACATAGTTTGGTGTAGATTTGAGGATAGGTTTGTACCAGACCAGAGATATAGATTGAGCATATTTGTACTAGAAAAAAGGACTATGTTTAGTGCATATTGAGTAGATTTGTGCTAGACCGAAGGACTATGTTTAGTACAAATATTGAGAAAATTTGTGCTAGACCAAAGGATAATGTTTTGGTGCAAATTTAAGGATAGATATTGAGCATATTTGTGCTAGACCAAAGGACTATGTTTAGTGCAAATTTGAGATAGAGCTAAGACCAAGCTTTGGAGGTGACAGAGCAGAGGATAATAGTCTAGTGGATAAATATCCATTAGCAAGGGAAGTGAGGATAGAGATATTCTAAATGAGGACATAGTCCTTTATGGATAGAGATCCACAATCCAGAGCAGTGGAGGCAGTAGTCTTCTAGAGGATCACCATCCAGAGCACAGGAGGAGTTCTCCTATGGATAGATATCCATAAATCATATGAGGGTATTGGTGTCTCCTATGGATAGAGATCCATGAAATTGATTAGGGGATTGGTGTCTCCTTTGGAAAAAGGTCCATAAAATTGTAATAGGGAAAGGATTCCCAAGATATTTGTTGAGAAAATTTTAGTGAAATATTTTCTTCGTGGAGTAGCCCACATTGGGTGAACCACATTAAATTGGTGTCTTTATTGTGTGTGGTTATTTATACATTGCTTTGATTACTTCTACTAATATTACCATTGATATATTGCATAATATTATCTAGGAAAGAAAAGTAAAAAGTGGTATTATAATGTTCACCCCCCCTCTCAGTATAAGCTTGTGTTCTTCAATTGGTATCAGAGTAGGTTCCTTTGAAAGAGTTTAAAATATTGAAACAAAATCTCACAAGAACACATATGGATTCTAAATATGGATCCTCAAGGAATTCAACACCATTGTTTTATGGGAGCAATTATGTACTTTGGAGTGTGAGAATGAAGATTCACCTAATGGCACTTGGAAATGAGATATGGGAAAAATTTGAAAATGGATACATACTGTCAGATACTCCACCTACATATAAATATGGTAAGATTCTATATCATTACAATTCAAGAGCAATGAATGAAATTTTGAAAGTTTTGTGTGAAAAAGATTTTATAAAGGTTATGCACTACAAATTAGCAAAGGAAATTTGGGATAAGTTGTAAGGTATATATGAAGGAGATAAAAAGGTCAAAAGGGAAAAGTTATAAAATTACAAGATAACATTTGAAGACCCAAATATGAAGGATGAGGAAAACATTGTTGCATATCTACTTTGTGTGGACAAGGTTGTTAACTCCATGCAAGGACTCGGGCTCAAAGTTGAAGAATTTGATGTTTGTGATAAGATTTTAGTGAAAATATTTCAGCTATAGAAGAGTCAAAAGATATTGATCTTTTGAAAAGGGATGAATTACATGGCATTTTTACAACTTTTGAGATGAAAATAAAAGAGGAACCTAATCCCAAAAAAGAAGCAACCTTCAAAGCTACTAAGAATACAAAGGGTAAGAAGTCAAATTCAAGCAATGAGTTATCTAGTGATGAAGAATCAAATTATGGCAAAAGGAACAAGGACTCAAGAAAGTATAAAGGTACAAAATCAGTTAGATATTTTCATTATGGAAAGTATGGTCATTATGCATCTAATTGTTCAGGAGATGGAAATAGCAATGATGAAGAAAAATAGGATCATAAGAACATGGAAATAGAAAAACATAGGTACCAAAAGAAAATTAGGTATGGAAAAGGCAAGCAAGGAAAGAAATTCTTCCAAAGGCATAAGAATATTTTCTATGCAGACAAGGCAAAAATTTATACAAAGAATAGATTCATTTTAAGTGATGATGAATATGAAGATACACTTGAAGGACCAAAAGAAATTCTTACTATGGTAATAGAAGAATAAGGAAGTGCTTCTAGTGGAAATAAATCATAAAGTAATAAATATGATCCCAAAGGTAAATAAATAGAGGAATAATCAGATAAAGGAGAAGTTGATCTTGAAGGTGAACTTATTTCTATCCTTGATGCACTAAAGAAGGTAAGAATGCAAAACTCAAAACTCAAGCTTAAATTTCAATAATGTGATGAAGAGAAATAAAATATTATAGATGGTCTAACCAAATCAATAGCTAAGACAAGGAGGTTTAAAGAGAATTTAGAAGCTAAGGTTTTATAATGTGAAATGTTGGAGAAAGAAGTAGCCTCACTAACGAAAGAAGTAAAAGAGTCTAAATATAAGCTACACAAGTTTGGGAAGAGATCAAAAACCATAGACATGTTTATCAAGGTACATATATGTTCATAAAACAAAATAAGACTTATATTTGAATAGGAACAAAGAAAACAAAGAGAAGAGTCAATCTCAAACTCTAAGAAGAAAAAGAAGAAGCCTCAAAATAAGAGAGTGTAAGAGAAAGTGAGAATTCTAAGGATGAGTCAAATAATAGAGAGTTCAACAATAGAAGGAACGATGTACAAATGAGGAACATATGGAATAGAAAGCAACACAAGGTAAAAGATACTAAGAGACCAATAAGGTCAAGGAAAGGTAACTTCAATGGATGATGCTTCTCATGTCACAAGTTTTGGCACAAGGCTACACAGTGTAGGACACACGGAAGACAGGAACATAATAATTTCATAAATATACATATTTTTCAAGGGTATAACTACTCTTGTAATCAGTTTGATCATGAGGTAGTAAAATGTAGGGTTCATGATAGTAATGGTGTAACAACCTGACCTACTCACTGGTTGTTAAATCTCAATGACTTTTTGCTGCTAGGTGATTAATTCTTGCTTTTAAGTCATTTGTGCCCTTTGTTGATCCATATACTCATTCATTTGAGCTTTTTGAATTTGCATTTGTTAATTTTGTTGATTCAGTTGCCTCTATATCATTTGAATCATTTGAGACATATTTTCATCATTTTGTGTAGCTCTCACAGCTACAAGCTCTTTCTCTCTTCTGACCACTCTCCATGGTGTATTGGCAAGTTGCATCCTTTTAGACTCTCTTATGAGTCTTCTTCTTGTTCCTACTCATGGAACTTCTATTTCAGACTCCCTCATGAGCCTTCTTGTTCCTACTCATGGAACTTACATTTTCCTCTTGCAAATTTTCACTGGTCTTGCACGAGGTACCCGCCATACCTGGCATCAAAAGAGTTATGTCAGAACAACTATACATGTTCATTCGCTAAGGTTTGCAACCTAAGCTCTGATACCAACTATAACAACCCGACCTACTCACCGGTTGTTAAAACACACACACATTTTTTTTTAAATGAGAGCATAACCAAACTTTCACTTTTACATTATATACACCCAACTTAATATTTGTACTAGGCATAAGGGTATCACACTTCAAGATTTCCACCACTACAGCTGGTGTCTTAAGTGCTCGAGACCGACCAACTTCCCGCAATATTTTCCATATATAGAACTTTACCCCACCATGGGTATCTACCGTTCTCAGCATGGGGTTTGTCCTTACAGGGCCCATATCACCTGAAAGGAGGAATGCCTTAACTCCCTTGTTCTAAATTTGGGCAAGGATTCATAATCCCGCTCATGACCATGAGAGTCCACCGACTCATACACATTTTAGATAATCACTTTGGAACTGGTGTGCTTAAGCCTATGACTAACCATTGACTTTCTACTAAAGTATAGTCAGGGTTCACCATCGCATGGCTTCTGAACCAAATTATTCAATTCCATCTTCGATTGGCGGTAATGCTGCCCATCCCATCTACCACTGGACTTTTCAACCTCATATACCAGCTCCCTGGTTATGAGTCCTGTTGACAATTCCACAATCGAAGCAAGTAGTAAAAATCCTCACATACCATCCATGTGTTTCCAAGACAATGTCCCATACCATCATCTCTTACTCTCATTAGTGTGGAACCTCTAGTTCACCTCTTAGCTAAATATTGGAACACATATACCTAGTTTCCTACCACTTCTGGCCATCAGAGTTGGGTTAGTGCTATCCTCCTTGATAAGCACTTCATTTGGTATACATAATCATGGTTGCTACCACCATTGGCTACCGAAGATCATTTAGTGCTATCCTTCTCGATAAGCACTTTATATATGTATACATATTCATGGTTGCCGCCATCGCTGGCTACCGAAATTCATTTAGTGTTATCCTCCTCGATGAACACTTGCTCTCATTGTAAGAATGAAGTCTTGTTCACTTTGACTTCGTTCAAAATATCTTTTGTTTCTCTGGAAAAGGTTTCTTTTTGGCTTAATGCTCAGTTTCAGCTTGAATTCTTTTGGGTATATGATATTTTCCAATCACATAAACACAAGTTTTCATATAGCATAATATTGAAGTCTCTTCTTTTGCACAATCATACAACTAGAAAATTTGTGATGTTGACTAAATAGTTCTAAAATAGCATCATAACAGTCCATTTACTTTCTTCAAAAAAATAAACATATAATTACACAATATAACTCAAAAAGTCTAACTTCAAGCATCAACTTATTAAGATGTTTTTTTCATTCTTCAAATATAAAGACTCTATGAAAAGAGTATGATAAAATCTTTTTTAAAGAAAACATTAATCACATTAATTGTTCTTTCTAGAACTTCAAACATTATCTAACATCCAAATCATGTTCACTTCTTTTTCATGGGCATTTTTTTCTATTCACTTCTTATCAAGAGAATATCATATGTATTTCTTTTAAGCACTCTTTACCCTTTTTGAATTGATTGTCTTCTACTTAGAGACTATATAAAACTATGATTTTTTTTAATTTAATCTATCCTATAGCCACACATTCCCTTCATTTTATACTAAAATTTCAATGTATTATCCATAAAAAGATACTGTCTCCAATAGGATAACATTCTACATTTTATTTTAAACAACAGAGTTCATATTTTACATCGTTCAAAATTTAGAAAAGCACATAAAATGATCTTGCGATTTGATTGAGGAGTTTTTTTAATAAATAAATACATTACATGATTTAATGCAGTCATAAAAGACTATATGAAACACCTCAAAAGACTTTCCTAAGTCTGAAATATTTAAAGTTTGCATCTCTTCAAACTCTACAGGATAATAATAATACATTTTAGTTTTCTTTCACTTTGAAAGACAATATACAACCACCCTTGGCTTACTAACACTATATATAAACATAGCCAGAGAATGCATTTGGTATAAATGAGACACTTCGCTGCTCATTCTGGGAAAATGGCTATAATGCCAAAACATTATGTGTAGACCATAGCTCAACAATCTCACCATTGCCATCCTTGAACCATGCGTTCAATCACCCATTCAGACTACCCATCAGGAGAATGAGTTTAAAGGTGAGAGTATGGGATCAGCTTGGCCATTTATGCATCTAAATGCAAATAGTACTCATGCAAGCACGCATGCTACAAAATAAAAAAAAACTTTCCAGATATATATTCACACTCTCACAGAGCAGTCAAGCTGAATCTCTTTTCAGAATAAAATAAATAAAATTCCCTTCTCATGCAATTCACAATGCATGTAAAATATTGACTCCTTTCCCAATTAATTGATGGTTTTATTCACAATCCATACACAGAGCATACAAGATTCAAACATGAAGTATGAAAAACATCCAACACACAACATGCATGGTTTCCAATTCTTTCCAATAAATATTTCCCATTCTTGCATTGAGCAATTCGACGAACCCATTAAAGATTCCTCATTCATGCATCACTTAGGCATGTATTTTATCAAGCTCGACTTAGTTTTAAGAAGAACAATGCTCAACATGCATTACACAAGCATGCAAAATTTGAACTCTCCAAGAATTCAAAATGAAGTTTACTCACTTACTTAATATACAGGGCATGCAATTTATGTATATATATATATTTTCTTAAAAAGAAAAATCTCTTGAAGTCCAAATAAAAATGGCTTCTACATATGTAAAACATAGGCATACAACTATTAATGGTTCAAATTTGATGTTATTGTTTCCACATGTAAACTTTTTAGCTTATTAATGCTATCTCTCAAAATTTTGATTCATCAAATCATTGTTAACAATTGCTATGTTTTCCAGAATTGACCATGTTTTGTCATGGTAAGTTTTCTCAAACTAAAAGTTTTCATTTGCGACAAAACTACAGTGGTTTATCACATAACAACAACAGGAAAAACATACAATTTTAATCCATCTCAGTCATAGGAAATTATAACACACAGAAGGCGTTTTACATTGGAGCTCAAGTCTACCTGGTTACACAACGTTTCCCCATTGACTGTTTGTTTTTCTTCCACTAGCATATTCTCTCCTTCCATTGCTCTCCTTGCTTGGCACTTCTCCTTCAATTTCCTTTGCATGCCCCTATTTTTCCCTCCAACTACTCCTTCCTTAATGCTCGATCGACGACATGCATCCATTTTGCTTCATCATTACTAAAAACTTACTCCACTATCCATGGGTGACGCCTCACATAATGGCTATGCCAAATCATCTCCCATACACAGCCAAATATTTTTTTAATTTATTATATTTTATTTTCTTCGAATGGAATGAAAACAAAGTGATCTTACTGATGGTTATCATCATTAAACGTAATGATTGCAAAGACACCTATCTATTTTTTTCTCCCCCCCACCCCCCCCCCTCTTTTTCTGCAAATGGATTCATATTATTAATTAAACTCCATGTAAGCAATTATCAAGGAAATATTTATTAAATACATTTTTTTTTAAATTACACATTATGTTTTGTTATATTTATATTTATTTATTTGTATTATCTTGCAATACATGAGTTTCTTCCCTCAAAGGCAAACAAACAACATATCCATTTTTTTTCTTTTTATTCCCCCTTTGAATAAATTTAGCATTGACATTTGCACCATAACAAGGAGCACACAAGAAATGCACACAACATCAAAGGACAAGTAAGAAATGCAATAGCGATCTTGTACAAAGTGCAATCACACACATGCCCAAATGCATCAACAGACAAGATGATTTCATATGCAAATTCTATGGTGGAATTCCATGTATCCATTGGCCAAGGTGCAATGAAGCACAACATCATGTCCCACCTACCTGATGCCTTTCAACCTCAGTCTCCATTAGGGGTGGTTACTCTCTTACGCCTCCACGCGTAAACCTATACCTGCATCACAAAAACTCAACGCAACATCACATTCTTCCAAATAAAAAGATATCAAGTAGCAGGGATGTGACATACTCCCCCTCTAAGAATTAACATAGTCCCTGTGTTAACTAGAAAATATAAATGCAGATATCCACAACATCTATCATATATATATACAATATCAAAAATTACACAATAGTCAAATATGCCCTATCAAATCTCGACATGCCAACATATAAAATATATACAACTCAATGCATATAGCAATTTATCTTTTGGTTAACAATTTTCAAATAAGTATGGAAATTGATTTTTCATGTCTGCAACATTTCCTAGGTGGCATTTTTCTTAGAGTAGTGGTCCCACTGAACCCTACACTGTTCCATAGTTCTTTTCCTCAAGTTTTTAGTTCTGAACCCCAAAATTTTAATTGGTCGAACCTCAATGAGTTACGGGTCCGACGTCTACAAATGTGACACATCCAAAACATGTGATGGATCAGCAACATATTTGCGAAGGAGAGACACATGGAAAACACTATGGATTTTGGATAGATTTGGTGGCAAAGCAAGTTTGTAGGCGACAGGACTAATCTTGTCAACAATGTCAAAAGGACCAACATATCTAGAACTTAATTTGGTGGATTTGATTGAAATTTTGGTCGGTTTGACTCTAAGAAAAAATTTATCACCTACAAAAAATTCTCGGGGGGTTCATTTCAAGTCGACATAACTCTTTTGGCGATCAGTGGCTTCACAAAGTCGTTGACAAATTTCTTTAAGTTGGATCTCCATCCTTTTGATAGCTTCAGGACCGATCGCCTCTCGATCGTCCAAATTATCCCACGTTAAAGGTGTTCTACACCTACGCCCATATAGAGCCTCAAAAGGGGCCATGCCCAACATGGTATGGTAGTTGTTATTATAAGCAAATTCCACCAGGAAGAGATATTCTTCCCATTTATTCTAGTGATCCATACAATACATGCACAACATGTCTTCTAGCACTTGATTGACTCTCTCGGTCTATCCATCCATCTCAGGATGATATGTGGTGCTGATATTGAGCTTTGTTCCCCAAGCTCGATGCAAAGCCTACCAAAACTCAGAGGTAAATCTTGAATCTCTATCCGAGATTATTATTTTAGGAAAGCCATGTAATCTTACAATTTCATGAGCAAATTTTTGCGCAATGGCTGATGCATCATCACGTATGCTACCTGGTATAAAATGCGCTACTTTAGTTAATTTATCCACCACAAAAAATATGGCATCATGTTGGAATCGCATCTTAGGAAGGCCAACAATAAAATCCATAGATATTACTTGCCATTTTTGTTCTGGCACATCGAACAGATGCAACTGTCCCCTAGGATGCTGATGCTCTACCTTAACCTTTTGATATTCCAAGTATTTAGCAACAAATTGTACCACATCCTTTTTCATTCCAGGCCAAAAATAGTCCTTTCTCAAGGTTTCTTTCATTTTAATTACCCCTGGATGAGCAGAATATGGTGGATAATGGGCTTCTTGCAAGATAGCTCTTTTTAGTCCCTCATCATTAGGTACTATAATTCTATTGTGAAAATATACCAGATCTTGCTTAATATTATAATCTTTGTGCCTTCTTGGTTCTCGCTCAACCTTATTGTGGCATTGATTGCAAAACTCATCACTCTTTTGCATTTCCTTGATCTGTTCCATTAGATCATATTGGCATTTTGTAATTGTTGCTATGTGCCTTCTTCTACTGAGAGCGTCTACCAATTTATTCTCTTTTCCTTTGATATATTCAATACCAAAGTCATACTCAACCAGAAACTCCATCCATCTTCATTGTCTGGCATTTAGCAGAGGTTGAGTAAAAATATATTTCAAACTCTGATGATCGGTTTTAAGCTCAAAGGGCTTGCCTATCAAATAATGTCTCCATATCTTAAGAGCATGAACTACTGCTGCCAGCTCTAAATCATGGGTAGCATAATTTATTTCATGTCTCTTGAGTTTTTTGGACTCATATGCTATTACAACTTCATCTTGCATCAACACACCACCCAATCCTTCCAATGAAGCATTGGTACATACTGTGAATAATTTGCTTGGGTCAGCTATTTTTAATATAGGTGTAGTTGTCAATTTTTCCTTAAGTATTTTGAAGGCTTCTTCACGTTGAGTCATCCACCTATAAGCTTTCCCTTTTCTTTGCAAGTTAGTAATAGGAGATGCAATATTCGAGAACCCTTTAACAAATCATCGATAATATCCGGCCATTCCCATGAAACTTCTTACTTATGACACATTGATTGGAGCTGGCCAATCCATTATAGTTTCAATATTTTTAGGATCTACAACTATTCCATTTGCGGAGACAATATGTCCCAAATTCTTAACTTGTGATGTATAAAACTCACATTTGGACAGTTTACCATACAACTAATTTTTCCTGAGGATTTCCAACACTATCCTCATGTGTTGATCATGCTCTTCTCTACTTTGAGAATAAATCAAGATATCATCCAAAAATATTAGCACAAATTTATCTAACTGCTCTCGAAATACACTATTCATCAAATTCATAAATGCAACTGGTGCATTTGTTAATCCAAATGGTAACACTGTGAACTCATAATGTCCATACCAAGTTCTAAAGGTAGTCTTATAAGTATCCTCCTCTCTGATTCTCAACTGATGATATCCTGACCTTAAATAAATCTTTGAGTAGATTGTAGCTCCTTTCAGTTGATCAAATAGATCATCAATTCTGGGCAAGGGATACTTATTCTTAACTATCATCTTGTTGAGCATTCTATAATCAATGCATAATCTCAAGGATCCATCCTTCTTTTTAACAAATAGCATTGGTGCTCTCTAGGGTGAAACACTAGGTTTAATGTGCCCTTTCTCTAACAAATCCTGTAGTTGCATCTTAAGTTCTTGCAATTCAAGAGATGTCATCCGGTAAGGAGTTCGAACTACTGGAGTTGCTCCTGGTATAAGCTCGATTGAAAAATCAAATTCTCTTTTTGGAGGTAGCCTAGGTAAATCTTCAGGAAAAACATCCCTATATTCATTCAACACTGGGTATTGCTGAAATATTGTGGAGCTTGAATCAGTTTCCTCCTTTTTGTTTAATTTAACCACATACAATTTACATCCTTTCCTCCAGGCTCTTTTGACCTGCATGGCGGTCATCAAATGAGGCTCAAAGAATGTTTGATTACAGTGAATGCGGATTCATCGGTTTACATCATCCGTATAATCCATCCATATTTCCTCAAAATTCAAAAGGGCCTTATGAGCTTTAAGCCAGTCCACTCCTAGGACAATGTCAAATGAATGCAAAGGAGCCACATACAGATGCCAATTGATTTTTCCTTGGGGTAAATCTATTTGTGGGTCAAATAGACACTGGTTGACTAAGTAAGTTTATCCCGAACCATACTCAACTTGCCACCCTCTGGCCATAATCCCAGGTTTAACTGGTATGTCTCTCAATATACTATTGGAGATGAAACTATCTGTAGCACCACTATCAATTAAAATTTGGACATCTCTTTTGCCTAACTTTCCTTTTATCAAAAATGGAGTAGCTTATCCTGAAATATTAGGGTTACCTGTGGCAACAAAAATTCTATGCGGTGCTTCCTTAGTGGAATTCCTACGATCAGCTCTGTTAGGGCATTTTTTGGAAAAATGGTCTAGTGCTCCACAAGTAAAGCATGTGTTTGGTCCATCGTTCTTTGGTTTATCACTTTCCCTGTTCTGATTACCATTTTTACCCTGTTCTTTATTATTGTTTTTCCTTTCCTGGAAATTCCTTCGATCTGGCTGCCCTCTGTTCCCCTGGAATTTACCCTTGCCTCTATTATCATTTCTATTTCACCCTCCATATCTAAATTTCTTGTACTGATATTTGCCTCTATTTTTCTCGGGATACCTTCTTTTCTTAGAATTTTCTTTCTTGACTTGCTGATAGTAAGCCTTTACCTATTTTTGGCTTGACTCTTCATATCGGGCAACATCATAGGCCACTGACAATATTTGAGGTACTTTTCTACCCACCGGTTGACTGTATTTTGGGTGCAACCCCATAAAAAACTTATGAGCTTTGAAATTTTCTTGCCCATCAAATTCTGGAGCATACTTAAGAAGTTGTACAAACCTCTGGTAATACTCAATTACCATCATATTACCTTGTCGTAAATTGGTAAATTCTCCATGTTTCTCAATATAGAATTGTTCAGTAAGAAAGCGGTTTTTAAACTCTCTTTCAAATTCCTCCCAAGGTATATCTCGTTGCTTCCTTTGAGTAATTTTCTTGTATGTGGTCCACCAGTCTCTTGCAGGACCTTCTAAATGAGCCACTGCCCATGTGGTTTTGGATTCAGAACAAAGAGGTTGGATCGCAAAATATCCTTCGGCCTCACTTAGCCAATTAACAATGGTTTTGCCATCACCTCTTCCATAAAACTTGGATATATCCAATTTCTTGATTTCCTTTTTCAATTCTTCACCCACTTTCCTCCTCGAGGAACCCTCTGGAAATTCACTTACATTTTCAGCTCCCCTTCTATTAGTCAAATTCTCAATGACTTTTTGCTGCTGGGTGATTAATTCTTGTTGTTGGGTCATTTGTGCCCTTTGTTGATCCATATACTCATTCATTTGAGCTTTTTGAATTTGCATTTGTTCATTCTGTTGATTCAGTTGCCCCTGCATCATCTGAATCATTTGAGCCATATTTTCATCATTCTACGTAGCTCTCGCAGCTACAGGCTCTTTCTCTCTTTTAACCACTCGCCGTGGTGTATTGGCAGCTTGCATCCTTTTAGACTCTCTCATGAGTCTTCTTCTTGTTCCTACTCATGGAACTTCTATTTTAGACTCCCTCATGAGTCTTCTTGTTCCCACTCGTGGAAATTTTGCATTTTCCTCTTACATATTTTCATCAGTCCTCTGCGAGGTACCCGTAATACCTGGCATCAAAAGAGTTATGTCAGAACAACTATGCATGTTCATTCACCAAGGTTCACAACCTAGGCTCTGATACCAACTGTAACAACCCGGCCTACTCACCGGTTGTTAAAACACACACAATTTTTTTTTAAATGAGAGCATAACCAAACTTTCACTTTTACATTATATACACCCAACTTAATATTTGTACTAGGCATAAGGGTATCACACTTCAATATTTCCACCACTACAACTGGTGTCTTAAGTGCTCGGGATCGGCCAACTTCCCGCAATATTTTCCATATATAGAACTTTACCCCATCGCGGGTATCTACCATTCTTGGCATGGGGTTTGTCCTTACAGGGCCCATATCACCTGAAAGGAGGAACGCCTTAACTCCCCTATTCCAAAGTTGGGCAAGGATTCACAATCTTGCTCATGACCATGAGAGTCCATCGACTCATACACATTTTAGATAATCACTTTGGAACTGGCGTGCTTAAGCCTGTGACTAACCATTGACTTTCTACTAAAGTATAGTTAGGGTTCACCATCGCATGGCTTCTGAACCAGATTATTCAATTCCATCTTCGATTGGTGGTAATGTTGCCCATCCCATCTACCGTTGGACTTTTCAACCTCATATACCAGCTCCCTGGTTATGAGTCCTGTTGACAATTCCACAATCAAAGCAAGTAGTGAAAATCCTCACGTACCATCCATGTGTTTCCGAGACAATGTCCCATACCATCATCTCTTACTCTCATCAATGTGGAACATCTAGTTCACCTCTTAGCTAAATATTGGAACACATATACCCGGTTTCCTACCACTACTAGCCACCGGAGTTGGGTTAGTGCTATCCTCCTTGATAAGCACTTCATTTGGTATATATAATCATGGTTTTCGCCACCACTGGCTACCAAAGATCATTTAGTGCTATCCTTCTCGATAAGCACTTTATATATGTATACATATTCATGGTTGCCACCATCTTTGGCTACCGAAATTCATTTAGTGTTATCCTCCTTGATGAACACTTGCTCTCATTGTAAGAATGAAGTCTTGTTCACTTTGACTTCATTCAAAATATCTTTTGTTTCTCTAGAAAAGGTTTCTTTTTGGCTTAATGCTCAATTTCAGCTTGAATTCTTTTGGGTATATGATATTTTCCAATCACATAAACACAAGTTTTCATATAGCATAATATTGAAGTCTCTTCTTTTGCATAGTCATACAACTAGAAAATTTGTGATGCTGACTAAATAGTTCTAAAATAGCATCATAATAGTCCATTTACTTTCTTCAAAAAAAATAAACATATAATTACACAATATAACTCAAAAAGTCTAACTTCAAGCATCAACTTATTAAGATATTTTTTTTCATTCTTCAAATATAAAGACTCTATGAAAAGAGTATGATAAAAACTTTTTTAAAGAAAACATTAATCACATTAATTGTTCTTTCTAGAACTTCAAACATTATCTAACATCCAAATCATGTTCACTTCTTTTTCATGGGATTTTTTTTCTATTCACTTCTTATCAAGAGAATATCATATGTATTTCTTTTAAGCACTCTTTACCCTTTTCGAATTGATTGTCTTCTACTTAGAGACTATATAAAACTATGATTTTTTTTATTTAATCTATCATGTAGCCACACATTCCCGTAATTTTCTACCAAAATTTCAATGTATTATCCATAAAAATATATTGTCCCCAACAGGATAACATTCTACATTTTATTTTAAACAGTAGAATTCATATTTTACATCGTTCAAAATTTAGAAAAGCACATAAAATGATCTTGCAATTTGATTGAGGAGTTTTTTTTTAATATATAAATATGTTACATGATTTAATACGGTCATAAAAGACTACATGAAATACCTCAAAAGACTCTGCCAAAGAGCAAGGCAGCGTGGGGGCTGCCAAGGCGCCGCGCGGGTTGCCAAAGAGCAAGGCAGCACGCGGGCTACCAAGGCAATGCACTGGCTGCCATGGTGGCCGCGCGGGCTTTCGTAAGTCTGAAAGATTTAAATTTTACATATCTTCAAACTCTATAGGATAATAATAATACATTTTAGTTTTCTTTAACTTCGAAAGACAATATACAAAAACCCTTGACTTACTAACACTATATATAAACATAGCCATAGATAATGCATTTGGTATAAATGAGACACTTCACTGCTCATTTAGGGAAAACGAATATAATTTTGAAACATTATGTGTAGACCATAGCTCAGCAATCTCTCCATTTCCATCCTTTAACCAAGCGTTCAATCACCCATTCATACTACCATCAGGAGAATGAGTTTAAAGGTGTATGGAATCAGCTTGGTCATTTATGCATCTAAATGCAAATAGTACTCATGTAAGCACGCATGCTACAGAATAAAAAAATATTTTCATATATATATTCACACTCTCATAGAGCATTCAAGATGAATCTCTTTTTAGAATAAAAGAAATAAAATTCCCTTTTCATGCAATTCACAATGCATGTAAAATATTGTTTGCTTTCCCAATTAATTGATGGTTTTATTCACAATCCATACACAGAGCATACAAGATTCAAACATGAAGTATGAAAAAAAATCCAACACATAGCATGCATGGTTTCCAATTATTTCCAATAAATATTTCCCATTCTTGCATTGAGCAATTCGATGAACCCATTAAAAATTCTTCATTCATGCATCACTTAGACATGTATTTGTTGAGCAAGGTGCAGAAACAGTATTGTCATTGTTGTCAACACAGACAGATAGATCAATTGTTGATGCAGTGGACAGGAGTTCAGAGGTCAGTCAGAACATGTACAGTAAATTTCCAAGAAGACAAAAGTGGCCCAGATTCAAAAAAATCAAAGAAAAAGACAAGTAAGAAAACTGTCGCGATATCGCGACATGTTTTCTGTCGTGATTTTGTGACATATCGGAGGAGAGAGAAAAAGTTGGAGAAACTGTCGCGATATCGCGACATGTTGAGAAGCTGAAAAAGAAACTGTCGTGATATCGCGACATGTTGAGAAGCTGGAAAAGAAACTGTCGTGATTTCGTGACATGTTGAAAGCAAAGAAGCCAAGTGGAAAAACTGTCGCGATTTCGTGACATGTTGGCAGAGAAGAAGGCAAGTAGAAAAACTGTCATGATTTCGTGACATGTTGGAAGCAAAGAAGCAAGAGGAAAACTGTCGTGATTTCATGACATGTTGGAAGAAAAGAGGCAAGTAAGAAAACTGTCATGATTTCGTGACATGTTTGGAGAAGAAGCGCTTGCAAGGAAAACTATCATGATTTCGTGACATGTTCGGAGAAGAAACGCTTGCAAGGAAAACTATCACAATTTCGTGACATGTTTGGAGAAGAAGCGCTTGCAAGGAAAACTATCATGATTTCATGACATGTTCGAAGAAGAAACGCTTGCAAGGAAAACTGTCATGATTTCATGACATGTTTGGAGAAGAAGCGCTTGCAAGGAAAACTATCACGATTTCATGACATGTTCGGAGAAGAAGCGCTAAGGAGAAAAAGTGTCATGATTTCGTGACATATTGCAAGAGGAAGAGCTCGAGAGAAAAAGTGTCACGATATCACGACATGTCGCATTTCTGACTGAAGAGAAGAGAAGAGCTAAGGAGAAAAGATGTGTTCACATTTTTTTCATGACTAAGAGAGGAGAGAGAATTTTACGGAGATAGAAATGTCACGATTTCATGACAACAAGAGAGGAAGACTCCGAAGGATGAAGTGTCACGATTTCATGACAGAAGCAAAATGAAAGAGCATGGAAGCAGAAGCATCGTGATTTCACGACATGTTTCATTTTTATGGAAAGGAAGAGAAAGGCACAAGGTAGCGAAAGTGTCACGATTTCGTGACATGTTCCATTTTCATGAGCGAAAGGCAGAGAAAGGCACAAGGCAGCGAAAGTGTCACGATTTCATGACATGTTCCATTTTCACGGGCGAAAGGCAGAGAAGTGCAAGGAAGCGAAAAGTGTCATGATTTCATGACATGTTGTGTTTTGCTGGCAAGAGACAGAAAAGAGCTCAAGGCAGCGAATGCGTCATGATTTCGTGACATGTTCTATTTTTGCGGTTGCATGCCGAGAAGAGGACAAGGAGGCAGAGAATGTCGTGATATAGTGACATGTCATGTTTTTATGGTCAACTATCAAGAAAAAGTCAAAGGGGCAGAAATGTCATGATATCGTGACATGTCATAGTTTCACGGGTAAAAGCCGAGAAGCATACACAGTGACAGTTGCAGGGGAAGTTGTAGAGGAAAATCATGCAGCCAAACATGTAAGAGTTAACTAGAGTCAGAACTACAGTTACAAGGGGCAGTTACAGAATAGTGCATTAAAGATAGAACAGTTGTTACAGGGCCGTGATGCTGTGAGACTGTCAGAGGGGTGGATATTCTGAGAATCTTGATTAAAGAGAAATTCATTAACAGGTTGCATGTGTCAGAAAGGGTAGTTGCATGCAGAAGTGAAAAGGTAGCTCAGAATTCAAAAGAGAGAAGATAAGAATGACAGAGTGTCGAAATGCACAGAAAAAGTTGTTAGAGTGAGCAGAGAAGGCTGTCAGAACGCGTCAAAAAAAGAGTGGCTGAAAGACAGAGCGCGTCAGAGAGAGTGTGGCAGATTGAACGCAGCTAAGAATGCATGGCAAAAAGGAGGGAAAAGTAGAGCCGTTTGAGTGAGCCAGTATAAAGGACTAAAAAAGTGTAGTAAGTAAGGTTACTGCAACCTTGTTTATTCTTGAAAAACTGAAAGTGAGGTTGAGTAAGAGTGTTGTAAGAAGCACAGAAAGAGTGCGGTAGGCAAAACCGTAACAGAGCTGAAAAACCTTGTTTTGTTTATGCAAATTAAAAGAGAGGTTTTGTAAGCAATAGAAGATATTGAGTCTCTAACAATTCTCCTTATGCTTCTATGAGATTGAGTTGAGTGAGCAATAGACCAGTGAGGGTCTTGTAAAAGAGAAGGCATTTTTATGTCAAATCTAGATTCAAAATAGAAGTCCAAGTTGGTGCTTGGAATCAGGGGTTGGTGCTCCTTCCAGTTGGTGCTGGTAAATCAGGGGTTGGTGCTCCTTCCAGTGGGTGCTGGTAAATTGCTTGTAAAGTTGAAGCTTTGCAAAGGCTGGATTTGGATTGTAGTCCAAACAGTCAATTTTTGAGGAGTAGCCAAATCGGTGAACCTCGTTATATTTTGTGTTGTGTGATGCTATCTTGTTATACTTGTTGTATCTATTTTAAGCTTGCATTATTTCAGCATTAGGAGCTGCAGATTTAAGTTTTAAATAGTTGCACTGATTCACCCCCCCTCTCAGTGTCATTGTGAGAATATCAATTGGTATCAGAGCCAAGTTCCTGAACAAGCTCAATCAGCTAAGGTGATCTTGGAAGAAACACAATGGCCGGTGGTGAAGGATTTTCATCCAACAAAGCTCCTTTGTTCGATGGAACTAATTACTCCTTCTAGAGACTCAGGATGCAGACTTATCTATGTGCTTTGGGATATGACATTTGGGAGTCAGTAGAAAGTGGATACACAATACCCTCTACTCCTCCAACAGATGTTGTTGAGAAGAAAAAGTTTGAGAATAACTCTAAAGCAAAAAATGCTATAATGTGTGGGTTAGTAGACAGTGAACTGATAAGGATCATGAGCTATAAAATGGCAAAAGACATGTGGGACAAACTGCAAAGCATTCATGAAGGAGACGACAAGATCAAGGAAGCCAAGCTACAAACACATCGAGCCCAGTTCGAAGCATTAAAGATGAATGACGATGAGAACATAGAGGCCTATATGCTGAGAGTCAATGGAATCATTAATGCGATTAGAGGACTCGACGAGGAAATGGAAGATGCAGTTGTCGTGAAAAAGGTACTAAGAACTCTTCACAAAAGATTTGATTCTAAAGTTTTTGCTATAGAAGAAGCTAAAGATCTAAATACTTTTAGCATGGATGAAATGCATGGTTCTTTAACTGCATACGAAATGAGAATAGGACAAACTAAGCCCTCAAGACAGAGAAGCTGCTTTTAAAGCACAGAAAAATATAAAAGCTAAACAAGAATCTGAGGAAGAAGAATCTTCAGATGAAACTGAAGCAAACTTTGTTAGGAAACTAATAAAGGGAAAAGGAAAGTACAGAGGAAAGTTACCATTTAAGTGTTTCAACTATGGAGGCATCGGGCACTTTGCAGCTAAATGCCCAATGAATGAGAAAAACAAAAGTGATGAAGGGTCACACCAAGAAAGAAGTGACTGGAAGAAGAAACCACATTTTAGAAAAAGCAACTTCAAGAAGAAAAGTTTCATTTCCAAGAATGTCAACTCTTCTGAAGACAGCTCCGGTGAGGATTCTGAAGAAGAAATAGGTGAAGCTTTGTTCATGGCATTTGAAGAAGAAAGAACAGAGGAAACCCAGGAGTGTGATGAAAAACTAGAGGATGAGGCTGAAGTAGATCTGGAAGGTGAGTTGGTCGCTGCACTTAAAGAGTTGAGTACAGAAAGAAAAAAGAATAAAAAGGTTTCAAGAAAACTTGAGGATGCCAATGAAATAATAATCAGTTTGAAAGTACAGACTGAAGAATTTAAGAAAAAGTCTGAAGATCTTGAAGTACAACTAACCGTGAAAATAGATGAGTGCAACAAACTGGAAGAAGAGATTGTTGGCTTAAGAATGCAGCTAGAAGAAAAGAATCAAAAACTGAGTTGCTACCACAAACTTGAAGGAAGTTCTGTGAAGCTTGATAAGATTATAAATAACCAAAAGCCTACAGGCATTAAATTTGGTTTGGGCTTCATAGAAGAAGAATCATCAATGGAATCAAAGGCCATAATTGTAGAACCAATAAAGAATAAAGATAAGATCAGGGTTGATCAAGAAAAAATGAATCATGCAAAAGAAAACAATAAGGCCAGGCACGAAAGGAGTACTGACAATGATGGATTCACCAAAGTCACACATCAAAGAAGAAGAAGACCTATGGCACCTACTACAACATGGCAAAGACCATTACCCAGGTACAATCGTTCCTTTTCTGGTTATTGTTTTAAATGCAATGCTTATGGTCATAAAATTTCAAATTGCAGTTATAATGTAGGACAAAGAAATTTCACTAGTAGAAATATCTTTTCACCTTTGATAGATTATGCAGTAGAATGTTATAACTGTCATAACTTTGGACATATTGCAAGAAATTGTCGTAGCTCTTTTGTAGGAAATAAATATCAGGGAAGAAATTATCAACCAAATGGATTGAAACAAAACAGAAAATTTCTCGAAAAACAGGCACAAGCCAATGAAAGGGAAAAGGCAAAACAAGTGACCAAATCTGCCATCAAATCAGAATGGAAAGAAAAGGAGCGACCTAAGGAAGAAAAGGAATCCTTGATCGTTCAAACAACTCTCAAAGCCCAGAACAAATCTGCACCATGGATTCTGGATAGTGGATGCTCTAGTCATATGACAGGAGATAAACAAAAATTTGATAAGTTACAGACATACGAAGGTGGTTCTGTAAAATTTGGAAATAATGATGGAGCCAAGATAGTTGGTAAAGGATCAGTCAAGATAAGTGACGAAAAAATCAACTCTAAAGAAGTCTTGTTTGTGATTGGTCTGAAGCATAACTTACTGAGTGTAAGTCAAATTTGTGACAGAGGTCATGAAGTAATTTTTAAGAAGCAGGGCTGTGAAGTAAGAAAGACAAAAAATGGGAAATTGATAGCTACTGGATTGAGGACTTCTAGAAATCTGTATACTCTCTCAGAGACTTTAGAAGGAGCTTGCTTGGTTGGACAGGAAGAAGAAAATTGGTTGTGGCACAAGAGACTCGGTCATATAAGCTTTGACAATCTGGTAAAAATCAGCTCAAAAAGGGTAGTAAGAGATATACCCACTATTGGCAAACCTTCAAATAGCATTTGTGCTTCATGCCAAAAGGGGAAGCAAACCAGAGCCACATTCAAAGCAAAAGAGTACTTCACGAGCAAACCGTTAGAACTAATACACACTGATTTATGTGGACCCATGAGAACGGAAAGCATAAATGGGTACAAATATTTTATGTTGTGTATAGATGATTATTCCAGAATGACATGGGTACTATTTTTGAAGCTTAAATCAGAAGCCTTTGAGATGTTCAAGTCTTTCAAAAACCAAGTTGAGAATCAAACAGGAAAAAGAATTAAATGTTTAAGATCAGATAGAGGAGGAGAGTTTATGTCAGAGGAGTTTGTAGAATACTATGAAAAATATGGGATTAGAAGACAATTTTCAGCAGCAAGAACACCTCAGCAGAATGGTGTGGTAGAAAGAAAGAACAGAACTATGCAGGAAATGGCACGGACCATGTTGGCTGAGAGCAAAATAGCTGACAGATTTTGGAAAGAGGCAGTTCATACTACAGTTTACATCCAAAATAGGTGCATGTTGAGGACGCATGAAAGCAAAACACCTTATGAACTGTGGTTCGGCAGAAAGGCAACAACAAAATACTTCAAAGTGTTCGACAGCAAGTGTTACATCAAACGAACTGAAGATAATCTTGGTAAGTTCGAAGATAGAGCTGATGAAGGTATTTTTCTTGGTTACTCGACGAAAAGCAAAGCCTACACGTGCTACAACAAAAGACTAAAGAAAATTGTTGAGAGTGCCGATGTTAAGGTTGATGAAGGTAGGGAACGAGAAATCAGCTATGAAGAAAACTACCCTACTTATGAAGAATTTATTGAAGAGGATGAAGATCAAGAAAAAGAAGAGAAACAAAAATTTGACTCAGATGATTTCAGTACTGATTTAGAAATCGAAGAAAATAGGAAATCCAAAACAGGCAGCTGGTAGAAAAATCATCCCAGAGAGCAAATTATTGGAGACCCCAAAGTTGGTATTCAAACAAGAAGAAGAGTAATAAGTAACTACTCTCTGTTATCCAGCATTGAGCCCAAAAATATTGCTGAAGCAAGCACAGATGAAAGTTGGATGGAGGCAATAAATGAAGAACTAGATCAGATTGAGAAAAACAAAACCTGGGAGTTAGTACCAAGGCCTGTAAATAAAAACATAATCGGTACTAAATGGATTTTTTGAAACAAATTGAATGAAGACGGATAGGTTGTAAGGAATAAAGCAAGATTGGTCTGTAAAGGCTATGCTCAAGTTGAAGGGATTGATTTTGAGGAAACTTTTGCACCAGTGGCCAGACTCGAATCAATCAGATTGTTTCGGCTTTAGCAGTTCACAGGAATTTCAAAGTTTATCAGATGGATGTGAAATCAGCATTTTTGAATGGAAATCTTGAAGAAGAAGTTTATATTGAACAGCCAGATGGTTTTCAACTCTGTGATAATCCCAACTTTGTTTGCAAGCTAAAGAAAGCATTGTATGGCTTGAAACAGGCACCCAGAGCATGGTATGCAAGACTGGACAACTATCTCACTCAGCAAGGGTTCAAGAAAGGTATGGTGGACAACAATTTATATATCAAAATAGAGAATGGCAATCTTATTGTCCTTGTTGTTTATGTAGATGATATAATATTTGGTAGCAACAATGATGAGTCATGTAGAGACATAGCAAATAAAATGCAGAAAGAATTTGAAATGTCTATGATTGGTGAACTTTCATATTTCCTCGAACTGCAAGTTAATCAAACTGAAAAGGGCATTTTTATTTCTCAAGTTAAATATGTGAAAGAAATGCTGAAAAAGTTCACAATGGAGGATAGTAAGCCTGTTAGCACTCCCATGACAACAGGCTGCAAGTTGAGCAAGGATGACAAATCTCCAGATGTTGATCAAACAATGTACAGATCTATGATTGGGAGCCTGCTGTATTTGACAGCCACCAGACCAGATATCTTACAGGCAGTTTGCATGGTTGCAAGATTTCAGGCTAGTCCCAAAGAGACTCATGTGACAAGTTGTGAAAAGGATTTTTAGGTACCTCAAGGGTACTATGGAGTATGGGTTATGGTATCCAAAAGGAAAAGACTTCACTCTTTTTGCATATTCTGATGCAGATTGGGCAAGATGTATTGATGACAGAAAGAGTACCAGTGGAGGAGCATTTTATCTTGGAGATAGGCTGGTAGCATGGCACAACAAGAAACAAGAATCAGTCTCTCTATCCACAGTAGAGGCAGAATACATTGCAGCAACAACATGCTGTACATAGATATTATGGATGAGACAAACACTGAAAGATCTTGGTATTCACTTCAAAGAGCCAATTTCAGTTAAATGTGATAACACTAGTGCTATCAACATATCAAAGAATCCGGTTTTGCATTCTCGAACCAAACATATTGCGATCCGGTATCACTTCTTGAAGGATAAAGTTGCAGAAGGAGAGGTCAAATTGGATTTTGTTCCAACTACAGAGCAAGTAGCAGATATATTCACAAAACCATTGCCCAAGGAAGTTTTTGAATACCTTCGCAGTAAGTTGGGAGTGGTCACACTACCCAAGAACTGACTAGCTATCGGGAATACATTCTCAGGGGGAGCAATTATATATTTGATTACCTATTTGCTCATGTTTGTAATTTTTGCTAACTGTAACATTGTGTGCCTGAGAATGTTGTGCATGGACTCAGGGGGAGTCTGCAGCAACCCTTTGGTATTATTGTCAAAGGGGGAGAAGAATTACTGGAAATTGCACATGTGTTGCCAACAATTCCAAAGGGGGAGATTGTTGAGCAAGGTGCAGAAACAGTATTGTCATTGTTGTCAACACAGACAGACAGATCAATTGTTGATGCAGTGGACAGGAGTTCAGAGGTCAGTCAGAACATGTACAATGAATTTCCAAGAAGACAGAAGTGGCCCAGATTCAAAAAATCAAAGAAAAAGACAAGTAAGAAAATTGTCGCGATATCGCGACATGTTTTCTGTCGTGATTTCGCGACATATCGGAGGAGAGAGAAAAAGTTGGAGAAACTGTCGTGATATCGCGACATGTTGAGAAGCTGGAAAAGAAACTGTCATGATATCGCGACATGTTGAGAAGCTGGAAAAGAAACTGTCGTGATATCGCGACATGTTGAGAAGCTAGAAAAAAACTGTCATGATTTCGTGACATGTTGAAAGCAAAGAAGCCAAGTGGAAAAACTGTCATGATTTCATGACATGTTGGCAGAGAAGAAGGCAAGTAGAAAAACTATCATGATTTCGTGACATGTTGGAAAAAAAAAAAAACTGTCACGATTTCATGACATGTTGGAAGCAAAAGAGGCAAGTAAGAAAACTGTCACGATTTCGTGACATGTTCGGAGAAGAAGCGCTTGCAAGGAAAACTATCACGATTTCGTGACATGTTCGGAGAAGAAACGCTTGCAAGGAAAACTGTCACGATTTCGTGACATGTTTGGAGAAGAAGCGCTTGCAAGGAAAACTATCACGATTTCATGACATGTTTGGAGAAGAAACGCTTGCAAGGAAAACTATCATGATTTCATGACATGTTTGGAGAAGAAGCGCTTGCAAGGAAAACTGTCACGATTTCATGACATGTTCGGAGAAGAAGCGCTAAGGAGAAAAAGTGTCATGATTTCATGACATATTGCAAGAGGAAGAGCTCGAGAGAAAAAGTGTCACGATATCGTGACATGTTTTTCATGACCTGAAGAGAAGAGAAGAGCTAAGGAGAAAGATGTGCACAATTTTCATGACTAAGAGAGGAGAGAGAATGTACAGAGATAGAAATGTCATGATATCATGACAACAGCAGAGAGGAAGACTCCGAAGGATGAAGTGTCATGATTTCATGATAGAAGCAAAACGAAAGAGCATGGAAGCAGAAGCGTCATGATTTCATGACATGTTTCCATTTTCATGGGCGAAAGGAAGAGAAAGGCACAAGGCGAAAGTGTCACGATTTCGTGACATGTTCCATTTTCACGGGGAAAGGCAGAGAAAGGCACAAGGCAGCGAAAGTGTCACGATTTCATGACATGTTCCGTTTTCACGGGCGAAGGCAGAGAAGTGCAAGGAAGCGAAAAGTGTCACGATTTCATGACATGTGTTTTCGCTGGCAAGAGACAGAAAAGAGCTCAAGGCAGCGAATGCGTCATGATTTCGTGACATGTTCTATTTTCACGGTTGCATGCCGAGAAGAGGACAAGGAGGCGAAGAATGTCATGATATAGCGACATGTCATGTTTTCATGGTCAACTGTCAAGAAAAAGTCAAAGGGGCAGAAATGTCACGATATCGTGACATGTCATAGTTTCATGGGTAAAAGCCGAGAAGCATACACAGTGACAGTTGCAAGGGGAAGTTGCAGAGGAAAATCATGCAGCCAAACATGTAAGAGTTAACTAGAGTCAGAACTGTAGTTACAGGGGGCAGTTATAGAACAGTGCATTAAAGATAGAACGGTTGTTACAGGGCCGTGACGTTGTGAGACTGTCAGAGGGGTGGATATTCCGAGAATCTCGATTAAAGAGAAATCCATTAATAGGTTGCGTGTGTCAGAAAGGGCAGTTGCGTGCAGAAGTGAAAAGGTAGCTCAGAATTCAAAAGAGAGAAGATAAGAATGACAGAGCACCGAAATGCACAGAAAAGGTTGTCAGAGTGAGCAGAGAAGGCTGTCAGAACGCGTCAGAAAGAGAGCGACTGAAAGACAGAGCGCGTCAGAGAGAGTGTGGTAGATTGAACGCAGCTGAGAAAGCATGGCAAAAAGGAGGGAAAAGTAGAGCCATTTTGAAAGAGCCGTTTGAGTGAGCCAGTATAAAGGACTAAAAAAGTGCAGTAAGTAAGGTTACTGCAACCTTGTTTATTCTTGAAAAACTGAAAGTGAGGTTGAGTAAGAGTGTTGTAAGAAGCACAGAAAGAGTGCGGTAGGCAAAACCGTAATAGAGCTAAAAAACCTTGTTTTGTTTATGCAAATGAAAAGAGAGGTTTTGTAAGCAATAGAAGATATTGAGTCTCTAACAATTCTCCTTATGCTTCTATGAGATTGAGTTGAGTGAGCAATAGACCAGTGAGGGTCTTGTAAAAGAGAAGGCATTTTTATGTCAAATCTAGATTCAAAATAGAAGTCCAGTTGGTGCTTGGAAGGTGGGTCCTCCTTGGGCTGGTAAATCAGGGGTTGGTGCTCCTTCCAGTGGGTGCTGGTAAATTGCTTGTAAAGTTGAAGCTTTGCAAAGGCTGGATTTGGATTGTAGTCCAAACAGTCAATTTTTGAGGAGTAGCCAAATCGGTGAACCTCGTTATATTTTGTGTTGTGTGATGCTATCTTGTTATACTTGCTGTATCTATTTTAAGCTTGCATTATTTCAGCATTAGGAGCTGCAGATTTAAGTTTTAAATAGTTGCACTGATTCACCCCCCCTCTCAGTGTCATTGTGAGAATATTAGTATTTTATCAAGCTTGACTTAGGTTAAGAAGAACAATGCTCAACATGCATTACATACGCATGAAAAATTTAAACTCTCAAAAAATTTCCCCACTGACTCTTTGTTTTTCTTCCACTAGTAGATTCGCTTCTTCCACTGCTCTCCCTGCTTGACACTTCTCCTTAAATTTCCTTTGCATACCCAATTTTTTCCTCAAACTACTCCTTCCTTAATTCTTGATCGATGACATGCATCCATTTTTCTTATTCATTATTAAAAACTTACTCCACTATCCATGGGTAACACCTCACATAATGGCTATGCCAAATCATCTCCCATACACAACCAACTATTTCTTTAATTTATTATATATTTTTTTCTTCGAATGGAATGAAAACAAAGTGATCTTATTGATGGTTATCATCATTAAACATAATTATTGCAAAGACACGTATCTAATGGATTCATATTATTAATTAAACTCCATGTAAGCAATTATCAAGGAAATATTTATTAAATACATTTTTTTTTAAATTACACATTATGTTTTGTTATATTTATATTTATTTATTTGTATTATCTTGCAATACATGAGTATTATCTTGCAATACATGAGTTTCTTCCCTCAAATTCAAACAAGCAACATATCCAATTTTTTTCTCTTTATTCCCCCTTTGAATAAATTTAGCATTGACATTTGCGCCATAACAAGGAGCACACAAGAAATGCACACAACATCAAAGTACAAGTAAGAAATACAATAGCGATCTTGTACAAAGTGCAATCACACACATGCCCAAATACATGAATATAAAGGATGATTTAATATGCAAATTATATGGTGGAATTCCATGTACCCACTGGCCAAGGTGCAATGAAGCACATAATCATATCCCACCTACCTGATGTCTTTCAACCTTAGTCTTCATCAGGGATGGTTACTCTTTTATACCTCCATGCATAAACCTATACTTGCATCACAAAAACTCATCACAACATCACATTCTTCCAAATAAAAGGATATCAAGTAGCAGGGATGTGACATACTCCCCCTCTAATAATTAACACAATCCCTGTGTTAACTAGAAAATATAAATGTAGATATCCACAACATCTGTCATATATATATACAATATAAAAAATTACACAATAGTCAAATATGCCCTATCAAATCTCGACATGCCAACATATAAAATATATAAAACTTAATGTATATAGCAATTTATCTTTTGGTTAATAGTTTTCAAATAAGTATGGAAATTGATTTTTCATATCTGCAACATTTTCCCAGGTGGCATTTTTCTCAAAGTAGTGGTCTCACTGAACCCTACACTGTTCCACAGTTCTTTTGCTCAAGTTTTTAGTTTTGAACCCCAAAATTTTAAATGGTCGAACCTCGATGAGTTGCGGGTCCGACATTTACAATGTGACACATCCAAAACATGTGATGGATCAACAACATATTTGTTAAGGTGAGACACATGGAAAACACTATGGATTTTGGACAGATTTGGTGACAAAGCATGTTTGTTTGACAAGACTAATCTTGTCAACAATGTCAAAAGGACCAACATATCTAGAACTTAATTTGGTGGATTTGATTGAACTTTTGGTCGATTTGACACTAAGAAAAACTTTATCACCTACAATAAATTCTCGAGGGGTTCATTTCAAGTCGACACAAATCTTCTGGCGATCAACAACTTCACAAAGTCACTGACAATTTTCTTTAAGTTGTATCTCCATATTTTTGATAGCTTTAGGACCGATCACCTCTTGATCATCCAAATTATCCCACGTTAAAGGTGTTCTACACCTACACCCATATAGAGCCTTAAAATGGGCCATGCTCAACATGGTATGGCAACTATTATTATAAGCAAATTCCACCAGGAAGAGATATTATTCCCATTTATTCCAGTGATCCATACAATACATGAGCATCATGTCTTATAGCACCTGATTTACTCTCTCCGTCTTTCCATTCATATTAGGATGATATGCGGTGCTGATATTGAGCTTTGTTCCCTAGGCTTGGTGCAAAGCCTACAAAAACTCAAAGGTAAATCTTTAATCTCTATCCGAGATTATTATTTCAGGAAATTCATGTAATCTTACAATTTCATGAGCAATTTTTTATGCAATGGCTGATGCATCATCACGTATGATACCTAGTATAAAATGTGCTACTTTAGTTAATTTATCATGTTATAATCGTATCTTAGGAAGGCCAATAACAAAATCCATAGATATTACTTGCCATTTTTGTTCTGGCACATCGAACAGATGCAACTATCCCCCAAGATGTTGATGCTCTGCCTTAACCTTTTGATATTCCAAGCATTTAGAAATAAATTGCACCATGTCCTTTTTCATTCCAGGACAAAAATAGTCCTTTCTCAAGGTTTCTTTCATTGTAATTACCCTTGGATGAGCACAATATGGTGGATAATGGGCTTCTTGCAAGATAGCTTTTTTTAGTCCCTCATCATTAGGTACTATAATTCTATTGTGAAAATATACCATATCTTGCTTAATATTATAATATTTGTGCCTTCCTGGTTCTCACTCAACCTTATTGCGACATTGATTGTAAAAATCATCACTCTTTTGCATTTCCTTGATCTGTTCCATTAGATCATATTGGCATTTTATAATTGCTACTATGTGCCTTCTTCTTCTGAGAGCATCTACCAATTTATTCTCTTTGCCTTTGATATATTCAATACCAAAGTCATGATCAACCTTAAAATTCATCCATCTTCATTGTATGGCATTTAGCATAGTTTGAGTAAAAATATATTTTAAACTCTGATGATTGGTTTTAATCTCAAAGGGCTTGCCTATAAAATAATATCTCCATATATTAAGAGAATGAAATACTGCTTCCAACTCTAAATCATGGGTAGCATAATTTATTTCATGTATGTTGAGTTTTCTAGACTCATATGCTATTACAGCTTCATCTTGCATCAAAACACCACCCAATCCTTCCAATGAAGCATCGGTACATACTATGAATAATTTTCTTGGATCAAGTATTTTTAATATATGTGCAGTTCTCAACTTTTCCTTAAGTATTATGAAGGCTTATTCACACTAAGCTATCCACCTATAAGCTTTCCCTTTTCTTTGCAAGTTAGTAATAGGAGATGCAATCTTTGAGAACCCTTTAAAAAATCATCGATAATATTCGGCCATTCCCATGAAAATTCTTACTTCTGACACATTGATTGGAGCTGGCCAATCCATTATAGCTTCAATATTTTTAGAATCTACAACTATTCTATTGAGACAATATGTCCCAAATACTAAACTTGTGATGTATAAAACTCACATTTTGATAGTTTACCATAAAACTGATTTTTCTTGATGATTTCCAACACTATCCTCATGTGTTGATCATGCTCTTATCTACTTTGAGAATAAATCAAGATATCATCCATAAATATTGGCACAAATTTATCTAACTTCTCTCAAAATACACTATTCATCAAATTCATAAATACATCTGGTACATTTGTTAATCCAAATGGTAACACTGTGAACTCATAATGTCCATACCAAGTTCTAAATGCAGTCTTATAAGTATCCTCCTCTCTGATTCTCAACTGATGATATCCTAACCTTAAATCAATATTTGAGTAGATTGTAGCTCCTTTCAGTTGATCAAATAGATCATCAATTCTGGGCAAGAGATACTTATTCTTAACTATCATCTTGTTGAGCATTCTATAATCAATGCATAATCTCAAGGATCCATCCTTATTTTTAACAAATAGCACTGGTGCTCCCCAGGGTGAAACATTAGGTTTAATGTGCCCTTTCTCTAAAAATTATTGTAGTTGCATCTTAAGTTCTTGCATTTCAAGAGATATCATCTGGTAAGGAGTTTGAACTACTAAAGTTGCTCCTGGTATAAGCTCGATTGCAAAATCAAATTTTTTTTTGGAGGTAGCCCAGATAAATCTTCAAGAAAAACATCCCTATATTCATTCAACATCGGGTATTTTTGAAATATTACGGAGCTTGAATCATTTTCCTCATTTTTGTTTAATTTAACCACATACAGTTTACATCCTTTCCCCTAGGCTCTTTTGACCTGCATAGCGGTCATCAAATGAGGCTCAAAGAATGTTTGATTGTTGTGAATGCGTATTCGTCGATTTACATCATCCGTATAATCCATCCATATTTCCTCAAAATTTAAAAGGGCCTTATGAGCTTTAATCCAGTCCACTAGGATAATGTTAAATGAATGCAAAGGAGCCACATACATATGTCAATTTATTTTTCCTTAGGGTAAATCTATTTTTGGGTCAAATAGACACTGGTTGAATAAGTAATTTTTTCCTGAACCATACTCAACTTGCCACCCTCTGGCCATAATCCCAGGTTTAACTGGTATGTCTCTGAATATACTATTGGAGATGAAATTATATGTAGCACCACTATCAATTAAAATTTGGACATCTCTTTTGCCTAACTTTCCTTTTATAAAAAATGGAGTAGTTTATCCCAAAATATTAGAGTTACCTGTGGTAGCAAAAATTCTGTGGTGCTTCCTCAATGGAATTCCTACGATCAGCTCTGTTAGGGCATTGTATGGAAAAATGATCTAGTTCTCCACAAGTAAAGCATGTGTTTGGTCCATCGTTCTTTGGTTGATCACTTTTCCTGTTCTAATTACCATTTTTACCCTATTATTTATTATTTTTTTTCCTTTCCTGGAAATTCCTTTGATCTGGATGCCCTCTGTTCTCCTGGAAATTAGCCTTTCCTCTGTTATCATTTTTGTTTTGCCTTCCATCTCTAAATTTCTTGTACAAATATTTACCTCTATTTTACTCGGGATACCTTCTTTTATTAGAATTTTCTTTCTCAAATTTTTGATAGTAAGACTTTACCTCTTTCTGGCTTGACTCTTCATATCAGGCAACATCCTAGGCCACTGATAACATTTGAGGTACTTTTATACCCACTAGTTGATTGTATTTTGGGTGCAACCCCATAATAAACTTATGAGCTTTGAACTTTTCTTGTCCATAAAATTCTGTAGCATACTTAATAAGTTGTAAAAACCTCTGGTAATACTCAATTACCATAATATTACCTTGTCTTAAATTGGTAAATTCTCCATGTTTCTCAATATAGAATTGTTCAGTAAGAAAGCAATTTTTAAAATCTCTTTAAAATTCCTCCTAAGGTATATCTACTACTTCCTTTTGAGTAATTTTATTGTATGTGGTCCACCAGTCTCTTGCAAGACCTTCTAAATGAGCCATTTCCCATGTGGTTTTGGATTAAGGACAAAGAGGTTGGATCACAAAATATCCTTCGGCCTCACTTAATAAATTAACAACGGTTTTGCCATAACCTCTTCCATAAAACTTGGATATTTCCAATTTCTTGATTTCCTTTTTCAATTCTTCACCCACTTTCATCTTCGAGGAACCCTCTGGAAATTCACTTACATTTTTAGCTTCCCTTCTATTAGTCAAAATCTCAATGACTTTTTATTTCTAGTTGATTGATTCTTGTTGTTGGGTCATCTATGCCCTTTACTGATCCATATACTCATTTATTTGAGATTTTTTGAATTTGCATTTTTTCATTTTGTTGATTCAGTTGCCTCTACATCATTTGAATCATTTGAGCCATATTTTCATCATTCTACGTAGCTCTCGCAGCTACAGGCTCTTTCTCTCTTCTAACCACTCACCATGGTGTATTGTCAACTTGCATCCTTTCAGACTCTCTCATGAGTCTTCTTCTTATTCCTACTCATGGAACTTTTGTTTTAGAATCCATCATGAGTCTTCTTGTTCCCACTCGTCGAACTTTTACATTTTCCTCTTGAATATTTTCACTGGTCCTCCATGAGGTACCCACCATACCTAACATCAAAAGAGTTATGTCAGACCAACTATGCATGTTCATTCTCCAAGGTTCAAAACCTAGGCTCTGATACCAACTATAAAAACCTAGTCTACTCATCGGTTGTTAAAATACACACACAATTTTTTTTTAAATGAGAGCATAACCAAAATTTCACTTTCACATTATATACACCCTACTTAATATTTGTACTTGGCATAAGAGTATCGCACTTCAATATTTCCACCATTGAAGCTGGTGTCTTAAGTTCTCGAGACCGGCCAACTTCTTGCAATATTTGCCATATATAGAACTTTACCCAACTGTGGGTATCTACCATTCTCGACATGGGGTTTATCATTACAAAGACCATATCATCTGAAAGGAGGAATGCCTTAACTCCCCTATTCCAAATTTGGGTAAGGATTCACAATCCTTCTCATGACCATGAGAGTCCATCGACTCATATACATTTTAGATAATCACTTTGAAACTGGCATGCTTAAGCCTGTGACTAACCATTGAATTTCTACTAAAGTATAGTCAGGGATCACCATTGCATGGCTTCTAAACCTGATTAATTAATTATATTTTTGATTGGCAATAATGCTGCCCATCCCATATACCGCTAGAATTTTCAACCTCATATACCAACTTCCTGGTTATGAGTCCTATTGACAATTCCAAAATCAAAGCAAGTAGTGAAATTCCTCAAGTATCATCCATGTGTTTCCAATAAAATGTCCCATACCATCATCTCTTACTCTCATCAACGTGGAACATATAGTTCACCTCTTAGCTAAATATTGGAAAACATATAACCGGTTTCCTGCCATTGCTGGCCACTAGAGTTGGATTAGTGCTATCCTCTTTGATAAGAACTTCATTTGGTATACATAATCATGGTTGTCACAACCACTGGATACCATAGATCATTTAGTTCTATCCTTCTCGATAAGCACTTTATATATGTATACATATTCATGGTTTCCTCCATAGTTGGCTACCGAAATTCATATAGTGGTATCCTCCTCGATGAACACTTGCTCTCATTGTAAGAATCAAGTCTTGTTCACTTTGAATTCGTTCAAAATATCTTTTGTTTCTCTGGAAAAGGTTTATTTTTGGATTAATGCTTAGTTTCAACTTGAATTCTTTTGGGTATCTGATATTTCCTAATCACATAAACACAAATTTTCATATAGCATAATATTGAAATCTCTTCTTTTGCACAGTCATACAACTAGAAAATTTGTGATGCTGACTAAATAGTTCTAAAATAGCATCATAAAATTCCATTTACTTTCTTAAAAAAAATAAACATATAATTACACAATATAACTCAAAATGTCTAACTTCAAGCATCAACTTATTAAGATTTTTTTTTCATTCTTCAATTATAAAGACTCTATGAAAAGAGTATGATAAAAACTATTTTTAAAGAAAATATTAATCGCATTATTTGTTCTTTCTAGAAATTCAAACATTATCTAACATCCAAATCATGTTCACTTCTTTTTCATGGGCTTTTTTTCTATTCACTTCTTATCAAGAGAATATCATATGTATTTATTTTAAGCACTCTTTACCCTTTTTGAATTTATTGTCTTCTACTTAGAGACTATATAAAACTATAATTTTTTTATTTAATCTATCCTGTAGCCATACATTCCATTCATTTTCTACTAAAATTTCAATGTATTATCCATAAAAAGATATTGTCTCCAACAGGATAACATTCTACATTTTATTTTAAACAACAGAGTTCATATTTTACATCATTCTGAATTTAGAAAATCACATAAAATGATCTTACAATTTGATTGAGGAGTTTTTTTTTAATAAATAAATACATTACATTATTTAATGTAGTCATAAAAGACTATATGAAACACCTCAAAAGACTTTTCTAATTCTGAAAGATTTAAAGTTTCCATCTCTTCAAACTCTATAGGATAATAATTATATATTTTAGTTTTATTTCACTTCGAAAGACAATATACATCCAACCTTGGCTTACTGACACTATATATAGACATAGCCAGAGAATGCATTTGGTGTAAATGAGACACTTCATTTCTCATTTTGGGAAAACTATAATTCCAAAACATTATGTGCAAACCATAGCTCAACAATATCACCATTGCCATCCTTGAACCATGCATTCAATCACCCGTTCAGACTACCCGTTAGGAGAATAAGTTTAAAGGTGAGAGTATGGGATCAACTTGGCCATTTATGCATCTAAATGCAAATAGTACTCATGCAAGCACGCATGCTATAGAATAAATGTTTTTCCAAATATATATTCACACTCTCACAGAGTAGTCAAGCTGAATCTCTTTTCAGAATAAAAGAAATAAAATTCCCTTCTCATGCAATTCACATTGCATGTAAAATATTGAGTCATTTTCTAACTAATTGATAGTTTTATTCACAATCCATACACAGAGCATACAAGAATCAAACATGAAGTATGAAAAATGTCCACCACACAACATGCATGGTTTCCAATTCTTTCCAATAAATATTTTTCATTCTTACATTGAGCAATTTGATGAACCCATTAAATATTCCTCATTCATGCATCACTTAGACATGTATTTTATCAAGTTCGACTCAGGTTAAGAAGAACAATGCTCAACATGCATTACACAAGCATGCAAAATTTGAAATCTCCAAGAATTCAAAATGAAGTTTACTCACTTAATATACAAGGCATGCAGTTTATGTATATATATATTTTCTTAAAAAGAAAAATCTCTTGAAATCCAAATAAAAATGGCTTCTACATATTTAAAACACATGCATACAACTATTAATGGTTCATATTTGATGTTATTTTTTCCACATGTAAGATTTTTAGCTTATTAAGGCTATCTCTCAAAATTTTGATTCATCAATTCATTGTTAACAGTTGCTATGTTTTCTAGAATTTATCATGTTTTGTCACGGTAAGTTTTCTCAAACTAAAAGTTTTCATTTACAATAAAAAAAAAGTGGTTTATCACATAACAACAATAGGAAAAACATACAATTTTAATCCATCTCAGTCATTGGAAATTATAATACACAGAAGGCATTTTACATTGGAGCTCAAGTCTACCTAGTTACACAGTGTTTCCCCACTAACTGCTTGTTTTCTTCCACTAAAATATTCGCTCCTTCCGCTACTCTCCCTAATCATCACTTCTCCTTCAATTTCCTTTGCATACCCCTTATTTCCCTCCAACTACTCCTTCCTTAATGCTCGATCGGTGACATGCATCCATTTTGCTTCATCATTACTAAAAACTTACTCCACTATCCATGGGTGACACCTCACATAATGGCTATGCCAAATCATCTTCCATACACAACCACCTATTTTTTAATTTATTAATTTTTTTTTTCTTCGAATGGAATGAAAAAAGTGATCTTACTAATGGTTATCATCATTAAACATAATGGTTGCAAAGACACCTATCTAATGGATTCATATTATTAATTAAACTCCATGTAAGCAATTATCAAGGAAATATTTATTAAATACATTTTTTTCAAATTACACATTATGTTTTGTTATATTTATATTTATTTATTTGTATTATCTTGCAATACATGATTTTATTTCCTCAAAGGCAAACAAGCAACATATCCATTTTCTTTTTATTTTTATTCCCGCTTTGAATAAATTTAGCATTGATATTTGCACCATAACAAGGAGCACACAAGAAATGCACACAACATCAAAGGACAAGTAAGAAATGAAATAGTAATCTTGTACAAAGTGCAATCACACACAAGGCCAAATGCACCAACAGATAGGATGATTTCATATGCAAATTCTATGGTGGAATTCCATGTATCCACTGACCAAGGTGTAATGAAGCACAACATAATGTCCCACCTACCTGATGCCTTTCAACCTCAGTCTCCATCAAGGGTGGTTACTATCTTATGCCTCCACACGTAAACCTATACCTACATCACAAAAACTCAATGTAGCATCACATTCTTCCAAATAAAAGATATCAAGTAGCAGGGATGTGACAAATGGATATGGATTCACCAAGAGAAACCCCAAGGTATTTGCACCTTCAAAAATAACAATATTAAGTGTTATAAGTGAAATAATGATGGGCATACAACAAAGTGGTGTAGATAAAAAATTCTAGAGACAAGTAGGAATAGGAATAGTCAAAGGAATCAGAATAATCATATGAGGAAGAAAGTAGACAAAGGTAAATATCAGTGTATTCTAGGAGTAGATATACTCCCAACCCTGAACTAACCACCTCAATAGAAGGTAGTGTAGGGGCTAATCTAAGAGATTCATTCTTAGCCCTAAAACCTGGAGGTTACCCTTTTCCATTGATGTCAAAGGGGGAGAGATTTGAGTTAGGGGAAGAGCATTCAGTCACAGAGAGCAGTTTCTCAATGGGAGCAGAACATAAAAAAGTAAAGGAAATTGTAAAAGGTAATTGGGTTGCCATAAATGACAAAGGGGGATATTGTTGGAAATATGAGCAAGTTTTGTTGTCATTGATGTCAAGAGTCATTTTCAGTGAGCAGTATGAGGTCAAGCATCAATTTCTGTAAACAGTGCAAGTGGAAGATTGCTTCTATGCCTAAGGAAAAATAATATTATAATATACCTATTATAATATTCAAGGTGGTCAAATAAGGTCTAAAGGAGCAAGAGAAAGGCCCAAGAAAAAAATATTATAATTTAGTATTATAATATTAAAGGTCTAAAGTATAGACCTAAAGTAATTAGATTAATTATAAATTAATTATAATAATTTTATTATAAATTAATTTATAAATTAATTTAATTAAATAACCCTAAGGTTAGGGTTACAAAGGGAAAGCGATTAAAATTAAGGCACCAACGTCGACTATATTTTTCACCCACCGATGTGCTATAGAGGAGAGCACATTGTATATAAATACCATCTGCCTTGGGAAAAAAATCATCCTTCGAACAAATTAAATCAGAGTGCATGCAAATTGTGAACTACGTGGAAGAAGAGGACAAAGTTTCTTTTGCTTATGTGGTGGTCATCGAACGCACAAGAGGAAGGAGGCTTGGAGCCTCATAGTAAACCATGGTGGTTGTGCCAAAGACAGATGACTATGTGCTTAGAGTGCTAATAGGCGGGAGGTCCCACTATCAAAACTTGATGGCAGCATTTTGGTAGAGATTTACATTTTGGTTTTGTTGTCAGGATGAAGCAATAAAGTGCACGAGGCACTTCTTGCTTATAAGGTGAGTTCCTAGCTCATATGGCATGTGGGCCATGGATAGAGAACTATGGAGGAGCAAGCAGGTGTTTGAATCCCACCGAGGGCAAAGGTATTTAATTTTTGAAAATTAAATTGCTTCTAAGGTTTAAGGTGGCATGATTAATTTTTGCTAAGGGGGAGTTATAAGGTTTTAAGGAATAATTATTTTATTGTGATTTTTGATAAAGTGAATTGAGATAGGAGTTATAAGGTTGAAAAAGGAAATTATATTTTTTTGGGATAAGCTATGATGTGTTAAATACTTTGAGAAAAGAGTTAAGGGTTCATAAAGAAAATTAGTGTGATTATGTTTTTTAAACTAATTGTTGGCTTATATTTTGAAGTGTGGATATTATAAGGTGTAATAGATATTTATTGCTATGAATGGTGAAATATTTTGAGGGATCAAATTGAGTCAATTATTGAGAATATTTTGCTACCTAACCTTTGAGATTTGCAAAAGAGTTGATTGTGATAGGTGTTTGAGGTCAAATCTTCTTCAAACAAAAGGTAAGGGCATATTATCCTTGTGAGTGATTGTTGGATGTTGTGAATGCTAAGTTAGAGTGAAAAGGATTATTTGATAAGCATTGTTGACGTTTGGTTTTGAGAAATCCAATGTTATTTTATGTGGGTTTTTTGGAATGAAAGTTGACACTAGAAACTTTGTTTGATAAGCATTGTTGGAAATATTGAGTAAGCTTTCATATGTTTGATTAGGATTTGTGAAAGATCATGAGTATCATTGTTATGTGAATTTAAGAATTATATTGAACTAGGTTTTATGAAATATCATGAGTATCATTGTTATGTGAAGTTGAGAACTATCTTGAACTAGGGTTTGTGAAAGATCATGCGTATAATTGTTATGTGAGGTTAGTTTGATAAGCATTATTGAATAAATTTAATTGAGTGATTGGTTGAGTGGATTTGATTGAGATTAGTTGATTGGAATAATTGGAGTGATAGTTCAAGGTCTGTAAAACAAATTGTTCTTTATTCTTAAGAGATTTTGGAAGTAATTGAGTGTGAAGCATATTGATTATCTAACCATTCTCTATATGTTTCTATGGTAAAGCAAGAGAGATTGAAAGTGATTCATAATTTTTGTGAGAGTGAAACATATTGAGTCTCTAACCATTATTTATATGTTTCTGTGAGATTAAAACAAGATTTTGTGTGAAACTTGTTTGTGTGATTGAAGAAGTTTTCTGTGATAGATTGAGTTGAGTTGTATAAAGCTTTTTGTGAAAGCTAGAGGATAGATTTGAGTAAGTTCTAGAGTAGAATTAAGGACTGAGTTGAGTAATATTTTGTGGAAGCTTACAATGCAAAGTTGAGTTAAGTCTTGGTGAAGACTTGTTGAGTAGATTGGACAAGTTATAGTGAGGACTTGTTGAGCAGATTTGAGGTAAGTCTTGGTGAAGAATTATTGAGCAAATTGGATAAGTTCTAGTGAAGACTTGTTGAGCAGATTGGACAAGTTATTGGGAGGACTTGTTAGATAGATTTGAGGTAAATATTTGAGAAGACTTGTGAGTAGAGTTGATTGATTTATTTGTTCAAGATTTGTGTTAAGGCTTGGAGCAAATCTAACAGAGTTTATTTGTGATTGGATCAAAATTTGTGTTAAGGCTTGAGGATAGATTTTGGTGCATATTTAAGGAAAATTTTGTACCAGACCAGATATAGAGATTAAGTAGATTTGTAATATACTGAAGGACTATGTTTAGTGTATATTTGAGGATACAAATTGAGCAAATTTGTGCTAGACTAAAGGACTATATTTAGTTTAGATTTGAGATAGAGATTGAGCATATTTGTACTAGACTGAAGGACATCATTTAGCACCCAGGTGTTGTAGGTGAGTTGGAGAGGAGAGAGCAATCCTTCAAGGGATGTCCCAGGTTTGAATCTCCACCCTACCAAAAAGCTAAATTGGGTACCCAAAATCCAATTGATAATGTTGGTGCAGGTAGGGCTGGGTACAACCCGTGGGTGACTTTGATGGTGTAGAACCCCCTGTTCATGGTCTCTTAGACCAAGGTGGCCCCGCAGGGGTTTTTTTGCTTAAAAAAAAAGGACATCGTTTAGTGTAGATTTGAGGATATTGATTGAGCAGATTTGTTCTAGACTAAAGGATTGTGTTTAGTGTAGATTTGAGACAGAGCTAAGAGCAATATTTGGATGTGACAGAGTAGAGGATAGTAGTATCCAGTGGATAGATATCCATTAGCTAGGGTAGTGAGGATAAATATATTCTCTGTAAGGATAAATTCTTCTATGGATAGAGATCCACAAGCCAGAGTAGTGGAGGCAATAGTCTTCTAAAGGATCACAAACAAGAGTAGAGGAGAAGGAGTTCTCTTATGGATAGATATCCATGAACCATTTGAGGGGATTTTTGTATCATGTGGACACGAACTTGATTAGGAGATTGGTACCTCCTTTGGATAGAGATCCAAAAACATTGTAATATAGATAATATTCCCAAGAGATTTTTTGAGAAAATTTTAGTGAAATATTTTCTCTATAGAGTAGCCCACATTGGGTAAACCATGTTGAATTGGTGTATCTATTGTGTGTGGTGATTTATGTATTGCTTTAATTATTGTTGCTGATATTACCATTGATATATTGCATAATATTATTTGGGAAAGAAAAGTAAAAAATGATCTTATACTGTTCATCCCCCCTCTCAGTATACACTTGTGTTATTTATATTAACCATAATAAAATTTTATTTGCCAATACTAAGGTTAGGTAGCCACAACCTATCTCAAGATCTCCATAAAATAATTTTCCTAATAATTATTTTACCATACAAAAATATCAAATCTCTTAGTACACCTTATAATATCCAAACTTACACAATATAAGTCAATGATTTCATTATAATAAAATACACAAAAATTTTCTTTATACATCTTATAATATCCAAAATCACAAAATAAGTATCACAGTGTAGCTTTTATTTCAAGATGCAAAATATTATTTTCTTTGCATACCTTATCACTCCAACTTTATAAAATAAAATTCAATTACCAAAAAATCAAAATAAAATACTTTAATTTACTTTACCTTATAACTCCCTCAAAAACCTTATAGCTTATAGCTTATGAAACCCTCTAAGCAATTTCCAAATTTCAAAACCATTGGAGAAATAAAAATGTGTATAGCATACCTTTCAACTATTCTACCCACCAAAACATCTCCAGAGAAATTCGAACACTCGACTTTGGCTCTCCAACACCCTATCCCAAATCTAGGCTACCAAGTGGGCTATGTGCCCATATGAAACCTTAGGCACATGTTCCGCTCTATATGTCACCTCTCGAAAAACACACCAAACAAAATAAAGGCTTCTCTCCTCTAGCAAAAACATCAATCGCATGGATCAAACCTGTGATCCCTTATTTACAAAGCCCTAGCACTTTCTCAACTGCCACCTGTGCTACCGTCACTGGTGGATTTATCTATCCATGTTGTTACCCTTATCCTTTCATCTGTTTCCAACACTTCAAAATGCAAATTTCTCTTCCTCCAAGTAATACAATGTACGATTTCATTTATATTCGAAGGTGTATATTCAAGGACTTAGGAAATGAGACTTATTTACTATATAAATGCACATTCTTCTTATCTTTTACACGTCGACCAATTTCAATTTTTAAAATTCAAATTAGATTTTAAATATTAAATTTAAAACCCTTGCACTCATTATTAATTTAAATTAAAATTTTAATCAAGGTGTAACAACCCCTGTTGTCACTACACGTCTACTAATTTTTTTTTAAAGAAAACTCTTCTTTGTCCACCTTTTCATAATTTAAAGATATAATAATGATCTAAAATGAAAATTTCCCATCAAGAAGTAAGCAATCTGATTTACAATAGATTAATTAAATAGAAGCACCAACTTCTACAATTCATTTTGAGCAAATTGCAAGTAAAAGCACCAACCCCTACAACACCATCCTACCATCCCATTATGGTAGATGAATAATAACATACAATGGCCATGTCCCCTTCATAAGTTTGCTACATGGCAAAGGACCTCATTTTGATTTAATCAACCAATTAGGAGAATAATTCCTCACCAAAGTAATACCTTTATCCATTTCTCCATACTACAAATAAAGGCTAGTGTCTTTAGGATAAACCATTAATCTATTGCTCATTATGGAAATTTACATGCAGTTTGGGTTAATCGTCTTAAGTGTTATTATAAAATTTACTTATCATCAAGGTGTTGACGATTTTGGTGGTGGTGGTTTTTAGTCCATGAGTTTTGAATCTTTTATTTGTTTCCATTGTTGTGTAGGTTACCCATAAATTTCCCTTTATACTACTATATTCAAAATAAATGATTCTTATGAACAACCAAATATCACCATAGATTTTGTAAAAACATTACCATAATTGGAAATAAGTGATCTTACAAATATTCACAACTTACAAAAATGATAAACAACATTCAATTACAAATGTCTACAAAATACAATTATTTGATCATTTTCCTAAAAGCCATACATCATCTACCATCTAATTGAGATGATTACATCATTAAAAATACTTCCTTACATCATACAAAAACAAGTAAAAAAAATACATCAAATATTACATAGCTTGGCTCATACATTTCAGCCATACAATATTATAATAAGTACTTCTCAAAACATGTTTGTACAATATGAACTATGATGTAGTCTTCAATATTGATTGATCGATCCTTGTCTATTTTTCTTGCATCTTCATGATGTGAAAGATATGTATGTAAGGGATCAGGACAACTCGAATGCAGAGTATGTCAACGCAACACAAGAAAACCATGCTCTTTTCATGCTTAAATGCATATATGCATCATTGAATTTGCTAGTTTCATATCTCATGTTAATGAACATCCATGGCAATAAATCAATCATCATGCAAGGTAAGGTTTTTTACACAATCCAACTCATTATATGTTTGGTTTATCTCCAAACAAAGGAAGAGTCCCATACCTCTTCCCGTGGAAAAGACACCAATATTTTCCTTCAATACAGGAAATTTATCATTCTTTACTGATAATCAAAAGCATATACCTTCATTTTATTTTCAAGCATAACATAAAATTCATTAAAAATATATTCAAACTATTGGATTCCTATATCTCTATATATAAACTAAAATTACAAAAGAGCTAGAATGACAATTTCAATTATATATTTCTTATCTATAGAATACAACTAAAGCCAATCCATATAAATATAAGTATATGACACAAGTCCTCATAGACCAAGGCACAATTGTAATAAATTTCGGAGTTCATTCACTTCATACTTTCCAAGTGTAAATGCAATATAAATATATAAAAATATATATATATATATATATAAACATATATATTTATTTATTTATTTTTATTTTTATTTGATCACAACATATGGCAATTAGATTGGTATAAGACCATTAACCAAGGTAGACAATAATAATTAATTTCTACCATTTCATGCTCTTTTACAAAACAAGTTACATTTCAATAAAGAATCTCACAATCTAACTAAATATATACAAAGAAGTTGTTATATAGATCTAAATATCGACGTATAAACAATACATTCACACCAATGGCTATTTTTGTTGGATTCCACTATAGCCAAACCAAATATGTTGGAAGACATTATGACCAAAAATCATACTCGTAACTGCTTGAATGCTTATCAACAAGGATTACTATGCTCATGAAACCCAAAGCAAAATACTGCATCACAACTTGCAAAACTTAAAGGTTGGTGTAATTTTTAGGAATTCCATTATGGTCAGGCACCATATCATTTACCCAAAGTGACACTGGTCTATCCGCATGCCACTCTAATTTCAGTCATTTGTCATTGGGATCCGATTGAATCAATAAACTGGTTACAGTGGTAACCACCGAGGCAGAACAACGCACATGATCATAGAAATTCAAGATGATCCCTGTCGATGGATTATATCAGGTGATACTGAAGATTTTGGAAAGGAAACTATTTTACTCTTAGTCCAAAAATTTTGGCAGACATGGTACAGAGGCTACACTGTTGGAGGATTGACGATCGAATTTTTTATAATGTCGAAGAGGTGTTAGATACCAGATAGGCTTTGGTTGGAAATGGGAATCAGAGTGTTTGTAAATCTAGTATTCTATAGGTAGGTTCTTTCAGAGCCCGATTACCAAATTTGTGACATGTTATACAGGCAGTAGGTGAGTCTATTCAATGTGTTTGAGTATTCACAAGGTAATTAAGCCTAGCCTTTACCTTCCTTGAGTGGTCAAAATTGCAAGGGAGAAAGTGATGGTTCAATGCTAGGACTCAAATTTAGAACTTGCTTTCATAGCTACAAGGTTTCGCCTAGATAGTGGATAGGTCAAGCACAACATGATACGTGGTCGTTGCTTGATAACACTTGTGGAACATTCGCTAACTACTTAGCGATATGAAGACCAAACCAAAAATGTCTACAAAGGGAAATGAAGAGACATATTTCATTATGCATGATGCACACCCAGGTATCTATTGCTGACAGTGGAAAATACCCAAACGAGATAAAAAAAAATAACACTAAAGCATGAGAAAGATGTCATTTGATATGGAAGTAGAAGCTTTGCTTTGAATACAGCTACTCTAATATCTATGGTGAAGACACTATGACAACAGTATGCTATAACTTGGTAGCCATAGTAATTTCAATCTACATAAAAATTGGTGAGTCCTTGACTCTACTTAGGATATACAAACAACACTATTGTTTTTAGAATGACCATAAATAAAAGAAAACCGATAGAATACGTAGTTCTAAAAGTAGCTTAATATATTCTAATATCCAAGTGGTAAAACACCCAATATAAAATAAATAACATCTAGCTTACAAGCCTCCATGAATGTATTAATACAAATCCTCTTTAAAGGTAAGACTAAAGAGTAGAATTCAAATAAAATAGCAATGAAAGAACAAAGAAGGAAGCTTCCACACCTGGGACTTTCACAAAACCACTAACCAAAGTGCTAGAAGATCCTCCTCTGACTTCCATCCTAGTCTCCTTCACAAAAAATAGTATAACATGCCCCCTTTTTCTCAACCCTCATGGTTATTTATAACACTTTCTTTTTCTTACAGGAAGATGCTCCACATTATTTAATTACTTTTTTTTTTTTTCCCTTCACATACAAGTTTCTTTAGAATATAATATTTTAATACAAAAGGGATTCCCTGGAGATAAGGTATAGGTTGGTTATATGTCTTGTGCTCCCACTTTAAGGGCACTACTACTATTGAAAACATGGGTGATAATATTTTGAACTATTAAAGATAAGATGAGAGTCGCATCCCTTAGTACAATCATCCCAAAGTTGCCATGTATAGGAAATATGCAATATTTAACATGGTAGTCAGTCATTTTCCTTCTCATCTCTTGGTAGTCAGTCTTCCACATAAGAGAATACTTGTTCCTGCAATCAATCAATGCACGCAACATCATTTTATCTTGATAGAAATCAAGTATTACAATCCAACTATTATGATAAAAATATTGCATATTAATACAGTTCCTCCAAGGTGTTTCGTGACACAAGGATTAAAATATTTTAATTTAAACTAAATGTTTTGTAAACTGCTCATGGGTCTTTTCAACTTGAACCTTGTTTTTCTTCACCTTGTTATTTGGCCCGAAATATTATAATATTATTATTTAATTTAAACTTGTTTCTCCTTCCTTGGGTCTTCATCCTTTGGGCCTTTTTAGGCATACAATATTAAAATTAAATATTATATCATATTCCTTTTCAAGACCTTCTTGCTTTTGGAAAAACCACTTGATGTCCTTAATGATGATGCAATTTAAACAATACTCTCTTGACATCAATGACAACAAAACTACTCAAAATTTCCAACACATGATATAATAATAGTGGGTCCATTTCAATTATATATAACCAATTAAAAATATATTCTTAGTGCAACCATGAAATACCAACCTTTTGGTATAGTATTAAACCTTTATTATTATTTTTAATTTGCCATACTATCCTCAACTAAAATAATTTATATAATTGTAAACTTTTTACTATTTATGCAATGCCTTTCATAATGAAAAAAAATGGTGTTTTGCTTCTTCAAGGACCATAAAATAATTTCGTATTAGTCAAGCACATACCATAAATATTTTACTATTCATCATCATATATTTTCCAATATTTATTTTCATGTTCAATAATCCAAAAACATAAGATAAAGGATACCAAATACCAAAATTATATCTCCTTTAGATTTTATAAATGCACATCATATAGTAAATATGGTCAAATAATGGTAAGATACATTGTATTTTCATAAGATAAGCTCAACTAGTTAAATGCCTTAATTTTCAAATGGGATACCCAAGTTTGAGTCTTGTCAACAATACATGCATAATTGGCAATATATCATGGGGTTTGTTCAAATATTATGTTAACATGGTCATGATGTAATAGGAGTTGGTCTATTTCAATTATATGTAACCAATTAAAAATATATACTTAGTGCAACCATGAAATACCAACATTTTCTCATAACTAATATGAAGTTACTATCACATTAAATAATTATAGTATTCAAATTTTATTCTTGTTTTACATTTTCCATATTATACCCAACTAAAATGAATGATATAATTATAATTTTTTTACTATTTATACAATGCCTTTCATGATGAAAATAAAAATCGTGTTTTACTTCTTCGGGGATCATTAGGTAATGCCTCGTTACTCAAGCACATATCATAATTTTTTTATTAATCATCATCATATCTAATTCCAATAATTTTTCATATTCAATATTCCAAAAATTGAAGATAAAGTATTCCATATACACAAATTCTATGTTTCATTTAGATTTTTTTAACCCACAATACAATAAATTTGGCCTAATAATGGAAATATACATTGGGTTCATAAGACTACCTACAACCTCATATAAATTATCAAATTAAATATTTTATGCCATTGAATTCTTAACTCATCTCTCACCATGTTGAAAGGTATGCTTGCTAATTTATAGTTTATCAATTTGAAATTAAAAGGTAGATCAATTCCATCATGAAATAAAAATATCCTCATTCAATTATATGATGCACATACAAAGGAAATAATGCACTAATCCAAAATTTATCATTTTAAATTCTTGTAAGCACATAATCAATAATCATTCTTATTAGTGTACTTAACATAGAAAGTGTTCTGACTTGTACTTGAACTAAAGCCTTTATTATGAAGTTCTTATTATTTCTATCACAATAGAACCACGTAACATGCTTAGGCTTGTGTGGAGACCTTATTAACTTGTAAAAATTGTGTTTTTTACCTTTAAGTCATGCCACAACCTAAATCTAATTAATTTATTCAAAGCAGTTTAATTTCAAAACATGATGAATGTTTTTTATTACCCATTACTATGATGAAGATTTGCCATTATAATGGATTACGTTGTGAAATGATGATTTAATTATTTATAGAATGTGCTTATTAGATTATTATGCAATTCAAATCTTACAATTTTAAATATAATAAGACTAATTACAACTGTGGGTTACATGCTTGATAGGGACTAAAATTGGTTGAGTTCAAGTGGGAGAGCATCATTGGGAAGATGATCAAATTGACGGATCAAGCATAGAATGGACTGGAATGAAATCATTCTAAAAAATCAGATATCAAAAAGTTGTATAAGCATATATACAATATGGCTTCTCTTGGACTCCTACGAGACTCTTGATGTTATATATCTATTACAGACCAATACTCCATACTTTATCTCTTTAAATTTCCCTTAAATAATGTAATAATCATTATATAATATCCCCTTATTACATTATTTGGTGTACAAAGAGAATTGTGAAACAATTCAAATTTAACTTGTACAAGAGCCTTTGTGAAAAAATTGCAAGTTGATCTCCAATGGAAATGTACTTGAATGCAATGAAATTGAGCTTCAATGTGTTATTTGTTCTTGAATGAAATGACATTGAGCTTCAATGTGTTTTTTTCTTTCATGAAATACTAGATTCTTGATCAATTTTAGAACACCTTGATTATCACAATTCAACAAGGTAGGTTGTTTCTTGCACACACCCATATATGACAATATGCTTTGTAACCAAATTGTTTCACACATTGCTATTTGTGTGACATGATATTATACCTCTATGGATGCAAATATCACTACATGCTATTTTTTACTATACCATGAGATAGGTCTAGATCCTAGATGAAACACATATCTAAATGTTTACTTTTTGTCATCTAAGATCTAGCATAATCTAAATCCATGTGTCCCTATAAGAAAAAAATATCACTCTTCTTATATTGTAATCCATATTCTATTTTACCACATACATAATGTAGTATCCTATTTGCAACTTTCTAATGACTCTCCTTTTGATTATTCATGAATCTTGAAATGTAGCTTACACAAATATTGATGTTAGGCCCATGTTTTTCAAGTTTATGAGACTCCCAATCAATTGACAATAAAGAGTAGTAGATATAAAAGGTGATTTATCATACATAGACATATATAACCCTAGTTCCATTGGTGTCATTAGAGGTTTACAATCTTTCATCCTATATTTTTCTACAAATGTATTAGCATACATAATTTGTGTGATTAGAATGTTTTTTTTTTTGCCAAACTTTCAAAATATGACACTAGTGTAGAGTCCCAAAATATATCATGTAAAATGATTTTTCAAGTCATCCTTCACATCATTCACCAATTTGTTTGAACTTCTAGTGATGACCAAATCATCAACATAGAGCACAAGAATCACTATCTCATTTCCAATTTTCTTGACATAGATATTTGCATTAGAGGGACTTCTAATGAATCCATGCTATAATAGATGATCACTAATTTTTATATACCAATCTCTAGGAGCCTGTTACAATCCATATAATGACTTTTAAGTCTATAGATTTTTTTGATGTTGCCCACTGTTAAAAAATCTTTCTATTTGTGTTATTTTTGCTTCTTCTTCAAGATTACCATTTAGAAAGGGACTTTTAGCATTTATTTATTAAAATTTCCAACCAAATTATGCTACCATTGCAAACAGTGTATGGATGGTGTTCATTTTTGTTGTAGATGCAAATATCTCTTCATAGGAGAGGCCCTTTAAAAAACCCAAGGAGAGCCCAAGATTTTAAAGGGGAACTCCTTGCCTTATAAAGTATAGTCCTTACTTCTATGCATTGTCCTTTGCAATGAGTTGTGCCTTATATTTATAAATAGATCCATCTATCTTATATGTGATTTTGAAAATCCATGTGTAGCCTATGTACTTTTCTACTTCTGGTAACTCAATGAGATCCCATGTTTCATTCTTTATTAGATATGTGTATTTTACTTCCATGGATTCATTATATTATGTTAAACTTAGTGCTTCCTTTATAGAGGTTGGTTTTACATTCTCCACCATAGAATTCATCAATCCTAAATTTACCTCCCCCTATGAATTACTATGAGTACATGATCATGTGGAGGTTAGATCTACTAGTGTAAAAAGCTTAACATACTTGAGAGTATTTATGTAACATACTTGAGAGTATTTATGAGCTATTTTGGAGTCCTTTATTATGATGGAGTAGCCACTATTCTCATATTGGTTCATCAACCACTTTTAAAACTAGCTTATCTTCTAGAACTTCAAAAACTTCCTCATTTGACTCAATGCTTGCAATAGGATATGTGACATCATGAGACTCCTTAGAATCCTCAATGTTTTCTTTAAATTATTTATAAAATATGACATATCTAATTATATGTATGTTGTTGGTGATTGCATCAATCATTCAATATGATTCACACCTCATCATACCCAAGAAATATACCTTCTAAAACTTTTGAGATGTGCAATAGATCAATTTCTCCTAGATTAATCTCATTTAGGAAAAATACCTTGAATATCCTTTTTTGGAACTCTATTTTGAAGATACACCATATTATAGATAGATTTAGCCCAATACGGCTACTCTAGACCAAATCCTAAGAGCATGTAGTAAAGCCTTTACATGATGAAATGGTTTCTTCTCTCAACAACCCTATTTTGTTGTGGAGTATAGGTGGTCATAAGTTATCACTTAATATAATTTTGTATGAGGAACCTTGAAAATTATTGGATGTATATTTACCTCTTAATCTAAGCAAAAAATTCAAATATGATGTCCAGTTACTATTTCAACAAGTTTCTTGAAGTGTTGAAAATTTATGAAGGCATCCAATTTGAGTGGCAATAAATATACCCACATCTTCTATGAGTAATCATAAATAAACAATTATACTTTTTTCCACTATAATTGGTTAGAATTGGTCTATGTAAATCAATATGCATGACATCCAATGGATCTTTTTCTTTGTGAGTGCTAAGCTCAAAAGATAACTAGTGTTAATTTCCTACAAAAGAACTGTTAGAGTTAGAGCATATTACATAATTTGGGCCATGAAAATGTACCATATTTGGTACATAGTTAGAGTAGACGATTAATTTAGGAGGAATTTAGCTAGTTACTTCAAGCAATGTAATAAATGCACAAGTTTCAATGTGCAAGTTGTAATGTGCAAGGTGTTCCTTGTACAACTAGGTAGTGTGAAGGCCAAGGAATCTATCTTCCTATATAAAGTGTCTCATAGAGAAATATCGTATATCAAGTTCATATATGAAGTGCATTATAGTAGAGAGTATTATATAGTGTTAGAACTCATGAGTGGAGTACAATGGAGTTCTTTAGCTTATATTAATAGAGTGACCATAACCTCCATTTTGCATTGTTTTTTTACCACTTTCTATTTATAGTATATTTCAATCATATTGCAAAATTACTTTCCTTCATATTTTTGGCACCTTATTAGGACCTATGATATATCTCTCCCACTGCATATATCCTCAAAAGATAATAGTGGTATCAAAGCCACAGTGAATCAAGATAGGAATAGGGAGAGTCACAAGTGAGGACTGAAATAAATATCAAGTATAGAAATTCTGATATTACATATGGCTAGAGTCTTTCCACAGAGTTGTAGGAAAATTCGTGAATACTAGGACTAAAAATTCATTTCACTAGTTGGATGGATCAACTAGTAAATACTACTAATCTCAATAGATCTAAATATTTTCATGCTAACTTTTATCTAAAGTTCTTTGTTGCAAAAAATAGACATTGCGAAAGAGACTCTAGGAGTAGAGTCTTGGTGAAGTTTGGAGATTGGATATGTCCATTGCTGGATTGAAAAACTTCACATTAAAAAAAAATCCATAAAATCCTTTATCCAAAATAAGAAGGCCATAGAATCCTTGATCGAGAAGAAAGGCCATATAAGCCTTGATCTAAAATTATAAAAATTCTTCCATTCTAGTTTCTAACAACTTATTGCAGGAAAAGGAGATTTAGGAAAAGGTTGAAATGCTTCCTACAAGAGAGTTAGGAATAATATATTCTTAGAATAATTCTATCACTTGCAAAAACAAGGAGAAGATTGAAGATTTTAAATATCTCAAAAAAGGTCTCATTACAAGAGCTACAAATGCTACAGATTATAGAAGTAAATAAAATGTGATAGCATACTCAAGGAAGAATATAATTTATAAGATGAGTCAAGGAGGAGATAGGAAATTGGTGATCTTAATTTAACATCAATACCTATAGAGTACAAAAGTAGAAAAAGCCATAGAAGCCTTGATTCTAAAGAAGACTTTAGAGAAAAAATATTTATTTAGAAGGAGAGTTCCTGATTTAGAAGAATAATCCAAAGAAGAGTTCCTAAAGAAGACTTCAGAGAAGAGTTCCTAATTTAGAAGAAGATTTCTTGATTCAGAAGAAGAACATAGAGAATATTTCCTAAAGAAGACTCCAAAGAAGAGTCCACAAAATAGAAAATTGGTGATCTCCATTAAAGCCTGTAAATTGCAAAATAAAAGGACCAGAAAGGTCCCATTCCATAATCCAGATATCTAAGAAGAAGATTTCATCACAAAAACTTCTAGAAGTAGAAGTTTGAATAAAAGGTCTCATTTGGAATACCATAGAAGCTACAAGATTGAAGACCTTGGAGAGGTCTCAAGGAGAAAAAATAAGAAGGCTTGGAGAGCCTTGTTGTAGAGCTTGTAGAAGCATCATCAAAAGAGTTCCTAGGAGAACTCATTGGATAAATCCACTACCAAGGAGAAGCTTTTGATAATGAAGGACTTGGAAAAATTATCACCATCCGACAACAAGCCCAAGAGAAGAAGAATTTGGTAAAGAGTGCCAAATACCAAATAAGAATCCAGTGAAGACCTAAAGGTAGCTAGAATCTTGAGAGGAATAAGATATTGTTTGAAGTTAGAATTCAATAAGAATATTGAAGGAGGATTCAGATAGAATAAGCCTACCAAATACAAGAGATTTGGATATTACCTCTCATAGTAATAAGGCATAGTTTAGAGATAAGAGTTATCTAAATATACAGTAGAAGATCAAAGATCACTAGAAGGATCAAACCATTAAACCCTAGGCTCCAGAAAGAAGGTTCGATACCATGTTTGGTGAAGCAATAATTTTTGGACAGCCAACAAGAAGCTATGAATGCATCCATTACAAGGCAACAACTTGGTGAATCAAAACACCAAGATCTAAATCTACTATAGAAGCCATTAAAAGGTAAGAAACTTGGGTGTAGTTAGTTAAAATTTAAATTAGGGTTCATTATAAAATTCCATTAAGAACCATATTTGGATTAAAGTTGCAAGGATAAGGGCCAATATTATACTCTTCAAGAAAGTTCAAAAAAAGGAGAATTCATTTTAAGATATATTTGCACATTAAATAGGAGTTGGATATTTTTTGAAAGAAATAAAATTATCACCTACCTACTATTTATCTAGAAAGAAATAATACTACATCCTACAATATTGATTGTACTAAAAATTGTAGATTATTCATTAAGGGTTCTTTACAAATTACTCTTAAAAGTTGTAGAGATTATTAAATGCATTTGAAATTATATTGAGAGTTTATTTACAAGAGAAATAAGGTGAGATTATTATTACCATTAAAGTGCATTATTAATTTATTACCACTATACTAGTTGATCTTTAACTAGTTACTCTCAAAAGGATTAGTTTGTGTTTGTTTATTGTTAAATATCAAGGGCACAAAACCAGCATATTATCGAAGTGTCTAGAGACACTATTTGGTGCACAAAACATAGAAAATTTTGTGTTCCAAAGAAGCCACCAAAATCATATCATATTCCTCCAAGGAGTTGAGAAGAAATCCATCATCAAAAATAGGAAAAGAAACTACAAATAGAGACTTGGTGAATCTCAGATTCAATGTGCACTAAGGTCTATTTATGGAAAAATTAGTGTAAAAATTACCTTTACAAAAGATTCTATCAATGTGATTATTATCTTGGGTTTATTACCAAAGTAACCAAGCAATGGAGATAGTTGTCTATAAAAGGAGACAATGTCAAATAAGTCCTTTCCTACAAGAAATCATCCATTAAATCTAGTATAAAGAGATTGCCAAAGGAGGTGTAAAAAAAAATATTATATTCACAATTTCATTTACATTATTTTGCACGGGGTTTAAGTTCCAGAAAGGCACATTATTCAAAAGGATAAATCAGCTCAAAGTATCCATGTAAAAGCATCCTCCAAGCAAGGTAAAAGATCCTCTCAAAGAATCATATCATCCACAGTTTTGGACAGTTGTATCAAGGTACCTACAAGTAAACACATCATAACACAAGAAGGGAAAAATATTATTTATAAAGAAAAATATATAGCAGGTTGAAAGGAGAAAAACATAGCACAAATAAGGATATCCAAGTTAGACATACATCCATAAGGAGCAATCAATGGTACCAATGAAGTATCTCAAAAATCCACCAAAGCATTACCCATAGCCACCGAAGCATTACTCACTACTACAACTGGAACCATTTTGCATCAAGCACCATCGAAAGCATACAATAAAAGAGAATTTATCCATAGTATGTTAATAAAAGAACCTTGCAAATAATACATTAAGGATTGAGAGACAATGAGAAGAGAACGCCCATGCAAAAAGGAAAGGTGACACTTATCACCTTAAAGGAAACCCTAATGTCGCCCACATGAGTGCTCACTCTTTGCACGTTAGAAGGAAGACATTATGCAGGAAGAGGTTGGAAGTGTTAGAAGAAAAGTAACACTTGTCACCAAGTAATATAAGTGCTCATAAAATATTTTAATGCTCATCTTCCATTCTACAAAAAATTCCAAGTGCCAACAAGGTTCTATTTCTCTCCTAGGCATTAAAGTGAAATTATCGTGACACTTGTCACCCACTACAAAAATATATCCCTATTTGAGGCATCAAAGACCAAGGAGGAATGCATATTTGTAGCAATAAGGAATAGTAGCATATAAGAAAAGAAAAGAGCATTTAAAGCTATTGGTAAAGGCAGTCATACTTGAGGTATCCACTACCCAAATATTATAGTAAGAAGAGAATCAAAAATCAATTATCGTCCATCATAGAAGTTCAAGAAAAGCATTAAACTCTATCAATCTCATCTACATCCATGCATTGGAGAATACAAATCTTACCATTGGTCATAATATCTAGGAGGAATACTAAAGGTTGTTGTCATCTACATCTAAAATCAGTACCAAGTACGTAGGGGTTTACAACATTATAAAGGTAAGAATTTACCTTATTCTAATTTGCTTTCATTAATAGGAGTAATAAGGGTATAATATAAGGTTGAAACTATAAGGAAATCAACCATATTTGAAAGAAAAATTAAAGGAGAATTATAGCTTAATATTTGCAAATTAAAACATAGGAGAAATAAGGATTTCTACCTAGAAAAATTAAATTTATATTATTGCAAATATTATTGTTTTCTAATATTCCAAATTAGGGAGTTAAAAGGAATACTACACCAAAGTAGAATATTGGAATTTAGAAACATTAAATATCAATGTATCAAAGGTTATAAAATGATATTCATTAAGGAATATCAAGAGTTAAAAATTAATTAGTATACTTATCTCAAAATCACATTGAAGGGATAAAATAAATCCAACCATATAACCTCATCAAATTAGAAAGTTCTTAGTTCAATAGGAGAAATAAGGAGTAATAAAAGTTGATTTTGGTATTTACAAAGCTTTACAAAATCAATCTAAAATTGAACTACTATTCACAAAAAGAACTTTATCACTCATATAGCATATCCAAAATTACTAGGGAGTCATAAGTCATTCTACAAAACCTGATAATATTAGCATCCATCAGAGTTTATCAAGTACCCAGCTCAATTGGGAGTCATAAGGTTTCTACAAGGATTAAATAAATTTCACATCTCTTAACTAGGGAGACATAAGGAAGCATGCAAAACCTAAGTTCTACAAAAGGTTTTATCAAATCAAGCTCATACACTCTAAACTAGGGAGTTATAAGGTAGACCACTTAGAATATTCTATCTCATAAGATACAAGCACTATCAAAAGCACTTTATATTCTAAACTAGGGAGCTATAAGGATGTCTACTTCTGAAAATACAATAAACACTAATAGGAATAATTCCTTCAGAAAGGAAAAAACAAGTGCCATAAAAATTGGGATCATGAATCTACTCATGAAATATGAAGGAACATTAGACCTAACTTCAAAAATAATTCATAGTGAAGCCTTAGAAGATAATTTTGATACTATGGAATGCTATCTTCAAGCTCGTCTCAATGAAGCAATATGTAATGAGAAAAGTGACATCTCACTTTCTTTAGACTTTGCGAGCATATTGTATATGGCATTACTCACATACAAACATTACAAGGATAAAAATGTAGAACAAAAAGGATTGATAGAATTACTCAAAAATATAAAGTTGAATGAATCATATTTAGAAAAGCTTTTTCAATCCTCATGTAACATTGGTACTTCAAGTTCTACTAATTCAAGATCTTATCTTGATGCCTTGAGAGGTTTTTTGGAAGCTTCTATACAGAGTAAGGACAAATAAGGAGAAACATATTTGTAGGAATCAAGCAGTAGTACTACCACCTATAAGAGTATAGAAACTAGATTTAAAGTAAAATATAAATAAGAAGAAGATAAACCGGATGGAGAAGGATTCTAGGCAAAAGATAATTGATGGAAGAACATACAGATTATTATGAAGTGAAATCTCTTCCAGCAATAATAACAGGTTATGAATATACTAACTACTTTCTTGAATAGGTTACAAAGAATAGATAATAAGAATACAAACTCCAAGACCAAGAAGAAGATCCATATTGAATATTGAAATCTTCAATACCCAAATAATGTAATATATGGGGGTTTTAGAGTTAGAGTATATTACATCATTTGGATCATGTAAATGTACCACCTTTGGTACATAGTTAGAGTAGGATATTACTTTAGGGTGAAGTTAGCTAGTTACTTCAAGCAATGTAATAAATTCATAAGTATCAATGTGCAAGTTGTAATGTGCAAGGTGTCCCCTTGTACAGCTAGATAGAGTGTTGGCCAAGGAATCTATCTTCCCATATAAAGGGCCTGATGGAGATATATCATATATCAAGTTCATTATAGTAGATAGTAGATAATAGTGGTAGAACTCATTAATGGAGTATAATATAGTTTTTTAGCTTATATTAATGGAGTGACCATAACCTCCATTTTGCATTGTATTTTTGCCACTTTCTATTTATAGTATATTTCAGTCATATTGTAGAATTACTTTCCTTCATATTTTTGGTATCTTATTAGGACCTATGATAGATCTCTCCCACTGCATATATCCTCAAAAACTAACAAGAACTAAGTAAAATGGAAATGTAGATGAAAGGTTAGGCAATATTACCACCATATGATGCTTATTTAGGTGGATTAAGTAACCAAAAATTAGATTTCCATGTCTCCTATGCTAGAGTGAGTTAGCATATATTCTCATATTAGATAGTTCAATATTAGAATATGATATGCCATCAAGATTCAACAAGCCATTTTTATAGGAAGCAATGGCTATAAAATTACCATTTTTTTTTATGAAACACCTCCTTTTGCCACCAACGATCCAAAATTTATCTGTTATATCTTGATCTATAATTTGTGATATAGATAGCAAGTTGTTTTCTAATCCTAGTATATATAGCATATTTTTAATTGTACATTTACCATCAGTCATTTTCAGAGGATAATTTCCTACTTATTTAACATGATGGGTCTTATAATTAGCAATAATGATTGGTTTCCCATATTTGGCTTGTAATTATTTAAACCACACTTTATCTCTAATTATGTTCTTGCTAGCACTTGAAACAATGTACCAAATTTCATTCTTTGGTTTTGTCACTACCTTGGATTTCAAGACCTTATGTGCCAATTCAGGATCATGTTCAAAATTTAGTTCTAGTTATTCATGTGTAACATACCCTTGTTGTTGTTTAGGGTGTGGTTTGAACTATATCTCTTTTTTAGGAGGGCTATGAACTTGACCCTCTTGATTCATGGAGTTACATTGCCAATATTTTGTATCATGTACTTATCTCATAGATATGATAGTACCTCCTTTATTTTTGAGGTTGCTTTTATGATGATGATAAAGATGAGGAAGGACTCTTCTATGGATTGTTTGTATAAATGCATGAATTATTCATCAATTTATCCTTTAATTGACTCGTTTCATACTCCCATTCAAGAATGTTCAACATTTCATCAAAAGGTACCTTTCTATTTGATATTTGCAATGAAGTAATTGATACTAAAAAATAATATAGTACAACTCTAATTATGATGGATACTAAGATCATATCTTCTATTATTTCCCCATTGGTATTCAAACTTGCTTTCAAATTAGCAACTTTGTAAAGTAATTCTTTAATACTTTCTCCATATTGAACTCTCAATGTGTGGAGTTGATATTGAATGTGAATAATTGTGGTTTTATTCTTCCATTCAAAGATAGTAGAAAGTTTATTCCATGCCTCCTTGGAAGTCTATGCTTCATCAATGTGTGTCTAAATGACATTTTTTGTGGAAAGGGTGATGATAATTAGTGTGTTGGTATATACCTCATCAAACTACTATTGATCCTATTCATCATCTTCTATATGAGTGATCTTTCCAATGATAATATCCCACAATTTCTTAGCCACTAGGATGGTCTTGATCATGTTCTTCCATTGTACAAAGTTTGGAACTTTGAGTAGTTTTGAATCTATAAGAAGAAATTTTGATTTTTCCATGGTAAAATTACTTATTTTTTGGACTTGTATCTTTATGTTGTTGGATATTTTTGGGATCATTAATTATCAAGGTTGGCTCCTTAATTTTGTGAATGGGTGGCTTTAGTCCATATTTTTATACCCATTGTATTTTAATACCACTTGGTGTTTTAGGGTTGCTTGATGTTGTAGAATACCTATATATATTGTAAATTGCTTTGTTGAAAGTGAATACTAATATAGAATAAGAGGCGTGGCTTTAACTTTTTGTTGGTTTCCTAGTCAAGGGTTTTTAGGATAAATGTTTGACTTTATTGTGGATGCATGCCTTTATTTCCTTATATTTTACAATTCTATTTGCATTCTACTTCTTAAATAGGTCTATAAAAATTTTCATATATCACTAGTTCAATATTGTAAAAACCCTAAAAACCAACCCAAATTTTTTTCTTAAAGGATCAAGACTAGTCAAACAATCCAGATAAATTCCATAGAAGCTTACTTCACATTATAAGTTTCTAGATGTTGTAGCATCCCTCAGGTGGACATGAGTGGCCAATATCCCATGTTAGTTATGGGGTTTACCTTGTACACTACCCATACAACTTAAAGGACACCTTTGAGTGGTCACCCCAAATTTCCTTTCTTTCTTTTGAAGGACATTTTGACCATAGTGCAAGGGTTAACCCTATCTCATTCATTTGATATGAGGGACTTCAAATCCTTGACTAGTGTCTGCCATTTCTTACTAGTACTTAGGTGTAAGATTCTTTGTAGTTTTATAGACTTATTTAATTGTAAACCTATTGTGCACCATAAAACTATTCTTTAGATATTTTAATGGAGGTGACTATCATTTATGTGGTAGCTCTATTTTGGTCTCCCATTAATAAATTAGGGTTTCCAATGAATACCACACAAAATGACATCCCCCATATAAATTCATCCATAGTCATTTAGGTTCCTATGACTATCATTTACATGACATCTCTTCCTCACATGGGTATCTCACTTTATTTTGGAGAATACATCGTAAGGATTTAATTACAATAGAATTCTAAGCTCATCATATTTCAGAGCACACTTTAGTGGTCTATCAATAAATTTTCCATTGCAACTCTAACGTATTATTCCATCACATATCCCTTAGTTCCAGTCCTAACCTCAAGGGTGTAATTTTTATTGGCATTCTATTGTCAACATCTTTCCAGGAAGTTTTATTTTTCCCAAACCCCAAGGTGAATCTAAGATATAACTTTATCCTTTTTATTTTATTTATTCATATTTTAATGTCACCATTGCATAATCCATATTCTATTGTAGGAAATAAAGAGATACTAAACATCTAATTTTCTTTACAATGTTACTTTTCATCATAGCATAATAAACAAATTTATTTCTTCTTCATTTACAATTCAAAGCAATAGAACAATAAGTGCAAATAATAGTACCATAACAAGTACTACAAAAGATATACCAAAATATACATCATATATCTGAGGAAACCTTTATGGGATAAAACCTAGCCTTAATGTCCATATTTATTTTCATTTCAAGTATCTTAGCCATTCTACAAAGGGATTACAATTTCCCTTTTGTCAAAGTGTCAATCTATTTCATAAGAATCTCCATAATTCTTATGTACTCTATTACATTCATTTGTACATTCCTTTTTACAAATGCGAGGGAACACCATAATTCCTTCACAGGGAACCACTAACAATCACCAACCTACTAATACTCAAGAGTCCATTCCTTGTGTAATTTCTTACAAAGAATAACCATGGGATCCCCCATAAGTTTCTTTTCATTTATTGGTCCCTATCTTCCATCTCTTAAATTTAAGAATAACTTTATTTATCCACAAAAGAATACCATATTCATCATCAATGGTTATATACATAGTATATAAATAATTAATTATTCCATCAATTCAAGCTTTACAAAATGAATTAAATATTTTGCAAGCCTACAAACATCATTAAAATTTCCCAACTTCATATTATTCCTTTAGGAGAAAACATATTTAAAAACATCTAAGCCTATTAAGACTAAAGAAAAATCTATTTTTATTTCTTTTTAATTTACTCCATAAAGAATTCCACTACTCCTTTAATAAGGATTTAACAATCTCATTAAGCCATTCAATAAATCAACTTCCCAAGGTTAGTTCTAATAATAAAATAGTCAACTTTAGGCTATTCTTCTTACCACATTAACTTCAAAAAGATCCATTACATATTTTACTCCTATGGTTACTCTTTTTATTTTAATCTAAATATTATCAAATCCATATGATCATTCATAGCTTGAATTACCTTTATTAACTTTTAATCCAAAGGTTATTTCTACATAAACCTTAGTCCCAATTCAAGTGGTAATTTCTCCTTCTACCTGAAAGGAGTTCTCTATGATAACTAAGATATGTCTTTCTAATTAATAAAGCATTGGTTAAAATAATCATGTGGTAAACACTTTCCTTTGGTACCTTACCATGATAGATTTACTATTCTAAAACATATACCCTACGTACTATTTAATCAATGTTTAGAAACAAAAGGATTTTTTACTTTCCAAGGGTGTCACAAATATGCAAATATCGCATTCTAGCATTTTTTTTCCCATTATGATCTGATTTCTAATTCATGGCATCTACCACCTATTTCAGGAAAAGCTTAGAAAATACCCTCCCTTATAATTCTACGTCTATGGTTCAATACATGCCACACAACAACAACATGATTTCTAGACAAGCACCACTTGGTGGCTTCTAGGGATCACAAATAAATCTGCATTAAACATTAACTTATGGTTGTATTTTTTTGTTTTAATTTCTTTCTTTAAATTTGAACACGGGAGAACTACCTCCATACAATAAGTGATGTATTCAACGTATGCAAGAAGTAGTCCCATACATGCTTGTAGTTTAAATATAAAGGTTTCCAAGGGTCCAACATGGCTTCAAAAGCTTCAATAAAAATAAAAACAAGGTCTCCTCCCTTGTAAAATATGGTTATGCATATACCATGACGTTAATCTAGTCTTAAGGCACAGGTTCAGATGTTGTAGCATCCATGGTTTACACAAATATATGGAAAATTATCACACTAATCGAATGGCTAAGGGATATGATCATAAATATATCAATTTCCTAACATGGCAGTGCAATCTCTAAAAATAACCAACAACAATCCCTACATTTTTCTCAGGCACTCATAGCAACAAAACCAAGTCTTTTGTATTAAAAATTTTGTGTAACAATGGAAGTATATCTATGTTTTACAGTAGCCAAACAATATTATGACTAATAATAAAATCATAAATTTAATTCCACCTCTCTGAATGGAAGCACCTTCTTCAAAAATAAGTATAGAAAGGAGTACCTACAATTGTTAATAGATGCTTATTCTAGATAAGATACAAATGTTAACCACACGATCCTTTGCTACTCTATATTCCTTCCAATAATATGTCTAATTGTCCTTCCTATATTGCATGTTCCTTATTATGTTCATTTTGAACCCCAAAATCCGAAAATAAAAAACCCCTCTTTTATTCTTTTCCATAAGGTTTAAAGAGAACTCAAAGAGAATTAATTCGAGATAATGAACTCATAATTGTCCATTGTTGCATTTTTTGAAGTTGGGTTCATTTTCCAATTTAAAGCTAAAACTATGTCATTATTTTATTTATTCTAAAGTTGAGCACTTAATTATTTTCTTTTCTTCATTTCTATTTTAACGAAGCAATATTAAACCTTCTTAACACAATCCTTCATAAAGCATGTTAGAAGTGTTAATTGATCAACAAATACTATGTAAGAGAAAAAATGATATGTCAAAAAGCAATAGTATAGGCTAGATCAAAAAATAGAGATCACATATCAATTCATTTTTACTATATAGGCTATCAGCTTTCTAGCCATTGGTGAAGGTGTCTAGTCTTGCAATAAGACACGTCCATTAGTAACATATCATTTATCATCAAATCCTCAAAAAACCACATAATTTTTCATTAATGGGAATATATAAATTCATAAATATTTTATAAGAATTTTTTTTACAAGGGAGGGTCATGACATATTACCCCCCTTGGACTAAATACAATCCTCTATGTTTCACTAGTATCTTGTAATAAGATCAAAAATTACATTTATTAATTCAAATAAATATGGAAAATGTTTTTGCATATCATCTACTTTTTTCCAAGTAGCATTCTTTTTAGAGTACCAGTCCCATTGAGTTTTATATTATTCTAGAGTGTGGTTCCTCCTCTTTTTGTAACAAATTTCCAAAATCTTTATTGATTGTACTTCAATCAATGTAGGGTCATTTATCTACAAGTTAGACAAATTTCATACATGGTCAGGATCAACTACATACTTCCTAAGCAAGGATACATGGAAATTATCATGGATCTTAGATATGTTGGATGGCAAGGCAAGATGATAGGTAATTGGACTTATCTTCTCAGTGATATCAAAAGGTTCAATATATCTAGAATCCAACTTAGTTGACTTGATAACACTGTTCATGGGTTTTAATCTTAAGAACACTTTATCTCCAACTGAGAATTCTTGAGGTATGTGCTTTATATCGATATAACTCTTTTGATGATCAAATTATTCCTTTAGCCTTGATCAAATCATTTTTAGCTATTCCTCTATCTCTCGAACCATGTCCAATATAATGGCAATATGATCTTCTATATTATCACATGAGAGAGGTGTTCAACATATTCTTCCATACATTGCTTTGAATGGAGCAATTACCAGAGAAGCATGATACCCATTGTTATAGGTAAATTCAACCAAGTTTAGAAAATATTCCCATTGGATTTCTAATTTATGCAATACATGTGAAGCATGTCCTCCAGAACTTGATTGAACATTTTAGTTTGGACATCGAATTTTGGATGGTAAGCAAAGATAATATTCAACTTCATACCTATAGCATAATGTATGGCTTGCCAGAATGCAAACATGAATATGTAATCTTTATCATATATAATTACTTTAGGAAAACCATGAAGCTTAAATATTTTCTTGGAAAATATATTAGCCACTACAATCACATCATCCTTAGTACTTTTGAGAATGAATTGTGCAATATTGGTCAAATTATCCACTACCACAAGGATTGTATCATGTTGGAATCTATATTTCAAACTTTGATGATCAGTTATAAGCTAAAATGGTTTTCCTAGCAGATAGTGCCACCACATATTAAGGACATGAACCACTGCCACCAACTCCAAGCCATGTGTAGCATTATTTAATTTATTTTTCTTGATGTTTCTTAACTCATACACTACCACTAATTCTTCTTGAGATAAAACTCCCCCCAAACGTTCTAAATATGCGTCTGTACATACTAAGTCATTTCCCTACAAATTTGGAAATTTTAGAATGGGTGTAGTAGTGAGTTTTTGCTTCAATAACACAAAGGCTATATTACACTTATCTATCCATTTAAATTCCTTACCCTTTTCTCTGAATATTGATTATTAGGTAGGCAATTTTAGAGTAATTTTTCACAAAGCATTTGTAGTAGCCTGTGATGCCCATAAAACTTTGTACTTCAATCACATTGGTGGATCATGGTCAACTCATAATGGCCTCTATCTTCTTTGGATCTAATGCTATTCTATTAGTAGAAATAATATATCCAAGATATTGTACCTTAGGGACATAAAATTCATATTTTGAGAGGTTACCTTAAAGTTAATTTTCTCTTAACAGCTCAAGCACTATCTTATGTGCTTATCATGTTCTTCCTTGTTCTTGGAATATATCAAAATTTCATCTAAAAATATCAAAATAAACCAATATAATTATCTTTTGAACACATTTTTCATAAAATTCATGAATGTTGTTGGTGCATTAGATAAACAAAATGGTAGAACTATGAATTCATAGTGCCCATATTGAGTTTTAAATGCAATTTTGTGAGTATCTTCCTCACAAATATTCAATTGATGATACCCCAATTTCAAATTGATTTTGGAAAATATATTTGCTCCTTTCAATTGTTCAAACAAATCCTCTATTTTGGGAAAGATATATCTATTTTTATGGTTGCTTTTTTCAACATTCTATAGCCTATACACAATCTCAATGACCCATCCTTCTTTACAAAGAGAACTAGTGCACCCCAAGGTGATACACTAGGTTTGATCAACCCTTTCTCTAACAACCCTTGGATTTTTACCTTTAATCCTACATCTCTATAGGATTCATCCTATATGGGGCTCTATGTATTGACTCAGTTCTAGGCATCAATTCTATAGTAAATTCAAATTCTCTTTTTGGTGGTAATCCAAGAAAATATTCAATAAAAAAATATCTATATTCTTGCAAGATTGGATGTTTACCAAACACCTCTTCCTTTTTATCTATTTCTACTTCATTAAATTTGATCGTAAAAATCATTCCACCTTTTCTTATGGTCTTCTTTAGCTACATTGCTGAAAGTAACTAGGGTTGAAAAGAACCTTGTTCACTCACATTTCACTTTCTTTGTTTATCACTATTAGTGTGATCAATCCATCTTTCATGTAAATTTATTATAGGCTCATGGGATTTCAACCAATCCATACCTAAAATAATTTCAAATAATGGAGAGGAGCTACATATAAGTTCCATTTTGTAGATATGTTGGGCCAAATGAATTGTACATTGGGATAACATTGATCCATGAAGTAGATTTATCCATAACCATACTCTACTTTCCACCCTTCCACCAAGAATCTTGGTCTTTTTGGTATATTCATAACTAATATAGAAGAAATTAAGCTATTTGTTGCTTCACTATCTATCAAAATCTTAACATTCATATTAAATATTGTACCTTTCAAAAGTAGTGGGGTAGCCTATCCATCAAGATTCTAACTTCCCATGGTTGCATTGATCCTATGGTTTGGCTATTTTGGTTTATTACTAATCCTAGCTCTCTGGTGATATTGATTGGCATAGTGAGGTCCTCCATAGGTGAAGCACCCTATTTTAGGTCTACAGTGTTTATTTCACTTTTGTTCCTTAGGAATATCTATGGGTCCAGTGTCAGGTTATCATTGAGGTCAAGATTCAATGTAGATGATTTTATTATTGTCCTTTCTCTTCTTTTTATATTCCTATTATTTTCTATCTTTCTTATTTGTAGAAAGGGGTCTCTATTTTTCTTATTTTGTTCTCTTTTCCATTGCAATAAATATACACTGCTACTCTTCCTCAAAACTTGATGACCTTATTATGATAGATTAGCATAAATAAAGTAAGAATGAATTGACTACTGATGAGACATACCACATGCATTTTTTTACTTTGCTTCCTTGGTATAATTGTATTGAGTTGGAATAGATAATTTCTGCATTCGAGGCATATCCTTGATCTTCCTTTATTAATTCCACTGCTTGAGTCTTCTAGATTTAGATCTTCTTCACTTTCTATTATAGTTATAGGTAAGTTTACATATTGAAAAGCTCTAGTTGAAAATTTTAGGCTCACTAAAGTGTCTAATACCTATTGTTTCTAATTTAATTGTTCTTGCATGAGAAAAACAATAGAAGAAATATCTTCCACCACTATGCTTAAGTCTCTCATACTTTCCTCTCTAGATCTTGACTCATCCCTTTCTTGACTTAGTGGGATTGAATTTTAGATGTAACCTCATATTTCTTGTCCTATTCTTGGTGCTATTACCCCTGGCTATTCAAGTGTCTCATATTAGGTATTATCTCATAATCCTTCTTTAGTTTATTTTATCTTTAAAAAAAACTATCCTTTTAACAACCATTCAACAGTAATATCAGTCCTTTGTTTAATGGTTTGGTTTATTTTCTACTAACCATCTTTCCTATACAAATATTTTATTTTTCTCGAGTCGTACATTAAAACTATTCATAGTTAGGTTATTTCCTTGGTAAAATTATTAACATACAACCTAGAGTTTATCGTAGGGAAGCTTAAGACCTACTACCATGCTCAAACACCAAATGTAAAACCCCTAAAAAACAAACCAATTTTTTTTCTTAAAGGATCAGGACTAGTCAAACGATCCAGATAAATTCCATAGAAGCTTACTATACATGAGTTTCTAGATGCTGCAACATCCCTCGAGTGGACAAAAGTGGTCAATCTCCTATGTTAGTTCTAGGGTTTACCTTGTACACTACCCATACAACTTAAAGGATACCTTTGAGTGGTCACCCCATTTCCTTTCTTTATTTTGAAGGACATTTTGACCATAGCATAAGGGTTGACCCTATCTTGAGCATTTGAGATGAGGGATACCAAATCCCTGACTAGTGCATATCATTACTTACTAGTACTTGGGCGCAAGCTTATTTGTAGTTTTATATATTTCTTTCATTGTAAACATACTATGCACCATTAAACTATTCTTTAGATAGTTTAATGGAGGTGATTTTCACTTATGTGGTAGCTCTCTTTTGGTCACCCTTTAATAAATCAAGGTTTCTAATGACTACCACACCAAATGACATCCCCCATAGGAATTCATCCATAGTCATTTAGGTTCCTATGACTATCATTTGCATGACATCTCTTCCTCACATGGGTATCTCACTTTCTTTTGGAGAATCCATCACAAGGATTTAGTTACAATGGAATTCTAAGCTCATCATCTTTTAGAGGACACTTCAGTGGTCTATCGCTAAAGTTCCCATTGCAAACCTAAGGGATTGTCCCATCACATCTTCCTTAGTTCTATTCCTAACCTTAGAGGTCTAATTTTGATTAGCATTCTATTGTCAACATCTTTCTAGGAAGTTTTAATTTTCCCAAACCCCAATGTGAATCTAAGATAAAAATTTATCCTTTTTATTTCATTTATTCATATTTTAATGCCACCATTACGTAATACATATTCTATTGTAATAAATAAAGAGGTACTAAACATCTACCTTTCTTTACAATGTTAATTTTCATCATAGCATAATAAAAATATATTTCTTCTTCATTTACCATTCAAAGAAATAGAATATTAAGTGCAAATAATAGTACCATAACAAGTACTACAAAATATATACCAAAAGATACATCATATAACCCTTTTTGGAAGAAAAAACAACCTTAAAATATCCATATTTATTTTCATTGCAAGTCTATTAACCATTCCACAAAGGGATTACAATTTTTCTTTTGTCAAAGTGTCAATCTATTGCATAAGAATCTCCATAATTATTATGTACTCTATTACATTCATTTGTAAATTCCTTTTTACAAGAGCGAGGGAACCCCATAATTCCCTCACAGTAAACCTCAATCATTCACTAACCTACTAATACTCAAGAGTCCATTCCTTGGGTAATTTATTACAAAGAGTATTCATGGGATCCTCCTTAAGTTTCTTTCCATTTATTGGTTGATGAGTGCTTAAACAACACGTATTTTATGTAGTTTAATTATTTTTCTATATGTAAATTCATGAAAATAAATGTGGTTTTACGATTATTTTATCTTATTTATGTGATTAACAAATGAATTTGATTCTTGATGATAAAAGTGATTTATGCATGTATTTTATGCAAAAGTGTGCAAGTTTTATGTGTTTTGGCAGGAGAACATTATAGGAGCTTCACACTAGTAGGACGAGGTAAGGCACAAACTAGTAACAGGTGTGGATAGACCTGTCGTGAGGATGACGTGTCAAGGAGCCATATGGATGGATGCTATAGAAAGATGCTATGAAATACAACTATAGAAAGTCATTATAGAAAGTGCCTACTAAAAAATGTTACAGAAAGGATGTTGACCAAGTCATACTATACAACACATCAATATGCCACATCGAGTAACAATGTAGCAGTATTACAAGGCATATCTAGTCAGCACAGTTGACTAACATGTTGGCATTATGCATGAGAATTTCATATTGATTAAAGTTGTTATAAAGTTGTAAAATTGTTATGTTAAGATGTTTTAGATTCTGACACAAGCTATTTTGTCCTCTCCTAAAATAAAGGGGCATATAGTTGTATTGTTGTGTCAATGAATTATTTAAATTAAGAACTTTTGATTATGTTAGTTCATTAGTTTACCACTTGGACCATAGGGATTGTGACAGTCAAATTTTGTTAAAAAATATTATAAGTTTAGCTATATTTTGTTGAAAAGATAGTATCTGAATCATCAAGCCAATAGAGCCACCTATAAAATATGTGGAAGAATTTCATTAATAATGTCGAAGCAACATTATAGATTACAAGGGAGACCTTTGAAAAGTTCTAATGTGGAACTAATGCTAGAATATCAAAGAAATGTTGAAACGTATAATGTCCAAATATTATGTGTATAATTTTTAAAGATTTGATGATCGAGGATACTGTACATTTGAATTTTTAGAAATAAATTAGAAACTCTTTTCATCATGTATTTGGTAACAGTATCATTTATTTATGCATGATTTATTTTATGTAGTCATTATTATATTTTCCTACATTGATAAAATAGAATAATGTTGCTACGTGGATGGAGGCTCTGAAGCGGATAAGGTCATGGTGAATACTGAACCCAAGGAAGATGAGCCCGAGGACACCGAGAAGAATGATACCAAGGAAGAGGAGAAAACCTCAACTAAGGACTAATTTCCTCATTTCTTCTTTTGTTGTTCCTATGACTACCTAGTTTTTTTTGGCTATTATAATTATTTTTTATTCTTGTCCTTCCTGCATGGTTGTATGCACGTAATTAGTCATAGTTTTTTTGTTTAAAGATTGTATCTATTCTGGTAGAATCCTCAAGTTTGAGGCAGCGTCCTCATTTTCTAGTTACTGCCATAATTTTGAAATTTCAAGTTTGAGGTTGCATCCTCATATCTTGCTCATGTCAGTATATACCCTACTAAAGTTTTTCATCTTATCTTTTATTATGACATTGCCATTATGGTTGTTTTTGTAAATAGGTTAAAGGATCCTTAAAAATCCTACGAGTAATATAAAGTATCTTATTTTAAAAAATAAAAAATAATGTTAGTAGTATTAATGCACATTAGTAACTAAAGTAAAGTAGTTTAGGGGAGAAATATTTACATTATCCCCTAGGAGGCAAGGCCCACTCCTATAGCCAGTCTCTATTCTCTCGCCCCTAAAATAGAATAGGAATAGTTAGTACATAGATTAACTTTAATTTATCAATTAAAATAAATTGCATCATCATAGACTATAAGGTAAAAATAGATAGTTAAATCAATAGGTTGCATATGGATCGCCATCAACAATTATAAAAAAAATTAATTAAATATAAATCATACATTGCATTTTATTTCAATTCAGCATAATTTAATTTTCTGTAACTATTATTATTTTTTGCAAACCTGAAACTAAGAGAAATAGAATTAAGTCTAACGATTAATCATTCGGTATAATCTATATTATATTTCCATCCTTTAAATTATTCACCCTAGGTTGATAAATAAAAGTAGATTTTACAGCTAGAATTTTGGCACCGTTGCCGAGGAGAGCAGTGTCGTAATTTTTAATCAAAGACTTCTTATTGCGCAAGAAGAGAATCTTACTTGTATGTGGGAAGAGGTGAGTCCTTGGTATGCATATGAGTCATAGTGACACAAGAAGTCCAAAAAAAACCCTTTGTTCGATGTTTCCAGGTTGTTTTTTCTCTTAGGATCATTTTACTACTTTTGTAGTTAATATTTCATTTTAGCAATTTTACTTTCCAGTAAATTTTAAAAATATTGGGTGGTTGTTATTGCTTGCTTTGGTATGGGTTCTCTAACCTGTGTAAGTAGAAAGTAGGTGTGATTGAGTGACACAATCATAGTGAAATTCTCCTAAAAAATCAAATAAGTAACAAAAATTTAACATTTTATTTTAGCAATTTTATTTCCAACAAAATTTACTTTTCAAGCAATATTTTATTTTTTCTCTTACTATGCTAAGATCATTTGTATAAATTCATTGTTTGTGAATCACACATAATTTTAGTAACAGAAGAATTGCTTTAGAATTAAAAACTTTATTTTCCTCCTATTGTGCTAATATTGGTTGTATAGATTCATTGTCCGTGAATCACACCTAATTTTAGTAACAACAAGATTGCTTTAGAATTAAATTTTTTATTTTCTTCCTATTGTGCTAATATTAGCTATATAGATTCACTATCCATGAATCACACCTAATTTTAGTAATGATAGGATTGATTTAGAATTAAAACTTTATTTTCCTCCTATTGTGCTAATATTAGTTGTATAGATTCACTATCTGTGAATCACACCTAGTGTTAGTAACAGTAGGATTGCTTTTAGAATAATTTTTTTTATTTTTCTCTTACTGTGTTAAGGGTTGACTGTATAAATTCATTGGCTGTGAATTGTAAATTATGTCTTAACAATAGTAGCATTGCTTTGAATTGCCAACAAAAACAAAACAAAAATAGAACAAAAAAAAAAAATAGAGGAAGAACAAAAGAGAAGTAAAAACATTGTTAGATGATAGAAAATTGCATCAAAAAACCTGCATCCATTGACCTTATAAAATTACTGTTAGAACAAGAATTTAACCTTATTTTCAAGAAGAGACACCAAATATATAGGAAAGTGTGGGAAAACCTGTGCAAACATCTTGATATCATAAAAGACAGATCAGACGAATTGGGTAAAATCAAGATAGTAAACATAGCTAAATTATTCGAACCAATAGCCATAAGATCAACATCAACCACCCTCCTACCTTTCCCAAAACAAGTAAATAAATTATCTGCATAGAACCTGTCCATTCTAGCATAAATTTTGTCACTGCAAACTCTCTTGTTAGACCACGTGAACCACCCTCCAGAGTCAAGATGTTTTTGAAGTTAATGTCAAAAATTTGAAGATGAGCTTTGAGTTTAGACCATGTATATTTTTCTGAACCATGAAGACAACCACCCAAACCCCCTTCACGTTCTCCCTCCCACTCGACCATGTTGAAGTCACCCCCCATGATCCAACAAGCATCAGGAAGATTATCATGCATCCAATTCCAAAGAGTAGTTCTATCACAGGCTTCATTCAGACCATACACACAGTAAATTCCAACAATTTGCCTTGCAAAAGCAAAAGTCGCCCAAAGAAGTCTACCATCTGGGTTGTCCCCATGATCAAGCAAAAGATCAGCCAACCAAGGATGGATAGCAAGAAAAACACCCCTAGAGCCCTGTCGATGAGAGGAACTCCACCAAGTGCCCCTCCAATAACTATTCAAACAACTCATCAAATCAAAACCACCAAGCTTAACCTCTTGCAAACAAACAACATCCACGCAAATAGTATTAATAAAGTTAGACACAAAACTATGTCGTTCGGGAAGGATCATCCCTCTGACATTCCACGAAGCAAGATCAACCTTCATTGAGAACCCAAAGAGTGAAGGACATCAAACCGATTACTAACTGCATCTTTAGCACCATTATGTTGAACATCTCCATCTGAAGCAGAACGACTAATAGTACCAGAAGCCCCAACCAGAGAGCCAGAGACAACTACGCCTGAAGAGACATTTTGAGCCCCTAAATCTTTCGAATTATTTCATTCTTTGTTAGGCTTAAAAGGAGAGCCCCAAGAGTCCCTCCTTTTTTGGACAATTTTCCACTCTTGTTGTGCTAGGGGAGGAGTCATCCCCGTAGTCTGAAAAATTTGTTGGGGTTCAATCGTCTCCATATGGTCTTGAACCTGTTCTTGTTTTGGAACCTTTGTCTTCTTCCTATCCTCATTAGGAGAAGAAACTTTTTTAATTCTCTTGGGGTAATCCTGGATCATATGACCCACCTCTTGATAGCCAAAACAAGCATTAGGGAGATTAAGGTACCGAACAAACTGAAGAATAGGGCCAACAGGTGTGAGAATCTTCAGTTGATCCGGTAACTTATGCTGCAAATCAACCTCCACACAAACCCGAGGGCCAAGTTTGAGGGACATGTGCTCTAAAGCATCCAAAATAATTATGCCAGATCTCTACGCCATCGGCCGCAGCATGCATCTAATCACCGCCTTCATGGCAACGAACTCAATCCACAATGGATAATGAGATTGAGAACTATCCTGAGGGTCAAATTTAGGCCTCCAGGTTTGCACAAACATCATCGAGCCCACAATGTTCCAGGTCCCATAATGCAACACATGCTTCACCGCCTCAGCCCGCTCAAATAGGACTGAAACATAACAACCTCCCAGGCCCCAAAAGGACTTAATGTAAAATCCTTTGGCTTCACAGTTGAGCCGAATCCACTTCTTAAAATCAGCTTCCACAAGAACCCGTCTAAGGAAAAAAATGATTAACCCTTTAGTTTCCAACGCTTTTCAAGTGTTCCGATACTCGTCAAATTCCACTGCATTAAATGTAAAATCATCCTCCTCCATGGCCATGTCAGAATCCAATCGGTCCATTTGGACACCCAAATCCTCCTCCAAATCATCCTCATCTGGGCCATTATGCATAACCTCGGGATCCTGCGACACTTGAGAAGATTCAGAGGTCAAACCATGCGACGAAACCATTATTGGATTGTCACAGATAATGTCTCCCCACTTCAGAGGTGATTGCTTTGAATAAAATTTTAACCCTTGCGAATTTGAAATCTGAACATTATTGGGAAGAGCTCTCTCCACAGCATGCACCTCAAAGAGCTAAACTCATCGCCGGATACAGCCTTGGACACCTTCACAGATGAACCCAGTATATGTGCAGAGAATCCCGACACATTGTGCTCACCCATCGCAAGACAAATCCCTGATGAAACAGAGAAGTTTAAAGCCTTTCCCGACACGGGAATAACTTCTGGCAAAGCACCAACCATTGACCCCGATAGGGGTTTGCTAACGTCTAGCAAAACACCAACCATCGACCCCGATAGGGGTTTGCTATCGCCTACATACACTTTCGATTTCATTCCATCTATCCCAGTGATCTTCACGGTGCTGGCTCTAGACGCAATGCTATCAGATTCTTTGTTGCCAAACAAAAGGTTTTGAATGATAGAGTCTTCAAACTTCCTTAAGTCCTCTCGCGATCGCTCCCGAACAAGACGACCTCCAGAAACCAGCGACTTGTCACCCGCCCGAACAAAAAAAATTCATCTTCAGTTCGACAGCAGAGACACCGCAAACTCGTCCACGCGCTCTACCTATCCCTCGACCTCGTATTTTCTCCGCTATCCTTCCCATCGAGACGGCTACCAATATTTATAACATTTTTAAAACACAACTTTTAAAATTATTAACCTATGACTTATTCTTATATAAGATTGATCATGAGACTGGAAATCGGCTCCTCATATCGGGCAGCCCCTACCCTTGGGAGATTATTGTTGTCGATTTGCAAATATTAAGATTGCTTACCCTATCCACTTTATCATTAGGGAACCAAAGCTGTCGAATTGTTGGTGGCCTTTTATGACACGTGGCGGCCTTTTATGACACGTGGCGCTATTGCAAACACTGAATCTCCAATAGAGCATGCAACAACACGAAGTGTTAGAGTGGAAGTACGTCCAAACATAAGCTTCTCAAAAATCAACGTGTGACGGCAAGGCCTATGTGGCGACACGAAGAATGTGTTCAACCACGGTCAAGAAACTCCGTCGAAAGTCGCAAGACCACGTCACAATGATGATGTGGCAGAGTCCGTGGTGGAAGACATTCCAAAGGGCCGAATTGAAGGTGGCTATCTTCGACAAAAATGAAAAGGTCGGCCAAGCATGGGCATGCTTTGGATTTAGCTTTTGTTATTATCTTATCCTCTCATGGAACTTGTTAAGATTATGGTGGCCATGTTGGACTGTAATGAAGGAATGGGACATCTGATCACCACTAAGAATTTGGAACAGACTGTTATGCAAGTTTATTTTATTGAATTTTGATGGTTTAACTTTAAACATTGTTAACTTCGTAACCATACAGTACAAGTACGATTATTCCGCTCAGGAACTAAAGAGATTTGTTTAAAAAGATGTTCGTGTGTTGGGGTTTGGCAGATTAGTTTGTCCATTCTGACTCCACTGATATCGGATATCCCACTCTGTGAAGTTGATTCATCGCACAGGAATAAGATTTCGATTTTCTGTTTGTCTTCTTCGGACAAAATTAAATAATGGTCTGCCGCATGTGCTGGATTGTGTGAGGAGCGAAGAAACTTTTGTGGGCTTGTAGTTGTAGCTGACAATTTTGTCCAAACTTTAAACTCCATGATAAACATTCTCAGATATAATTATGTGCTTTTGGAGGATATATAGGCCTGCACTTATCCGTCCTGTTTACTTTTAAGATGGCATGAGTAGGAGGGGTGTACTACTTGGGTTTCAAGGAACAAGGAGGATCTTTATGCCAGCGAGTGTGTCAGAATGAATTGCTAGCTCTACTGAACTCATCTGCTAATGCTTTAACCGTTGTTTTGTGTACACCCCCAATATAACGTGGAACAGAAAGAGACTTGCCACTGGAACCTCAACTTCTAAATGAATATATATATATATATATATATATATATATATATTCATTTAGAAGTTGAGGTTCCAGTGGCAAGTCTCTTTCTGTTCCACGTTAAACAATATATAAATGAATATTTCTTATTTTTATTACACAAACTATACATAAAAATTAAACAATGGTTGAACATTAAAGAAGGCGAATTGTATATAATTAATTGGATGAATTTTTACTTTTAAAGGGTTTGAACACAAGATCACTTAAAAACAATCATAATCTTAACCACTAAGGCAACTGCCTATGATCAATAATAATATAAAAGTTAAATGATGGTTGAACATTAAGGAAGATGAATTGTATATAACCTATTGGATGATATTTAAAATATCGATTAAGTTTAAAGCCAAGATTTGGTAGCTTTGGAAAGGAAATGCATAATAACAATTTTTGTGTTCATAATCGCATCTCAATTTTATTTCATATTAGAAACAAATATATATTAAAAGAAACTGAAGTTTTCTAAATCTGCTTATATTTTAAAGTGATGAATAATTTATGATAATCTTATAAAAAAATTACATATTGATGAGCAAATAAGGTGACTTGAAAGTTTCATTTAAGTTGTTTTTTTTAATGTGAATTCTCCGTTTAAGGTGTGAATTTGAAAGAGGTAATTTATATATGTTTTGAGTGAAACTAAGAAAATCATAGACATAGATTGGTTTGATATGGAAAAAAAAATTACTTTATTTTATTGACTTGGTTGAACTAAGCTAAGGAATAAAAAATTTATGCCATGGATTAGTATATTCACGCATATGAATTATATGCTTTAAATTTATTTATTATGGTTATTTATATAACCAAAGTAGATTTTTGTTTTAAATTTATTATTTTAAAAAATTAAATTTTATGCAATAATATATATAGTAAAAATTTATATTATATGTGTGAAAAGGAAATTTATATGGAATTTTATTGTAAATAATAGTATTTATTTATAATATACATTTTTCAAATATAATTATTCAAAAAAATATGAACAAAAATAATGAATATTTTGAACTTATAATCTCTCTTGTTTACACTATTTTTCATAATATTATATGATATTATTATTTTTATTGTAACCAATAATTATATTAAATAAATAAAATAGGTTAGGATAAAAAAAGAGGTGGCTCGGGGCCTAAAGCCACCTACATGATCAAAACCAAAAAATAGCCAGAGAAACCAGAATACAAATACAAAACCAGTCCTTAAAAGGGTAAACAAAAAACATAATTAAGCATAGGGAGCTGCTTTTAGAGGAGGAACAGGATTAGTCTTTAGCTCAAAAGAGTCCAAACCATGAGGATTATCTGCAAGCAAATTCACATACCAAGAGTTCTTAGAAGCAATAGTGTTTATCAAATTAACCATAATACCCCAACTAAAGGGAGTAGAATTGGTCAAAGTTGAAGGTGGAAACAGAGTATAATGAGTAGGAGCAATAGGATAATTAACTAACCGAGGAGATAGGCTAGGGCTCCAACCAATACCATGATCAGTTGAGTGATGCACAAGATTCCAACCACACTATAGAGAGTGTGAATACGAATGATACCTCCTATAAGAACTGGGAGGAGATCAAACACTTTTGTGAGCACTGGAAGAATATCCTAAGACCAAATAATGGCATCCCCTCAACCTATTGCATTGATACATCGAAGAAACTGAGGGAACTTGAGGTGGAGGGAGGTCAAGCAGAACCTAACTAATAGTGCATGGAGTCTCATACCAATACTTGATAAGATTCATCAAATGTGTCAACTCATGCACCACCTTGGAAGCTTGTGAATGGATTTGAGAGGTAACAAAAAAAAACATCACAATATTTTTATTTATATAAAATTGAAAGGAAAATAAATCTCCAAAAATAGATAGCAATATTCCTAGATTTTCATAGTTGAAACAAAATGATCGCATGAAAGAAATTCCATAGAACAACAATATAAGTAGGAAAACAACTATTATCACAACAACAAAAAAAACTACTGTCTAAGGATCTTATGATGAAAATGTTTAAACAACAAGTGAATCCAAGCCTAGGAAGACTAAGCACAAGGGCAAAACCAAAATAGATGCTTAAATGTTTCAAAATGACCATAAATAGGACACTTAGTATTAGGAATACCAACTCTACTAAGCCTCTCTCCCATAGGAAGACCTCGATAAATAAGAGAGTAGAGAAAAAATGTGATCTTATGTTCAATATTAGAATGCCAGATATGGTTCAAATGAGAAATCTAGGTATATAAGGTAGAGTGATTTTTTCATCTCTCATTAAGCTTATCAATACTAGAGGAATAAGGACTAAGAAGATGATAAAATAAGGAAGAAGAGTAGTTCTTGAAAGAGTATCTACATTCCAATGCCAATCCCTCCGCTAGGCACTCAAGGACTAAAGGCCAAGATTATGCAGTATGACATCAAACACAAACTCCTGGATCTTAAAAATAGAAGGAAGATCCAAGTTTTTAAGATTAAATTTATGCTTGAGGGCAAGCCAAGAAATCCAATCTCGAGAGTGCACTAAATCTTTATTAAAACAAATGCCTTTATAAAATAGCCTCAAAGCTTTAACCCCTAGCATATTAGCAAGAAGAATCAAAGATTTAGAAAAAATAGGCTACCACTAGATGTTCTAAGAACTGAATGAAATGCCATTACGAAAACCATCACCAATCTAGTGAAGATGAGGTTTCATTACCTCAAAATCCCACCAAATACTTTTAACTACAAAGGAACCCTGAATCTTAACTAGAGAAAAAGTAATGATAAGAGTGTGAAGGCCTCTATTAGCCTAAACTAAACAGTAAACTCAAATTAATGCCTACTTATTCATTTAATCAGGTTGTAGAAATAAAAATGCTAAAAAATGTTGGCAATTTTGGGTACCCTGGGTACATTGCCTTTGCTCTAAGTGTAGATGTTGTCATTGATGTCAAAGAGTTCTTGAAGCAATTTGATTTGTTGCCAAAGCATATGTCAAAGAGTTCTTGAAGCAATTTTGGTTTGATGTCAAATATTTTGTTTTGATGAAGGTTTCAGCATGGACAGTAAGTTTCCAAGAAGATCAGAGTTGCCCAGTTGCAAAAGATCAAGAAAAAGACAAGTAAGAAAAAGTATGCAGGCAGCTAGAAAAACTGTCGCGATTTCGCGACATGTTTCAGGAGAGAGAAAACGCTAGCAAAACTGTCGCTATTTCGCAAAAGTTTGGGCAAAACTATCGCAATTTTGCCATTTCGCTACCAGTTCCAAATCTCAAATTCTTTATGCTAAAATGTGTGTGATGGTAGATATCAAGAAGGATCTGCCAAGCTCTATTGAGCTCTTTTCTAACCTTGGCACCTGGGTTCAAAACATTGAATATGAAAATAAACCCCAAGTTTGCTAGGAGTGTGGTAAGGGTGGGCACCATAAGAGCTTATACCCCCTACATCCTAAAGCTCTAAGTACTTCGGTGGACCGTAAGGAAAATAATAAGAAGCTTAGTGAAAAGTGGGTGCCTAAGCAAAACCCTCAAAAATTGAAAAGAAAAGATTTGATTTCTATTTCTTAAGTTGGGCTTAGTGA